>CM060451.1:61985861-64385861 GCA_030545235.1 Helianthus tuberosus | reverse complement strand
GTCAAAATAGCCAAATGTGCCGAGCACCCTTGCTATGAGTTTCCTGACCCTCTGACATTAACTTAGACAAACCAAAATATACCTGTGAAAAAACATTTAATTACCCTCTGATCTAACACCACATTCAACAGATCTAACACCTAAGAATGAAAAAGCGAATCAGAACTTGGAATTAAGCCTAAACATCCCCCGATTTACAACCACAAAGCAGATCGGAATTTGAAAGGTACTACTGAACCTGCTTCCGCCGATGGTGTGATGAATCGATATCAGAAAAATGCTGCCAAGGATTGCTTGTCGCCCGTACCCCCTTTAACCAAACCCTAATTCTTCACGATCTTCTGATTCGTCAATCATTTAGCTCACAACTAGCTCATAGGTCACCAATCGATCGAACTTAAACCATCGAAGCAATCAAAACCCCAAAAAATCTCACACTTTTTGAAACTCCAGGTACATGATCCAACACGGTTGTTGAAATCTGAGCTGCAAGCGTAGTTGTTTAGTTTTCTTATCTGAATCTGTTATTGTGAATTTGTTATTGATTGAACCAAGAACCAGAGTGAGAGAGTTAAAAGATAGAGAGAGAGAGAGACTGATTTGTATTTCTATATAGTTTTAATATTTCAAAAAAAAATTGTTTTGTTTGTTAAATAGATTTTAAAGACGGTTTGAGGCAATTTAACAAGGATTATTAACTGGGTTAGTGATAAAAAATGAAACCGACAACAAAATTAATCTTAAAGGATGGTTTTGGCAACTTTTAAAGATTAAGGCTGAAACCAGCAAGATTGGTGAAACTTAAAGGATGTTTTGTGCAATTTTCTCTAATTTTTATAATATTTACGATACCTTCCGGTTCTTACGTCCGGTCCGACCGGCCAACCAGTTTTTTATATATTTTTTTTTCAAATTTAACCCTATTAATTTTTATAATATTTACGATAACTTCCGGTTCTTACGTCAGGTGCGACCGGTCGGACCATTGAACCGGTAAGAAGACCCATTCGACGTCCGGTCCGGTTTTAAAAACATCGGTTGGATCATATGCAATGCACATGAATCACAATGATGAATAATTTTTTTATTAAATTAAATAAAATTAAAAAAATACTTAAAAGGTTATCATCATAATTTATTACTAAAAAATTAAAACAAATATCTAAAAGCTTATCGCTGTTATCCAACTTAACGTTTAAATAAATAAATGATGAATAATTTATTATATTAAATAAAATTTAAAAAATACCTAAAAAGTTATCATCAAAATTTATTACTAAAAAAATTAAAACAAATATCTAAAAAATTATCACTATTCTTGGTAACTTTGAAAGCATATGTGTAATAATAATAATAATAAGAGTAAACTTCTGTTTTGCTCCCTGTGGTTTGGTCACTTTAACGATTTTGCTCCAAACCTTTAAAAATAGCCATTTTACTCCCTGATGTTTCGTTTTTTTTTTTTTGCCAGTTTGCTCCCCGCCTCTAACTCCATCCAAATTGTTTGTTTTTCCATTTTGCTCCCCGCATGGAGCAAATTGGCAACAAAACCAAACACCAGGGAGTAAAATGGCTATTTTTAAAGGTTTGGGGCAAAACCGTTAAAGTGACCAAACCACAGGGAGCAAAACGGAAGTTTACTCTAATAATAATTCTTGACATGGTAATGTCATATTTGGATACTTGGTTAATATCTTCTCCTCTCTTCCTTACATTTTTTGTTCTATAATGCATTAATGCTATTATTATTTTTTCTACAATAAAATATTAACCTTTAAAGATCTCGATGTATCCGAGGATTCACATGTTATGCAAGACTTGCATGCCTTGAAACTTGATGGATATTGCAAAAGTTTTTGCCTTAATTTCATGATTTCCTTTTCATGACTATGATTACCGTCAAAAGTTTCAGGTGCCAATGTGTAAAGTGTGACATAACGCATGGTTATACTCAGTATTAAACTCTCTTTTATGATAAAAAGGGGAAAAGGCATTTCAAATATGACATTCATTTCATGCTTCACAAACTAAATTCTTGATCAATCATCAGATTAAATAATAATCTACCATCAGAAATATATTAAACTCAACAGAACTAAAACTAACACAATATATAAAAACACTAAGAAACTTTATTTATATAATATATAAAAAGTAACATAATTAACATAACTAATACCCAACTAGATTAAATAGAGACCAAATCATAAACTTATAAAAATCAACAAATATATCCAAAGGTAGGATTTATTCAAAGCAGTTGGGCAGACCGATGATCTTTAGTAATCAACTAGTCTTGAACATATCCAAGCACTTCTCAAGCCCATTAAACTTCTCATAGTACTCCCCATAAGTAAACTGTCGATACACAGCAGGCTCATCATCAGATACAACCTCGGAAGCAGGCCTGATAACCGCCTCAGGCGACATGCAGTAGAAAGTCGGTATAGATATTCGTTCTTTATCACAATTCACAACAGCTTGATGAAAAATACTCTTGTACTTATCATTACTCATCACCTGAACTTGATCACCAACGTTGATGATGAAAGTGTTTGGAACCGGATCAATCGCAACCCATTTACCATCTTTCAATACTTGAAGACCAGGAACCTCATCTTGAAGAAGGATGGAGATGAAATTAGGATCAGTGTTTCCGGGTAACACGTATGTTAAATCGGATTATGGGCATGGTGGGTAGTAGTTCAAGACCATATGCTGAGCATGCTTCCCTAATTGTGTGTTCATGTAGTCTTTATGAAGTCCTAAGCTTTCTGAAATGGCTACAATAAGTTGGAGTGCTAAGTTTCTTGTACTCTGGCAATACTCCGCTAGATGTAACACTCGTCTTATAATTTCATTGTTTAATCATAAAATACAGACTTTTTAAAACGAAATACATAATTAACAAAAACATAGTTAATAAACTAAGATGTACTTCTTTATAGTGTTGAAACATAGTCAACTAACTAGGTTAAAATATTCAACATTCCGTAGTGTTTACAAAACAACATGGTTTGAACTAGATTAGATTAGCGCGGAAGCATTCAAAACTTGTGTTCGGTTCTTGATTCTCTTGCTTGATCGACATCCACAACGAAACGAGCATTACTTACGGTGAAGTATGATAGTAAGTTCAGGCTTATGTAGTGAGCAGTGCGTGTATGAGTAAGAAGGTAGAAATAAAACTCCGAGTGTAAGTGAAACTATCAGAACTAATATTAACGGTGAAGTATGATAGTAAGTTTATATGAACTTCAAATTGTTGTAATGTAAATCATGGTATTAGAATCTGTAGGATGCTACTAGTTTTGCACACTTTAGTTTAAGTGCGACAATGTGATGAGTTGATAACTTTAAGAAGAAATCGTTAAAGAATGGAAATGTAAAGTGTATGTAGTTGACCGGATATGAACGGGTCAATATGATGTAGAAAGTATAATGAAGGGATGGTATAAGTAATGACTTGTTGTAGTAGATCACAATGGATGGAATTATGATAAAGATAAAATGATATGTAGTGACCCGTTGCGGACAGGTCAAATAAGACCGACATGATGGACTACATGTTTGATGTGAAAGAGAGGAAATGTACAAACTTGGGTAGGCTGATTTGATATAAGAATGGAAAGCAATTTCTAGAAATGATGTTCTTAAAATTATGACTTGTTAATTAACAAACCGATGTTGATGGAACAGGTTTCGGGGACGAAACCTTCTTTAAGGGGGGTAGACTTGTAACACCCTAAAAAAAATTTAAAAAGTCATAATATAGTATTTTATTTGTTAATGCTTTATAAAAGAAAGTGGTGAATGCAAGTTTTACTAAGTGAAAGTAAATAAGGTGCTAATAATCGAAATATTGGCAATTAAAATCATTGAAAGTAACCAAGTTAGTATATGGGTCATTAAATAACAAGATAATGAGTTAATCTCATTTATAAGCAAATAGGAAACCTAAGGAACTATTATTGGGCATTTTGAAAGATCAAAAAATGAAAGTTATTAAAAAACACAAAACTCACACACTGGGGTGTGATTATGTCGCCCAAACCAGAGGAGAACAAGGGGAAACCCTTGTTCATCTTAAATCAACAAATTGAAGAGGAAATTGAAGGTTCTTATGATGCATGTATCAAGATTTTCGATCTCCTAAGTGCTCTTCACATCAAGTAAGTTAAATTTCATGATTTGGTGATCTTGAATAAAGTGGGTTTATGATCAATCTAGGAAATTCATGAAATTAGGTATGAATATATGTTAGAATCATCACATGAAGGATGAATTGTGCAAGACTTTGAGTAAATTGACGTTTTGGGATGAAACCCACTAGTAGTAGTAAGAATGGTGACTTGGGTGAATCATCCATGTCTAATCTTTGTGCTAAGTTGATGAATTATGTAGTATGTGATGCATACATATGTTAGCTAGTTGAAGTATGGTATAAATTTATTTGATTTTAGTAGTGATGATGAGATAAATGCAAGAAGTGGAAAGTTAAAGCATAAAAAAAATACTTGTACATAATGTTTTACAAATGCGATTTAATGTATTGGATGCGCTTGATTTATTGTGAAGTGTGTTTTAGATGGAGTCCATATGAGGATTCGGATTTAATGTATGATTTGGTCAAAATTATGCATTAGGGACTTATACATTGTGCTTAAATGGTGTGATGCTCACCATGTATTGGATGCGCTTGATTTATGGTAATTAAAAGTAAATATGTACGAATGTGAAACGAATAGCTTATTGGTAAGTAATAATGTTGGAGTTATGTCGTATTGTTACCGTAGATGATATTGCCAAATGTAGAATCACAAAACACTTAAATATGAAAGTATGTGAAAGTAAATGCGTAAGTGTATATAATTATGTGATCATGTGGTTGTAAGTGCAATTGCATCATAAGTATGAAATGTATATAGTGTCGTAAGTATAGCCTAATATGATGTCGCGTATATAAGAGGTTAAGTTGAAAGTTTATACAATAAACCGTGACTTCTGAAAGTCAACTACGCGTCTACGCATAAGAAGCATGATTTGATTTGTTGTCTTAAAGGTAGGATCATAGGAAGTCGTATGGCACATGTTATATCAATACATGTTAAATGGAATAATATGATGAATTACATGAGTTGTAAGAATGTGAATTGGCCATGTGTTATATGTTTGTTAGAGTTGACTAATGAAAGTTAGATGTAAAATATGCGAGTAACATGATCGTCAACATGTACAATGGTGTACGCTAACAAGAATGTAATTTCGATGACATGAAAGTATAGGAACCATGTCGAAGCGGACTCAAGCATGAGAGGCTAACGGGTCAAGAGGAGTTAAGGAAGCGGATATGCACACGGATGCATAAGGTAAGTGATTTCCGTAATCACTTCTTAGTTTGTTTAAGTAATGTGGCATTTTAATTAATTAAACATGATGATTGAGGTCAAATATGTGTTGAAGTCCTTCGTCGCAAATGATGGGATTAAAGTTGACTAAAACGCCCTTGATGGATATCGGGCAAATGACCCTTAAAAGATGTTTAGAACAAATCATTTGATCAAGCGAACACTTAGGACAAGTATGAAAGCGAAGAGTATGATTTTGAGAGTCAAATGCATTACAATGTGCAAATTCCCTTAACGGGTCAAGAATAAGCACACGAACGAAAATGGGTTAAGAAGATGCAATAAACCGTAATTGGAACCTTATATAATAGACAAGTGTTAAGAATTATGAGGTTTATAAGAAATGGAAGTCAAATAAATAAGTTACTTTGATAAAAGCATGAACGAGTCAAAACTTGTAAAAAGGGGTAACAAGTCGAAAGCTTATGTAACGACTCACACAAAAATGTCCTAAAAACGTTCTGTAAGTATAAACCCGGACCCCTGATGTAACAACCCTCATTAAAAGTCCAATTTATTTCATTATTTTATCCAATAGGAAACCCTAATTGTGACACCCAAGTGATTCTACACAAACCCTAAAATTATCAGAACAATCAGAATCGGGATCAGGGCCCCTAAAACTCATGGGGGGCATTCTCTACTCAACGATTATCCTTATAACTTATTATAAAAATCGAATTTAAAAGTTTCGTCGACTCAGCAGGCCTAGTCCCACACGCGGCAAGCCTATGGAAATTACGTGTCCCTTACGGACCGTAAGGGTTTAGTCTTACGGTCCGTAAGCCTGACAAAAATCGGGTTAAATAGAGGGCAGTGGCACTTGATTTCTGGAATTTGAGCGACGAACCAATTCGTAATACGCTCCGAGATATCTTCTGTTTATTACAATTAAAACACACGAATCACTAATTAGTAGAGGGGGTGCTGCTACGATACAGGGTATTAACTCGATCGCTGCTACGATTCAATGTCCGATTGATTGAAACTATCCGACTGGATGTTTAAGCGCTATCCTTTGTCATTAATCGTGATTTCGACAGGATGTTTGAGTACCACCCGAACTCGGGGAATACTCTGTCATTCGTTGTGAATCTGACGGATGTTTAAGTGATTGCACTTTCTCATTCGTTATGAGGGTTTTAATCTCGTGAGTTATCGTAAATGCTGTATTAAGTTACCTACCTAGTTCGTATGCACTAGGTTACAAGGTTAAATCGATAGGCTAAGCTCTGCCGGTATAAATCTGCAATATATCAAGGCTTATCTGTAGACTAAACTTTGGCTGTATGAATCTGCATGATTATAATGTGAGTCATTCTCTTTTTATCAACTGTTTTACAATACTCCAAATTATTTTCAAAGTTATAATTACAGTGATTAAGTTTATGTAATCACCAAATTACAGGCGGTATGTGGGGTATTGTGCACATTACTACTGTTGTTGTCACTTTAGGTGGGCGAACCTAATTAGTGATATTCGTCATTCATTGGGGCAGCCAATGGTGATATGACCACAGTCACCGAAATGAGTCGAGTGACAAATACTGTGGGTAGTTGGTTTGATATCAGAAACATTGTAATCTCTCTTAATACTGTAATTGATAACACTGTTTTCTAGTTATACTTTGCAGTGATTAAGTCTTTGCCAATCTTTAAGAAGCAAATGTAAAAACTCTTAATGCTGTAAATTATAACAAATATGTTTTAAGTAAAATGAATGAACTCACTCAGTATTTCCCGCTGACAAAACCTTTTTAAAACGCGTTTCAGGTTATTACAGTAGATTGGAGTAAGAGATGGATACGGCACTGAAAGGCATCAAGAAGTGGCTTATTTTATTAATTAAATTAAATTAAGAAATATTGTTTTATGTAATAAAATTTATCTTTATTAAAGCTACCATTATAAAACATGGGTTTATCCCATCTATTTAAAGAAATAAAATCCGGTGTTTTCTAAACTCTGATATTTTTCCTAACTCACGGTCCTGATGAAATTTCCGCTGCAACGTTTTCAAAATAATCACCGGTACCACTGGGCTGTTCACGACTTCCGATTCCGTCCAGGGTGGGTCGGGGGGTCATGACAGAAGGTGGTATCAGAGCCACTGCTTGAAGCCAATAAGTGTTGTAATAATAATACCTAAATTTATATAAAAGAGTTAGGAGATTGCTGTTAACTGGTAGCACACAGGATAGCAATTAGACATGAACTTAAGAAAAAATGCCTTAGTATTAGCTTCACGATAAGCTAAGTACTTGTGTAAATAAATATGATGGATTTTGGTGTGCCATAAGTAATTGATAAAGTAATGTCACGGGACAACTAAGTCCAGAATCACTAGTTGAAAGAATGATCAACAGTGATATGACCACAATTACTAGTTGAGAGAATGATCAACAGTAATATGACCTGAGTCACTAGTTGAAAGAATGATCAATATTAAATTGACACTGTCCCAGGAATCGTCTAGTGATTAATATAATAATAAGATATGTTATGGAAATACAAATTTCCTTAATTCTGAATAAAAGCCCTAATAAGATAGGCACTTTTTGAAAAGATACTATTTATGGGAAATATAAAATTTTCTCCGGCAAGACTGGGTATGATGTAGCAGACTCTCCAGTTTGTCCGGATATACTGAAGTTACCTCTTCGGCGAGAACTGGGTAAGAAGGTATATAATATGTCAGCAAGTGACAAGATTTCCCTAAAATAGTATCATGATCTGATATCTGACTTGTATTTGGAAATATGAATCTGTTAAATACATAGACCTTATAGAGGGTATTCATATTACAGCATGTGAAATATATGATTATATAGATATGTATATCTATAAGGAATTCCAAAAGTCAATTAAGAATAAAGCACCAGTATCTGTGTCTAGATTTCTTATTCAGGAATCTCTTTTCCGATATCAAACATTATTTGGTTTAATCATCTGTCTCGTAGCCGTGTGAAAAAATAAACAATGGAAACCTCTTTAAGTTAAAACGCCATCAAAAGAATTTCTAAAGCATTACCATAAACTATTAACGCAAGTAAGAAGTATGTAAAATTGTGATAATGTACAAGAAAACACATGAAAATTTAATTATAAGTCCACAGAAGTTGAAGTATATCACATACGACTTCCAAGGCAAGACCTTTGGAAAATATAAATTGGGCACAATGACACCAATGCTACTTTCGACAGTAGAAGAACTATTAATTAAAAAGAAGCACTTTGCCACGTGATCCTATAAGCGACATGAATCTTACTAAGGTACGTTGTAACAAGATTTCACAACCATCGGTACACAGTCTAATCAGAGTCATAATTATTATCACTGCAAAAGGAGTCACATACTTTTGCAAATTCCCTATTTCATTTTTCGACATTCCCTGATAATGTCACTTAACAACAGTTATCACACGAAATTCCGGATAGAAGTTCCTATATTTCTTTCGTTGAAATTTTGACTTTTGCATATAATAAATTAACTTTCGTGTTTCTACTTCCCCTAATGGTCATCATACCAGGAGGATTTATTTCATAGTAGCGAATATTGATCTATTTCATTTCTTGGTAAATTCCCACATTACACATGCACTGTTTGTTGCGCATGTGATTCATTTGAATTATAAAAGACCACTGGAGGGCTTCATTCCGAATTGTTATTTTATCCAAACTCAAATATCATTCCGCTTTTTGGTACTGTAAACCGCATTTTTGCAAAACGATAAACTCTTTGATATCGAGTCACTGAATTTCTTGAAAAACTCAATTTTCTTTGGCATACATAATTTCTGTTGCAACCATGTTCGAATTTTTTTTTATTTTATTTAAACTCGTTTTGTTTAAACCAAGTTCAATTGTTTGAACTTGCTCGCATTACTTATTCAATTCAAAGTTCCATATGATGAATTAAAACCATCATATTCAAAATAATCCTAACAAGCATTTCAATTCTCTTGAACTATAACATGTTTGTGTGATCCTCGACTTCACTAAATCATTTCTATAATCACAATCACTTTGAGGTAACATTTTCACAAAATCTGAAGATTGCGCTAATCTCGGATTTAATCATTTAATTATTTATATTAAATCCACTTTGTTTTTATTCTATACAAGTAATCTTAAAATAATCATGTGCTCAAATAATGATACCCAAATTCATATTTCGGTATATCTCTTAATAGTTATTACAATATCAATCGAGCCTTTCGTAATATTTATTGCTCTATCATCGTTGATCGAAAAACATTATATATAAATTTAATTGATTATATATGGAATTACCTAATTTACAAATATAGTATTACTATATTTTAAACTATTGCGGTAAAGAAATTATATTTTTATATATATGTATAGAAACTATGTTTGAGGTATACTCTTATTTAAAATTATTGTTTAGTTATTTATTATTGATAATGTTATTATTAATAATAATATATTAATAGTAGTAGTATTAAGATTATTTTTAAATACTAGGGTTATTATCAAAGGCAGGTATTGGATAGCCTAGCCTTAGTTAGGCATGGACTGATCACCTATGCTTAAACAAGGCAGCACTAAACAATATCCAACCATGATAATGACTAATTAATATATATAAATGAAGTCATCATATTTATTTAATAAATTTTAAATTATATACTTTAAGGAGAAGACATGTTTTTATAAAAACAATACAAGAATTAGAGGGATGAATAAAATTATATATATATATATAAATAATTGTTTATCACATGTTTTGTGGTAACTATGTACCATAACAATTTAGCAAGAAAATAACATATAAGAATAATATGATAGTCATTAACTACATTGGGACTTATTTACAACATTTATAAAATACATTTACAACGTTATATGTTTTCAAAATGAAAATAAGTAATCACATAGAATCGACTCATTAAGTGTTATATATGTACAAAAAGTATTTGTACAAATATTTTGTACAATAAATATTTTTACATCTCTATTTACAACTTTTAGCAATAGTGAATTATTTTACAAAATAATAATACTAAAATATTTTGTAAATATAATAACTTCATTACGGAATTTTGTAATATATATTACATAGTAAAAATAAGTTATTTTACATAGTATAGTAAAATACTAAAATAATATTTATTTAAAAGCAGTAACCATTTACATATAAGTAAAAATGTGTAACAAATAATATATATTACATAGTATTTATATTTGATATGTAAGATATGATTCAGATAGGAACACCAATAATATATATTATACTTGCTTTACAAAACGTAGTATAATAGTTGGTCATGTCAAAACAACTTGTGCTTTTTATATTTCAATCTCTAGGATATAGTATGAAAAATATGGTCACTAATAATGTACTCTCACATTGTTTCACAATTAAAACAACTTGGAACTCTAAACAAATGATACACTAACTTTATTATCTTTTGGTGTATCTTTGCAATTCACTCATATCAACACTTTGATTTTCTCATATCATAAATATTTGACAAATCATTTTTCATGCTTTTATTTCATTGGAACCTGTCAATTCTAAGTCTTCCTCAGTTGTCAATCAAAGTAAGCTTTCTTTTGACAAAGAATTTTTATTTGATTCTAAAAGTCCTTCACATTCATTTTAAATATCTATCTTTTGGCTTGAACCTAGTCACTTTGGAAATTATATCATTTCATTCGTTTGTCATCGATTTCTTGAACTAATTCAGCTGAACCATTGAATCCTACTTAAGATACAACTTGTATTCACAAAATTCGATATTTTAAATTTTGTGTCATCTACCCTAAATATTATTTTTATTAACTAAAATATAACATAAGTCTAAAAGAAATATCATAACCCAAATACACTTGGAAACTGGAATCTGAGATAAAGAAAAAGTATTCCTACTTATTCCAGTAAATCTCAAGGACGAGATTTTTATTAAGGTGGGGAGAATGTAACGACTCACACAAAAATGTCCTAAAAACGTTCTGTAAGTATAAACCCGGACCCCTGATGTAACAACCCTCATTAAAAGTCCTATTTATTTCATTATTTTATCCAATATGAAACCCTAATTGTGACACCCAAGTGATTCTACACAAACCCTAAAATTATCAGAACAATCAGAATCAGGATCAGGGCCCCTAAAACTCATGGGGGGCATTCCCTACTCAACGATTATCCTTATAACTTATTATAAAAATCGAATTTAAAAGTTTCGTCGACTCAGCAGGCCTAGTCCCACACGCGGCAAGCCTATGGAAATTACGTGTCCCTTACGGACCGTAAGGGTTTAGTCTTACGGTCCGTAAGCCTGACAAAAATCGGGTATAAATAGAGGGCAGTGGCACTTGATTTCTGGAATTTGAGCGACGAACCAATTCGTAATACGCTCCGAGATATCTTCTGTTTATTACAATTAAAACACACGAATCACTAATTAGTAGAGGGGGTGCTGCTACGATACAGGGTATTAACTCGATCGCTGCTACGATTCAATGTTCGATTGATTGAAACTATCCGACTGGATGTTTAAGCGCTATCCTTTGTCATTAATCGTGATTTCGACAGGATGTT
Source organism: Helianthus tuberosus (assembly GCA_030545235.1). Classification (NCBI taxonomy): domain Eukaryota; kingdom Viridiplantae; phylum Streptophyta; class Magnoliopsida; order Asterales; family Asteraceae; genus Helianthus; species Helianthus tuberosus. The sequence goes on along the minus strand of CM060451.1, from coordinate 64,373,885 downwards.
TGAGTACCACCCGAACTCGGGGAATACTCTGTCATTCGTTGTGAGGGTTTTAATCTCGTGATTTATCGTAAATGCTGTATTAAGTTACCTACCTAGTTCGTATGCACTAGGTTACAAGGTTAAATCGATAGGCTAAGCTCTGCCGGTATAAATCTGCAATATATCAAGGCTTATCTGTAGACTAAACTTTGGCTGTATGAATCTGCATGATTATAATGTGAGTCATTCTCTTTTTATCAACTGTTTTACAATACTCCAAATTATTTTCAAAGTTATAATTACAGTGATTAAGTTTATGTAATCACCAAATTACAGGCGGTATGTGGGGTATTGTGCACATTACTACTGTTGTTGTCACTTTAGGTGGGCGAACCTAATTAGTGATATTCGTCATTCATTGGGGCAGCCAATGGTGATATGACCACAGTCACCGAAATGAGTCGAGTGACAAATACTGTGGGTAGTTGGTTTGATATCAGAAACATTGTAATCTCTCTTAATACTGTAATTGATAACACTGTTTTCTAGTTATACTTTGCAGTGATTAAGTCTTTGCCAATCTTTAAGAAGCAAATGTAAAAACTCTTAATGCTGTAAATTATAACAAATATGTTTTAAGTAAAATGAATGAACTCACTCAGTATTTCCCGCTGACAAAACCTTTTTAAAACGCGTTTCAGGTTATTACAGTAGATTGGAGTAAGAGATGGATACGGCACTGAAAGGCATTAAGAAATATTGTTTTATGTAATAAAATTTAGAGTAAATTGCTAAAATAGTCCCTAACATTTGTTCACATTTGCTAGATCCATCCAAAAAAAGATTTTTTCTCATATGAACCACTGAGGTTTCAAAAAAGTTGCTAAATCCATCCAAACTTCAGGGACGATTTTAGCAATTTAATAAAACAAACTTTTTTGGATAGATTTAGCAAATGTGAACAAACGTCAGGGACGATTTTAGCAATTTACTCTATTTTTTTTTATTTTCATCTTTTTATTATATCTCTTAATTAACATAAAATCTATTTATTTTTTTATTTTCATCTTTTTATTAAATTTCTTATTTAACATAAAATCTACTAGTTTTTTTTTTTTTTTTTGAACGGCGAATTTCTAGCTTGGCATCAAAGTTTGGTTTGGCGCTCCCCAACAAAATTTCCAGCCTACTGCCATATGCGGGTAGTTGCACCCTCCACAAGAGCCGAAAACTCTCTGGAGTAAATGCACTGTAATAGAAAACTCGGGTGTACTCCGCGTGTTTCGAACCTGTGACCAGGCCTTCACCCAGTATTTTTTTGTTCATTTATAAAATAAAATACACGTTCTTGCTAAACAGGTAACAAATTAAACCGTTGAAAAGATTTTGTCGTATAATTAACTTTATTATAGGATTAGTAATGAGTAAAATGTTTACATTTTAAAAGACTTGGTTAGATGGTTAGATGATTATAAATATAAAACCGTATTCATAATTGTAAAATATAAATGATTAATCTTTATTATGAAGTGGGTGAAGGCCTGGTCACAGGTTCGAAACCCGCAGAGCACACCCGAGTTTCTATTACAGTGCATTTACTCCAGAGAGTTTTCGGCTCTTATGGAGGGTGCAACTACTCGCATATGGCAGTAGGCTGTAAATTTTGTCGGGGAGCGCCAAGCCAAACTCTGATGCCAAGCGTGAGCCCGGTTAAGACAACATAGTCTTGGCCAGAGTGGGGTGGAGGGCCTGCAAAAGCAGGTGCGAATCTATCGCCTGTTGTAGAAATTCGCTGTTCAAAAAAATAAATAAACTAGTAGATTTTATGTTAAATAAGAAATTTAATAAAAAGATGAAAATAAAAAAATAAATAGATTTTATGTTAATTAAGAGATATAATAAAAAGATGAAAATAAAAAAATAGAGTAAATTGCTAAAATCGTCCCTGACGTTTGTTCACATTTGCTAAATTCATCCAAAAAAAGTTTGTTTTATTAAATTGCTAAAATCGTCCCTGAAGTTTGGATGGATTTAGCAACTTTTTTGAAACCTCGGTGGTTCATATGAGAAAAAATCTTTTTTTGGATGGATCTAGCAAATGTGAACAAACGTTAGGGACTATTTTAGCAATTTACTCTAAAATTTATCTTTATTAAAGCTACCATTATAAAACATGGGTTTATCCCATCTATTTAAAGAAATAAAATCCGGTGTTTTCTAAACTCTGATATTTTTCCTAACTCACGGTCCTGATGAAATTTCCGCTGCAACGTTTTCAAAATAATCACCGGTACCACTGGGCTGTTCACGACTTCCGATTCCGTCCAGGGTGGGTCGGGGGTCGTGACAGCTTAAAAGCCTAAAATTTTGTAAATCCGGATGTTGGGTGTTAACTCCATGTGATAGAGAATTAAATTACGAATTCATAGGAAAAAAATCGCGTAAAACGGACTTGTATAGTGAAAGTTATGCAAGTTCTAAGTTAATGTTTGGTGAATTTTCGTAGCTGGGCAAAGTGCAGCAACAATAAAGGAACTTGTTGTCAAAAAAGGGGCTAGGTGGGGTGTCTAGCCCCCCTGAATCCCAAAATTGTTTAATTTTGTTTGTTTGACCCACATAACTTGTTTAAACACCCGTCTGGACCGTTTTTAAACGCGTATAAGATAAGAATGACTAATTTATTCCTTGTTTTAGGAAGTGTAGATACGTATGAAGGTATGTATGTATGTATGTATGAATGTATGTATGTAGGTGTGTATGTAGGTAGTATGTATATGTACGCAAGTGAGTATGTACGAATGTATGCATGTATGTAGGTTTGTGTGAAGGCATGAAATAGGTATGTATGTATGTAGGTATGTATGTATGTATGTAGGTAGGTAGGCATGAAATTTTATAACACGAATTTCCGCTGCGACTTTTAGTCAAAAACGTATTAGGGTCTTACAAGTTGGTATCAGAGCCCTGGTTTGAGAGAATCAAGTACGAGAAGATAAATACTTGAACTCAAACCTGTGTGTTCTTGTGATAAGGAACCCGTATAATCCGAGACTCGATCAAGGTCTAAAGGTAGAAGCAAATGTGAGTATGTATTAAAGTATGTAATTAAAGAAAACTAACGGTATGTTATGTGTAAGGTAAGCATAAGAGTTTGGAAGTGATGATCCGCGAATGCGGTCTAGGACCGACACCAAGGTATGTAATAAGACAAAGTGATCCCAGGTACGTAAATTTAATATGTGGGTGCATATTATGTTAAAACCTAGCAAGTGAATGGAATGTTTTAAATGAAACATACTAGTGAAATGGTAATGAAGTTTAGAAAATGTTACACGTGCCGAAACCAAATTCTTCGGACATAAGGTGATGATTACATGAAGACACGAAACTAGTATGCGGAATGTGTACCTGGCCAGTACACAAGAAACATATGACGTTCGTGAGCCCGTGCTAATTGTTACAGGTATGTCTGTTAGAATTTCGTAGTAGGTGGACGTGGGGGGGTGAAGGGAAATGTAAGACTTTCAAGGAATTGAAAGTATCAAATACACAAGAGAAGTATGAATGATATGTTTGAACCCGTAAGACGGATTCAAAACATAAAAGTAATGGGAAGTGTGAATGATGTGTTCGAATCCGCGAGACGGATTCGAAACATAGAAAGAGTGAAGGATATGAATGATATGTTAGAATCCTCGAGACGGATTCGAAACATAGAAGGGAATGAATGTTAGCATGAAAAGTTTGAATTCGTAAATGGGTACGAATCAAACAAGTAAGAATGATTGATAAGAATGAAAGGTTTGAATTTGTAAGTAAGTACGAACCAAACAAGTAAATATTTTATAAAGCGGACATGATTCAAGTTATGTTTTTAAACTTATGTATATATAAATATATTTATGCAAATGCGTAGTATGCAAGATTGGTTGAAAGGACAAATGGGTTAGGTGGGTCAAATGGTGATTGCCATTTGAACCCGGTATTTAATGTTTTAAATGGTCAAGTTATATAATGGTAGGTGGGCGTAATGTACGGTCATGTAATGTCACAAACTGGAAGGAAATAGTCAAAGCGAGGTATGGATAACGAGTCAATAGATTTGACTTGCGTCAGGTATGTATAAAGATTATGCTTTTAATGGGAGCTTATAGTTCGACATAGAGAGGGATGTGTCAGGACTGAGTAATTGGTAAACATAGGTCAGAATGTATTTACAATGGACTGCCGAAAAGTCAAATAAAGTAAATTGATGATTATTAAGCAAGTAATTGTACAATAGCATGAAGTATTTGATTCACTAAGTAGGTAAGTCCGATGAGAACTAATGTAGTAGCAAGAAACCTTAGTCGAAAGAAATAAGCTTAAAATAAGTTACATGTTAGACATAGCATTAATTGACTCTTGAGAGTCGGAATGACTGACGTCTACGACCTAGACAAATGATTTAAGTAGGGACGGGAAACGGGTAACGTCTTGCAATTTTTATTAAAGTGATGAGATAAAGTCTTTGCAAGTATGCAAGAATGAAAAAGGGAATTACGAACATGTACTTTAAGATGTCTATGATAAGTAAGAAGTACCGGTTTGACTTTGAAAGGTCAAAGTGTAAGGATTGACAAATGAGTTAAAGATCTGCGAAAGAATGGTTATGAAATGACCCGTCATGGAAGTGTCAAATAACGAAAGTGATATATTAGAAAATGGTCATGTATTGGCCCGTTATGAACAGGTCAAACGTCCTCATGTTATAAAAAAGGAATCGAGAAAGGATAAATAGGTAAATAAGGTGGTATAATAAACATCATGCTTGAATGAAATCGAATGAAAGGTGTAAACCCCTAATTTTATAATGAGAATGACAGGAATCAGGATGTGATAAGTCTAGCAAGGTCAGTGAAAGAATGCTCATGAGCGAAAGCTCATCACACGGATGAATGAGGTCAATCCGGAAGACCGTACGAATGGTAACGAAGAGGACCGGTTCGGTCTTACATGCCGAAGCACTGCGCCAAAGTAGTAAGTTTAGCGAATTATTAATATCTGAATGTAAAATTATAGCTATGGTTGCAAAGTATTTTCCGAACAAAATTATGTGGCACAGAATGTGTTATGAAAAGGAAGGCTTGGCTTTTGGAAGTTGATTAAAAAAATGAGTTTTAGTTCAGGCTTATGTAGTGAGCAGTGCGTGTATGAGTAAGAAGGTAGAAATAAAACTCCGAGTGTAAGTGAAACTATCAGAACTAATATTAACGGTGAAGTATGATAGTAAGTTTATATGAACTTCAAATTGTTGTAATGTAAATCATGGTATTAGACTCTGTAGGATGCTACTATTTTGCACACTTTAGTTTAAGTACGACAATGTGATGAGCTGATAACTTTAAGAAGAAACCGTTAAAGAATGGAAATGTAAAGTGTATGTAGTTGACCGGATATGAACGGGTCAATATGATGTAGAAAGTATAATGAAGGGATGGTATAAGTAATGACTTGTTGTAGTAGATCACATTGGATGGAATTATGATAAAGATAAAATGATATGTAGTGACCCGTTGCGGACAAGTCAAATAAGACCGACATGATGGACTACATGTTTGATGTGAAAGAGAGGAAATGTACAAACTTGGGTAGGCTGATTTGATATAAGAATGGAAAGCAATTTCTAGAAATGATGTTCTTAAAATTATGACTTGTTAATTAACAAACCAATGTTGATGGAACAGGTTTCGGGGACGAAACCTTCTTTAAGGGGGGTAGACTTGTAACACCAAAAAAAAAATTAAAAAGTCATAATATAGTATTTTATTTGTTAATGCTTTATAGAAGAAAGTGGTGGATGCAAGTTTTACTAAGTGAAAGTAAATAAGGTGCTAATAATCGAAATATTGGCAATTAAAATCATTGAAAGTAACCAAGTTAGTATATGGGTCATTAAATAACAAGATAATGAGTTAATCTCATTTATAAGCAAATAGGAAACCTAAGGGACTATTATTGGGCATTTTGAAAGAACAAAAAATGAAAGTCATTAAAAAACACAAAACTCACACACTGGGGTGTGAGTATGTCGCCCAAACCAGAGGAGAACAAGGGGAAACCCTTGTTCATCTTAAATCAGCAAATTGAAGAGGAAATTGAAGGTTCTTATGATGCATGTATCAAGATTTTTGATCTCCTAAGTGCTCTTCACATCAAGTAAGTTAAATTTCATGATTTAGCGATCTTGAATAAAGTGGGTTTATGAACAATCTAGGAAATTTATGAAATTAGGTATGAATATATGTTAGAATCATCACATGAAGGATGAATTGTGCACGACTTTGAGTAGATTGACGTTTTGGGATGAAAACCACTAGTAGTAGTAAGAATGGTGACTTGGGTGAATCATCCATGTCTAATATTTGTGCTAAGTTGATGAATTATGTAGTATGTGATGCATACATATGTTAGCTAGTTGAAGTATGGTATAAATTTATTTGATTTTAGTAGTGATGATGAGATAAATGCAAGAAGTGGAAAGTTAAAGCATAAAAAAAAATACTTGTGCATAATGTTTTACAAATGCGAAACCCGCCAAGTGTTCGATGAAAAGCCTAAGAGAACAAATTGTGAAATTGTATGTAAGTTGCGGGTAAGTATGTATAGAAAGTGATTATGATGTAATTGTTAGCAAACTAATACGTGAAGTGTGTTTTAGATGGAGTCCATATGAGGATTCGGATTTAATGTATGATTTGGTCAAAATTATGCATTAGGGACTTATACATTGTGCTTAAATGGTGTGATGCTCACCATGTATTGGATGCGCTTGATTTATGGTAATTAAAAGTAAATATGTACGAATGTGAAACGAATAGCTTATTGGTAAGTATTAATGTTGGAGTTATGTCGTATTGTTACCGTAGATGATATTGCCAAATGTAGAATCACAAAACACTTACATGTGAAAGTATGTGAAAGTAAATGCGTAAGTGTATATAATTATGTGATCATGTGGTTGTAAGTGCAATTGCATCATAAGTATGAAATGTATATAGTGTCGTAAGTATAGCCTAATATGATGTCGCGTATATAAGAGGTTAAGTTGAAAGTTTATACAATAAACCGTGACTTCTGAAAGTCAACTACGCGTCTACGCATAAGAAGCATGATTTGATTTGTTGTCTTAAAGGTAGGATCATAGGAAGTCGTATGGCACATGTTATATCAATACATGTTAAATGGAATAATATGATGAATTACATGAGTTGTAAGAATGTGAATTGGCCACGTGTTATATGTTTGTTAGAGTTGACTATTGAAAGTTAGATGTAAAATATGCGAGTAACATGATCGTCAACATGTACAATGGTGTACGCTAACAAGAATGTAATTTTGATGACATGAAAGTATAGGAACCATGTCGAAGCGGACTCAAGCATGAGAGGCTAACGGGTCAAGAGGAGTTAAGGAAGCGGATATGCGCACGGATGCATAAGGTAAGTGATTTCCGTAATCACTTCTTAGTTTGTTTAAGTAATGTGGCATTTTAATTAATTAAACATGATGATTGAGGTCAAATATGTGTTGAAGTCCTTCGTCGCAAATGATGGGATTAAAGTTGACTAAAACGCCCTTGATGGATATCGGGCAAATGACCCTTAAAAGATGTTTAGAACAAATCATTTGATCAAGCGAATACTTAGGACAAGTATGAAAGCGAAGAGTATGATTTTGAAAGTCAAATGCATTACAATGCGCAAATGCCCTTAACGGGTCAAGAATAAGCACACGAACGAAAATGGGTTAAGAAGATGCAATAAACCGTAATTGGAACCTTATATAATAGACAAGTGTTAAGAATTATGAGGTTTATAAGAAATGGAAGTCAAATAAACAAGTTACTTTGATAAAAGCATGAACGAGTCAAAACTTGTAAAAAGGGGTAACAAGTCGAAAGCTTAAAAGCCTAAAATTTTGTAAATCCGGATGTTGGGTGTTAACTCCATGTGATAGAGAATTAAATTACGAATGCGTAGGAAAAAGAATCGCGTAAAACGGACTTGTATAGTGAAAGTTATGCAAGTTCTAAGTTAATGTTTGGTGAATTTTCGTAGCTGGGAAAAGTGCAGCAACAATAAAGGAACTTGCTGTCAAAAAAGGGGCTAGGTGAGGCGTCTAGCCCCCCCTGAATCCCAAAATTGTTTAATTTTGTTTGTTTGACCCACATAACTTGTTTAAACACCCGTCTGGACCGTTTTTAAACGCGTATAAGATAAGAATGACTAATTTATTCCTTGTTTTTGGAAGTGTAGATACGTATGTATGTATGTATGTATGTATGTATGTATGTATGTATGTATGTATGTATGTATGTATGTATGTATGTATGTATGAATGTATGTATGTAGGTGTGTATGTAGGTAGTATGTATATGTACGCAAGTGAGTATGTACGAATGTATGCATGTATGTAGGTTTGTGTGAAGTTATGAAATAGGTATGTATGTATGTATGTATGTATGTATGTATGTATGTATGTATGTAGGTATGCATGTATGTAGGCACGTACGTAAATATGTCGGTATGAACGTATGTAAGTAGTTATGTGTGTTCGTAGGCACATGTAAGTATGTATGAAAGCATATACGCATGTATTCAACGAAATTGAGTATTGACGATAATAATAGCGTGCCTTGTGAACGAAACGTAATGCAGGTACAACGAGAAATCTCACCACGGATTGTATGATCAGATGGAAAGCTGGGATGTAAGGGGTTAACGGAACGAAAAGTAAACATGAATAAATCTTGTATGTTTATAATGCGTACTAATGTTATGAATTTTGTGTGGTGAGTGCAGGTAGTACGAGTCATGAGGACCATCAAGGAATAGAGATCGAGGAATGAGTCACTAGTGAGATTGTACGGGAACGTTGATGTATATAATGTAGTAAACATAAGCTATGTATTTTACTTAATAAATAAGTCGATTGATGGATCTATGTGAAGGAGTTATGTTAAAGTTAAATTTTAAATAAGTTAAGGTATTTATAATGAAAGAAATTTTATAACACGAATTTCCGCTGCGACTTTTAGTCAAAAACGTATTAGGGTCTTACAGAAAGCCAAGCTTTCGCGGCCCGCGACATCCGTCGCATGACGCGACGATGATGGTGTTTTGGCATCGCGCAGCGCGATGGCTTCATTTCGGCAGAAGGTCTGTTGTTTGGTGCTATATGTTTGCCCAACACTTTTATTTCCACTGTCAAACTTTAAACTAACATAACTTTCGTTCTACATGTCCGTTTTAGCCGATTCTTTTTCCTATATGTACGTATTAAAATTTCGGATCTAAGAATGTAAATTTCACTTAATGAAAAATAGTTTACGAACATGTGGTTCACAAATTCCTTGATTTAATTATTCGACCCATTAACTAGTGTGCATATTGTTCAATATACACTTCTTGGGCATTCTAGACTCATTCACCCATTCCCCGGGCTTGCAATTCTTGGCATATCCGTACCATTACACGGCTTTACGCTCGCATTCGAGTTTCATAGTTGTTTTCTAAAAATACAAGCATGCCACTTTATGCAACTCTTTCATTTAACTTCTACCATTCGACCCGATATCACGGATTCATAACTTGGCTTAATATAACCATTCATTGTTAAATTGCTACCTAGCACTAGCTCTCACGACCCCCGGCCCGGTTTGACCCGGTCCAGGAGCCGCGGGACAGAAACCCCGTGGTATTTATTTAATGTGGCAGCGGAATTATTAACAGGATCGTTAAAACTTGAAAATACGCGTTTATTTCATAACTCGGGATAAAACCCCGTAATTTATAATAAGGTGATTTCACTGGGAAACCCCTATTTTACAAAAAACATGTTTCTTTATTTAATCGAGCCACTTCTTCAAGCGTATAGTGCTACACGACACTTTTTCCTGGATCACAGCAGGTTACCTGAAACATGTTTTAAAAATATTTTGTCAGCGGGGAAATACTGGTGAATCATTCATTTTGCACAAAACGACCCATTGTTATAATATACAATATTAAGGGCGATTACATTGTTTATATATCAATCAATTACCCAACGGTATTTGTCACTCGACTCGTTTCTGTGACTATGGTCATATCACCCATTCGACGGTTATCAAATAATGTATACAAAACCCCACATACCGGCTGTAATTGAAGACTACAAAGACTTAATCCTTGTAATTATAACTTTTGAAATAACATAATTTTGAAAGCAAATTTGGTAAAAAGAGAATGACTCACTTTGCAAGTTTAAACGGGCAGAGTTTAGCCTACTGATTAGCCTTGTAACCTAATTTAAACAACAATGCACACGAACTAGGTCAGTAACTAATACAGCATTTATGATAACTCACGAGATTAAAACCCTCACAAGGAATGACAAAGTGCAATACTTAAACATCCATCGAATTCACGACGAATGACAAAGTACAACCCTAATGTGGGCAGCACTTAAACATCCATTGGATAGTTTCAATCGATCGGACATTGAATCGTAGCAGCGATCGAGTTAATACCCTGTATCGTAGCAGCAGCTCCCTAATGAAAATTGTGATTTCTAACAGTAGAACTTCGTTTTTGATTAAAATTTTCGACACCAGTGAACTGCTCGTTGCCAAACCTATTTATAGCTGATTTTTGGGGTTTACGCGCCCCGCGTAAGCCCCCTCTTGAGCTTACGCGGCCCGCGAGGGCCTCCTATATGTAGACTAGGGCTAGCGTGTCACACCTAGGTCTGCCACGTGTGTGACACGTGGCCTGGCAAGCTGATCCAGAGATTTTATGATCTGTCGCGGCCCGCGTAAGCCTAGGCTTACTCTTACGCGGGCCGCGTGAAAACCAAATATCTGTTTTTCTTGGTTTTTCATGCACAGTAGGGTTTCAGGGGTCCGGGTTTTTACTTACGGGTCGTTTTGGGACATTTTTTTGAAGGTCCTTACATCCTCCCCACCTTATTTAGAATCTCGTCCTCGAGATTTATTGAAATAAGTGAGGATACTTTCGCTTCATCTCCGATTCCAGCTCCCAAGTATACTCGGGTCCTCTTTTCGACTCCCACTTGACTTTAACTAGTACCAATCTTTTGTGCTTGAGAAACTTGATCTTTCTGTCTTCTATTTGAAGCGGTTTCTCTACAAACTTCAGCTTTTCATTTATCTCTATGTCTTGAAGAGGTACTACCAGTGATTCGTCAGATAGACATTTCTTGAGATTGGATACATGAAATACGTCATGTACTCCAGCTAGCTCCTCTGGTAGTTGTAAGCGGTAGGAGACCGGTCCTAGGCGTTGGATTACTGGCAATGGTCCTACATATCTTGGACTTAGCTTTCCCTTCTTCCCGAATCGAACTACTCCTTTCCAAGGAGAAACTTTCAAGAGTACTCTGTCTCCAACTTGGAATTCTAACGGCTTGCGTCGATTGTCTGCATAACTCTTCTGGCGATCTCGAGCCGTTTTCAGTCTTTCCTTGATTTGAGTGATCTTGTCGGTAGTTTCTTGCACTATTTCAGGACCTGATAATTGACTTTCTCCTATTTCTGCCCAGCAAACTGGAGTTCTGCATTTTCTTCCATACAATGCTTCGAATGGGGCAGCTTCTATGCTTGCATGATAACTATTATTATAGGAGAATTCAATTAAGGGTAAGTGGTTATCCCAATTTCCACCAAAATCTATCACACATGCCCTAAGCATGTCTTCCAGGGTTTGAATTATCCTTTCACTTTGTCCGTCTGTTTGAGGACGGTATGCAGTGCTTAAATTTAGTCGGGTTCCCATTGCTTCTTGGAAACTTGTCCAGAAATGGGAAGTGAAACAACTATCCCTATCTGATACAATGCAGAGTGGAACTCCATGTAAGGATACTACTTCATCAACATACAACTTGGCCAACCTTTCCATGCTAAAGGTTTCTTTCATGGGTAGAAAATGAGCTGATTTGGTTAATCGATCCACAATTACCCAAATCGCGTCATTACCTTTTCTGGTTTTGGGAAACTTAGTAACAAAGTCCATGGTTATAAGTTCCCATTTCCAAACCGGCATTTCTAATTGTTGTAGTAGACCTGAGGGTTTCTGGTGTTCTGCCTTAACTTGTGAACAAGTAAGACACTTAGAAACGTATCTAGCTATGTCCTTTTTCATTCCTATCCACCAGAAGTTATTTCTTAAATCTTGGTACATTTTATTGTTACCAGGATGCATGGTATACCTAGATTTATGGGCTTCATCTAAAATCTTATCTCTTAATTCTCCTTGCTTAGGTACCCATATCCTTTTCTTGTGGAATCTCCAAATTCCATCACTTCCTTGCTCTAATTCTTTTATTCTTCCTTTCATTCCTTCAGCCTCATCCTTGATTGTTGTTTCCTGAATATTTTTCAATTTTTCCATTAAATCTAACTATAGATTTAATCTGAGAGCACGAACTCGCTTTTGCTTTTCATGATACTTACGACTTAGGGCATCTGCAACTACATTTTCCTTTCCTTCGTGATATTGAATATCACAGTCGTAGTCACTTAGGATTTCCATCCATCTTCTTTGCCTCATATTTAATTCTTTTTGCCCAAATATGTATTTTAAACTCTTATGATCTGTATAGACAGTAAACTTACTTCCATACAGATAGTGTCTCCAAATCTTAAGGGCAAAAATTATGGCTCCTAACTCTAAGTCATGAGTCGTATAGTTTTCCTCGTGATTTTTCAATTGCCTTGAGGCATACGCAATTACCTTTTTGTGTTGCATTAGCACACATCCTAATCCTAGCTTAGAAGCATCACAGTAAACTTCAAAATCTTCTGTTCCTTCTGGCAAAGCTAGAATTGGGGCATTCGTTAATCTTTGCTTTAAAATCTTAAAAGCCTCTTCTTGCCTAGGTCCCCATTCAAACTTAACTGCTTTACAGGTTAGCTTAGTTAATGGCACATCGATCTTAGAAAAATTCTTAATAAAGCGCCTATAGTACCCAGCTAATCCTAGAAAACTTCTAATTTCCATAGCTGATTGCGGGACCTTCCATTTGGTGATCGCTTCTATCTTAGCAGGATCTACGTGAATACATTCGGGATTCACCAGGTGACCTAAAAATTGTACCTCTTGCAGCCAAAATTCACACTTCGAGAATTTGGCGTAAAACTTTTCTTTTCTTAAGAGAGTTAAGAGTGCATGTAAATGTTCACAATGTTCTTCCTTACTTTTGGAATAAATAAGTATATCGTCGATGAAGACAATTACAAATTTATCCAAGTACGGTTTACAGATCCTATTCATCATATCCATAAATGTTGCCATAGCATTTGTTAATCCAAAGGGCATGACTGTAAACTCGTAATGACCATACCTAGTTCTAAAAGCAGTTTTAGGTATGTCTTCTTCTTGTACCTTCAATTGATGATATCCGGAGCGCAAGTCGATCTTAGAAAAATATCTTGCTCCTTGGAGTTGATCAAAGAGATCATCGATCCTAGGTAATGGGTATCTATTCTTAATTGTAACCTTATTCAATTCCCTATAATCGATACACATTCGCATCGAACCATCCTTTTTCTTTACGAACAACACTGGTGCTCCCCAAGGGGATGAACTAGGTTGTATGAATCCTTTACTGAGCAATTCATCTAATTGTTTTTTCAGTTCTAACATTTCAGTGGGTGCTAAACGATAGGGTGCCTTGGCTATCGGTGTAGTTCCAGGAATTAGATAAATCCTAAATTCTACTTCCCTATTTGGTGGTAATCCAGGTAGTTCTTCTGGGAATACATCTGGGTAATCTGATACTATCGGAATTTCCGTGAGTTCCTTATCTTTAGTGTTAATGATAGCTGAGATCATATACACTATTTCTTGTTTTCTTGAATAACTGGCCAGGTTCATTATTGAAATGAATTTCAGTGGCTTTCGTGGCTTATCTCCTGTAATCACCACTAATTTTCCTGTGGGTGTATGAATTTCTATGGAATTCTTATCACATAGGATTCGAGCATGGTTAGCTACTAACCAATCCATTCCTAACACCACATCTAATCCAGCTAAATTCATATGTAACAAGTTTGCAGAAAATTTATGACCTGACAGTTCTATAATTTCTTTTTGCAAAACCGTATCTATGTTGACAAAATTTCCATCTGCCGTTTCTACCGTAAAAACTTGCCTAAGTTTCGTTAATGGTAGCTTAAGAGTTTGCCAGAATGAAGTATTTATAAAACTTTGGTTTGCATCAGAGTCGAATAATACTTTCGCATAAACGTTGTGAACTAGGAACGCACCAGCTATCACGTCAAGGATTAGTTCTGCTTCCTGAGTAGTCAACTGGAAGGCTCTTGTGTTTTACTTGGTAGTTCCTTCTGCAGGTTTAGCCTTGTTATCTGCTGGTTTGACCAATTTAGGGCATTCTGGTTTGAAATGCCCAGCTTCTCCATAGTTATAGCAGACCCGTGTTTTCTTTCTGCAATCTTCTTCACGATGTCCTACAACTTTGCAGAAGTTGCAGGTTTCATTACATTTTCCGAAATGTTTCTTTCTGCAGTTCCTGTAGAACGGCGGAGTGGAAGATTGCCCAGTTCCTCTCTTCTTGAGATTGCTATTATTACCCATACGAAATCCTTGGGTAATTTTCTGAGCCAATTCCTTTTTCCTATTTTCTTCTCGCGTACGCACCATTCCGTCTGTCAAAGTGTTGGCTAGTTCTACCGCATCATCGATCGTGCGGGGTCTCGCAGCTTTGACAATGTCACGGATCTCGCTAATTAAACCCCAGATGTAGCGAGAGATAAGTACCGGTTCTGGCGAAGCCAGAGTAGGAACAATTCTGGCATATTCGAAAAACTTCGAAGTATACCCTCGGCAATCAACATTCACCATTCGGTGACTCAGGAACCTATTCGCCATCTGCTCTTTTTCATATTCTGGGCAGAATTTTCTTTCCACCGGATGCTTAAACTCCTCCCAACTCATGGCATAGGCCATGTTACTTCCCTTAGCTTGTAACACCGTGTTCCACCATTCTAATGCTTCTTCTTTGAAAAGGTGAGAAGCGTACATGACTTTATCCTCTGTGGCACATTTACTTATTTTGATTATTGCCTCGGTTTTTTCCAACCAACGCAGCGCTGCAGTTTCCCCTTCATTGCCTGCAAATTCAGCGGGTTTACAGGCAAGAAACTCCTTGTAAGTGCAACCAGGCGTTGCAGCTTTAATTCTTTTGAAAATTGGGGCTTGCAGTACATCATTATCATTATTAATGTTACCGCCTCCATTTACGCTATTACTGAAGTTGTCTTCATGAGTACGTTTGCTAGGAATAATTTGTTGAGGTTCAACTGGATTTCGAGCAGCAGCAAGGATTGCTGGAATGGCATTGGCTATTCCCTGAGCAACGATATTCTCGATATCTTGCCTATTCAGAAATTGATCTTCATGGTTTTGTTCAGATTGGTTAACTTCGTTAATGGGTTCATTACCAGCGTGTTCCATCTGGTAATTGATATATATATAAGTGATTAGTAGAAAATAATTAACAACTAAACATAACAAAATAATTGCACATAATCACATTGACACGTATAGTCAAAATTGTCTATTTTTCGACTCCCATTTTTATCTATTATAGTATGCTTCCGTACACACTCGTTATCTTACAAAAGTTTTATTTTTAAGTTATTTTATAGGATTATACTTTTACTACTATTATTATTATACAACCACAACCACACCATCACTATCCGCTGACATCTCAGAAGCGACGTTCCCTCTCGTCGTACTTCCAGGAGATCCGTTCTCCCACCTCCCGGATTCGATTCCCTGCGCCAAAATGGCGGAGTTCAGCCAAGTTCTCATTGCTCATCGGTGGGTTTGGTGCAGGCTCTGGGTCAAACTGAGGGAGAAAGGTATAAGGGTTGTTTAAGAGGTTCTGGAACTGCCAGTCATTGGTCCACCATTCTTCCATTTCTCCTAAAGGTCGGGTATTGACAAGGGTATCTGGGATGGCCGGTTCCAAATTCATTGGGAGTTGGGTTTCAGCAGGATAAGTAAAGAGGTTTTCATTGACAGGCTTAAGGATATCACAGTCTGCCAGCATGCGATCCAACTCTTCCCACATTGGCATTTCCTCGGCTTGCCTGGAGCTTTCCCCGATCTCTATTCCTTTTCCTTTATCCATGGGATCCTCCGTCTTAGCAACTTTCTTAGTTGCTGGTTTCTTCCTGCGTACACGTCTCCAGCCCACGAATCTTCTTTTCTTCTTCGGCTTTGGTTTCTCCGGAGGTTGAGCTTGGAATTCCATAGGTTCATCAGTTTTGGCACAATAACCGGTAAAGTCTTTGGAAACTTCTATGTTAACAGAATAGAGATTGAGATTCTGAAGAGCTTCAGACAACTCATTCATGCTGTTTAGCAGACATGAAGAAACACACAAAATTCTAAGTTAAAATTTTGGTAAATAGAATCACAGAATGGCAATTAGAAAAATTAAGTATTAATTACGAATATCTAATACAATTAAATAGATTGATTAAAACGAAATATTGCGATTCTTATATATATCTATTAGAAATTACAACTGAAATATACTAGTGGTTATGCATCCGTAAATTATTTTAGTCTAGCTAGGGTATAGGAGTATTATGCTCAACATGCATTTATGTAAAGTTTATCCTCTTTCTTCTACTAGGTGGTTTTAAAATTTCTGGCTCGTAGATGACATAGGTGCTGGTACTAGTTTGGCGATTCAACTATAAGTTAACATTTACTGCTGTAGTGGCTAAAATGTAGAGATTTGCCCATTGTTTATCTACTTCATCTTCCCATGGTGGGTTATTGCCTACTTCCTGGGTTTCCTTATTAATCATTATTCCTTTTGGTTGTGACTTCTTTATTTTCTCTTGACTTTTTATAATAATCCAACCTCTTTTCTTAGTGGTAATGGTTTCTCAAACTGTGCCTTACGAACAAATATTCCTTCCTCAGTATCTGCTGAGTATCTTGAGGAATTTGATTGAAATGAGGTTCCCTTATCTTTTGGTGAACTATCTAATTGACGATATATGTCCGAAATTCTTTGCTTACCCATACTGTCAATTAACAATTAGTCAAATAACAAAAACACAAAATCATAGGATGGCAATCAGTAAAATTAAGTATTTCTAAATACTTAATTGGCTTAATGTTGTTGCATACGTCTGTCGACTTCGTCTTGTATCGAGTCTTGTAATAAAATAGTTAGATCGAGTCACGTAGTTCAGGAAAATAGAGTTTTAGAGATCATTTCCCACGAAATGTCTATTCCCCACGAAATAGACATGGCACTTTCAAGGGGAATTAGAAACATGGCACTTTCAAGGGGAATTAGAAACTCTATAAATAGGGAGTTTTGTCATTTCATTTGTAACTTCTCCCATTCCAGCAGCGAAGCTCTGCTGAAGTGTCTACAGGTCTGTAAATGTGTCATATCAATAAACAAGACAGTTAAACTACTTTCTAGTGCAAATCAAGCTGAACCGACGCCGAAACGTCTGATTCCACCTCTCGTTTTGGTCTAGAACTCTTCTGAAAGACTCGTTTTGGTCGTTACTCGATCCTACAAGTGGTATCAGAGCTCAGGAGGAGGAGTTCTTACCGATTCAGCTTGATTTCATCCAAAAATCTGATTTCTACTCATTCTTTCATGTTTTTTTTCTGATTTTTACAAAATCGAATGGGTTTTTACGGTCCAAAATTGTTGATTTTTGGATATGTTGTGCGAAAACACCTGATCTATAACCCTACAAAGTTTCAGATCCTAATTCAAAGCCGTTTGGGAGAAATCTGAATTTTTTGGTCCGATATCGAGTGACATCAGGTTGATTTCGCTTGAAACAACCTAATTTCGCTTGAAAACACCTAATTCCGCTTGAAATAGCCTAATTTCGCTTGAAAACACCTAATTCCGTTTGAAAAACACCTTATTTCGCTTGAAAACATCTTAATTCCGTTTGAAAAAGGTAATTTTGTTTGAAGATTCCGCTTGAAAGTTGTAATTCCGTTTGAAAACATCTTATTCCGCTTCAACTTGACATTTCTCGTGATAGTGGTATTCCGTTTGAAAGGGTCTGTTAACAGTTTATTGGTCCAATCACAAACATCAATTGAGAATATGTCAGCCATGTTAAAGTGTGCACGTGAAAAGTAAAGTGGACTGCCAATTGATTCTATCACAACTAAAGTAGATGTTGCATGCGAGATATTAATGTTGTCGGCTGGATAGATTGTTTGGTCCAATCAATTGTCATCATTTCGTACATATCAGATTGTCATTTCGTTTGAGGAGTTCAACAGTCTTCACGTGAATTATCATAATCGGTCCTATTAAATTTCATTGATTAAAGTCATTGTCGGATATTGCTTGAAGTCCATGTGATCATATTGATGAAGATGTCGGACTAGTGTTATGAATTCAGTTTGTCAGCTCATTCAATGATAATCACCAGTCCACGTGAATTGGATTAGTGTCATATATTCAAAGTATCTTCGGTCCAATAGAATTAATTAGGTCCAAACAATTAGTGGATGTCAAAATAATAATTCCATCGGCCCATGTGCATTTGGTTAAAAACAAATCAGTGCAAATTCATTGTTTGTTGTCGGCTTAAGTGGGCTTGTTGGTCCAATGAGAATCGAGTGATGATCACAATTGTCGGTCAACTTTAATTGAAGATTAGATCCAAGTAAATTGCGGCCCAATCATATTCTTTGGATACTTGAGATTGTCGGACATTATCAAAAGTTAAAACATTAGATCATTAACCGGCCCATGTTAACACAATTTTAATCGGCCCATGTGTTATTGTTAAAGGTGATAAAGTCATTTTTGTCGTATAGTGCTTACAATCAAGAAGTCCGGGTCATTTGGACTTAAGTTCAATTTGCACGGTTTGGTTTCAAGATTGAAAGGATTTCAGTTCACACAGAATTATCACCAGTTCAAGTACCAGTCTTATTCTATTAATTGATAAGTCTTTAAACTGATTGTTATTTGTTTGTTTGTCTACCGGTGATACAGGTGTTTTACGAGGTGAACCAGTTCGTTTGAAAGCTTGTTTGAGAAATTCTTCGATACCGAAACATGGATTCTGAATTCTACAACGCATTTGCTACATCCCCGACTAGTCCAGCTACCATTGCTCGTAACATGAACTTGGAAAATGAAACTGGAACTTTACAAAAACCCCCGAAACTTATGGGAATTGAAGAGTATCATGGCTGGAAAAATCATTTTGAGAATTGGGTTCAGGCAAATCATCTAAGAGCTTGGGAAAGCATTGAAACAAAATATGTTAGACCACAGACTGCATCTCAGAATTTACAGACAAAGAGAGAGATAGTTATAAAGGAGAGAAAATGATGATAAGTCTTTTGCAACAAGCTGTTAAAGAGGATATATTTGTTTTGCTTCAGCATGATGGAAGTGCGTTTTCGATATGGGAGGCACTTGGGAAAAATTTGAAGGAAGTGCAGAGATGCTCAGGAGTAAAGCATCTTTGATGAAAAAAGAGTTTGAGTTGTTTATGAGTGTGCCAGGGGAGTCCACAAAGACTCTCATTGAGAGATATTGTCATCTTGTGCGTACCATGTCTCAGTTGAAAATTACCAAAACTCCAGCAGAATGGGTTGAGAAGCTTGCTGATGCATTACCGCAGAAAGAATGGGGTACTTATTTGATGATTCTGAAGAATTCTGGAGAGTTTAGTAGATTGTCTATTGGACAGCTTATTGAAAAACTTGAGGCACAGGATCTTGAACAACAAAAGATTGCCAGAATGAACAGCTCGAGCAATCAACAAGACATCAAATTGTATTACAAAGGAAATGTTCAAACTGTTGAAGCAAGTCCAAAGATCCAAACTGCTTTTAGTGCAGGAAATTCATCTGGATCAGTTAGTCAAAGTTCAATCAACACTAGTGGATTTTCAAATGTCAATCATCCAAGTGCTCAAAGTGCAAATGTTGGTAATGGACATATCATTCAGTGCAATGTTGCATTGCATCTTCAAAATGGTCAGAATTTTTCTGAAGAAGTCGTTAAAAGTCATATGGCATTACTGGTTACTGCTTTGGAATCTTATGAAGGATTGATTGCTGGAAGAATTGGTAATCCTATGCTAAGCAAAGAAGATTATGATCAGATCGATGCAGAAGAATTGGAGCTCATGGACATCAAGTGGTGTCTAGCTAGTGTCTTGAGAAGAGCTGAAAGTTCAAAATGATTACAGGAAGAAATGATTTTTTGGATGCTCATGTGTCAGCTTTGGGTTTTGATAAATCTAAAGTTACTTGTTTTCGATGCAAGGAGAAAGGTCATTTCAAAACAGAATGCAAAAATCAAGAAGC
The DNA here is from genome assembly GCA_030545235.1 of Helianthus tuberosus. NCBI lineage: Eukaryota > Viridiplantae > Streptophyta > Magnoliopsida > Asterales > Asteraceae > Helianthus > Helianthus tuberosus. The sequence goes on along the minus strand of CM060451.1, from coordinate 64,353,501 downwards.
AAATGGAGCAAAGAATCCGTTTGGTGGTCATGATTACTATCGAAAAGCCATATATCAACAAGTTGCTCATCAACCGCATCAACAAAAGGATTCCCAAACTGCTCATGGGAAAATGATCGAAGATGCAAACAAGAAAGCTTATTATGGTATTATTGATCAGGACGATGAGAAAATGGCTCCAGGATTTAGCTGGGATAAGTTTGTGGATGAGAATGGGGAATTTAAAGCTTTCATTGCTCAAATTGTTCAAAAGCCAGAATTGATGAAAGAATGGATAGCAGTGTTATCTGATGATGAAGATAAAGATGAAGAATATGTTTCTTCTGAAAATAGTTCAACAGATACTAGTGATGATGATGAAGAAATTGAACAGATAAATATTGGAAAAACTCATTTATCTTCTGACAGTTTTGAATTTTATTTTGCAGAAAAATTGAAGAAACTTAAAGAGAGAAAAGCTGCAAAAGAAAAGAAAGAAGTTAAGGTTGTTGAAAAGATTGTTGAAGTGGAAAAGGTAGTTGAAGTCGAGTAGATTGTGGAGATTGAAAAAATTGTTGAAGTCACAAAACCTTGTCTTACATGTTTGGAACCTTGCAAACAATGTGAAAATAAAGATAAAAGGTTTAGTGAGTTTGAAAAGTTGAAAGAGAAGTTGTTGTTTGATGTCAAGAATGTGAAAGAGTCGTACGATGTATTGAACAAAACTGTAAATAGTTTGCAGAAGACAAACTCTGAAAGAGAAGATGCTTTGACAATGATGAATGCAACAATGATGTCTAAGCAGAAAGAGATCAATTACTACATTGAAGAGTGTGCTAAGTTGAAACAGGAGTTGGAAATTGAAAAAGTGGAAAATGAAAGAATCAGACGATTACTGAAAAGTTATTCAAGTTCTGATTACTTAATTGACAGAATTTATCCAACTGTTGCAGGTTTTGAAGTGTTTGACGACAAGAAGCCGAAGAAAAAGGATACTAGTAAGAAACAGAGTGTCAGTTATAATAAGTGTCCGCCTCCAATTTGGTAAGGATATACGTCTAGAAAACCGAATGAGGAACAAGTAAAAAAGGCAGTCAATATAAAGTTGGAGTCCGAGATAACTGATGTATTACCAGATAATATTGACATCACATTCACAGCGTCCGACACAGATCATGAGTCTGAGTTAATAAAAAAGATGGTCGATCAAGTGTTGGATAAGGATGAGGAGTCAGAGTCACAGTCTGAGTCTGGAAGTTCGAGTTCATCTGTCAGGAGTTCAAAGTCGTCGGGAAAACGGGTGTATAGTAAAGAATTTTTGTTGTCAAAATCTAATTTGAATGACGAAACATTTGAAGTTGCATATACTTTGAATGATTCTGACAAATTATATTTTGATAAAGAATTTCCAATAAGAAGTGTTCAAACTGAAAAGATCAAAAAGGTTTTCAAAATAACAGAAATTAATATTTCTGAAATAAAAGATTTAAATCTTACTGGAAAACCTAAAAAGAACACTTCAAGAGTTCAAAAAAGATAGAACAAGAAAAAAAGTTACAGTTCTGGTTCTGGTTTTCAAAAGAAGCCAAACCATAACGGTAATTTCAAAAGAAAAGGATTAGGATTTATTCCACCTGAAAATCATAAAAATGAGAAAAATTTTAAAATAAATACCAAATTTGTTTCAGGAACAAATTGTGAAGAAGAAGCAAAGAGCTCATTCTGGAAACAGTCAAACCAGGAATTTCTTGCTGAAAAGATGAAGAATGGAGTTTTTCAAAGAAAGGAGACTAGAACCTGTTACAAATGCAATGAAGTTGGTCATATTGCATGGAACTGTCCTCAAGCAACAAAAACAAAACAGGGAGTCTCAGAAAAACTTAAAGAAATAGTTGTTGACAAAACTGAACCACCAACTGAAAAATTTAAAATTTTCAAAAACTCAACATATGAAGTTGGCGAATGTTCAAAGAAGTTCTACAGGAGAAGTGTGAATCTTGACAATCAAAAATGGGTTGTTAAGAAATCGGATGTGAAATCTGGCGATGAATCTGATTCCACAAAGTCAGAGGAGCCACAAGTTGATGTTAAAGAAGAAAGCTCAGTGCCTCCAATGGATGATGTGAATTTTCCACCATTAGGGACTGAAAATTTTAGAAAAATTGGAAATGTTGAGATCTCGAATTAATTTTATTCTGAAAAGAATGAATTTGATGTTGAGAAAGCTTTTAATGGAAATGTGAAAAAGATTTTTGGAAAAATGGTTGAGGGTAACGTGAAAGGGGTAAAAGATTTTTATGCTACAAAGAAAGCAACTTATACCCCTGATAAAGATGAGGAAGTCACACCCAAGGAAGGTCAGGCTTGGGTGTCCATACTCTTTGTTTGAAAAACCTGACTTGCCGGAGCTCCCAAGTTGGTAATTGTGGTGCAGGAATCGGCATCTTTCTTGATAAATTCATTTTTTTGATATTTCGTCTTTCAAAGTGGTAAATCAGGGACATTAAGTTGTACTTGATTTTCTACAAGTGATATTGTTGTTAAAATTCAAAATTGTTATATTTGTCAAATGGTTGAGAAAAACAATGTGATGAACCCCTAACCTACAAGTGGTAAAATCAGAAAAACTTATTTTCCGGAAAAATCATTTTGGTTAAAACAAACTTAAGTGTTTTGAAATCATAATGAGAAAATAGTTTGTTGAAAGGGGGAGTTCTGATTGTTTATGCCAAGTGGATGGCAAATTGAAGTGATTCGATATCAGTTGTCACGTTACTTGTACAGTTTGTTTTCAAATTTCCTTAAATGATTTTGAATTTTAGGGGGAGTAAGAATTTTTCGAAAAATCCAAAAACATTTGAAAATTTGAAAAAGGCAAAAACATTATAAAATACAAAAATGAGTTTGTTGTGAAAAAGAGGAAATGATAGTACATCAGTAGACAGTTACAGTATGCTAAAGAAATGTAATGTTTAAATAGCGTTAAACGGTCTCACTGAAGATATGCCGATAGGTTTTTACACATTTAGTAAGCTTTTTCGGGATATAAACTTAAATTCAAACTTGCTTATTTTGTGGGGAACACTACTTGGATATATAGGCAACCCCTGAAATTTCGTTTGAAAGATCTCTCTTTCTGAGATACTAGGTCTTTATGCTCAGTGATATCTGGGGTATTATCCCGGGACTTCTGATTTTGCGGAAGCAATGTCCTAGTCCCCGGAGAATACTTTACGCTTGCTTGAAATAAAAGCCTGCCCTCAGTACAAAAAATGATGAAACATTGAAAAAATGCTAATCATGTGCTGTTGTAAAAAAGAACCTCTAAAGGGGACCCACCAAAAGTCGAAGCCGTCATCTCTCTGCTAAACGGAAGTTCTGCTCTCACGGACTTCGCATTTAACCTTTACAGATATCATATGTGGTATACTCACCTGTAAGACTGAATATTGGGATCTGGATACGGGAGTATATTCAAGAGGTGGGACACATGAATGAGTTTAAGTCCTTAATACACCTAATTCATATCCTGAATCAGTTGAAATTTGTGTGAGAATTTAAGTGGATTAGTATATTGGCAATCTAAGTGAATTGTTTAATCCTTATTGTGTAATTAAGCTCAACGGTACTTGTGACTTGTCAAAAACTGATATGATCCTCTTACACAAACTCGCAAAAATATTGTCTGTAAATATTTCTTTATTGCATTTCATTTCTTTTCAAAAATACAAAAAATTTTAAGTGTGTTTTAGCATAAATTTTGAAAAATCCAAAAAGATTTTTGACAACTGGTGTTGAAGAGCTGATTTTCAAAATTCCAAGCGCTAAACATGATGAGCATGTGGTAAGGGGGAGCTTCTGTTTAAATGAGAAAAGGTTTTGAATATTTACTTACAAGTGGTTCATCATTTATTAACATTGTTAAATCATTCTGGATAAATTTGAGGAGGAGTTTGGATATATAAATTTTTCAAATGTTAAATTTGTGAAATTTATTGTGAGGTTGAGGATGTGCAGGATAGCCTGGATTCTGAAGTCTGAGTATAGAGCCAGGACACAATTCTAATCCTATGAAAGTCAGATTGCAATCAACATCCAAGGGTAAATGAGATTGTTCGAGGGGAGTATGTTAATGCTGAAGAGGAGGAGAAAGAGATAAAGTTTGAGGATGCCTACACTGTCAGATTCTTCAGAGAGTGATCAGACTGATAAAGACTGAAGACGTTGAAGACTCGACACTTAAGACTCGTCAACATCCGAGGGGGAGTCTGTTGGTGCACACGTCTGTCGACTTCGTCTTGTATCGAGTCTTGTAATAAAATAGTTAGATCGAGTCACGTAGTTCAGGAAAATAGAGTTTTAGAGATCATTTCCCACGAAATGTCTATTCCCCACGAAATAGACATGGCACTTTCAAGGGGAATTAGAAACATGGCACTTTCAAGGGGAATTAGAAACTCTATAAATAGGGAGTTTAGTCATTTCATTTGTAACTTCTCCCATTCCAGCAGCGAAGCTCTGCTGAAGTGTCTACAGGTCTGTAAACGTCATATCAATAAACAAGACGGTTAAACTACTTTCTAGTGCAAATCAAGCTGAACCGACACCGAAACGTCTGATTCCGCCTCTCGTTTTGGTCTAGAACTCTTCTGAAAGACTCGTTTTGGTCGTTACTCGATCCTACACTTAAATCAGTGGATCTAATACCACCTTTTTCTGTCACGGCCCCTGGCCCGGTTTGACCCGGTCCAGGAGCCGCGGGACAGGAACCCCGTGGTATTTATTTAATGTGGCAGCGGAATTATTAACAGGATCGTTAAAACTTGAAAATACCCGTTTATTTCATAACTCGGGATAAAACCCCGTAATTTACAATAAGGTGATTTCACTGGGAAACCCCTATTTTACAAAAAAAACATGTTTCTTTATTTAATCAAGCCACTTCTTCAAGCGTATAGTGCTACACAGCACTTTTTTCTGGATCACAGCAGGTTACCTGAAACATGTCTTAAAAATATTTTGTCTGCGGGGTAATACTGGTGAATCATTCATTTTGCACAAAACGACCCATTGTTATAATATACAGTATTAAGGGCGATTATATTATTTATATATCAATCAATTACCCAAAGGTATTTGTCACTCGACTCGTTTATGTGACTATGGTCATATCACCCATTGGCTAACCCGTTGTCCAACGGTGACGGTTATCAAGTAATGTATACAAAACCCCATATACCGGCTGTAGTTGAAGACTACAAAGACTTAATCCCTGTAATTATAACTTTTGAAATAACATGATTTTGAAAGCAAATTTGGTAAAAAGAGAATGACTCACTTTGCAAGTTTAAACGGGCATAGTTTAGCCTACTGATTAGCCTTGTAACCTAATTTAAACAACAATGCACACGAACTAGGTCATTAACTAATACAGCATTTATGATAACTCACGAGATTAAAACCCTCACAACGAATGACAAAGTGCAATACTTAAACATCCATCGAATTCACGACGAATGACAAAGTATAGCCCTAATGTGGGCAGCACTTAAACATCCATTGGATAGTTTCAATCGATCGGACATTGAATCGTAGCAGCGATCGAGTTAATACCCTGTATCGTAGCAGCACCTCCCTAATGAAAATTGTGATTTCGAACAGTAGAACTTCGTTTTTGACTAAATTTTTGACACCAGTGAACTGCTCGTTGCCAAACCTATTTATAGCTGATTTTTGGGGTTTACACGGCCCGCGTAAGCCCCTTCTTGATCTTACGCGGCCCGCGAGGGCCTCCTATACGTAGACTAGGGCTAGCGTGTCACACCTAGGTCTGCCACGTGTGTGACACGTGGCCTGGCAAGCTGATCCGGAGATTTTATGATCTGTCGTGGCCCGCGTGAGCCTAGGCTTACTCTTACGCGGCCCGCGTGACAACCAAAAATCAGTTTTTCTTGCTTTTTCATGCAAAGTAGGGTTTCAGGGGTCCGAGTTTTTAGTTACAGGTCGTTTTGGGACTTTTTTTTTAAGGTCCTTACACTAGCGCAATATGAGACTTTCAATTTTCTACGCACAAGGTCGTTTTATGAACATAGTTTTGACCCGTTTGGTTGACGAGTGAAAATCCTCACCTTAATGTCAAACTAAACTATTTTTAACTAATATTTTGACCCGTTTGAGTGTCAAGTGAGCTTGGCCACTTCGATGACACGTCAAACGCATATTCTACATTACGACACCATTAACAAGCTAAAAATAAACGTTTATACGTAATGTGACGGGACCAAAGTCACGTACCTTTAGAGCACCCCCTTCAAGCGCGTATCCCCCCCGGCTTGTCCACTTGACGATCCAGATTCTTTGCCTAAAGAGTTCAATTCACAACCAATATAGAACTCTTTTCATAATCTTTAACGCATAATTCGCTATAAAAATCAAATATGCGTTTTCATCCGATTTTTAACATATTAATCCCCACTTAGGCATTTTCACGAACACCTAGTGGATCTAATTTTTTATGTAACTAGAATCAAGTTCATAACTTGTTATTTTTGCTAATTTATTCACACATTTCGGTTCCATCATGTCAAGCATGCATACAAACATTAAAATAATCATATAGATACCAAGTAATACTACTTGTGACAGTTATAATTCTAGTATTCAGCCTATTTTGCAAAACCCACTTAACCTATGAATGGGTTATCATAAATTTCATAATTTTTGACATGATTCCTGCAATTATCAACTAGTATTCATTCTTAAAGTTGTTTTCATTACAAGTTTCATCTATACATCACATAATCAAGCTCAATTTCGATTTTCACAATTTGTCTAGAATTTGAGATGAATAAAAAAACACTAAAATTTGCATACCTTATGATCCCTTCAACGAGGTGATCACTAATTCGTGCTTGAAACTCTATTTGGAACTAATTATGGCCTTCAATTTGATAGAAATTGATTGAACTAGGGTTTGTGGGGGAACCCTTATGTCACCCCTGTGTATAGATCGACCAGACACACACTTTTGTGTGTGTTTGGTGTGATTATTTTTTGTTTTAAAACCTTAAGTTTCAAGTTTTACACTTAAGTCCATCGACTATTGTTTAGTTCTTATTTTAGGTATTTTAACCCACTACACATTACCACAAGACTCGTAATTAACTGGGTTATTTATTTCCTAGTTAGCTCTCGTTTATGTTTAGTAAAGAATTTCAAAACCAATGAATTATATCAAAATATTCTGATGTGACCTGCAAGTTTATTATCAACATTCACCAAACATAATTATCTTATATTATTATGGACTAAGGTCTATTAATTCCATAACTATTTTTTTCAAATTAAACAATATACCAAAACCAATACTTTAATCTATTAATTTAATATATCTCATAAAATTATGCATTCAGCTTATTCTAAATGATTATGAACGGTTTATATATTTGTGTTGTATTCCATAGCCATTTAATTATTTAATTAAATAAAACAAAGTAATAATAAAAAAAAACTAATTATTGTGATATATATCAACAACTTCCCAAACTTTAAATACACATACATGTTGTATTTATTTGGACTGTGTATAAAAGCTTTGATCTGAGTCAATTAATTTATTTAATTGATAAAAGAGACGTACACCGGAGAGGCAAGAAAATTGTTTCAACAAAGCTTTCATATCACAAGTGTTTAGTATAAAAAAATATCATGTCATCAATAAGAGAAAGTGAAGTTTTACGGCCTTCAAAAACCATTGCTTTTCTCGTTTATGATTATTTTGATTAGTCTTCCGTTTTTTTTTCAGAAACACTATTTGAAAAACTTAAATAAAATCTCATTGATTTCAACTTTCATGTTCGATCTAAAAAGTGTAACTTCATAATATTTGAAAATTCCTTTTCAGTCAGAATACATTATTTCAAAACGATAAATGGTGATATCTATGACAGTTTCAGGATGATATTAATAAAAGAATTTAACTAGTCATCCAAGAAATGAATAGCAATAAGTAACACAAGAATAATAAGCAATTCAAAGAACCAAAATAAAACTTACGTTAATAGTTTGATTGAACACCCATGTGATTGTGCAATCCAACTTCAAAAGCAAGTCGTGTTGATAACGTGTTGTGAAACAACGGCCTACTAGCGACTAGTATATGAACATAAGCGCAAGTATCAAAGGAACATAGAGAGAAATATAGAATAGAGAATTATTATTCATTGAGATGTATACACCATATACAACTGTCATTATATATAGACACATACATTAATACAAAAGAAATAAAAGAGGTAGGAGTTATATATGTGGAGAGTCACCATTATGATACATTCATAACAAAAGGTTGTTATTTAAATAAGCTTGATTTATTTATTTGGTCTAGTCAATGTAAAATTTAATTAATTAAAATTGATTTAAATATGGCCGAAAAGGAATTTTATAAATATTAATTAAAAGTCTTGATGAACAGTGTTTTGACTTTCTTAAGTGTTTATATATTTATTTTTATTCAAATTTTAAGCATTTATTTATATTTTAATAATACATTACTCCTTTATGTGATGATAAATTAATTGGGTGCCAATATCTTCACGATCTAAACTGACCGATATCATTCGAATAACATCGATGGTGGTACCGGTGTTTGTTTTTTATTGATTTATGTCGATGTAAAATACGTGTTAATTTCTCTATCGAACTCGTTGTTGGTACTGACGTTCATTTTTATCGTTTTATGTGGATGTAAAACAAGTGTTGATTTCTATATTGAGTATGAGCGCTTGTACATATGGTTTCAAAGTTACCATAAATAGTTATAAGGTTTTAGATAATTGTTTTAATTTTTTAGTAATAAATTATGATGATAACTTTTTAGGTAACTTTTTTTAATTTTATTTATTCTAACAATAAATTATTTATCATTTTTACATATGGTTTCAAAGTTACCATGTAGTTTCAAAGTTACCATGAATAGTGATAACTTTTTAGATATCTGTTTTATTTTTTTTTAGTAATAAATTATGATGAAAACTTTTTAGGTATCTTTTTTAATTATATTTAATTTAATAATAAATTATTCATCATTTAATTTAAAATCTGGCTATCAATGGGTTGGACATGAGCAGTTCATCTACACTCGAAAAACTTTTCAAAAGATGAAGTATACTGCTCAAATTCGTGATTTTTCTTAGGGAAACGCTGCTACGAATACAGGGTATTAACTCGATCGCTGCTACGATATAATGTCCGATCGATTGAAACCGATCCGATGGATGTTTAAGTGCTGCCCAAATCAGGGCTATACTTTGTCATTCGTCGTGAGGGTTTTGATTTCGTGAGCTTATCGTAAATGTTGTATTAAGTTACTGACCTAGTTTCGTGTGCATTGTTGTTTAAATTAGGTTATCAGGCTTATCAATAGGCTAAACTCTGCCCAACTAAACTTGCAATGTGAGTCATTTTCTTTTATCAACGATGTTTTACTATACCTAAATTATTTTCAAAAAGTTATAATTACAGGGATTAAGTCTTGGTTATCTTGAATCACTGGCAAGTGGGGTATTGTGCATGATGACGGGGGTAGCCCAAGATTGAATAAAATGGCTAATTACGTAAACGCTTAGATGGTTAAAGGGTTCAAGGCTTAAAAAGATGTGAGGAAGGGAAAAGCAACACGGGAACAGTAGCCAGTCACATCCAGGGATTGCTTCACCAACCCACAGCCGCAAAAGCAATGCAGGTCTGCAAGAATGCACGCTATTATCCGGGGGACAAAAGGCTTCAACCCCCGAAAGGGTAAGCCCCTCACTGCAAGAAGGATCACTAGTCAAAGGAACTCCACTTCGGGAGATGTCTTCTCCTATAAATCGACACTTCATTTACTTCAAGAGACATCTCCTGGCCAGCTCTGATTCTCTAATCTCTGGTCATTTGCATAGAGTACTTGCTTACAAGCGAGTCACTCCTTTTCACACATACCACACACATTCTATTTGCTCCCACATCCAAATCTGGATACAATTCAGAGATGGATCATCAGCAAATAGCAAAAACTAACTAGTGAACCTCCTTCCGCGTTTTGCAAACGTGGGGGGACCCCACGACCTGCGTTAGGCAAAGTTGAACCCTTCAACCCTTTTGCCTAACCAGCCCAGCTACCACCGTTGGTCTTGTGTTTGTTGCATCAACAAGTTGGCGCCCACCGTGGGGCTACGCCGCTATTTCTTCTCAAAAAGACCTAGTAGTGTAGCTCTATTCACTTAAAATCACCATGTCTGAAAGTGGATCCCCGGAAGAAGTGAATCAGATTCCAAACACTTCTACTCCGGGTAGTAGCCAAGCTCACGTGGCTATACCAACTTCTTTCTCAACTCCGGGGAGCACACCCGAGTTCCTCAACTTCAACACACCAACTCCGTCCCGATCCGGAGTTCCATCTCCTAATATCGGTGTCTCTGATGCCCCATCATGTGTTGAACTCACCCCTGAAGGGGTTGCTAACAATTTCCTTGTGCTAAGGACTCTTCTCAACCAGCACGTGAGTAAAGAAAGAGAAAAGGGAGTGAGGATTCGTTTAGACTATGACGAACCTGAGCCAACATTGTCTCCTGGACCACCTCCTCCTCTTTTTGCAACAAGAAGTGAGGCTGGTCCCAGTAACCTTTCAAACCCTCACCCTTATCTGTCCACTATGACAAATCCTACGGTGCATCATATCTTCTCTTCCCAACCAATTACTAGTGGTGCTCCTCTGGGACATGAGCTAACTCTTGACCAGCTCCTACAATCCCCGGTGACAAGCTATCCAGCATCTACTACAACTACATGGGAGCAAGCTCTGTCCGTGCTCCCCTTAGCACGAAGTGCTGTTATGAGTGCTCCCCTCGGGATAAACTGCTCCACTGGCCCAGGAAGCCTTCAAGGCTTCAACCCTATGCCCAACATGATGACCCAGATGATGGCCAACTTCCCATGGCAACACTTCATCAATCAAGTGCTTGCCACTCAGGGAAACAACGGTAATAGCAGTAATGTGGATGCAAGGACTGAAGAAGACTTGGCTAAACCATACAAGCCAAGTAACCTTTCATGCTTTTCAAGGCAGATAGCCGATTATGATTTCCAGTCAAAGATCAAAATGCCGGCCCACATCAGGACATATGATGGGACTGAAGATCCTGAGGACCATCTTCAGATCTTCACCGGTGCAGCTCGGATAGAGAAATGGTCCAAGGCTGAGTGTTGCCTAATGTTCATGCAAACTCTTGTTGGATCCGCCAGGATCTGGTTCAACGATTTACCTGCTCAAAGCGTTCGAAGCTTTGACGATCTCAGTAAGGGTTTCCTGGCCAATTTCTCCCAACAAAGACGATATGTCAAAGACGCAACAGTGATCTTTCAGATAAAACAACGTGATGATGAAAGTCTCCGTGCTTTCATTGAACGATACAAGAAGGAAGGTCTGACTTATGTAGGGGCCGATGAGAAAATGAGGGTGGCTGGCTTCATGAATGCCATCACCTCTAAGTACCTTACAAGGGATTTCAACAAATCTCTACCCAAGACCTTAGAAGAAGCTCTTGAAAGGGCTGAAGCCCACATCCGGGGAGAGGAGGCAGTAGACATTAAGGAACAAAGAAAAAGAGGGTCCGGCTGGAGAAGCAACAGTCCAGCCAGAAAAAGAGGGAACTTCAACTCCTATGACTGGCGGTCAAAGGGTTCAGACCCTCGAAGGTCCGAAGGTCGGAACCTTTCAAGCAGGGAAAAAGGAATAAGTTTCACACCCCTCACAAAGACCCCTCAAGAAATCCTCACAACAGAAGAAGTTAAACAAAACTTTCGGCCTCCTAGACCTCTCCCCAAAAGCAGGAAAAATGAGAACTCCACCCAATACTGCGAGTTTCATGAAGAAAAGGGTCACCACACCAATGATTGCTTCCAACTCAAGAAAAGAATAGAAGAGGCTGTCAAGTCCGGAGAACTCGCTCATTTGGTAAAGGGAGTCCGGGACAAAATGGCCAAAGGAAAGGGTAAGGAAGTCAACATGGTAGATTTCGATGGAAAGGTTCCTCACAAGAGGCAGAGGTTGGAAGCTTGGGAGCTTCAGTGTGTCTGTTTCCCCCCTACGGAGAATGACCCTCTCTCTAGCCCTCTCGTGGTAGAAGCTACCGTGGGAACGTTGCAAACATGCAAGGCATACATAGACACGGGGGCAGCCACTGAAATCATGTTCGAAAAATTCTTCAATCGATTGAGTAATGAAGAACGTTCAAGGCTTCAACCCTCTGGAACCTCCATAAAAGGTATCGCTGACATACCCCTCAAGCCTTTAGGGCAATTGACACTTAATGTTCGTTTCAGTGAAGGTTTAAAAGAAAGAACCCAACCACTCACCTTTGTGGTTATCAACATCCCCTCAAGCTATGATGTGATCGTCGGAAGACCAGGACAGTGTGCATTTTACATGGCCGTGTCTGTTGGCCATGGCACAGTCAAATTCCCTACCGAGAGGGGCATAGCAACCCTTCAACCCTCTCAGGAAGCCTATGTGGTTGAAGGTGAGAATTCAAATAGTGAAGAAGACAGGCAAAGGTTGGTCATAAACCCTAAGTACCCTGAACAAAGAATAAGGGTCAACCCAGACCTTTCTCAAGAGACCCTTTCATACCTTGAAAAATTGCTAACACATTACAGCGATGTATTCGCTTGGTGTCCTGAAGATATGACTGGGATCCCCCGGGATATTGCCGAGCATGAGTTGAGAATACCACCAGAGGTCAAGCCTGTGGTCCAGAAGAAAAGAAGCTTGGCACCTGAAAGAAGTCTGGCAGCCTGCCAAGAGGTTGAAAAGCTTGTGTCAGCCGGTATCCTCCGAGAAGTCAAGTACCAGTCATAGGTTGCAAACCCAGTTATGGTCAAGAAACCAGACAACTCTTGGAGGATGTGCATAGACTTTAAGGATCTTAACAAAGCTTGTCCTAAGGATTGCTATCCACTACCAGAAATTGATCTCAAAGTTGACTCCCTCACAGGCTACTCGTTCAAATGCTTTCTTGATGCATACAAAGGCTATCACCAAATCCTCATGAAAAAAGAGGATGAGGAAAAGACAGCCTTTCACACGGACAAAGGGATCTTTTGCTATCAAAAGATGCCTTTCGGCCTCAAAAATGCAGGAGCAACCTATCAACGGCTCGTTGACAAAGCCTTCGAAAGCCAAATTGGCAAGAACATGGAGGCATATGTCGATGACTTGGTTATTAAAAGCAAGACGGAATATCAAATGCTCGATGATATTCAAGAAACTTTCAAGAACCTCAGAAAGGTTAACATGAAACTTAATCCGGAAAAGTGTTCATTTGGATTCGAGGAAGGAAAATTCTTGGGCCATATCGTTGGAAAACAAAGCATCAAAGCCAACCCTAACAAAGTAAAAGCCGTCCTTGAAACCAGCCTTGAAGCGTTTTACCTCCAAGTTAGCCGAAAGATCCCTGCCCTTCTACAAAACGCTCAAGAACTGCTCAGATAAAAAGGATTTCAAATGGACTGAAGAAGCTGAAGAAGCTTTCAACCAGATGAAGCAACATCTAGCTTCCCTACCAGACATTGCGGCACCAAAAACCGGGGAGTTAATATCGGTGTACCTCTCAATCACGGACGAGGCCATCAGTGCAGTCCTTACCATTGAGCAAGCCAAGGCCCAGGTACCCGTTTATTTTTTCAGCAAAACTTTAAAATTAGCTTAAACGAAATATCCTCCCCTTGAAAAGCTTGCTTTAGCCTTAGTTCAAACAGCTAGAAGGCTTCGAAGGTATTTCCAAGCACACCCCATACAAGTGGTCACCGACCAACCTATTAAGAGTGTGCTTGAAAAACCTGAAAACTCGGGGCGATTAGCCAAATGGGCCATAGAACTGGGTGAACATAACATCACCTATGTCCCAAGGAAAGCAATCAAGGCTCAAGTCTTGGCCGATTTCATTGTGGAAGTCCCAAACCAAACACTCACTGAAGTAAACACTGCCACCACTGAACCTTCCAACCCTGAAGCCTGGAAGCTTTTTACCGATGGGGCTTTAAGCGTTGAAGGGTCAGGGGCTGGATTAATTTTGATCAACCCAAAAGGTTTGGAGTTCACATATGCTCTTCGTTTTGATTTTCAGACCACCAATAACGAGGCTGAATACGAAGCATTAATAGCCGGCCTAAGGCTGGCCAAAGAAATGAAGGTTGAAAAGCTCGAAGTGTTCACGGATTCGTTGCTGGTCTCAAGCCAAGTGAATGACAGCTACATAGCTAAAGAGCCCAACATGAAAAAATACAGAGAAAAATCCAAGGAACTGATGAGTACCTTCCAAGCATGCAACATCAAACAAATCCCAAGATCTCAAAACAAGAAGGCCGATGCCCTAAGTAAGCTTGCATCCCTCACTTTTGCCCATCTCACCAAGAAGGTACTGGTAGAAGTGTTGAAGGCCCCATCCATTGATGAATTGGAGGTTCAAGACGTGGTTACCGAAGAAGAACCAAACTGGATGACTCCCATAAGAAAGTTCCTCAAAAATGGTGAATTACCCAATGATCAAGTGGAAGCCAAAAGGGTTGAAATCAAGGCAAGACAATACATACTACAATGAGAAACCCTTTACAAAAAGGGTTACCTTGCTCCCTTGCTAAGATGTGTCGGTCCTGAGCAAAGTAAGTACTTGATCAAGGAAATTCATGAGGGCGTGTGTGGAGCTCACTTTGGAGCTAGGTCGGTAGTTGCAAAGCTCATGAACCTCGGATATTTCTGGCCCTCAATGCATCGTGACACAACCGAAGAATTGAAGAAATGTGATGCCTGCCAGATCCACGCACCAGTCCCAAAAAGTCCCAAGCATGATTTAGTCCCAATAACCTCGGCTTGGCCATTCCATAAGTGGGGAATGGACATTGTTGGTCCATTTCCCCCAAGCAAAGGGGGAGTGAAATTCCTGCTGGTGGCGGTAGACTATTTCACCAAGTGGCCCGAGGTCAAGCCACTTGCCAAGATCACAGGAAAGCAAGTCATTGACTTTGTCTGGGAAAACATCATTTGCCGTTATGGATTGCCAGGAGTACTTGTCACTGATAACGAAAGGCAATTTGCTGAGAAGCCTTTCAGCGTTTGGTGCAAAGAATACAAAATCGATCAGATTTTCAGCTCAGTGGCTTATCCACAATCAAACGGGCAGGTTGAGAGAACAAATAGAAGCATAGTGGAAGGCATAAAGACAAGATTGGGAAGATACGAAAGCAACTGGCTTGAAGAATTGCCTAGTGTCCTATGGGCAATTAGAACAACAGAAAAAACAAGCCATAAGAAAACACCTTACAGCTTGGTATTTGGATCCGAAGCTGTGATCCCTGCCGAAATAGGAGTTGTAACCCAAAGAATTGTCAACATGGATCCCGAAACAAACCAAAAAGAGACCATGTTGAATTTACAACTCCTAGAGGAAGCAAGAGATCAAGCCGCAATTCAAGAAGCCAAATACAAGCAACAAATGGAAGCTTACTACAACAAAAAAGTCAAAAACGAACGTTTCAAGCCAGGGTATCTGGTCCTCAGAAACAACGAAGCCAGCAAGAAAGAAAATCAAGGAAAGCTTGGCCCAAAATGGGAGGGCCCGTACACCATCCTTGAAGCACACAAAGGTGGATCCTACAAGTTGGCTGATTCAGAAGGCAAAAGGCTTCCAAGGCATTGGAACGGCAAAACACTGAAAAGGTTCCATGTTTAAATGGAAAGTTTGGTTTGTATCAAAATGTATTTCAAGCAGGATTATGAATACCTTTTGTAAAAAGCAAGTATTGCTTTAATGAATGAAGTTGTTTTTATCAAACTTGTCTTTCTATCCGAAATCAGGTTGAGAACCTAGCAAAAAACTCCATGGCAAGGGCCATGTAAGGGGATGAGCTCCCAGGCCACATCGCTCAACAGGTTCAAGGGTTGAATGAGCCTATATAAGGGGTGAGTTCCTAAATCAATACAACTCCATGAGACTTGTTAAGAAAAAATAAAATTGTCTCATAGACGGGTATAAGCAGCCCACACCAAATGCTCCCTAAGTCTTAGAAATATAGTCTACAAAAAGGCTAAAAAACCAAAAGAAATGATTAAAAGGATAGGTGCCATCTCTTCTTGTTAAAAATGCCAAGGCTAAGTGTCTGCAGCACTGAACCCTTTGAGGTATAAAAAACATAAGGGCAGCACAAACCCGACAAAGACAAAGTTACAAAAAGAACAAAGCGAATCCAAAAAGAACAAAGTCAATTGGACAAAAATCACAAAGGTACAAACCAAGCCAGGACGCAAAACCAAGAAGTCTTCAAGGCTTCAAGCCACCCGGGCAATACCCCGAAACCTTAAAGGCTTCAACCTATTGACAGACAGCCAAAAGGCTTGGACGGTTAAAAACCAAATAGACTACCTTAACAGAAAGCAGGCACAAGTCTAAAAAACACAACATAAAGTAGAAAGTTAAAACATCGTACCATGTCAAAGAAAGTCCTAAAAGACTTCCAAGCATAAGTTAAGGCAAGTCCTAGTAACTTGCAAATCTAATCATTGTTCAACGGCCATACAGGCCTTCAACATAACCAAAAGGAACCTTAGGGGTCCTCGAAAACCAAATATTGTTCAACAGTTACAAACCACGAATTGTTTTAACAAAGTGCTAAGAAAGCTACGAATTTTAGGCATCAACAGAAGGCTTAGTAGCCCCAGAAGTGCTACCCTTGGCCTTCTTAGTCTTCTTAACCTTCTTAGCCTTCGGACCTAGATCATCAATAACCGAAACTTCCAAACTAGCATCCTTCGGAACATCGGCCTCCCCAGGAAAACTATCCTCACTATCCCCCGAAAAGGAACGTTTCCTCGAAAGGGAGCCAAGCAGTTCAGCACATAACTTGTCATTCAAACCATCCGGATTCAGTTCCTGTAAAGCAGAGAGAGGCTTACCATAACAAGAGGAAACTTGACTTACATACGGGTAGGATAACCTCTCCATGTGCTCCACGGAACTCTTAAAGACATCAGAAGCTTCGGGACGGTACAGAGGAGATTGCTCTAAAGGGTTGCCAGACTCATGAAGCTTATAACCCGTAATAAGGCCTTGGTGTTTTCCCAGATTGAGCAGCTTAGTGTAGACATCACCAAGAGCGGAGTTAAATTCCTTAGAGTGCAAGAGATAGGTAACCACCTGATGAAAACCATGTTCAATAAGCCATTGGTTATCCCCGGTAGCTTGGGCAACCAAAGCTTTCAAACCATCCTTCTCCTTATCAAAGGCTTTCTTTTGCACAGCCAAGGTCTCCCGGTCAGCCTTCAGTTTCAAAAAGTTAGCCTCAAAGCTTTTCCTAAGATCACCCATCTCAATGTCATGCCTTTTAGTTAACTCCTCAATCTTCTTGTTCCAACCCGACTGCTTCTCAGAAAAGCTCTCAATTTCCTTCTTCATGGCAGCAATAGAAGCCTTCATTTTCTCCTTCTTCTTGGAAGTCTCTTCATATTCCCGCATCCCTTTAGCAAAGTGGGTGACACCTTCAGCCAAAAAGGCAGAAAGGTTGCAGGAACTGAGCATCATCCTTGAGATAAGATGATCACCCTCCATCTCAGATATGGCATCTCGAACACCAGGAGGAGCAAAATGAGCCAAAGCTTCAGCACACACAACATGATCCTTAAAATTGTCACCAACCTTAACCTTCCAATTGGGCACATAAATGTCATCCGAACCCTAGAAGCTTTCAACACTTTTGGCCGACGAACCTTCAATAGCAGAAATAGTACCCTTCTTGACCAATTTCTTCTTCTTGCTCGAAACAATCAACTCCTTTTCTTTGCCTTTACCAACATCCACAGCTTGATCCTCTGATGCTTCGATGTCATCACTAACGTCAACAGGCTCTGAGCCAGAGGGCTGCTCAACACCCTTCAGATGACGTTGAGAACGACGAGTAGAACCTTTGGACACAGTAACCTTGGTGAAGCCTTTGACATTTGGAACATTGACATAACCAGAACCCTCAAACCTATAGTCAGCACCCTTAACAACCGCATTCTCACCAGGGGTAGCAGCAGCATCACCAAAAACAACGTCCGAGGTATCATCACTCTTAATAAAATCCAAGGCAGACAAAACTACAATACAAAATATAAAAGGACATAAGCAGACAAATAAAAAGAGATAAAAAGCAGGAAAGGAAAAAAGGCATACCCTTCCCATCTCTAATAAGCACCGGGTCTCGGTTAGCATTTTCCCACAGTTTACTTATACCCAATAACACCA
Organism: Helianthus tuberosus; assembly: GCA_030545235.1. Lineage (NCBI taxonomy): Eukaryota > Viridiplantae > Streptophyta > Magnoliopsida > Asterales > Asteraceae > Helianthus > Helianthus tuberosus. The sequence goes on along the minus strand of CM060451.1, from coordinate 64,335,205 downwards.
ACAGATGCTCAGGGAAGGGACGAAGCCTCGAAGGGCACTCCCTAAGAATTTCTAAAAAATGGGTGTTTATCTCGGAATCAGAAGGCTCCGGCTCGTTCAGAACAGCATCCGGGTGTCTCCAAACAAGTTTGAAAGGAACAATTTCCTCCAACACCCAGAAAAACCGATCTTTCCAAACCCCAAGTGTAGAAACCATGGACGAAATCAAACAAGTATCAACTTGACTGGTTTCGAAGGTGAACCAATCACCATTTTTGGCAAGTCGGAAAAAACGACGGAATGATAAAAGAGTGGGATCATACCCACAAGCCCGGCAGAGAATTTCGAAATGCAAAACCCTAGCCATACCTAGGGGATGAACTTGACCGAAAGACACTCGATAATATTCCAACACATTCAACACAAAGTTTGAAAACGGATAACGGAGGTTTAAAAACTCAAAATGACGACAATACAAGGCAATCATACCAGAAGGACAAGCATTGACAGATTTATCACAAGCCGGTGCAACCGGTCTATACTTTGTCCCTATTCCCCATTCCGCACAAAATAAATCGACTTCCTCTTGGGTCAGTCGAGAGAAGGATTTTGCCATATCCTTCCGAGCACCTATAACTATGAACAATTAAAAAGAGAATAAGAGAAAGGAACTGACCTGATTTTCGAAGGAAAGGGGGAAACTTGAAAGAAAAGAAGAAGAAAAAGTGATGTTTATCCAGAGTAAAATATGTAAATAAGTGAGATATGAAAATGTAAAATAATCTACAAATAGGGGTAATAATGGCAAACAGTAACTGCCACCCTAAAAACTGCCATACATCAATCACATCAACCGTCAGTCATTTCAAAATTCAAATATTAATTGATCACAACCCTTCAAGCCTTCAAAGCATCGAACCCTTGAAACTTTTAGGCAGTAAAACACGCGTATAAAAGTCAGACGTCTTTGAGCTCATCACCCAAAAACCTCTGACTTGGGGGGCTGATGACGGGGGTAGCCCAAGATTGAATAAAATGGCTAATTACGTAAACGCTTAGATGGTTAAAGGGTTCAAGGCTTAAAAAGCTGTGAGGAAGGGAAAAGCAACACGGGAACAGTAGCCAGTCACATCCAGGGATTGCTTCACCAACCCACAGCCGCAAAAGCAATGCAGGTCTGCAGGAATGCACGCTATTATCCGGGGGACAAAAGGCTTCAACCCCCGAAAGGGTAAGCCCCTCACTGCAAGAAGGATCACTAGTCAAAGGAACTCCACTTCGGGAGATGTCTTCTCCTATAAATCGACACTTCATTTACTTCAAGAGACATCTCCTGGCCAGCTCTGATTCTCTAATCTCTGGTCATTTGCATAGAGTACTTGCTTACAAGCGAGTCACTCCTTTTCACACATACCACACACATTCTATTTGCTCCCACATCCAAATCTGGATACAATTCAGAGATGGATCATCAGCAAATAGCAAAAACTAACTAGTGAACCTCCTTCCGCGTTTTGCAAATGTGGGGGGACCCCACGACCTGCGTTAGGCAAAGTTGAACCCTTCAACCCTTTTGCCTAACCAGCCCAGCTACCACCGTTGGTCTTGTGTTTGTTGCATCAATAGTGCACATTACTAATTTCTCACGATTAGGTTCACCAACCTAACAGTGATAATCATCACTACTTGGGTGAAAGGAACCAATAGTGGTATGACCATCGTCACCAGGGTGTGACACGGCGCCAGATAAAAATAAGATGGTAGCCATTGTAATCGCTCTGATGCTGTAATCTATAACTAAGGTGTCATTTTATGTAACCTAAATTACTCGCCAGTATTTCCCCGCTGATAAAATATTTTTAAAAAATGTTTCAGGTGACTTACTGTGAATCAAGGAAAACGTGCTATGGAGCACTAACAAGCTTGAAGTGGTGGCTCAATAAAATAAATAAACATGTTTTGTAAAAGAAGGGATTTCTTCGTGAAATTCCCTTTACTGTATATTATGGGGTTTGTCCCAAATTATGAAATAAAATAATTGGGCATTTTCAAGTTTTAAAAGATCCTGTTAAACTTCCGCTGTCAACTCAAATAATATATACCACGGGTTTCTGTCCCGCGGCTCCTGGACCGGGTAACACCAGGACGGGGGCTGTGACAGAAAAAGGTGGTATCAGAGCCACTGATTTAAGCCAATTAAGTATTTAGAAATACTTAATTTTCTGATTGCCATTTTGTGAATTTAAGTTGATAAATGAGATTTTAATTTAGAGTTGTATGTGTTTATTCATATGTGCTAATAGCATGAATGAGTTGTCTGAAGCTCTTCAGAATCTCACTATCTATTCTGCTAACATGGAAGTTTCCGGGGGTTTTTTTCGGTTATTGGGCTAACACTGAGAAACCTATGGAGTTCCAAGCCCAACCTCAGGAGAAACCGAAGCCGAAAAAGAGAAGAAGACTCGTAGGCTGGAGGCGTATGCGTAGGAAGAAACCAGCAGTCCAGAAAGTTATAAAGACTGAGGATCCAAAGGATAAAGGAAAAGGAAAAGAGATCGGGGAAGGTTCCGGGCAAGCCCAGGAAATGCCACCGTGGGAGGAGTTAGACCGCCAACTGGCAAATAGCGACCTCATCGGACCTGCCGATGAAAACCTCTTCAATTACCCAGCGGAAGCACAACTTCCAGTCAATCTGGAACCTGCTATCCCAGATCCTATTATCAACCCCCGACCTCTACCAGGAGAGCTAGAAGAATGGTGGACAACTGACTGGCAATTTCAGAATCTCTTAAATAACCCTATCACCTTTTTCCCCCAGTTTGACCCTGAGCCTGCACTAAACCCACCTATGAGCACAGAAAACTTGGCTGAACTCCGCCACTATGGCGAGGAGTTGGTGGATGCAGGAAATAGAATTAGGGAAGTGGGAGAACATATCTTATGGAAATACAACGAGAGGGAGCGTCGTTTCTGAGATGCCAGCTGACTATGGTTATGTGGTTGTGGGAATGTGCGTTTAATAATAATATAAGAATAAAATAAGAATAAATAACTTAAAATAAAACTTTTGTAATATATCTGGTGTGTACGGATGCATACTAAAATATATAAAATATGAAAGTCGCAAAGTCGACAATTTTGGCTATATGTGTTGACGTTATTATGTGCGATTGTTCTGTTGTGTTTGATTGTTAATTATTTGGTGCTAATAACTTATATATATTAATTACCAGATGGAACATGCTGGTAATGAACCAGTTAATGAGGTTAACCAATCCGAGCAAAACAATGAAGATCACTTTCTTAACAGACAAGATATAGAAAATATTGTTGCTCAAGGAATAGCCAATGTTATTCCAGCAATCCTTGCTGCTGCCCGAAATCCAGTTGAACCTCCACCTAGCAAACGTACTCGTGATGACAACTTCAGTAATAGTATAAATGGAGGCGGTAACAATAATAATGATGATGTGATGCAAGCCCCATTTCTTAAGAAAATGAAAGCTACAACGCCTAGTTGCAATTACAAATAATTTCTTGCCTGTAAACCAATCGAATTTGCAGGCAATGAAGGGGCAACTGCAGCACTGCGTTGGTTAGAGAAAACCGAAGCAGTAATTAAAATAAGTAAATGTGCCGAGGAAGACAAGGTCATGTACGCATCGCATCTTTTTAAAGAAGGGGCACTAGAATGGTGGAACACGATATTACAAGCCAAGGGAAGCGATGTGGCTTATGCCATGAATTGGGAAGAATTTAAAAGACTAGTAGAAAGAAAATTTTGTCCCGAATATGAAAAGGAACAAATGACAAATAAGTTCCTAAACCACCGAATGGTGGATGTTGATTGTCGAGGGTATACTTCGACATTCTTTGAGTATGCTAGAATTGTACCTACCCTGGCTTCGCCAGAACCGGTACTTATTTCTCGCTATATTTGGGGTTGATTAGCAAGATTCACGATATCGTCAAGGCTGCGAGACCTCGCGCAATTGACGATACTGTGGAGTTAGCCAACACCTTGACCGACGGACTGGTACGCACAAGAGAGGAAAATCGGAAGAAGGAAGTGGCCCAAAAGATTACCCAAGGATTTCGTGTGGGTAATAGTAGTAATTTCAAGAAAAAGGGAACCGGGCAATCTTCCACTGTTCCATTTTGCAGTACTTGTAAAAGAAAGCATTTTGGAAGATGGAAAGGGTATTGCAATTTCTACAAAATTCCAGGGCATCAAGAGGAAGATTGCAGGAGGAAGAAATCAACAATCTGTTTCAACTGTGGAGAAGCTAGACATTTTAGACCAGACTGCCCCAATTGGTCAAACCAGCTGACAACAAAGCCAAACCTGCAGAAGGAACTACCAAAAAGAATGCAAGAGCATTCTAGTTGACTACCCAAGAAGCAGAACTCATCCCAGATGTGATAGCTGGTACGTTCCTAGTTCATGACGTTTATGCAAAAGTATTATTCGACTCTGGTGCAAACCAAAGTTTTATAGATACTTCATTCTGCCAAGCTCTTCAACTACCCTTAACCAACCTTAGACAAATTTTTACTGTCGAAACGGCAAATGGGAATTATGTTAACATAAATAAGGTCTTACGAGAAGAAAAGATAGAACTCTTAGGCCATAAATTTTCTGCAAACCTGTTACCTATGAATTTAGCCGGATTCGATGTTGTGTTAGGAATGGATTGGTTAGTAGCCAACCATGCTCGAATCCTCTGTGATAAGAAATCCAGATAAGCCACGTAAGCCAATGAAATTCATTTCAGTAATGAAAGTGGCCAGTTATTCAAGAAAACATGGGATAGTCTATATGATTTCGGCAATCATCAACACTAAAGGTAAGGAACTTAAGGAAATTCCAGTAGTATCAGAATACCCGGGTGTATTTCCGGAAGAACTACCAGGATTGCCACCAGATAGGGAGGTAGAATTTAGAATTCATCTAATTCCTGGAACTACACCGATAGCTAAGGCACCTTATCGGTTAGCACCCACCGAAATGCTAGAATTGAAAAAGCAGTTAGATGAATTATTAAGCAAAAGATTCATACAAACTAGTTCATCCCCTTGGGGAACGCCTGTGTTGTTTGTGAAAAAGAAAGATGGTTCAATGCGAATATGTATCGATTATAGGGAATTGAATAAGGTTACAATTAAGAATTGATACCCATTACCTAGGATTGATGACCTTTTCGATAACTTCAAGGAGCTAGATATTTTTCTAAGATAGATTTACGCTCCGGATACCATCAGTTGAAGGTACAAGAAGAAGACATACCTAAAACTGATTTCAGAACTAGGTATGGTCATTACGAGTTTACAGTCATGCCCTTTGGATTAACAAATGCTCCTGCAGCATTCATGGACATAATGAATAGGATCTGTAAGCCGTATTTGGATAAATTTGTGATTGTCTTCATTGACGATATACTTATTTATTCCAAAAGTCAGGACGAGCATTGTGAGCACCTACGTGTACTCCTAACTTTGTTAAGAAAAGAGAAACTTTACGCAAAATTCTCAAAGTGTGAACTTTGGCTACAAGAGGTACAATTTTTAGGACACATGGTGAATCATGAAGGTATTCACGTAGATCCCTCCAAAATAGAAGCGATCACCAAATGGAAAGTCCCGCAATCAGCTATGGAAGTTAGAAGTTTTCTAGGACTAGCCGGATACTATAGACGGTTTATTAAAGATTTTTCTAAGATAGTTGTGCCATTAACTAAACTAACCTGTAAATCAGTTAAGTTTGAATGGGGACCTAAGCAAGAAGAAGCCTTTAGGATTTTAAAGCAAAAATTAACAAACGTCCCAATTCTTGCCTTACCAGAAGGGACAGAAGATTTTGAAGTTTATTGTGATGCTTCTAAGCTAGGATTAGGATGTGTGCTAATGCAACGCAAAAAGGTAATTGTGTATGCCTCAAGGCAATTGAAAAAGCACGAAGAAAATTATACGACTCACGACTTAGAATTCGGAGCAATAATTTTTGCCCTTAAGATTTGGAGGCACTATTTGTATGGAAGTAAGTTTACCGTTTATACAGATCATAAAAGCTTAAGGTATATATTTGGGCAAAAAGAATTGAACATGAGGCAACGAAGATGGATGGAAATTCTAAGTGACTACGACTATGATATTCAATATCACGAAGGAAAAGCAAATGTAGTTGTAGAAGCCTTAAGTCGTAAGTATTATGAAAAGCAAAAGCGAGTTCGTGCTCTTAGATTAAATCTACAATTAGATTTAATGGAACAATTGAAATATATTCAAGAAACAGCAATCAAGGATGATGCTGAAGGAATGAAAGGACGAATAAAGGAATTAGAGCAAGGAAGTGATGGAATTTGGAGATTCCACAAGAAAAGAATTTGGGTACCTAAGCAAGGAAATTTAAGAGATAAGATTTTAGAAGAAGCCCATAAATCTAGGTATACCATGCATCCTAGTAATAATAAAATGTACCAAGATTTAAGGAATAACTTCTGGTGGATAGGAATGAAAAAGGACATAGCTAGATATGTATCTAAGTGTCTAACTTGTTCACAAGTTAAACCAGAATACCAGAAACCCTTAGCATTACTCCAATAATTAGAAATGCCTGTATGGAAATGGGAACTAATAACCATGGACTTTATTACTAAGTTACCCAAAACCAGAAAGGGTAATGACGCGATTTGGGTAATTGTGGATCGATTAACCAAATCAGCTCATTTTCTACCCATGAAGGAAACCTTTAGCATGGAAAGATTAGCCAAGTTGTACATAGACGAGGTAGTATCCTTACATGGAGTCCCACTCTCCATTGTATCGGATAAAGATAGTCGTTTCACTTCACATTTCTGGACAAGTTTTCAAGAGGCAATGGGGACCCGACTAAATTTAAGTACAGCCTACCATCCTCAAACAGACGGACAAAGTGAAAGGACGATCCAAACCCTGGAAGACATGCTCCGGGCATGTGTGATAGATTTTGGAGGAAACTGGGACAACCATTTACCTTTAATTGAATTCTCCTATAACAATAGTTATCATTCAAGCATCGAAGTTGCCCCGTTCGAAGCACTGTATGGACGAAAGTGTAGAACTACAGTTTGCTGGGCAGAAATAGGAGAAAGCCAATTATCAGGTCCTGAAAGAAACCACCGACAAGATAACTCAAATCAAGGAAGACTGAAAACGGCTCGAGATCGTCAGAAAAGTTATGCAGACAATCGACGCAAGCCGTTAGAATTCCAAATTGGAGACAAGGTACTATTGAAAGTCTCTCCTTGGAAAGGAGTAGTTCGATTCGGAAAGAAGGGTAAGCTAAGTCCAAGGTACGTAGGACCATTCCCCGTAATTCAACGCATAGGACCAGTTGCTTATCGCTTACAACTACCAGAAGAGTTAGCCGGGGTACATGACGTATTTCATGTATCCAACCTCAAGAAATGTTTATCTGACGAATCCCAGGTAGTCCCTCTTCAAGACATACAGGTGAATGAAAAATTGAAATTCGTAGAGAAACCGCTTCAAATAGAAGACAGAAAGATTAAGTTTCTCAAACACAAAAGATTGGTAATAGTCAAAGTCAAGTGGGATTTAAAAAGAGGACCCGAATACACATGGGAGCTGGAATTAGAGATAAAGCGAAAGTATCCTCACTTATTCCAATAAATCTCGAGGACGAGATTTTAAATAAGGTGGGGAGGATGTAAGGACCTGCAAAAATGTCCATAAACGACCCGTAAGTAAAAACCCGGACCCCTGAAACCCTAATGTGTATGAAAAACCAAGGAATTGAGAAAATTAGTTTTCACGAGGGTCGCGTAAAACGTAAGCTTAGGCTTACGCGGACCGCTTCAACCTAAAGTTTACCGGATAAGCGTTCCAGGCCACGTGTCGCACACGTGGAAACCCTACTCATGATACGTTAGCCCTACACGTAGACTAGGGGGCCTCGCGCGCCGCGTAAGACCTTGTTAAGGTTTACGCGGGCCGCGTAAAACCTAAAATCTGGCTATAAATGGGTTGGACATGAGCAGTTCATCTACACTCGAAAAACTTTTCAAAAGACGAAGTATACTGCTCAAATTTGTGATTTTTCTTAGGGAAACGCTGCTACGAATACAGGGTATTAACTCGATCACTGCTACGATATAATGTCCGATCGATTGAAACCGATCCGATGGATGTTTAAGTGCTGCCCAAATCAGGGCTATAATTTGTCATTCGTCGTGAGGGTTTTGATTTCGTGAGCTTATCGTAAATGTTGTATTAAGTTACTAACCTAGTTTCGAGTGCATTGTTGTTTAAATTAGGTTATCAGGCTTATCAGTAGGCTAAGCTCTGCCCAACTAAACTTGCAATGTGAGTCATTTTCTTTTATCAACAATGTTTTACTATACCTAAATTTTTTTCAAAAAGTTATAATTACAGGGATTAAGTCTTGGTTATCTTAAATCACTGGCAAGTGGGGTATTGTGCACATTACTAATTTCTCATTGTTAGGTTCACCAACCTAACAGTGATAATCATCACTACTTGGGTGAAAGGACCCAATAGTGATATGACCATCGTCACCAGGGTGTGAGACGGCGCCAAAAAAAATAAGATAGTAGCCATTGTAATCGCTCTTATGCTGTAATCTATAACTAAGGTGTCATTTTATGTAACCTGAATAACTCGCCAGTATTTCCCCGCTGATAAAATATTTTTAAAACATGTTTCAGGTGACTTACTGTGAATCAAGGAAAACGTGTTACGGAGCACTAACAAGCATGAAGTGGTGGCTCAGTAAAATAAATAAACATGTTTTGTAAAACAAGGGATTTCCTCGTGAAATTCCCGTTACTGTAAATTATGGGGTTTGTCCCAAATTATGAAATAAAATAATTGGTCATTTTCAAGTTTTAAAAGATCCTGTTAAACTTCCGCTGTCAACTCAAATAATAAATACCACGGGTTTCTGTCCTGCGGCTCCTGGACCGGGTAACACCGGAACGGGGGCCGTGACACCAGGTCATGGTATCGGGCCGGAAATGCATCGAACCGTAGTTGAACCAGCGACCTGGAGGTTGGACCGGGAAACTGGCCGGTCGGACCGGTTTTTGGAAGGGTTGGACCGGTTTTTTAAATATTTTTTCAAATTTAACCCTATTAATTTTAGAGAAAATTGCACAAAACGTCCTTTAAGTTTCACCAATCTTGCTGGTTTCAGCCTTAATCTTTAAAAGTTGCCAAAACCATCCTTTAAGATTAATTTTGTTGCCGGTTTCATCCTTTATCACTAACCCAGTTAATAATCCTTGTTAAATTGTCTCACATGCATAGCATGTGAGGATAAAACAGTCTTTTCATGGCTTGTGATGTTATTAAAACCCCTCTCTCTCTCTCTCTCTCTCTCTCTCTCTCCAGTTTCTTCATCATAAAACTCCAAAACAACCATAGCTTCAACCATCACAACCACCGCCACCACTAACGTTGACCATCAAAATCCACTACCCAAATCCTCCAAGTCTTCACCCTCACCACTCAATTTCAACCCCACCTTCTCAGGTCACCATTACACCACCTCTAACTCCTCCAATTCAACACGCACCCCTTGTCGCATAAATGAAGATGATAATCCTGTTTATCACAGAATAAATGAAGTTACTACTTACTGATGTATATTCTGGGTCAAAATAGCCAAATGTGCCGAGCACCCTTGCTATGAGTTTCCTGGCCTTCTGACATTAACTTAGACAAACCAAAATATACCTGTGAAAAACCATTTAATTACCCTCTGATCTAACACCACATTCAACAGATCTAACACCTAAGAATGAAAGAGCAAATCAGAACTTGGAATTAATCCTAAACATCCCCCGATTTGCAACCACAAAGCAGATCGGAATTTGAAAGGTACTACTGAACCTGCTTCCGCCGATGGTTTGATGAATCGATATCAGAAAACTGCTGCCAAGGATTGCTTGTCGCTCGTACCCCCTTCAACCAAACCCTAATTCTTCACGATCTTCTGATTCGTCAATCATTTAGCTCACAACTAGCTCATAGGTCACAAATCGATCGAACTTAAACCATCGAAGTTGTCACACCCCAACCGATGGCAGAATCATCGGGGCATCGCACTGAGCGAAACAAATTGTACAGAAGTTTCCATAACAATTATCAATACCAATTAATTTTAAATAATACGTCCCATACCGTATCTCAAACGGTAAAACAATTATTACAGACAAAATCTAGGCAAATATTTTGTTCCGACAACTCAGATTTAAAGAGACAGCAATTTTTTATCTGCTTCTGGAGACCCTTAGTTTGACCACTACAGACAATTATTTGTTGGGCTCTAAAGCTTTATTCTAGCTTCAAATTCCTACCAAGTGTGCGTCCTAAGCACCTGTCACATACGTTAAAATAATGTCAATACATAAAATGTAAAGGTGAGCATACAAGTTTGATAATAGCATATAAAGTTCGAATTCGTTTACGCATAACCAGCACGTACACACAGTGAAATGAAGCACGTTAGTTATCGACATAGATCCATCGATACCAATGACTGCGGGTTGACTGCCCGAGGCAGTTCGCAATACATGATTACCACCGTAATCCATGCAAGTAAATGATCCTTAACAACCCCCGTGTGAACGGGTGCTGAGTCCAAACTATAGTACTATCGTTGCTAAGGCAGGTAGATAGCATTCCATGTGTAAACATAACAAACAAGCATTCATAAGCCACGTATAACATGCCTTAACGGTTAGCGTTCCAATAGTATTGAGTAGTGTGATTGATGTGATTTGAATAGTTGTAATGTATGTAACACCCAAAAGTGCTTAAAGCAAAAAGGGATCGAGTATACTCACAGTGATTGATGGATTGAAGGGAGCGCTTAGCGAGTAAGGTTAGCCTGAATAGATTTGATAGCATAACGATAAGTGATGTGTAAAACGTCACAAAGTGTGAAAGGGTCGGATGGTGGTTCGATCGGATGGTAATCCGATCGGATAGCAATCCGTGCGGATAACAATCCGTTCGGGTGGTCATCCGGTCGGACAGTGGTCTGGTCGGATGGCGATTCGAGTGGATTGTTTCTTCCTATGATGAGAATGTGTTTGTGTATGATGGCTTGACCTTTGAAGTTTTCGTTGTAGTATTTTGAAAACATTAAAGTATCTCTATCCATCAAGTCGGTCGATCGGATGACAATTCATGCGGATGACAATTCGTTCGGATGGTCATCCGGTCGGACGGCGACTTAGTGACGAGGTTACTTACTGAAAGCAAGTTCATGACAGAAGTGTCATTCGATCGGATGGCAACCTTGTTATTGAACATGTTGAAAATTGTTTAAGTCTTTAGAGCCTTAGTATCTCATGATCCGAAGAGTAATCCAGTCAGATAGTCGTCCGATCGGATTACATTTTGTTCAATACTCAAACTTTAAATAAGGTTGTTTGAAAAGTGGGACCCAAGTGTGATTCGTTCGGATGACAATCCGTTCGGATGAGCTATCCGATCGGACAGCAATCCATTCTGGTTGTCCTGTTCGTCCTACACTTGGTCGTTTTGAAGGTTTGCCGTTATGTCGAGACACTTTGACAATGTGTCAGCCAACAGAACCCCTAGTTCGACCCAGATGACCAACCCGACCAGGAATCACCCTAGTCCGGACGGTTACCGGCTCGAGGCGGTAGGTCTTGGCTAACCCGAAATCGGTAGTCTCGTGAGTAGAATCCAGATCTGAGCCAGTACAACACTAAGAGCGAGTAGGAGACTAGATCAGAACCCGACTCTACCGGTTTTGAGTGTTTTGAGTGTAAAAGAGTTGAAAGAAAGTTAAAACCATCTTTCAATCCTTTTTCACCATTCTTGTGTCGAGATCTTTACAAGATCTTTGTATGTTTGCGTGGAAATCTGTTAGATCTCGGTTGTTCTTGGTGGATTGAAGTCAAAACATGAAGTTCTTGAAGAACACATGATGACGTCACCCTAGAACACCCGAAATCTAGTGATTTCACGGTTAAAAATTAAGATTTAAAAGATAGAAAGGTGTAGGAGTGCGTGTAGATCAAGAAAGTACAAGATTTAGGGCGTGATCTTACCTGGGTTGAGAGAAATCGACGAAAAGGTGAGGAGCACGAATGGTTCGGACAGGGACTTCCAAAAATGGAAAGTATGACAATGACAGGGGTATTTATAGGATTCCAAAAGAGGAAAGGGTTATCCGATCGGATGGCGTACCGCCCGGATGACGATCCGGTCGGATGACATCCTGGTCGGATGACACCTGTCCTGGGGCATTGCGGCTATCCGGTCGGATGGTTATCCGGCCGGATGGCACTTGGTTCGATGTTTGACACGACGATTTTTTATGTTTCGATTTTGATTGCGATCGGCTCGTCACGATAGGGTTTCCTAGTCAAATTGCTTTTAATCCCAACTACTAATTATCCCAGTTCGATTTCGATTCGGATTCGGATTTGATTACATTTCGAGTTTCGATTGAGTTCGATTGATTTCCTCAATATATAATTATATAACACGCACAAGTAACACATAAGGCACACGCACACGTATAATTAACCAGATTAGGTCGAGTTGCGGTTCGTATCACGATTCGATGTCGAGTCGCATAGCTTGATTATTGATTAGTTAACTTTATCGCATTGTTACTTCCTATCATTCACAGTCGTAAGTCGATTAGATAGCGATTAACACACATCGATTTTAGCAATTAACAACACTTACTCCACATAATACAATTAAAATAAAGAAGTTTCTATAAGTCAAATCCGTGTAATCGGTCGTTGACTTTGCCCTTGACTTTGACTTGACTTGTGGAAACACGGGGTGTTACAGAAGCAATCAAAACCCCAAAAAATCTCACACTTTTCGAAACTCTAGGTACATGATCCAACACGGTTGTTGAAATCTGAGATGCAAGCATAGTTGTTTAGTTTTCTGATATGAATATGTTATTGATTGAACCGAGAACCAGAGTGAGAGAGTTAAAAGATAGAGAGAGAGAGTAAAGAGAGAGAGACTGATTTGTATTTTTATATAGTTTTAATATTTAAAAAAATGTTTTGTTTATTAAATAGATTTTAAAGACGGTTTGAGGCAATTTAACAAGGATTATTAATTGGGTTAGTGATAAAAAAAATGAAACCGGCAACAAAATTAATCTTAAAGGATGGTTTCGGCAACTTTTAAAGATTAAGGCTGAAACCAGCAAGATTGGTGAAACTTAAAGGACGTTTTGTGAAATTTTCTCTAATTTTTATAATATTTACGATGCCTTCCGGTTCTTACGCCCGGTCCGACCGGCCAACCGGTTTTTTATATATTTTTTTCAAATTTAACCCTATTAATTTTTACAATATTTACGATACCTTCCGATTCTTACGTCTGGTGCGACCGGTCGGACCATTGAACCGGTAAGAAGACCCATTCAACGTCCGGTCCGGTTTTAAAAACATCGGTTGGATCATATGCAATGCACATGAATCACAATGATGAATAATTTTTTTATTAAATTAAATAAAATTAAAAAAATACTTAAAAGGTTATCATCATAATTTATTACTAAAAAATTAAAACAAATATCTAAAAGGTTATCATTGTTACCCAACTTAACATTTAAATAAATAAATGATGAATAATTTATTATATTAAATAAAATTAAAAAAAATACCTAAAAATTTATCATCAAAATTTATTACTTAAAAAATTAAAACAAATATCTAAAAAGTTATCACTATTCTTGGTAACTTTGAGTATGTGTAATAATAATAATAATTCTTGACATAGTAATGTCATATGTGGATACTTGGTTAATATCTTCTCCTCTTTTCCTTACATTTTTTGTTTTAGAGTTAAATGCCATTTTAGTCCTTGTGGTTTGGGTCATTTTGCCAGTTTAGTCCAAAGGTTTCATTTTTAACCTGTGGGTCCAAAAAGGTTTCACCGTTGCCATTTTAGTTCACTGGGTTAACTTCATCCATTATTTCTGTTAACGAGAAGGGCAATTCGGTCATTTTATATATAATTTTGTTAACTAGAAGGGCAATTCGGCCATATAAAATGACCGAATTGCCCTTCTCGTTAACAGAAAAAATAAATGAACTTAACCCAGTGGACTAAAATGGCAACGGTGAAACCTTTTTGGATCCACAGGTTAAAAATGAAACCTTTGGACTAAACAGGCAAAATGGCCCAAACCACAGGGACTAAAATGGCATTTAACTCTTTGTTTTATAATGCTATTATTTTTTTTTTCTACAATAAAAGATTAACCTTTAAAGATCTCGATGTATCCGAGGATTCACATGTTATGCAAGACTTGCATGCCTTGAAACTTGATGGATATTGCAAAAGTTTTTGCCTTAATTTCATGATTTTCTTTTCATGACTATGATTACCGTCAAAAGTTTCAGGTGCCAATGTGTAAAGTGTGACATGACCCATGGTTATACTCGGTATTAAACTCCCTTTTATGATAAAAAGGGGGAAAAGGCATTTCAAATATGACATTCTTTTCATGCTCCACAAACTAAATTCTTGATCAATCATCAGATTAAATATTAATCTACCATCAGAAATATATTAAACTCAACAGAGCTTCAACTAACACAATATATAAAAACACTAAGTAACTTTATTTATATAATATATAAAAAAGTAACATAAGTAACATAACTAATACCCAACTAGATTAAATAGAGACCAAATCATAAACTTATAAAAATCAACAAATGTATCCAAAGGTAGGATTTATTCAAAGCAGTTGGGCAGACCGATGATCTTCAATAATCAACAAGTCTTGAACATATCCAAGCACTTCTCAAGCCCATTAAACTTCTCATAGTACTCCCCATAAGTAAACTGTCGCTACACAGCAGGCTCAACATCAGATACAACCTCGGAAGCAGGCCCGATAACCACCTCAGGCGACAGGCAGTAGAAAGCCGGTATAGATATCCGTTCTTTATCACAATTCACAACAGCTCGATGCAAAATACTCTTGTACTTATCATTACTCATCACCTGAACTTGATCACCAACGTTGATGATGAAAGTGTTTGGAAACGGATCAACCGCAACCCATTTACCATCTTTCAATACTTGAAGACCAGGAACCTCATCTTGAAGAAGGATGGAGATGAAATTAGGATCAGTGTTTCCGGGTAACACGTATGTTAAATCGGATTGTGGGCATGGTGTGTAGTAGTTCAAGACCATATGCTGAGCATGCTTCCCTAATTGTGTGTTCATGTAGTCTTTATGAAGTCCTAAGCTTTCTGAAATGGCTACAATAAGTTGGAGTGCTAAGTTTCTTGTACTCTGGCAATACTCCGCTAGATGTAACACTCGTCTTATAATTTCATTGTTTAATCATAAAATGCGGACTTTTTAAAATGAAATACATAATTAACAAAAACTTAGTTAATAAACTAAGATGTACTTCTTTATAGTGTTGAAACATAGTCAACTAACTAGGTTAAAATATTCAACATTCCGTAGTGTTTACAAAACAACATGGGTTGAACTAGATCAGATTAGCGCGAAAGCATTCAAAACTTGTGTTCGGTTCTTGATTCTCTTGCTTGATCGACATACACAACGAAACGAGCATTACCTAAGGTCAAAACCACATCAATTGTTAGTTTTGACATCATAATATTGAATAAATACAAGTTTTATTGCTAAACAATGAAAACCAAACAAAATTGCTGCAATTGGGGGTTGTCGCGCACCGCGACAGATGAAAGCCAAGCTTTCGCGGCCTGCGACATCCGTCGCATGACGCGACGATGATTGTGTTTTGGCATCGCGCAGCGCGACGGCTTCATTTCGACAGAAGGTCTGTTGTTTGGTGCTGTATGTTTGCCCAGCACTTTTATTTCCATTGTCAAACTTTAAACTAATATTACTTTCGTTCTACATGTCCGTTTTAGCCGATTCTTTTTCCTATATGTCCGTATTAAAATTTCGGATCTAACCATGTAAATTTCACTTAGTGAAAAACAGTTTACGAACATGTGGTTCACAAATTCCTTGATTCAATTATTCGACCCATTAACTAGTGTGCATATTGTTCAATATACACTTCTTGGGCATTCTAGACTCATTCACCCATTCCCCGGGCTTGCAATTCTTGACATATCCGTACCATTACACGGCTTTACGCTCGCATTCGAGTTTCATACTTGTTTTCTAAAAATACAAGCATTCCACTTTATGCAACTCTTGCATTTAACTTCTACCATTCGACCCGATATCACGGATTCATAACTTGGCTTAATATAACCATTCATTGCTAAATTGCTACCTAGCACTAGCGCAATATGAGACTTTCAATTTTCTACGCACAAGATCGTTTTATGAACATAGTTTTGACCTGTTTGGTTGACGAGTGAAAATCCTCACTTTAATGTCTAACCAAACTATTTTTAACTAATATTTTGACCCGTTTGAGTGTCGAGTGAGCTTCGCCACTACAATGACACGTCAAACGCATATTCTACATTACGACACCATTAGCAAACTAAAAATAAACGTTTATACGTAATGTGACGGGACCAAAGTCACGTACCTTTAGAGCACCCCCTTCAAGCGCGTATCCCCTCCGGCTTGTCCACTCGACGATCCGGATTATTTGCCTAAAGATTTCAATTCACAACCAATTTAGAACTATTTTCATAATCTTTAACGCATAATTCGCTATAAAAATCAAATATGCGTTTTCATCCGATTTTTAACATATTAATCCCCGCTTAGGCATTTTAATGAACACCTAGCGGGTCTAATTTTTTATCTAACTACAATCAAGTTCATAACTTGTTATTTTCGCCAATTTATTCATACATTTCGGTTCCATCATGTCAAGCATGCATACAAACATTAAAATCATCATATAGATACCAAGTAATACTACTTGTGACAGATTTAATTCTAGTATTCAGCCTATTTTGCAAAACCAACTTAACATATGAATAGGTTATCATAAATTTCATAATTTTTGATATGATTCCTGCAATTATCAACCAGTACTCATTCTTAAACTTGTTTTCATTACAAGTTTCATCTATACATCACATAATCAAGCTCAATTTCGATTTTCACAATTTGTCTAGAATTTGAGATGAATAAAAAACAATAAAATTTGCATACCTTATGATCCATTCAACGAGGTGATCACTAATTCGTGCTTGAAACTCGATTTGGAACTGATTATGGCCTTCAATTTGATAGAAATTGATTGAACTAGGGTTTGTGGGGGAACCCTTATGTCGCCCCTGTGTATAGATCGACCAGACACACACTTTTGTGTGTGTTTGGTGTGATTATTTTTTTGTTTTAAAACCTTAAGTTTCAAGTTTTACACTTAAGTCCCTCGACTATTGTTTAGTTCTTATTTTAGGTATTTTAACCCACTACACATTACCACAAGACTCGTAATTAACTGGTTTATTTATTTTCTAGTTAGCTTATTCTCGTTTATTTTGTACTTTATAATTCTAATATAAAGTTTTATAAATTTCGGGGTGTTACAAGTCCACCCCCCTGAAAAGGGTTTCGTCCCCGAAACCAGAGTACGTACCGAATAGTGTAGGGTAGAAACGTCTCATCTCCTCTTCGGATTTCCATGTAGTATCCGAACCTTTCCTGTGCTCCCATTTGACATTTTCTTGGCCAATTTCTTTGTTCCTCAAACTCTTCATCTTACGATCTAAAATCGCAATCAGCTTTACTGCATAGTTGAGACTATTGTCCACCTCGATATCGTCGTAGTGGATATAAGCGGTTTCATCTGCTAGACATTTCCGGAGATGTGATATGTGGAACGTACTATGTATCCCACTCAACTCCTCGGGCAGTTCTAGACGGTATGCTACCTTACCAACCCGTTCAAGGATTTTAAATGGCCCAATAAACCTTGGGCTTAATTTTCCCCTTTTTTTCTAAATCGAATGATCCCCTTCCACGGAGATACCTTCAGCATCACTTTATCTCCAACTTGAAACTCAATCGGTCTTCTTCTCTTATCTGCGTACGACTTTTGTCGATCCTGAGCCGCTTTTAAGTGAGCTCGGACCAAGTCAATTTTCTCATTCGTAATTCGGACTACATCCTTATGTGCAAGCTCACGTGGTCCTATCGCATCCCAACACACCGGGGTCAGCATTTTCTACCATAAAGCATCTCGTACGGAGCCATACTGATGCTTGTGTGGTAACTGTTATTATATGAAAATTCAACCAACGGTAGGTAGACATCCCAACTACCCCTGAAGTCGATAATGCATGCCCGTAACATATCTTCCAACGTCTGTATTGTCCTTTCACTTTGTCCATCCGTTTGTGGATGGTACGCGGTGCTAATGAACAATTTAGTTCCCATTCGCTCTTGGAATTCTCGCCAAAAGTTAGAAGTAAACCGAGTATCTCTGTCAGACACAATATATATCGGTACCCCGTGGCGTGCCACTATTTCATTGGTATACACCTCAGACATCTTTTCGGATGTATAAGTCTCACGAATCGGAATAAAGTGAGCACTTTTTGTCAATCTATCCATAACTACCCATATAGCATCGTATCCGCGATTGGTTTTGGGCAATTTGGTCAACAATCCATTGTGATTTGCTCCCATTTCCATACTGGTATATCCAACGGTTGCAGTTTACCATATGGATTTTGGTGCTCCGCTTTGACTTGTAAACAGGTCAAGCACTTCTCTACATACTTTACGACATCTCTTTTCATTCCGGGCCACCAATAATTTTGCTTTAGATCGTTATACATCTTGGTTGCCCCCGGATGGAGAGACTAACGGGATTTATGGGCTTCGTCAAGTAGAAGCGTCTTGACTCCACACGAATTTGGGACCCATATCCTCCCGAAATGAGTCCTTAACCCGTTGTTAACAATCACCAATTCTTTCAACTGACCCACCATTCTTTCTTTCTTCGATTTTTCCTCTTTGATTGCTTCAACTTGAGATTTTCGGATTTGTTCAAGTAGACCCGATGTCACAATTAGTTGCATCGATCGTACTCGAATCGGTGTATAGTCTACCTTTCGGCTCAGCGCATCGGCCACCACATTAGCTTTCCCGGGATGGTAATGTATATCACAATCGAAATCTTTGACCGTTTCTAACCACCGCCTTTGCCTCATTTTTAATTCCTTCTGGTCGAAGAAGTATTTCAAACTTTTATGGTCGGTAAACATAGTGCACTTTACCCCATACAAATAATGCCTCCATATTTTTAAGGCAAATACCACTGCCGCCAACTCGAGGTCGTGTGTAGGGTAATTCTTTTCATGAGTTTTTAGTTGTCTCGAGGCATAGGCTATAACCTTGCCCCGTTGCATCAGAACGCACCCAAGACCCAAATGTGACGCATCCGAGTAAACTACAATGTCTTCAACCCCATCCGACAATGTCAATACCGGAGCGTGGGTCGATTTTTCTTTAAGCGCTTGGAACGCTTTCTCTTGATCTTCGCCCCAAATAAACTTTTTGTCTTTACGAGTTAGTTTGGTCAACGGCGTAGCAATCTTGAAGAAATCTTGTATGAATATCCTATAATATCCCGCAAGCCCAAAGAAGCTTCTGATTTCCGAAGGATTCTTCGGTGGATTCCATCTCGCCACTGCTTCTATTTTTGACGGGTCTACCAACACCTCTTTCACACTAATTATATGCCCGAGAAATTGCACTTCTTGTAACCAGAAAACACATTTCGAGAATTTTGCATATAATTTCTCTCTTCTAAGCGTTTCCAACACTTCACGTAAATGGCTTGCATTCTCTGCTTCATTCTTTGAATAGACTAAGATGTCGTCGATGAATACTATCACCGACTTATCCAACATCGGTTTACACACCCGGTTCATGAGGTCCATGAAAGCCACGGGTGCATTGGTTAAACCGAAGGACATCACGAGGAATTCGTAATGTCTGTACCGTGTACGAAAAGCCGTCTTCGATACATCCTCCTCCTTGACCTTCTACTGATGATAACCCGACCTAAGGTCAATCTTTGAGAACCAACTCGCGCCTTGTAACTGGTCAAATAAGTCATCAATTCTTGGAAGCGGGTATCGATTTTTCACCGTGAGTTTATTTAATCCCAGTAATCGATACACATGTGCATGCTCCCGTCCTTCTTTTTCACGAATAGTACCGGCGCACCCCACGGAGACACACACGGTCTAATAAACCCCTTGTTGAGCATGTCTTTAATCTGAGACATTAATTCTTGTAGTTCTGATGATGTGAGCCTATACGGTGCTTTGGATACGGGTTTCGCACCCGGAATCAGTTCAATTCCGAATTCTACCTCCCGTTCGGGCGGTACCCCCGGTAAATCTTCCAGAAACACATCTACATACTCACGTACTATCGGTACATCTTCAATCTTCGGAAATCCCTCCTCGGGTTCATTTGCATAAATCATGAACTCTCTACATCCGCGCCTCATAAGTTTGTGAGCCTTTAGCATTGAGCACATAACGGGATTACACCCTTTCTCGCCATAGATGGTAACGTGTTTTCCACTTGGAGATGTCAGTTTTATCTCTTTGCGGAAACACACCTCCTTCGCATGATGCCGGGATAACTAATCCATCCCGACCACTACGTGGAATTCTCCCATTGACATCTGGATCAAGTCTATTGAGTATTCTTCACCATCGATGCTCATCTTACAATCTTGACACATGTCACACATGATAAAACTTTTGTTGTCACCTATTTCTACTTCTAATGGCATAGGTAATTTTGTCAGTACCGATTTTACGAATTTGACTTATAGTAATTTTCTTATTTTAATTGTATTATGTGGAGTAAGTGTTGTTAATTGCTAAAATCGATGTGTGTTAATCGCTATCTAATCGACTTACGACTGTGAATTATAGGAAGTAACAATGCGATAAAGTTAACTAATCAATAATCAAGCTATGCTACTCGACATCGAATCGTGATACGAACCGCAACTCGACCTAATCTGGCTAATTATACGTGTGCTTGTGCCTTATGTGTTACTTGTGCGTGTTATATATATAAATATATAGGGAGGGGCTCATGCGAGAACCACCCTTATTGTGAGAACCTTGAGAACCAATGTGAACATAACCTAAAATAGCTAAAAAAACCTAAAAAAAACGTAAAAAAACTTAACCCCCACCCCCCCCCCCAAAAAAAAAAAACCTTAACCCCCCACCCCCCCCCCCCCCAAAAAAAAAAACCTAACCCCCCCCCCCCCAAAAAAAAAAAAACCTAACCCCCCCCCCCCCCAAGCTAAATGCTAAAAAAAACCTAAAAAAAAACCTAACCCCACCCCCACCCCCAAAAAAAAACCTAAACCCCCCTCCCCCACCCCCCAAAAACCTAACCCCCCCCCCCCCCCAAGCTAAAATGCTAAAAACTAAACCCCCAAAAAACCTAAAAAAATCTAAAAAAATCAAAAAAAAAATCTAAAATTTTTTTTTTTTTGAATTTTTTAATATTTTTTATGTTAAAATCGCTACTTTTAGAAGCAAAAAAAAAAAATTTTAAAAATTTTTTTTTTTTTTTTTTTTGCTTCGAAAAGTAGCAATTTTTTTATAAAAAATATTAAAAAATTCAAAAAAAAAAATTTTTGTGTGATTTTTAGCTATTTTTAGGCATTTTTGGTGTGTTCACATTGGTTCTCGCGGTTCTCACAATAAGAGGTGGTTCTCGCATGATCTTCTCCCTATATATATATATGTTGTGGAAATCAATTGAACTCAATCGAAACTCGAAACGTAATCGAACCCGAATCCGACCGGATAGCCGCAATGCCCCAGGTCAGGTGTCATCCGACCAGGATGTCATCCGACCGGATCGTCATCCGGGCGGTACGACATCCGATCGGATAACCCTTTCCTCTTTTGGAATCCTATAAATACCCCTGTCATTGTCATACTTTCCATTTTTGGAAGTCCCTGTCCGAACCATTCGTGCTCCTCACCTTTTCGTCGATTTCTCTCAACTCAGGTAAGATCTCGCCCTAAATCTTGTACTTTCTTGATCTACACGCACTCCTACACCTTTTTATCTTTTAAATCTTAATTTTTAACCGTGAAATCACTAGATTTCGGGTGTTCTAGGGTGACGTCATCATGTGTTCTTCAAGAACTTCATGTTTTGACTTCAATCCACCAAGAACAACCGAGATCTAACAGATTTCCACGCAAACATACAAAGATCTTGTAAAGATCTCGACACAAGAATGGTGAAAAAGGATTGAAAGATGGTTTTAACTTTCTTTCAACTCTTTTACACTCAAAACACTCAAAACCGATAGAGTCGGGTTCTGATCTAGTCTCCTACTCGCTCTTAGTGTTGTACTGGCTTAGATCTGGATTCTACTCACGAGACTACCGATTTCGAGTTAGCCAAGACCTACCGCCTCCAGCGGGTAACCGGCCGGAATAGGGTGATTCCTGGTCGGGTTGGTCATCTGGGTCGAACTAGGGGTTCTATTGGCTAACACGTTGTCAAAGTGTCTCGACATAACGACAAACCTTCAAAACGACCAAGTGTAGGACGAACAAGACAACCAGAATGGATTGTTGTCCGAACGGATTGCTGTCCGATTGGATAGGTCATCCGAACGGATTGTCATCCGAACGGATCACACTTGGGTCCCACTTTTAAAATAATCTTAACTGAAGTTTGAGTATCGAACGAATTGCAATCCGATCGGACGACCATCTGACTGGATTACTCTTCGGATCATGAGATACTAAGACTTTAAGGACTTAAACAATTTTCAGCATGTTCAATAACAAGGTTGCCATCCGATCGGATTGCCATCCGATCGAATGACACTTCTGTCATGAACTTGCCTTCAGTAAGTAACCTCATCACTAAGTCGCCGACCGGACCACTGTTCGACCGGATGACCATCCGAACGGATTGTCATCCGCACGGCCAGTCATCCGATCGACCGACTTGATAGATAGAGATACTTCGATGTTGTCAAATACTACAACGAAAACTTCAAAGGTCAAGCCATCATACACAAACACATTCTCATCATAGGAAGAAACAATCCACTCGAATCGCCATCCGACCAGACCACTGTCCGACCGGATGACCACCCGAACGGATTGTTATCCGCACGGATTGTTGTCCGATCGGATTACCATCCGATCAAACCACTATCCGACCCCTTCACACTTGGTGACGTTTTACACATCACTTATCGTTATGCTATCAAATCTATTCAGGCTAACCTTACTCGCTAAGCGCTCCCTTCAATCCATCAATCGCTGTGAGTATACTCGATCCCTTTTTGCTTTAAGCACTTTTGGGCGTTACATACGTTACAACTATTCAAATCACATCAATCACATCAATCACACTACTCAATACTATTGGAACGCTAACCGTTAAGGCATGTTATACATGGCTTATGAATGCTTGTTTGTTATGTTTACACATGGAATGTTGTCTACCTGCCTTAGCAACGATAGTACTATAGTTTGGACTCAGCACCCGTTCACATGGGGGTTGTTAAGGATCTTTTACTTGCATGGATTACGGTGGTAATCATGTATTGCGAACTGCCTCAGGCAGTCAACCCGCAGTCATTGGTATCGATGGATCTATGTCAATAACTAACGTGCTTCATTTCACTATGTGTACGTGCTGGTTATGCGTAAACGAATTCGAACTTTATATGCTATTATCAAACTTGTATGCTCACCTTTACATTTTATGTATTGACATTATTTTAACGTATGTGACAGGTGCTTAGGACGCACACTTGGTAGGAATTTGAAGCTAGAATAAAGCTTTAGAGCCCAACAAATAGTTGTCTGTAGTGGTCAAACTAAGGGTCTCTAGAAGCAGATAAACAATTGCTGTCTATTTAAATCTGAGTTGTCGGAACAGAATATTTGCCTAGATTTTGTCTGTAATAATTGTTTTACTGTTTAAGATACGGTATGGGACGTATTATTTAAATTGAATGGTATTGATAATTGTTATGGAAACTTCTGGACAATCTGTTTCGCTCAGTGCCATGCCCCGATGATTCCGCCATCGGTTGGGGTGTGATAGATTGGTATCAGAGCCATAACTATAGAGAATTAGGCAGGACTCGACCTAGTCCGGGTCGATGTCTTAGAAACCTAGTCTATAGTTAGGAACCAACAGACCGATTTGTGCATAACCAGTAGAGATTATGTGCGAGCTTATTCCTCGCTATTCTCGCTTATGCTACACTATCACTACACTCGTATTTACAGCTATAAACAGGCGATAAAGTCGAGATTAGGTGTGAAAACCGCAAACTCTTGACTGAATTGCTTGAATTATCAATGATTTTTTTTTCTTTTTCAATAACGAACGCTTGTTCGACGGGGAAATTATACCGAATCAGGAGTGAAATCCATATTTTGATGAATAATCTCCTCTATTTTATCAAAAACAGGGACAAAGTTGTTGAGCCAGGGGTGAAACCCTAACCTTGATGACTTGTTCCGCACCTCTTACAAAACTCTCACCAAAGTCTCAACGGACTCCAACGACCTGAAGTCACGACACGACTAACGGGATGTGTGCCAAACGCCCAAGAATCGAGGCAAGGACACAGTCCTGAAAGTCGAGCGTAGACGACAAGTCCTTGCGAATAGTTGAATTGCTTTGGTTAGTCGAAGTCTACTAGCCGCAGACAGTCTATCTCTCGATTTTTACATGTTTCAAACTCTGAGCCGCAATTGCTGACTCTGATAATTCGTCAATTTTATAAGTTTATATGTGTGTTTACCTGTTTATGTGTTTAAATTTTTGGGAATTTACTCGATTTCGCTTTCACTTCGATCGACACGTACGACTCACACTGCATTTCTATCTCAAATCGCTAACAAATCGTTGAATTGTGGACAACCTTATGCTACGATGTACGCTTATACTACGCTATTCGATATACCAAAACGCGATCGCTATATTCGAACGCTCGCGAACTTTGGATGATAGATTTCTGTATTCTGACTACCTCTCAATGATAAAGGAACGCGCATAATCATAAGAAAGTGGATACACGCAAAATATGTGTTTATGTAAGTTATGTGCCTATGTGCCCATGTGTTTATGTGTTTATGTGATTATATGGTTCTGTGTCCTACATGGTTATATGTCTATGTGTTTACGTGATATGTGTTCCTGAGCTTTAGTAGTAGTAGACGTGTGAGGTGAGATTCGAATATTTTGTGTTGAGTCCTGTGACAATGTCTGTTGCAGACAATGTCGTCTGGATCCCGTCATCCCTTACTTTCTCGGCAAGAAAAGAGAGACAAACGTCTTACTGCCATCATCGCTAAAAGCGTAGCAAAGGCCGTGAGTGATGTTTATGAGAATGCCAGCAAATCGTCTGAGGAATCGAGAACCGAAGCTCCTAAAGCTACCGCGAAGACCTTCAGTTTCAAGCAATTCAAGTCGTGTGGGCCAAAAGAATTCACTAGAGAGGGAGGTCCCACTGCATTATTTCACTGGTTTGACTCCATTGAGGTTACTCTGCGACAGGGTGGTTGCCCTGATGACCTCTGTACTCTGAATGCTATCGGCGTTTTCCAGTCCCGTGCACTAGACTGGTATGTCATGGGACGAGCTCAAGGAAGTTATGCTAGAGGAATTTTTCCCTCCTCACGAACGTCAAAAGCTAGAAGATGAATTTTGGCACATACAGCAAAAGGAAGGTGACAATGTTGGTCTCACTGCTTGCTTCAAGCAGCTCAGCATTATCTGTCCAGACCAAGTCAAAACTCCAGACATGGCAATCAAGAAGTACATTCGGCCCTGCCCGACTGCGTTGCTGATTTCGTGCAAGTGGCTAAGACTATGACGATTGAGGAAACTTATCTACTTGCCGCTGAAATCAACGACAAGCGGGTTAAGGCTGGTGTCTGGGATAAGACTTCGAAGCACCTACATCAAGCTACCGCTACCGCACCAACTGCTGAACCCACCTCATCGAGCAACAAGAGGAAGAACAAGAGAAAGAACAGCTCCAGCAACAAGAACTGTGCGATCACTGTTGCACCAGTTCAATCCATACCAGCTCAACAGCGCCAAGTGACAGCACCTGTGGCCAATGCACCCCTTGCTAAGCGTGCATACACTGGGCCACATCCGCTCTGCCCTACTTGTACCTACCATCACCCTACTGCCATTCCTTGCCGTTTTTGTGCTCATTGCAATGTATACGGCCATTTTACTGCTAATTGCCTTATTCGACAAGCTCCTGCTCATCAAGTCTACTCACCGCCCCACAAGGTCAACAAGCTCCTTCGGCACCCGCGGTCAAAGCCAGAGCCTGCTTCGCATGTGGCGATCCGAACCATTTCGCCAACATGTGCCCAAACAGGGTTGTGAAACAAGAGCCCCAGCAGCAACAACCTCAGCAGCAGCAGCAACACCAGCAAAAACAGCAGCAACAACAACAACAGGCCGCACGCGCCAGAACTTTCAACATCAACGTGCGCCAAGCCCAAGCTGACAACAACGTGGTTAATGGTACGTTCCTTGTGAATGGTATTTATGCATCATGTTTGTTTGATACTGGAGCCGATAATTGCTTTGTGTCGTTCGAATTCGAGAAACTCCTTAATCGTAAACGCTCCAAACTCTCTTCGACGTTCGATTTAGAAGTCGCTACTGGAAGAACCGTCGTCGTCAATTCCGTTATCCGTGATTGTACTCTTGAGCTCAACAATCATATCTTCCCAATCGACCTCATTCCGATGCAACTCGGAAGTTTCGACTTCATAGCAGGCATGGACTTTCTACGCGAAAACCATGCTGAAGTTTTGTGTTATGATAAGATTATTCGATTCTCGCTCGCAAATGGTGATTTATTGTGTGTATACGGTGAAACTACCTCGAAAGGGCTCAAGCTAATGTCATGTGTCCAAGCTAGCAAGTATCTCCGCAAGGAATACAAAGCTTTCTTGGCAAACATTGTAGTAGCGGAGAAGGAAAAGAAAGAGAAGAAGGAAGTGAAAGACGTTCCTGTGGTTCGTGAATTTCCTCACGTGTTTCCTGATGATCTTCCAGGCTTGCCACCTAGTCGTGATATCGACTTTCGTATCGACCTCATTCCTGGAGCAAATCCTATTGCCAAAGCTCCTTATCGACTCGCGCCGTCCGAAATGCACGAACTTTCAAACCAACTCCAGGAATTACTTGATAAAGGCTTCATTCGCCCGAGCACCTCTCCATGGGGCGCTCCAGTCCTTTTCGACAAAAAGAAGGATGGGTCGTTCTGGATGTGCATCGACTATCGGGAATTGAATAAGCTAACTATCAAGAACCGCTATCCCCTACCTCGCATCGACGACTTGTTTGATCATCTACAAGGTGCTACGTGTTTCTTGAAGATCGATCTACGTTCAGGCTATCACCAACTGCGTATACAAGAGGAGGATATACCCAAAACCGTGTTTCGCACCCGATACGGTCATTACGAATTCGTTGTCATGCCTTTTGGCTTAACCAACGCACCAGCGGTTTTCATGGATCTGATGAATCGCGTGTGTAAACCATATCTCGACCGTTTCATCATCGTATTCATTGACGACGTCTTGATCTATTCCAAATCGAAAGCCGAACACGCGCAACATCTATGTTTGGTTCTCGAGTTACTCCAGGGGAACCAACTCTATGCCAAGTTCTCCAAGTGTGAATTCTGGTTGGAGGAAGTTCAGTTTCTGGGTCACATTATTAATAGTCAAGGCATTCACGTCGATCCTGCGAAGATTGAAGCTGTCAAGAGCTGGGTTACGCCTAAGAACCCGTCTGAAGTCCGTTCTTTCCTCGGACTAGCTGGCTATTATCGACGATTTATCGAAGGATTCTCGAAGATTGCCGTGCCGCTTACCTCTCTCACGCATAAAGATCAGCCTTTTGTCTGGGGAACCAAACAAGAGACTGCCTTTCAAACCCTCAAGCATAAGCTTTGCAATGCTCCTGTTCTCACGTTGCCCGATGGAAACGACGATTTCATTGTCTACTGTGATGCTTCCAACCTTGGTCTCGGTTGTGTCCTCATGCAACGGAACAAGGTTATAGCCTACGTGTGACAACTCGAGTTTCCGACTTTCACTTTCGCATTTAATGCACGTTGACTTTGACTGTTTAGTTGTTTGATTAGTTTAACTTGTAGCTGTACGTTGGATTATAAGTGAAATGAATGTTGAATCTCTATGTGATGAATATGTGTGAAGTACTTGATCGCATGAACTTGTTATCTGTTTAAGAATTTGAATCAACCCGACGAAACAGATTTCTGTTTCGCCATAAGCTTCTCCACGAAACAAGTGTGTGTTTCGTCACACTTCTTCGACGAAACAAAACTGTTTCGCCAAGCCCAGTTACGCCGAAGCCCATCACGGGCCCAGAACGCTAATTCGTGTATATTTACGTGAACCGACTTCTATTTCACACCTTTGGCAAAAGTTGAAACCCTAGAACTCTCCTCTGTGTGACGGCAGCTCTGTGTACTTCCGAACCCTCCCGAACGATCAAATCATCCTTACTAATATCTCGGTTAGTGTGATTAGTTCCGTGATTGTCTTTGTTTGCATGTGTTGATGATGTTGTTTTCATAAATCTGATCAGGCAATCGAATAGAGTTCTGGTAACGATTACATGTTAGGTTATTGTATTGAATGATGAATTAGATTGTATGGTGTTCGGGAACTGTCGTGTTTGAATGTTTCTAGTGTAATCTGAATACACGATAGCATGCTAATAGGGTTTGTTGATGTGATGTATTATGGTAATCGGTTCGTGGTACTCATAAACTAGGGTTCATGCTAGACGTCAGTGCTGTGATGATCACGTTATGATGATGTTATGATGATTCTGTGCTAAATGATTTCTGTATGATTACTGCTTGATGATGACGGCTGTTAGGGTTTGCTGCATGTAACTGATACACGACGTAACTGATATCTCCACGAAACGGACTATTTGACGAAACGGAACTCGCGGCGAAACAGATTGTGTTTCGCCGAAGGGATCATGGCGAAACAGAATGTTTTTCGCCGAGGGATGTCACGACGAAACGGAAGTGATTCGTCGAAGGGGCTCACGGCGAAACAGAGGGTGTTTCGCCGACTTGGGTAATTTGCACAGTAACCTAGTTAGACTCTGTTAGTAGTTAACTGGATTAACTAACTGCTGTTAGATGATATGCATGACTTGTATGATTTTGAATACGTGATCTGTGCCACTTGGTGATTTAATATGCATGCATGAACTTCGTGAATATGAAACTGATTATGTACACGTGCGTACTTTTGGACGTGATTGATTTACTGTGAGCACATACTTAGCATACCGAGCAAACCAAGGTGAGTTCACACTCTTACCAAGGCATGGGATTCCCGGGGTTGGGAATGGGTTTGGATGATTACTTATGCTTGAGTTGTTATTGGAATCACATACCATAGGCCTCGGGAGAGGAAGGTTATTGGTAGATACCGCTAGACTAGTGATACATATACTTCTCTTCGCACACACGCCGGGATTGGCTGCGATAATAGAACTAATCTTCGCACACATGCCTGGAATGGCTGCGAACCATACTTTAAACTTCGCACACATGCCGGGTGGGCTGCGATACAAATATACCTAGTCTAGA
The DNA here is from genome assembly GCA_030545235.1 of Helianthus tuberosus. Lineage (NCBI taxonomy): Eukaryota > Viridiplantae > Streptophyta > Magnoliopsida > Asterales > Asteraceae > Helianthus > Helianthus tuberosus. The sequence continues at coordinate 64,305,534 of CM060451.1, read as the reverse complement.
AAACATGGGAAACCCCCACACTCTTCGCACACATGTCTAGGAGACTGCGATTCAAGTACATACGATATATGGGTTACTAAACGAACATACGGTTTACAATACAATTACTATAACTGAACAACCAACTGTGAACTCGCTCAACTAGTTGTTGACTCTCTGTTACATGCCTTGCAGGACCATAGGTACTCTTGGAGCTTGCACGGGAGGCGCGGTCGTTGTGGGCACGGATTGTGGATTTTATGATAAACTCCTTTATGACGTTTCAACCTAATACTTATGTTGGGCTTTTTACATTATTGCTTCCGCTACACACTTGTTTATGTTTGGTTTTGAAAACGCCTATCGTATTGATGAATGACATTTACTATTTACTTATATGTTCAATATGATTGGTGGCTTGATCCTGGCCAGTCACGCCTCCAAGCGGTGGTACTCCGCGTGTGGATTTTGGGGGTGTGACAGATTGGTATCAGAGCCATTGGTTATACAGAACTCGGTTTTAATAAGGGAAAACGTTTTTATTAAAACCAGCCTATAACCAGTACAGTGCTCAACGATCCACAACGACGCCTCGCTCCACGTGCAAGACTCAACATCCTAGGTAATATGGTATATGTTTTATTACCTACTTGCTAGAATTACATAGAACTTTGCTCATAGTATGCTTAGATAAACGTAACAACTGTTGATTGAAACACTTTTGTGCTCACTCTCTTCTGACATTGCACTTTCGCGAACCTCTCTCACTCATGTTCTCCTTGATATCAAGATCATGAGTGGACGCGTTAACCTAACTCAAGCCCAGTTGGCGGCTTCGATCACTGAACAAGTTACTGCAGCACTCGCAGCTGCCCAGGCAGGAGGTGTAACCTGCCATTACCACTTACTCTAGGATCTTTAGATCCTACTCTCGTAAACCAACACTCGTGCTCAAGTATGTTTACTCTTACGCACACGACAGGTCAACACGCTCAGCCACCTGTGTGCACGTTCCAAACTTTCATGGACTGTCGTTCTAGTACTTTCAGTGGCACTGAACGGGGGCCGTTGGACTCCTCCACTGGTTCGAGAAGCTCGAATCGGTCTTCGAAATGTGTGAATGCCCTGAGGCTCATAGGGTGAAGTACGCCATTGGTACTCTCGAAGGCACTGCGCTAACTTGGTGGAACACGCAAGTTCAGATGTTGGGGCTGGCGGCTGCTAATGCCACCCCATGGAATGATTTTAAGGAACTGATCAAACGTGAATACTGTAGTCGTGATGACATCCACAAGCTGGAAGAGGAATTCTTTAACCTGAAGATGACGGGGTCAGAGATAGAAGCATATACGAAGCGATCCAACGAACTGGAAGTGTTATGTCCAACTATGGTGGATCCTCCCATCAAATGCATTGAGCTGTACCTCAAAGGCTTCGTACCAGAGATTCAAAGTCATGTGACTTCTGCCAACCTTGCTACCATCCAGGATGTTACTCGTCTTGCTCATCGTCTCGCAGACCAGACAGTGGAACAGAACAAGCTGCCTAAACGTATCGGTGCTACTACTGCTACTACTCCTGCTACTCCCAGTGATAACAAGCGAAAATGGGATGGAACCTCCAGCAAGGGTTCAACTTTGGTTCAGTCCCAGACTCAGCAGCGAAAGACAGATAACTGCCAGAGCCCCAGTCAGCAGTCGCCTGGTAGTCAAGGGCATGGGTGGATATCGAGGAAATCACCCAAAGTGCAATAGATGCAACAGACACCATAGTGATCAGTGCAACAGGGGACGTTGCCAGAGGTGTCTCAAGATGGGTCATGAACCTAAGGATTTCAGGAGCTCGTGACCTGCGAATCAGAATCAACAACAACACCAATAATCAGGGCAATGGGAATAACAAAGGGGGTAATAACGACGGCAATGGTGCCAGGGGTCGAGCGTTTGTGATTGGTCAGGGTGACGCAAGGAATGATCCCAACGTGGTGATGGACTTTCCTTATCGATCTTATTCCTATAATTTTGGGTAGTTTTGACATCGTCATTGGTATGGATTGGTTATCCCAACAACAAGCACAGATCCTATGCAAGGAGAAGAGCATCCGTATTCCCCGTTCTGGTAAAGAACCTCTCGAAGTTCAAGGCGACAAGAGTGGTGCCGTGGTTGGCATCATCTCCTTTCTGAAGGCTCAGAAATGTTTGCGAAAGGGCCACACCGCTATATTAGCACTCGTTACTGATACATCGAAGAAAGAGAAAAAGATTGAGGATATTCCAGTAGTACGCGACTTTCCTCAAGTGTTTCCTGAAGAATTACCTGGGTTACCGCCACATCGCCAGGTCGAATTTCAGATCGAGCTAGCTCGAGGAGCAGCACCCATAGCTCGAGCACCTTATCGCTTAGCTCCAACGGAACTGGAAGAACTGTCTAAGCAATTACAAGAACTATTGGAAAAGGGTTTCATACGCCCTAGCTCTTCGCCCTGGGGAGCTCCAGTGCTATTCGTAAAGAAGAAAGACGGTACCTTCAGGATGTGTATCGAGTATCGAGAACTCAACAAGGTGACTGTGAAGAATCGCTATCCTCTTCCACGCATCGACGACTTATTCGATCAGTTGCAAGGGTCGAGCTATTACTCGAAGATTGACCTGAGGTCAGGATATCATCAACTGAGAGTCCGGGATGAGGACGTCTCCAAAACAGCATTCAGAACTCGCTATGGCCACTACGAATTTCTGGTCATGCCATTCGGGTTAACGAACGTGCCTGCGGTTTTCATGGATCTTATGAACAGGGTGTGCAAACCTTATCTTGACAAGTTTGTTATTGTTTTCATCGATGACATCCTGATCTATTCGAAGAGTCAGGGGGAACACGAGCATCATTTACGACTTATTTTGGAACTCCTTCGAACGGAACAGCTGTACGCCAAGTTTTCAAAATGCGACTTCTGGCTTCGTGAAGTCCACTTCCTAGGCCATGTGGTAGACAAGGATGGGATTCATGTTGATCCATCCAAGGTAGATTCGATCAAGAACTGGCCTGCACCTCGCACACCAACCGAAATACGCCAATTCTTGGGTTTGGCGGGTTATTATAGAAGGTTCATCAAAGATTTCTCAAAGATTGCACACCCGCTTACACTACTGACACAGAAAGGTGTTGCTTACCGTTGGGGTAATACACAGGAAACAGCGTTTCAGCACTTAAAGGATAGACTTTGTAGCGCACCTATTCTCTCATTGTCTGAAGGCACGGACGATTTTGTAGTCTACTGCGACGCATCCATCCAAGGTCTTGGATGTGTGTTGATGCAACGAGATAAAGTCATTGCTTATGCTTCGCGCCAACTTAAGATTCACGAACGGAATTACACAACACATGATTTAGAGCTGGGAGCTGTTGTCTTTGCGCTCAAGATATGGCGACATTACCTGTATGGCACTAAGTGCACCATCTACACCGATCACAGGAGTCTCGAACATATATTCAAGCAGAAAGAATTGAACATGCGACAACGTAGATGGGTCGAACTACTGAACGATTACGAATGTGCTATAAAGTACCATCCGGGCAAAGCCAATGTGGTGGCCGACGCCCTCAGTCGAAAGGATACTACACCTAGGCGTGTACGAGCGTTGCAACTCACTATTCAGTCTAGTCTTCCTTCACAGATATGAGATGCTTAGGTAGAAGCATTGAAACCAGAAAACGTCAGGGCTGAAGCCCTACGCGGCTCAAGGCAACGGTTAGAACAAAAGGCAGACGGAGCCTACTATGTAACAGGACGCATCTGGGTCCCACTCTATGGCAACTTACGCGAGCTCGTAGTGGATGAAGCTCATAAGTCTCGCTACTCAGTACATCCTGGTTCGGATAAGATGTACCACGACCTCAGAACTACATATTGGTGGCCTAGCATGAAAGCTCACATAGCCACTTACGTTAGCAAGTGCTTGACTTGTGCGAGAGTTAAAGCGGAATATCAGAAACCATCAGGCCCACTCCAACAACCTGAGATACCACAATGGAAATGGGAACAAATTTCCATGGATTTTGTTACTGGCCTACCTAGATCTCAACGCGGAAATGATACTATTTGGGTGATCGTGGATCGACTCACAAAGTCTGCTCACTTCTTGGCTATCAAGGAAACGGATAAGTTCTCCACTCTAGCAGACATATACCTTAAGGAAGTTGTCTCGAGGCATGGGGTGCCCACCTCTATTATCTCTGATCGTGATGCACGTTTTACTTCAGAACTGTGGCAAGCAATGCACAAATCTTTTGGCTTTCGTTTAGACATGAGCACAGCTTATCACCCTCAGACGGATGGGCAGTCTGAGCGCACTATTCAAACTCTAGAAGACATGCTCCGGGCGTGCGTAATTGACTTTGGCAATGGCTGGGAAAAACATCTGCCACTTGTGGAGTTTTCGTACAATAACAGCTACCACACCAGCATTATAGCTGCTCCATTTGAGGCATTGTACGGGTGTAAATGCCGATCACCTCTTTGTTGGGCAGAGGTGGGTGACAGTCAGATCACAGGTCCAGAAATGGTAGTTGATACTACTGAAAAGATTGCTCAAATACGACAACGCATGGCGGCAGCTCGTGACCGTCAGAAAGCATACGCCGATAAAGACAGGAAACTACTCGAGTTCCAGGTTGGGGATCGAGTGCTACTCAAAGTTTCACCCTGGAAGGGTGTTGTTCGTTTTGGCAAACGAGGCAAACTTAACCCACGATACATCGGACCATTCGAAGTCATAGAGAAAATAGGCAAAGTGGCCTACAGACTAAACTTACCAGCTGAACTCAGTGCAGTTCACAACGTCTTTCACGTGTCGAATCTGAAGAAGTGTCTGTCAGATGAGACCCTCATAGTTCCTTTGAAGGAGCTCACTATCGACGAACAGTTGCATTTCATTGAGGAACCAGTTGAAATCACGGACCAGGATGTTAAGGTCCTCAAGAACACTAGAATACCTCTTGTTCGAGTTCGCTGGAACTCTCGTCGTGGCCCAGAGTTTACCTAGGAACGAGAAGATCAAATGAAACTCAAATATCCCCAGTTGTTCGATACCAACGCAACCACTACTGAGGCTGAAGCTACTACAGAATTTCGGGACGAAATTCCAACTCAACGGGGGGATGATGTGACACCCCAGGAAAACCAGTAAACGATACAACTTACCTAGCTTCCTCAGTAACCGCACGCTAAATTTCGGGACGAAATTTCTTTCAAGTTGGGGATAATGTGACAACTCGAGTTTCCGACTTTCACTTTCGCATTTAATGCACGTTGACTTTAACTGTTTAGTTGTTTGATTATTTAACTTGTAACTGTACGTTGGATTATAAGTGAAATGAATGTTGAATCTCTATGTGATGAATATGTGTGAAGTACTTGATCGCATGAACTTGTTATCTGTTTAAGAATTTGAATCAACCCGACGAAACAGATTTCTGTTTCGCCATAAGCTTCTCCACGAAACAAGTGTGTGTTTCGTCACACTTCTTCGACGAAACAAAACTGTTTCGCCAAGCCCAGTTACGCCGAAGCCCATCACGGGCCCAAAACGCTAATTCGTGTATATTTACGTGAAACAACTTCTATTTCACACCTTTGGAAAAAGTTGAAACCCTAGAACTCTCCTCTGTGTGACGGCAGCTCTGTGTACTTCCGAACCCTCCCGAACGATCAAATCATCCTTACTAATATCTCGGTTAGTGTGATTAGTTCCGTGATTGTCTTTGTTTGCATGTGTTGATGATGTTGTTTTCATAAATCTGATCAGGCAATCGAATAGAGTTCTGGTAACGATTACATGTTAGGTTATTGTATTGAATGATGAATTAGATTGTATGGTGTTCGGGAACTGTCGTGTTTGAATGTCGCTAGTGTAATCTGAATACACGATAGCATGCTAATAGGGTTTGTTGATGTGATGTATTACGGTAATCGGTTCGTGGTACTCATAAACTAGGGTTCATGCTAGACGTCAGTGTTGTGATGATCATGTTATGATGATGTTGTGATGATTCTGTGCTAAATGATTTCTGTATGATTGCTGCTTGATGATGACGGCTGTTAGGGTTTGCTGCATGTAACTGATACACGACGTAACTGATATCTCCATAAAACGGACTATTTGACGAAACGGAACTCGCGGCGAAACAGATTGTGTTTCGCCGAAGGGATCATGGCGAAACAGAGGGTGTTTCGCCGACTTGGGTAATTTGCACAGTAACCTAGTTAGACTATGTTAGTAGTTAACTGGATTAACTAACTGCTGTTAGATGATATGCATGACTTGTATGATTTTGAATACGTGATCTGTGCCACTTGGTGATTTAATATGCATGCATGAACTTCGTGAATATGAAACTGATTATGTACACGTGCGTACTTTTGGACGTGATTGATTTACTGTGAGCACATACTTAGCATACCGAGCAAACCAAGGTGAGTTCACACTCTTACCAAGGCATGGGATTCCCGGGGTTGGGAATGGGTTTGGATGATTACTTATGCTTGAGTTGTTATTGGAATTACATACCATAGGCCTCGGGAGAGGAAGGTTATTGGTAGATACCGCTAGACTAGTGATACATATACTTCTCTTCGCACACACGCCGGGATTGGCTGCGATAATAGAACTAATCTTCGCACACATGCCTGGAATGGCTGCGAACCATACTTTAAACTTCGCACACATGTCGGGTGGGCTGCGATACAAATATACCTAGTCTAGAAAACATGGGAAACCCCCACACTCTTCGCACACATGTCTAGGAGACTGCGATTCAAGTACATACGATATATGGGTTACTAAACGAACATATGGTTTACAATACAATTACTATAACTGAACAACCAACTGTGAACTCGCTCAACTAGTTGTTGACTCTCTGTTACATGCCTTGCAGGACCATAGGTACTCTTGGAGCTTGCACGGGAGGCGCGGTCGTTGTGGGCACGGATTGTGGATTTTATGATAAACTCTTTTATGACGTTTCAACCTAATACTTATGTTGGGCTTTTTACATTATTGCTTCCGCTACACACTTGTTTATGTTTGGTTTTGAAAACGCCTATCGTATTGATGAATGACATTTACTATTTACTTATATGTTCAATATGATTGGTGGCTTGATCCTGGTCAGTCACGCCTCCAAGCGGTGGTACTCCGCGTGTGGATTTTGGGGGTGTGACACTACGCGTCTCGACAGCTCAAAATCCACGAGAAGAACTATACAACCCATGATCTCGAGCTAGGCGCGGTTGTTTTTGCATTAAAGATTTGGCGACACTACCTGTATGGTACCAAGTGTAAGATCTTCACCGATCATAGGAGCCTACAACATATCTTTAATCAGAAGGAACTTAATATGCGTCAACGCCGGTGGGTAGAGCTTCTCAACGATTACGACTGTGAGATCCGTTATCACCCAGGCAAAGCAAATGTTGTTGCCGACGCACTCAGCAGACGGAGTTATCTGCTTAGCACTCGTAATGTTCAAGCCCAACACGACCTCGAAACCCTTATCCGCGAAGCCCAGCATGCGTGTTTTAACGAACGCACATTGAAGAGGGAACGAATCTATCACGATGGAGCCCAGCTTGTGAGCAAGTCCAATGGAATATTCCACTTTCTGGACCGAATCTGGATCCCTAAGCGGACCGATTTGCGGCAGATCCTGATGGACGAAGCCCACAAATCCCATTATTCTATTCACCCCGGTGCTGACAAGATGTACCAGGATCTTCGCTACAGGTACTGGTGGCCCGGTATGAAAAGGGATATTGCCCTATACGTTGGAAAATGCCTAACTTGTGCAAGAGTCAAGGCTGAACACCAAAGACCCTCTGGCTTACTCGAACAACCACCAATTCCTATGTGGAAGTGGGAAAGTATAGCTATGGATTTCATAACAAAGCTTCCGCACACGTCATCAGGTCACGACAGCATATGGGTTGTTGTTGACCATTTAACTAAATCAGCTCACTTTCTGCCGATACGGTAAGACTACAAGGAAGAACGATTAGCCCGAATCTACACCGACGAGATCATCTGTAATCATGGGATGCCTCGTGACATCATCTCTGATCGTGATGCTCGGTTTACCTCGCGACTGTGGGAAACATATCAAACGGCACTCGGTACATCGCTTAATCTAAGTACCGCTTTCCACCCTCAGACCGACGGTCAGACTGAAAGAACGATTCGTACTCTTGAAGACATGCTCCGTTCGTGTGTCTTAGACTTCGATGGTAATTGGGACAAATACCTGCCGTTAGTCGAATTCTCGTATAACAACAGCTATCATTCTAGCATCCAAATGGCACCATTCGAGGCACTATACGGAAGAAGATTTCGATCGCCTATTGTGTGGCACGAGATCGGTCACTCGCAACTAACCGGTCCTGAGCTACTACAAGAAACGACAGACAAAATTTTCCAAATCCGGGACAACCTAGTGAAAGCTCGGGATCGACAGAAAAGTTACGCCGATAAGAAGCGCAAGCCCCGTGAATTTGACGTTGGTGACCACGTACTCCTAAAGGTATCACCTTGGAAGGGTGTGGTCCGATTCGGCAAGAAAGGAAAACTCGCGCCCCGATATGTTGGACCTTTTAAGATTCTGGAAAGGATCGGAAAAGTCGCCTACAGACTCGAACTACCGGAGGAACTTAGTAACGTCCACCCAACTGTCCACTTGTCAAACCTCCGAAAGTGCCTAGCCGACCATGACTTACATGTCTCTCTCGATGACCTGCAAGTAAACGAAACATTACACTTCGTGGAGAAGCCTGTCGAAATCATGGATCGCCAAATCAAGCAGCTCAGACGCTCTCGCATTCCTATTGTGAAAGTCCGATGGGAAGGCAAACGACGCGCAGAGTTCACTTGGGAACTCGAAAGCGACATGAAGGCGAAGTACCCGCAGTTGTTTAAAGAGAAAGTCTAGAGAGAGAAAGTGACATCGTGATTCTAGTGCTTTGTACGATTTCATATCAATCAATAGAATCACCGATTATATTACGTTCTTGTGTGTTTGGTCACGTTCGTGTACGGATTCCGCACGTCACACGTTCAGTTCGCAATCGTTTCGGAGTCGAAACCGATCACGGAGTCGTACAGCTTCCAGCTTAATTTCGGGACGAAATTCCCTAAACAAGGGGAGGCTGTAACACCCCGTGTTTTCGGAAGTCAAAGTCAAAGTCAAGGTCAAAGTCAACGACCGATTTTACAAATTTGACTTATAGTAATTTCCTTATTTTAATTGTATTATGTGGAGTAAGTGTTGTTAATTGCTAAAATCGATGTGTGTTAATCGCTATCTAATCGACTTACGACTGTGAATTATAGGAAGTAACAATGCGATAAAGTTAACTAATCAATAATCAAGCTATGCTACTCGACATCGAATTGTGATACGAACCGCAACTCGACCTAATCTGGTTAATTATACGTGTACGTGTGCCTTATGTGTTACTTGTGCGTGTTATATATATATATATATATATATTGTGGAAATCAATCGAACTCAATCGAAACTCGAAACGTAATCGAACCCGAATCCGAATCGAAATCGAACTGGGATAATTAGTAGTTGGGACTAAAAGTAATTTGACTAGGAAACCCTATCATGATGAGCCGAATCGCAATCGAAATCGAAACATCAAAAATCATCGCAGCAAACATCGAACCAAGTGCCATCCGGCTGGATAGCCACAATGCCCCAGGTTAGGTGTCATCCGACCAGGATGTCATCCGACCGGATCGTCATCCGACCGGATCGTCATCCGGGCGGTACGCCATCCGATCGGATAACCCTTTCCTCTTTTGGAATCCTATAAATACCCCTGTCATTGTCATACTTTCCATTTTTGGAAGTCCCTGTCCGAACCATTCGTGCTCCTCACCTTTTCATCGATTTCTCTCAACCCAGGTAAGATCTCGCCCTAAATCTTGTACTTTCTTGATCTACACGCACTCCTACACCTTTCTATCTTTTAAATCTTAATTTTTAACCGTGAAATCACTAGATTTCGGGTGTTCTAGGGTGACGTCATCATGTGTTCTTCAAGAACTTCATGTTTTGACTTCAATCCACCAAGAACAACCGAGATCTAACATATTTCCACGCAAACATACAAAGATCTTGTAAAGATCTCGACACAAGAATGGTGAAAAAGGATTGAAAGATGGTTTTAACTTTCTTTCAACTCTTTTACACTCAAAACTGGTAGAGTCGGGTTCTGATCTAGTCTCCTACTCGCTCTTAGTGTTGTACTGGCTCAGATCTGGATTCTACTCACGAGACTACCGATTTCGGGTTAGCCAAGACCTACCGCCTCGAGCCGATAACCGGCCGGACTAGGGTGATTCCTGGTCGGGTTGGTCATCTGGGTCGAACCAGGGGTTCTGTTGGCTAACACGTTGTCAAAGTGTCTCGACATAATGACAAACCTTCAAAACAACCAAGTGTAGGACGAACAGGACAACCAGAACGGATTGATGTCCGAACGGATTGCTGTCCGATCGGACGACCATCTGACTGGATTACTCTTCGGATCACGAGATACTAAGACTTTAAGGACTTAAACAATTTTCAACATGTTCAATAACAAGGTTGCCATCCGATCGGATTGTCATCCGATCGAATGACACTTCTGTCATGAACTTGCCTTCAGTAAGTAACCTCATCACTAAGTCGCCGACCGACCGGACCACTGTCCGACCGGATGACCATCCGAACAGATTGTCATCCACACGACCAGTCATCCGATCGACCGACTTGATAGATAGAGATACTTCGATGTTTTCAAATACTACAACGAAAACTTCAAAGGTCAAGCCATCATACACAAACACATTCTCATCATAGGAAGAAACAATCCACTCGAATCGCCATCCGACCAGACCACTGTCCGACCGGATGACCACCCGAACGGATTGTTATCCGCACGGATTGCTGCCCGATCGGATTACCATCCGATCGAACCACTATCTGACCCCTTCACACTTTGTGACGTTTTACACATCACTTATTGTTTTGCTATCAAATCTATTCAGGCTAACCTTACTCGCTAAGCGCTCCCTTCAATCCATTAATCGCTGTGAGTATGCTCGATCCCTTTTTACTTTAAGCACTTTTGGGTGTTACATACGTTACAACTATTCAAATCACATCAATCACACTACTTAATACTATTGGAACGCTAACCGTTAAGGCATGTTATACGTGGCTTATGAATGCTTGTTTGTTATGTTTACACATTGTAACACCCCAAAAATGGGTTTGGTAATTTAAACCCGGTTAATATAAAGGAACGGGTAAATACCGTTAGGGGATAAAAGTGAACCCGTAAATGAACATTTACTAGGAATAAGTAACCTAGTTGAATGTTAATATCGTGGGTATTAAACGAAGGGTTGTAGCCTTATTTAATTTAAAACGAAACATGAGGGACCAAAGTGAACAACTTGAAAGTTGTGGTTTTAAAAGTAAACAACACACACACAAACACACACATCGTGTGTGTGTTCATCATCGAGCAGGGAAGGCTCCCATGGAGCCAAAACCCTAAGTTTCATCAAATGCTCCAAATTGAAAGGCTAAACGAAGCCCAAATTCACAACCGAACATGAATTAATGATCACCTTCACAAGGGGATCATAAGGTATGCCTTAAAACTTAGATTTGATGATCTTGTTTAAAGTGGGTTATGATCAATCCATGAAATTGTATGAAATTAAGCATGTAGAGGTGTTAGAAACACCAAATAGAACTTGTGTTATGAATAATTTCAAGTAATTGGGTGATTTAGAATGAAACCCATTGCATGAGTGTGAAGATGATGATCATGATGAACTTGTAGATGTTATAGTGTGATCTTTTGATGTATAAGGTGTTGTATGATAGACTAAGATAGATAAACTTGATGTGGAATTTATGATTATGAGATTTTGCTTGAATGAAATGGTTCATAAGATGAAATAAGGAAGAACATGCTTTAAGCACTTGTACATTATGCTTAGAAAGTGTTATGCACACCAAGTGTTTGATGAAATGCTTAGGAGAAAATGATAAGTGAGGTTGTATGTTAATAATGAATGTGATGACATGTATGGATAGGAGTCATGTCAACATGGACACAAGCATGGAAAGGCAACAGGCCAAGGATAAACACGGAAGCTATGCTTGAACTCGGACGCACGAGGTAAGTGCACTCCGAACTTACCTTTTTGTTTGGTACCGTAGTTGTGATATATGGTATTTATTGAATGTAGTGTGAGAAGATATGAATCGATGTTATTTGTAAGTTAAGTTTTAGTACAAATGAGTTGGGAGTGGTTAAGAAAGAGATTCGATTAAGCTTGGGTAAGAAAGGGAACTTACATAATGAATTAGGCATAAAGATGAGTTATGGGTATTCGAGAATATGTTCATATGAAGGGAAGTTAATGATACTAACCGTTTCTATTGAGAGTTAATGTAAAGTATAGGCATGTCTCCAAGGAAAGTGAAGGTTAGCTGCGCAATCCGATGCTAGTGAAGGAATGGATTTATGAAGGGGCTGGTATAAGAGAAAGCAGGATATGTTGACGCCTTACTATGCATGTGTTAAGATTTATTTCTATATTATGTCACCTGTTGCTAATGATTTGATTGAATGTGGTGACTGCAGGCCGTACAGGGTTTTGGATGTTTCACCAAGAAGTGTACGCGGTAGAAGATCGAGTCAATATATGGATTGTACGTGGGTGTGTTTGTGGTCACTTAAATTGATATAAGTATGTTAGTTTTTGATTAAGTTATACAAAGGGATTAATGTATTTAAATAAAAGAAAGATTATCATGAAAGAAATTTTAGGTATGTACTTTCCGCTGCGATAAATTGGGTTAAAATGTTTTAGGGCGTCACACACATGGAATGCTGTCTACCTGCCTTAGCAACGATAGTACTATAGTTTGGACTCAGCACCCGTTCACACGGGGGTTGTTAAGGATCTTTTACTTGCATGGATTACGGTGGTAATAATGTATTGCGAACTGCCTCGAGCAGTCAACCCGCAGTCATTGGTATCGATGGATCTATGTCGATAACTAACGTGCTTCATTTCACTATGTGTACGTGTTGGTTATGCGTAAACGAATTCGAACTTTATATGCTATTATCAAACTTGTATGCTCACCTTTACATTTTATGTATTGACATTATTTTAACGTATGTGACAGGTGCTTAGGACGCACACTTGGTAGGAATTTGAAGCTAGAATAAAGCTTTAGAGCCCAACAAATAGTTGTCTGTAGTGGTCAAACTAAGGGTCTCTAGAAGCAGATAAAAAATTGCTGTGTATTTAAATCTGAGTTGTCGGAACAGAATATTTGCCTAGATTTTTTCTATAATAATTGTTTTACTGTTTGAGATACGGTATGGGACGTATTATTTAAATTGAATGGTATTGATAATTGTTATGGAAACTTCTGGACAATCTGTTTCGCTCAGTGCCATGCCCCGATGATTCCGCCATCGGTTGGGGTGTGACAATGCAGCCGTGTGCCCTGTCTTCCCACATATAGGACACAGCTTATCTTTAAACCGACACTCGCCCTTGTGCCCTTTCCCGCAAACCTTACAACTCGGTGAACCGCTTTTCCCTTCCTGTTTCTTTGACGACTCCGTGGTTCGTGCTTTCTTTGTAGGGTTTGGATTAACAGTCTGTGCCCTTTTTTCACCTCTCTCGATTTGGTTTTTTAGTTCAATTTCTGTTTCCCGAGCCGTGTTTATGATCTCGGTAAGAGTTTCATATTTTGAGGGAGTCATAAACTCCTGGTACTCCGCACTTAGTATATTATAGTAATAATATACTTTCTGTTCTTCGGGCATCACCAACTCGTCACAGAATCTCATTTTGTCAAGAAAGATCCCCGTGATCTTATCGATAGATTCACCTTTTTGCCTTAGCTGAATAAATTCCTCCTTGATTCGGTTAATAACTGCTTTGGGGCTATGGTGTTTAAGGAATGGCACCTTAAACTTGTCCCATGTCATCGCTCTTGCCGCTTCGCTTCCAATCTCCTTTTTCTTATTATCCCACAAGTCTTTTGCTTGACCTCTCAGCTGACCCGTGCCATAAGCTACGAAGTCCTTTGTGTCACAGTGGGTTCTATCAAACACCCCTTCAATATCACTTAACCATCGTTGGCATATGATGTGCTGAAAATGGGTTAATTAAAAACAACTAAAATTACCCTAAATTAGACCCTCTAAGTTTTAAATTTATAAAACTAAGACTCTCTAAACCCTAAACCACACGACCGGCAAGTGTACCGATCGATGTAGTATAGCCTAAGGAAGTCCGAGTATCGAACCCAAGAGACTCTACTGATTACGCTACGACTCTATCTAGACTAAGACTGACACGACATAACTAAATTGTTTGTTGATGGGGGGGTTTCTAAATATCCTACAATTATAATTAAAAATCAACTAAATTAACTAAACGAACTAGGCACGAACTCACACGAAAGCTGAACTCAAGGATGATGAAGGAACTACCTAGACAGGAATCCTGATTGCTTTTAGTTATGATTATAATTGGAAGTTGTCTGCTATGGAACCGGGATCTTAAAATTCTCACCTCTCAGGAAATCTAAGGACCCCTAATCCTTCTCAAGAGCACGCTAAGATCCCCTAAAGGTTGTTAAATTACCGGTTATTAGACTCCTTTACAAGACATCTAATGGGTTTATAAAAGTATCCTACAAGGCTCACTCCCTTACGAGACCTAAACCTAGGATAGGTTTGTTTTCTCAGCTAGACTTGCTAGACAACAGCCAAAAGGTTAACTTCCTAAGAAGGACCCACCTTGCGGTTTAATCACTTAGACCTAGCAATAACCTCGCACCTTACAGCTATTGACGATTAGTAGAACACTTGATTTTATTAAATTACTGATTATTACTTCTAAGGTTACTTATTCGATTTTCACCCTAAAGGATCAAAGATTTATTATGTGATATAGACACTCACCAAAACCTAAAACCCTAGCCCGACTCTATTATGTGATAAAGACCGTCACCAAGAATCGAACGAAGCAATAAACGATAATTAAACAACATCAAGTACGCAAACACATCTAACTGATAGAACAAACCGTTTACAATTTATAAACAATCCATAGCATTCATAAATCCAAAAATAATCAAAACCTAAGCAATCATTCAACCATGTCTAGGTAGTACGAAAAGTTTAGCCAATAATCATTGTATCAAAAGACATAACAATCATCAACAAATCAGAATTCATCATCAAATAACAAGAAACAAACGAAAACGAAAGATTACGAAAGTATAAAACCCGAATTCTTCGATCACGTATGCTCCCGCGCTTCAACGATGATTCCACGCCTTCCCGAACACTTCCCAAGCTCCAAAACAGCCTTCAAGATGTCGTCTCTGATGTCCAGCCGTGATGTATCCTATGATGTTGCCGCTCCTCAAATATATAATAATAATAATCATCGCCGCCTCTATTCTTGCGTCCCAGTTATGTGAGGCTGATTGAGTTCGCTGGCCCATATACTTTCACGGCCCAATGTGCCTCAATGTTTTCGTAGAATCAATCCCCTGTAGCTGATATATGTTGTTCAAATATATAATATTAGTCCACCATATATACCCCATTATGTATATTAGGATTTAATACCCAATACTTCACGTTTGATGTTGCTTCCTTTTTCTTATTTCATGTCATGCTATAGATATTTTAATATATCATCTTGTAATCTCATTCCCCAACAATATATGTAGCAACTTTCGTCTAACGGGTATTTTAGTAGGCCAAACTTCATGGCGAAAAATAGCGGCAATTTTACTTCGATCACTGACGCTTCACTCTACTCAACTGTCTGGTTATTTATTTATTACTCGTTTTCGCTCCATTTGCACCAAGACCTGCCAAAACACAATATCAAATAATATAATACTAAAAACTAAATAAAACTATACAAAAATTATACAATTTACACGGGACAAATATGCGTATTTTACCCTATATCAAATATCCTCACACTTAACATTTTTTCGTCCTCGAAAAAGAATTATGCAAAACGGAATCATCGATCGGGACAAACCTTATGTTAATTTATTCGAACCGAAACCCGTGTTAGCCGCGATTGCAAGTATATCGATCCTCTTAAACCCAACCCGGTTCCAAGCCCTTATCATGCAATTTAGTTCAAGTTCGGTCAATCTACCTAGGGTCTCACGCTAAGAATTGCAAGTCCACCTAATCCCCCCTCAAGCTTATAGCACAAAAGGAACAACCACTGGGTTATTTCCTAGCCATTTTATACCAAGATCAAGAGAGTTTAAAATCAAATCTTATTTTTTTTTAAATTTTTTTTTTATTTTTTTTTTTGCTTTGCTTTTTGCTTTTTTTTTCTCTCTTTCGTGAGTCTAGACGATGCTTTCCCTAACCAAGAGGTATTCCGGCTGTAGAGTCGCTATCCCCAACCACAGATTACTTAGGTTTCGGTACTTTTAATCGGCAATTCGATTTCACACATCCCAGAGGCATTCCGGCTGTAGAGTCGCTATCCCCAACTCGGATTACATAGACCTGTGTTACTTTCATTTAGTTTCTAGCTCACTTTTTTTTTTTTTTTATCTTTTTCAACGAGATAATGACCAAAAACTCTAACGATCTTAGCTTATAACGGCATCCCTTATACTGTTATTGGCGGTTTCAATTTCTCCACTCTCCCTAGATGAGAACCCACTAGTAGACCGACAATTAAGTATATTTAAGATCAAAGGAACCCAGAACCGAACCGAGCCTACCCGCGCATCCCAAACTAGACACAAGCACGATTATTTTATCTCATATTATCATTATTTGAACCCGAACAAAAACCCGACTTTTCTATCATTTTCCGTTTTTATTTTGCAAACTTCTTATTTCAAAAGACATTTTCTGATTTTTTCAATTTTTTTTTATTTTTTTAATTTTTTTTTTTTTTTTTCGACTTTTTATGACTCAAGACTCAAAACTAGACATTAAACGATAGTTTTCCATCCCCACACTTAAACTCTACATTGCCCTCAATGTAGGATGGAAACCGACTCAAAAACTAAAAAATAAATAAGAAATAAAAGACACAAGGGCAAATCGGAAAGGACTTAGCTGGTTATTAACAACGCGTATGCTTCAAAGCTCTCGTCCAATCCAGCTCGATCGTATAGCATTTCGTTCGCGATCGGCTTTGACACTGACTGATACACTTGATAAATGCCTGATATTTGAATAAACAGCTCCAAAATCACCCGAATGGAGATTGAGTACGGGTGGTACATATTCGAACCTGCATCAACAAAAACAAGCAAAATACCAAAGCAATACTGACTCTAAAAAAAATGACTCAAAAACTACTAACTAAGACTCAATAAACAAAAACTACGACTCAAAATACAAACTCTACAAAACCTCCCCACACTTGAATTTAATCAGGAGGTTTTTCTTTGATCTGGACCCTATCCAACCCGTTTAATTCCACCCGGTCCTCATAAACATTTAAAAATTTTGTAGTGGAATTATAAAAGAATTTTGAATATTTAACCGGGTTGAAATACCAAAATTTGAACTTACCCGGCAGGAGCCGCTGAAACAATATCTCGGGTGTTCTTATCATTGCCTTCTCTCGTGGTTTTAAATTTTTATTCGCATTCGTAATCAGTACCACGGGCCAGCTGTGGTAGTCTTCCTCTTCCACCACCACTTCTTCTTGTTGGATGTCCGTCATTGGGTTTCCTGCAAGTAAAGCTTCTAAATATGCAAGGTCCCCCTCCGGATCAAACGTACCTACTTCTGCATCATCCGACAAACCCGCTAACTCATCCGCAAATTCTCTCTCCCAAAACAACTCATCAGAGACATCTCGGTCAATAGGATCACCTGCCATTAAGAGAGTAGAAAGAGCAGAACAAGGTAGAGAGAATAAAAGAAAACTAACTAAAAAAAAATACACAACTATACAAGTAGCACAAATTATGTCAATTAAGTCCAATCAAAGCTAATAAACGCAATCGCCAAGAGTCCCCGGCAACGGCGCCAAAAACTTGATGTGCTGAAAATGGGTTAATTAAAAACAACTAAAATTACCCTAAATTAGACTCTTTAAGTTTTAAATTTATAAAACTAAGACTCTCTAAACCCTAAACCACACGACCGGCAAGTGTACCGATCGATGTAGTATAGCCTAAGGAAGTCCGAGTATCGAACCCAAGAGACTCTACTGATTACGCTACGACTCTATCTAGACTAAGACTGACACGACATAACTAAATTGTTTGTTGATGGGGGGGTTTCTAAATATCCTACAATTATAATTAAAAATCAACTAAATTAACTAAACGAACTAGGCACGAACTCACACGAAAGCTGAACTCAAGGATGATGAAGGAACTACCTAGACAGGAATCCTGATTGCTTTTAGTTATGATTATAATTGGAAGTTGTCTGCTATGGAACCGGGATCTTAAAATTCTCACCTCTCAGGAAATCTAAGGACCCCTAATCCTTCTCAAGAGCACGCTAAGATCCCCTAAAGGTTGTTAAATTACCGGTTATTAGACTCCTTTACAAGACATCTAATGGGTTTATAAAAGTATCCTACAAGGCTCACTCCCTTACGAGACCTAAACCTAGGATAGGTTTGTTTTCTCAGCTAGACTTGCTAGACAACAGCCAAAAGGTTAACTTCCTAAGAAGGACCCACCTTGCGGTTTAATCACTTAGACCTAGCAATAATCTCGCACCTTACAGCTATTGACGATTAGTAGAACACTTGATTTTATTAAATTACTGATTATTACTTCTAAGGTTACTTACTCGATTTTCACCCTAAAGGATCAAAGATTTATTATGTGATATAGACACTCACCAAAACCTAAAACCCTAGCCCGACTTTATTATGTGATAAAGACCGTCACCAAGAATCGAACGAAGCAATAAACGATAATTAAACAACATCAAGTACGCAAACACATCTAACTGATAGAACAAACCGTTTACAATTTATAAACAATCCATAGCATTCATAAATCCAAAAATAATCAAAACCTAAGCAATCATTCAACCATGTCTAGGTAGTACGAAAAGTTTAGCCAATAATCATTGTATCAAAAGACATAACAATCATCAACAAATCAGAATTCATCATCAAATAACAAGAAACAAACGAAAACGAAAGATTACGAAAGTATAAAACCCGAATTCTTCGATCACGTATGCTCCCGCGCTTCAACGATGATTCCACGCCTTCCCGAACACTTCCCAAGCTCCAAAACAGCCTTCAAGATGTCGTCTCTGATGTCCAGCCGTGATGTATCCTATGATGTTGCCGCTCCTCAAATATATAATAATAATAATCATCGCCGCCTCTATTCTTGCGTCCCAGTTATGTGAGGCTGATTGAGTTCGCTGGCCCATATACTTTCACGGCCCAATGTGCCTCAATGTTTTCGTAGAATCAATCCCCTGTAGCTGATATATGTTGTTCAAATATATAATATTAGTCCACCATATATACCCCATTATGTATATTAGGATTTAATACCCAATACTTCACGTTTGATGTTGCTTCCTTTTTCTTATTTCATGTCATGCTATAGATATTTTAATATATCATCTTGTAATCTCATTCCCCAACAATATATGTAGCAACTTTCGTCTAACGGGTATTTTAGTAGGCCAAACTTCATGGCGAAAAATAGCGGCAATTTTACTTCGATCACTGACGCTTCACTCTACTCAACTGTCTGGTTATTTATTTATTACTCGTTTTCGCTCCATTTGCACCAAGACCTGCCAAAACACAATATCAAATAATATAATACTAAAAACTAAATAAAACAAATAAAAACTATACAAAAATTATACAATTTACACGGGACAAATATGCGTATTTTACCCTATATCAGCATATTATCGGATCCACCTCTCCGTTGTAAAGTGGCGGTTTACATGCCATAAATTCCTTGTATGAGCAGCCCTTGCGCTCTCCCGATTTTTCCTTTGTTGTGCTGGTACTATCTTCCAACTTCTTGATTCTTTCTTCGACTAACGAAAGTACCGTGTTTTGAATCTTATCTATGAAACCGGATAGGCTATTTTCAATTGCCTTTCCTACTTCCTTGGCAATCACTTCTTTCATTTGCTTGGTGACTATCGGCACCGCATACCTTTTTCCGTCATCTTTGAAATTGAAATGTTTACACCAATCATTAAACATTTCATCTATAACATATACTTTATTTGCTTTGGTTTAGCCAAGTTCGCGACTTGCTTTAACCGTTCTCGTTTAGTGCACTTTCCGGGTTTGAGTGTGTTAACACGCTCTTCCCGTGCACGTCACTTCATATTTTTATTTTACATTAATAAACCTACTAACATGATTAACACTTACCGGATGTTGATCAAGCCTGAACCGAACACATTTTGTTAACAACCTTGAGCTCTGATTTCCAACTTGTAACACTCGTCTTATAATTTCATTGTTTAATCATAAAATACGGACTTTTTAAAACGAAATACATAATTAACAAAAACTTAGTTAATAAACTATGATGTACTTCTTTATAGTGCTGAAACATAGTCAACTAACTAGGTTAAAATATTCAACATTCCGTAGTATTTACAAAACAACATGGTTTGAACTAGATTAGATTAGCGCGGAAGCATTCAAAACTTGTGTTCGGTTCTTGATTCTCTTACTTGATCGACATCCACAACGAAACGAGCATTACCTAAGGTCAAAACCACATCAATTGTTAGTTTTGACATCATAATATCGAATAAATACAAGTTCTATTGCTAAACAATTAAAAACAAACAAAATTGCTGCAATTGGGGGCTGTCGCGCCCCGCGACAGATGAAAGCCAAGCTTTCGCGGCCCGCGACATCCGTCACGTGACGTGACGCGACGCGACGATGATTGTGTTTTGGCGTCGCACAGCACGAAGACTTCATTTCGGCAGAAGGTCTGTTGTTTGGTGTTGTATGTTTGCCCAACACTTTTATTTCCATTGTCAAACTTTAAACTAACATAACTTTCGTTCTACATGTCCGTTTTAGCCGATTCTTTTTCCTATATGTCTGTATTAAAATTTCGGATCTAACCATGTAAATTTCACTTAATGAAAAACAGTTTACGAACATGTGGTTCACAAATTCCTTGATTCAATTATTTGACCCATTAACTAGTGTGCATATTGTTCAATATACACTTCTTGGGCATTCTAGACTCATTCACCCATTCCCCGGGCTTGCAATTCTTGACATATCCATACCATTACACGGCTTTATGCTCGCATTCGAGTTTCATACTTGTTTTCTAAAAATACAAACATGCCACTTTATGCAACTCTTGCATTTAACTTCTACCATTCGACCCGATATCACGGATCCATAACTTGGCTTAATATAACCATTCATTGCTAAATTGCTACCTAGCACTAGCGCAATATGAGACTTTCAATTTTCTACGCACAAGATCGTTTTATGAACATAGTTTTGACCCGTTTGGATGACGAGTGAAAATCCTCACCTTAATGTCTAACCAAACTATTTTTAACTAATATTTTGACCCGTTTGAGTGTCGAGTGAGCTTCGCCACTTCAATGACACGTCAAACACATATTCTACATTACGTCACCATTAACAAGCTAAAAATGAACGTTTATACGTAATGTGACGAGACCAAAGTCATGTACCTTTAGAGCACCCCCTTCAAGCGCGTATCCCCTCCAGCTTGTCCACTCGACGATCCGGATTCTTTGCCTAAAGAGTTCAATTCACAACCAATTTAGAACTCTTTCCATAATCTTTAACTCATAATTCGCTATAAAAATCAAATATGCGTTTTCATCCGATTTTTAACATATTAATCCTCACTCAGGCATTTTAACGAACACCTAGCCGGTCTAATTTTTTATCTAACTAGAATAAAGTTCATAACTTGTTATTTTCGCCAATTTATTCACACATTTCGGTTCCATAATGTCAAGCATGCATACAAACATTAAAATCATCATATAGATACCAAGTAATACTACTTGTGACAGTTATAATTCTAGTATTCAACCTATTTTGCAAAACCCACTTAACCTATGAATGGGTTATCATAAATTTCATAATTTTTGACATGATTCCTGCAATTATCAACTAGTATTCATTCTTAAACTTGTTTTCATTACAAGTTTCATCTATACATCACATAATCAAGCTCAAATTCAATTTTCACAATTTGTCTAGAAATTGAGATGAATCAAAAACACTAAAATTTGCATACCTTGTGATCCCTTCAACGAGGTGATTACTAATTTGTGCTTGAAACTCGATTTGGAACTAATTATGGCCTTCAATTTGATAGAAATTGATTGAACTAGGGTTTGTGGGGGAACCGTTATGTCTCCCCTGTGTATAGATCAACCAGACACACACTTTTGTGTGTGTTTGGTGTGATTATTTTTTGTTTTAAAACCTTAAGTTTCAAGTTTTACACTTAAGTCCCTCGACTATTGTTTAGTTCTTATTTTAGGTATTTTAAGCCACTACACATTGCCACAAGACTCGTAATTAACTGGGTTATTTATTTCCTAGTTAGCTTATTCTCGTTTATTTTGTACTTTATAATTCTAATATAAAGTTTTATAAATTTCGGGGTGTTACACTAGATGGGCCCGAAACGAGGCCGGATTGGTTGGCCATTCGTCGATGAAGTTATCGATCGGGTAACAATGGAGTCGTAAGTAATCTCTCCAGTTTGCGACCTTTTCAGTTCGTATGTTGAAGCTGGTAGAGAGTCTAGTTCATATAAATTTTAAATGGTTTAGTCAACTCAGGATACCCACTCACTTATATGCTTATTGTTTTTTCAGAGGTAAAATGTATGCAGTCTGCGAACCACATCTGCAGACATCTGTAGCAGAAGAGGTGGACCAAATATCTGCAATCTGCAAGAAGAATACTGTAACACCTCGAAAATTCGTGTTCAATGAAATAACGACACGTGTCATGAAAGACAAAACGCGTTGTAAACTCGGATGTAATAAAGATGTTTTGGCACGATTTAAAAGTAGCGTCATGTTAATTTTTACCTCTGAACGACCTCAATTATAAATCCCAAGACCCAAATATATATATCTTAAAACATCTAAATCCAGAAATTCTTGACAGTAATTGAGGTAGTGGACTCCTATGAAGAAAAGCTCGATAAACCTCATTGTTCGGCACTTTCAAAAGGAATTCATTGAAACATACCAAATGGTAGGGTATGTAATAGTACAAGGCACACTTTAAGGGTCCCTAATTGATAAAACAAAGTCCCAAATTCGAAACCCACAAGTTGCCCCTTCAAAACACCAAAGAACAACAACTTTTCACTTCTGATCAACGGCTTATGGACCGTAAGCCTTACCTTACGGTCCGTAAGGTAGTGCCCAGCGACCAGAAATTTGCTGTTTGCTGTTTAAACGCACTCTTGACCTTTTAAACGAGTTTCCTCATCTCCCTTGGCCCCTAAACAACCCCTAAACATGTAGGACACCTGTGGGAATGTTGTGGTAAGTGCTAGACTTTGTTGTCAACACTTTGTGGTGATTGAATTCACTATAAAAGGGTCTTGAGTTGCAAACAATTCATCACACCATTTCCTTCAGCTTTCTGATCATTCCTGGAGCTCAAACCTTCTCTCAAGTGATCACCAATCAAGCTTAGGACTTCAGTAAGTTTGCTAATCCTTTCTTAATTAAGTTTTAGCTTAGTTTTAGCTTAAAAGTCAAACCGTCGTAATTAACGGTTGACTTTAAGATTAATCACTAATGGTCCAGTGATTAGTCAAATCAAAAGTACCTTTAAGTAGGTAATTATGTGGGTAATAAAACCTCAAAAGGGTTCCCCCTGATTCCCACTCTAACTAGGTCAAATGTCGGGTCAAACTTACTAGTAAAAAGTCAACAGAATGTTTAAAATGCAATTTATGCATGATTAGCAATGTAGAACACTTATAACCTGTTTGATCATTAATGTAACTTGGTAATGAATGTAAGAACATGTCTAAACATGTTCAACCCGACAATTTCCTGTTTAGACCCGGTTCGGAACTTAAAGTCGCATAGTTTGACTTATACTTTGACTTTCAGTTCTGACCCGTTATGGCATGTTTTAGAAATGCCTTAGAGCTTTATTTGGACCAGGTTACATGCTAGTATAACCCTCTGTGATTATACACCTCGGATCATTAGTTATCCAATTAATATGCATGATTCCGTTAATTGCTCATATGTTGGCCATTATGCCCTTTTCACCTTAAAACGTGATTTTTGGAAATGTAAAAGAGTAGAAACCTTAATTACTGATATATAAACTTGTATGCAAAATTTGACATCAGTTTGAGGTGTAGATTAAGAGTTATGCTCGTTAGCGTAAAATTAAAGCTTTATGTTAATTAAACGGCGTATTTAGCGCATAGCCCACTTAAACATACTTTTTTGATATCAAACTCTTTACCCACTGATGTAATATATTATTTTGGGATTTTTAAAGATTTTTAACTAATTTTAGGCTGAGCATAACTTATAGTCGTAGGCTTAATCCGGTAAATGTCGGTTTTGCCCTTACGGGCTATAAAATGAGTTTTTCATATCTAAACGACTCCAAACCTTTTGCTACTGATCACATATGATAAATAAATTATTTTAAGCCTTCTAGAAATATAAAAATATCAGATTTATGTATCAAACCCGGAAATGGCCTCTAACCGCCTTTTTAAGCGTTTTTAACGCATAGTATGTACTAAAACTAATTTAAACATACAAGGGTTGATACCTACTGATATTAGAGGAAAATTATAATAGTTTAACAATAAGCAAAGGTTGATAAACTCAGACTTCAGTTTTGAGCTTTTCGGCTTATGTGAAATTACCAAAATACCCCTACGGGGCATAGTTTGGTTATAATTGGTAAATTTCACATATGTATACTTTATCCTACTGTTATAACTCATTAATGTGAGTAGTTTTGCTGATTACATCAGACCTGTAACTCAGTTAAACACTTAGACTCTTTTATAACCTTGTAAATGACCAAACTACCCCTACGGGGCATAGTTTGTGTTCAAACTCGTTTCGGGCATAATAAATGATATCTTACTGATGTCACAACATATATGAAGCATATTAACTTAGGAAACCTGTAAATAGCTCTCATGGATACCCATTACGCTTATTACGCATTCGGTTCGGTTTATGTAACTAGTTTACATAAACTAGCCTAAACGGGTCAAACCTTATCGGTTTTATCTCAAAATCCAGAGTGTGTATAATATACTCATATTAAACAAGTCTTCATACTTGTCGGGTCTAAAACACATTCTATCCGGTCATCGCTTAATCGTGCGTACGAACCGTATCATTAAAACTAACCGGTCTAAGCTTAAGCTTAATTAAAGACCCGTTAGAATTCTAATAGGTTATTATAAACCTTTGTTCCAGAATAGGAGACCAGTAAAAGCTACCTACATTTTGCTTATTGTGAATTATACTTTGCTCAGGTAAATACTTTTAACTTATTTTCCCTATACGGGCTTGGGTTACGGTATATAGCATACCGCTTGATCGGGCATCAAATTCTCCACCGTTGAGTGGGTAATTGAATAATTTGATCGGCTCGTTTAAACAGTCTTGTTACTTAAAGCCTTTGGGGGGTTAATGACCATGTCCCGGATATCCTTGGCATCATTTTACAAAATGGCCACGACTTAAGCGCGGGGTGTAGGCGTACACCCGTCAGTGCATAAAAGAATATTGCGGTGTGTCTATTGATCTTTAACCCGGACAAGATCCGGGCTACTGAACGCACAAGGAACATGTAATTCGTTCACAAGATTATATATTTAAATAATTCTCCCAAGTTAAATAAAATGTTTATGCCATGTGCATCCAAACCAATTTTCAATCATTTTCCAAAATGAGTCAGTTGATTGTATTTACCAGTGTAAACTGACGTATTTTCCCAAAAAGATTAAATGCAGGTACTAAGCGTAATTGGCTGGGATTTCTCCTTAGCATCATTAGAAGTCTCGCAAGCTTAAGATGCCTGAAGTCTGTTGAACTATTGTTTCATATTTTATCTTCGATCCTTCTGTGGTTAAACTTCCGAATATTGTGACATTTGATATTACAATATTAAATTCGGTTGTATTATACCTTTTAAATTGCTTCCGCTGTGCATACTAAATATTGTGTTGTTTGACTATTATGTTGCCAACCACATCACGATGCTCCCTACCGGGCCCACCGGTGACACGTGGAAATCGGGGTGTGACAAATACTCTTTGTTTTTTAACTTCTCGAGGCTGCTGAAATTAACTTCCGGCGGTTAAGGGTTGGCGGCGGTTGTGGAGGAGGTCAATGGAGGGAGGGATGGCAGTGGGAGGAGGGATGGTGGTTGTGGAGAAGGTTGACGGGGGAGAGTTATGTAACGCTCTGCATATTTGTACTTTCCCAATTTAGCAAGTATTGTCGTACATTCTATCTTTAGTTTATACTCATGTTGTATTCTATCTCGCTTCATTTTGTACTCCGAGACAATTGATCATAATGAAAACGCAAGTATTTTTATTCATATTCACGATATTTATGTTTGACTTGTTTGCACATTGATACTCACAATTGACATTTTAAACTCTATATTATACATGTTTCATAATTGTATAATACACATTTATGCACATTACACGTAAAATCTGTTGAAACGCATAACTTACTCGAACTCGAACCACAAAAGAAAGGGAAAGGACCACCTCGTACGAATGCCCACTTCGTACAAATGGGCCCTCTCGTCCCAATCCGCACACTCGTCCGAACTTGTCGGAAACCCTAATTTCACCCTAAGCCTATAAATAGGCCCACTACTCACTTCACTCAAACTTCTCCAAACGCCCTGAACCTTTTTACTCGCGATCAGAAGCATTTTGTAAGGATTCTTTCATCTTTTCATTGCTTTAACATAAATCCTTACATCCCTGTTTGATTTCTTAAAACACTTTTTGCAAAACCTTCTTGATTCAACACATCTCAGAGATGGTTTCCACTAGTTTGCTTGGGCAAACTGCTGTTGGAGCATCACACATACGAGATTCGAATCAAGAATTATAAACCTTAAACGTTTTTAAAACTTGTTCATAACTTTCATTTTGATTATTGTACGATCTTGACGGAATCTGGAACCCATCAGACCCTCAACTCATTTCATAGTTAAGGGTTTGCATTAGGGTTAATTTCCACTAAGAAGTGATCTGTTTTGGATGGATCTAACATATCTTTTTCAACAAACCAGTCACAATCGTCCTAGTGAGCATGCCCATTCGTACGAAAGGGACATTTTACATATGTTATGTTTTTTATTTGGTTTCTGTTTTGCTTCAGTTCATCAGTGATGAACCCCAAACAGTTTACTAGTCACAAAGTGAGTTAGCCCCGTCCATCCTCCGACACTTAGCTCACGTTTTCCATGTCGTGTTGGCACACCTGGGTTGTCCTCACTTGGTTGTTTGACCATTTTACTTCCTGTTTTCGATTTGTTTAACAACTACTTTACTGTTTACGTTTAAATCAGTTTATGACTAAGCTTTACGCGTTTTAAACAGTCCAAATCGTTCAAAAGGGAACACCCATTCGTATGAAAGGGCCTGTTACTTGTTTAGGGGGGAAATATTGTTACACACCTGTTACATTAAAATGTATTATTATTATTATTATTATTATTATTTTTTTTTTTTTTATTTTTTTTTTTTTGAAAAAAAAACTTATTTAAAGAAAATGACTTGGCTCTTTTTGGATTTTTTATTTATTTATTTTATTTTATTTTTTTGCTTTCCTTTCTCGAAAATATGTATATTACATTCCTAAGTTTTTTATAAAAAAAAAAATAAAAAAAAAAAAACAAGGTTTACTACATAAAGGTTTTCAAAGTTTAGTCAACTCAAACAGGTTCATCAATATGTTCACCCCTATATATATAACACTATGTTTACATATATTTAATATTTTGGTACCAAAAATCTCTATAAATGTTAGTTTTTATCAAACACATTGAATAGTTTTTATCTAACACATTGAATACATATACGTAACGAATAATTAACTATTTAAACATATGTGGGTAGGGACGTTTTTAACTATTGATTGCAACAAATTAATGATCAAGATTGATACATTAACAATACTGAAATTAAAAGAAGTTAAATATGACTTGAATTGGCAAAAGAGGAAAAAGCATGTATGCCTTTTTACTTTTTGATTTAAAATTAGTTTCCGTCAAAATTTTCATTACACATAACTTTTAGAGTAAATTACAAAGTTCGTCGTTTATGTATGTCATTTATTATAAAGTATGTCCTTTATCTTTACTAAGTACAGAAAACATACTTAATGTTTGAAAAACCATTCAGGTTATGTCCTTTACCCTAAACCTAGTTTATTTTCCTAGTTAAGTCAGGTCACGTGAGAAGCACATGAGGGCATTAATGTCATTCTACCTACCAATTACCTCTGTAACTTTCTTTTTCTTATTCTGCTTTGCAACAACTCCGATCGAAGAACAAAGCTAACCTCACCTATTATTCCCTCCGGCCAACAATTAAAATTAAAGATCGCTGAGATTTATGTCTTCAACTTTCATTCTCATCGGTTAATTAATCTCAAACTCACCGTTAATCCATCTTGTACCATCTCCGATCGAACACAGAGCTACAACCAGAGGTCTCGTGAAGATATATTTGCTTCTGATCTGAACAAACACTGAGCTTCAACCAGAGATCTCCAGCCGGCCACTCTGAACGAACCGCCACCCGAGAACCGCCAGCCGAACACCGCTGTTAAGCACCACCACCGCCTAAACAATCACTCTTTCGTCCCTTTTTCTTTTCTTGTTTGATTGCGGCGGTAAATGAGAGCTGGTGTCGATGGGGATGGACCAAATCTATAAAATCATCACTAGATCCTGGTCGGAGGTTGGGACTTGGGGTGTATATAGTGGTAGCAACCCAGATCAGAGGGTGGAGAGGCGGCCGCGTGACATCTGGGGTGGCGCGTGATCAGATTTGTTAATTCTCTGCTAATTTCATAAAATTGTGGTGGTTTAGTGGTTTTAAGAATGGGGTAGGAGGATTTGGGCGGTATGGTAGGGGTAGTAGGCGGGTGGTTGCTTCACCGGAGAAGAACAGATGGTATGGTGGGGTAGTAGGCGGGTGGTGGGGTTTAGGGTTTTTATAACAGGGCACAGTAATTGGTGGGGTTTAGGGTTTTTATATCAGGGCACAGTAATTGGTAGGTAGAATGACATTAATGCCCTCATGTGCTTCTCACGTGACCTGACTTAACTGGGAAAATAAACTAGGTTTAGGGTAAAGGACATAACCTGAATGGTTTTTAAAACATTAAGTATGTTTTCTAGTACTTAGTAAAGATAAAGGACATACTTTGTAATAAATGACATACATAAAGGACGAACTGTGTAATTTACTCTAACTTTTATGTACTTCCTTTTAATAACATATAAATTAGACTTTGAAAAACGTAATTATATTCACCTTAATTTGACAAAAATCTTTAAAATTTCATTTAAGAAAGATGCTTTGAGAGCGTATTAACAATAACGCTAAGTTAACTATCCTGATATTTGTGCATCTAAGAGGGTGTTTGGGATTACGTTTTGAAGTGATTATTTGATTATTGCGTTTGTAAAACATAAATAATCTAAAAAAGTGATTGGATGAAAAAGTGATTATTTGCCTCCAAAACGCAGTTTTGGAGAAGCATGTACCTACATGCTTTTTCAAAACGCAGTTTTGAAAACGCAAAATCTATTTTGAAAACACGACACCAAACACCCCCTAAAAACGTCTCACGAAAAGCTGTTGATAAATGTACTTCTAACTCCCTGTATATTTGCTAATGAAGTAATGGTGGAATGGTTGGGGAAATACTTGGTGTTACTTGTGGCACAGGTTCGACTCTCACTCTCCCCATTATTTTTTGTGGTATCCAAGTGAAGGGCGAATATGGGTGGTGTCGGTTCCTCTAGGAGGGGAGGCGAGTTTTTACCGATTATTCCATTGTCGTGCCTTCGAAAGGGTGGAGGTCGGGTTTACGTGCATCTGGGAGAGCCAAGTGGCTGGCGGCCGTCGAATAGTCGATCTTAGTCACAGCGCCCGGTGTCACGGTGGTTGGCACGTCATTCCTTTCCGTTCAAAAAAAAGTTTTGTATATATTTCTGAATCATTGTTACGGTGCGTCTAACCCATGTAACAATGTGTCCAACTTTTTCGTTTTGACGTTTATAATGATATTGATGCAGTACTGATTATAAGGGTACGCCTAAATCACTATTGTAATGACCTGTGATTAGGCAAAAAAAATTCCCCTGGTTATAACAAACAATGTCTCTAAGTCATTAGAATGATGTAGGGCTGTTCAAAAAGCTCGAGGCTCGTAGCTCGCTCGAAGCTCGCTCGGAAAAAGCTCGCTCAATTTGGCTCGGTTTAAAAGTGAGCCGAGCCTGCTCGGCTCGGTTAGAAAGTGAGCCTAGCTCGGCTCGGTTTAGCTCGAATTATTTTACTTATAATAAGTTTTAATTTTATAAACATTATAATATATTACAAAAAAAAACTGATTATTATTTACATGTATATAGGTTTGTAATTTGATATTTATGGCATATTTGAAGATTGATTACCATACTAATGAACTAATATTGTATTTTATTGAAATTAAAACTTATTTTGCGCTGTTAAACTTGATTTTGGTTTGAATTGTATTAGGTTGAACTTATTTTGAATATATTCTTTTAAATTATTGAATAATATTTTAGGCTATTAAATTTTAAGAGGTATATATTAGTTTTTTTTTTTATAAAATCGAGCCAAACCAAGCCTAGCCGAGCTAGCTCGGTTTAAAACCAAGCCGAGCCCGAGCTTAGATTTTCAGCTCGGTTTCAAATCCGAGCCGAGCCGAGCCCGAGCTTGGCCTGGCTCGGCTCGGCTCGGCTCATGAACAGCCCTAGAATGATGTGTTAAACATACATAAATAACTTTCAAACCCGTGTGTACTTAAATGGACACAAGTTTACAAAAGCCAATTAAAATAGCCACGCACACGCACCTGTGTGTGCACTCGACCAATACATTTGCTAATCGTGTTATTTTTATATAAGTTATGGTAATTACTTTGTCAAATAGTTAACTTTATAAAATATAGAGTAAATTACTTTTGTCCTTTATGTTTACATCAAAATTGCAGACACGCTGTCCCTTTGGTCAAAAGTTTACAGACGGTGTCCTTAACCTTTCAAGATCTTGCACGTTTTGTCTTTTATGCCAAATCTGGTTAGAAATCTCAGTTAAAAACTGTCATGTGCAATGCACATGAGGGTAAAATGGTAATTTTCCTCGCAACTCTTTCAAACTCAAAACTCACTCCGTCATCTTCCCCAAATTTCTAGGGTTTAAGCCGCCTCCAACTCCAACCACCTATGGCCGCTTCAACCGTCCACATCAATCCTCACAACCGCCTGCAAATCCACACCAATGGCGCAATTTTAGAGTTGTGTTTTTGACTTTTGGTATCTGGGATATGAAACTTTGAAAGTTTAAAGTTTTTTAAGCTAACCAGTTGTTTCATGTTTAAAACAAGTAGTCATTTTCTGTGAGATTTTCAAGAACACCTTAGTTCGCGAGTATGATTTGTTCTGGGAGAACTATCGGCAACTATGTGTATGCTATGATTATGACTATTGTCAAAACTTTTTTTCTCCCGTGATTACTCATTGTGCGAACAGTAATGTTTGTTCTAAGTTTATAGACTACTTGGTCCTTCTTTGTGTTGTTTCTTTCAAAATCATCGTTTTTTTTTTTGTTGAATTATCAAACGATTGATGGTGTTTTAAAAGATTTTATGGGCCGAGTATGTAAAAAAAGTTCATATTTTGCATTCCAAAAAGTTCATATAAAACGATTAGTGGCATTAATCAAAGACACAGCAAATATAAAGTCAAATAAAATATTTATGAATCAGAAGACAATTATAGAATCATTGAACGCGTTTAATATTTTAGTTATCCAAAAGTTTAATTAATTACATTTTAAACACCCACTTGAAGTACTAGAAGGTGGAATAACAAATAGTACCTAGGAATTTTCGGTCAAGTGTCAACAGTTAAAATAGAAGTTTGAATTGAGGGTTAAAAAAGACAACGTAATTGAAAGTGAATGTTAGTTTGATTTAAATATATGAGTTATAATATTTATAGGTTAAGTTATTCTTCAGGTGGTGTTTGTTTTTAAAGAGGTAAAAGGTCTGCAGTCTGCGGACCACATCTGCAGGCATCTGCAGGAGAAGAGGTGGACCAAATGTTTGTAGTCTGTAAGGAGAAGAGTGTTTGTTTTTTTATTTACATAAAAACACACACACAACACACACACAACACACAGTGCAGACCTTCTCCTCTCTCTTGTCTCTCTTTCTGCCTTCATCTACCACCACCACAACCACAACCATCCGCCACCACCACGTCGGCTACCACCACCGCCATCAAAACCCACCACCACCGACGATCTCTCTCTCTTCTTTCCCTCTCTCTCTCTCCTGTCGCCCCCCCCCCCCCCCCTCTCTCTCTCTCTCTTCGTTCCACCACCGCCATCAAACCCACCACCACCGCCATCAAAACCCACCACCACCCTCGATCCCTCTCTCTTCTTTCCCCCTCTCTCTCCTGCCGCCCCATCTCTCTCTCTACGGTCTCTCTCTAAAAAAAATCCTAAATTCATACCTGGAGATGTGCGGGAGATGGTGGAGTTCTCGAGGTGGTGGGGGTGCGGCTGGAGATGTGCGGGAGATGTCGGAGGTGGCGGCGGTCTGTGGAGCTGGCGGCGGTCTGTGGAGCAGGAGAAGGGTGGAGGAGGAGAAGGGTTCTCTGTGTTTTCAAAATGTGGAGGAGAAGAGGTTGTGCAGACCTTAGAAGACATTGATTCATGTCTGTATGAAGAAGAGGTCTCGCAGACCCTTTTTAATGAAAGGTCTGCAAGAAAACAAACAAGCTGCAGACCCTTATGTCTGCGCGTGGTCTGCGCGGCGCAGACATAAGGGGTTCTGAGGTGCTTCTAGCAAAAAACAAACACCAAATAAGAAGAGTAAGAAGTCATTATAAAGTGATAAGTGTCCAGGAACCTAAAAACTAAACCCAGTACATCATCACCCAAAACCTAAACACCCACCCCCACCACCACCCGAAAACCTAACCCCCCCCCCCCCCCCCTCCCCCGATAAAAAAAAATGGTGGGTGATGGGGGATGGGTGGGGGTTTAGGTTTTTTGATGGGTGTTTAGTTTTTTTTTTTTTTTTAGTAGGTTTATTTTTATGAGTCTCTATACACTTTTTATTTTTTTTGAAGCTTTTTTATTTGATCTAAACTTAAAGTTATATTATTAAAAGTTGCTATTCATCCATCATTGTATGTCGGGAGAGGTGGACTGATTTGTGGCGATTAAGCAACACACCCATGATCTTAATGGTTGGTGGTGGTTGTTGCAACATTTTGGCATAGACTTTGGAGAATTGGAGTTATCACGTGCGAGACTAAATTGGTTGAACAAGCTACTTCCTATCAATGCAAAACATTTTTCTTCGTGGGGTTCATCATATTTGTGACACCCGGGCCCGGAATATATACAAAGACTTTGAAAGAGTAGAATAAAAAATATTACAAAAAACTATTCCAAACCATTTATTATTTGTGACACACTAGGTTATTTCTCCGCGCTTTGCGGCGGTACGTTATTGCAGGCATTCAATGGGTATCGGTTTCAGTTCGTTTCAGTACTGGTACGATAATTCACTCGGTATAGAAATCAACATGTATTTATATCGACCGAAAATGAAAAAAAGAACGATCATTGCTACCAACACCGATATTTTTGTAAAATATCGATTAATTCAGATTGACACAGTATCGGTAGTGATGATATTCATTTATCGTCGCTGCAAGAGTTGTTTAATAAAAAAGTATCAGAATAGAAACCCATAAAAATGAATACATGTATCATTACCAATGTTGTTTGGTACGATACAATAGCTACCGTGGCATATTATAGAAAGCAAAAACAATAAAAATAAATATCGGTACGGATACAAATGTTGTTCGGTCGGTCTTGGTTCGGTTTGGTACGATAATGGCAAAGTATCTGTTTTTAATAAAATTTATATCGCAATGTTAGAAAAAAAAATAATCATAGTTAAGAAGGTAGATTTTTAAAAAAAGTTGATGTACATAAGTTATTGAAAAGCAAATTATATGATGAATAAAATATTATTGTAAAAATTTAAACATATACTCAAAATATTGAATTACTATGGCAACTTTCAAATTATCTATAACTTAAAAAGAAAGGTCGGTGGGGTTTACCCACCAACAAACTAACACCCTCAAGTTTGACACTTGACATAAAAAGCCCCTTTCAAAAAGACAAAATAACGAATAAACTTTAGAACTTCACACAACAATCCTTAAACTTTTGAAATTGACATTTTTACCCCTTGAGTTCTAACCTTTTAAATTTACCTACGTATTTTCATTATTTAGCTTAAAAAAAACTATTTTCGGAAGTAATTATTTTTATGTACGTGTCGGTGTAAATTCACAATGCATGCTTATTTTTATGTACATTTTCAGATGGTCTACGTCTTGAAGTTTAAATGTATGTGTCGGTATATATTTATGTTTAATCGATAAAAATTCATGTTTCATAGTTTTTTTTCGAAAAGAGTCTGGTCAAATATAATATGTTTTCATACTATTTTTGCATACGTTTTCGGGTAGTCTATGTTTTGACGTAAACAATGTTCAGAAACGAGTCGCGTCAAATATAATACGTTTTCTTTCAACAATATAAATTCGATTTGTACGTTTTGACGTCGCTAAGTCTTGATGCAAAGATAAGGGTGGTGTAGTAGTTAGGTGAAACGCTCACTAAACAAACCAACTCGGGTTCGATTCTGTTTCTTTTGTAACAACAATGCTTTAGATCGAATAGGTTGAAACACACGTTTTCATATGGTTAACGCTTCACATAACGTGCCTCCAAGGCACTAACTTTAAACAATCAAGGCGTCACCGCCGCAACGCGCGGTCCATGACAACAATCTAGTAATATATATAAAAATCAAATTATGTGAT
The DNA here is from genome assembly GCA_030545235.1 of Helianthus tuberosus. Classification (NCBI taxonomy): domain Eukaryota; kingdom Viridiplantae; phylum Streptophyta; class Magnoliopsida; order Asterales; family Asteraceae; genus Helianthus; species Helianthus tuberosus. The sequence continues at coordinate 64,270,240 of CM060451.1, read as the reverse complement.
AGAATAAAATATTATTATAAAATTAAAACAAATAATCTAAAATATTGAAACTATTCATCACAAGTTTCAAATAATATGTATAATGTCTACCTGTCATTTCATTGTAACAGGAGGTTTTAGTTGGAATTAAAAAATGTAAGTTATATCAGAAATTGACACAAGCTTATTCAACTTAAAAGTAGATAAGACAATAAAAGTATTAAAAAATGATATATTATTATAATATTTAAAACACTATTCATTGGCTTCTATTTTTAATATATGTATAATATAATATAATATAATGTTAAATGTATAATTATGAGATTAAATTTTTTTGAACGGCAAATCTTACTCCTTTAGTTATTTCTCTTACTTAGGTTTGAACCTGAGACCTGCTCTCTAAAAGACATATGTCTCTATCAAATGGGTTATTTCACATTGGTAATTATGAGAGATTAAAAGATTGTTTTTCTTGAGAACTTATTAAATTATCTTCATTACACCGTTTGGCTAATTCTGATAAAGATTGTGCTTGAACTCATTCACATGGGAACCATTCCTAAAGGTCACTTTCCAGCCAATGATCCTTTGGTGGAGTGATGGAAAGGACTTGGGCCATGTGAGTGGTATCAGGTTCGATCCCCACCTTCATCAAAAAGGTGAGGCATTGGGGTTATTCCCAACCCAAGGATGGCAAGGACTCCGGTTCAAGCCTGAGGGAACCCGAGTTTTCTATTACGGCGCATTTACTCCAGTGGGTCGCTCTGTCACAACAGGCGGTCGATTCGTGTGGAGGGTGCAACTCCTGTCAAGTGGCAGGGGGTCGGAAATTTTCTCGGGGAAAGCTATGTCCCTTTTCTAGTACACAAGTAACCATTAGACGGGGTTCAATTTTGTTTTTAGACGCGTTAATGCACATAACCCCGTCTAAATATACACACACACAATCTCATCACATCAGGATACTAACGAAATATCATTTAAACACTAATAAAATTCATGTCTTTTGATATGAACCCCGACTTAAAATATGCTTACATAGCTTTAGACGGTGTTTACAAACCCTAACTTAAAATATAATTGAACACTAATAAAATTCATGTCTTTTGATACGAACCCCGACTTAAAATACGCTTACATAGCTTTAGACAGTGTTTACAAACCCTGACTTAAAATATAATTATAAAACCCCTTTTAAGTATGATACAATGGAGATATATATATATATTATTTGAATTTTCTAAGTATGATATGGATAGAGATAAAAGGCATGTTTCCTACACTACTAGAAAAAATACCTTTAATGACACAAGAACAATGACACACATTAAATTTATGACACACAAACGCTTGTCATAGAAAAAATGTCATCATTGGTAAAATTTGAATGTTTTATGACACTTATTCTTGTGTGTCATCGTTTAAATGTCATTTTCAAAAAAATAAAACACATTAAAATATGTGTGTCATGATTTTGTGTCATCTTTTAACTTTTAATAGTTAAACAAAACGTATGTGTCATCGTTGTGTATCATCAATATGTGTGTCATTGTTGTGTGTCATCGTTTAATTTTTAATTAATTTAATCACCAATCTATCATGGCGCCGTCTAAAAACTTATCAAAAAGTTTTATCCCCCAAAATTCCCTCTCAAAAACCCAAACCCTACGCTTCATCATCCCAAATCCCTCTCAAAATTCTACACACCAAATTCCCAATTCCCTCTCAAAAACCCAAATCTTCAGTCGCTTCATCATCCCAAATCCAAACAAGTTTCTTGCTGATCATCTCCTTCTAGGTAAAAAACCTCATCCAATAATCTATTAACAAAGCATCTTAAATTCTAGGGTTTATGTAACCGATAATCTGCTGAACATCTTCTTTCAGGTTTGAAATTTAGTTATACTTCATGAAATATCAATGTTATTTTAGACTGCGGGGTATGGGGCGGGAGTTTGGGCGTGGGTAGAGGAAAACGCCCAAGCCACCATCCCGGGTGGGCTTGGGTTTCAAGCTGGGCGTGGGGCGGTATGGCCATCCTAGTTGGCTGAATCTCATTGGCTCACCCGCCACGTCATAGCGGTCCATCCCAAAAGTTTTGAATTTTTAAATTCAAACCGTTGGCTTGGCCAAGCGGTCACCCCAACCGATCACCCCAACCCCAACATCCCCTATAAATAACCCCAAACCCCAACCATGTGGTCCATCCCAAACCCCACCGTGGTCCATCCCAAACATTCGCTATCCCCCCCCCCCCCCCGCTGCCCCAACCGATCACCCCAACCCCAACATCCCACGAACCCGCTATGGCATCCTGGACCCACGAAGAAGAACTTGCCCTAGTCACAAGCGTCGTTGACGCTATGAAGGGGCGGCCACCGGGCCAAACAAAATATTGGCCGGAAGCTTTTGCGGCCTACCGACTAAACGTTGGTAACGACCGCCACAACGTCAACACGTGCCAACATAAATGGCGCGAGCTACGTCCCAAGCTCGAGCGTTTCAAGGCTTACTACGAAGTCGTTCCCGGGGGCGAGTTAAGCCACGAGGACCGGGTGGCGGTGGCGAACATAGAGTTTCGCGGCAAGGAAAAAAAGGCGTTCGACAAGATCGACCTTTTTGAAATTTATTTAACGCTTTAGGTTTCTTATTTTGTAATTTTTAGGTTTATGTAATTTTATAAATATTAATGAAGTTGTATGTTTTTGTTATAAATGTTTGTGTGATTTTTTTAAATTTTTTGTATTAATGAACTTGGATCCGTGTGTTTGTGGCTGGGTTAATACTGGCCATTGATATTGAGTGTGATCAATGGCTAAGGTTTTATCAGAAAAGGCGGGGTTTTTCCCTCCCTCCCCATGGTCACTTTTGCTTAATCTCCACTTCACATCCAATACGCTCAATTGAAGAACAATCGGCTACTCAATCACTACGCTCAATCGAGTTCAATCTGTTACTCAATCGAAGATCAATTCGCTACTTAATCGAAGAACAATCCGCTGCAGATCAATCGCTCGTATGGCAATTCATCTCCATCACGGAACTCTTGTACTTGTTTGATTTCGCAAGGAATCAAGATCTGTTTCTGCAAAGGTTTGTAGATTAATCACGATTTATATGTATATATTACGCGATTGAATGAATAACTGTCTGTGTGTGCAATAATCGTCTAGTATTGTTGAATCAATCGTTGTTACGTGATTTATACATATAGATTACATGATTGTTCGACCTAAATCTGCTGATCATGAACGTTGTGATTCTGTTTCTAATTGTGTTGTTAAACCTATACCTAATTGTGATTCGCCTAGTAAGCTTCCAACTGGTAGAAGTGTTAGGTGGAGCGATGAGATTGTTGTTAATCCTAGCGTAGGTGATGATGATGATGATGATTGATGGTGAGTTTGGTGATGATGATGATGATGATGATGATTGATGGTGAGGATGAGGGTGATGATGTTGATGAGGATGCGGTGTGTACGAATAAGAAATTGGATAATGGAAAGGAGTTTGTGGTGAAGGAGGTTAGGTAAGATGGAATGTGTGGGAATTTGAAGGAGGTTGGGACTGGTCATTTAACGAAGTAAACATTATGTGATTTAGGGAAAGTGTTTTTTATATTGTGAGGTGTAAAATTGACATTGAAATTGATATGCTCTGTTCCTGTGTCAACTGGACTCGACACACTACTTATTAGTTGAGAACACTTGATACTTATTCTGAGAGCTTGCTAATTTTAGTTTCAAGATGATTTTATTATCTAAATGTTCTATTAGCATCTGTTGTGGATATATTTGAATTTAAAACCTTGTCCATATTGTTATATATATTCTATACCAGCATTTAATTTTGCGCGTACTCCCGCCCCCTGTTGTTTGAATGGATTTTTTGTCTCTACTGATTTAGGTTTTGTTAGCGTTCTCGAGTGGGTGAATTCATTTCAGCTTGCAACGTTGAAATGTATTAAATTTTATACTAACATTTACCTATGAAGGGATTGATTTGGATTTTGGGTTTTGTTTATCTGATACAGTCGTGACAGATTCAGGAGCATTACATGTTGCAGGAATTCCAATTGTGAACCTGTCAACTGTTGTCTGGATTTTAAACCACGTTATTTCCATATATATATTACATTTTTTAACAAAATTTTGTTATTTTAATGATAACCAATTGTTTTTAGGATAATATGATTAAGAGAATTTAAAGCATGAAAAATACACCTTTGGTAACTTTTAACATGTTTCCTTAGAAGACACTGTTTAGTTCTTTGACATGTTAGTGATCAAACATAGGCGTGTCTAAATTGGCACACCAAGCATCATGTATATTACTAATTACCTTTCCAGTTTGTTTTTTCAGACTTCAAAAACGAGTGTATATAGAGAAATGTAAAAAAAAAAAAACTACAATAATCACTATTAAAATAAATAACTTCCCTTTGTTTGGCTGTGTTAGAAGAGATTGAACAAATGGCGGTAATTTCAGATTCTGACCTTTTCATTCTTTTTATGAGCAGGTTGATCGCATCTTGTAATCATCTGTGGTCTACCCTCATAACTATGGATTCATTCCTCGTACGCTATGTGAAGATAATGACCCGATGGACGTACTAGTCCTTATGCAGGTATTTATACATGTTTTATTTTTCATGGAAAAACTTGTATAGTCAGGTTGACCCTTATACATTATCTCTATTATTATTTTGATCACTTTAATCAGAACATCTCCTAAAACTTGTGCGTTGCAGGAACCTGTGCTACCTGGATGTTTTCTTAGAGACAGGGCCATTGGACTAATGCCTATGATTGATCAGGTGCATCTACCATCGTCATCATAACAGTTAAATATTTGTCAATTATGATTTTTTTTTATAAAAAAATCATGTTTTTGGATTGAGGGAGAAAAAGATGACAAGATTATTGCAGTATGTGCTGATGATCCAAAGTACCGCCACTACACTGATATAAGCTAGCTACCTCCTCATCGTTTGGCTGAGATCCGATGATTCTTTGAGGATTGTATCCTTTTAATTTTAGAATATTTATTTAATTATTTCTGTTTTACAAAATAAAATTTTCTTGACAAATGAAATAAGATAAGAAGAATGAGAACAAAGAGGTTGCAGTTGACGAGTTTCTGCCTTCAAACACTGTTCATGATGCCATCCAGTGCTCCATGTAAGCCCGCATTTTGATTGATTTGGGAAGATTTATATATATATATATATATATATATATATATATATATGATGTACATCTTAATTATTTAACATCACATAATCTTGGTAACAGGTATTTTTCTTCTTTTTGATGAAATATTTATAAGGAAATCTATGCTAATGCCTCATGGTTCCATTGTCTCATGCAGTTGCTATTTGGCTGCAACAATTTGGTCAACTACAGATTATAAACTTCCCCATACCATTTAACTACTAGTTACATTTTAAGCTTTGGTTATGTATAGATTCATAACTAACTTGCTTTTTTACTACTTCCAAAACAGAAATTTCACTTAGTCGTTTTTTGTTTGTCTTGTTGATAGTTGATGCCGTGTTCATTATATATCATGAAATGTGAAAAGAGATTGAAGAGGAACATGCAAGAAAAAAAGAGTTGAGCTTAAAGCTATGTTAAAGATATTGACGGCCACCGACGAAACTTGGTGCAGACACGAAGTAGGCTACGAATGAAGAAATAGAAAAGACAAGGAAGGAGATGCCTTTTTTTAACGGGCTAGGTGTTTCTTGGTTTAATTGTAGTTTTTTTTATGGATAGTAATATAGTTTTGAATAGATAAGTAATGACTGTTATTTTACCCGTGTAAACTTTCGGGTTGAATGTGTATTGGGTCGATTTGAGTATGTTCAGCTTATTATGTTGAATATATATATGAATTGATTGTTTGAAATTTGGACTGCAGTTTTTTTATTTTTTACTACAAATTATTATTTTTATTTGTTTAAAATTTAATTGCATATTTTTTTACATAATTGCTTATAAGTCGCGGTTCCTCTAACACCGACTAAAAGCTGATATAAAATTATAAAGTGATTTTAAGTCACGGTTTAAAACACCGACTAAAACCATTTTCCAAAAAGTAGTAACAATTTTTAAGTCGCGGTGGTGTATTTTAAGACGGGGTTTATCAAACCGCGTCTGATAAACAATACATTTTTAGCCACGGCATTTTAAGTCGGGGTTCAAAACCGCGACTAAAAACTATTTTAACCGCGTCTAATGGTCACTTTTGTATACATACTAAAAACTATTTTAACCACTCACTTAGTTCTCCATTTTATCTAGACAAAATTACACAAATCAACCTTTATGTTATACCTAAACTGCACTTTATACCTTTCACTATAAAATCGGCCAAACCCAACCTTTATGTTCATGTTTTGATACATGGATCAACCTTTGATACAAACTTTGTTTAATTTCTTAGTTAAGTCAACTCACATGTAAACCATGTGAGGGTATTTTAGTCTTTTCAAATCCTTATTTAATATATATTTTTTTTAAATAAAACTACTAACAATCTACACCTACTATCTCTCTCATCTTTAACCCTCACTATGAATTTACCACCGATCACCCGTTACATCGTCATCATCTTCTAATCACCATAACTACCATTGCTATTAATCACCATCACCATAACACTAATAAAAGAAAACAGAGAGTTACCATGGTCGTCGGAAACCCTATCAATATCGCGAACCGAACAGATCAAGGGTGTACTACAAAGCTTCAGATGGTGGTACAGTAGCTGCACTAACGTTGACGGTAGCCTAGTGGGTGATCATGGTTCGCTGGTAGAGCTCGTAGCAAAAAACAAAGTCGCCAGAAGATGAAAAGATTTCAGTTTTTAAAAGATTTATAAAGATGATTAATCGATGTTAATCCCAAAGTTTCATTTGGTTCGTTCTAAAGGAATTTAAGTATCGAATTGAATGAGCAAGGAAAACGAAACAAATAGAAGATATCGTCAAATTACAATTTCAAAGTAAACCCAGAGGACATTGTTTAGCTTGCCGGTTACCGCTGCCATATATAAATGATCAATAACCAAATCCTTACCATTAAAAATAACAATCAATCGTCAAAAACATCAATAAAAGTCCCCTAAATGCTCATTAACCAAATCATCTATACTAAATGCTCATTAACCAAATCATTTATATGAATTCATTTTCGGCCATATTTAAATCAAATTCAATTAATTAAATTTTACATTGACTAGATCAAATACATAAATCAAGCTTATTTAAATAACAATCTTTTTTAGTTCTCCATTTTATCTATTAGATTTTCGTTTCCCATTAAAAAAACTATTGATTAGGGGTGTCAATCGTGTCGGGTTGATAGGTTGCGGGTTGGTGAATTGAAATGTTCAACCCGACCCATATTATTATTTGGGTCAAAGATTTCAACCATAACCCGACCCATATAAATTTGGGTCAACTAGAATCGGACCCGTTTAACCCATATTTTAAATGAGTCATACAAGAATCGGACCCGTTTAACCCATATTTATAAATTTTGTCGTTAGTATAGAAGTTCAACAAAATGATCAAGTATTCTTCTACTAAACGCAAAGTCAAAACTCAGAAGTAGAAAGTATGAGACTACATTTATATAATTACCATAGTTAGTGTGTATCACATGTTTGTCATCCCGACTAGAACCTGACACGAAAAAAACAGGTTTGGGTCGACTAGCACGACCCGTTTAAAAAATGGGTTTGGTTCGGGCTGACCCGCATTAAAAACGAGCCGGGATCGGGTTGAACCGCATAAAAACAGGTTGACCCATTAACCCGTTTAACTATTTAGAAAAATTTCTTTTATATTTTTGTTTATGTTTTTTCCTTTTCTGTTTTACATGGTTAGTTATAATAGTGTTAGTTGTGACACATTATACTATTTATTTGTTACAGTCGTACTCATCATTAAACATATTATCGATAACCCGGTTAAAACCCAACAACTCGCTTATAAATCGTCAACTTGTATGACTCATTTAAAATATGGGTTAAACGGGTCCGATTCTAGTTGACCCAAATTTATATGGGTCGGGTTATGGTTGAAATCTTTGACCCAAATAATAATATGGGTCGGGTTGAACATTTCAATTCACCAACCCGCAACCTATCAACCCGACACAATTGACACCCCTAATCAATAGTTTTTTTAATGGGAAACGAAAATCTAATAGATAAAATGGAGAACTAAAAAAGATTGTTATTTAAATAAGCTTGATTTATGTATTTGATCTAGTCAATGTAAAATTTAATTAATTAAATTTGATTTAAATATGGCCGAAAATGAATTCATATAAATTTTAAATGGTTTAGTCAACTAAGGTTACCCACTCACTTAGAGATGTTGTTTGTTTTTTCAGAGGTAAAATGTATGCAGCCACATCTGCAGACATTTGTAGTAGAAGCGATGGACCAAATATATGCAATCTGCAAGAATAAAACTCTTTGTTTTTTAACTTCTGGAGGCTGCTGAATTTAACTTCCGGCGGTGAAGGGTTGGCGGCGGTTGTGGAGGAGGTCAATGGGGGGAGGGTTGGCGGTGGGAGGAGGGATGGTGGCTGTGGAGAAGGTCGATGGGAGAGGGTTAGCGATGGAGTAGGAGGAGAGGGGAGGCCGGTGGTGAAGGTCCGACAGTGAGGAGGGGAGGTCGGCGGTGAAGGGCCGACGGTAGGGAGGGTAGGCGAAGGCAGTAGGAGAGGGGGAGAGGGAAAGGAGCTATGGTTTCATGTTATGTTTTGTTATCAATTGTTAATACACACACAATCACCAAACCATCAGTGATGGCAATGGGTCGAGGTTGGGATGGGTTTACGTAATCCCAACCCCAAGCCCGGTTAGATAAGCTTGTCCTAAACCCGTACCAAAACCCGCTGGGTTTCTAACTGCTAAATACCCATCGGGTATCAGGTATACCCATTGGTTTCGGGTAAACTCGTTAATTCAGAATGAATACCCGTTGGGTATACTTGTAACACCCTAACACGTTTTAACCAAAAGAGACGCAGCGGAAAATACCGACTCAAAAATTCTTTCTTTCTTATCTATATTACATATTTGGAGGTTCATTTCTAAAATGTCAAACACTTTCTTGAAAAGATTTACAACCTTCATTCTTAATTAACGCATCAAATATAATATATAAATACAAGTCATGTGACTGCTCTTCCCGTACAATCCTTGCTCTTTAACTCGATCTTCAACCTCTTAGACTCCATAATAATGTTAATTCCGTGCAACCTGCAACCACCACATACATGCGCATCATTAATATTTGGTGACGTCATTCATAATCTAAATATAGGTAATTAAATGACCATGCCACATTTTTTTGTACTCATGCTAATCCTTTCGATTATCATTCCAAGTACAATCTTGCATCCCAATCATTAAATCTTCATAAGGACAATGATAGTATACCTGTATTTTCATTTCATTCTCAAAGCACTTGATTAGTAACGTTAATACTCAAACGTATTGTAGCCATGCATACATGTATACAAGCTCTATTCTTTCGTGTACAATCAATCCCACTTCGTGCATACACACACACATACGTATATTTATACACACACACACACACATACATACATACAAGCTCTTACATACCACTTACATTTCCCATATAATTTTACTAACATATCCTAGTCACAAACATCCATATAAATAAGTCTCATACGTACAAACTTACATGCATGTTCATTTCTATTCATGCTTACCTATGGATTCCGTCACTAACATGTAGGTAGATCTATCAGAGCCGTCCCCGAGAATAATAAAAAACTTTTTGGCCTCATGCAAGACAAAAAAGTTGGGCCCTTTTCTATAATATAAACTTCTTATTTTATATATTCAAAAACCACAATGTGACGATAATTAATTAACTATTATAAAATAAACAAAACAATACTAGTGTAGCAAAATGATCGAACTAGTTTACTTAAGCAAATCGTGAGGTTCTCCTAGCGTTTTGGAAGCAAAGCTCTCGATAAAGTCTTTATATTCCATACCTTCTAATATTTTCAAGAGATATCATCGCCAATCCATTAAGTCTTTTTTGACTACCAGATAGGTATTTGTATCTAGGAATGAGAGGCATTATTTCTAAACACAAAAAATCAAAGTTTAAAAGATATAAGTTTCGTCTAATATTATAATTTCTAACCAAACATCAATTCTAAATCCATAAATCTTAACATTCAAAGATTCCTAGTTTCATCTAATTCTAAATCCATAAATCTAAACATCAAAGATTCAATGTTTCATCTAAATCTAAAAATCAAAATTATTCATTCTATTAATAACTAACTATAAATCTAAAAATCACAACTTCATACCTGAACTGAAACCTTTAAAGATACGTTTGAAACTTTGAATGAATGATGTACTCGTTTGATGATAAAATATTAAGATCGCAGTTTTTTTTAGTGCTAGAGCCTATGCACGCACAAGGGTTTTAATGTTATTTTATAGGGTTTAAAAACATCATCATTGGGCCTTATGTTCACGTTTTGGGCTTTTTATTTTGTAATTGGGTAACGTTAACAGGCCATCATTAGAGCAGCCATAATTAGTTTATTTTTTTGGGCCTTTTATCTGTACGTCTAATAATTAACTTACAAATATCTATTGGGCCCTTCATAATTTTGGGCCTTGGGCGCCGGCCCAGCTTGGCCGGCCCAATAGCCGGGTCTGAGATCTATACACATACATATCTCAAAACTTATTTCTTTCCCACACATACTTTGAGTGAATGTTCTTGCTCATGAGTGAACATTTCAACTGTTGAGTGAACATTCTTGCTGACGAGTGAATGTTCCAACTGTTGAGTGAACATTCTTGCTGACGAGTGAGCGTTCCAACTGTTGAGTGAACATTCTTGCTGACGAGTGAACGTTCCAACTATTGAGTGAACATTCTTGCTGATAAGTGAACGTTCAAACTGTTGAGTGAACATTCTTGTTGACGAGTGAACGTTCCAACTGTTGAGTGAACATTGGCTGTAGATTACGGCAGCTTGCTGTTGTTTCCCCTTGTCTGCTTGGCCGTAAGCTACGGCTGACCTGTCGTAGCTTACGACGGGTTCTTTCACTCTAACCCTTCTTCCTTTTTAATTTTCACAAGACAACCATTAGATATATGAACTTCCTTCTTCCACATTTTTCATGCTTCCAAGACGTAACATGACCATAATTCAAGCCCCCATATCCTTTTACTACTTAAACCTAAGATCAAACCATCTAACGCATCACGCTATGTTTCTTTCTACATTTTGACCCGTTCACTTCTACCGTGTAATTCCAATCATAGATGACCACCAACGACTTACCATCTTAACTTCATTTATAAATAAGAAGTGATTCCGAAAATCACTTACCTTATGCGTCCGTGTTTGTATCCGCTTCCTTGCCTCATCTTGGCCCGTTAGCCTTTCGTGCTTGATTCCATCTCGGCATGATCCCTATACTTTCATGTCATCGCAATCACATTCTTGTTAGCATACATGATTGTACATATTAACGATCATATCAAATGCATATCTCACATTTGACTTTCATTAGTCAATTCTAACAAGCATAAGGCATATTCCCACAATCATATCTTTTCAACTCATGTCATCACATATAACACATATCAATATAACACGTACCATTTGACATTCTATAAAATTACAAGTGTGACAACAGCCTAACCTTGCTACTTATGCACAGTTGACTTTCAGAAGTCAACGGTTTATCATATGAACTTTCTACTTAACCTCACATATCCGTGTCATCATATTAGCCTATACTAATGACATTATATACATTTCAAACTCATGATGTAATATGCTTACAACCACATGATCAACAAATTATATACACATACACACACACATTCACATACACATAATTTCACATGCTAATGCTTTCATTATCTTACATTTGACAACCACATTCAAGGTTAGTCTATTTAACATAATCACAACATCATTATGTACTAGCAAGTTCATATGTTATATACTTAGTGCACATTCATTTCTAAATTACCAATAGGCAATTGGTCCAACACATGTTGTGCACCTCATCATTCAAGCATAGAGTACAAGTTCTAATGCATAATTCTACCCAATCATATAATTAACCAAAATCCTACATGTATTCCATTCAAAACATATTTCTCATGTTTAATTATCACCGAATTACATCATCTCCACACATTATACACTTTCATCCATCATTTGCATACAATTTCATCTATTAATCTCACCTAGGTATTTCAACAAACACTTGGTGTGCGTACTACTTTCTAAGCACATTGTACAAGCATCTTATGCTCATCCTCCTACTTCTTTCTTTCATCAATCAAATACAACTAAAATCAACCTAATTCCATACCATACTCAACTTATCTAACAAGTATTCATCACATACAACATACTACATCAAATTTTGAACATGGATTGGACATGGGTGTTATACCCATGTCGCCATTTTCACTAACCCAAGTGGGTTTCATCTTCAAACATCAAATTACTTGATATCATACATAAAACAAGTTCTATTTGGTCATTCTAACACATATCCATGCTCAATTTCAACAAATTTCAGGATTGATCACAAACCCACTTCATACAAGATCACCAAATGACAAATTACAACTTACCACATGTTTATCTTGTCTAGATGGTAAGGATTCTTCTTTTATGCATTGATTTCACATCCAATTGATCTTGATTTGAGTTGGAATTGCATACTTGTTCTTGTAAGAGGGTTTTCTCCTCTCTTTCTTTCTCCAGACATTTCACGCACACACATATGCACATTCTAGCTCTTTCTTTTTTTTATATATAAACTTAATTCCATTCCACCAAGTTTAGTCCCTCAAGTTTGCCATTTTTCTTATTTGTCACAAACTTCCTTCCTCAATATATAACTCCTACTTTAACTAAGTTATTTAAAACCAGTTAACCCACTTCATGCCATAAAACAAGTAAACACATTCGTAAGTTTAACATATGGGTTTTGGGGCGTTACAATAGCCGACCCAAACCCATCGGGTATTTATCGGGTAACTATTAATTAGTTACATTCAATATTATCATTATAAAATATATTAAATAACTATAATATATACGAAATAAAATACCTATATGTATTAAAAATGGATGTATCATAAATACACATATTTAAAATATAAAAGAAATTGTATCGAGTATATAATCGGGTAGACGGGTACAATTTAGCGAGTAATCTTGTCAGGTAAACATGTACATCACCAAATCCCAAACCCATTACAAACCCGCGAAAAAAAACCTAGTCCCAAACCCGTCCCATACTCGATTAACTTACCCCAAACCTGTCCCAAATGTCTCTGGTTTTGGGTTTACCCATCAGGTTCGGGTTCGATTGTCATCGCTAACCATGACCACCCTACCTCCTCACCACCAACATGGCACCATCACCACCACCACCACCTCCTACTCCATCACCACACCCCCATCACCTCACCACCACCACACCCCATCACCACCAGCACACGACCACCTCACCACCACCACCACCACCACCACAAAACCTACCCCACCACCATCACCACCACGACCTAACATACACACTTCCTATTTCCTACAAAACCATGATTATAGAGAGATACAAATCTATAGAGAGAAAGACCTATAGAGTAAAGAGAGAAAATGTGAGACACATACACAAAGAGAGAGAGAGATAGGGAGGGAGGGATTGATAGCGGGATAGAGACCAATGGTGGTTGATGGTGTTTGGTTTATTACTCCAGCAACTCCCGTCAACGACGACTACGATGTTTCTAATCGGATTTCGTTGTGCGACTTCAACACACAGTGTGATTTCGTTTCCTTGATTCAAGCTGAAAGTTCAAATCAAATTCAAGCCGCAAATTCAAATAAGAAGTAATATAATAGATTTAAGCAACGATGTGATTTCTTTTTATTTTGGTTGTGAATTGGGGGTTATGAGTGTTAATTGGTGGAGAACTCGAGCATTTGAGAGGATTGGGTGAGGGTTTTGAGCACAAAAGAGGGCGCATGGGAAAATGTGAAGGCAATAGGTGGAAGTATAAAAAATCAAAATTGAAAAAAATGATGAAATGTCTAAGTTGCACGTGAGTTAACGTTAAATTTAAACATAGCTAATTAGATGAAAATGACAATAAAACACAAACCTGAATGACTTAAATGCACAAAACGTTATTTTGGATGGAAGAAATAAATATAACCAAAACTCAAGGACGACTTTGGCATTTTACCCTTGAAATAATTTAATTATTAATTAATAAGTAGTTAAATAAATGAGTTTGGTACCCAGATGGTCCCTAGGCTTTGCCCATGTTTATAGTATAATCCTCAACTTTCTAAAATTACAAAGATTGTACCAAAAGTTGGAAATGCATATCTATGATGGACCTTTACTTGAATTGGTGTTGATTTTCTGAGTTAACTTGGTGTAAAATGACCATATTAACCCTAAGCTAAAAGACAAAAACATTTTAAACCTTGTGGGCCCATTACCGCCACCACCTTAAACCACCGTCACCACCACCTACCCAAACGACCATCCAAATGCAACAAACGAGCAACTGGCACCACCACACACCATTCTCCTGCATGTCTCTTCCGCCAGCAGTTGCCACCACCCTATGAATCACCAACAATCGACGTGGTCATCACCTGTTCAAAACTCTCATGGAAAGTTGTCACAACCATCGTTTATTTTACATTGGCATCATCAAACTCCATTATCATAACTCCCATGAAAAACTGACGGGGTCGTCGCCTGTTCCGGAATAACCTGCCGGAAAATCAAAGGGGTCCAAACCCTCTCACTATCTTCGCGAACCAACATGTGGAAGTTGAAGATTTCACGTAAGGGGATGTTGGTTTCATCTATGTCGATCTCAGGAGAGGGTGGTGGTTGTGGTGGACAATGGTAGTTGTGGTGGAGGGGATGGTGGCTATGGTGAAGGGTGATAGTGATGATGTGTGTTGATCTTGAAGATGAAGAGAGGGTGGTGTAAGGTGGGGAAGAAGATGAGGATGTAATTTAGATATTTACAAGGGTAAAGCAGGTTTAAAAATTTTGTTCTATTTGTTTTTTGTATTATATATTAAATTAATTGTTTTGTTTTAATTAATTAATTATTTATTTATTTTTGTTTTTAATATAGAGGGTAGTTTGGTCATTTTACATGACTTAAATGAAAATTTTAACGTTAGTTGGTAAGGATTATGGAAGTTATAAAATGTCAACAATGAGGAACAAGGGTGTGAATTTAAGGCATATGTAAAATTCTCGCAAACCACAGGGACAACAGTGTAGTCAACTCTAAACAAATTAACCGGGTTTAGTTCTTTTTCCTACCCCTTCTCATACACCCTTTAATCTTACTTCTAAATCTACACTTTGGTGCACCATAGTAGTGGAACCCTCAACCTCTTAAGTCAAGCTCTCATATGAAGAATTAATAAAAGGTAAACTAAAGAGAGTTCGCCTCCAAACCAGGAACCCACCACTGTTTTATTTTCATAATCAATGGCTACGTCAAAAAGGGAGAACACATTTGCCGATCATATCCTTTGATGTCCGTTTCGCCTGCTATCCCTTTCGCCACGATCGACCGACATAACAATTCAAAATCACCTTGTTGGTTTTTATTTCCTGGCCTCAAACACAAGCTCGCGATGAATAAAAGATTACACAATGTGAGACTAATGAAGTTAAGACTACACATGGTGATTCTTATCAATTATTACATACTAAAACGACACTGCAATCATATAAATCTAATCTTGTAAAGAATGAAATCGATATAGTTTTGAATACAAGAAGTGATCCTAGTTATATGTATATGAGCACAAATACACACGTCTAAATATGGTCTCTTCATCCATCAATTTATCTGTTGTTTCCCAATGCTTTTTCATTAATTCCCAATTCGAAATGACAAACCCATTGTCACTAGTTGTTCTATTATCTATGTTATTCTCCATCACATTATTTATTTTTTAGTTCCAACAGTGGGCTGAAGCCTCATGGCCTTCTTTGTTGTGGGTCTACTCCAATTTAATTATTTATGGCTTTTGAGTTTTGCATGATTAACAGTTTAACGTTTTAATTCAAGCCCACAGGCAACATCAGTTGTTGTAACTGATTCTGGCCCAATATAATTTCCATTGTGCACTAAAATAGTTCGCAAGATTTGACATCAAGATTCAAGAAGACAAGAACTTGAAGTATTACTTCAAATCTCATTTGTTGTCGTTTAACTATGAAGGAGTGGGTTATGCGCATGCGTTGAGGCAATTAACGTCGATAAAAATAAGTGTTCGCAACAGTGTCTTTGGAAATTTATAAAATACCAGTATTAACCTCCTTGTTGCGATGGGAGCGTAAAACCATGCCGTATAGCATCAATGTCATACCACCACCAGTGACCATCAATCAACACTGAAGTTGTGGCATGTTAATGCAAGGAAATTAAATCGAAATATAAAACTTAGAAAATAATAACTAAGTCGATCTAGGACAAGCGTGTTGTTGCGATGAACTTGTCAAACAAGAAAAAATAGATGTAAAGGTGTTGAACCACACATGCACTTTGCGCCGTGTTAACTCGCAAAGTTTAGAACGAAACGTAAACATATCGAACCACACACGCAAGTTGCGTTGTGTTAAGTTGCAAAATTTAGAACGAAACACAAAACGAAAATTTGTAAAAAAAAATGAAGAGTATAAGGGACCAAAGTTCAAAATTAAATGGTTGGTGCATCACAAAGGTATGATGTTGAAGCTAGAGTAGCATCACAAAGGTATTGCATATTAAACTGTATCATGTTTAGCGGGTCCTAGTGTATAGCAATTATGTTCTTATGTGTATATATTGAAGTTGTTTGGGTGTTCAAAAAATGTATTAAAACTTATCAAATAAAGTGATTTGGAATTTTGTAATGTGCAGGTTTCACGAAAAGCATCCAAATGTGGTGTATTTTTTTTTTAATCTCACAGTTTATAAAAAAATAAAAGCTTAAAAAATATAAAACATTCAATTTAATAGGTTGTTATGTTTTTAATTGCGAAAGGCCTGGTCTATTCGCACACGGTGTTTGTCTTTTTGCACACTCGGCCAAAACGCCCCGCTATGGCCAAAGCGGGGCGCTTTGAGTGTGCAAAAAGACAAAAACCTTGTAAGCTCTGTTGACAACCGTAACTGTCGTTTGGACCACACTCCTGCTGTACAAAGCTGTACTCGCCACCGTAACCGAAATTCGAATAACCTTGTTGTGCGTAAGGGTCCTCCACAGGGGTATTCAAATCCAGCGTCACCGTGTTATCACGATAACGAATGCCAGATACAACCTCTGCCTCCCTCAAGTTGGACGAGATCGGTTTCTCATACGAGTCAGAAATAGCGGTCCCCTCGTAAGAATCAGGAACAACTGACTCGTCAGAATATTGACCGAAAAGATAGTTGTTTAACCACAACATCGTTTTTTCAAGAGATGTAACTAATAGAGCAAAGAAAATCGACAAACAACAAAATCACGCGTATGTTGAATGTTCCAAAATCAATATAGTAGAGTAACAATATCGCATAAAACTTGAATGTTGTGTCTGAGCAGGTGAGACCTTTTAAAGTGAAAATTTGGGGTCGAAGCGCCGCGCTTTGGCCATAGCGCGGCGCTTAGGGTTCACGAGACTCCTGCAACCTCGTATCACCTTTATGTCTCTGCAACTTATGTCAGTCAAACGATCAAATCACCTTTTGTCGACCGAAGCGCCCCGCTATGGCCATAGCGCGGCGCTTCGAGGTGTGAAAATAATTTCCTGCGTGTGGAAATAGCATGACCCATTGCGAAAATAGAAATATTAATGATTTGACATAAAAAGGGTACGAATGGTAAAAGTTAAGAGAATTTGTTTGCATGTGTACCAAACATGCCTAAGGCACGTGATATTAGAAGGATGAGTCATTTTCATAGCTCGTGTTCATGCTAACGTCTTTACAAAGAACTCTTTATATTTAGTATCTTTCATTCGACATTTGTTTTAAGTTTTCTTACGTTACTATTACTTATGTAACAAAGTTACAAATGACTTACGTTCCTATTTCTTGCATTATTATTTGATTGAGATGTGAAATCTTTAACGGCAAGTGATTTTTTGTTATTTTTTTAGTTTATTGTAATTTCATCTTTACATAAGTAATGGAACATTTATTTCATTTCAAAGTTATATGTAAACACTGATAAATAATGTAATTAACATTGTGTATAACTACTTAAACTAGTTATATAATAAATTATTTCAACACCTTTTTAGCGGTAAAGGATGTACCCATTGGAAAGTGCAAATAGTCAAATAGACTTATTGAGAGGTGTTAGTCAATTGTATTTAAATTTATAAAATTGGAAATCACTGTGACTCAATAGGTTAAGAATTTAAGGATTGGATTCAAGTAAGCATGGCAAAACGAACCTGAGACCAAAGAGTATGTCTAGAACCAAAAACTTCCAGCACGAGTATACCCGAAACCCAAATCATCTAGGTGGGTATACCTAAAGCCCAACGGGTATAGACTGAAATTAGATTAGTTTTCAAAATTTTCTTAGATATGAGATAGGTATGAGATTAGGTGATACCCGTTCTAGTTTCCTGAAACCACATACCCGTATACCCGAAACATATACCCAAATATTTTATATATTTTTGTTTCCTTCAACCATTTGTCTATCAGTGCTTTACATTTTAGTAGGCTCGTTATGTGGAAAATTAATTTTTCTTTTAGATTATGTATTTGATAATATTATTTATATTTTTGTATGCTGTGAATTGATGTATACATATAAAATTATTTAAAAATTGTAATGAAATTATTTCTTTATAATAAAACATATATGTATGTAATTTATTGTTGTTTAATTTGTAATAGTTATATAAATAAAAATCATATAATAATTATAATAGTAAAAAGAATGTATTTCGAAATCTCAAGGAGTCTTTTTTTAATATATTAATTGGTATACTAGATGCATGTGGGAATGCTCGATACCCAAGGGGTGTTACATTGGATATGGGACATGACTTTACAACCCGGTATGAGACTGAGATTATCAATACACTCAACCCGAACTCGACTCATTGTCATCCATAAATTCAAGTAGTTAAAATGATCAAAGTGGACTCAAATAGTAATTTACTGAAAAGGAAAAACTTGAGCATCTCAGACCTCAAAAATTTGTACACGATTGTTTTCTATGTACAATGCACTCTTCCAAAAGGAAAAACTTGAGCAGGCTCGTAACACCTAAGGTGAGATATCGGGTGCCATTCCTAAAAATTATCTAAATAACAAATTCATGGTTGTATAAGCAGTAGAGACTGATTGAATCATGGAACGAATCTTGAAAAACCGAATCAGAAAACGGGTCTTGATAATTGTTTCCACGCTCCAAGTTCTCGATTGGGCAAAGTTGGTTCCAAAACCATTGAAGATCTTCAACAGTTCCTGGGGTTCCTATATCATAGTGATTATCTTTAATGTCACCTTCTTGCTCTGTGGAAGAAGTGGTAATAGTAGATGAAGAAGAGGCATCATCTTCAAAAGTCATTGAGGATTGGGTCTCAATAATATCCTTTACATGATTAACCTGCTCACATTGTATATTCTTAATATCATTGGATTCAAACGTAGATGATATGTCCGAATCGTTTGGGTTGGTTGTTTGATGCACTAGGTTGTATGTCCCACGTTTCTTGAGATGAGTATGCCAGTAGTTCTTGATTTCGTTATCCGTTCGACCAGGAAGTCTTGCTGCAATTGCAGACCATCTGTGAATAGATTAAAGAAACGAGGGCATTAATGATTATTTACTAAACTTACTATACCCCATTCCTAAAAGTATATATCTTAATAAATTCCATGAAATTAAATTAATATACACGGATTAGGCGGATTAGATTGGCTTGTCGTCGGCCAAGTGATTAAGACATCCCCATTACATTTTAACTAAGAACCAAGAGGTATGTGTTGAATTAACACAAATAAAAATCAGGAACTTAGTTGTGACTACTTCAATCATATATAGACCCGATCATTTATGCATCTATGAATAAGACATATATAAATTTTAGGTACTTAATAGATATACCAGAGAAAAAGTTGGTTTGTGATGGATTTTCAAGTAAATAATATAATATGTATAATTGATTTATATCTATGCATACCTATTGCCGAGAAGTGAATGAGAATGCAGTATGATTTCTTCTTCTTCCTTGGAGAAGTTCCCTCTCTTTACGTTAGGCTTAAGATAATTCATCCACCGAAGTCTACAACTCTTCCCACTTCTCGACAAGCCTAAACACACACACAAAAAAATAATAACAATAAGAAATCATGTTATTTCAATATCACATGATCGTAGATCCGAAAACCCTATATGTGGATTTACTTACCAGCAAATCTAGGCATATGAGACCAGTTCCAGATGCCATATCTATTAATATAAGAAACCAACTTCTGGTCTTCTTCAAGGCTCCATGAACCTTTTTTTAAACCTGTGCTCATCTGACCACTTGGAGTCCTCATCACTTCCAAGTGTAAACTATATTGAAATAAGTAGTATCTTGAACTGGTGGAGTATCATCAGTAACTGATCTACTGCTATAAATAATGGTCCATTATCGTTGTAATAGATATGATCAAGCAGCTTCCTGTCATCCTCCAAGAAACTTCCATTATTAATAAGTTCTGTGTTTCAAAACGTTGGTCAACAGATAAGATCTTTAAAAACTCATATAATACTGGCTACGCGGCGTACAATGTCTAGATTGTAAATTACATACATGGGGAAAATAAAATAATGCATGGTGGAATGCACATGTGTTTTAAATTAAATATTAAAATAGTAATGTACTTTTTTAAATTCATTTCTAGCAAGAAAAACTTTGTCCACATGCAGAGTAGCTCACGGAATGATAACAAATCTACAGATTGAATTATTCTTTATGCTTCCCCAAATGGGATGGCTGTGACCGTGAGAGAAAATGCTCACGTGATGGTGTGTTTTGTATACATGAGTGGGCTTTGTACTAATGACAAGAATTTTGAAGCATTTTCAATCTCTAATTCATGGCTATGGACGATCTGTGAAGAACGTAATGGTAAACCAAGTCCATCCGAGTTACAACCAATGGGCCTCTCGGCCGGTTATGTTTATTTGTTTTTAGTCTAGTTTTTATTATGGGTCAAACAAATGATTATGTTTATGTTTGTTATTTGGGCCGTAGGCCATATGTAAATGGGTCGAACAGATTTGATTAAGTCCAGTAGGGTATTAGCGGTTAAGAACAAGGAGTTGGGCCAAGCATCATGAACCGGCACGTCCTGGAGGATAACTACCCGAGCGGTTATCTCTCAAACGTCGTATCCTTTCAATTTGAAACGTTGTGACTCTTGAAACGTGCCTGTTCACTGCTATAAAGCCGCTGACAACATTCTTGTTCTCAAGTCAGTTGGTTTGTAATCCGAACGTGTGTTTATAAGTTGTTATTCAAGTTCTAGTTTGTTCAAGTATTTCAATTCGGTTAGTTATTATTTTGCAAATCTGTTTTTCGTTCAATTCATCATGAACACTTGTGATTATTGTGGGTTGTTCAAAACCGATTGTGTATGTGGTCACAATACCATCCGTTCCGACTGGTCCTGGGTTTCCGATGACGATGATACCAACATTGGTATCAGAGCCAAAGGTTTAACAGGAAGCGAAAGGAGTTGTGATCAAGAAGGAAACCGGGTTCATGGAAACAAAGGGAAATCGGTGGAAACCGATTATGGTGAGGAGGATTTTGTTCGTAGTGGAGAGTGCGGCCGGGTGGCGGAAGTGGATGAGTACGCGCAGGGGAAGCCAACCATGCGAACCGGGAAATCACCAACGAAGAAGTTTCCAAAGAAAGTGTTTCAAAAGGGTTTCGTGAAGAAGTCCGGGAAGATATCAAATGCACCAGTGGGTAGGCCGAGAAAACCGGGGGTTCGGTGTTTCAAGTGCAAGAAGTTCGGCCACATCGCGTCAATTTGCCCTAGTAAGTATATTATATTATCACCATTGCCAATAGAGTGTGATTATATTGTGAAGGATACTTGCGGGGGTAAATGGGATTCAATCTGGGTTGTGGATCCCACGTTTAAAACGCATATGACGGGAAACCGTAATTTGTTTAAGTGTTTCAAGAGACACTTCGGGGTTGTAACGAACGAAAGTAGGAAAGATTTTTCGTTCGTACATGGAATAGGAGAAGTAAGAGTGCCGGTGGACGGCAAGGATAAGACAATCCCGTGCGTAAGTTATGCACCAAAACTTGACAAGAATGTTCTAAGTCTAGAACAACTCTTGTTTCAAGGGATTGAGACGGTCACTATGGGTGAGAAGTGTGTTTTGAAGAAAATGTTTGGTTGTCGATCAAAGGGGTTCGACATATACGAAGACAAGTCGGAAACCGATTTGGAACAAGATTATCTTAATGCTTTCTACGATAATCTTGGGGTTGATAATGGCTACAAGAAAGAGAAAGAGGAATTCCAAGAGTGTCTGGGGGATTATTATGAACGAGAATTCGAGAAGTCGAAAAACAAAAAGAAAGTGTACGGTGAACGTTCAAACGCTAGGAAAGAAAAGGTTGTGTACTCCAAGAAAGCGAAAAAGGCGTTGTTAATCTACATTGAAGGCGAGAAAGATAATCCGCGCCAATCTAGAGAAATGCTTCGGGAACGGGCAATAACTCTCTCTCAACTCGAGGAGGACGTCGTTGAAAGAGATTTGATCATGGAAAGTTGCGTGGAACCAGGGGATCTTATCACACTACACGAGGAAATCAAGAAACACCCAAGGTTCTTCGACGCACCGTTCGAAGAAATTTTGGTTTGGTTCATCACGGATTTTCTAGGGATTGTTTGTGAAAAAGCAATGCACCCAGAGTTAATCGATGGGCGTGATCTCAGTCTCATACTACTACACCGCATCGTGAAGCATAACGGTAGGTTCGAAGAGATAATGAAGAAAGACACGTGGGGCGATATTTCGGTGAAGTATGGCTACGACGCGGATGACGCTTACGAGATGAAGGTCGCCTACATCTATTATCTAGAGTTGGTCGAATGGTATTTCGACTACATCAAGAAGGAGCGTGCAAGAGAGAAAGTTGGCATGGCTGAAAGCTTAAGCAACAATTGCGGTTGGCTCGACGATTCAAGCGACGATGACGTGGTGGTCAAGATCGAGGTCACCAACAACCGTAAGGAGTGATCATGATCGAAGGACTCGGATGTTCTTGTTTAAGGGGGAGAATGAAGAACGTAATGGTAAACCAAGTCCATCCGAGTTACAACCAATGGGCCTCTCGGCCGGTTATGTTTATTTGTTTTTAGTCTAGTTTTTATTATGGGTCAAACAAATGATTATGTTTATGTTTGTTATTTGGGCCGTAGGCCATATGTAAATGGGTCGAACAGATTTGATTAAGTCCAGTAGGGTATTAGCGGTTAAGAACAAGGAGTTGGGCCAAGCATCATGAACCGGCACGTCCTGGAGGATAACTACCCGAGCGGTTATCTCTCAAACGTCGTATCCTTTCAATTTGAAACGTTGTGACTCTTGAAACGTGCCTGTTCACTGCTATAAAGCCGCTGACAACATTCTTGTTCTCAAGTCAGTTGGTTTGTAATCCGAACGTGTGTTTACAAGTTGTTATTCAAGTTCTAGTTTGTTCAAGTATTTCAATTCGGTTAGTTATTATTTTGCAAATCTGTTTTTCGTTCAATTCATCATGAACACTTGTGATTATTGTGGGTTGTTCAAAACCGATTGTGTATGTGGTCACAATACCATCCGTTCCGACTGGTCCTGGGTTTCCGATGACGATGATACCAACAATCTGGCAAGAAGAATGTGATAGGGGGAGATCATATATTAGAGAAAGAGAGGGTTTTTGTTTGCAGTTCGTGCGGATCTTCATCATGGCAGCCATCCGTCGAAGACCATTGGAAATGATCTAACGATGAACATGACAATGGTGGGTTTGTCTATGCAAGGACGTCCAAGGATGGGTATGGTAAGAATGAATGTAGTCTCAAAACAAAAGCAAACTGGTTTTGTTACTGATATGGATATTTGTATTAGGAAATGTATTATGTGATTGTGATAGCGTTGTAGACACTTGTATGAATAATGCGTTGTAGATGTTAAAACTATAGATAGTTGTACGAATAACGCATTGTAGTGTTATAGACATTGCGGCCGTGGACGTATGGGCCGAATTTTGCCAGTTACCCCTGGTAGCTGAGCTTTTATTTCTTTGGCCGTTAAAAAAAAAGCTAAAACTATATATCACTTGTTTACACACTTTTCTACACACCCTTATTACAAAAAATCAAACAATGCTAATTACACTTACAAGTATAGGAAAATTGTACTCGCACTTAAGTACATGTACAAAGATAAAACTCCTCTATTGTTGGTCTCCATGCCCTTACTACAAAAGATCAAACAATGCTTACACTTGCAAGTATAGAAAAATTGCACTCGCGCTTGCAAGTATACAACGATAAAACTCCTCTATTGTTGGTCCCCGCAAATTCACCAAAAGTTCATAAAAGTACTGATTTGTAGATCTATCTGGGAACTATATGAGAACTGTTAAGGTAAATGTTAGATATTTTAGTATAATCGGGGATTGACTTGGTGATCAAAGCGAATAATAATACACATCAAGCAAGTTAGGAGGTGCGGGAGTGCACGCTTGTTTGAGTTATTATAATTCGAAGTGTACGGGTGGAGCCCGTACTCTACGGAGGTTCCAAGGGGGCAGCGCCCCCTTGACGGGGGTCCGGGAGCAGCGCCCATGAGAGCAGGGTCCAAGGGGCGGCAGCCCCTTGCTGGTGTCGAGCTGCCACTAGGCAGTTACACCCAAAAAAACTCCCATTTTTCATAGACAGTTTTTCTGGTGACAATTCTCTGGTTCAGACAATTCACACAAACACATACACTGCTCCATTTCTCAAAATCAGAGTTGTATCCGATTGAATTATCCGGGTGAACCATCGAAATAATTTGATCTGAGAGTAACATCACGCCTCTCTGATCATCCGGAAACTGAAATTCCCCAACAGTAAATAAAGACAAAATATAACTATATCAACCAAGGGCGTAGCTTAAGAGGGGCCAGGAGGGGCGCCCGACCCCTCGAACTTTTCCCTCAGTAGTGTTATACATGTAGTTTTCGTATAGAAATCTTTGGGTATATACGTTTTCGACCCCCTTGGTTCTATAGAAATTTTTGGGTATATACGTTTTCGACCCCCCCCCCCACCCGGTTTTCATGATCAAACTTCGCCACTGATATCAACATTAAACTTCTTATGGAACTACTCAAGTAAAACAATCAGTTGAAGCTACAAACTCAACGTGGTCTACCACAAACTAAGAAAACAAACCCTGTAACTTGCTATAACATGAATTCGATTACCCACTCTTAATATAATATCTAATAGGGTCAGGATATAATAGGAAGATGTAATAGTGTAAGAAGTTTTGAAAGTAATCTTGAGCATTCATTTAATAATTAAGGGGCTAAAGATTAAATGGGTTAGAATTAAACAAAAAAAAAGGAGGCGCGTAGGATTGTTTAAGGATATTCTGGTTCATCCAAGTCAATATATAGTTTCTCTCTACTCCAATCCTCCTCCCCCGTTTTTATGACTTTAATAACTTTTTCATACTATATTATTTTTTTATAAAAATTGCACCATAAAAACGAGCGTATTTTTATCTTTAAAACGAGCACACTATTGCTATACTTTTGAAAAAAAATCGATAACCCAGATGCGTAAAACGCAATGGACAAAAAACACAAAAAATGACTTATTTTTCTAAAATGTAATTGACAAAAAAAAAACACAAAGAAATGTCTTGTTTCAAAAACGTAATTGACAAAAAAACACAAAGAAATGTCTTGTTTCAAAAACGCAATGAACAAAAAAACACAAAAGAAATGTGTTGTTTCTAAAACGAAATGGACTAAAAACACAACGAATTGTGTTGTTTCTATAACGCAATAGACTAAAAACACAAAAAATATGTTTTTTTCTAAAACGCAATGGGCTTAAAACACAAAAAATGGGGTTTTTCTAAAACGCAATGTGATAAAAACACAAAAATATTGTGTTTTTCTAAAAAGCAATGGGCTAAAATACAAGAATAAAATGTGTTTTTCTAAAACACAACAGACAAAAAACGCAAAAAACGCAAAAATGTGTTTTTTTAAACACAATAGACTAAAAGTACATTTTTTAGTTTCTAAAACACAATGGAATAAAACACAATAAAATGTGTTTTATTGTTGTGTTTTGTAAAACACAATTCAATTACGCGATTGACCAAAACACAATAGAATAAAATCCAATAAAGAACCATAAATCACAATCTCACAGACGCCTTGATTATCAACTATCCAAACTTTAATTTTATATAAAAAATTACATGTGCAACAACTAAGTCATAACTTACAAATAATTGAGGTTTCAAGCCCATAACATAATGGAGCACTACTAAAGTCTGAAGCCCATGTAACGCGATGAAGCCTGCCATTGGAATATCTCCAAATCTAGTTCGCCCTTTTATAAATTTGGTACCACTGTTCTCCTCTTCAACTTCTTTTATTAGCATCATGTAACACATGAAGATTAGGTGGAGAAAAGCCACTGCATGAAAATTCCAACGCAAAGTTATCGACTTAATTTAACATTAATTGCGCGGATCTGACCGGTTTCGAACGCGTTCAAAGTGAAAAAAAAAAGAGACTGAAAAGAAACTGGAGGTTAGAGAATGTGTTCAAGCTCAATTAGGATGGTTTGAGGAAGAAACTATGCGTTTAGCGACGATCATGAGGTTAATTAGGACGGTGATCGTGATGTTTGATTTGTGTTTTGAATTGTTAATTGGTTGAAGCTAGTGAAGATTTGTTTGAATTCTAAGGTTTTCTTTTATGGGGATGTGAAATTGGGGTTTTTTTCTGTGCATCACAGATGACAGAGAATATGAAATTGTTTATGGACCAAAATACCCTTGCACGCCTAAATTAAAAAATCACACTGGATGGCTAAGATTACTTCATATCCTTCCTAGCAAGATCAATCTTCCTGTTTAATCTTTACCCATATTTAATAATCTATCTATTAATAATATTAATAAAGCAAAACAACTAAGAACACGTATCCTCTTAACAGCGCCAACCCTGAGAATTCAGGTGCCCTATCCGAGCTAAAAAATATGTGTCCCTTTGGTCTTAACGCAAAATAACACCTAACTAATCAACAATTAATGCCAAATAACATGCAAATAATCGGCATTCATAATAACACCTAACTAGTCATACCTGGTCACAGTAGCGGAGCTTTGCGAGTTATGAGTCGCCGAGTCGGAGTTGCGTGGAGAGCAAAAAGATGACAGTGGGACATAGGTGGATTATGAATTCTGCGGTCGACAAAACATTGTCGCCCCTGGCTTTGCGTTTGTGCGTCTAGAGAAGCCAAAGAACTGCCGGCAAACTAGGTGTTTGCGTGGTGGGTTGTTGGCTTTTTTTCGTTTAAGGATTTGCGAGCGTGTGCGTAATTTCAATCTCCAGGTGTTTGCCAATTGCCGCCTAAAAAACGGATATTGTTTTATTATTATTTTTCTTAAATCAAATGTGTATTGGGCTAAACCTAATGGGCTAACTTATAAAGTTCAAGAGAGTTTTGTAAATGAGCCTATCAATAACTTGGTGGTTTATATGGGTATCTATTTTAATATATATATATATATATATATATATATATACTATTATAAAAAGGAGAAGTGATGTACAAAAAGGTAATTTTGTTATAGGTACAAATTTTGAAGCAATGTATACAAAGAACCCAAAGCCTTTTGAGAGGGACATTTTAAGACGCTGTGGGGGTAAATACGAGAATTCCTCCTAGAGAATCCCAACTGTCGGCTTATGATGGGGAGCAGAACTGATCGGCCGTGAATGAATGCTTTAAAAGAGAGAGAGTTTATGGCAGAGCGTTAGAGAGAGAGAGGGAGAACGCAGGAGAAAAGGCCGAGCCGGTCAATCAACGGCGGTCTCCCACGCTGGTTCATGGCCGGAAACAGTTGCTGTCGTCAGTTTTACTCCTATGTCTGATGTAACCTGGCGATAATCACAACATCAGGACTCCAAGAGCCATTGATTCACTTTCTGTACTTCTCTCTTTATGGAAGAACAATTGTAACAGTGCTTGCTGCTATACTGGTAATTGATAACAATTTTATTGTTTCTTGGTCTCTCAACACGGAAAAGGTGATGATATGTGAAGCAAATCAATGATCATGGAGTCATATTTAATTTCCATTATTATTGTTTTGGGTTTTTTGTTTTGCAGTTACAGGCGATTGGAGGATTTAGGGCATTGTTCTTGGTTTGGAGTTGAGTTCTTTGAATCCTTTGCGGAAAACGGACCTACCTTTGAAGCTCGATTTCAAGACTTCTGTAAGGATTTAATTTTCATCTTTCTTTCTTTCTTGTTTTTTTAACTCGATTAGTTTATGTTATTCATCTATTATCTGGTTCTTGGATTATTAGTTGTATATAATTCTGATTTCTAGATTTGATTTGTTGTATCTTGCTGCTAAATCTGACTTTTTGGTTTGGTCTTCCCACAGGATAAACTAACAATGGATCGGGAATTTCAATTAAATTAAAGGTGCCTAAATTGATACAGGTTAACTCAAATTCCTCCTTCAAATTCACATAGGCCCTTAATCAAAATGTTTTTCTATCTTATTTTAGTCATCTTAGCTAATCAAGTCAACTGATGATGTAAGTGTGAGCTTTCACTTTGTTATCCTTAATATCATGATTTTTGCTATTCATGATCTCACCAATGTTGAGTGTTACACTTGTGTTAGCAAAGTTGTTCCCTCCAACTAAAGAAAAGTAGAAAACAAAGACAAAAAAATGGTGGCTGATGAAATATGAATCATAAATGTATCTGACATAGGTATTTAATTATGGATTCACCAATGGAAAATTTTCAATCAACTGCAAAGGTAAGTGTTTTGCGTACTGTTTTATTGTTGTGTAATACAATAGCTTTCTAATTCTATGATATAATACAGTAGGTATAGGAATATTATATTAAAAAAATAACTTTTATATTGCTTCTTATTCGCCTGTTGTTGTATTTTCACGATTTTAAAGGCAATTATAGCTCTGTTTGCAGTAGAAAAGAACTTCAGGAATTGTGGTAAATATCGGTTAACATCAAACAACTGTTTTCCCAAGTGTGCTGATTTTGTTTGACCAAATAAAATGATAATTATTGTGCCCACACACAATTAATATTCATCACTTTGAGCCATTTGTAATATAACTTTCATGTTTTATTTTCAGTTTTAAATTGTAAGATAATGCACAAAGTGGGTGTCGAAGCTATGGTAGTCAGGGCTTTAAAACTTACAGGATAACTTAGGGAGCAAATGTGATTGTGTAAGTGTTAGTTTGGGATAAATTGACAATCATGATACTAATTGTAAGTGTTCTTTGCACTCATCAAAATGAAGAAACTATTCTTTGTATCATTTAATCTTGTAAAGGGAAAATGAAAGAAATGCATTTTATTATTCGATTATTATAGTTTACTGCTTTAAATGGTCATAGACAATGCTCTATACCTTCAGGGGAGGAAAACGGAGAAGTGGTGAAGCACTTGCAGGTGACTGAACAAAATATTGATTATAGCCATTTTTATTTAAAAACTTTTAACTCCCTTATGCAGTATCCAGTAGTATCCGAGGACCGCCAACTACTATCAGCATACATTAGTGCAACTGCTATTATTCCATCAAGACTTTTAGTTGATACAAATCTGGATACGTCTATCCCCGACACCTACAGGCACCCACCAGCACCTATGCCATACGATGCAAACCCTCAAGGACCACCAAACAATCGAGAAGACTCTATTAATAAGAATCATTTACCTATGCAAACAAATAATTCTGAGTCCATTGGAGAAACGAAAGTTAGTAATAGTGGCGAAAATGTAGCTAAGGAGGCAATGGAATCTGTTGCAACAAAAGAATTTGATGATGTGTTGGAGAAGGCTGATAAACTAAAAAAGTTAAACACGCCTTTTGTTTCTCTAGTGGAGTGTCCTACATGTCTTGAAGGTAAATAAGTGTTAGTTAAGCTCTTTTTGATCCATTTCTAATTGTCAAATTTAGTGTTTTGAGACGTTGGGAGAGCTGAAGTTTTTTCTATTGTGCAGAATACGATGAGGAAAACCCTAAAATAATAACCAAATGCGAGCATCATTTTCATTTGCCGTGCATTCTTGAATGGATGGAAAGAAGCGAGACTTGGCCCGTCTGTGATCAGGTTGGTTTTTATTTCACTTTAAACAATTCTACGCTATTTGTTATAGCAGGCTCTACAAGCGTTATTGCAACCATGGTTTGGCTGTTTGATGACTGTTAACTTGACGATTAAGTAACTGTGTATAAAAATATTTCAAAAAAGAAGTAAAAAAAAATGCAATTTTGTATCATGAGGCTGGGAATATTGATCATATAATTATATCAACCACACCTTACAGCCCTGCACTTTTGCAGCTTCAGCGGCAGCTAACAGGGATAAAGATAAGAGACTATGGTCGTACACTGTTGACCCGTTTGTTGTGTGCTTCTCCAACGGGTCGGGGCATGGGTCAAAACGGGTTCGGGTCAAAATGGGTCAATTAAAAAAGGGGTTGTTTTGGTTCGGGTCAAAACGGGTTCGGGTCGGAACGGGTTAGGGTCAGAACGGGTTTCGGGTCGGGTTGGTTAAAAATATTTTTTAAAAGAGATTGTACATCAAGGGGCAAATTTGTTTGGTTCGAAACGATACGGGATGAAACGGTTCGGTATGATCTTCGACCTGAGATGCTACGTCGCAAGCTGAATTGGACCCGGGTGTAATCCTTCTTGTATAAGCGCTTTTGTCAAAATTTGTTGCTGCATTAATTCCTTTGAATTCTATGGCTGCAACATCATAAGCATGAGCAGCCTCCTCTTCAGTCCCTGAAAAGAAAAAACGTTTACGTCTGATAATTTATTGATTTCTTTTTTGGAACCCATTAAAAGAAACGGTACAAAAACAGAACAAAACAACAAATGACAGTTTATATCAGAATTTTGTTCAGTTTGAAACCGTACGGGTTGAAAAGCTTTCAAATAGTATGAACTTTTCTAGGGAGCAATTGCAGTTTGGTACAATAGAGCAAAGGCCAACATCACCTGCAACTACAGAACCTTATGAGGTTTGAATTTTATGCTTTGACCCGTTCAACCTTTTTAGCCTACATCAACCCCTTTTTGAACACGTGATAGAATAGTCAGACAAGAAATCCACCATTCTCAGTAGATGAAAAAAGAATAATATGTTGTAACCTAAAAAAGTTTCTTAAGGTTTGGAAACTGCTACAAGCCTACAATGACAAAATTACATTATATTTGAATTTAAACATCTTGTATGCAATAGTGTTTTCCTATAACATATAAAATTAGAAAGCATGAAAATATGAAGATTGACATCAACATGAACACAGAACATAAATCTAGTATTAAAATGAATTTAGCACTAGCATGTGTGCATATATGAGTGGTCTGAAACATAAATGCTAACCTGATTTCCATGTACACCTTTGTTCAAATGAAAATTGTGTTCCAAACTCCACTTGTAATACCTGAGAAATAAATCAGTTAAGTGGCAGAAGTAATAAAGCTTCAGAATCAGATGAACGAAAATGGGTACAAAATTACTGCTTCTGTAGAGACATCTCAACCCGAAGAACACGCTCAATCTTTGGGGGCAATGAT
Organism: Helianthus tuberosus; assembly: GCA_030545235.1. NCBI lineage: Eukaryota > Viridiplantae > Streptophyta > Magnoliopsida > Asterales > Asteraceae > Helianthus > Helianthus tuberosus. The sequence continues at coordinate 64,238,271 of CM060451.1, read as the reverse complement.
TTCTCCACATCCTTTATAACTCTTCGCAAAATGTGAGGTCGTAACTCCATATGAAGATTAGCAAGCTACAAATAGGAAAAAGATAAAAAATAATAATAAAATAACCTCATAATTGTCCCATTTACTGGATGGAGAACATGTATAATAGAAAAGATGTAACATAACCTCATTTTCATTAAATGAACTAAGGTTCTTGTAATTCTGAACAAATTCATCCTTGCTGTTGAATTTATCTGATTCAAGAAAGTGAAGCAATGCCCTGCCATCACAAAAAGTAAAATCTAAAAATATTGATGGAAAACCAGGTAGGTTTTACTTTTACATGATAAAACAGAACTAAATTTTAAATTTAAAGAAAAAAAAAGTGTACAGTATAACAGATTAAAAATACCATAGTCTTCCACACTATTTTGCAGGGGAGTGCCAGTAATAAGAAGCTTGTTTTTCGTCTGAATTCCTATGAAACAAGCCATAATGAAATAAACCACGATAATAAGACTGCATAGCAAAATCATAAAAAAGGTATCATTCACATACCTTGAGTGTTGTATATAATGATGCTTCACCATCTCTCTTAGACACATCGCACTTGACCATGGTGCCAGTTGTCTTCTGCAGCCTTTCTTCCTTGTTCGTGTTGCCATGGCCGATTGGGATTTTTTTGGTAGAAATTTGGACCTACAAGTCAAGAACCGAGATTGAGACCAGTTAAGTTTTATTGTTTTGTTTGTTTGTTTTTTTTTTCAGTCTAAGCATCCGATTTTCTTACCGCTCAGACTACGGGGAGTATTGGACTGTATTATTAGACTAGGGTTTATTAATGTAAGCCTACGGGGTCGGTTTGGTTTCTAGGGTTCCTTGTGATCTCTATATATCGTAACCAAACATATGAATAATATCGACAAGTTATTTACCACTCTTACAACAAATATAAATTTTATTTAGAATATTACACAGAACCAACATTAACCTACCTCTCGACTTGCACGAGTCCCAACATATACAATCATGTTCATATCTGGAAGCCACTTTCTGAACTCTTTAGCCCAATTTGACAGAGTTGATAGAGGAACAACAACAAGAAAAGGCCCATGAATTTGTTGTGAGTTCTGTCGAGACAAGAAAAAATTAATCAACTTCGAAAAGCAAATTGACTGAAACTAGGGTTTTATTACTCTCTCTCTCGCTTCATGTTCTCTTCGCAACCACCAATTTTAGCTTCCTGGTCTTGTTCTTCAGAGAAGGCGAAGATCTTATCATATATCTAGCTTTTAATCGCGGATTTAACCACTGAAGAGCTCGAAGCTTTCAAATTAGGGCTCGTATTAGGGTTTACATTCTCCGGCAGGTTAGATTTGCTGCTATGTTTTGGCTTCGATGGTGTTAGAGAAGCCATTAGTGGATTTGGGGGAGATGGAATGTGAAATTCCGAATTACTTTGGGGAGGGAAATAGTTTTGGAATGGTATGTGAAATTCTAAAGATTATAATGTATAGTATAATTTTGTTTTACTTATAACTTCAAAAATAATATTAAAACCAAAAATACTTTTTAAATGAAAAGTATAAAAACTAGAGAGTGTATTGTATAGTATATAATATATATAGTATAAAATATATATATATATATATATATATATATATATATATATATGGTTAGAATCGTGTGGGGAGTAGTATGCTAATTGATAAACTTGAGAAGTATTCTCGATCAAACACTTTCCCTAAGTTTTTCGTAATATACATATGTGTATATAATGAATTTTAAACTATACATATACGAAAAGCTTAGGGAAAAATGTGGTCCATGATGTTTCTTAAGTTTCTCAAATAAGGTAGAATTCTATTAGGATCCCTACCCTATATAAATACACACACTACATAGTATATAATATAGTATATGGTATAATGTATATATCATAGCCTAGTATAGTACCTGTATCATTTACTATGGTCCATTGTGATCCATTAAGACCCAATATGGTCCATTTAGACATGTATGATCTACTGTTTTCCATTTGATCCATTAAGACCCAATATGGTCTATTAAGACATATATGATATATAATCGTCTATTGTGACCCGTTAAGGCCCAATATGCTCCATTAAGACATGTATGATCTACTATTGTCTATTGTGATCCATTAAGACTCGATATGGTCCATTAAGACATCTATGGTCTACTATTGTCATTGTGATTCATTAAGGCCCAATATGGTCCATTAAGAAATGCATGATCTACTATTGTCCATTTTGATCCATCAAGACCCAATGTGGTCCATTTAGACATGTATGATATACTATTGTTCATTATGATCCATTAAAGCCTAATATGATCTATCAAGACATATATGATCTACTGTCGTCCATTGTGATCAATTAAAGCCTAATATGGTTTATAGATACATATATGATCTACTATCGTCCATTGTGATCTGTTAAGGCTCAAAATGGTCCATCAAGACATGTATGATCCACTATTGGCCATTGTGATCCGTTAAGGCCTAATATGCCCATTAAGGCATGTATGATATCCACTATTGTCCATTGTGATCCATTAAAGCCCAATATAGTCCATTAAAACGTGTATGATCTACTGTTGTCCATAGTGATCCATTAAGGCCCAATATGGTTCATAAACACATATATGATCCAATATTGCCCATTGTGATCCATTAAGGACCAATATGGTCCATTAACACGTATATGATTAGGGATGGGATCGTTACCGGTACCGAAAATCGCCAAATATAGGTACCGATATCGAAAATGTTTGGTATAGTACTGTACGATTCCAGTTACCGGTTCTTTGAAAGTAAAATTCAGTAAAGTGCGAAAACTATAGCGAACGGAAAATACGGGCACCGAAAACGTCAAAAATTTGGTACCGATTCGGTACCGAAAACAATTCGATAATGGTACTAATATGCATACAATAAAAACATATATAACCATAACTAATATGCATACATTAGCATATCATTTATAAGATAAACGAATGGTTTAAAGATATATAATATAAATAATAAAAGTTTGAATTTTCAAATATGTACTAAGATTTTTTGTTTTTTTAATATTGAATTAAGTAATTTTTCTAAATTAGAATATTATTTGAGTGGGAAGTTTTAAATTATTATTAAATATTTGGGGGGGGGGGGGAGTTTTAGGATAAATTTTTAGAGGGGAAGTTTAATTTTAGGATAAATATTTTGTGTGTGTGGGGGGAGGGGGAATTTTAAGATGAAATATTTGGTGGGAAAGTTGAAATTTTATGATGAAATATTTTGAAGGGAATTTTTTTAAGATGTTTTAAGTTTAACTATTGGTCACACATTTTGTTCATGACATTTATATCATTTCGTCACACAAAATAAACAAAGGGACGATGGTTTAATGAATGTTTATATGTAAAGTCACATGAAAATTTGAAACTTTAAGTGTGGCTATTGTCTAGCCTTTGGTCACACAAAATAATATATGTGGCCATATGTATTAGCCTTTAGCCACATTATCAAATATATATTGTAGTCGTAGATCACATTTAGCCACTCTTTTTAAGTGTGGCTGTTTTTTCTTAAGGTGTGGCTAAAGGTTTCGAATGCATGTATTTTTAGTCTCATGAATCAAATATTATGGTCATATATCACATTTGGCCACACTTTTCTAGTTTGACTAATAAATGTCATATTTTTTTTCTTAAAGTGTGGCTAAAAATTTTGAATACATGTGTTATTGGTCACATAAAAACAAATATTGTGGTTATAGATTACATTTGGCCACACTTTGCTAACGTGGCTAATAAATGTCAATTTTTTTTTATTAAAGTGTGGCAAAAGGTTTCAAATACATGTGTTTTTGGTCACATGAAACAAAAATAAGTGGCCATAGATTACATTTGGCTAAACTTCTCGAGTTGTGGTTAGTAAGTGTGGCTAAAGGTTTTGAACTGGTATATAATGGTCACATTAATAATAAAATGTGTGGCTAAAGGTGTATTAAAATGTCATAAATGACTTTCAGACACACATTTGAAAATTTTCAAATGTGTGGTAGGGTTGTTTTGCAAAAAGTGTGGTCATAGCCCATTTTTTACGTAGTGTGAAATCCCAAAAAAAGATATGTAACCGGCTCCGGTGACCGTATCTAGAGAGACGACAGAGAGTAGGGCTGTCCAAACTGCTCGACGATTGAGGATCGCTCGACGATCGCTCGAAAAATGATCGTTCGATTCTCGCTCAGTTTGTAAATGAACCGCTCTGATCGGTTCGATTCAAATTCAATCCAAGCATGAGCAAAGGTTCGCTCGTCGATCGCTCGGTTTCGCTCGAATTATTTTTATTAATAATATATATATATATATATATTATAATTAACAAACCATAATAGTTGGTTATGTAATGTTGATTTGAAGTTGAATTTTGTGGATGGAGATGATCAAGCTTAAAGAAGAAGTTTATGACTTTTGAGCTAAATGACAATTTGTATTTCGCACTTTATTTTGTGCTTCTTGATATTGTTAAGAACATTTTTAGAATCATGATTTTGGTTATGTATTGCTTTTGTTAGTAAGGTCTTAGACATGTTTTAATTAAGTTAGGATTTGTTTTTGTTGAACGCAACCTTATAATTCAATCGAGCGAAACCGAGAGAAAATGATCCGCTCGATTTAGTTAGGATTTGAGAAAAACCAAGCGAAACCGAGCTAAAACGATCCGCTCGGTTCAAATTCAATCTGAGCATGAGCATTACTTTTGTGCTCGGTTTTGCAAATTCGATACCATCGGATCAGATCGATTGTAATTCAATCCGAGCATGAGCAGGCCCTCGATCGGATCGGATCGGATCGGATCGGCTCATGAACACCCCCAATAGAGAGGAGGTAACTGGTTTAGGATGTCCTGAACTTAAAACATTTTGGATGTTAAATGTGTAGTTGAGGTAATTGGTTTAGGATGTTTTGATTTGGAAAATAAAACAAAGTTCATGTAGTTTGTAGAGACAGTGTCAATTTATAAAAATAAACAGTCTTATATTTTTAGCTTGAAGAGCTTCAGACCACATCTTCAGTTGCAGACATGAAAACAAATGAAATCAGCTTGCAGACAGTTTATGTCTGGAAAAACAAACAGCACCTAAGATAACTTTTGATGTGTGTAGGCAATAACTTTTAATGTGGAGGATGATAGTCTTTATGAGTAATTACTTAGTCAAAGATAATAATAAATGTATTAAGAGAAAAAGTATTTAATGTTTTATAATTGTACCCTTTGTTATTTTTTACTTCTCAATTAAATTGTCTTATCAACTAATGTACAAAGTCCTAAAATACCACAATTTCCACCATAAAACACACTTAAAACCCATACGTAACAGATTGAAGATCACTAAAATGCAATAGCAAAACCCTAACAATCCGTAAAAACTTAAAACACTCCATCATAGAACTTTGAATGTAAAACACAACATGATAATCCACATAAAACACAGTAATGTTAGTCATTCGATAATCAAAGCCATATCATCTAAAACACAATACAAAACCCATAGATATGTCTTTTTAGTAATCTTCACTTTATTATTTTTGGGTTTTGAGTGTGTTTTATGGTCGACATTATGGTGTTTTATGACTTTTTACACTTTGTAGGAAAAATAGACTTTGTAGCAAACTCCCACCCTATATATATATATATATATATATAATGTAGCACTTAGTTGAAGCAATTCAATGTATCCTATCTAGACATCATAGTAACTAGTGTTAAGCTCCCCGCGTTGCGGGGCGGGGAGCGTAAACCCGTGGTAGGGGCCGTAAACCCGTGCTAACCGAATGACGACAAAAATCAGGAAAACGCGTAAAAACACGAATTTCTAATATCAAATGACTCACGTGACGTAAAACATAGACGGGGTCAAATATATATCAACTTTATTGAAGTTTATGGGCTATATAATAACTTTATCAAAGGTTAGGGTAGATAGTATTGATATCGTTGTTATTCGATCAAAATCGGTTTGGTTCGTCAAGACACAAGTAGACGCGTCAAGAAATCTATAATAACAAATATCGATACAGATACCAGTTATGATGTTGTTCAAATGTTATCGGGGAGGCTCGCCACGGTAATTAAAAAATATCATTATACTTGACATGTCCGCTTTTGATGAATAACGTAAATAAAAATAAAAGCATGTGACATCTATTTTACTAAAATAACGGAATCACAACTTAGTTTTTTTTGGGCATCCTTTTTTTGTAATATTACTTGCATCCTTTTCATTGTAATTATGACAGTTACTAAAATAAAGAATGGACCCATCTATAAAATTTACTATTGCCACAAATAAATGTATAACATATTACAGAGTGAGTGAATTGTAACAGAAGAGAAGCGCTGGTAATAGCATTTCACACATTTTTCTTCATATATCTACCAAATGTGCACATTAGAATGTTAAATTTCTACCAAAAGGGCAAACTGTGCATTAAAACCCTTGATCGGTTTTCGTACAATTCACCTGATTTCCCCAAATTAACTATACACCATCTCTCACCTTTAATTTTCAACCGATCTTGCTCAACACCACCTTCAATTTCTTGCTGTTCTCTGGTGAAATGGGGAGCAAATGAATGAAAGTGAAGATGGCTTTGGGGTATCATTTATGTGTTTATGTGCCAATGGTTGATACCGACGTCTCACCACCGCCATCAGACAGATTTTTCGTCGACGGTGAAATGGGGAGTAAATGAAGCGCCGGAGCCTCTCCCTCTAGCGACTGCTCATAAGCCGTGATTCGGTTGATGGGTTTTCACCCTGCTGCTGCTTGTGACTGTTGTCGGTTTCTAGGTTATGCATTCGGGTTGGATCGACCGGGTTTGTTGAATTTCGTCCGTTATGTTTGGCGAAGTGAGGAGACCCGCCGGAGGCCATGGTTAGGTCCTCTTCCATCATTCTTTTTACCATCTCTACGTACTTCTCGAGTTCTCTCTTCTGTGTCTCTTTCTCACTCTAATTTCTAGGTGAATAAGCAAAGTGAGGGATTCTAGATGATGACAATGTGAGGAAGTAAAGTTGTTGACGCCGTTAATGTCGTTTCCGTTAAAACACTGTTGTTCAGTTATGTTTGAAATTAATACATATATATGAATAGGAGCTTGTAAATACAGATTGACTGTTTTTGCCACTTTATTGTTTCATTCGTTATTTCGTTAGACCAATTTAAAAGTCGGTTAACATTACAATCAATTTACTAAGATAGTGTTTGGTGTGAAAGAATTGAAGGCGATATGGAATTAAACAAAATATGTTTGGTTATCATGCAATAATGGAATGAATCATTCTATGAGGAATATGATTAATTTCGTTTCAATTATTTATATTCCTTATGAAATGGTGTTTTTATTTTAATTTTGTCAAGGAATGGAAAGAAATTTACAATAATAATAATAATAATAATAATAATAATAATAATAGTTGTTGTTGTTGTTAATTTTACACCAACCAAAAACCATAAAAATGAACACCATTACCGATGTTGTTCGTAAGGTATTAGTTTGTTTCGCATGATATCAATGTGGATATTCATCGATTGTTGTAGACGGAGTTGTATAAACGAAATATTAACGAGCACAAGTTATCAGAATAATCATATTAAATGATAAATGAAATATTGTTAAAAAAGTTTAAAACAAACACTTAAAAAATTGTATTTACTATTCATGAGAGTTCCAAATTTTATTTTATTGTTTTGTTTTACGAGCTTTTTCGATGTTGATGGTCGCTAGCGATGGTGTGACATTAGTGGTACTTAGCATGGTTTTACGCTTGCGGAGAGTTTAAGACTAGTTACCATTAAAAACAACTCAAGGACCAGGAAAGTACAAGTTGTTGATGCACTAATTAATATATAATATAATATTATCAAAAACAGGAAAGCGTAAAATTCAATACGGGTACATGTACCAATGTTTAGTTTGACTCGGTATGGTAGCAAGATAATGGCAGTTTACCGAAACTAAAATCCACAATAATATATACCGATACCGATGTTGTTCCATCGGTTTTTGGTTCGGTACAGCAGCAGCACGGTATCCATACATCAACCGAAAACCATATAAATGAACGTCGGTACCGATGTTGTTTGGAGGGTATTAGTTTGTTTTATCACGGTATCAATGTCGATATTAATTAATTGTTGCATACGAAGTTGTATAAATGAAATATTAAAGAACGCAAGTTATTACAATAATCAAATTAAATAATAAAGAAATGTCATTTAAAAGTTTTGAAACAAATACTTAAATAGTTTATTTACTATTGATGGGAGTTTCAAATTAATAATAACTAGGGTTAAGACTCGCCCGCGTTGCGGCGCGGGTACATCGTAAACATTGAATGAATTAGTCCAAATGTTATATGACGCATTAACCATATGAAAGCACACATGTCGACGTATCCAGTTGAACTCGGTGTAAGCTGTATAAGCATTGTGATTGGATCAAACGTAAAGTAAATGGAATTCATATCGAACAATCATAACGTATTATATGTGACCCAACTCATACATAGAAAACGTAATGGGTATGAAGGAAAATATGCACATGTAATCGAAAGGGATTAATTAGAGCTTTCGGAAAAAAAGTGGAGAAAAAGAAACCATAATTTGACTCCACTCGGTTCGAAAAAAAACTATACGAAACATATATAAAATAAACACGAAAACATATTATATTTGACCTGAATCATTTACCAAAAAAGTTTACGTCGAAACATAGAACAACTTAAATTCATACCAAAACGTACGTAAAAATATGCAAGTAAAAAAGGTTTCTTTAAACGAAAAAGTATTATATTTGACCTGACTCGTCTATAAAATAATTTTACGTCAGAATGTAGAACAAATCATATTTATACATACCCGTACATAAAATATGCACGTAAAAATAGTTTTTAAGTAAAGGAAGTATAGGGGTAAACCGAAACAAAATATTAGTAAAAAATTTAAGATGTTAAAAACGTTCGTAAAACCGTGCCAAGTAGCACCAATGCCACAACAACATCGACTCTCAACATCGTAAAAATAAAATAGAAAAATGGTAAAAATTACACTGAACGAAAAGGAGACTAAAATCGTTGAACCACGCACACCCGTTACAGTGTGTTAATGCGAAGAAATTAACCAGAAACGTAAAAGGCACAAAATAATAAGTTAGTCGATCTAGGACCCGCCCGTTGCGGGGAAGTTTTCAAAAGGGAAAAAATGGACGCGGGTCTGTCAAATATGAAAAAATAGAGCAAAAACGTTGAACCTCACATGCACGCTATGACATGTTAACTCGCAAAATTTAGAATAAACGTAAAACGAAAAACTTGCGAAAGATTAAAAGTATGGAGGATCAAAGTTGTAACTAATAAAGTGTTGTGTTAAATTACAAAAGATAAAAAAGTTTGAGTTAAAAGTAAAAATTTCAAATGGGTTAAAATTTAAAAGAAAAAAACTTTAAGGTTGAAAGTGAAAAATAAAAAAAAATTGAAAAAAGTCCCCAAGCACAGGGTACAAGTCATGATGCACAAAAAAACTTGCTAATTTATATATGGAATAATAATAATAATAATAATAATAATAATAATAATAATAATAATAATAATAATAATATAATATAGGAAAATTGGTCTGTAATGATCCCACCTATACCTTATTGGCCATTAATAATCACACCTTAGAATATTCCCCCCACCAGTCTCACCTTTCACCTATTTTTCCTACAATGGTCCCCCGTTAAAAAAACTTAACGGAGTTAAGCCTTTTTTCAAATTACAAACAGAGTTTTTAGGGCTTTTGATTAGAACGACGATACAAGTCCATTGATATAAAACTTGCCTCAAAATGGTGTTCCAAACGATGAAAACGGCGCTTCAATTCGGGTGTTTAAATTTTCAATTAACCAAAATCAAGTCACTTGGAGCACCATTTCGAAGTAAGTTTTACATCAATGGACTCGTATCATCATTCTAAACAAAAGCCCTAAAAAATCTGTTTTTAATTAGGAAAAAAGCTTAACTCTGTTAAGTTTTTTTTAACGGGGGACCATTGTAGGAAAAACAAGTGAAAGGTGGGACTGGTGGGGGGAATATTCTGAGGTGGAATTATTAATGGCCAATAAGGTCTAGGTGGGATTATTACAGGCCAATTCTCCTATAATATAATATAATAAAATATAATATAATATAATATAATATAATATAATATAATATAATATAATATAATATAATATAATATAACATAACAACTTAAGGAACCGGAAAGTACAAGTTATTTATGCACTAGTTAATATATATATATAATATAATTAGGTCCATACCTCCGTGCTCGTTGCGCACGGGACCGCTGAGAAGAACAAAAAAAGAAAATGTAGAAAAAAAAACACCAAAAGAAAATCAACCAAAATAATTTATGGTAATGATATTGTTTGTATGAAACCTGTGGTCAGAGATGAGCAAATGGTACTGGGTGTTGGTACCGAATTTCCCGAACCGGAAGATCATAAGTACCAATTCGGTACCGACTTTTGGCGTTCTTTGTACCGGTTCGCTACCAGTTTTTACCTTCATATACCAGTACTGTAACCGGTATTTCGGTATCAGTACCGATTCGGTATCGGTTGGCACCGAGCTCATCCTTACCCCTGACACTAAAAAAAAATCATTAAAAGTTGAAGAAAATCAACAAAAAAAAACGTTGTGCGATACCATTGTCCATACAGTACCCGTGATCAGGGATGAGCAAATGGTACCGGGTAGCAGCACCGAATTTCCCGAACTAAAGGATTCAATATCAACTCGCTACCGACTTTTGGCGTTTTCTGTAAAAGCTGGTGCCGGTTTTTACCTTCATGTACCGATACCGAACAGGATCACCGCCCAATTTATCTAATCACACAACTCAAAACCTTACATGACATGTACAATTATACATGTACAAATCCTAAGCCTTATTTCAAAGTACAGACAAAACATAAGAACCTACAATAAAGAATAACATGTAAAACTCTTAATGCATAGCTTACAACAACTATAAGCATAACAATGTTAGAAATTGATAATTGATAATATATAATATTACCAAAAACTAGAAATCATATATAAGAATACACGTATATGTATTGATGTTCAGTTTGGCTCGGTAAGGTAGCAATATAATGTCAGTTTACCGATGTTGTTCCATCGGTTTTCGGTTCAGTACAGTAGTGGTACTGAAGAAACACTAACTAAATGGTCGGAACCGAGATAGTTAGGGGGTTTGAATCCGCATAAAAGGTTAGCTCTCTCTCGGTTGATTCAGTTGTAATGGAATTCCTTCTCCGGTGATTCTGCAAAAAAGAACACCGTTAGCCTCGTCAAGGGGAGAAGAGGGTTCTCTCCTTGACCCGACTCCGGCGTGAGAATAAGTATTGGTATCGGAGAAGATAAGTATCTGAGGAGTGAGAGTAATCTGAGTTTATACCTGAACAGTTCTCTTATTTATAACCGGGAGTTTGGGAGGGAAAACCTGTTATTGAAAAGATAACGGAAAATGCTTAACGCCGTAGCGGTTATTTTTCTTCCGTTTGAGTTCTTTGATCTGACGTCAATTAGCCTCGATCCGATGTGAATGCACACGGATCGTGGTTTGATCTGTGGCTGGGGAATCGCCACGTGGAAAGTGATTAATTGGAGATTACTCTCCAATTGCATGCCTTCGTTATGATTCCAGGGTTGTCTTGTGATGATGACACGTGTCCAGGCGGTTATAACCGTCTGGGTGGTGCATAATTGTATTCTTTCTAGAAGATTACTGCTGCAATCCAGTGTGATACCTTACTGTGTGGACACAGACAAATAAACCCCAAGCCTGGGTAAAATAATATCTAAGTCTGGACGTTGTGGCGGAAGTATTGGACAAAGGCTTTTTAATCCTTTGTTGAATGGGAGAAGGCGCAAGGATTTATGTTATCCTTTGGGCGCGCGACTGTAAGTTACTGATTTCTTTGTTCCTTTAGTAGGACCAGTGCGCAGCCGCGCAAGGTTAAAAGGCTAGAAAGGTTAGTTTGTGGTATGGTCTCAAATCCTTTTTATGAGGTTTTTGGGACCTTACCCCTTCAGGTATGGTATCAATTTTTCATAAAATTTATGTGGGAATGTTCGAGAAAAATAACTATAGTTATGTATTTTGATTTTTTTTGAAAAATAACGTATAGAATCAAATTAAATGATGAATAAAATATTATTTAAAAAAGTTGAAACAAATACTTAAAAGTTTTACTTAGTATCTATTTATGGGAATTCCAATTAAACGATGAACAAAAATATTATTTAAAAAGTTGAAACAAATACTCAAAAGTTTTACTTGGTATCTATTTATGGGAATTCCAAATTAATATGAAAATATTATTATTTAAAACATTTGAAATTATATATACTCTTAAAAGAAAAAGTCGGTGAAAACCCTATCGGTTTTGTCTCCACCTCCCCTCATACTTTCATGATGTTGCAATTTTAGCCCCTTAACTTTGATACCTTCAAAGTTTCATAAATTGGCAAATTTAGTCCCTAAACTACCACTCCATTTTACAAATAGTTTGTTTTTGACACCCCAACTTTGTGATAGTTTTCTTTTCAGCCCCAACTTTGTTATAGTTTACTTCTTACCACAAAACTTTATCAAATTTTATCTTTACCCTTTCTTAGTCATTAAGTTTAGGAAATGCAACTTTTAGCCACTTAACTTTTTATGAACTTTGTAAATGCTACTTTGACCCCCTCGAGAGTTTTTGGCTTAACGATATAAATTCGAGTTAGTCGGGTTGCGTATAATACGTTATAATTGTACGATATAAATTCGATTTACGTTACGTTTTGATCCAATCACAATGCAACTATAGGATACATTGAGTTCAATCGGATACGTTAAAACGAGCGTTTTTATATGATTAACATCACATAACGCTTGGGCTAATCCGTTTGATATTTGCGAAGTACTCGCGCCGCAACGCGCGCGGGTCTTATTACTAGTAAGTACTTAAAAAGGTTTATTTACTATTCATTCTCAGATTCCAGACCTCACAATTTAACCTTGGCTGCTGGACCAGCCCAGCTAGTGCCTTAATTGCCCACGAACTTTACCTACTTAACAAAAATGAAATCTCTTTTCAAGGGTCCATCATCCATGTCTACCAATTTAGCTGGCCCAGCTAGTGTTTTTAAATTTTAATGGCCCACAAACAATACCCACTCACTCGCCACTTCACAAATGAAATCTCTGTTTCAAGTTTCATTTCATTTTCTCAATGAAGGATCTGTTTAAAGTTTACAGATTATTACCCGTATCGACTTACAAGAAAAAGATCATACACTCCGTTATTTTGGCAACGTGTTGGGCTTTATGGAAGGCACGCAATGAAATGATTTTCTGCGGTAAGCGAATCAGCATCTATGCAATGTTTGGTGGGAAGCAAGCGACAACTTTCTTATGGGTGAAGAACCGGACGAAAAACGAGACGCTGAACCGGAATAAATGGGTGTCCTTTGATGTGGCAAACTATGTTTTGTATGGGTTAACTGTGAAGTTGGGTGATATTGTAATGGGGGTGGGTTTAGTGTCTTGCTAATATCCATACAGTGTAATCTTTTGGTGTTGAATGAAAATGCAATTTGCCGTCCAAAAAATATTAGAAAATTTTGTCGGTTACTAAAGATATAATTAATTGGAATAAATCAGTCAATTTTCAGTCGAATAAAGAGTTCCAATAAGGTTATCCGTTTAAGTAAACATATAATTAATGTAACTTGTCACGATCTTAATGACATATATGAATTAGTATTCAACTCTTCTGTATAGACATGACATGGATTCAAAAAAATGTGCCCAAGAAAAATAATTCAAAGAAACACTAGTTTGAGTCAAAGACCATAATTCTTTCGGTTTAGTTTGAGTCACAAACCATGTTTCTTGAGCACATGAAGATGCTATTTTATATTTTTTCGTTCAAGAAAACAGGATCATATTAGGTGCAGCAAATCTATATATTCTAGTAATGTACCAGCGATTCCATATTTTTTGGGGAAATTGGCCTGTAATAATCACACCTAGACCTTATTGCCTATTAATAATCCCACCTCAGAATATTCCCACCACCAGTCTCACCTTTCACCTATTTTTCCTACAATTGTCCCCCGTTAAAAAAACTTAACGGAGTTAAGCTTTTTTCCAAATTACAAACATATTTTTTAGGGCTTTTGATTAAAACGACGATACGAGTCAATTGATGTAAATTTGCCTCGAAACGGTGCTCCAAACGATGAAAACAGCGCTTCAATTCGGGTGTTTAAATTTCCAATTAACCAATATCAAGTCACTTGGAGCACCATTTCAAAGTAAGTTTTACATCAATGGACTCGTATCATCGTTCTGATCAAAAGCCCTAAAAAATATGTTTGTAATTTGGAAAAAAAAAAAAAGCTTAACTCCGTTAAGTTTTTTAACGGGGGACCATTGTAGAAAAAATAGGTAAAAGGTGGGACTGGTGGAGGGATTATTCTGAGGTGGAATTATTAATGGCCAATAAGGTCTAGATGGGATTATTAAGTTTTTTTAATTCGTCACTAGTTTTATGACAAACAACGTATGATACCACTTCTAATAATATATATACATGAGAAAGTTTAAATGAGAACGCTAAATATTGTGAGAACCGTGAGAACGAATGAAAAAACCACGAGAACATGGTCAAAAACAATTCAAATTCAATTTTTTTTACATTTATCATTATTATTCTGCGAATACAATGTTATAAATTAAATTTACACGTTTATATTTACATGTATTCAGGTATTCGTAAGTATTGAAAATTTACACATGTGTATAAATTATAATAAGAGTAATTTTGAGAGGCGAAATGGATTATTTGATGTTGTAAATTCTTCTTTTGATTTGATATTTTAACTACAAACAAATATCCCAATGTGGAAATGGGAGCAAATCGCTATGGACTTTATTACGGGCTTACCAAGGACGCCTAGTGGGAACGACACCATCTGGGTGATTGTAGACCGCTTAACTAAATCAGCTCATTTTTTAGCAATCAAGAAGACGGACAAGTTTGATAAACTTGTTCCGGTTTATATGAAGGAAGTAGTCACCAGGCACGGGGTGCCAGTATCCATAAATCTCTATGATCGCTCTTAGATATGAACACCGCATGCCATCCCCAGACTGATGGCCAAAGTGAGCGTACCATTCAGACCCTCAAAGACATTCTTAGGGCATGTGTCATTGAATTTCAAAACAGTTGGGAGAGGCATCTACCTTTAGTGGAACTCTCATATAACAACAACTACCACATAAGCATTCCAGAAGCACCGTTTGAGGCGTTGTATGGACGTAAATATCGATCGTCCGTTTGTTGGGCTGAAGTTGGTGATAGTCAACTCACCGGTCCCGAGTTGGTACTCAAAGCGACTGAAAATATTGTTCAAATTAGAAATCGTATGGCGGCAACCCATGATCGGCAAAAGAGTTATGCCGAAAAACGCCATAAACCTTTAGAATTTCAGCTATGCGATAGAGTCCTACTAAAAGTATCACCCTGGAAGGGTGTGATTCGTTTTGAAAAAAGAGGCAAATTAAACCCGCGCTACGTAGGCCCATTTGAGATCACGAAGAAGATAAGGCCAGTGAAATATCAGTTAAACATTCCCGAAGAACTCAGTGGAGTTCACAATGTTTTCTACGTCTCAAATTTGAATAAATGTCAGTCAGATGAAACACTGGTCGTTCCGTTGGATGAGATCCAAGTGGATGAACAGCTACGGTTTGTTGAAGAGCCGATAGAAATCATGGATCGAGAGGTCAAAACACGAAGGCAAAGAAAAATACCGATCGTCAAGGTTCGTTGGAACTCTAAGCGTGGATCGGAGTTCACATGGAAAATAGTGGACCAACTGAAAAGAAAATATCCTCACCTCTTTGAAACCAGATCGCAAAATGCAGATAACACAAACTGATTTCGGGATGAAATTCCTCTAATGTGGGGATGATGAGACATCTAGGGAAATTCCATTCAATCTTAGCGACACAACTCATCCTTATTCAATTCTCGGGACAAAAAATCTTTCAACATTGGGATAATTTGACATCCCGTACTTTCATGTAATCACTAAACACTTTCACACGTCTTCGTATTTTTTATGAATTAGCGAATAATTATAACACGCGACGTAGTTTCATATCAATGTTTAAAGTTAACAACACACAAGGGTTTTATCTCGTCAAAACGCAAAGTTATCTAGGATAACTTTCTACCCAAGATAGTTACAACCTCCGCAACACTTATAACTTTCACGACATACGCAACCCAAACCACCTAACCTTCGTGGCCTCATGCCGCCTTCGCTGAATCCATGGACATTTTCGGCCCAAACCACATCGCCCCAACCCTTGACCCATTCGATTTTGCGGCCCAACCCACACACAACCCCAATCCTTATTAGTTTATAAAAAACATGCATGCAACCCCAACACCCAAAACCCTACCTACGACTTTAATTGCAGCCCCTCCCTCGTCTCTCCCTCTCTTCGCCAAATCATCAAGCACAAACAGGACCATCTCTTTCGTTTTCTAAGTCTTCCGATTTCCATCTTTTGCTCAGTAACACACTTGTTTAGATTTCGGTTATAGTTCTTGTTTCACTTACATAAATATTGATTGCGTTTGATTTATGTGCATACATGAGTTCTTGCCTCAAATGATAAATGTATCTTTCAAAGACAAATATTATTTTCAGAATGGGATCTAAGGTTATAGTCTTATAAGGCAATGTTAACTTATGAGTTAAGAACACATCATGGCAAATGATCTCAATTGCAAAGTTATCTTTAGTGACTTGACAAAGTCAAAGATAATGTTATGGATCCAACAATGAGGGTTGATAAGAGATCAAGTTGTGGAATGTTATGGAGGATACCTAACTTAGTTGACTGGAGATCCCTAAGATCTAAGTTCAATAGGACAATTAATTCATATGCCTAAAGGTGGTCATTGTGGGGGCATAGGCGCATAGCTAGTATATATGGTTACATATATTCCCTAAACTATAAAAGATCGCTTAAATATGTCCTAGTCCATTCCTATGAAATTCAGTGACAAATTGTGACACTAAGCATATCATGTGGTAAATGAGTTTGGTTAATCATAGTAACCACAATACTTTTAATGATTTAAGGAGAATCACCTATGTTAGAGAGAAGTGGGGTCGCTTCGAATGGAATTAGGGGCACACTTCCTAGAGCTCTCGCATAACCAGGAAAGTGTTCCACGGCCATTATTTGACACAACTATGAGGAAATAACCTGACTAAGGAGGGTATTGTGTGAAGTGTATTGTCGTCTACACAAATGAGCGTTTGTTTAAGGACATTGCGTCTACAAACCGTTGGGAGGCTAAGTAAACTTCACAACGGAAAGTTTAAAGGGAACATTTACTTATCCGGCAATATTCAACTGTCGATGTTCCATTGAAAATTTTATGTGTTTTGAACGTTCTCCGTTCATGTGGGGGATTGTTAGAAATTTCATGAATGGATATATATTAAATTTATAATTTAGTGAAATTATAAATATTAATGAGAGTTATCAGATGGTGAATTGAAGACCAAACTTTTGCGTAAAGTTTTTATGTCTTTTAATTATAGTTTATGTCTCAAATTAATTAGAGTTATATGTCTTTTAGTTTGAGTCTTTATGTTTAAAACTCTAATAAAATGACTAATTATGTTAGACTTTTCTTTTAACTCTAATTAAAAAAAATTAACCCACATTCTCACATAACCTTCTCTAAAAAATACACCATGTCATCTTCCTCTTCATCGGGTTCGATGGACACCGTGGAAGCCGTAAAATATTTTATAAACAAGGTGGTAGAGGCGACACAACTAATTTTGGAAGAAGAAGAGGAGGAGGATGTATCGTCACAACCACGAAACAGGAACCCACACATCGAGCGATAACTTTAGGTTATTTTTTTTAATGTAGCTTTAGGATTTTTATTTAAATGTAACTTTAGGTTTTTATTTAAATGTAACTTTTTATTTTTATTTGAGTTAAATGCCATTTTAGTCCCTGTGGTTTGGGTCATTTTGCCAGTTTAGTCCAAAGGTTTCATTTTTAACCTGTGGGTCCAAAAAGGTTTCACTGTTGCCATTTTAGTCCACTGGGTTAACTTCATCAATTATTTATGTTAACGAGAAGGGCGTTTTGGTCATTTTGTATGGCCGAATTGCCTTTCTAGTTAACAGAATTACATATAAAACGACCGAATTGCCCTTCTGGTTAACAGAAAAAATGAATGAAGTTAACCCAGTGGACTAAAATGGCAACGGTGAAACCTTTTTGGATCCACAGGTTAAAAATGAAACCTTTGGACTAAACTGGCAAAATGACCCAAACCACAGGGACTAAAATGACATTTAACTCTTTTTATTTACTTTGTTTTAATTAATATGACAAAAAAAAAAGAATAATAAAAAAAATGGGGGAGGAGCATCCACCACACCCTTGGATAGTCCACAAGGGGATGGTCCTCCTTCTATGCTTATGTGGCGCCTATGTGACGGATAATCTCTTTGGAGACTATGTTCCCCATACCCCATGGTCCAACAGGTTGCCTACCACTTGGTAAGCAGCCGCTCTCAGTGAGTTGACTATTCACACGTTTTCTTCGCTGGTATCGCTTTAAAAATCAATTCAAACATGAGAAAACAAAGTTAATCATGGAGATCGGAAACATTATATAAAATAAAAGGTTATTATAATTATATCCCATGTGAACAAAATTAGTTGTTGTTTTAGCGTTAATTTAATAAAATAAAAGGTTATTATAATTATATCCCATGTGAACAAAATTAGAAGATGTTTGAGATTACGTTTTGAAGTGATTATTTGATTATTGCGTTTGTAAAACATAAATAATCTAAAAAGGTGTTTGGATGAAAAAGTGATTATCTGCCTCCAAAACACAGTTTTGGAGAAGCATGTACCTACATGCTTTTTCAAAATGCAGTTTTGAAAACGTAAAATATATTTTGAAAACACATAATCTATTTTGAAAACGCAACACCGGACACCCCCTAAGTTAATAACCCACTTTGTTTGTGTTTTTGTTTTTTTCAATATAAAAACAAACGCACACCTACACATAAAAGAAAATGAAACTTGGATGAAAGTTGATAGATAAACCAATAGAAAAATTCAGGATGTAAATATAATTCAAAATATAGAAAAATTCAGTATGACACCAAAGTCTTGAACAATGTTAATTTGTACAGTACACATGTGACAACAATGATCGTCATGGGATACCCACCCCCCAAAACCCAGTTCACATTAGGCCGTGGGGTATGGGGCGGGGGTTTGGGCGTGGGTTGGGGTAAAACGCCCAAGTGACCACCCCGGGTGGGCTTGGGTTTGGGCGTGGCCCCTTGGGGCTTGGCTTTCAAGCCGGGCGTGGGGCGGGGGGAACAAGGTGAGTTGGCGGTTTGTGATTGGCCCATTAAAAGTAGCCGTTGGGGTAGCCGTTGATGGCTACTTTTTAAAATAAAAAACTTTTTTTTTCCTTTATAAATACTTACCACATTTAACATTTTTTTCACACAATATCAAAACATAAAACACATTATTGCCATGAGTTCTTCAAGTTATAGTGAATCGTCATCATCGTCTGACGATGGTGCAGAAATATTTCTACAAACGATAGCGGCGGTGGTGAAAGCTATCGTGGAAGACGAAGACGATGAGGAAGAGACTCAACAACCTAAACGGAGGAGAAGGTACATCGCTCGTGAACGGCACACCGCTAACGATTTGTTGGTAAGCGATTACTTCTCAGCGGAACCTAAGTATGATGAAAAAATGTTTAGGCGTCGTTTTCGTATGAGTAAAAATTTATTTTTAAGAATATCTAGAGATCTTGAAGAGAAATATGTTTGTTTCCAACAAAAACCCGATGTCACCGGGCAATTAGGATTTAGTACGTGGCAAAAGGTCACGGCCGCACTTAGGCAGTTAGCGTACGGCAATAGTTCGGACATTATGGATGACTATTTAAAAATGTCTGCACGTGTAGCTAGAGAAACTCTTCACAACTTTTGTTCGTGCATTCTAGAACTTTATAGGAAAAGATATTTGAGAAAGCCCTCCTTCAGTGACATGCAACAAATATTGGAACATCACGCAGATTATCATGGGCTACCCGGGATGCTAGGTAGTTTAGATTGTATGAAATGGCCTTGGGAACTTTGTCCTACCCAATGGCAAGGTGCTCACACTAGTGGATTTCACGGGGTGCCAGCCATCATGCTTGAAGCGGTTGCGTCCCAAGATCTTTGGATATGGCATGCGTTCTTCGGTATGCCAGGTTCACATAATGATATTACCATCGTAAACCACTCGCCTCTTTTCAATGATCGGGTAAATGGAATAGGACCGAAAGGAAGTTTCTTTGTAAACAGGATTGAGTACGTGTATGGGTACTACCTAGTTGATGGGATTTACCCAGAGTGGGGGGTTTTCGTAAAATCGTTCACAAGACACGGTACCACAGATCCAAAGAGATTAAAGTTTAACAGGGTCCAGATGGCTGCACGTAAAGACGTCGAGCGAGCATTCGGTGTTTTGAAGAAAAGGTGGCGAATTTTGGCAATGCCTTGTCGACTATGGGACAAGGATCAGATTGGAAACGTGATGTACACATGTATCATTCTTCACAACATGATTTTGGAGGATGAAGGTAGAGCGGTCGTTACCTACTACGAGGACGATGACCCCCAACAAGGTAACGTAACAGACGAAGATAAAGCGGTAAATGAATTTTTAATAAAGTCAAGGGATATACATCAGAACCTTCGAGCTGATTTGGTGGAACATGTTTCAACGATTCCTGGGTTTGAAACCGACGAAGATGACGAAGAATGACTGTTTTTTATTTTGATAATTATTATGTATGTTTATGTATTTTAAAAAAAATATGTTGTATGTTTATTTTTTATTTAGTTATAAATAAAAATATATATAAAAAAATGATGATGTGGCTAGGCCAGGCCGCCCAGCCACGCCCAACCCAAGCCCCACCATACCGCTAATTCATTTGCCTTTGGGTTTTTAATATCTAAAATCCACGTGTCATCAAATGCCCAACCCAAGCCCCACCCCATGCCCCACCATACCCCATGGTCTTAGTGGACCCAATTGTATAACCCATTTGATATAGAATCACTGGACGAAAAAAGTACAAACATATTTACATATTATAAATTTTCAACATGTTTATGCATTGATAGTTGTACATAATGCATAGGGGAGTTTTCAAAAAGGTTTTTTGATATTACACTATTAACTTATAATTATTTGATTTTTCACTTTTAACCCAAAAGTTTTTTAACCTCACAAACTTTTTACCTTAAACTTTGGTTCCCTATACTTTTCATATTTCCCAAAATTTTTGTTTTACGCTTCGTTCTAGATCTTGCGAGTTAACAAGGCACAACGTGCGTGTGTGGTTCAACGTTTGTACGTTTCGCTTTGCGTTTGGTTCAACGCTTTTACGTTGTGTATTTCTTTTCCCGTTTGACATGTTCGTCGCAACGCACGGGTACTAAGTCAACTTCATTATTGTTTTCCATGTTTTACGTTACGGTCTAATTTGTTCGCATTAACACGTCGCAACTTTAATGTCGCTGATTGCGGATGGTGGTGTGACACTGGTACCATTTGACACAGTTTTACACCTCCACCGTAACGTAGTGGGGCTTAATACTAGTTCCATTAAAAAAGTGGTTACATACACTCGCTTTTTGTCTAGTTTTTGAGCATCCTATTTTTTTTAAAACAATTATTTTATGGAAGAAGATAGAATACATATCAAGAACACTCATCTAATTAGAACTTATAATAAAAATCAAAGTTGAAAAAAAATGTTTCTTCAAGTCTTTCTTAATCTCCTTCTTTCAATTGATTTTTTTATAGAATCGTTATGTATTCACATGTATATCTACAATATTCAAATTATGACAAGTAGATAAACCTCTAGAAAAAATAGAGATATTTCCAAATACAACTTTTTAAAAATTTTAAAATTTGTATTTATTTAGCAACACTCACTATTAATTATACTACATATACATTTGTAAGTTGGGGGGAATAGTGTCAGGCAGCTGCCTGGCACTCCCCCATTGGACCAACACGTTTATTGTTTTATATCCATTTTAAAATTACGTTTTAGCACTCAGCTCGAAATAAAATTACGTTTTTTGTCCCCATCTCAAAATTACGATCTTGCCATCAATTCAAAATTACGACTTTGCCTGGCACTCTCCCATTGGACCAACCAGTTTATTATTTTATATTCATTCTAAAATAACGTTTTTGTCCCTCTTTAAAATTACGGTTTTGTCCCCAGCTCAAAATAAAATTACGCTTTTGTCCCCAGCTCAAAATTACCTTCTCGCCCCAGTTCAAAATAAAATTTTGTTTTTGCCCACAACTAAAATTTACGATTTTGCCCTCTTTTCAAAAATATGATTTTTCCCCGTTTAAACAATTGTGATTTCGCCCTCATTTCAAAATTACGTTTTTTCGCAGTTCAAAATAAAATTGTGCTTTTGCCTCCAGCTTAAAATTACGCCTGTGCCCTTAGTTCAAATTTATATTATGTTGTTACCACAAGTTCAAAATTACGAATTTGCCCCTGTGAAAATTTATAATTTTGCCCCTTGGTCAAATTTACAGTACTGCCATTACTTTAGCTTTTGGCAAATTACGATTTTACCCCAGTCAAAAAATACAACTTTCCCTCAGTTAAAAATTACATTATTGCTATTGTTTTAGTTTTTTTTTTTTATTAAAACTATAAAAGTGTTTTGTTTTAATTGGTTTACTCAATTTAATTGTTTTTCGTGTCAATGAGCTAACTAACACTCGCTCATTATTCGGCCATCGTCCCGCAACGCGGGCGGGGCAACACCTAGTTGACAACATTCCCTAACAAGTTAACAACAATCATCGACCCTTTTTAGCGGCAAGGCTGTACCCACTACAAACGGACTTTGGGATCCCGTCCTAATCTTATCCCGTTGAATACCTTAAAAATCGACAAAAAAATACATTTTATAATTCAACGCCTACCAAATAATAAACTGGAAATACTTTTTAAAGATTTATGAAGATTCCCACCATCATCATTCTGTATCTATATATTTCAACCCATTAGTCCAAAACTTAAAAGGGGTATCTTCTTTTTGTAGAGTTTTCAACTCTCATGGTCAAATTCACACATTTCACCTAAACACACAGTGCACCAACTTAACTCCATCTTTGGTAAGTTACGAATTACGATTCTTTGTTTTCTGGTTAAATAAATGGTGAATATTTAATTCTATTGAATCCTAAAGCAGGAATCTTGTCTACCGGTAATAAATGACGATTTTTTTTTTCTTTTTAGGAACAAAAACACACACCGTCACACTTGCAAAAAGATGATATTTTTGTAAAAATTAGACCATAATCTTCAAAACCCTTTGCAAATTCCATGTGGGTCTTGTAAAAATATTATCTTTTTTATGTTTTATGTGTGAAATATTTGAAGAAACTTATGTTTTTTTTCCTCTGTTTATGTAGTATGGCAGCCATGGATGTGGTTGGTTCTAATGAAACTCCGGTGAAAGTTGAGGTTTGTGATTAAATTTAATCTACTTTATTATTATCTCCGCAAATTTTGGATCTTTATGATTTGTTCGTAATTCTAAATATTTTATTTTTTGATGATATTTTGAATTTTTAGGGGAAGAGGCTTGCAATTTTAGTATGTTGGATTCTTGGATTTGGATCTTTGGTATCATGGAATAGCATGTTGACTATTGGAGACTACTACTATGTCTTGTTTCCTGTAAGTAAAAAGGCTTTAAGATCCATGTGTTCAAAAAGTTTTATTTATTTATTTATCTTGACATTTTTTTGGTATGTGTATACTGATAAGAAAAATTGGACAGGGGACTATGTTATTTTATAATCGATATTTTGTGTTCTAGAGTTTTATAATTAATCGGTTTGGCTAACTGTTGATTATATTTGTTTAATATATAATCGATATTTTGTGTTTTAGAGTTTTAAAATTTCGATCATTTTTTAAAACAGTATATTAGTTATAAAAGAACTATAACAAAACTTTTTTGACATATAATATATTGTTTATAAAGTAATAAGAAAGATATAAGGATGGGTTTGTAATGATTATTTTGGTTATGTTTTAGCTATTCGGTTTTTCTGCTCACCCTAAAATATGTTCATTATTTTCGTATCTATAGGATTACCACCCGTCAAGGGTACTTACCCTCGTGTACCAACCGTTCGCTTTAGGAACAATGGCCATACTTGCATATAACGAATCAAGAGTCGATACTAGGAAGCGTAACATTGCAGGATACATATTATTCTTTCTATGCACTCTAGCCCTCATTGTCGTAAGTCAAAGTTTTGACCCTTTTGACATGATGAACTCTATATTTTTATTAAACAAAAACATTGTTCCAAACATGTTCGCAGGTGGATTTGGCCTCATCTGGTAAAGGTGGGGTCGGAAACTACATCGCCATATGTGTTTTCGTGGCGGGTTTTGGTGTTGCTGATGCTCATGTTCAAGGCGGAATGGTTGGCGATTTGGCCTTCATGGAACCAGAATTCATCCAAGTGAGATTGTATCCTTAAAACATTCAAACTTCGGATAATCGCGTGTTACTCTAATTCTTCAAAATTACTGAAAATGCCGTTGGTCTGATCTTGCAGTCTTTCTTTGCTGGTTTAGCAGCATCGGGTGTTTTAACCTCTGGATTAAGGCTAATGACGAAAGGCGTGTTTGACAAATCTTCCAATGGCCTACGGAAAGGGACTAGTAAGTGTTCAATGATCAATGATTTAAATTAGTATTTTCAATATTCAATTTTCAATCTTTAATCTCCTTCTGTCTTTTTGTTTTGCAGTGTTATTTCTTGCAATATCAACATTCTTCGAGTTTTTATGCATTTTTCTCTACGCCTTTATGTTCGCTAAACTACCGATTGTGAAGCATTATCGCACTAAAGCAGCCAGAGAAGGGTCAAAAACTGTTGCATCGGATCTTGCTGCAGCAGGCATCCATACTGAAACTAATGGAACAGTAATTCTTTTAACTCGTTCTTGGTGATGAATGTTGATATAAATTTCAAGTTAAAATAATTGTTGCAAGGTGTTTAAGAGAAAATATTTGGATTTTTTGTGTTTTTGCAGGCTGGTATTGATGCTAAGCTTCCCTCACGATTGAGCAATAAAGAACTGTTGTTCAAGAACATTGATTACGCATTGGATTTGTTCTTGATATATGTCCTTACTCTCTCCATTTTCCCAGGATTCTTGTATGAAAATACTGGAAAACATCAGTTGGGCTCATGGTAATTTCTCTTAAAACCAACCCAGAATGTGTTTCTTGATCAAAATCTATCCATTTATTTATATATGCTTTCATTCGGGCCGTATTTAATGTCAAACGGGTTATATATAAATACGTACATTTTAGTTTAACGGGTTAAAAGCCATCCTATGTTAATTTTTAATACATACAACCATTGAAATCATTTAAACTATGAATTATTATTGTTATAATTATGATGCTATTTTTGTAATTATAAGTAGGACATTAATTACTTGTAACTAGAAAAAAGTTTAAAGCATGTTTGCAGTTTAACCAAACCTAACCTCGCCCATGGCTTACTTCGACCCGAATATGTTTTGACCCGTTATGAAAACCACTCATGTCGCTCTCATCTTGATATGTCTACTACATGTATTATTAATTGCTTATAGACTCGGCTTTTAGTTGTGAATCTAATGATGAGATTTTTCATAGGTACCCCCTTGTTCTAATCGCAATGTACAATGTTTGGGATCTCATAGGAAGATACATTCCTCTAATTAAATCTATTAAGATAGAATCGCGTAAAGGGTTAATGATTGCTATATTATCGCGTTTCTTGTTCATTCCCGCTTTCTATTTCACTGCAAAATACGGTGATCAGGGATGGATGATTATGCTAATATCCTTGCTTGGATTAACAAATGGTTATCTCACAGTGTGTGTCATGACCGTAGCTCCTAAAGGTTACACGGTGAGTTCAGACTACGAGAAAACGATCATCTTTTCTCTTAATATACTTAGTAAAGTTTCTTGACTCGATATTGTTTTTTGTTTTGTGTTATTTTAGGGTCCAGAGGCGAACGCTTTAGGAAACATATTGGTGGTGTTCCTTCTAGGTGGAATTTTCGCAGGTGTCGCTCTTGATTGGCTGTGGCTAATTGGTAATGGAAGCTTCTGAGTAACAAAATATTGTTGGAAATAGTTTCATTATTGAAAGGAATTATGAATATAGTTGGCTTCATTTTGTTTTCGTTTGGAAATAGTTTCATCATTTAAGGAATTATGAATATAGTTGGCTTCATGTGTGTATATATTGTGGAATTAAATATAAAAAATAAGGGTAAGTTACACTTTTTGTCCTTTGTGTTAGTATCGGATTTCAATGGATAGCCTTTAACTTCAATAGTTACAGCTACAATCCTTTATTTGGAAAACTCATTACATTCTACGTCCTTTAGCACTAACTAGGTTAAAACTTTCAATTAAGTATGATATGTGCCTTACACATGATGGTAGATTGGTAATTTCTAAAATAAATTTAAACAATAAAAAATCAGATTTAAAACACAAACGATCTCTTTATCTCACCTCTTTCTATCTCTAAAACTTCTCACCACCTGATGGTCTTCTCCTCTAAAACTTGTGGTGTACTTGGACTCCATTTTTACAGCTTCTACAAACTTCGTAGTTTGCCCCCACAAATTGTACATACAAAATTGAAATCCTCTTTTTATGGTTTAATCAAAAGCAAAGGCAACCAAAAAAAATTGGGGATTAACTGGGTGTGCACAAAAGAAGCCAAAAAATCACGAATATGCCTTTAGACCTTTCCTCATTCCTTGAGTATGCACAAAAGCAACCATCATAACGGTAGAGGTCCATATCTTAGACTAAACCATCAAAAATAAAACAAATAAAATATTTTAGAACAAGTTGGAGACAAAATAAAATAAATTATTTTAGAAAGAGGACAATATACAAGAGGTCAAAAAAATAAATAAATAAATAAATAACGGAACAAGACAAAATATTCAAAAGGATCACTTGGTTAAACTTGGGAGTTTTGTCCCTAACTCACTTTTTTTTTTCATATTTACATAATGATTTTATAAATTTTCCGAGTTAAATGTCATTTTAGTCCCTGTGGTTTGAGTCATTTTGCCAGTTTAATCTAAAGGTTTGAAATGTTGCAATTTTAGTCCAAATAGTTTCAAACGTTGTCATTTTAGTTCACTGAGTTAACTCCATCCCTTTATTATGTTAACTAAAAGGGCATTTCGATCATTTTATATGTAATTCTGTTAACTAGAAGGGCAATTCAACCATACAAAATGATCGAATTACCCTTCTAGCTAACAGAAAAATGGACGGAGTTAACCTAGTGGACTAAAATGTCAACACTTGAAACTATTTGGACTAAAATGACAACGTTTCAAACCTTTGTACTAAACTGACAAAATTGTCAAAACCACATAGACTAAAATGACACTTAACTCAAATTTTCTTGATCCTTCATTAAAATAATATTTGAATTTAATAAACCTTTTTCTAAAAAAAAGAAATGAAATATTTGATTGGTTGAAAAGGAGGGGACCCACATTCTTTTTCCCTTCACGTCGTTACCCTACCAATGCCTACCACCTTAACAGGGTTTAACGTCTCATTGGACGGTGTTACACGCTTTCTAAAGCCGGAAAGTTGCCACCTCACTAGGCGCGTGAGGTGGTAACTCATAGTCTAAACTAATAAACATCTTAGTTATTTTATATTTTTATGTGTTGTAATTATATAAAGACCCATTATATGTTACACTTATAAAAGTTAAACAAAATAAGATTTAAAAATCATATGATGCTCCATTTGCTTTCCTTCCTCCTAATTCTTGAAAAAAGGTTAGTGAATCGTAGAAGTTAAATACACTGAATGTTGTGTCATAGTCAAACTCAAATTTCGTAAGATCTTACTCAAATGTATTGGTTTGCTTAATATGTTTTTGTAACATATAATAGAATATATAGAATTATAGATGTGCGACAAACTTATGAAACCATATAAAATATATATATACTAGGTTAGAACCTCGTGTATTACACGGGTTGAATAAATATAATTTTATATACTAAATAATAAATAGTTACATCTTTTAAAAACTCGTGTATTACACGATTTGAATAAAAACATGTCTTACACGAATAATGTAATCTGTTAAAACATTTAGTCATCAAGATGTGTTTTCTAACAAAAGGAACCAGTGGCGGACCCAGTAAATTTTCCATGGGGTGCGGAACATTTTTAAAAATTTTAGGCTCCTAGGTATATAAGTAAAAAAAACGGTTCGTATCGGGTCGGGTCATGTAAAACAAACGAACATCAAACTAAATTTATATAATCATCAAAAACATGTCAAACCTTGTTACAAACATAATTAAAACGTCGACGCCCTACGGGTTTTCATTTTTTGAAATCTAGCCAAAACATCATCTAAAACTGATTTCTTAAGCAATTCTTTCTCTATATAACATAAGTTCATCGCTCCATAACATAATGTTTCAAATTTAATTTTAATTTTCAACTATTCAAGCCCTAGAAATCATAACCTAAGTTGTAATCACCCTAAAAATATATAAACAACATAATCACCCTAAAAATCATCTAAACAACCATAAACAACGTCAAAACACACAAAATTTCAAACTTATTTAACGACTTTATTACCTTTTTTTCTTCTATAATATCAACCAAAATCATCAAAATAACAAAGAAACTTACCCGTGTTCGGATTCCGGTTAGATTTGGTGTCAAACGACGGTGGTATGGTGGCTGATTACGGTGGTCGCCGGCTGCTCGACTGTTGTCGCTGGGTGATGTTGTTCGTTGGCAGTGCAGGGACGCAAGAGAGAGAGAGCGGGAGAGAATTTCTAAAGGTTTTGGGCTTTAATTATTTTATTATAGTTTGAAATATTGTTAGGTTTGGTTAATGGGCTAAAACTTAGTGGCCTAGCTAGTTAGGAATTATAAGTGGGTAAAGGTATGAGTATCTGGGTTTAGTTAGTTAGATATTAAAAGTTATATAATTTAGGTAGTATTTTTTTTAAATAGAAGTTTACTAAAAATATTTAAAATATAAATTGATAACACCTTTTACCTAAGGGGTGCGGACGAAAAATTTCAAGGGTGCGGTCGAAAAATTCCAAGGGGTGCGGATGAAAAATTCCAAGGGGTGCGGACGGGATTTTCGACGAACCTTAGCACTAATTTTTTTTTTTACCCCGGGGATGCGCCCGCCCACCTTGGGCTGGGCTTGGTTCCGTCCTTGAAAGGAACTCTGAAGTACTATTTGCTTATTGTAATATCCCACTTTATTTTTTATTAGGTTAGAGAGTTGTGTATTACATGATTTATAACATTTTACTTTGTTTTTTTATTTATTATTATGTTAGAAACTTACGTATTACCTGATGTTGGATGATCAGCAGAAAAAAAAAGAAAAGAAATATTTTAGTAAAAAATATTAAATATACAAGAGATAAGCTGGATATTATGATTTAATATTGTTCTACATGTATTGAATAAATTATTTTAACGAAACAATTGATTAAAATAAATATTTTTATTTTAATATGTGATTATCAGTTATCATTTTCCTTATCATCAAAATATAAAAACAATTAAAACTACCAATTAAATAAAATCTTTATCTTTATAAATATTTAAAACGCTAATATATTTTTTTAGATTTTAATAATTAATATATGATTATAATAATTAATATATTATTATCAGTTATCTTTGTCTTTATCATAAAATCTCTTCTATAAAATTTAAATTTTAATATTATCAATAATTGGCTTTCCATAATAAATATTTAGAAAAAATAATTATGACTGTCTTATAGAACACCATGTGTCCCTAACATTTCTTGTATTATATGTATAGATGGGCCTTACGGTTGTTTAATTTAGACTCACTTGGCACTCAAAATCTCATAAGACCATAAGAGATTAAATTATTCTTGTCCAAATGTTTAATTTATTGCAGTTCAGGTAAGATTTGAATACAAAAATATTACATTGTTGTCAAAGGGTCACATGAATGACCAATTTTTTTTTTTAAAAAGAAATCTTTGTTAAAAACTAGGGTTGTTCATGAGCCAAGTCGAGCTAGGGCAAGCTCGAGCTGGCTTGATTATAAACCGAGCCGACTCGGCTCAGCTCGGATTTAAAACCGAGCTGCAAATTTAAGTTCGGGCTCGGCTTGGTTTGACTCGAATTAAAAAGAAAAATTAATACATAGCTCTCAAAGTTCAATAGACTAAAATATTATTCGATAGTTCAAAAGAGCATATCCAAAATGAGTTAAACCTAATACATTACAAAGCGAAAATCAAGTTCAACAACAGAAGATAAGTTTCAAATTTCAACGAAATACAATATAAGTTTATTAGCATGATAATCCACCTTCAAATATGTCATAGATATACAATTACACTCATAAATACATGTAAATAATAATACGGTTTTTGTAATATATTATAAAGAATATAAATAAAGAATCTGGATGTAAACCACAGGGCCCTGGATGTAATAAGTTTGAGATTTGGACTAAAGTGGCAAAACTGGCCAAACCACAGGGACCAAAATGGCAGTTTACTCTAAAAATAAAGAAGGAGTGAGATCTTTGGCGGTGAGCCCATCATAAGACTATGGGGTGTGGGAGGCTTGGGTTGGGGGCATTGCTCAACACGTGACAGTTGTAAGCTCTACCAGTCCACATCTAAAAAAGTGGGGTGTGGAAGGGGCGAGGCGGTATTGGAGTGTCATGTGGCAACAAATTTTCTTTTTTTTTTTTTTGGTTTTTTTTTATATTAATCATACAATTTAATAAAGTAATTTTAAAAACACCTTTTATTTATATTAAATAACTACAATAAAAAAATACATTACATCACCAAAAAAAATCAATCATCTTCATCTTCAATGGAGTTGAATCTAGGAAGTGTCGAAACATGTTCTACCAAATCAGCTTGAAGGTTTGAATCTATTTGTGTTGACTCGATTAAATTTTGGTTTTGCGTTCTCTCTTCGTCACTAATATCTTCGATATTTGATTCGGTCTCCTCGCCATAATATTCAACTATTGCACTCCTTTCATCCTCTAAAATCATGTTGTGTAGAATGATGCATGCGTACATCACGTTTCTTATTTGATCTTTTTCATACAATCGACAAGACATGCTCAAAATGTGTCACCTTTTCTGCAAAACACCAAATGCTCGCTTGACGTCTTTGCGTGCCGCCATTTGAACTTTGTTAAACTTTATTCTTTTAGGATCTAGGGTTCCATCTCCTGAAAATGATTTCACAAAAACAGCCCACTCAGGGTAAATTCCATCAACAAGATAGTACCTATACTTGTATTCAACCTCATTTACAAAAAAATGTTCCTTTTGGTCTAACACCATTTATTAGATCATTGAAAAGGGACGAGTGATGTATAATGTTTATATCGTTGTGTGAACTGAGCATACTAAAGAATGCATGCTAGATCCAAAGATCTTGTGATGCAACAGCTTTAAGCATCATAGCCGGCATTCTATGAAATCCGTTTGTGTGAGAGCCTTGTCATGTAGTTGGACAAAGTTTCCACTCCCATTTCATACAATCTAAACTACATATCATCCCGAGGAGACCATGATATTCAGCGTGATGTTCCAAAATTGGTTGCATATCACTAAATGTCGGTTTTCTCAAGTATCTTTTCATATGTAGTTCAATTATATACGCACAAAAATTGTGAAGACTTTCCCTAGCCACTTGTGTCGACATCTTTAAATAGTCATCCATTATGTTGGAACTATTGCCGTAAGCCAATGTCTTAGGGTGGCCGTAACCTTTTGCCACGTGGTAAATCCTAAATTACCACGCACATCGGGTCTTTGTCGGAAAAAAACATAAATATCCTCTCAATCCTTTGATATTCTTAAAAATAAATTTTTACTCATACGAAAACGACGCCTAAACATTCTTTCATCATACGTTGGTCCGGGTGAGAAATAATCGCTTACCAGCAAATCATTTGCGGTTTCGCGTTCACGAATAATTTACTTCCTCCGTTTGGGTTTGGGTTGGTGTTAGGAAATCCCTTCATCTGAATGTTCAACAATAGCTTTCACGACTAACGCCACTGTTGATAATAATATTTCCGCCCAGTCATCGAATGAGGATGACAAAACAAATCTATCATACGAATCGCTTGAAGTTGAAGAATCCGTTTGAATATATTTTTTTGGAGGTTGGTAGTGGTTTTTGAATTTTTGGGTAGTAAAGATGAATAAGAATTGTTTAATTTATATAGAATATAAGTAAAAGATTTTTTTAGATAGCCGTTGGCCAACGGCTAGCCCAACGGTCCTATCTCACCAGTCAATCCAAGCCAGCCAACTCACCTTACCCGCTCCCCCCCCCCCCCCCCCGCCTCACGCCTGGATTCAAACCCACCCCAGCAGGGCAATACGGTGGCCAACACTGGTCTGATATGGTTTAGCCAGGATTACTTTGCATAGGGCTGGCAATTTTACACGAATACACAACACGAACCTACACGAAGTTAACAGGTATCGTGTATGGTCTTAACAGGTATCGTGTACCAAACAGGTAGACATGAGATTACCTGTTAATTTTCGTGTATAAACAGGTTAAATACCTGTTTACCTGTTAATACCCGTTAGTACACGATAAGAAATTAAATTAAATAAAACTCATCAGCCTTGTGCGTGTGAGTTCCTTAATTCCTTTCTATTTTCATTCCTTATTCAATTCAAAAATAATAAAACCCTAAACTCGCTCTCTAACTCTCAGAAAGCATGTCGTGTTCGTGTTTTTGTGCGTGTTAACAGGTATTAACAGGTAATTTTCGTGTATAACGGTCGAACAGTCGTGTTACCAGGTATTAACAGGTAATTTTCGTGTATAACGTGTCGTGTTCGTGTTTGAAAAAAAAGACACGATAAGTTATCGTGTCGTGTTCGGGTATGTGATTTCGTGTATCGTGTCTTATCGTGTACGGGTATACACGATATGCCAGCCCTAACTTTGCATCCCCCTCCTCAACCCACGTCCCACACCCCGTGTTCTAAGAGTAGAGGTACATATCCTAGACTAAACCATAAAAATAAAACAAATAAAATATTTTAGACCAAGTTGGAGCCAAAATAATATAAATTATTTTAGAAAGAGGACAATATACCAAAGGTCAAAAAGAATAAATAAATAAATAACGGGAACAAGACATAGAAAGAGGACAATATACAAAAGGTCAAAAAAAGAAAAAAAAAAAATAAATAAAAGGAACAAGACAAAATATTCAACGGATGACTTGGTTAAACTTGGGAGTTTTGTCCCTAACTTCCTTTTTTCATATTTAGTGTTTAATGATTTTATAAGGTAATGTGTAGTGGGGCTCCATATGGCGTCATTTTCTCCCATAACCCCCCCCCCCCCCCCCTCCCCCCCCTCCATAACCCCCCGCACACCAAAACGAGGGGCGCCATGTTTCAGAAATTTGGGGGAGGCGCTATAAATATCGCGGCATTATGGGTGTTTGGTTCCAACCTTTGGCCAATCAAAAAAGAGTATAGAGTTTTTAATTAATTAATAAAATTGAAAATTAATAATTAGGTAATGATGGGTAGGGGCTTTATGACTACGGGCTTAAATGCATAACGCCCCATAACGCCCACTCGCACACGTGGCGCGCCACGTGTCGCATAACGCCCACAAAGGGAGGTTATGACTACACATGACCTAACTGTATAGGGTGTGGTCATGACCCTCATGACTACCATGATCCTTAACGTAAGTTTTATGTAACTCACCTTTAATCCATCATCCAAAACCATTACCCTAAAGGTGTGATTATTACCCAAACCACTAGCCCTTTATTTATTTTAATTTATTTTTGTCTAAAGAAAAAAGAAATGATTTGTTGAAAAATGGAAAGGAGGACCATGGTTTCCATGATTTAATCCATGCAAACCATGGTAGATCAAGCAAGGGGGTGGTGTAGCCTTCCATTCATGTTCCTAGATGACAAATCATGTCCCAATTATGACCCCCGCACCCTTTAGCCTAAAGTTTCATTACCTAATCATTTATTAAAATAACTAGGTGATTTTACCCACGCTTCGCGACGGGATTTTGATCGGTATTGATTCGGTTTGTTTCCGTACCGACACAATCCATGCATTCGGTATAGCAATCAGCATTTGTTCTACATGAACCGAAAATCATAAAATAAACACGGTGCCAATACCGATGTTGTTCGGTCCCGCTCAATATGGTACAATAAAGTACAGTAGCGATACAGTATCAGTTTATTGAAACAAAAAACATAAATATAAATACCGGTACCAAATATCGATGTTGTTCGTTTGGTTTTACGTTCGGTACAGTAGCAACACGGTGTCTACTTTCAATAAGATTTACCGAAAACCATAAATATGAATACCATCACATATGTTGTTCAGTCGGTTTTCTTTTCGATATGGTAGCAGCACGGTATCCATTTTCAATAAAATTTATATCGGAACGTTGGAAAAAAAATACATAGATGTGTATTTAGATTATTTTAAAAAAAGCTAACGTACATAAATTATTAAAAAAATTATATTAAATGAACAATATTTTGAAAAAGCTATTTATTTTCATGCTCCCTCTACTTTAATATATAAATAAATAATATATATTATAAAAATATCTTTTAGTTGAATCAAAAGATTATAACAAACTAAAATAAACATATTATATAGTATATAATTATATTATATACTATATAATTTGCAACATTTTGTTGCATTAAAGCTTGTACATCAAGCTTTGTAGATGTATTATGTATCTTATGGTTGTACCCAATGTTGGTTTACAACTTTGAGCCACAAGAAAGTACAAGTGATTATTGCGTATGGTGCCCGATGATAGTACGTGAGTTTGTAGCAAGCATAAGACCATGTGTAGTGGGGCTTGAACTTCAAGCTCCTTCCATGTGGCTTCTAGTATAGATATAATTTGAAACACTTGTATGCATTAAACTATTGTACATCATCTTTTACAATTTAACCTCACAACACTTTTTCTTTCAGCTTTAATCCTCTATACTTTTCATTTTTCGCAAATTTTTCGCTTTATGTTTTGTTCTAAATTTTGCGAGTTAACACGGCGCAACGTGCGTTTGTGGTTAAACATTTTTACGTTGTCTTTTTTTCCATTTGACATGTTCATCGTAACGCGCGGGTCCTAGATCGACGTAGTTATTCTTTTATATTTTTTACGTTTCGGTTTAATTTCTTCGCATTAACACGGCGCAACTTTAGTGTTGGTGGTCGTTGACAGTAGTGTGGCATTGGGTGTTCGCCCCCGCCGCAACGCGGGGGTGCTTAATCCTAGTTTAGTTCAAATAAAAATATTTTAAGAATTAAACAATTAAAATTAAAAAAAAAGATAAAGAATTAAGACACCACTAACAATTCTATAACAACTTTTTATTTATCTTAGTTACTGTTCATCAAGACTTGCTAATAATATATAGAGTTAATTGCCAGGATAGTCCCTATGGTTTCAAATTTTTTCACGTTTAGTCCCCAACTTTTCAAAATAGCATGTATGCTCCCTGTGGTTTAGTCGTTTGTTACTCGGATAGTCCCCGGATTGGATGACAGTTAGTTTGCTCAGTTAAGTTTGTATGAAATGTCTAAACAACCCTTTATACATGTATTAAAAAAACAAAAAGGTAATTAATAAATAGTGTGGGGCCCACCCCTCTTCTTCCCCGCTCAAACCCAAACCAGCAACCCCTCTTCTTCACCACCTTCCACCTCCACCGCAATGGAGGTGAATTCCGACAACATTCCGTTCGAAATCAAAGTTGCAGGTTCGAAATAGAGAACACAGAAACGGTGGTTGTAGGTTCCGACAACATTCCGTTCGATTCTTCGCGTGAAGAAGACTCAATCGATCACTGGCGATCTCTCTCTCACCATCGTCAACGGTACTCAATCGATCTGACAAGACTAAAACCATGTGACGGATTTAAAGGACCCTGCAGGTAACAGATCTACATTAATGCCACAGTTCTTTTCGTCGCCGGAAAGCGCACCTAAACTATTTAGTCGTCGGAAAAACGGGTTTCTTCCTCAATTCGTGATTTCCGATCACACCCAAAAAAAAATCAACCTTTACCATCTTGTTCTTCAATATTCACATCCAAAAAAATACTTTTCATATGCTATCTTAAATGATGGTTCGGTGGATATGTATGGGGCTTTAAATACAGTTTCTAATCTGAATTTGGAAGTCTACGATTAGAATGAATATCAAGTCAAAAAGGGAAAAAGGTTGGTACAAAAGAAAAATAGAGAAATTTAGAAGCAACATACCAGACATCTCAAAAGTCAAGGCTGTTAATTGAAGAAACAACCAAGTACACACGTCAATTAGTTTCAAGGGGCAGTGCAATTAATTGAAAAAATTGAGGATTGATGGTGGTTGTATGGTGGAGGCAAGGTGTAGGGGGTGGTTTGTGATGGAGACTGCCTCTGCTGCTCAAGAGAAAGAGAGAAAAAGGGGTGAGTTTGTTTAAACTGGGCAAGAAGCTGAGAGAAAGAAAGAAATGGGGTGGGGGTGGGGGTGGGGGTGGGGGGTGGGTTGGTTTTTTTATGTTTTATTTATTAGTAAGGGTATTTTGGTCATTTCACACCCACTTAACATCAAAAGTTAACCCTCATCTAGGCTAGGGACTATCCAAGTAACAATTTGTTAAACCATAGGGAGCATACATGCTATTTTGAAAAGTTGGGGACTAAACGTGAAAAAATGGCAAACCACAGAGACTATCCCGGCAATTAACTCTAATATATATAATATTTGAATTTAATAAACCTTTTATTAATCAACGGGGTGGTGTTCTATGACAAAGCCTTTAAATACTTTAAGAGAGGGGAAAGTCTTAGGTTTAAGTGTCAAAAACAACAAGGAAAAAAAAAGAAATTTGCCATTTAAAAAAAATAAATAAACCTTTTATTAAAAAGGAAAGAAAATATTTAATTGATTGAAAAGGAGGGGTCACCATCCTTTTCCCTTCACGCCGGTACGTTACCAACGCCTATCACCTTAGTGCCGGATTTAACATCCCATTGCGCAGTGTTACACGCTTTCTAACGCCATAAAGTTACCACCTCATTAGAGGCATGAGGTGGTAACTCATAGTCTAAACTAATAAACATCTTAGTTAATTTATATTTTTATGTGTTGTAATTATATAAAGACCAATTATATGTTACAGATAAAACAAAATAAGATTTAAAAATCATATGATGGTCATTTGCTTTCCTTCCTCCTTTTTCTTGAAAAAGGTTAGTGAATCGTAGAAGTTAAATACACTGAATGTTGTGTCATAGTCAAACTCATAAATTTCGTAAGACCTTACTCAAATGTATTGGTTTGCTTAACATGTTTTTTTTAACATGTAACAGAATATATATATATATATATAGGATGGATGATGAGAAAACTAGTTTAAATGAGAAAACCAAAAAACTAACTAAAAAAGCCAGAAAAACATACTAATTTTTTTTAATTTAAAAAAAAATCGCAGCTTTTTATGCATGGAAAAAAATTTTCAAAAAAAATAAAAATAAAAAAAAAAGTTTTTTGTTGTATTGCACATGTGCACTATTACGGATATAGTGCACGTGTGTAGTACACATATAATGCACATGTGCAGTACAACAATTTTTTTTTAATTTTTTTATATATAAAAATTAGCGATTTTTTTATAAAAAATTGTAAAAAAAAAATTTGGTATGTTTTTTAGCTTTTTTTTAGGTTTTTTTAGTTAGTTTTCTAGTTTTCTCATTTATATGTAGTTTTCTCATGATCCTCTCCCTATATATATATATATATAGGGGAGGGTTAGATAGAAAACCCTAAAAATTTGAGAAAACCATAGAAAACCCAACCTCCCGACTTTTTTTTTTTGAAAAAAATAACACATGTAATATACATGTTTTTAAGAGTTTTGAGCCAAAAAAATCAAAAAAGCGCCGAGTGTTTTTTTTTTTTTTTTAAATAAACAAGTTTCAGCAACTTTTGTCTAACACATGTTAGTGATGAAAGTTGCTGAAACTTGTTTATTTTTTTTAAAAACATCCACTCAGCGCTTTTTTGATTTTTTTGGCTCAAAACTCTTAAAAACATGTATATTACATGTGTTATTTTTTTCAAAAAAAAAAAAGTTGGGAGGTTGGGTTTTTTAGGGTTTTCTCAAATTTTTAGGGTTTTCTATCTAGCATTACACTATATATATATATATTGAAACGCAAACTTCATTAAAAACCACCCAAGCCCGAAAACCGAGCCGGAACCAAGAGCACAACACAACCAAACTATATAATTACAAATTTACACCAATCCTCCTGAGAGATAGGATTGTTCTTAGTTCTAAACTTAAACCAAAGAAACCCTATCAATCTAATATCACAAAAAACATCTTCAGCCTTCACATTAGCCGCCGAGAAAACCGTTTTGTTCCGAGCCTTCCACAAACACCAGCTTACCGTTATGATGATTCCTTGCACCACTTTCTTCTTAGCTTCCCCAACGTTAACATACTTGTGAGTCTCCATAAGATCCTTGAATGAGAAGGCGAAAATGTTAGGAATACGACACCAACGACTGACCCTATGCCAAATCACCGCAGCCACTTCGCACGAAACAAAGAGATGATCAACCGACTCATTTTCAGCTTTACAAAGGGGGCATAAGCCGTCTCCAACCACTATACCTCTTCTTAACAGGGCGTCGTAAGTAGGTATCCTATTCATTTCCGCCCTCTAAGCGAACACATTGCACTTTATCGGGGTCCACTTGCACCATTCCATAACGTACCTGTTACTGACGTCCACATTACCTCTTAGAACATTTTTCACTAAACGGACAGAGAACCGCCCCGACGGATCGCCCGTCCATTTCCAAACGTCAGTTCTGTTATTCAACGAAACAGAGATCAGAGCATCGCTTAAGATAGCCAGCTCCCTTGTCTCGACATCAGTCGCGGGATCATGTTTCCAGAGCCACAATCCTTCCACCCTGTCACGAATAGAGCAGTTCTTCACAACTTCTAGCCGAAACAGGTTTGGGAATAAATCTTTCAGGGGCATATCCTTTAGCCACGGATCGAGCCAAAAGAAAATGCTATCACCTTTCCCCACTTCGCCTAAGAAAAAACTCCTCAGAGAAATGTTGTTGGGACTCGGCCTATTAATAACCGAGACTATGTTATGCCACACTCCTCCGACCGTCTTCTTTCCCGGAAGAAAAGACCAACCGAATCATCCCGAGTGGATAGCCTCGATAACCTTCACCCAAAGTGTAACGCCATGCTCTTTGTACTTTCCATAATTATAAAGTCTTATTTATATTTCTATTTTTGGAAAGCCTTGTGTTCTTGTATCGTTCTTTCGTTGAAAACGTTGTAAAATCCGAGACTTTGATCATGAATAAAACTCGTATTTCTTTAATTTCGTGTTATACATACATTATACATGCTCAAACATTTAATTTCGTGAAACATTTGTTGCATATTCGTAATTCTTGGAAACTTTGTGTTAATCTTGCAAATACGTGAAACTTATGCATAAAACGTCTTTGGAACAAATAAAATACTTAAATATGACATTCATACGCTTAATTATTCTTGGTTTATGTTCATCATACTTGTTTTACCCTTATACTATGCTTATATGTCGAAAAGGACCCTTGAAACACTTAAAAACCCTAAAATACAAACTTGAGGGGCTAAACATGCCAAAACCTGAAACTTGTCTGGAGGAGAGTCGCAGGCCGTGACCCACCGCCTAAACCTTTACGCTGGCCGCAAGCTAGTCTGATCCGGAAACAGCCCCTTAACAGCTCGTGGTTGGTCGAATTTTTGGTGCATATTTAGTGGTTCTAAGTGTGTTTCTTGCATTTAAACCTCACCTAACCCAACCCTAATCCTTCCCTATAAGACCCAAGTGCTATCCAAGCATTTTTCACTTTGCTAATCATCTACAACTCCCTCAAATCAGTCCCTAAGCAGCTGTAAATCAGAGATTCGAGCAGATTCATACCTTCATACTAAAGTGAGCATAACTCACTCAATTCTTAACCATTTGCCTTGATTCTTTATCCCACTTTCTTGGAACAACCTTAGGAACATTTCCAGAGGTTTTACATGGAAAACCAAGCTCTGGAATGTCACAAAAAAGGCTCCAAAGTGGACTGTTTGTTTCTATTTGCAATCAAACTTTGTCAAACTTAGCTAAACTTGAGTCTATCTCATCTCAAACCTATGTCCTTATGCTTATAACCACATCTATGGTTAGTTAGGCTTAAAAATAAGGTTGAGACATGTAAAATCAGATGATGAAACCTCACAAACTTTTTGGTTTGTTTAAGGGTTTAACCCACCAGTGATATTCAAGCCTAAGGTTTGATGATTGTGTGATTTAGGATTAGCTTGGGCTATCCTACTTGAAAATCCAAACATTGCTTGATGTTTTCTCTTAGGTTAGTTGTTCTTATTCCATTGTTACTTGTAAGTTCATGACCCTCCTTGAATGTTTATAACATCAAGTGTAGTGGTGAACATCTAGAGGTACCTAAATGGAAGACTTGTTCTTCCTACCTCCTACATGATTTCTATGATACTTA
This sequence comes from Helianthus tuberosus, assembly GCA_030545235.1. Classification (NCBI taxonomy): domain Eukaryota; kingdom Viridiplantae; phylum Streptophyta; class Magnoliopsida; order Asterales; family Asteraceae; genus Helianthus; species Helianthus tuberosus. The sequence continues at coordinate 64,197,277 of CM060451.1, read as the reverse complement.
GAGGTACCTAAATGAAGACTTTAATCTTCTACATCATGTTTGACATACATGGTATAGTATTGTTAGGATCGGAGGCTCTCATAATTGTGTTTGTTTGTATACTCTAAACAAATCAATAGAGATGAACAGAGTTTAAGTGCAGCGGCAATGAACAACAAACTTTGTAAACACAATCATAAAGAGAAATGGATTTGATAAACACATGAATTGCATCAGTCGAAAGATTACAAAGTAAATCAAAAGATTACAAAGCATGCTTACAAATAAAACTCCCCCTCAGCCTGATACTCCAGTGGTTGTTTGCACACAAGATGAAAGGATTAGACATGAGGAGAAGAACTCGCTCAGTCAATCAAATGTAACAGTACAGAGTACTGCTCCATTTATAGGCAAACCAAACCACTGAGGCAACTCAGCTGACGTCACCATGAAAGCGACGTCTAACAGCCTAACAACCTGTAACAACTGTTCCTATACAAACACTGCTAATCTTAACTACTGATACTATACAATACAAGAGAGACGCTAAACTACTGCTTTCTCCTTTCATCAGTGCTTTCCTCAAAGTTGATCAGTCCTTGAGTGAGCAGTGCTTTGTCATCAGTAGATTGCACCAGCAGTGTTTACTTCTTCAGTGTTATATCAGTAGATAGGAGGTCAGCAGATGTTGTATACGGACAGTGGATAGAGAACCATCAGTTGTTATAGTCACTTTCAAGGGGAAAGCCTAATGTAAACAGTTGCTTATTGTGAATCCACTGTTGTGATCCGGTTTTGGCTTTAATTATCTATTCCTATGGTAGGGTTCAATCCCAACAATCTCCCCCTGGAACAGATAATGCCAAAACCCTTCATTATTCTGGATCTTTATTTTCTCATCAGAAGTTCCTTAGCTTGTCTCTTAAATTCTGCTTCAAAGTCTTTGGAACTTGAGTCATCCTCATCCTCATCCCTGCACAGTGTAAGTTCAAGGAGATCTTGTAGATCTTCAACACCAAGGCTTAGTGCTTATTTCCTTGATATGTACTTCACTTCTCCATTGGATCTGAACAGGGTCAATACATGGGTCTTTTGATCAGACATCCATTTTAGTACTTTTTAACCCAATGGGTTTCTTGGGAGAGATTTATTTACTGATGAGCTGGGAGATTTTGGCCTTGTAAAGATTTGTAGAGCAGTATCCTGAGCTTTTGTTAGCTCAAAATTTTCAGACATTTGTTGGAAAGCCTTTTCTATGACTTCATTTCCTGCAGCCATGTCTTTTGCAACTTCTTTGTCAATCTGCTCTTGTCTCTTTTGTAGATGTAGCTTGATGTCTGAGATATCTGCTGATGTGTTTGGTGATGATGATTTGTTCAGAACCTTTCTGGCAAGGTCTTGAAGTTTTGCTGATCTGTCTTTATCTAAAGCCATTTTCTTGATGGCTTCTTCAAAGTATTCAGCTTCCTTTTCCTTTTCTTCTGCAACAGTCAGATGTTTCCTCTTTTCTTGGTTTATTACAATGATAGAGGTATCTGCTGATGAGATCAGTGGTTCAGAATCAATGACTTGTTTTAGCTCTTTGTGGTCAGTCTTCTTGGGTGAAATAAAATCTGTCATCTTTCTTCTTTTCAGCCTTTCATAAGCCTCATCTGTATACTGCTTTGTCCATTTTGCTATGGCTTTAGCAGTATCCACCTTTGCATCCACCAACTCCTGCTTCTTTCTCTTGTACTCAGATGTAAGATCAGCAATGAGCTTTTTGTATTTGCTCCAGTTTGGAGCTGTCTTCTTCTTGCTTGGATCATTTTTGAGTCTTTCAATTCTGTTTGCCTCATGCTTTAATGCAACTACTGGCCATTCTTCGAATTGTTTTTCTTCAGCTGGATAGAATTTTTCTTTCATGATGTATGCAAGATATTCTTTTCTCATTTCTTTTCGTAGATCTGTTTTGGGTAGGAGATTTGACATTTCTTTGCTCAGATCTCTTGCATAGTCTTCCATCTGCTTGACTTTAGTGAGCAAGAATTCCATTTTTTCTGAAATAGCTTCGTCACTTTGGTCTTTGCATTCAAGTTTGGCTCTTATCTTAGCTTGCCTTGCTTTGATCTCAAGATATTCATCCATATTTTCTGGGACTATGAAGCCTATGAGAGAAGGAGATCTGCTTTTTGAAGGATCATCCTCGGTGTAGAATTGTCTCATCTCATTTTTTACAGCTTCCGGTTCCAGTGGATGTTTTGAAGCATTAGGATCATATTTGTCCTCATTTGCCTGAGTTGTTTTTCTTTTTCTGGTGTAAGTTTTATTCAGTGAAGAAGTGCTTTTGGGTGATTTGTTGATAGTAGTGAAGATGGTTTGGAGTGAGGTGAGGGTAGTGGTGGATGGTGACTGACTAACAGTTGTTGAAACAACTGTTGTTTCAACTACTGTTGTTATTACAACAGATGTTGTAACATCTGATGTCTTCTGCTTTTTCGCAGGAGGTGATGGTGGTGATGTGACATTGATGAGAGCAGTGGTGGATGGCTGGCAAACAGTTGTTGAAACAACTGGTGTTTCAACCTCTGTTGTCATTACAACTACTGATGTGTCAGTGGATGTCTTCTGCTTTTGAGCAGGTGGTAATTTGATGAGTGGTGATGTAGTTTTGGGTTGTGATGGTAGGGCAGTGGTTGTAGTGTGTGTTGTAGTGATGTGTGTTGAAGAGATGGCAGCTGTTTGGCTAGCAGTTTTTGAAACTACTGACATATCAACTGTTTTGATGGAAGTTTGAGATTTTGTGGTTATTGATGATGATGGTGGTAGGGCAGTGGTTGTCACTTTATTCTAGCTATCTTTTTCTAGTTCAATATAAACACCATCCTCAATTCCCTTCTTCTTCCACTTGATTTTCTCCCCCTTTTTGGCATTATCTGGTAGAGGATTATCCATGAAGAGAATAGTGGGAGGAACTTTTCCAGTGGTGCTTTGTATATGAGCCTTGATAGCTTTGATATCTGCTTGAGTATCTTTAAATCTTGACTCCACCATGTTTGTCAGCATTTGTACATGTATTGCATGCTGCTGATCAGCCATTTGTTTTTGTTTTTCAAGCAGGGGTTGAAATGCATTCCATAGCTCATTTGCAGTCGGTGCAGGTTGTGCAGGTGCTTGAGCTGGAACAGCACTGGATTGCGCTTTTTAAGCTTTTAACAGCTGTTGCACCATATCCTTTATTTCAGCAACTGATGTTTCAAGATTTTCAACTCTGTTCGTCAATTCCTGATATTTTAAATCATCACCCAAGTTAATGGGATCATCTGATTCCCCACCAGCAGTGGTTGTACCAATGTGTGACTTAGGAACTGAGTCCCAAAAATCATCCATTGATGCCCCTTGTTCTTGGTTCTGGGGTCTTCTCTCTTCAACACTTGATAACCTTTTGAGGGTACCAGTGGTTAAAACAAACTCACCGGTGGTTACCAGAGGTGCTATAGAAGAAATTGCCTTCAAGGGAGTCTTACTAATGAAACAACTGTCCAAATGTAGATCTGTTGATCCATCACTTGTAGTTGCTGCTCCACTTGAACTACCACCAAGAGTTACTTGTAACTCAAGGGGTGTAACCTCCTCAGTTGTTGCTGGGATAGCAGGGGTAGTAGCATCAGACCCAGTCACTTGTGGGAGTGTACTCTCAGTGATAGGTGATAGAGAGGAACTGGTTTGTGTCTGAGCTATAGCAACTGCATGCAACAAGGGTATTATGGATTGTGGTAATGTGATTGGTGAGGGTATGGGTGTTGAAAGAGACATGTCCTTGGGATCAGGACTGAGGAAGATGGATCCGATTGGGTCCAGAGCTTCATATTGTGGGGTCCCTGTGCTTACAACCTGATCCTTTTGTGAGGATGCAGGAGGAGTTTGAGGCAATGGTGGAGATCTTTCTTCCATCTGCTGTGATGAAGTAGCAGCATTGGTTTGTGGTGACATTTGTGTTGTCACTGGCATTAGCTCTGGGATCTCATCTTCCAGAGTTGCCTTTTTAGAGGGTTTGGTGGGATTTTTGGATGATTTCTTTTTGGCCTTTTTGGTGATGGCAGGTGTGGGTTTCAAAGCAGTGGTTGTGCTGCTATGATCACCTGGAGCAGTGGGCTCAGCAGCAGATGTCTGAGGAGCAGTGGTAGCTGCTAAATTCTGCTCAGGCACCTCTGCTTTTGTTTTTAAAGGTGCTAACATTCTATTGAATGTTTCAGGTGTCAAACCTTTTATTTGAAAATAAACACCTTGTTTGAGCAGATTTTCGTTTTCTTTTCCAAATTTTTGTTTAAAATAATAGCTTAGAAACCTTGGAAAAAGTAAAAATGATTTGTTATCAACATTTTTTACCAAGTCATCAAAGATCTCCTAGGAATAATTATAATTTTCATTTTTTAAAATAGCATAACCTAGACACTGGATCTTTAATGGTATTTCGTTAAAAGCAGTTGTTTTATTTGAAACCCACATCAAAAGTGTGTGGAATAAAAATCTAGGTGCAGAAGGAAAGAAACCTTTTTGTAAGGTATCTCTTTTTTTTTTGTTCTGCATACCCCCTTTTCAGAAAATCAGTTTTCAACTCGTTCTTGGGAAAAGATGTTTTACCTTTCTGATCATCGAGTTTAAAGACTTCCGAGATGGATTGAGGAGTAATTTGAATTGCTTTACCCTGTATGGAGGAGTTGATGGCTATGACTTTATCGTCTTGTTTTTCAAGCGTAGCCTTTTTCCAGAACTCTCTCTGGGTTTGTTGATAGATTGGGGCATTTGCTGTTAGCAAAGTTTTATACTTTGACGCAGACATAATGTCGATGATGGAATCGAAGGTGTGATTGTTGGTGGGTTTTGTGAGTAGACCCAGATAGTTGTGAGGGGATTTGTATGGGATTTCAATGGGTTCAACGGCCATTTGTGTGGCTTCTTTGGGAGATGAAGATGAGGATGATTTTGATTTTGATTTTGACTTCGTCATTTTGATGAGGACGAACGAAGAATGATTTGAGATGGAGAGTGGGAAACTGCTTTGAGAAGAGAATTTTGGAATTCAATTCGACAGTGTAAAACCCTGTTTGGGGGTTTAGGGCAGGGTTTTATTTAGGGAAAAAGTGAATGCTGATGTGGCAGCGGTTACAATGATCTGATGGCTAAAAACTGACCACGTGCTAACCTCTGATGAAAAGATGAATAATGGAGGACAGTTGTTTTGGAGAGCCACTGATGAAGCAAATATCAGTGGTTACAACGGTAACAATACGAGAGCAGTGGGTGATTTTTACTATCAGTGGATAGCATATCAGTGGATAAGACCCTGATTTTGAGCATCAGTGCTTGCCAAGAAAATGAAGGATCAGGGGTTAACTTTCAGCAGTGGACAGTATTTAGGAAACAGATGTTACAGCAAGGCAGTGGTTAGGGATAATGGTAAAGATTTGAAAGACTAGTATATCAGCAACTGTTAGTGCACCAGTGGATAAGCTCTTGACGAATATTTTGAGCATCTGCTGTTCTGATGAAAGAAATGATTTTATCTTGTGAAATCACAATATCATGTCTAACATCTGTTGATGTTGATTCTGAAATATCTGCAAGACTGTTATTCTCAACAAAATACATTTTAGATGCAAAATGTCAAGTTTAATATGTCAGCAATTTTTACAGAAATTTTCATCCAAGGTTTTGCCACATGTCAATTTACAGGTTTTGGAGCTTTTATAGATTCCTGACAGTGGTTTAGTACCCCAGATGATGTAGACCCTTTTTACTAAGGCTACTCATTTTGTGTCATAATTTTTGAATTAGAACATGAGTACCTAAGCATTTTAAGGTCAGTTGGCAATCAATCTTTTAATCAGTGTTAAAACAAACTTGAGTTTGACATGACCTTGACACTTGTACCATTTCCTTTTGATCTGTTATTAAGGATAGTATCACCAACAGAAATAAAGGTTTTATATCCTGACAGGAGATTGAAACTTTTACTATAAAAAACAAGTAAAAGTACAAAATATATCATTCTAAAGAAAAATAAAGAATAATATATCATGCTTTATTGAGAAAAAAATTTTCAAGAAAAATAATTGAAGGTTTTTCTGAAGACAACATCAAAAAGGATTTGGTATATTTTCCAATAAAACTCATAATCACATCACTCTCAAGTTTTATGAAAATGGTCAATGGTTTGAAAATTTGTCTAGTCCTCTTGTAAGTTTAATCACTGGTGATACTATTGTTACCTGAACTTTCCTGAATCAATGAATGCACACAGTTGCTAAATGACCATTGTTACCCCAATTTTTGACTCTTAAGTGTTTTATATTTATACACTTTTCTTTTGACTTCAAAAGTTTAGAGATAAACACACTTTTGAGTTTTAGTGATGTGACAACCCTCACAAAACCAGGTATCCGTACAATTAATTAATATTTAATTAATGCTTAATTACTGTGCTTGCTTACAATTGTGGTTAAACTGCTTCTTGATTTTTGATACATACATACTCATGCATCACATTTTATACTGTCACTCTATTAATTACACACAAACATTAGTGACAACCTTGATACACAGAAGCACAGTGAGCACACTATACGGATAACCCAGTAAACATGCTGACATTGCCAGCACCTAAACAGACATTGTTCTGAGGCCAGTATGAGCCGAGAGTAGAATACTACACTAGTAGGGAGTGTAGGGAGGTGAGAATCATTAAACTGCGTCACTAGGTGATAGTTATTGTGACAACCCTCACCAAACCAGGTATCCGTATGAATTAATTAATATTTAATTAATGCTTAATTACTGTGCTTTCTTACAGTTGTGATTAAACTGCTACTTAATTTCTGATACGTACATATACATGCATCATACTTTATTGCTGTCACTCCATTATTTACACAGAACTATAGTGACAAACTTGATGCACAAAAGCACAGCAGCACAAAGAACGGATAACCCAGTAAACATGCTGACATAGCCAGCATCAGACAGACACTGTCTCTAAGGCCAGTATGAGCCGGAAATAATTTACTACACTAATAGGGAGTGTAGGGAGTTGAGGTTTGTAGAACTGCGTCACTAGGTAATAATTATAGTGACCGGATGTGCCTAAAACATGTGTTAAGTACAAAATCCTGCACTTTAATACAAAAATTCAGCATTTTAGCTAACTAGTAAAGTGCAAAAAAAAACATGGGAAAATAATACTAGACACTTTCCAAAGTGTCGGGAATTTATTGTGTCACTAAAAATAATATTAACGACACTTTAAATGCTTATTTAGCACTTTAACGGATTAATATCCAACCGTACAACCGGACTTTACCCGAAACATAAAAATAATGTCAATGACATTGTTTTTCTTTTTCTGAGCCAGTTAGGGTCCCCGAATACCCTAACACCCGTTATAAATTACAACACACTAGTAACTAATTTTTATTTCCTAACTAAACTAAATACCACTAACTAAATGGTTGAAATCCCATTTGTAAACCCCACCCCCACCACCGTTTGGTTCCCTAGGGGACACCACCCTTACAATTTTTGATTATTTAATTGATGGTTGCCTAATATCTTCCCTACACTTTATACAATGGATAATTAGAAGACATGTATTATATGTATGCATGAGGGATCACCACTTTCATTTATTCAAACACTTAACCAAAATTGTTTCCTTTCCCTCTTGTCTTGCCTACGGCCGAACACCACAACCATCATTCCACCATCTTTCAATATTGATCAAGGCATTTTACATACAACCAAAGGTGAAGGATCACATACGAGGAGACCCGGTGTTTACGGAATCGCAAGGACCTCTCTACATCGCTATTAACCACCCATTTTTCGTCTAGTTTCTTCCCTAGCCTCGAGCTAGTAGTAAGTGTCTCTAAACATTCTCTTGTTCATATTTAACGTGGTTAATAAGAAGTTTAACGGGTAAAAATCATGAACATGCGAAAACAAAACTAAAAGTCTTTTTAGAATGATGAATATGGTGGTTAATGAGTAAATATTAGTGTAAAACTTATGGAACTTGTTTTGTTATGGTTATTTATTATTGTTGGATGCTAGTGGGGGAAACGGATCGTCATCTAACCACGCTAGGTCATGTTCATGGAACATGAACTAGCACTATGTTTAGTGTAAAAATAACTGGATGACGAACCCTTTCACTCACAAACATGAACTTGTGTAAAAACGATTTTTCTTATGAAATGGAATTCTAAACTAGTAGATCTAAGGATCTACAAGTGGTATTTTTGAAGAACCAAGTGTATGATGAAATCATATTTTAAAAGCCGGATCTTTCTTGAAATAAAGACATTTTTGTGAACCAAAAAGTGTGTAGACACTTGTGTAACAAAAATATTTAACAAAGAAATATTTTTGTAATTTTTGACCAAGAAGATGTAAACTTGCATTTTCTCTAAAAATAAGATTATCAAGAAACCAATTTTATTTATAAAGATAGAAAGATCTACTAAAAATATTGGAAGGTTACTACACGCTTTTACACAACTTACAAGTTCATGTGTTTGCGATTTATGCATATTTTTTACTAGTTTGATATTTGGATATAGTATTTTGATGATTGGAAATTGGTTGATTGAAATTCTAAAAGAAAATGATAAGTTTGTAAGCGTGGCCACCTCCAGTTACAGAGGAAACTCTGGCGAATTTTTTTTCCAGAAAATAACACTTAGAATATTTTTGTGACAAGTGCTATGAATATATTTTTCGACTTGTTTTCCAAAAAAACTTCGCCATGAATTTTTATTACAAAATCTCCAAGTGTCGGAGGTGGGATTTTCATAAATAAAACTTGTTAAAATGTATATTTAGAATATATATTTTTCATCATAGCACTTGTGTGAGTTTTATGATTATTTTGTGAACTACATAAATATTATTTTTAGAGTAAAAATAATACTACTGGAACATACTGAATATTAACGACTCCAAAATAATACTAACGCCTTCACAATAAATATTTAAGTTACACCGGTATTATTATTACCACCCGAACTTTACAACGTAACTTATGTATTTTCGGAAAAATACTCTTGAAAGCGTATTTTGATAAAAGTATTATTTTGGAAATTACATGGAATAAAATATAATATTTTTGGGAAAAGTATTTATATTTTGGAAGTAGAATATTTTTAGACAAACAAATTAAAATATATTTTTAAGTGAGACTTAATAATATATTTCGAGGATATAAAAACGCACATGTATCGAAACCCCCATCCTTGGGAAGGAATACAATTATTAAATAATTAAGAAGTGTAAACACGAAATAGTTGTCTAACTATTTCCCAAAGACATTTAACCTTAAGCTAAGGCACGGCCGTCCGTCTAATAGAAGTTTGTACGTATAGGTCGTTACGCAGCAGGTTGACTGGGAGATTGCTATTTCGAGACGCACTTCAGTGAGTTCATGTCCCCCTTTTCTCTTAACTGTTTTCAGTTTTTATAACTTCGGGGGTGAAATACATGTTACAATTACTACAAACACTTTTATACATGGTATGATTAGCTAAGGAATTTACTACTAGATCACGTGAATGGATAGGCTATTATCGTAAGACCATTAACCCTTGTATAAGGACCGAGAGGCATGAGTGATAGATCTATCGGGTGTTGCGAGCCCCACACATGGGCCAGCATGTGGTGACTATGTCGTTCCGCCGGAAGGACCGGTATGAAATCCGCGTTACAGGTTTGAGTGCTTCCTAGGCCATATCACTTATTAATGTATTAGCTACACATTAATCGATCTCTTTTTCCTTATTTGCTACATACCACAGATTTTATACTTACAAAGGTTTTACATACTCACTTTCACATGAACTCGCTCAACTTTTTGTTGACTTTTCAACTTACATGTATTTCAGGGAATTAGGATCTGGCGAAGTATGCTACGTTTTCACGCTGCGTAAGAGTTATGAGGTCATCCACGTTTAGGGATTGTGACTTTTATCTGGACGAGTCGCAAGTCTTAAACGGTGTCTATTTTATGTTTATGGTTATGTTGTATGAACAATGTTTTTATGGGTTGTAACTCATTGCATGTGTCAACTTTAAACAATGTTGTCGGATTTTACTTTTAAAACTTGAATCAATGGATGATCTTCATGGTTTTATTTTCATATAGCTTTGTTGTGATTAAGCTATGGTACTAAGAAGTCACACCAAATAAACCCACGCTTCCGCAAAGCCAGGGTGTGACAGCTTGGTATCAGAGCTTTGATCATAGCGAACTAGGATTCCTTCTCGAGTCTAGACTATGATCACTATGGCTCTCACGAAAACATTTTAACACTGCATACACGTCCAGATCCAGAGTGCAAAATATTTTTAAAGTTATGGCTCAGTCTGAGAGGCTGGGAAGTTAATCTAGTGGGACTAGGGAGTCAGTCTGAGAGGCTGGGAGATTAATCTAGTGGGACTAGGGAGTCAGTCTGAGAGGCTGGGAGATTAATCTAGTGGGACTAGGGAGTCAGTCTGAGAGGCTGGGAAGTTAATCTAGTGGGACTAGGGAGTCAGTCTGAGAGGCTGGGAAGTTAATCTAGTGGGACTAGGGGGTCAGTCTGAGAGGCTGGGAAGTTAATCTAGTGGGACTAGGGAGTCAGTCTGAGAGGCTGGGAGATTAATCTAGTGGGACTAGGGAGTCAGTCTGAGATGCTGGGAGGATAGTCTAGTGGGACTAGGAGATTCAGTCTGAGAGGCTGGGAGGTTAGACTAGTGGGACTAGGGGAATTACTTGATTGCTTATTGGTGACTAACCTGCTTATTTGATTATATGATTGATTATTTGTGCATATGAGTGTTTGTGTTACAGACATCATGCCTTCATCAGATACTGGAGAGTCAGACACCACAGATCCCATGGCCATAGTGTCAGACGACATAGTTTCATCAGAGCATGAGGTGTATACTTCCGATATGATCAGCACGGATGATGACGACTTTCAGCCCTTTGCGCTGCCAGATGTCGTAGCAGAGCCAGCTGATGGCCATCTTGTTGGGGATTTGCCACTCGTGGAGATCCCTTCTCCTCTACCCCTTGCAGCTTACGTCGTTGTTGATATGCCCCTCGACGTTGTCTCAGACGGTGACGTTGACTTGTTTGAGGAGGACCCACTTGAGGGCGAGGCCCACATTGCTGCCGGTGATATCCCACTTCTTGCTAATGCTCCTGCGGAGGAGGCTCCCGTACATTCACCTGCTCCAGACTCCTTTGAGTCTGTGGCATCCCTACCTTCGCACGCGCAGGGAATGCAGCACCACTCACACGACGACGACCCGGATATGGCGTCATCCGCTGCACCTGTTCCTGCGCACAGCTTTGAGTTTGATCATGATGATGATTCAGATCCTATTTTTCCACCTGGCTTTGATCCAGACTAGGACATTGAGTTCGTGCACTTAGACCAGCATTTGGATGATCCTGTAGCCCCTGTAGACCCTATGTTTGCTGACCCAACTGATTTTGAGATGGAGTTTGTTGATCCGGAGCCGATCGTGGCCCCTGAGCCAGGCATTGCTCCTGACCCCGCATTTGCGCATGACCCTGTTCATGCCGATGCACCTGCTATTGCTCCTTTGGTTGATGATATACCTGTTGATGATCATCCTGGTGTTGTTCCACAGTTGGTGGATGATCATGCTATTGATGTTCATATTGATGCTCCACTGTTGTTAGAGGATCCCGTTGTTGCACCAGCTCTCGCACCACCCGTTGCGGACCTACCTATTGTCGCACCACATCCTGATCCTATGCCAGTGATGTTAGACCATGCACCTTTCGCGACCCACATTGATCCACGATACGCTCACACCCACAATGGGTGGATAGATGATGATGATGAGTTCCCACCTTTCGTGGTACCTGTTATACCCCCCTTCAGCCCCTGTTTTAGCCCCTGTTTTAGCACCCATTTCAGCACCCACCGATATCCCACCATTTCCCCCGCATACCGCCGATGCACGTCACATGGATTTTCCTTTTATGTTCCGTCAGATTATACCGCCACCGCGCCCGGGAGAGGGTTCCTCGACTCATCCCTTTGGTCATGTGCCGACATCTGTTCCGGTCATACCACAGTTTTCTTCTGCAGTTCCCACTGTTGCACCCTTTACAGTACCATCCTTCGCTCCATCTAGTGAGCCGTTTCTCGGGACCACGCCACCCATTATGCCACCAACGGATCCGTATCACCCATATCATGTCGGGTCTTCTACCGAGGATGTCCTTGTTTCTTTCATGATACAGCAGGAGGCGCTGACAAGTCGCGTACAGGAGCTAGAGAGAGCTCAGCGGCTCCCGTGCCAGTGCCAGACTCCACCTGCCGTATCACACCCTCCTCGACCACTTTCATCGGATTCTGCTGCTCATTTTTGGACTCCGGAGCAGCAGATAGCGTACTTATTGCGCTCTCATCGCGCTATGGAAGAGGATTGGCTTCACATGCGACGTTTACTCTTTTCTCGTTTTCCCCCTCCTCCACCGCCATCAGCATAGGCACATTTTTGGTTTGTTGCAGGTGATGCTACTTTTGATGAGAGGACCGTGATTGTGCAGACTACACAGCTTTTGGAGACCACATTTTGGATGATTGTGACTTTTGATGTTTTGTATATTGGTTGTTGATTTGGTAGTTTGGACTAGGGCGATGTGGCCCTTAGTCACTGATGAAGTATGATACAGTTATGAACTTGTAAACCTTACATTGTGGTCTTGATTTATGACAGCGCAATCGCAGTATTCTCATTATATGTGATGTTGATTGATTGTTTATGTTTTATAACATGAGATGTTATGTGGATGATTTATTTATAACATGAGATGTTATGTTTTGATGAATGTTACTGTATATGTATATTTATTATACTATGACCTGACCTATACGATCATCTTTTTAGAAGATGCCTCCAAGACGCGAAGTACGCATGCCTACTACCCAGGCAGAACTCCAAGGGATAATTGCGGCCGCTATAGCACAGCACGAGGCTCTGCGCTCCGAACCTAGCAAGGGTACCACAGAAAACAATCCACCTCATGGCTGTACCTACTGGCACTTCCTCAACCACGAGCCTCCGAAGTTCGACGGCACTGGAGGTGCCATAGCCTTTGTGAAGTGGATCGAAAGAATGGATTCCATCTTTCAAGTGAGTGGTTGTACGCCGGAACAACAAGTGCCATACGTTTCTGAGCTGCTTTTAGATGAGGCTCGATTATGGTGGAATCTTCAGATTCGTATAAAGGGCGCTGCTGCAGCATATGCGTTAACATGTGGTGAGCTGAAAGGAATGATGCATAAGAAGTATTGCTCCCAAACGGAAACCCAGAAGTGGGAAGATGAATTTCGGAGCCTGATGATGGAAGGTCCGAAGGTGTTGGAGTACGTGCAACGACTTCTTGATTTGTCACGAATTGTTCCGTACCTGGTGAAACCAGAATTGAAGAAATTGGAACAATTCATTTGGGAACTGGCGCCTCAAGTCTTGAGCTTGATGACAACATCAACGCCACCAACAACTGATGCTACAAGTAAGATGGGTTTGGCACTCGCTACGGAGGCACTAAGATTAGAAAAACTTACAAACCCTGCCAAGAAGAAGGAAACTCAGGTAGAGTCATCCGGAAAGAACAAAAGGAAGCTCACCGAAGATACCCGAACGAATAATGAGAACAAAAGAAAGGGTTATATGAGCACTCTGCCCAAGTGTAACACCTACCAGTGTCATCATTCTGGCCGGTGTGGGCCAAAAGTATGTGAAGCTTGTGGAAAGGTTGGCCACTTGAAGGATTCTTGCTGGGCTAGTGCTGGCCGGGGAGGCCAAGGAGGTCTTGGTAATCGGAACAACAACCGAGGAGGCAACGGGAACGGAAACCGTGGAAATGTTGCGAATCAAGCTGGGAATGGGAATGGCCGAGGGCCAGGATGCTTTAACTGTGGGAAATTGGGCACTCCAAGAAGGAAAGCCCGAAGCTGAATCAAGCCCGTGGGAGAGTATTCAACATTGGCGCAAGGGAAGCGCACCAGGATCCAAACGATGTCACTGGTACGTTCCCGATAAACCTACGCTTTGCATCTGTTCGGTTTGATACTGGTGCCGATTATAGCTTTGTATCGTTAGAATTTAAGAATATACTTGGGTTAACACCTAGTAAGTTAGACGCTTCGTACTCGATCGAATTAGCGAATGGGAACTAGTTGAGACGGGTGAAGTCATTAGAGGAAGTGATAGAATTGGGAGGACACGAATTTACGCTAGACCTGCTACCAGTCGAGTTGGGAAGCCTTGATGTGGTAGTGGGAATGGATTGGTTGTCCAGGGACAAGGCCGAGATTGTTTGCCACAAGAAGACCATCCGTATCCATGTGACGGATGAAGAAATAATCATAGTGCATGGAGAAAAACGTGATACGCCTCTAAGAATCATCAGCTGCCTGAAAGCTCGAAAGTGCTTAAAGAAGGGATGTGTTGCTTTCTTGGCACACATCGTGGATAAGAAAGTTGCTGAACCAAAGATTGAAGACATTCCAGTCGTCAAGGAATATCCGGAAGTTTTCCAGAAGACTTGCCAGGATTACCGCCTCAAAGGCAAGTTGAATTCCACATTGATTTGGTTCCAGGCGCCGCGCCTGTAGCCAAGGCACCCAATAGACTTGCGCCATCAGAGATGCAGGAGTTGTCGACACAACTCCAGGAGCTGTTGGATAAAGGATTCATTAGACCAAGCTTCTCACCTTGGGGAGCTCCGATTTTGTTTGTTAAAAAGAAGGACGGTAGTTTTCGTATGTGCATAGACTACCGTGAGCTTAATAAGTTGACCATCAAGAATAGATATCCCTTGCCGAGGATCGATGATCTATTCGACCAGTTGCAAGGCTCAAGATTTTATTCGAAGATCGATTTGCGATCAGGATACCATCAACTTAGGATACAGGAGGAAAGTATCCCGAAGACAACCTTTAGGACTCGTTATGGACATTACGAGTTCCTAGTTATGGCGTTTGGATTAACAAACGCGCCTGCAGTTTTCATGGACCTAATGAATCGAGTCTGCAAGCCATACTTGGATAAGTTTGTGATTGTGTTCATAGACGATATTTTGATTTATTCGAAGACAAAGGACGAGCACGAATAGCACTTAAGAGCTATTCTAGAGCTACTTAAGAAGGAGAAGTTATACGCCAAGCTCTCGAAGTGTGAGTTCTGGCTACGTGAAGTCCAATTCCTTGGACACGTGGTAAATGGAAATGGAATTCATGTTGATCCCACAAAGATCGAGGCGATCAAGAGTTGGGAGACCCCGAAGACGCCAACCGAGATTCGACAGTTCTTGGGTTTGGCTGGTTATTATCGAAGGTTCATTGAGGATTTTTCTAAAAACGCTCAACCTCTATCCGCGCTCACCCAGAAGGATAAGAAGTTTGATTTGGGAATCAAACAGGAAGAAGCATTCCAGCTACTGAAAGACAAGCTTTGCAATGCACCGATCTTAGCGCTACCCGAAGGAACTGATGATTTCGTGGTATACTGTGACACCTCACGTCAAGGATTGGGTTGCGTGTTGATGCAACACCAGAAGGTCATAGCTTACGCGTCACGCCAATTGAAAGTTCATGAAAAGAACTATACCACGCATGATCTAGAGCTAGGCGCAGTGGTATTTGCACTGAAAATCTGGCGACATTATTTGTATGGTACAAGGTGTACAATATTTACGGATCATAAAAGTCTGCAGCACATATTCGACCAAAAACAACTGAATATGAGACAGAGATGTTGGGTCGAATTATTAAACGACTACGACTGCGAGATTAAGTATCATCCAGGGAAGGCGAATGTGGTCGCCGACGCCCTGAGTCGAAAAGAAAGGATTAAGCCCATAAGGGTTAGGGCTTTGGAGATGATTGTCCAGAAAGATCTCTCTCTACGCATTCGTGTCGCACAGAGAGAAGCTTTGAAAGAAAGGAATATTGAAGATGAGTATCTCCGTGGGATGGAGAAGCAATTGGTGCCAAACGAGGAAGGAACGTTATGTTTCATGAAAAGGATTTGGGTTCCTCTGTTTGGTGGATTAAGGAAGGTTATTTTTGAGAAAGCTCACAGGTCATGGTACTCTATTCATCCCGGGGCGGATAAAATGTACCAAGATCTTAAGGATTATTATTGGTGGCCTAGGAAGAAAGGCGATGTTGCTGTTTATGTTGGCAAGTGCTTAACGTGCGCCAAGGTTAAAGCTGAATACCAGAAGCCTTCAGGACTTCTGCAACAACCTGAGATTCCCAAGTGGAAATGGGAACAGATTTCAATGGACTTCATAACTAAGTTGCCAAAGATGCCTATAGGTCATGACACTATTTGGGTAATAGTTGACCGCCTGACCAAGTCCGTACACTTCATGCCAATCAAAGAGAAGGACAATACGAGTAAACTTGCGGAAATATACATGCGAGAGATTGTTGCACGTCATGGAGTGGCTCTTTCAATTATCTCTGATAGAGATGGGATATTTGTATCAAGAATTTGGCAATCCTTCCAAGAAGCTTTTGGCTCGCAATTAAATCTGAGCACTACGTTTCATCTGCAAACTGATGGGCAAAGTGAAAGAACTATTCAGACATTGGAGGATATGCTGAGAGCATGTGTAATGGATCTTGGTGGTAGTTGGGATAAACATTTACCATTGGTCGAATTTTCGTACAACAACAGCTACCAAACAAGCATTGGAGCCGCGCCATTTGAAGCTCTTAACGGACGCAAGTGTCGATCACCACTATGTTGGGTTGATGCAGGTGATAAGCAGCTTGTTGGTCCCGAAATAGTCCAAGAGACAACAGACAAGATCGCACAGATTCGAAAACGCATCGAGGTGGCTCGCGACAGGCAGAAAGCCTATGCAGATCCAAAGAGGAAACCTTTGGAATTTCAAGTTGGGGATATGGTTTTATTGAAGGTTTCACCCTGGAAGGGTGTGGCACGCTTCGGAAAGCGTGGGAAGTTGAATCCGCGTTACATTGGCCCGTTCAAGATACTGCAAAGGATTGGGCTTGTAGCCTACAAATTGGACCTACCTGCTAAACTCAATGGTGTTCACGATACATTCCATGTATCGAATTTGAGAAAGAGTCCAACACAAGAAACAGTGATCATTCCTGCTGACGAAGTTTATATCGACGACACGCTCAACTTTACCGAAGAACCCGTCGAGGTTACGGATTGGAAAATTAACAAAACTCGCCGGAGTAGTGTCAAACTAGTCAAAGTTCGTTGGAATGCAAGACATGGGCCTGAATTCACGTGGGAACGTGAGGATCGTATGAAAGAGAAATACCCCCATTTATTTCCTAAGACCCCTGCACCTAGAAGCAGAGCTTAAATTTCGGGACGAAATTTCTTTAACGGGGGGAGAATGTGACAACCCTCACCAAACCAGGTATCCGTACGAATTAATTAATATTTAATTAATGCTTAATTACTGTGCTTTCTTACAGTTGTGATTAAACTGCTACTTGATTTCTGATACGTACATATACATGCATCATACTTTATTGCTGTCACTCCATTATTTAAACAGAACTATAGTGACAAACTTGATGCACAAAAGCATAGTAGCACAAAGAACGGATAACCCAGTAAACATGCTGACATAGCCAGCATCAGACAGACACTGTCTCTAAGGCCAGTATGAGCCGGAAATAATTTACTACACTAATAGGGAGTGTAGGGAGTTGAGGTTTGTAGAACTGCGTCACTAGGTAATAATTATAGTGACCAGATGTGCCTAAAACATGTCTTAAGTACAAAATCCTGCACTTTAATACAAAAATTCCGCATTTTACCTAACTAGTAAAGTGCAAAAAAACATGGGAAAATAATACTAGACACTTTCCAAAGTGTCGGGAATTTATTGTGTCACTAAAATAATGTTAACGACACTTTAAATGCTTATTTAGCACTTTAACGGATTAATATCCAACCGTATAACCGGACTTTACCCGGAACATAAAAATAATGTCAATGACATTGTTTTTCTTTTTCTGAGCCAGTTAGGGTCCCCGAATACCCTAACACCCATTATAAATTACAACACACTAGTAACTAATTTTTATTTCCTAACTAAACTAAATACTAACTAAATGGTTGAAATCCCATTTGTAAACCCCACCCCCACCACCGTTCGGTTCCCTTAGGGGACACCACCCTTACAATTTTTGATTATTTAATTGATGGTTGCCTAATATCTTCCCTAGACATTATACAATGGATAATTAGAAGACATGTATTATATGTATGCATGAGGGATCACCACTTTCATTTATTCAAACACTTAACCAAAATTGTTTCCTTTCCCTCTTGTCTTGCCTACGGCCGAACACCACAACCATCATTCCACCATCTTTCAATATTGATCAAGGCATTTTACATACAACCAAAGGTGAAGGATCACATACGAGGAGACCCGGTGTTTACGGAATCGCAAGGACCTCTCTACATCGATATTAACCACCCATTTTTCGTCTAGTTTCTTCCCTAGCCTCGAGCTAGTAGTAAGTGTCTCTAAACATTCTCTTGTTCATATTTAACGTGGTTAATAAGAAGTTTAACGGGTAAAAATCATGAACAAGCGAAAACGAAACTAAAAGTCTTTTTAGAATGATGAATATGGTGGTTAATGAGTAAATATTAGTGTAAAACTTATGGAACTTGTTTTGTTATGGTTATTTATTATTGTTGGATGCTAGTGGGGGAAACGGATCGTCATCTAACCACGCTAGGTCATGTTCATGGAACATGAACTAGCACTATGTTTAGTGTAAAAATAACTAGATGACGAACCCTTTCACTCACAAACATGAACTTGTGTAAAAACGATTTTTCTTATGAAATGGAATTCTAAACTAGTAGATCTAAGGATCTACAAGTAGTATTTTTGAAGAACCAAGTGTATGATGAAATCATATTTTAAAAGCCGGATCTTTCTTGAAATAAAGACATTTTTGTGAACCAAAAAGTGTGTAGACACTTGTGTAACAAAAATATTTAACAAAGAAATATTTTTGTAATTTTTGACCAACAAGATGTAAACTTGCATTTTCTCTAAAAATAAGATTTTTAAGAAACCAATTTTATTTATAAAGATAGAAAGATCTACTAAAAATATTTGAAGGTTACTACACGCTTTTACACAACTTACAAGTTCATGTGTTTGCGATTTATGCATATTTTTGACTAGTTTGATATTTGGATATAGTATTTTGATGATTGGAAATTGGTTGATTGAAATTCTAAAAGAAAATGATACGCTTGTAAGCGTGACCACCTCCAGTTACAGAGGAAACTCTGGCGAATTTTTTTTCCAGAAAATAACACTTAGAATATTTTTGTGACAAATGCTATGAATATATTTTTCGACTTGTTTTCCAAACAAACTTCGCCATGAATTTTTATTACAAAATCTCCAAGTGTCGGAGGTGGGATTTTCATAAATAAAACTTGTTAAAATATATATTTAGAATATATATTTTTCATCATAGCACTTGTGTGAGTTTTATGATTATTTTGTGAACTACATAAATATTATTTTTAGAGTAAAAATAATACTACTGGAACATACTGAATATTAACGACTCCAAAATAATACTAACGCCTTCACAATAAATATTTAAGTTACACCGGTATTATTATTACCACCCGAACTTTACAACGTAACTTATGTATTTTCGGAAAAATACTCTTGAAAGCGTATTTTGATAAAAGTATTATTTTGGAAATTACATGGAATAAAATATAATATTTTTGGGAAAAGTATTTATAATTTGGAAGTAGAATATTTTTAGACAAACAAATTAAAATATATTTTTAAGTGAGACTTAATAATATATTTCGAGGATATAAAAACGCACATGTATCGAAACCCCCATCCTTGGGAAGGAATACAATTATTAAATAATTAAGAAGTGTAAACACGAAATAATTGTCTAACTATTTCCCAAAGACATTTAACCTTAAGCTAAGGCACGACCGTCCGTCTAATAGAAGTTAGTACGTGTAGGTCGTTACGCAGCAGGTTGACTGGGAGATTGCTATTTCGAGACGCACTTCAGTGAGTTCATGTCCCCCTTTTCTCTTAACTGTTTTCAGTTTTTATAACTTCGGGGGTGAAATACATGTTACAATTACTACAGACACTTTTATACATGGTATGATTAGCTAAGGAATTTACTACTAGATCACATGAATGGATAGGCTATTATCGTAAGACCATTAATCCTTGTATAAGGACCGAGAGGCATGAGTGATAGATCTATCGGGTGTTGCGAGCCCCACACATGGGCCAGCGTGTGGCTGCATGTGGTGACTATGTCGTTCCGCCGGAAAGACCGGTATGAAATCCACGTTACAGGTTTGAGTGCTTCCTAGGCCATATCACTTATTAATGTATTAGCTACACATTAATCGATCTCTTTTTCCTTATTTGCTACATACCACAGATTTTATACTTACAAAGGTTTTACATACTCACTTTCACATGATCTCGCTCAACTTTATGTTGACTTTTCAACTTACATGTATTTCAGGGAATTAGGATCTGGCGAAGTATGCTACGTTTTCACGCTGCGTAAGAGTTATGAGGTCATCCACGTTTAGGGATTGTGACTTTTATCTGGACGAGTCGCAAGTCTTAAACGGTGTCTATTTTATGTTTATGTTTATGGTTATGTTGTATGAACAATGTTTTTATGGGTTGTAACTCGTTGCATGTGTCAACTTTAAACAATGTTGTCGGATTTTACTTTTAAAACTTGAATCAATGGATGATCTTCATGGTTTTATTTTCATATAGCTTTGTTGTGATTAAGCTATGGTATTAAGAAGTCACACCAAATAAACCCACGCTTCCGCAAAGCCAGGGTGTGACAGTTATAGTGCCCGGAAGTGCCTAAAACATACTTTAATTACAAAATTATGCACTTTAAACAAAAATTCAGCATTTAACATAACTAGTAAAGTGCAAAAACTTGGTAAAATAATACTAGACACTTTCCAAAGTGTCGGGAATTTATTGTGTCACTAAAAATAATATTAAAGACACTTTAAAGCTTTGTTTGACACTTTAACGGATCGGTATCCAACCGAACAACCGGACTTTACCCGGAACATAAAATTTTTGCCAAAAACATTGTTTCTGCTTTTCTGAGCTAGTTAGGGTCCCCGAACACCCTAATACCCTTTATATTAATAAACACACTTAACCTCCTAACTAAACCTTTAGATTTCAACTTAAACCTAACTATACCATTACAAACCAACCCTTACCCCCCCCTCTCTTTGACGGTTCCAAGGGTGGGACACACCCTTGCCCTACTTTGATTATTTTAATTATTGTTGTTTAGTATCTAGTAGACATAATGTATGATGGATAATAGTGATTAGTGGTTTATAAGTAAACTCATGAGTTAATCACTTCGTTTCTTCCACACAACACCAACTAGCTCTCTCTCTTTCCCTCTTTGCTTACCTTCGGCCGAACACCCTCACCACCATACTCACACCATCAAGTTCTTATACAACCATTTCTTATACATACATAGAAGCAAGGGATCATACAAGGAGGCTCGGTGCACTCGGAAGCTCAAGAACCTCTCTAGATTTCTTTTATCCACCTCATTTACGTCTTGTTTCTTCCCTAGCCTTGAGCTAGTAGTAAGTGCCTCTAAACATCCTCTTGATCTTGTTTATGATGGTTAATAAGTAATTTAACGGTTAAAAATCAAGAACACACAAGATCATGACATAAAGTCTTGATTATATGATGAATAAGTTGGATAAAGAGAAACTAGTTGTGTAAATCTTGTGAAACTTGTCTAGTTGTGATTATTTGATGTTGTTTGTTACTAGAAGTGGGATGGATCATCATCTAACCATACTAGATTATGTTCAAGAACATGAACTAGTAGTATGTTAGTGCTAGAGTTGTAAAAAGATGATGGAACCATCCACCATGAAACATGAACTTGTGTAAACATAAGTTTTCTTGTAAAATAAGGTTCTAAACTAGTAGATCTAAAGATCTACAAGTGGTTTTTCGGAAGAACCAAGCGGAGAATGCTAGTTTTGTTAAAACCCGGATATTTTATAAACGAGAAGCATTTATAGCAACTAAACAAGTGTGTAAACACTTGTGTAGCAATGAAATTTCGTAAAGAAATATTTTTGGTAAACCTTGACTAGAAGTTGTAAAACTTCAAGTTCTTTAAAAATAAAGTTTATAAGAAACTAATTTTATTTTTAAAGATAGCAAAACCTACTAAATACGATAGAAACATACTACATGTTTTTACAAAACATTCAAGTTCATGAGTTTATGATTTATTCATATTTTGTCTAGTTTGATGAATAAATATTGTATGTTGTTGATTGATAAATTGTTTGAGTGAATTTTGAAAAGAAAATGATACGCTTTTAAGCGTGGACACCTCCAGTTACAGAGGAAACTCTGGCGAAATTTTTCCAGAAATATAACACTTAGAAATATTTTTCTAAACTAATGTTTACAAAATATATTTTTAACATTGTTTTCAAAATAAACTTCGCCATGATTTTTATTTCAAAAATTACAAAGTATCGGAGGTGGATTTTCGTAAATAAAACTTGTTAAATATATATTTAGAGTATATATTTCATAATAAAACGCTTGTGTGATTATGTGATTATTTTGTGAACTAGATATATTATTTTTAGGGCAAAAATAATATAACTGGAGTATATTATGAAATCACAACTCCAAAATGATACCAACGCTATCACAAATAAATATTTAAGTTATATAAGTATCGTAATACAACGCAAACTTTAAAACGTAACTTATGTATATTTCGGAAAATACTCTTAAATGTGTATTTTGATAAAGTATTATTTTGGAAAAATAGTATGAAGTAAAATATAATATTTTTGGGAAAAATATGTATATTTTGGAGTTAGATATTTTAGTCAAGTGATTAAAATATATTTTTCAAGTGAGACTTAAAAATATATTTTCGGAATTATAAAACACAGATGTATTAAAACCCCTATCCTTGGGAAGGAATACATTTATTAAATATATAAGAAGTGTGAACACAGAATAGTTACCTAACTATTTCTCCAATAAAACGTTAAACCCTAAGCCAAGGCACGACCATCCGTCTAATAGAAGTTAGTACGTGTAGGTCGTCACGCAGCAGGTTGATTTGAGATTGACTATTTCGAGACGCACTTCAGTGAGTTCATGTCCCCCTTTTCTCTTAACTGTTTTCAGTTTTTATACTTCGGGGGTGGAATACATGTTACAATTATTACAGACTTTTATACATGGTATGGTTAGCTTAAGGAGGGTTTACTACTTAGAACATGTGAGTGGGTAGGCGTGTAACTGAGGCCATTAATCCTCATGGTAGGACCGAGGGTCATTAGCGGTAGATCTATCTGGTGTAGCGAGCCCAACTCCAGGCCCACTGTACGGACCTCGGGGTGACTTTGAGCCCGACGCATAAATCTGCTAGGTTTGAGTCTTCCTACAGCACTTCACACATATCATTGGATTTGCAACCTAATGGTGATCTCTTTTTCCTTATTTGCTACATACCAGGGATTTTCATACATACGAACATATTACAAAGGTTTACATACTCACTTTTACATGAACTCGCTCAACTTTATGTTGATTTTTCAACTTACATGTATTTCAGGAAATTAGTGGATCTGGCAAGGTATGCACTGGTCGTCACGCTGCGTAGGAGTAATGGTGTCATCTGAGTTTAGGAATTGTGATCTTTCCCTGGACGGGTCACAAGTCTTAAACTGTGTTTCTAATCATGTCTTTTGGTTGTGTATGTGAACAAGTTTTAACTATGTCGTTGTTGTAATCTGTTTTAAGTGTCTACTTTTAAAACAATGTTGTCATGTTAACTTTTAAAACTTGTTAATTGGATGAACACGATGGTTTTATTTTCATATAGCATGGTTATGATATGTGCTATGGTATTAAGAAGTCACACCAAAATAAACCCACGCTTCCGCAAAGCCAGGGTGTGACAGCTTGGTATCAGAGCATCGATCATAGCGAACTAGGATTCCTTCTCGAGTCTATACTATGATCACTAGGGCTCTCATGAAAACATTTTTACATTGCATACACTAAACGTCCAGATCCAGGGCACAAACATTTTTAACAAAAGGGCACAATTACATTTTTCAAAGATTTATAGTTTAGTCGGGGAGACTGAGGGAGTTCAGTCGGGGAGACTGAGGGAGTCCAGTCAAAGAGACTGGGGAGTTGGTCTTAGAGACCAGGGAGTTAGTCTGAGAGGCTAGGAAGTTCAGTCTGAAAGGCTGGGAGGATAGTCTAGGGAAGACTAGGATGATTACTTGTTTGCATATTGGTGACTAACATGTTTATTTGATTATATGTTGATTATTTGTGCATATGTGTGATTGTGTTACAGATATCATGCCATCCTCATCAGACACGGGAGTTTCAGATACCTTAGATCCTATGGCAGTTGTTTCAGATGACGAGGTTCCATCTGAGCGAGAGGTGTATACCTCAGATACCACCAGCACCGATGATGACGATTTCCAGCCGTTTGCGCTACCCGACATCGGAGCCGAGCCTGCTGATGTCTTTCCTAACGGGGACTTACCACTCGCGGTGATCACTGCTCCTATACCACTTGCTGCTTATCCAGTCATTGATATGCCACTTGATGATGTTTCTGACGACGATGTCGACCTATTTGAGGAGGACCCACCCGAGGCTGACCATGAGGGCAGGGCCCCTATTGCTGCTGATGTCATTCTACCCATTGCTGATGCCCTTGCAGAGGAGGCACCTCCTGATTCACCTATCCCAGATTCCTTTGAGTCTGTGGCGTCCGCATCTTTGCACACTCAGGGAGGGCAGCATCACTCTCATGACGCCAACCCGGACATGGCGTTATCAACTGCACCTGCTCCCACACACGACTTTGAGTTTGATCACGATATTGACAATGATTTAGACCCCATCTTTCCCCCTTTTTTTGATCCTGACCAGGATATTGAGTTCATTCACTTACACCAGCCCCTAGAGGAGCCTGTAGCCCCTATCGATCCTTTGTTTGATGATCCCGCTGACTTTGATATGGATTTGGCTGACCCGGAGCCTGTCGTGGCCCCTGAGCCAGTCGTCGCTCCTGATCTTGCATTTGAGCATGACCTTGTTCATGACGATGCACCCGCTGTTGCCCCTTTTGTTGATGATATACCTATTGCCGATCATCCTGTTGTTGCTCCACAGTTGGTGGATGATCATGTTGCTGACGCTGCTGTTGACGCTCCACTCTTGATAGAGGATCCTATTGTTGCACCCTTTCCTGATCCTATGCCGGTACTGCCTGACCGTGCCCCTTTTGCTGCTTATATGGATCTACGTTATGCCGACACCCACAATGGGTGGATTGATGACGATGACGATTACCCACCACATATGGTACCCGTCACACCTGTTTCGACACACACTGATGTTCCCTTGATTCCTCCACACACCACAGATGCTCACCGCACAGATCTCCCGATCACCTATCTCCAGGACATCCCTCTACCACGTCCTGGGGAGGGTTCATCACGACAGCCGTTTGGTCATACACCTTTCATGGAAGGAGGCAGCCAGTTCATACCACAGATTTCTCATCCTACTCTTGTTCCCCTTGTGCTGCCATCATCCTTACCGTTCACGTCACATTTTTCTTCTGCGGCACCACCCTCTGCACCATCGAGCGAGCCATTCTTATGGACTACGCCCCCCATTATGCCACTGTCCGACCCATACCACCCATACCATGTTAGGTCTTCTACCGAGGACATCCTCGTTTCTTTGATGGTACAACAGGATGCATTGACGCATCGTATACAGGTTTTGGAGTCAGCTCCACACCCACCTTGTCATTGTCGATCACCATTTGCTGCACCGCACCCTCCTCGTCCATTGTCCCCCGATTTTGCCGCTCGTTTTTGGACTCCTGAGCAGCAGATAGCATACTTGTTGCGTGCTCATCGCGCTATGGAGGAGGACTGGCTACATATGCCTCGCTTACTCTATTCTCTTTTTCCTCCTCCTCCGCCTCCATCAGCATAGGCATATTTTTGGTTTTACGCAGGTAGACTTTTGGTGAGAGGACCACGATTGTGCAGACTATATAGCTTTTTGGAGGACCACATTTTGATGACATGACTTTTGATGTTTAGCTTTTGTTTGTTGTAGTTGATTAGCCAGATTGGGCAAGGGCGTTGTGACCCTTAGCCATTTGTGATGTACGATACAGATACAAAACTTGTAAACATTATTGTGGTCTCGATTTATGATAGCGCAATCGCAGTATTCTCGTTATATGTGATGTTGGATTGATTGTATACATTTTATAACATATGATGCTATATGCTTGGTTAAATTGTAACATGAGACGTTATGTGTTTGAATGATATTACGTACGTATGTTGTTTACTTACTATGACCTGACCAACACAATCATCTCTTAGAAGATGCCTCCAAGACGCGAGATCCTTATGCCTACCAGCGAGGTAGAACTCCAAGGAATTATTGCTGCCACCATAGTACAGTATGCAGCCTCACAAGGAGGAACCAGCGGGAGCAATTCGAACAATAATGGCAATAACAATCCACCACATGGTAATGTTAAGTCGTTTGAGACATGTTACAATACATTTGGATATTTATAGCACGTCCGCTAATACCATTTGTATATTCTAACGTATGTGCAGGGTGCACTTACAAGCAGTTCCTCGACTGCAAGCCCGTGAACTTCGACGGCACATGAGGTGCTGTTGCGTTCGTGAGGTGGGCTGAGAAAACAGAATATGTCTTAAGAATGAGCAAATGCGCTCTCGATCAACAAGTGACTTACATCTCAGGGCTGTTTCTGGATGGAGCCCTGTCATGGTGGAACTTACAAGTGCAGACTTTAGGAGAAGCTGCTGCTTACGCGTTGACATGGGCTAAGTTAAAAAAGTTAATGCGAAGGAAGTATTGCTCGTGCGCTGAGATACAAAGGTTAGAGACTGAGTTCTGGCATTTAAGGATGGATGGTCCCAAGATTGCAGAATACGTCCAAAGATTTCATGACTTATCTCACGTAGTACCGTACATGGTCACACCAGAGTTCAAACGGATCGAGAGATTTATCTGGGGATTGGCACCTCAGATAATGAGTATGGTTACCACGTCCAAACCTGCCACGATCACGGAAGTGATCGATCTTAGTGTGGTGCTTACTGAAGAGGCCATTCGGTTGAACAAGTTTCCAAATGTTGAAACAAAGAAGAAAGAAACACATGCTGAGTCGTCCGGGGAAAACAAGCGATAATTTTCCAATTTCAAGCAAGGAACCCATCATGTAAGCAAGAAGGGTGAATCAAGCACACCGGCTAGAGCTGCAACCGATGCTGAAAACAAAGGAAAAGGTTATATGGGAACATTGCCCAAGTGTAACACATGCCAGCGCCATCATACTGGCCGGTGTGGGCCAAAAACATGTGAAACTTGTGGGAAAGTTGGCCACTTGAAGG
Source organism: Helianthus tuberosus (assembly GCA_030545235.1). Classification (NCBI taxonomy): domain Eukaryota; kingdom Viridiplantae; phylum Streptophyta; class Magnoliopsida; order Asterales; family Asteraceae; genus Helianthus; species Helianthus tuberosus. Next base: position 64,169,656 of record CM060451.1, on the reverse strand, counting down.
ATACTTGCTGGGTTAGTGCTGACCAGGGTGGCCAAAGGGGTTTCAATAACAACAACCGTGGTGGTAATAGGAACCGTCCGCAAGGAAACAATGGAGGAAATGGGAACCGCGGAAACGTTGCGAATCAAGCTGGTAATGGGAATCGCAACTAAAACAACACTCAAGCTGGGAATGGAAATGGCCAAGGACCAGGATGCTTTAATTGTGGAGAAGTTGGGCACTTTAAGAAGGAATGCCCGAAATTGAATCAAGCCCGTGGAAGAGTCTTTAACATTGGCGCAAGGGAAGCGCGCCAGGATCCGAACGTTGTCACCGGTACGTTCCCTGTAAACCAACATTTTGCAACTGTTCTTTTTGATACTGGTAACGATTATAGTTTCGTGTCGTTAGAATTTAAGAATATACTTGGTTGGCCACTAGTAAGTTAGACATTCCATACTCAATTGAATTGGCGAATGGGAAACTTGTTGAAACGGGTGAAGTTATAAGAGGATGTGTGATAGAATTGGGAGGACACGAATTTACGCTAGACCTACTACCTGTCGAGTTGGGAAGCTTTGATGTGGTAGTGGGAATGGATTGGTTGTCCAGCAACAAGGTCGAGATTGTTTGCCACGAGAAGACCATCTGTATCCCTGTGAGGGATGAAGAAACAATCGTAGTGCACGGAGAGAAGCATGATACGCCGCTGAGGATTATTAGCTGTCTGAAAGCTAGAAAGTGCTTGCAGAAGGGATGTGTTGCATTCTTGGCACACATCGTGGATAAGGAAGCTGCTGAACCGAAGATCGAAGACATTCCAGTCGTCAAGGAATACCCGGAAGTCTTTCCAGAGGACTTGCCAGGGTTACTGCCTCAAAGGCAAGTTGAGTTCCACATTGACTTGGTTCCAGGTGTCGCGCCTGTAGCCAAGGCACCCTACAGACTTGCGCCTTCGGAGATGCAGGAGTTGTCAACACAACTCCAGGAGTTGTTGGATAAAGGATTCATCAGACCAAGCTTCTTACCTTGGGGAGCTCCGGTTCTGTTTGTTAAAAAGAAGGATGGTAGTTTCCGTATGTGCATAGACTACCGCGAGCTTAATAAGTTGACTATCAAGAATAGATATCCTTTGCCGAGAATCGATGATCTATTTGACCAGTTGCAAGGCTCAAGCTTTTATTCGAAGATCGATTTGCGATCAGGATACCATCAACTAAGGATACAAGAGGAAAGTATCCCGAAGACGGCCTTTAGGACTCGTTATGGACATTAGGAGTTCCTAGTTATGCCGTTTGGGTTAACGAACGCACCTGCAGTTTTCATGGACCTAATGAACCGAGTCTGCAAGCCGTACTTGGATAAGTTTGTGATCGTGTTTATCGACGACATTCTGATTTACTCGAAGACAAAGGACGAGCACGAACAGCACTTAAGAGCTATTCTAGAGTTACTTAAGAAGGAGAAGTTGTACGCTAAGTTCTCGAAGTGTGAGTTCTGGCTACGTGAAGTCCAGTTTCTTGGACATGTGGTTAATGACCCTACATGATGTTCATATCATCATAATAACCCTACATGATGTTCATATCATCAAACGAATAAATCATGGATGATACGAAGCAAAAAGTGAGATATTACAAACTATAAGGGTTAAGTGTGTCAACATGTTTAAGTTATACCTCTGAGTGACCTTTTGACAAACCCGAAGCTTTGTAACGGTTAATTATGCTCACTAGAATGCACGATATAAATTTCATAAAGTTTCGTAATCGTATGAGAAAGTTATGATCAAATTCGTACGTGAGGGGTTAAAGCGTTAACGTTGAAAGTTAGGACTTTTCGGGTTAACCGGAAGTGTCCAGGGAGTTGGCAAAGTGGGTACAAGTCTTAAAGCCCTTGTGGGTAAATAAGAAGGGGTCAAATTGCAAGAAATAAGCTTCGTTGCCCTTTCGAAGAGCCAAGGGACAAAGATGTGGAAGCTTGAAAATGTAAAATCTGATCAGAAGGTCCATGCGGCCCGCGTAAAGTTTGGCTAAAACTCATGCGGGCCGCGTCAGGACGTCAGATGCAGAAACATTGAACAGTAGCCAAATTTCGCGCATAAACCGATTTTCCACATCTTTCTTGACCCCTAAACTACCCCTAGACATCTAGGGACACTTATTAATGATTTGTGGTCAGTTGTAGACCTATGTGTCAACATTTTGTGGTGTTTAAAACACTATATAAAGGCCATGAGTTGCAACTTTGCAATCACACCTTCATCTGCATTTTTGGATCACTTCTGGAGCCAAGGACTTCTCCCAAGTGATCACATTTCGTGCATAGGACCTTGGTAAGTCTGCTAAACCTTCCTTAGTTAAGTTTTAGCTTAGTTATAGCTTAAAAGTCAAACCATCGTAATTAACGGTTGACTTAAAGATTAATCACTAATGGTCCAGTGATTAGTCGAATTAAAGGTAGTTATAAGTTGGTAATTATGTGGGTAACAAACCCTCAAAAGGGTTCCCCCTGATTCCCAATCTAACTATGCCAAATGTCGGGTCAAACTTGTATTTAAAAAGTCAACATGATACTTAGTTTACAATTTATGCATAATTAGCAATGTAGAACATATACAACCTGTTGGATCATTGTTATAACTTAGTAATTAGTGTAAGAACATGTCTAAACATGTTCAACCCGATAATTTCCTCTTTAGACCCGGTTCGGAACCGAAAGTCGCATAGTTTGACTTTTACTTTGACTTTCAGTTCTGACCCGTTTTGGTATGATTTAGAAATACCTAAGAGCTTCATTTGGACCAGGTTACATGCTAGTATAACCCTCTGTGATTATACACTATGGTTCATTAGTTAACCAATTAATACGCATGATTCCGTTAATTGCTCATATGTTGACCATTATGCCCTTTTCACCTTAAAACGCGATTTTTGAAAATGTAAAAGAGTAGAAACCTTAATTACTGATATATAGACTTGTATGCAAAGTTTGACATCAGTTTGAGGTGTAGAATAAGAGTTATGCTCGTTAGCGTAAAATTAAAGCTTTATGTTAATAAAACGGCGTAATTAGCGTATAGCCTAGTTAAGCCTACTTTTTGATATCAAATCTTTTACCCACTGATGTAATATATTATTTTGGGATTTTTAAAGATTTTTAATAAATTTTAGGCTGAGCATAACTTATAGTCGTAGGCTTAATCCGGTAATTGTCGGTTTTGCCCTTACGGGCCATAAAATGAGTTTTACATATCCAAACGACTCCAAACCTTTTGCTACTGATCTTAAATGATAAATAAATTATTTTAAGCCTTCTGGAATAGTAAAAATATCAGCTTTATGTATCGAACCCGTAAACGGCTTTTAATCGCCTAATTAAGCGTTTTTAACGCATAATATGCACTAAGATTACTTTAAACATACCAAGGGTGATACCTACTGATATTTGAGGCAAATTATAATATTTTAACAGTAAGCAAAGGTTGATAAACTCAGACGTCAGTTTTGAGCTTTTCGGCTTATGTGAAATTACCAAAATACCCCTACGGGGCATAGTTTGTGATTAAATTCATTTCGGGCATAATGAAAGACATCTTACTGAAGTCACAACATATATGAAGCATATTAACTTTGGAAACCTGTAAATGGCTCTCATCACTACCCGTTACGCTTATTACGCATTCGGTTCGGTTTATGTAACTAGTTTACATAAACTAGCCTAAACAGGTCAAACCTTAACGGTTTTATCTCAAAATCCAGAATGTGCATATAGGACCCATATTAAACAAGTCTCTGAACTTTTTGGGTCTAAATCACATTCTATCCGGTCTTCGCCTAATCGTGCGTTTGAACCGTATATTTCTCTAAGACCGGGGTCTAAGCTTAGGCTTAATTAAAGACCCGTTAGCATTCTAATTGGTTATTTATACCATCATTCCAGACTAGAGCCTTCCAGTAAATTGTACCTACGCTTACTTAAGTGAATACGGCTGAGTTATTAATTCTTGCTATTTAAGACAGGAGCTAGCTCAGGTAAATACTCTTAACTTATTTTCCCTATTACGGGCTTGGATACGGTAATATAAATACCGCATGGTCAGGTATGGGACTCAAAGACCAATAAGTCGGGAAATCCAAATAACCTGTTTTAATTCGTATTGCTTGACTGAAACATTGGGGATTAATGCGACCGTGTCCTGGATATCCTTGACTCATTAAATGCAATGGCCACGACTTAAGCACGGGGTGTAGGCATACACCTGACAGATGCTATAGGCTAATTAATTAATTATGCCCAATAAGGGATTCCCAATAAGGGAATAGTGGTGTGTCGGTTAATCATGAACCGGGATAGATCCGGGCCCCGTATGTAGAGCAAGTTATGTAAAACTGATAACATGAGACATAGTTTGTCCCAAAGCATAAAAGATTAATTTTGCCTCTGTGCATTTTAATCAAAGTGTCAAAAAAATGTGTTGTGCCTGGTGCATCTAAATCAATTTTCTTAAACTCTTTTCAAATGAGTCAGTTGAGTGTATTTACCAGTGAAAACTGACGTATTTTCAAAAGTCTAAGTGACAGGTACAAGTACGTAATAGGCTGGAAGCTGCTCAGGACGTTAATAAGGAATCTTGCAAGTTCTAGGTGTCTAAAGTCTGTTGAACAATATTTATATTTTAAGATCCGCCTGTGGATCCTTTACTTTCCGTTGTAATACTGGATATTACTTTATATTCGGATTGTAATATATTTATCTTTTGCTTCCGCTATGCATTTATATATTGTGTTGTTTGACTATGATGATATCAACTACGTCACGATATTCCCCACCGGCCCCACCGGTGACACGTGGAAAGTCGAGGTGTGACAGGTTGGTTTCAGAGCCAACATTGAGTGAATTAAACACTAGTCTTTCGTGTTTAATCTCAATGGCACATTAGCACATTCCTTGACCTTCTGAGTATAGACTTAACATAGGATTATTCTCAAATCCTAATCTGGAAATTTTTGCTTCCAAAATTTTTATATATACGTCGCCAAGCGAAGAAGCTGTGATAAGAATTCTCCACATCTGGAGCCTTTAAATGCTGAGCTTCGTACCGCGACCAGGATGTAACGTGCAACCACGGAGGAAGCATTCAGAAATTGAATGAAGAAGAAACTCCTTTTGCTGAAGATCGTTTCCTTAATAGTCCTTCTAAGGACATATTTATTTTTCAGTCCCTACGAGGACAACATTATTCCTTTCAAGTCCCGCTTAGGGCAACTTCATACTTTTATTTTTATATAGTGGAATGATTAAGTTTAAACTTTCATTCTAAACAAGAAATATTAAATAAATGGAAAATAACATTTCCTTTTTGCAAGATCTACCATTATAATAAAATGGCAAAATCTAAAAAGGACAAGACCTAGTTTCGGGTCATATTAAGACCGGCCAAGATGGCAGTTCCTCAATTTAGATTCAGATCCTTATTAACATTTCAATTTAGAAATTGTTCTGCGATAAATATTAAAATAATCTTAAGAGTGAAACCTAGCCTGAGTGTCAGTATAAAGACCTGGCCAAGATGGTAAGACCTGTTTAAAAGATTCGTATCCCAGTTAACATCTGAAAACATGTTAACAATCCCGGCAGATGTGATTCGTTGGAAATCACACACGTTATTAAGGATTCTTCAAAAGATTCCTAACCCAGTTTAATGATCTCTGAATCCTGGGTTTACATCATCAATTAAGATGATCATATTTTAACCATACGTGGTAATATAGTGCCTACGGGCCTTGCTCATTTCTACATGAGCCAAAATACAGTGGTAGCTATGACTCCCTGTCAGAAAAAGGTAATGAACTAGGTTCAAACCTCAAGGCTTTGATTCTCTGAAATCCTAGCTTATAATTTATAAATGTCCTTGTGACTAGGCCTATTGTGCCAGAATACCTTCATGCTTTGATTCTCTGAAATCATAGCTTATAATTTATATATGTCCTTGTGACTAAGCCTGTTGTGCTAATATACTTAAAGGCCTTGATTCTCTGAAATCATGGCTTATAATTTAAAATTGTCCTTATGACTAGGCCTTTTGTGCTATTAAATAAAACTGTTATTGTTGCTTTGATTCTCTGAAATCATAAGCTTATAATTTATAAATGTCCATGTGACCAGGCCATTGGGTGCCACTAATAAAACTGTTAATGTTTTATAATTAGGATAAATTATAATAGAAATCCTAAATAAATATGATTAATAAATTAACCAAATATGGTCTCTGTTTACCATGGTTAATGAATTACCCTAAGGGGAAATTCCATAATAAACTCCCAAATAAACTATTGTCCTTGTTTTCTGTAACAGTTCAATTAAAATGGCTAACTCAGATGAAATTAATAGCCATCCAGTGGAGAATATAGATAACGCCCGAGTTCATTTAACGGGTGCTGAACTAAAAGCGTTGGTTGACAACGCTGTTACAAAAGCCTTAGAGCGGCAATATGAAGAGTATAGTGGGACTCATAGTAGGACCCTATCAACACCGCATCCAAAGCCACCCTCCAAGAAGGATGATCCCAAGAAGGAAGATGACGAGCGTCACTCTTCTAATCATCACAGTGATCGGTCTCAACAGATCATACTGAATCAAGGACCCCGTGATAAGGGTTGCTCCTACAAGTACTTCGTTTCGTGTAAACCCCGGGATTTCACTGGGGAGGAAGGAGTTGTAGATTGTATGACATGGTTAGATGAGATGGATACAGTGGTGGATATCAGCGGATGCGCTGAGAAGGATGTGGTCAAGTTTGTGTCACAATCATTTAAGGGTGAGGCCTTAGCCTGGTGGAGATCGTTGATTCAAGCCACCGGGAAGATCCCTTTGTACAACATGACTTGGAATCAGTTCGTTGCTCTTATCAAAGAAAATTACTGTCCTCAACATGAACTTGAGAAGATCGAGACTGAATTCTTGTCATTAGTCATGGAGAACTTAGATTGCCAAGCATACCTTACAAGTTTCAATACCAAGTCTCGATTGGTTCCTTATTTGATCACACCGGAACCAAAGTGAATAGCTCGCTTTATTGGGGGTCTTGCCCCAGAAATAAAGGCAAGTGTGAAAGCAACGAGACCTACTACATTCAGGTCAGCGGCAGATCTGTCGCTATCTCTCACACTCGATGTGGTTAGAAACAAGGCTGCCAAAGCTTCTGAAGAAGGGAAGCGTAAAAGGGAGGAGGATAACTCCCAGAATCCTAAGAAGAGCAAATCCGAGCTCAACAATAACCAACAGGATTCCAACAAGAAGCCTACATGCAAAACTTGCAACAGAAGGCACTAGGGACAGTGTCGATCAAACCAAAAGATAAAGCAATGTGGCATCTGCAAAAGAGTTGGTCACCAGTCCCACGAATGTAGGGACATAAAGAATGCAAACTGTTTCAGCTGTGGCGAAAAGGGCCACATCAGTACTAATTGCCCTGAGGCTGCCAAGGAAGGAGCAGCTAAGTCTGGGATGGATAAGAAAGGAAACACCTAAACTACCGGTTGAATGCCGGAGACAGTGCATATCAATAATAGCATTAGGTACGTCCTTACTTTTTAGCATCGATTGTATCTGCTAAGTATTTTACATTAATGCAAGGGATAATAAACCTTAGTAAAGCATAAGCTTAGCAAACTTTTGATTACATTCATAAGAACTTCAGATATAAAAAAATGAGGTATAATTTACCAAGGGAATCGTTATTGACCCTCTCTCCCATCCTCGGAGATAAGTCCGTTCATAAGAATCTGGAGTACTTTTCCCCAAAAAGAGTACGAAAATATATATTACTTTATTTTATTAATTTCTCAGTATTTTATGTCGCCTGCGAATGCTAAACTATGTTTGATAAGAGTTCCATATGAGGATTGGCGTATCCTAGTGTGTCCCATAGATTGCTTCCATGCCTGATCAGTATGGAGGTTTAATGCATGGAACCCCTGAGATATCCCAATGGCCATATTGTACTAAAGTCGACTAGTAGTATTCAAAGAAAATATCTAGAAAATGGAATTGTCCAAGTAAATGTTCCCGATTAAGGAATTCGTGGACTTATAACAAAAATGTGTCACTTATTTAACACAAGCAATGATGGGTGAACTGGAGCCTGAGATATGGAAATCTCTGTAACCTCCTTGTATCTTGATCACCTTCTCCAAAGATTACCCCGTTTACCTCTCGAGAGGTAAGTAGAGTTAAGATTAACATCCCGGTTTGGGTTAGAGTGTTGTAAAAACTCCATGTTGATTATGGAATAATCGAAACCCTGACTAAGTAAGTTTTAAGACATAGGCTCATATAGCCTAACTCGATATTCCGAGAGTTTGATATTGTTAGATAAGAAAGACGGTTCATTTTGCTTATGCATACATTACCGCAACCCTAATTAGGCAACGATTAAGAATTTGCCATTAGCTACCCAGGATCGTCGAATTGTTCGACTAGCTGTAAGGTTTAGCTATTCTTTGAGGTTAGTTAAGCAATGGTTGGAATAACCATCTCACCTTAAGATAAGCTTTTCTATAATAGTTGATATGTAAGCATCAAGGCTGCTCCCTTGGAGACCTTGTAAAGGTTGAATGTTAAACATCTATTGTTAGGACAATAGATTGGTAAGTCCACTTATCAGGATCTGAAAGTTGTATTAGAAACAACGAATAAGATCATACAAACCCATAATTATCTATAAGTTGCCATTATTTCGGCAGAAAAGCAAGGATTAATGAAGTTAGCAAACCTCCTAAATTCTTGTTAAGAAATAAGGCTCAACAACAGATATCACCCAGGAAGGGTGTGCCAAATTGTTAAAATTATCAGGCTAGTCGGGCTCTGAGTATATAGAATCATTCGAAGGAAATTGAATATATAAAGATCAAATAGCTTACGAGCTAAGACCTAATTAAGGGGCTTGGTGGAACGCGCAATGTGACCCACACTAATGATTTAGCGACGTGTCACCAATAAGTCGAAAAGCGCTATCACATAATGATATGCAGGACTATGATAGTATGAGCAACCTGTTTCGATTAAGAATCGACAGGATTACAAGCTCCAAAGAGATACATGTGCCTATTATTAAGGTCAATTGTAGTGCCTTAGAGGCTCAAAGGTACTGAGGAAGATTAAGCCCAATATAAGGTAGAAAATACTTCCCTTACCTTAACAAATCTCGAGGTCGAGATTTCTTTTAAGGGGGTGAGGATGTAACACCTCGAAAATTCACGTCCTATAATGCGTTGACACGTGTCATAAGTTTGAACGTGTGAAAGAATGTTCTGAAAGGACTAAAGTTGACAATCATGGAAAGTATGTGAATATACGGGTTCTAAATGTCAACAGTGAATAAATATACTTCATAATAACCCTACATGATGTTCATATCATCAAACGAATAAATCATGGATGATACGAAGCAAAAAGTGAGATATTACAAACTATAAGGGTTAAGTGTGTCAACATGTTTAAGTTATACCTCTGAGTGACCTTTTGACAAACCCGAAGCTTTGTAACGGTTAATTATGCTCACTAGAATGCACGATATAAATTTCATAAAGTTTCGTAATCGTATGAGAAAGTTATGATCAAATTCGTACGTGAGGGGTTAAAGCGTTAACGTTGAAAGTTAGGACTTTTCGGGTTAACCGGAAGTGTCCAGGGAGTTGGCAAAGTGGGTACAAGTCTTAAAGCCCTTGTGGGTAAATAAGAAGGGGTCAAATTGCAAGAAATAAGCTTCGTTGCCCTTTCGAAGAGCCAAGGGACAAAGATGTGGAAGCTTGAAAATGTAAAATCTGATCAGAAGGTCCATGCGGCCCGCGTAAAGTTTGGCTAAAACTCATGCGGGCCGCGTCAGGACGTCAGATGCAGAAACATTGAACAGCAGCCAAATTTTGCGCATAAACCGATTTTCCACATCTTTCTTGACCCCTAAACCACCCCTAGACATCTAGGGACACTTATTAATGATTTGTGGTCAGTTGTAGACCTATGTGTCAACATTTTGTGGTGTTTAAAACACTATATAAAGGCCATGAGTTGCAACTTTGCAATCACACCTTCATCTGCATTTTTGGATCACTTCTGGAGCCAAGGACTTCTCCCAAGTGATCACATTTCGTGCATAGGACCTTGGTAAGTCTGCTAAACCTTCCTTAGTTAAGTTTTAGCTTAGTTATAGCTTAAAAGTCAAACCGTCGTAATTAACGGTTGACTTAACGATTAATCACTAATGGTCCAGTGATTAGTCGAATTGAAGGTAGTTATAAGTTGGTAATTATGTGGGTAACAAACCCTCAAAAGGGTTCCCCCTGATTCCCAATCTAACTATGCCAAATGTCGGGTCAAACTTGTATTTAAAAAGTCAACATGATACTTAGTTTACAATTTATGCATAATTAGCAATGTAGAACATATACAACCTGTTGGATCATTGTTATAACTTAGTAATTAGTGTAAGAACATGTCTAAACATGTTCAACCCGACAATTTCCTCTTTAGACCCGGTTCGGAACCGAAAGTCGCATAGTTTGACTTTTACTTTGACTTTCAGTTCTGACCCGTTTTGGTATGATTTAGAAATACCTAAGAGCTTCATTTGGACCAGGTTACATGCTAGTATAACCCTCTGTGATTATACACTATGGTTCATTAGTTAACCAATTAATACGCATGATTCCGTTAATTGCTCATATGTTGACCATTATGCCCTTTTCACCTTAAAACGTGATTTTTGAAAATGTAAAAGAGTAGAAACCTTAATTACTGATATATAGACTTGTATGCAAAGTTTGACATCAGTTTGAGGTGTAGAATAAGAGTTATGCTCGTTAGCGTAAAATTAAAGCTTTATGTTAATAAAACGGCGTAATTAGCGTATAGCCTAGTTAAGCCTACTTTTTGATATCAAATATTTTACCCACTGATGTAATATATTATTTTGGTATTTTTAAAGATTTTTAATAAATTTTAGGCTGAGCATAACTTATAGTCGTAGGCTTAATCCGGTAATTGTCGGTTTTGCCCTTACGGGCCATAAAATGAGTTTTACATATCCAAACGACTCCAAACCTTTTGCTACTGATCTTAAATGATAAATAAATTATTTTAAGCCTTCTTGAATAGTAAAAATATCAGCTTTATGTATCGAACCCGTAAACGGCTTTTAATCGCCTAATTAAGCGTTTTTAACGCATAATATGTACTAAGATTACTTTAAACATACCAAGGGTGATACCTACTGATATTTGAGGCAAATTATAATATTTTAACAGTAAGCAAAGGTTGATAAACTCAGACGTCAGTTTTGAGCTTTTCGGCTTATGTGAAATTACCAAAATACCCCTACGGGGCATAGTTTGTGATTAAATTCATTTCGGGCATAATGAAAGACATCTTACTGACGTCACAACATATATGAAGCATATTAACTTAGGAAACCTGTAAATGGCTCTCATCACTACCCGTTACGCTTATTACGCATTCGGTTCGGTTTATGTAACTAGTTTACATAAACTAGCCTAAACAGGTCAAACCTTAACGGTTTTATCTCAAAATCCAGAATGTGCATATAGGACCCATATTAAGCAAGTCTCTGAACTTGTTGGGTCTAAATCACATTCTATCCGGTCTTCGCCTAATCGTGCGTTTGAACCGTATATTTCTCTAAGACTAACCGGTCTAAGCTTAGGCTTAATTAAAGACTCGTTAGCATTCTAATTGGTTATTTATACCATCATTCCAGACTAGAGCCTTCCAGTAAATTGTACCCACGCTTACTTAAGTGAATACGGCTGAGTTATTAATTCTTGCTATTTAAGACAGGAGCTAGCTCAGGTAAATACTCTTAACTTATTTTCCCTATTACGGGCTTGGATACGGTAATATAAATACCGCATGGTCAGGTATGGGATTCAAAGACCAATAAGTCGGGAAATCCAAATAACCTGTTTTAATTCGTATTGCTTGACTGAAACATTGGGGATTAATGCGATCGTGTCCTGGATATCCTGCAAGTTCTAGGTGTCTAAAGTCTGTTGAACAATATTTATATTTTAAGATCCGCCTGTGGATCCTTTACTTTCCGTTGTAATACTAGATATTACTTTATATTCGGATTGTAATATATTTATCTTTTGCTTCCGCTGTGCATTTATATATTGTGTTGTTTGACTATGATGATATCAACTACGTCACGATATTCCCCACCGGCCCCACCGGTGACACGTGGAAAGTCGGGGTGTGACACGACAGTTCTTGGGTTTGGCTGGTTATTACCGAAGATTCATTGAGGATTTTTCTAAGATCGCTCAACCCTTGACCGCACTCACACAGAAAGACAAAAAGTTCGATTGGAGTGACAAACAAGAAGAAGCGTTTCAGTTATTGAAGAACAAGCTTTGTGACGCACCGATCTTATCATTGCCCGAAGGAACGGATGACTTCATGGTATATTGTGACGCCTCGCGTCAAGGTTTGGGTTGCGTGCTGATGCAACGCCAGAAGGTTATAGCTTACGCGTCACGCCAGTTGAAGGTTCACGAGAAAAATTATACCACGCATGATTTGGAGCTAGGCGCAGTGATATTCGCGTTGAATATTTGGAGACATTATTTATATGGTACAAAGTGTACAATCTTCACTGATCACAAGAGCTTACAACACATATTCAACCAGAAAGAGCTTAACATGAGGCAGAGACGCTGGGTAGAGCTGTTGAATGGTTATGATTGCGAGATCAAGTATCATCCAGGGAAAGCGAATGTGGTCGCTGATGCCCTGAGTCAGAAAGAAAGGATTAAGCCCATAAGGGTTAGGGCTTTGGAGATGATTGTCCAGACAGATCTCTCTTTGCGCATTCGTGCTGCGCAGAGAGAAGCTTTGAAAGAAAGGAATATTGTAGATGAGTATCTCCATGGGATGGAGAAGCAGTTGGTACCAAACGAGGAAGGGACTTTATGCTTCATGAAACGGATTTGGGTTCCTCTGTTTGGTGGTTTGAGGAAGGTTATTTTTGATGAAGCTCACAAATCACGGTACTCCATCCACCCAGGAGTGGATAAGATGTACCAAGATCTTAAGGATTATTATTGGTGGCCTAGGATGAAAGGCAATGTTGCTGTTTATGTTAGCAAGTGTTTAACGTGCGCCAAGGTGAAAGCTGAATACCAGAAGCCTTCAGGACTTCTACAACAACCTGAGATTCCCAAGTGGAAATGGGAACAGATTTCAATGGATTTCATAACGAAACTGCCCAAGACGCCCAGAGGTCATGATACTATTTGGGTAATAGTAGACCGCCTAACAAAATCTGCGCACTTCTTGCCGATCAAAGAGAAAGACAACACGAGTAAACTTGCGGAAATATACATGAGAGAGATTGTCGCACGTCATGGAGTGCCCCTCTCGATTATCTCTGACAGAGATGGGAGATTTGTATCAAGGATTTGGCAATCCTTCCAAGAAGCTTTTGGCTCACAATTAAATCTGAGCACTGCGTTTCATCTGCAAACTGTTGGACAAAGTGAACGAATATTCAGACATTGGAGGATATGCTGAGAGCATGTGTAATGGATCTAGGTGGTAGCTGGGATAATCATTTACCATTGGTCGAGTTTCCATACAACAACAGCTACCACACAAGCATTGGAGCCGCGCCATTTGAAGCGCTTTATGGACGCAAATGTCGATCACCCTTATGCTGGGCTGATGCAGGTGATAGACAACTTGTTGGTCCCGAAATAGTCCAAGAGACGAGGGACAAGATTGCACAAATTCGAAAGCGCATCGAGGCGGCTCGCGACCGGCAGAGAGCCTATGCAAACCGAAGAAAGAAACCTTTAGAGTTTCAAGTTGGGGATATGGTTCTATTGAAGGTTTCACCCTGGAAGGGTGTGGCACGCTTTGGAAAGCGTGGGAAGCTGAATCCGCGTTACATTGGCCCGTTCAAAATCCTGCAAAGGATTGGGCTTGTTGCCTACAAGTTGGACCTACTTGCCGAACTTAATGGTGTTCATGATACATTTCATGTATCAAATTTGAAAAAGAGTCCAACACAAAAGACAGTGATCATTCCTGCTGACGAAGTTCATATCGACGACACGCTCCACTTTACCGAAGAACCCGTCGAGGTTACGGATTGGAAAGTTAACAAAACACGCAGGAGTAGTGTCAAGCTCGTCAAAGTACGATGGAATGCAAGACATGGGCCTGAATTCACGTGGGAATGTGAGGATCATATGAAAGAGAAATACCCCCATTTATTTCCTAAAACCCCTGCAACTAGAAGCAGAGTCTAAAATTTCGGGACGAAATTTCTTTAACGGGGGGAGAATGTGACAACCCTCACAAAACCAGGTATCCGTACAATTAATTAATATTTAATTAATGCTTAATTACTGTGCTTGCTTACAATTGTGGTTAAACATCTTCTTGATTTCTGATACATACATACTCATGCATCACATTTTATACTGTCACTCTATTAATTACACACAAACATTAGTGACAACCTTGATGCACAGTGAGCACACTATACGGATAACCCAGTAAACATGCTGACATTGCCAGCACCTAAACAGACATTGTTCTGAGGCCAGTATGAGCCGAGAGTAGAATACTACACTAGTAGGGAGTGTAGGGAGGTGAGAATCATTAAACTGCGTTACTAGGTGATAGTTATAGTGCCCGGAAGTGCCTAAAACATACTTTAATTACAAAATTCTGCACTTTAAACAAAAATTCAGCATTTAACATAACTAGTAAAGTGCAAAAACTTGGTAAAATAATACTAGACACTTTCTAAAGTGTCGGGAATTTATTGTGTCACTAAAAATAATATTAAAGACACTTTAAAGCTTTGTTTGATACTTTAACGAATCAGTATCCAACCGAACAACCGGACTTTACCCGGAACATAAAATTTTTGCCAAAAACATTGTTTCTGCTTTTCTGAGCTAGTTAGGGTCCCCGAACACCCTAATACCCTTTATATTAATAAACACACTTAACCTCCTAACTAAACCTTTAGATTTCAACTTAAACCTAACTATACCATTACAAACCAACCCTTACCCCCCACCCCCTCTCTTTGACGGTTCCAAGGGTGGGACACACCCTTGTCCTACTTTGATTATTTTAATTGTTGTTGTTTAGTATCTAGTAGACATAATCTATGATGGATAATAGTGATTAATGGTTTATAAGTAAACTCATGAGTTAATCACTTCATTTCTTCCACACAACACCAACTAGCTCTCTCTCTTTCCCTCTTTGCTTACCTTCGGCCGAACACCCTCACCACCATACTCACACCATCAAGTTCTTGTACAACCATTTCTTATACATGCATAGAAGCAAGGGATCATACAAGGAGGCTCGGTGCACTCGGAAGCTCAAGAACCTCTCTAGATTTCTTTTATCCACCTCATTTACGTCTTGTTTCTTTCCTAGCCTTGAGCTAGTAGTAAGTGCCTCTAAACATCCTCTTGATCTTGTTTATGATGGTTAATAAATGATTTAACGGTTAAAAATCAAGAACACACAAGATCATGACATAAAGTCTTGATTATATGATGAATAAGTTGGATAAAGAGAAACTAGTTGTGTAAATCTTGTGAAACTTGTCTAGTTGTGATTATTTGATGTTGTTTGTTACTAGAAGTGGGATGGATCATCATCTAACCATACTAGATCATGTTCAAGAACATGACCTAGTAGTATGTTAGTGCTAGAGTTGTAAAAAGATGATGGAACCATCCACCATGAAACATGAACTTGTGTAAACATAATTTTTCTTGTAAAATAAGGTTCTAAACTAGTAGATCTAAAGATCTACAAGTGGGTTTTCGGAAGAACCAAGCGGAGAATGCTAGTTTTGTTAAAACCCGGATATTTTATAAACGAGAAGCATTTATAGCAACTAAACACTTGTGTAGCAATGAAATTTCGTAAAGAAATATTTTTGGTAAACCTTGACTAGAAGTTGTAAAACTTCAAGTTCTTTAAAAATAAAGTTTATAAGAAATTAATTTTATTTTTAAAGATAGCAAAACCTACTAAATACGATAGAAACATACTACATGTTTTTACAAAACATTCAAGTTCATGAGTTTATTATTTATTCATATTTTGTCTAGTTTGATGAATAAATATTTTATGTTGTTGATTGATAAATTGTTTGAGTGAATTTTGAAAAGAAAATGATACGCTTTTAAGCGTGGACACCTCCAGTTACAGAGGAAACTCTGGCGAAATTTTTCCAGAAATATAACACTTAGAAATATTTTTCTAAACAAATGTTTACAAAATATATTTTTAACATTGTTTTCAAAATAAACTTCGCCATGATTTTTATTTCAAAAATTACAAAGTATCGGAGGTGGATTTTCGTAAATAAAACTTGTTAAATATATATTTAGAGTATATATTTCATAATAAAACGCTTGTGTGATTATGTGATTATTTTGTGAACTAGATATATTATTTTTAGGGCAAAAATAATATAACTGGAGTATATTATGAAATCACGACTCCAAAATGATACCAACGCTATCACAAATAAATATTTAAGTTATATAAGTATCGTAATACAACGCGAACTTTAAAACGTAACTTATGTATATTTCGGAAAATACTCTTAAATGTGTATTTTGATAAAGTATTATTTTGGAAAAATAGTATGAAGTAAAATATAATATTTTTTGGAAAAATATGTATATTTTGGAGTTAGATATTTTAGTCAAGTGATTAAAATATATTTTTCAAGTGAGACTTAAAAATATATTTTCGGAATTATAAAACACACATGTATTAAAACCCCCATCCTTGGGAAGGAATACATTTATTAAATATATAAGAAGTGTGAACACGAAATAGTTACCTAACTATTTCTCCAATAAAATGTTAAACCCTAAGCCAAGGCACGACCATCCGTCTATTAGAAGTTAGTACGTGTAGGTCGTCACGCAGCAGGTTGATTTGGGATTGACTATTTCGAGACGCACTTCAGTGAGTTCATGTCCCCCTTTTCTCTTAACTGTTTTCAGTTTTTATACTTCGAGGGTGGAATACATGTTACAATTATTACAGACTTTTATACATGGTATGGTTAGCTTAAGGAGGGTTTACTACTTAGATCATGTGAGTGGGTAGGCGTGTAACTGAGGCCATTAATCCTCATGGTAGGACCGAGGTTCATTAGTGGTAGATCTATCTGGGTGTAGCTAGCCCAACTCCAGGCCCACTATACGGACCTCGGGGTGACTTTGAGCCCGACGCATAAATCTGCTAGGTTTGAGTCTTCCTACAGCACTTCACACATATCATTGGATTTGCAACCCAATGGTGATCTCTTTTTCCTTATTTGCTACATACCGGGATTTTCATACATACGAACATATTACAAAGGTTTACATACTCACTTTTACATGAACTCGCTCAACTTTATGTTGATTTTTCAACTTACATGTATTTCAGGAAATTAGTGGATCTGGCAAGGTATGCACTGGTCGTCACGCTGCGTAGGAGTAATGGTGTCATCCGAGTTTAGGAATTGTGATCTTTGCCTGGACGGGTCACAAGTCTTAAACTGTGTTTCTAATCATGTCTTTTGGTTGTGTATGTGAACAAGTTTTAACTATGTCGTTGTTGTAATCTGTTTTAAGTGTCTACTTTTAAAACAATGTTGTCATGTTAACTTTTAAAACTTGTTAATTGGATGAACACCATGGTTTTATTTTCATATTCCATGGTTATGATATGTGTTATGGTATTAAGAAGTCACACCAAAATAAACCCACGCTTCCGCAAAGCCAGGGTGTGACAAGTGATTTTCCTTCTTCCCTTTTTACCCTTCCCATTCATAAGTATTGAAATACTCACTGGGAGGTTTTTATTGAAGGAATACTTATTCCAGAATCATTTTGCAGCAATGTTTTGAGAGATTTGGTCATTTTTGCATATGCTTATGCCAAATTTCACATTACACATGATCTGGACATTTTGACTTCTGATTTTCTTAATTTATTCTTAACATAATTGATTTTGGTCCTTTTGAAGGATTCTCAACCTGTTTTTCAATACATAAGATCTAAATGACTAAAGTTTTAATTTCCCTCCTTTTATGTAAACAAAAACACTAATGTTTTTATGCGCATAGGTTTTTGTTAACCTAAGGTTCACACTTTAGTAGCAAACATGATGGAAACATCAAAAACTTCATATCAACAATTGAAATCAATTTTCGTAAGTAATTTTACCATAGTTATCAGACATATTTTTAGATCTGAAAACTATAGGTGGTTTATGTATGACATCACTTGTTATGTGAAGTTTGTGTGTCCTATGACATCTTGGTTGTTTTACAGAGCTTTTGAGTAGTCACTATGAACATGATTTCTCGTTACTCTGTTTTTCAACAAAATACAATCAACCTTAGTATCAATGATTTTTTAGCCGAACTGTTATGTCAAATTGACTGTTAGATCGAATTTGACTGTCCAGGCTCTGATGCCAATTGTTAGGATCGGAGGCTCTCATAATTGTGTTTGTTTGTATACTCTAAACAAATCAATAGAGATGAACAGAGTTTAAGTGCAGCGGAAATGAACAACAAACTTTGTAAACACAATCATAAAGAGAAATGGATTTGATAAACACATGAATTGCATGAGTCGAAAGATTACAAAGTAAATCAAAAGATTACAAAGTAAATCAAAAGATTACAAAGTAAATCAAAAGATTACAAAGCATGCTTACAAATAAAACTCCCCCTCAGCCTGATACTCCAGTGGTTGATTGCACACAAGATGAAAGGATTAGACATGAGGAGAAGAACTCGCTCAGTCAATCAAATGTAACAGTACAGAGTACTGCTCCATTTATAGGCAAACCAAACCACTGAGGCATCTCAGCTAACGTCACCATGAAAGCGACGACTAACAGCCTAACAACCTGTAACAACTGTTCCTATACAAACACTTCTAATCTTAACTACTGATACTATATAATACAAGAGACACGCTAAACTACTGCTTTCTCCTTTCATCAGTGCTTTCCTCAAAGTTGATCAGTCCTTGAGTAAGCAGTGCTTTGTCATCAGTAGATTGCACCAGCAGTGTTTACATCTTCAGGGTTATATCAGTAGATAGGAGGTCAGCAGATGTTGTATACGGACAGTGGATAGAGAACCATCAGTTGTTATAGTCACTTTCAAGGGGAAAGCCTAATGTAAACAGCTGCTTATTGTGAATCCACTGTTGTGATCCGATTTTGGCTTTAATTATCTGTTCCTCTGGTAGGGTTCAATCCCAACAAGTACACTCTAAATAATACTTATATAACATAATCGACAAACCGAACTCTTGATGATGAACAAGTGGACATTGTCAAATTAGTAAGTATATCATCTAAGCATCATATGTGATAGATGATTATTTTCCTATGTCTACGTTCATGTTATTTACATTCCGAAACTATAATCTTCCGATTTCCCCAAACTCACACACCTATGTTTTTTCTTCGTGTAGAAGGACAAGGTGCTCCACTCTAAACAACCAACTATCTCGCGGATTCAAGTAGGAACAACTTGCAAAACTGTGAGTATACTCGAATCCCCTCTTTACGTTTATCACTTTTTAGGGTGTAACATGTTTATTTACAAAACTTACACATGAACTTTATACATAAATGCACAAACATTCCTATAACATGCTTGCATACATGATTGTTTGATACATTGAACTTGGGTTTATTTCATCTTGTGTTAAACTTATCATTAGCTTCGATCGAGCCTATCCTTGACATATATAGCGCTATAGGATTAACGCACCGCTCGTAGACTTGGGGTTATATCATGAGCTTATTGCGTTTCATCATTGGTTTGATATGTTAGACACATGCTGATTTTAATGTTTATCTTGTATCACTTGCTCGCCATGAGGAATCGTTTAAACTTATCTTTTTATGCTATGCATGTATCAAACTTGTATACTCGCCTTTGCTTTTGCATTGAACTTTATTTTTAACATGTTACAGGTTGAGGATGATGATTGCAATGAAATGAAGTAGCGATTATGCCTAGAAACACATTTAGACTTGTTAGGTTTAATATGTTGTATCAAATTTTGTTATTGTTATGTTATGAACATGTTGTTATTTGAATTTTATGTAATAGTTGACAATTTGAAGTTTTGGAAATGAAATGGATCTTATTTAAATATTGTCACAAATAGTGTTATGAAGTCTCTTGCAATCTTTTTCGTCCCGCTCCGATGATTCTGCCATTGGTTGGGGTGTGGCAGATTGGTATCAGAGCCATAACTATAGGGAATTAGGTAGAATCGCCATGTTCGACCTAGTCTATAGTAGGAACCATGTTTTTGACCATTCTTGATTCATGCTTAAAATGTTGTGCTTCCTACTTTGCTTCCTTCTTTTCTTTTGGTCTAAATACTTACATTATGTCTTTCCTAAGACATTTTACAAATACACTTGAAGACTTGAAGACACTCTTTATACAAAAGAGACGAGTTTACCAAAATAGGCGTGAAACCCACAATTTGGTGAACGACTATCATCCCGCTTATACTTTCTTTTTGCACGAAATTACGCCATTAAGCTAGAAATGAAATCCACATCTTAATGGTAAATTTCCAACTCAAACTCTAGTGGACCCTCATCAAAGTGTTGAAATTATATTTTGACCCGACGAGTACCAACCACATTAGGGTACGAAATCGTCAAGTTAGGGGTGAAACCCGCACCTTGTCGATTAAGTCCCATACCTCAATTTTCGATCTCGCCAAAGTTTCGATTGTTTCAATCGATTAGAGACGTGTAGTAACTGGAAGGGTAAGATACCGTTAATCGCTTCTCGACGAGAGCATCTTACCTATAGGCCAAAGCACGTTTCTCTAATTTGAAAGGACCTTCGATTCACTTTGGAATAGTCGATGTTTCTAAACCCAAAACATTCCCATGTTTTATGAGCCATTCTTTTATGTGATTCAATTTATATGTGATTTTTATACTTGTTACCTCGTTCGTTTCAAAACCATTACACATTTCGCACGTCTCGCGTAATAAAAAACAATAATAATTCTCGTAAGCAAACTAAATTTATACTCTTTTACGCATTCTTACGTGATTATACTTGTGAATACATGTTACAAACTTATGCTTTGTGCGAATTATACGTGATACGTGAACACTTACATGCTTATACGTGCAAAAATGATGCGTGTGTGGTGTGTATATAATTTTAAGTTTATTTTAAGCCCTTTTTACACGTTAGTCAACTTTTAAATTTATAAAGCACGATATTTACTAACACCAAACACACATATGGGCAAGTGCACCCATCGTGAGCGTAGTATAGTGTTGGTAAGATACCGAGGTCGTCCAAGGACACAAGAGCTTTTAGTATCGGTTTATCCTCAACTTCTAATCAAATCAAAAGTTAGAAAAAGGTTTTTAAACTAGAAAAAATAAAAACTAACTAAAATGCTGAAAAATAAAATAAAAAACAGATAGACAAGATGAATCACTTGGCTCCGACTCGTGTTTAGTGTAACCTTTGATTATTTCGGAACTTTTGAACTTTTAAGAGATTATCTTAGTTATTGTAGTAGGCCCCTCTTTTGAAGGTGACGTTACCCTCAACCCAGTAGTTTGAGTCAGCAAGGATACAATCCTAAAGGGTCGGATTATTGAAAGATAATTAATTAAGTTATTAATGCATATTATGGTAGGCCCCTCTTTTGAAGGTGACGTTACCCTCGGCTAAGTAGTCTGAGTCAGCAGGGATACAGTCCTAAGTAGCCGGGTTAAAGTATTAATAGTAGCTTAAATATGAGGGGATCAAAGAGTTTGGACCCCAGCCATCCAATACCGGTGGGTATTGAAGGAGGTCCTAGTAAATTTGACCCAGGTCCTTGCAGGATCTATACACTGAACAAGGCAAGACTCTTACCAAACCGTTCCCTTAACCCCCGACCAGGTAGCCAACATACCTCCATATAGACCGTGGAGATATGAATGGTGAAAATCTTTTATTTTATATGGACAGTAAAATAATGCCAAGACACCACGGACAAACGATAAGGAAGAATCACCTTCAACATAAGAAACTAGTTATTAAAGTCATTAATACATAACCAAGTAAAAAGTGCGAAAAGATTAAAAATAAAAAGTATTACACTAGACACTTGTCTTCACCAAGTGATGTAAGAGACTTAGGCAAACATGGCCTTTGATTGTCAAGAACTCTTACGATCAATATTGGATCCCGAGACGACTCACACACTCTATGATGGACAATGGATGATGGTGGATGATGGTGTTATGGTGGTGGTGGGTGAAGTGTGAGAGAGGTGGTGTGCCAAGGGATGGTTTGCAAATGAGCCAAGCACCCCTATTTATAGCCTGAACAGCAGCTCGGGCACGGCCCCGTGTCCATCATCCTTCTCTTTCTTCATTAATTGTAGTTTGTCTGCATCAGTTGACCACTCCCCCGTGTCCGCTGGGCACGCCCCCGTGTGCAGAAGCATATCTGTACTATCAAGATTTGCTTGGATTCTGCGAATCTTATAGTTGACCACGGCCCTGTGTCCGCTAAGCACGGCCCCCGTGGTGGGCGATAGAAGCTTCTTTAGCTTTGTCTTTTATGCTGGCACTTGGGCACGCCCCCGTGTTCACTGAGCACGGGGCGTGTTCAGCCTTCTGTTCTCTTGTTTTGCTTGGGAAGATGCTGTTGGGGAGGTCGGGCATGCCACATTTGTTCCTTTTCTTGTATTTATGTTAGATTTAGCTGTCTTTTTGCTTCTTTTGTTAATTTGAGCTCATTTAATCCTGAAAATACAAAAGGAAGACAAAAACACACTTTTTCCAACATTAGTACTAAAAAAGGGTTAGTTTTATGCCACAATTCATGTAATTTATATGTTGCATTTTGCACACATCAAATACCCCCACACTTGAATCTTTGCTTGTCCTCAAGCAAAACTCTTTATAATGTGGCTTTACACTCCCAAATGGAATGGGTAGAAGAGAAGGTTTTTGGGCTTGTCATAGAGTGTCGGGATTTCCAAGATTATTTATTAAGTTTTTATTTTTATTTATTTACAATCCTATTCGTCATGATTTATTTAAAACTTTTCATAAGATAAATTACTTATTAGGGCATAACATGCCTCTTTAAAATTCTATTTATATACAAGTTCACATACCTTATGGGGGATCACTCAACACTCGACCGAAGATGTATTTTAGTGAATCACTCGAGAGCGGCATGGAACTTACTCTTACCATAGGCTTGCCAAACAATCAATCATCCTCTTTTTTAACTATATACCTTTGTAAATATCAAGAGGACTTTTGGGTGAAGGGTTAGGCTTGGGTTAAAGGTAGGTGGTTGGGATAGTGGTTAGTAAAAGGGTGAAAAGCGTCGATTTTCGTATGACTTTTTATTTTTGCAATTTTTATTTTGATGAAGCCTTTTTTCAAACAAAGTTATTTTTGATGAACTTGTTTGTTTATTTTCTTCTTTTGCTTCATCATCAACATTTTTTTTTGAAAAGTCATACGAAAATCCGGGCTTGTTACTAAAACAAAGGGTTAAAAATAAAAAAATGTTTTGGTAGGTGAAAGGGTGTTTGGTTTGGGTTAATAAATGAAAAGGTTTAGGCTCAACGGGTTAATTAGGGGAATTTTGGGTAGGTTGTAAAAAAAAGAAAAAAAAATAATGGTGTAGAAATAAAAAGGGTTAGTCCTAATGCCTCCATCATTTACTTACTCGGGTTTAAGTTGGTAAGGACCGGGAATGTATTGTCGTGGCAAGTTCTAGAGTCGTAAGAACCAAGCGGCTATTCACACAAGAAACGAAAAATGAGTATTTAGTTTAAAGATATGTATTTGTATGCTCAATAAAGGCTTAAAACTCACTTTTGTGGGAATGGGTTTTTATGTGATCAAGTGTATATAATCAAATTTTAACTAAGCTTGTCATGCCGTTTCATAATTTTCTAATGTTGGTCCTTTTTATCACGACGCTATCGGTTGTAAATTTGTAAAAATATAACCTTTTTAGAACTTGAAATTCCCAAGTTAAACCTAGACAAGTAAAAAATGAAAAATTTTTGAAAAAAATTGGGGTGATTAGCGGTTCCAATAGAGTTTTGTGTAAGGCTTGTAATTAGGACTTGCAAGATTCAAAGTTTTAACATCCCCCCACACATAAATTACACATTGTCCTCAATGTGTCCCAAAAATAAGTTTTTAGGTTGATTGAATGTGTAAAAAGGTGTGAAATTTTTTTTATGTTACTGGGCGTCTGGACACGATCCCGTGGTGTCCGGGCACGGCCCCGTGTTCAGTCGCCAGTAACAAAAAGTTGTAAATAGAAACAGAAGCCTGGACACGGGGGCGTGTTGGGTGAACACGGCCCGTGTCCAATTTACCTGAACTGGGTATTTTCTGCAGACTGTGCAGCACGGGGCCGTGTTGGGTGGACACGGCCCGTGCTGAACTTGCTGTTATGAAGAAAATTTTGTCGGATGGCCCTGTTTTCGTGCATGGGGTGCTGGTCCAAGTTTCCCTTGTTATCCTTTGCCATCCCAAGTGTGTTTTATTCCTGAAAATTAAAACTAAAATAGAAAACATAAAAATTAATCTAAACTAAACTAAGGATAGTTCCGCGGAATGCCTCCGTGGTGCGCCACGTTTATAAGGGTCCTTGGCTAGACCCGAAGCCTGGTCATATGTTACCCAAGTGGGATGTTTTGCATCCCATGCTACACCGTCGGAGAGCGTCATCCAAGCTTGAGTCTATGACCTTCATGTAGTTGACCGGGTTTTCGTCTTCTACTCTTTTTCCGACTCCAAACTTCAGTTCCTCGTCCCCAAACTTCAATGTTAGTGTTCCATCATTCATGTCTACCACTGCTTGGGCAGTGGCTAGAAATGGCCTCCCTAGGATGAGAGGGACTTCGGTGTCTTCTTCCATGTCTAGTATGACAAAGTCGGCCGGGAAGACGAAATTGTCGACTTTGACCAATAGATTTTCAGCGACACCTTGTGGATATTTGACGGATCTTTCGGCAAGTTGTATGCCACAATTGATGTAATTTATATGTTGCCTTTTGCACACATCAAAAAACCTTGTTTTAAAATTTATGATCCAGTCTCATTCTTTTCTTTTCTTTCGAACTTCTAGATGACCTCTTCAAGCTCGACCGAAATGTACAAGTCCAAGAAGGGTTCTCGCTCAGGTTCCATCTCCAAAAAGGAACTAGTAGGCCTCATTGCCGAACAAATGGCCGATCAAATGGCTCGCGTTATACCCGACATCGTTAGCCGCATCCAAACCAACCTCGATTCGCCTCTTGGTTCTGTAGACTCCAAGGTGGAGAAACCAAAAACACCTTTCCTCTTCAAGTAATTCATGGCTTGAAACCGTATGAATTTACTAGAAAGGATGTTGCTACCGCCCTACTCACTTGGTTTGATGCTATGGAGATCACTTTTCGTCAGAGTGGTTGTCCTGATGATTTGCGCACCCAAAATGCTACAGGGGTGTTCTGATCAAGAGCTCTTTATTGGTGGACCTCTGAGCGAAGCACCAGAGGTGAGGACGCAGCCCACGCATTACCATGGACCGAGCTGAAAAGGATCACGGGAGAAGAGTTTTGCCCGCCTCACGAGCTGAGGAAATTGGAAAGCGAGTTTTGGCATCTCAACCAAGTTGATGACGACAACGATGGTTTAACCCTCCATTTCAAACAGCTTAGCATCCTTTATCCCAGTCAGGTTGATACCCTTGAGAAAACCATCAACAAGTACATCCATTGTTTACCCGATTCGTTCATGAACCTCGTAGAGGCTGCTTGCCCAACTACTATTGAGGAAACCTTTCGTTTGGCCGCCCGCCTAAATAGCAACCATGTCATGCGCAGGAATGCCACAAAAACCTCACTAAAAAATGCGCACCAAGCCACTGTTGAAACCGCTGTTGAACCCCCCTCATGCACCAAGAAAAACCGAGGCAAGAAGCCGAAGGCTTCAAGCCAAAATTGCACAGTCGTCTCTCCGCCAAACCCTCAACCCATGCAAGCCATGCCTGTCGTATCCAACGTTGACCCTAGACGCAAAGGTTACACTCGGACACAACCCAAGTGTGGTCAATGCCAATACCATCACCCTCCCAACGTTCCGTGCCGCAAGTGTGCCAACTGTAATCGATATGGGCACTTTTCTCAAAACTGCCACAAACCACCTATGGCAAATCAAAATCAGGCTGTGGTAGCTCAGAACCCTACCCCCAATCAAGCTCAAAACCAAGTCACTCATGTGCGAGCGTGATTCAAGTGTGGTGATCTTAACCATTTGGCTAACGTATATCCGCAACGAAACTAGCCTCAACTGCAACAACAGGCTCAGCAACCTGCACGAGGCAGATCTTTTCTTCTTACCACCGCTCAGGCTTAGAACGCCAATGACGTCATTACTGGTATGTTCCTTGTGAACCATGTTTATGTTTCATGTTTATTTGATACTGGTGCCGATAAAAGTTTTGTGTCGTTAGAATTCGAACCTTTGCTTAAGTGTAAACGCTCTAAGTTGCCAAGATCTTTCGCGGTCAAAGTCGCTGATGGTAAATCCATCGCTGTCGATTCTGTTCTTTCTAAGTGATCTTTGATTCTTAATGATCATACGTTTCGCATCGACCTCATACCTATGCAAATGGGTAGTTTCAACATCATAGTAGGTATGGATTGGCTTAGGCGAGTTCGTGCTGAAGTTGTTTGCTCTCAGAAGTTTATTCGTCTTCCTCTCCCGAATGGTGATTCCTTGCATGTCTATGGCGAGAACCTTATCAAGGTCTCAAGCTCATGTCATGCATTCAAGAGAACAAGTGTTTACGCAAGGGTACTTTCGCCTTTCTCGCCCACATTGTGGAAAAGAAGGACAAAGGCCCAAGCATAGGTGATGTTCCTGTCGTACGTGACTTTCCTGATGTGTTTCCCAACGATCTTCCTGGTCCGCCTCCTGCTCGATCCGTTGACTTTCGAATCGACTTAGTACCTGGCGCTACGCCTGTCGCTAAGTCACCCTATCGTCTAGCACCCTCTGAGATGCAAGAGCTCTCGAGCCAACTTCAAGAGCTTCTTAAAGGATTTATACGCCCTAGTACATCTCCTTGGGGTGATCTCGTTCTATTCGTTAAAAATAAAGATGAGTCATTCCGTATGTGTATTGACTATCGTGAGCTCAACAAGCTTACTGTCAAGAACCGATACCCACTTCCCCGCATTGACGATCTCTTCGATCAATTGCAAGGCGCGACCTGCTTTTCAAAGATCGACCTTCGTTCTGGGTATCATCAACTTTGAGTTCTTGAAGAAGATATACCTAAAACCGCCTTTTGTACAAGATATGGTCACTACGAGTTCGTGGTCATGCCCTTTGGTTTGATCAACGCACCTTCCGTTTTCATGGATTTGATGAACCGCGTGTGCAAAGCGTACCTGGACCGTTTTGTGATCATCTTCATCGATGATATTCTTATCTATTCCAAGACTCAAGGAGAGCATGAGTGACACTTGGGTCTTATCCTTCAACTTCTTCGTACTGAACATCTATACGCCAAATTCTCCAAGTGCGAGTTTTGGTTAAAAGAGGTTCAATGTCACACCCCAACCGATGGCGGAATCATCGTGGTGCGGCACTAGGCGAACCAGATTGCTCAAGAGAATCCATAACAACTATTAAGTGGCAATATTTAAAAGTATAATTATCCCATACCAATCAACAAACATTCCACAAACAATTATTACAGATAGCGAGTTTCTCAAAAGCAAAACAAGTCTGACAACCTAGACTTCTATTAGTGTAGTTTCTAGACTCTCTATCTTGATTCATCACAGCATAGCATCCTATCAACCTGTCACATGTGTTAAAATAAAGTCAATACATAAAATATAAAGGTGAGTACACAAGTTTGCATAACATATAGTAGTAAAAGCGTTTACGCATAACCAGCATGTAACACGTAACGGACGAAGCATGTAACTATCAAACAATGTTCACAACTTAACCACGAGACTGCGTTGTTGAGTATGCGCGACACATGTTCAGCGAACACATGAAGTAAAGTGATGTGATCCCTAGCAACCCCTGTCCACGACAGGTGCTGAGTTCAAACTACAGTACTATCATTGCTAGAGGCGGTATAGTGTAACACTGTATAACATAGTACAAGCATTCAAAGTACATGTATAGCATGCGGGAGCGGTTAGCATTGTAAAGTGTTTGCGTGGTGTGTTGTGTTGTGTTTTGATATAGAACGTATGTAACACCTAAAAGTGCATTAAATGAAAATGGGTTCAAGTATACTCACAGTATGTGTTTAGCAATTAAACACAACCTTGACTGGATTGAAGGGAGCACGTTGAGTTAGCCTGAGCATGGAAACAGTAGCATAAGCGTTGAGCAGTGCGTGAACAGGGTGTCGGATGGTAGAGTGTTCGACTGGTGATCCGAACGAATGGGGATAATCCATCCGAACGGATGGCCATTCGAATGAGTGTTTTTTTTTGTAAATTGTTGAAAATTCGAAGTTTCGTCAAAACATTTAAGTAGTGGAAGTTATAAAGAGACAGGTCATCCGGTCGGATGGTCATCCGAACGGATGGCCATTCGATCAGATGGTCTGTTGTTTGGAATTTGGTAAAATTTCTAAGTTAGGGTTTTGCATTAACGGAGACGGCGTGACGACGTGTCAAACAATGGGAATACACCAAGCCTAGCTCATTCGATCGGATGGGAACTACCCCTTCGGTTAGGCGGGCTGTGCTTGATGGTATTGCATGTTCGACCCGTTAATCGGTCCATATCTCTGGTGAAAATCCGTTTTCAAGTTGGCTCTCGACTAAGGAATGAGTGGAGAGTCTGAATGAGCCCAGATTCCATCGGTTTTGTGTAGAAAGTTGAAGTAAAGATGAAAATAGACGAAAAGTGTCGAAATCTTGCAAAAACTTGGTTGAAAGTGGTGGATGAATCGACACGAGACATCGCTCGTGGGGTTTAGCTTCTTTTATTTTTTTTAGTTTGAGGTCGTTTGTTTGTTGGGATTTGTTTGTTTGTTTTTTTTTTTTGAGGTTTGGTTTTTTTGGCGAGTCGCCTTGGCCAAATGCTCTTTGTTTGTAATCTCGTTTTTGAACATTATTAATAAAAGGTTTGCCCGGGGGGTTTCCCTCGTTTCCCAAAAAGTGGTGGAAATCTATTAGATCTGAACCAATCTTGATGAGTTGGTGCTTCACAACAGTTTGCATAAGAAAAATGAGTGAAGAACACCTTCAAGAGGTCCGAACCAGGCGATTTCAAGAGAAAAGTTAGTGTTGGTGTGTGATTTTGATGAAGAATATGATGTAGAAGTGATGAGTGATGAAGATTGTACAAGATTTAAGGAGAAATACTTATGAAATTGCCTTGAATCGCGAGTAAAGTGACTGGGAGCGACTTAAGTGCGTGTGGTCGGATGGAGGTGTCAAATCAGAGAAAGGAGGTGTACGGTTAGTATTTATAGGTGAGTGAGAAAGAGTAAGTCGGTGTGAGGTGGCAGTGGTCGGATGGCTTGCCGGTCGAATGGCCATTCGGTCGGATGGCCATCCAAGCGGATGGTCATCCAGACGGAAGTCCATTCAGTCATCTGAGTTGCGCTTTGTTAGTTTTCCAACTTCGTTTCATTTGTTAAGCGTTGCATTGCGTTTAATCGAGTTGCGAGTAAGCGTTTGAGCGTGTAAGCGTAGCGTTGATAACCACATATTATTTAACCAGATAACCACACAATCTAACACATAAAACTAAAATGCATAAAAGTAAATCCGCGTTTCGAGTCTGCGTTGAGTTTGCGTTTGCGTTGCGATAACGTTTAGTCTAAACAAGCGATGTAACAAGCGATAAAGTGCATTTGAGTAGTAAGTGTTATAAACAGTGTTAAATGCGATAACTTTGTTTTGAATAAGCGTTGTAATGTGCGTTTAAAAATATTAGTTTAAACCCTTATTGTTAATCGAAATCTCGGGAGTACAAGCGATCAAGAATGAAATGACGGTGATTAGTAACGATCCGAAAGGTCGGGTTGTTACATTCAATTCCTTGGTCATACTGTCAACGAACTTGGTATTCACGTTGTGAAGAATTGGATCGCACCAAAGTCTCCGTCTGAAATTCGCTCATTTCTTGGTCTTGCTGGTTATTATCGTCATTTTATCTCCAACTTCTCGAAGATCGATGTTCCTTTAACCTCTTTGACTAAAAAAGAGAAACCTTTTGTTTGGGGTCCCGAACAAGAGGAATCTTTTCAAACTCTTAAGTACATGCTTTGTAATGCTCCTATTCTCGCGCTTCCAGATGGTAGCGATGACTTCGTTGTGTATTGTGATGCTTTAAACCTTGGCCTTGGTTGTGTCCTCATGCAACGAGACAAGGTTATCACATACGCGTCAAGGCAACTCAAGATACATGAGAAGAACTATACTACCCATGACCTTGAACTTGGTGCAGTTGTTTTTGCCTTGAAGATTTGGCGACACTACCTTTATGGTACCAGGTGTGTGGTCTTCACCGACCATAAGAGCCTCCAACATATCTTCAATAAAAAATAACGGAACATGCGTCAGCGTCATTGCGTGGAATTGTTAAACGACTACGACTGTGAAATTCACTACCATCCAGGTAAAGTGAATGTAGTAGCCAACGCGCTTAGTCGTAAAACTCATGTAAAGGGTATTCGTTGTCTCCAACTCGTTAACGATCTTCAAAAGCGCATTCGCGAAGCTCAATATGCCTCTATTAACGAAGGTAGCCTATCTGTTGAGATACGAGGCGCTGTTGAGCAAGATCTCATGTCCAAATCCAATGGTATTTTGTATTATTGCAATCGTATCTGGATTCCTAATCATGAAAACCTTCGAGAATTTCTAATGAAGGAGGCACACAAATCGAAGTATTCCGTTCCTCTTACATTGCGAAATGTCTCACTTGTTTGAAGGTTAAAGCTGAACACCAACGTCCATCTGGCTTACTCAAACAACCAGAGATTCCTGTCTGGAAATGGGAGAGCATCGCCATGGATTTTATCACCAAACTCCCTCGTACTTCTTCTGGTCATGACAGTATTTGGGTGATCGTTGATCGATTGACCAAATCAGCTCATTTTCTCCCCATTTATGAAGATTTCAAAGAAGAGAAATTGGCTAGAATCTACACTGATGAGATCATCTGTCGTCATGGTATCCCCATTGATATCATTTCTGATCATAATGCTCGTTTTACGTCTCTTCTTTGGCAAACTTTTCAATCTGCTATGGGTACTGTTCTTAACCTTAGCACCGCTTTTCACCCTCAATCTGATGGTCAAACCGAGCGTACTTTCCAAACTTTAGAGGATATGCTTCGTTCATGCGCAATCGATTTTGGTGGCAACTGGGATTCACACTTGCCTTTGATCGAATTCTTATACAATAACAGTTATCATGCGAGTATTCAAATGGCACCTTTCGAAGCATTGTATGGTCGCAAGTGCCGTTCGCCTATTTGTTGGCACGAGAATGGTGAATCTCAATTCACTGGTCCCGAGCTTATACAAGAAGCAACGGACAAGATTTTACAAGTTCGAGACAACTTACTGAAAGTCAGGAGCCGACAAAAGAGTTACGCCGACAAGCGTCGCAAACCCTTGGAATTCGAGACAGGTGACTTCGTAATTCTCAAGGTATCCTCTTGGGAGGGTGTGGTTCAACTTGGTAAGAAAGGGAAACTCGCACCTCGCTACGTTGGGCCTTTCAAGATCCTCGAAAGGATTGCTAAGGTTGCTTATCGACTAGACCTGCCTGAAGAACTCAACAATGTACATCTTGTCTTCCACGTATCCAACTTAAAAAAGTGTCTCACCGACGAAGGACTTCAAGTCCCACTCGAAGATCTCCAAGTCAACTAAACCTTGCACTTCGAGGAAAAACCCGTCGAAATCATGGATCATGGAGCCAAGATATTGAGGCATAGTAAAATTCCTATCGTCAAGGTTCGATCGGAAGGAAAATGTGGCGCTGAATTTACTTGGGAGCTCAAAAGTGACATGAAGACGAAGTATCCACATATTTTCGATACTTCATCCTAAGTTTCGGGACTAAATTCCCTAACGGAGGGGAGACTGTAACGCCCTGCTTCTTTGTACTTTCCATAATTCGAAAGTCTTATTTGTATTTCTATTTTTGGAAAGCCTTGTGTTCTTGTATCGTTCTTTCATTGAAAATATTGTAACATCCGAGACTTGGATCATGAATAAAACTCGTATTTCTTTAATTTCGTGTTATACATACTTTATACATGCTCATACATTTAATTTCATGAAACATTTGTTGCATATTCGTAATTGTTGGAAACTTTGTGTTAATCTTTCAAATACATAAAACTTATGCATAAAATGTCTTTTGAATGAATACAATACTTAAATACGACATTCATACGCTTAATTATTCTTGGTTTATGCTCATCATACTTGTTTTACCCTTATACTATGCTTATATGTCGAAAAGGACCCTTGAAACACTTAACAACCCTAAAAATACAAACTTGAGGGGCTAAACATGTCAAAACCTGAAACTCGTCTGGAGGAGATTTGCAGGACGCGACCCACCCCCAAACCTTTACACTGGCCGCAAGCCAGTCTGATCCGGAAACAGCCCCTTAACAGCTCGTGGTTGGTTGAATTTTTGGTGCATATTTAGTGGTTCTAAGTGTGTTTCTTGTATTTAAACCTCACCTAACCCAACCCTAATCATTCCCTATAAAACCCAAGTGCTATCCAAGCATTTTTCACTTTGCTAGTCATCTACAACTCCCTCAAATCAGTCCCTAAGTAGCTGTAAATCAGAGATTCGAGCAGATTCATACCTTCATACTAAAGTGAGTATAACTCACTCAATTCTTAACCATTTGCCTTGATTCTTTTTCCCACTTGCTTGGAACTACCTTAGAAACATTTCCAGAGATTTTCCCTGAAAAACCAAGCTCTGGAATGTCACCAAAAAGGCTCCAAAGTGGACTGTTTGTTTCTGTTTTGCAATCAAACTTTGTCAAACTTAGCTAAACTTGAGTCTATCTCATCTCAAACCTATGTCCTTATGCTTATAACCACATCTATGGTTAATTAGGCTTTAAAAAAAGGTTGAGACATGTAAAATCAGAGGATAAAACCTCACAAACTTTCTGTTTTGTTCAAGGATTTAACCCACAAGTGATGTTCAAGCCTAAGGTTTTATGATTGTGTGATTTAGGATTAGCTTGGGCTATCCTACTTGAAAATCCAAACATTTCTTGATGTTTTCTCTTAGGTTAGTTGTTCTTATTCCATTGTTACTTCTAAGTTCATGACCCTCCTTGAATGTCCATAACATCAAGTGTAGTGGTGAACATCTAGAGGTACCTAAATAGAAGACTTGTTCTTCCTACCTCCTACATGATTTCTATGATACTTAGAGGTACCTAAATGAAGACTTTAATCTTCTACCTCATGCTTAACATACATGGTATAGTATACTCTAAATAATACTCATATAACATAATCGACAAACCAAAATCTTGATGATCAACAAGCGGACATTGTCTAGTTAGTAAGTATATCATCTAAGCATCATATGTGATAGATGATTATTTTCCTATGTCTACGTTCATGTTATCTACATTCCGAATCTATAATCTTCCGATTTCCCTAAACTCACACACCTGTGTTTTTTCTTCGCGTAGAAGGACAAGGTGCTCCACTCTAGACAACCAACTTTCTCGCAGATTCAAGTCGGAACAACTTGCAAAACCGTGAGTACACTCGAATCCCCTCTTTACGTTTATCTCTTTTTAGGGTGTAACAGGTTTACTTACAAAACTTACACATGAACTTTATACATAAATGCACAAACATTCCTATAACATGCTTGTATATGTGATTGCTTGATACATTGAACTTAGGTTTATTTCATCTTGTGTTAAACTTATCATTAGCTTCAATCGAGCCTATCCTTGACATATATAGCGCTATAGGATTAACGCACCGCCCGTAGACTTGAGGTTATGTCATGAGCTTATTGTGTTTCATCATTAGTTTGATATGTTAGACATATGCCGATTTTAATGTTTATCTTGTATCACTTGCTCGCCACGAGGAATCGCTTAAACTTATCTTTTTATGATATGTATGTATCAAACTTGTATATTCGTCTTTGCTTTTGCATTGAACTTTATTTTTAACATGTTACAGGTTGAGGATGATGATTGCTATGAAATGAAGGAGCGATGGCACCTAGATACACATTTAGACGTGTTAGGTTTAATATGTTGTATCAAATTTTGTTATTGTTATGTCATGAACATGTTGTTATTTCAATTTTATGTAATGGTTGACAATTTGAAGTTTTGGAAATGAAATGGATCTTATTTAAATATTGTCACAAATAGTGTTATGAAGTCTCTTGCAATCTTTTTCGTCCCGCTCCGATGATTCCGCCATTGGTTGGGGTGTGACACAAAGATTCTCCTTATCTTGTTTAAACTTCCACCCCCGTTTACATAACAGAGCTGGGTTGATGTCCTTCAACTTGCACAAGCCCAAACCCCCGAACTTCTTAGGCAAAGCAACACGATCCCAAGTCACCCAATGAGTCTTGGCAACTTCATTCGTGCCCCCCCCCCCCCCATAGAAACCTTTTGATCATACATTCTAAATCCATGACAACTTTAACCGGCGCCATGTATAAAGAGAAGTAACATGTCGAGAGACTCTCAAGCACTGATCAGATTAGAGTAATCCTCCCGCGTATAGACAAAAACGAAGATTTCCACCGGGCAAGCCTTGATTCAAAAATGTCATACACATGTCTCCAATTATTGATACGGTTCATATTTGCCCCTACTTCAAACCTAAGTACTTGAACGGAACCGACTCCGAATTACACCCGATTGAGTTCCCCATATCTATCACCTCCTCACCATAACTCCAATCCCAAGGTAGGTATCACACGTGGACGACACGTGTCGTTAAACGTGACCGGAACGTTATTAGCCTTTCACGCCACGCGATAGGTTTATGTTCAGTTTTTCGTGCCCCGCGACAGACATAATATTATTATTTTATTCATTTTTCAATTAAAATAATGTTACGCGGGTTCGGTTTTTTTATTACGGAGCGTTTAGGACATTTTTTAGGGTTGTTATACAAAACCTTTTTACCACTGATATGATATACTATATAATTTATTTTGAACATATAAACCTGGTCATAACACCAGTTATCGTAAAACATCGAAAATATCGTTATTTAACGACTTTAATGCCGTTTCGGCGCATAGTATGGTTTTAAACCATATTTAGCAAGCAAGACTTGTTACCTACTGATTTAAAAACTTATTTAAAATATTTTTACAGTAGGTACATATTATAAACTCAGAATCCTAAATAAGCTTTCAAACTATGTGTGAAATGACCAAAATGCCCCTACGGTGCGTAGTTTGGTCCTAAACTATAAACCACACATATATTTGATATCCTACTGATATTATATCATAAATTATATATAATAACGTAACTGGTGTTTATATATAATAATGTAACTGGTATTTACATGTTAGGGGTAGGGGTGCTCCACTAGTGATGGAATTCCATCACTCACAACATCCAATTAAGTTTCGCCACGTCATCGAGCTTCATTCCATCACTAGTGATGGATTTTAGTGGAAATGCCCATCACTAGTGATGGTTTTTTTTTTAAATTATAAATTAACAATAAAACGATAAAATTATAAATTTCATTTAAATAAAAAAGAATATTTCTAGACATACTTTAGGTTACAACTTAAAAATCCTTTATGAACACTTCGTTGGCTTGTATACGATCACGATCCACCATTTTCTTCTTTGGGCGGCTCGAACCTTCAAGTTCGTTATACACATTCTTGAAAAATTCAAGCGTGTCATTGTCGGAAGACGTATCGCTATCGGTGCATATAGGAAACGAATCCGTTGGCAGTTCCATTTTTTTACCTAAGAAAGTGGTATAAATTTATATTTTTGTGTGGGTGAAATATGTAAAATGTAGGTGTTTTTTTGTGGGTTGAAAGGGTTAAAATAGGTGATATATACATACATACATACATATATATATATACATAAGTTTTTTTAAAGAGTAAACTGCCATTTTGGTCCCTGTGGTTTGGTCACTTTTGCCACTTTAGTCCAAAACTCAAACTTTTTGCATCTGGGTCCCTGTGGTTTCAGTTTTATTGTCATTTTGGTCCAAAAATGAAATCAGATCATATTTGTCTTATAAAATATTGCTATTTTGTCATTTTCCACAGGGGCAAAATGATCATTTCATTTTTATAAATAAATACCATATTTTATAAGACAAATATGACCTGATTTGCCCCTGAGGAAAATAACAAAATTGCAGGACTTTATAAGACAAATATGATCTGATTTCATTTTTGGACCAAAATGGCAATAAAACTGAAACCACAGGGACCCAGATGCAAAAAGTTTGAGTTTTGGACTAAAGTGGAAAAAGTGACCAAACCACAGGGACCAAAATGGCAGTTTACTCTTTTTTAAAAGAAATCCTAAACAGTCAAATATCAATGTTCATAACTCCCCAACGTTCAAATCCATTTTCTCACGCGTGATCATGAAAAGGCGTTATCAAATCAACACGTCAATAATTCTTGCGGCGGCGGTGTATAACAGGGTGCCGCGTGTGGTGGGTTGGCCATCGCGTGACGCCCTGGATGCTCTTTATAAGTGTTTAATTTGGTATGCTAACAAGAGATTATAACATGCATGTTATTGAAATTAATGGTAACGGGTAAAAAAAAAAACCCAAACTAGAATGTTGAGTGCTTAAGATATCATAAAATTGTTACCGAAAATCCTAAAATATGGGTACCGGTACTTGTACCGAAAATATCCGGTACTAGTATGGACCGGTATTTGAAGGTAAAAACCGATACCGAAAACGTTTTATGTTAATATCGAATTGGTACCGAAAATATTTCAAATTGGAAAGACGGAATTTTTATGTTTTTTCTAATGTCAAATTTGTGGTGGAAACATGTGGAGGTGGTAGTGGTGGTTGAGGGAGGAGGTGGTGATATACATAGATGGAGTAGAGAAATAAAGCAAGAGATAAAACGTGTGTTTGCTTAAAGAGAGAAATGATAAATAATATTTTTTTTATTTAAGATGATTTAGACTATCATGCTCTTATGTGATTTGCACATAGTCTGACTTAATAGAAAAAAAAATTTGGGTTAGACCCAAAGAATATAACGTGTAAAACTTTGAAATAATAAATATAAAAATATCAACTTTAAAGATAAGAGTAAATTGTCAAAATCGTCCTTGAGGCTTGGGTATATTTGTCTTTTTCATCCAAAACAATTTTTTGTACTAAATAGTCCTTCATTTTTTAGATATTTTGTCAATTTCATCCAAAAGTCTAATTTGCTTTATTTTTTCTGTCAAATATTTGGATGAAAATGACAAAAAATCCCAAATCTCAGGGACGATTTTGGCAAAAAAGTTAGACGTTTGGCAAAAAATCCCAAAAGTGAAAGACAATATGGTACAAAAAAGTTGTTTTGATTGAAATTGATAAACATGTCCAAAGAGATGATTTTGGCAATTTATATATACTCTAATTTCTAACATTCTTAGGCATTGCTACTTGTACTTTGTGTTTTAAAATTTGTTTGGTGGTTTCTAAGAAACCATGGGTGGGTTTCTTTCCACGTGTTCAACCCAAAAATGATTGGAACCCTAAGTAGGCTACGTGTTCATCTTCAGATCATCAAGGCTAAGAGTCTTGCGGTGAAGTAAACAAACATTAGAGAGAAAAGGAAGGCTGGTGAGGGTGGATCGAGAACGGAGACCGGTATTTCCGTCATGCAAGCTTCTTAAGCCCTAATCTGTGACAGGGGGTGGTTGACCGGCGATGGCCGTTCAACCAGTGGCAGTCCTTCTCACTATAAATTGGGCTATGGTTTTCCCATCACTGACTACGAACGATTCTGGGAAGCCATCATATGTCTCACAGACACCTAGCCTTTTTGATTTATCGATGACCAGTCTGATTGATTTATAAATCAGGTGTAACATGATGCAACACTCGTCTTATTACTAGCGTTATTGTTACTACTCACTAGATTATTCCTGGTTTTTTTAATCTGATTTGATAGTTTGATTTATGACGTTCGCGTTAAGATCTGAGTTTTTTAGCTTAAAACCTTACAAGATGCTATCCGTTTCTAGCTTATGATTTAAACATAATTAGTTTAGAGTAATTGTAGATTAGAATAATTTTGTAAAATAACAAAATCAAGTTAAAAATGAGTACCTTAATTTGGTTGAATTTAAGCTAAACAATGATGTTTGTTTGATCTACTTTTTGCGTTAAATCTTGTATGTTAATTTGCAATTTTTTTGCAGAGGAGCATAATCACGCATTCTGCTATGGCTCCCATTTTAGCTGGTCTCAAGACGCAAATCTTTTCTACAACTTATGTGAGTACAATGTATTGATATGATGATTGAATGTGATTTCATGAATGTACTATCTATTTTGTAATTAGAAATATACAAATTCCCACCACTACACTGCTAATGAAACGTGGTTGAGTGACCGACAAACCGCCACTACGCCACCAAACGACCCATAGACGACCCATCATCACTGCTCAACTCTATGTTGCTTCAATCCTGACTTCAGCCCTTAGCAGGTATGTTTTAACCTTCAATCACATTACAATATGAGTTAATCTAATATGAGTAATGAGTCATATGATATGATGATATCATGTGATCTTGGTCTTCATCTATTCTCATATGCTTTAAAATGATATGAGTCATGAGATGGTAGTGGGTTGTTTAGGCTAAAATAATTTGTTGAATTGTCTTACTTAACAATAATTTGGATATTGAAATGCTTAATGAAAACATTAATCTTAAGAAGTATATAAAAGAACTCACTCCAATTCAATGTCAAAAGCCGCAGTACCGCAGAGTATTAAGGATCATGAGTATGTATAGGATCTAAATATGTTTATTATTTCTAAGTTTGCTAATTTCATGTTTGCACCTTATTTAGAGTGCCATTTTACTACAAAAAAAGTTAATTGTTTTTTTTTCTGTTGCATTTTTATCTTATTTATCTTTGTAAAGTACATTTGATTGTTATTGCATCTCTTCGTAAAGTATTCTAAAGCCCTTGTGGTTGTTCCGCCACTAAATGCTCAGGAATACTCTCAGAAAAGCTGCTCATGGATAGAAGCTGACTATTGATCCTCGTATGACTGGTAATCTTCATTTTAAGCCTGCAAATGGTATTGTGATACCAAGTTGAAGTAAACAAACCTGTTCTCATCATGTTTTCCTTAAGTATGCAATTTTTGTTTATTTCAGAAGAAGGGGCTAAATGGTTGCGATTTGATATTGATAAACCTGCTTAGACTGATCTTCACGGGTAATATCTATATCTCTTCTTAAATTGTATAGTTCCCATTAGTTAGATTAAGTTGTGCTTTGAGGTGTATTAGTGGTGTTCACTGGCTGTTGTTTTTTAGATTCCTTGGGGAATGTTCATTCCGGCTATTGAATGACAAGGCACTGAAGAACAGAAAAAGAAATGGTTGTCGTTGGCTCAAAAAATGCAAATTATTGGCTGTTACGCACAAACTGAACTTGATTATGGCTCCAGTGTACAAGGTCTACAAATAACTGCAACATTTGATCCCCAAACAAGTGAGTTTGTCATTCACAACCCTCCTCTAACTTAAATGTATCGTGAAATCGATTCGCAACAAGAAACCAGTTTGTTCTTATATTTGTATATATACAAGATTGATTACTTTTCTTTTGTTACCTTTTTAAGGTGTTTTATCCTTTTTTGTTGTTTTATCGTGTAAGATTAAATATATATTATGTTATATTTAATCTAGTAGCCGTTATAACAACCTATTAAATAATTAGTTGGTAATTGTTTATGGGCCATATTACCCTTATTAACTAATTAGGGTTTCCTTTTGGGTGCATATATAAGGAGACTAATGTAGATGTTAAAGGGTTAGACTTCAAGACAACCTTATTAGTTCATAACATCAATCGACCTCCTCTCCTAAACCGATTACCCTTTATCGGTTCTCTCATCACCATCATCAGATTGCACCCTTAGGAGGAACCAGATCAAGCTCAAGCTGACAATCATGTCAAACCTTATTGTTGCGTCTCCATCTGGATTCTCTGCTGGCCTGTACTGCTACAATCAAGTATGTTATTCATGTTTTCCATTATGACTAAAACAGAACTGATCAACATGTGGTATCCGAGCATATGTTGATTAATCAGTTCTGTTTTCGTATCCACTATTATGGGATTGAAGTATGGAAAACAGAGTTTTGAAAACTTAATAAAATTTAAAAATCTGTTTCAAGACCAAGTATCTCGAAATCACTGTTTCGGGAAAACATAAATTCGAAACCCTGTATCGAGTTTTTTCTTCATAAACAATTTCGGATCTTATGTTTTGATGTCTTATAACTGTTCCGAAATTATAACATATTAATTCACCTTTCCGAAATCATTAAAATAACAGATTTCGGATTCCAAAATTATGTTTTTTAATTTTAGGGTTCATCTTATGTTCTTATGAGAAATTCGAAAATTCCACAAGTTTTGGAACTAAATTTAGATTATTGGGTGTTTTTTCCTAGTTTACTCTAAATACAAACAAAACCATCTAAAACTTGATATAATTACAGGACAAAACTTGCTATTCACACTTGCTATTCACTCTTATTTATATTTTAAAGATGTTATATGTGGCTCAAATCAATGAGAATATGAGATGGCATATGTGAATCAGCACATTACATTTGTGAATAAAAAAAAACGAGTTAATTACTGTTTTCGTCCCTGAGGTTTGTCAAAAATAACGGTTTCAGTCCATTAGTTTAAAAATTGCCATTTCAGTCAATTAGTTTCATTTTCGTAACCATTTCAGTCCACTAACTTAACTCCATCCATTTATTTTGTTAACTTTGAGTTAACTAACTAATTCAGGGACGGTTTGCGTCAGTTTTAGAAACACAGGGACTTAAGTGTAAACTCTAAAACATTAAAACAAAAAAAATAGTAAATTCCAAAAAATCAAAAAAATTCAAAAAAACCAAACAAATTCCAAAAAATTCTAAAAAATAATAAAAATTCTAAAAAATCATAAAAATTCTAAAAAATTCTAAAAAATCCAAAAAATCCGTTTCGGCGCGAACTGTTTCGACCCGAACCGTTTCGAGCTGAACCGTCCGTACCGTTTCGACCCGAACCGTTTCGAGCTGAACCGTTTCGACGCGAACCGTTTCGACCCGTACCGTTTCGAGCCGAACCGTTTCGACCCGTACCGTTTCGAAGCCGTACCGTTTCAAGCCGTACCGTTTCGAACCGAACCGTGCCGTTTCGAACCGAACCCTTTCGAGCTGAATCGTTTCGAACCGAACCGCGCCGTATCGAACCGTGCCGTATCGAACCGTACCGGTTCGGCTTCGAAACGGTTCGCGTCGAAACGGTTCGGGTCGAAACGGTTCGGGTCCAAAGGGTTCGGTTCGAAACGGTTCGCATCGAAACGGTACGGTTCGAAACGGTACAGCTCGAAATGGTTCGGTTCGAAACGGTTCAGCTCGAAACGGTTCGGTTCGATACGGCACGGTTCGGTTCGAAACGGTTCAGCTCGAAAGGGTTCGGTTCGAAACGGCACGGTTCGGTTCGAAACGGTACGGCTTGAAACGGTACGGGTCGAAACGGTTCGGTTCGAAACGGTTCAGCTCGAAACGGTTCGGCTTCGAAACGGTACGGGCCGAAACGGTTCGGGTCGAAACGGTACGGGTCGAAACGGTTCGCGTCGAAACGGTTCAGCTCGAAACGGTTCGGGTCGAAACGGTACGGACGGTTCAGCTCGAAACGGTTCGGGTCGAAACAGTTCGCGCCGAAACGGATTTTTTGGATTTTTTAGAATTTTTATGATTTTTTAGAATTTTTATTATTTTTTAGAACTTTTTGGAATTTGTTTGGTTTTTTGGAATTTTTTTGATTTTTTGGAATTTACTATTTTTTTTGTTTTAATGTTTTAGAGTTTACACTTAAGTCCCTGTGTTTCTAAAACTGACGCAAACCGTCCCTGAATTAGTTAGTTAACTTAAAGTTAACAAAATAAATGGATGGAGTTAAGTTAGTGGACTGAAATGGTTACGAAAATGAAACTAATGGACTGAAATGACAATTTTTAAACTAATAGACTGAAACCGTTAT
The DNA here is from genome assembly GCA_030545235.1 of Helianthus tuberosus. Lineage (NCBI taxonomy): Eukaryota > Viridiplantae > Streptophyta > Magnoliopsida > Asterales > Asteraceae > Helianthus > Helianthus tuberosus. The sequence continues at coordinate 64,127,244 of CM060451.1, read as the reverse complement.
TTTTGACAAACCTCAGGGACGAAAACTGTAATTAACTAAAAAAAAAAACTATATAAACAAAATTCATAAAATAAATAAATATTTATAGCGACATAAAACTGCATTTTGGGCACTCCACCGAAAGCCTGGGAAACGCAAGGATTTCAAGCTTAAAATCGAAGGTAAATTGCACTTTTAACAATTCACATTTGTCGTTAAATCTTCATTTCATCAGAAAATAGCGTTGAATGGTTGATAATTTGTGCTTTAACTGGAATCAGAGGGCTCTTAAATCACATTAGTACCTCAAGGGGAGGATTTAGAACCGTTTGATCAACTGAAAGTTATTAGATCATACTGGTAAGTTATTGCATGTCGATTGTTTATGATGATTTGGTTGAAGTTTGAGTTTGATAGTGTGTTAATGGAGTTGGGTCCTACTAAGGTTGATTCGGGTCAAGACGATGAATTTGACCCCAATAAAGGAATTTGGGTTTTTTTTTTTTTTTTTTATATTTATATTTATATGATGTTTATAGATATTAACACTGTTACACTGTTAATAGAACTGGATGCGCCGGTCTGGTTAAGTACTCTTGAACTGTCTTCACTTGCGTTTGGTTGGATCGGTTGAATAGAAAACCAGAGTGGTGGTTGAATCGGATTTCGAATGATTTTTCTTTTGAATTATATATATTATATATTATATATATATACATATACAGTAGGTTAGAACTTAGAAATGTGTACATTGCACACGTTGAATTAAGAAAATATTAAGTAGTTGGTAATAAAGATTTAGAAATTATAAAACGATATTTTGATATAAGATATATTTACAAAAACAAGAGATAGAATATGAATGGGTCTATTAAGAGAAACAAAAAACTAAGAGATTGAATATGAAGGGGTAAATTAAGAGAAGATGGAAAATAAGTTTTGGACATGTGTCGCAATTTATGACGTCAAGCGGTTTTTAAACCGGTACGAGTGGTGGAAGACAACTAGTTCAGTGACAACGACAAACATGATTATATGAACATGGGATTATAAAAGGTAGTATATCCAACAATATGTTATAGATAATGTGTAATCAACAAAATTAGTGTATAAAAAAAGCATATATGCAAATAATCACCTTACTATTTTAATATGTGAATGTTTCTTTTGGGACACCTTTTTTCCCAACGGTCAATTCATAATGACTTGTTTTTCAAGCATTAACTTGGTAGTTGAAACAACATGATGTTTCTTTTCATTTCTTGTTAAAGAAATTTTAATCTCACCCATTTTGCTTATTGGCAGAAAAAGTAAGAAGGCAAGATTGAATTTGCTTTTTTAAAAGCTCAAGTTTAGAAGAGGGTTCTTGGCTAAATTTGCTTTTTAAAAGCTCAAGATTGCATTTTGTTTTAGGCCCCAAATATTCATATGGAACCTGAGTTAGGCACAATATTTGTACAAAATGATTACAGAACCATGACGGTTTTAACGTGTCATATTGATCTTATGTAGTAATGTTTAATTTCTTGTAGACACCATCCTTCTTTTATATATCATTTTATGGATGTAAGCAACTTATTAAAATAGTAATCTTTTTATCTTTCAGTCTACGGAACTATTACCATGTGTAATTATCAATCTGACTCATGTGGTTAGGAGAAAGATGATCAAGACCCAATTAAAATGTGAGGATTGCTAGATTCTTTCAGAAAATAGGCAAACATAAATAATTAAATCTTTCTTTGATACTCATGTTTATGTATGTATACTATTTAGTGTATAATTATATTTGCATTTCTACCAGATATTGATAGCTTCATACTAGAGACATTTGCAGCAGATTCACAGGCCTCCTAGACATATGCAAGTTCTCTTTATATATTTATTTTTTTTATTTTGTTTTGTTTCGAGTAAAATACGAAAGAATAATTTAAATATGTGAGGGTTTTCTCATCTTAATTACTTTACATTGTCATGATGTTTTGAATTTTTGAGTTCAAATTGACACGGTTTTAGCAGAGCTTGGAATGAGTTTTCTGTTTAATAAAAAATTATTTCGTTTATATTTTTGAGAAATTTGAATCTTTTTTGAAGTTTACAAAACTAAAGTATTGGAACTAGTTAATTTGATTAGAACCGATATTAGTTGAATGTTTGAAAATAACCAAGTGAAAATTAGGGGTGTCCAAAGGTTTGCCTCTGTCATTTTTGACGAAAATTATCGGCCAAACTGATAACTGTGGTTATGGAGAACGCCAAACCAAACTGGTTAGGCGGACCAACCAGTTTAGGCAGTTTGATGGTTTGAACAGATATTTTTATTCTTCATAATCTTGAGCTTCTACCAAACTTTAAGATAATAAAGATGGTTCATGAGTATAAGACATATCCATAACTGCATATTCGATAAATGAAATAAATAAATAAATGAATAAAAATGGCTAAACAGCCGGGTTCCAAATTCCAAACAATCGGCCAAACCGTTAAACCGCCAAAACCGAACTGTGAACCAAACCACATAATTCTCAAACCAGCCAAGTTATTACAGTTTGACAGTTCAGTCGGTTTTTTAACAGTTTATAAACACCCATCTCAAAAATGTTACTCAGATTTTAAGTTATTTCAGAAAGTTTCTTTGAAATTGAATCTTTGAACTTATTTTTCTTTAATTTAAAGCTAAAAGGTCGAGTTTTCCGTCCAGTGTTATCGAGCTGGTGTGTCTTTCTATCAATAGTTCAATCCTTGTGTAAAGGAATTGACTTTTAGATATTATTTTTTCTTGAAAGTGCATTAATTTTAACGTTATTTTACTAATTTCGCGAACAGAACGTTAAAAGCTGAGGACGGTTAATCATGCATCATGTGGTGGCGTTGATAGCCGAAAGACAAAAGGGTACTTGCACTAATCGGTCTTTGTCCCGATTGCTGAGTGTTATGTGCCTTATGTCCAAGGCTGTCTACATCTTACCCTCCTCAGACCCTACCTTTGCTATTTGTGAGATTTACTGAGTATGATGATGATGATGATATTATTTTTTCTTGAAAGGATCACAATTCAAATGTCATAAGCTTGAATCAAAATTTTCTTAATGCACTCATTTCCCTTTTTTGTGATGTTGTTAATTCACCAATATAATCATTTGATCTTTATATCATTTCCCACTGCAGGACTTGATCCTATGTACCAGCCAAGGTCTCTTTGAAATTCTGCAAATAAATCTGACTCTGGGAAAAGTCATGGCTGTTGAAGATTCAAGTCAAACTTCTATGAGGCTTGAGGTATCTCATTCCAATCAACTATCACCAAAGATTTGTAAAAAAAGGTTTAAAAAATTAAATAATACGACCCGCGTGCATTTTGCAACAACTAAAAGAATTATATCTGTGTAGGGAAAGTGTCGTGCAGTTGTAATATGTTGGATTCTTGGGGTCGGAACCCTCATCTGTTGGAATAGTCTTTCATCTATAGAAGATTATTACTACCATGTATTCCCAGTGAGTTTTCACAAGACTGTGAAAGTCAAAAGTCAACATCCTAAATTTTGACTTTTTTTACTTGACAAAAGTTAATTTGTTTTCTTCAATTTTCCAAGGATTACCATCCTTCTAGGGTACTTACCCTTGTCTACCAACCTTTTGCCTTCGGAACAATGGCGTTTCTTGCCTATAATGAATCAAATATCGATACTAGGAAACGTAACATTCTTGGATATGTCGTTTTTTTTCCTTGGGACTCTGGCCCTCCTTTCGGTATGTTTTATAATATCACAAACTGATCTACACATTCTCTGCACGCTTTTAACTATGCATGATTATATACATACAGTTGGACTTAGGTACATCTGGGAAGGGAAGCATCGGATCTTACGTAGGTATATGTCTTCTCGTGGCGGCTTTCGGGGTTGCAGACACCCTTGTTCAAGGCGGGATGCTTGGTGATTTGGCTCTTATGTGCCCGGAACTTGTCCAAGTAAGTTATCAACTTACAATATTTGTTTGTTTATTGGTTTTCTTTTATTTTTAAGAGTAAAATGTCATTTTCGTCCCTGAGGTTTGGCTACTTTTTGCGACTTTCGTCCAAAGGTTTGTTTTTTTTTTTTGCATTTGGATCCAAAAGGTTTGAAATCTTGCCATTTTCTTTTAACTCGTTAACTCCATCCATTTTTTAACGTTAAATCAGGGGTATTTTCATCTTTTTAGACATTTTTGTGATTATTAAAGGGTTTGGCGGAGAGAAAGTCCGCAGAGGTGGATCTTTATTTCTTGTATTGGATCTTTTATTTCTTATAGTGTTTTTATTTTAAGAAAAAATGGCTAAAAAGACGGAAATGCTCCTGAGAAAAATGGATGGAGTTAACGAGCTAGATGAAAATGGCAAGATTACAAACCTTTTGGATCCAGATGCGGAAAAGCAAACCTTTGGACGAGAGTCGCAAAAGTGGCCAAATCTCAGGGACAAAAATGGCATTTTACTCTATTTTAATGTCCTTAAAAACCTCATCACATATATAAAATTTCTTGATCTAGTCCTTCGTAGCTGGCTTGGCTGCATCCGGAGCTTTAACGTCTGCTTTGAGATTACTTACAGAAGCTGTTTTTAATAGTACTGATGACGGTCTTCGCAAAGGAGCATGTATATTTCCTTTGTGAATAAATCCATCATTTTTCTCTAATTAAAACAAATTTATTAGTATTGATGACGGGCTTTTTGCAGTGTTTTTCCTCTTGATCTCCACACTCTTCGAGTTTTTGTGCATCTTTCTCTATGCATTCGTGTTCACTAAGCTACCAATCGTGAAGCACTACCGTAGGAAAGCAGCCCTTGAAGGTTCACAAACCGTTTCATCCGATCTGTCTGCTGCAGGCATTGGTCAAACCGATCTAACAGAAAAACTAGTGTGTCCTTATTTTTTCAAGAATTATTAGTTTCAAGTTTTTAATGAAGAAATTAATCTTGCAATCTTTTCAGGTCGATGGTGATCGTGGTAATCTAGACAGGCTGAGCAACAAAGAACTCTTATATCAGAACTTCGATTATGCAATAGATCTGTTCTTGATATTTGCTGTGAGCGTGTCGATTTTCCCGGGTTTCTTATACGAAAATACTGGAATGCACCAGTTGGGTTCATGGTAAAATTACTTATTTTACAGTTTTTAACATATTTTTATATTATATCTTTTGTAACGTATGGTTTTGCAGGTATCCACTTGTTCTAGTGACTGTATTTAACCTTGGGGACTTGGTATCTCGATGTATTCCGCTAATACAATGCCTCGAGCTGGAGTCACGAAACGCGCTTATGATCTCAGTCGTGTCACGGTTTTTGCTTGTGCCCGCATTTTATTTCACTGCAAAATATGCCGATCAAGGATGGATGATTATGCTTGTATCTATATTGGGATTAAGTAATGGTTACCTTACGGTATGTGTACTTATGGTGGCACCCAAGGGTTATAAGGTAAATTTACATGGCATTTTTGTTTTTTTTTTTATTAAAAATCATGACACATTGGCATATTTACCATCTTTTTGGGTTGAGCAGGGTCCGGAGCAAAACGCGTTGGGAAATGTGCTTGTATTATTCTTAATGGGGGGCATATTTTTGGGCGCGGCCCTAGACTGGTTATGGCTTATTGGTAATGAAGGCTTCTTAGGCAGAAGCACGACAAAGTTATTGACATTAATGCCCATTACGTCAACCTAACAAGTCTTGCGTACGTGTACATGTATGTGTATATCAGTATACATACATAGGTGTGTAATGTGTTTTTAATCTCTTTATTTTATATTTTATAGGAAATAGTATAATATGGTTTGTACAAAACAGATTATTGGTATGCAGTACATATAATATAACTAAAACTGTAGTTGTACCTATCAGCCGAGACATTCTCAATAGTGTTATATTTAATTAGAGATAATATTGTAATTAGTGATTATGTATATCCATTCCATATTTAGTGCTAGGATTGTAACCCTATATAAGGGGATGCTTTGTAACCCTAATATTCATTCAGAAAATACGAACCATAATCACTTTTATGGTATCAGAGCATCGATTTTCTGATATCCATCCCCTCTCTCCTTTTTTTTCCCCTTTGTTTTGACAAACCCTAGCTGCGGTGTTATGGGTGCCGATGGCAAACCAACAGAGGTCGAATCCTCTGAGAAATCAAATAAAACACAGCTTCATCCAGCCTATTCTGTCACCAACGTGCAGTCCAAAATACGCACGTTGGATGGCACGAAGGTCACATATACCTCCTGGATCAAATTATTCCAACTACACGCCGTCGCATATCAAGTTCTCGATCACATAGATGGTACCAAACCCCCTGACGAAAATTCAGCGGAGTACCGCCAATGGAAAGAGCTAGACGCCTTGGTTCTGCTGTGGATTTACAGCACTGTATCCGATGACCTCTTAACCCGGGTTATTGAATCTGACTCGACAGCACGTCATGCATGGCTTAAGCTACAAAAGATCTTTCTCAGCAATAAAAAGGCACGCGCAGGAGCGCTAGAAACACGTTTCTGCAACCTTACTCTCTCCTCATGTTCTTCTCTCGATGATTACTGTCAACGCCTCAAAGATCTCGCAAATCAACTCGAGGACGTTGATCATCCCGTTTCTGAGGAACGGCTTGTCCTTCAGTTGGTGCGCGGTCTCCCAGCCGAATATGACACCACCGCGTCTCTGATTAATGCAAACAACGCAGACTGGGACTTAGCACATAGCATGCTGCAAGATGAAGTTATTCGACTAGAGGCCCGTCAGAAACCAACCCAATAAGTTTTGGTTTCCCCTTCACAGCCGAATCACAACCTTTCACAACCAGTTACTACACTAAATCAGGAACAGCCTCAACAACCTAAATATTATAGCCGTAGCAGAGGACGAGGGCGCAGACGGGGCCGTAGCAGCCGCGGACGTGGTACAGCAGGCCGTGGACAGAACTCTTACCCTCACAACTGGGCCTCAAACAACCCATCTTACCCGCAATTGGCTTGGTGGAACACTCCACCGTGTCCTTATCCAACCTAACCCGCTTTCCAGCCCCAAACTCCGTTTTCCCAGCGGCCCACGACACCCCCACCTTCGGCCCAGTTCATTCAGCTTAACCAGCCCAATACGGGATTCAGTCTGGCACACTACCCAACCGGCTTCTCACCACAACAGGCCCACTACTTCAGCACTCAGCCCACGGGTTACAATGCTCTCAGTCCCTCAGATCTAAGTGCAGCTATGGCATCTATGCAGATGAATACTCCTGACGCTGGCCTCATGGACACCGTCGCTTCCTCACATGCCACAGATGACCCAGGTATGATCTCTTCCCCTAATCCTTTTCCTGTTAACAGTAAACTTTTAGTCGGTAATGGTGAGTTTTTGCCAATTCAAGGGTCTGGAACAGGCTACCTAACCTTACCCAACTAAACCTATATTTTACCCAAAATACTTTATTGCCCTACCATTATCAAAAAGTTGATTTCTATCAGACGCTTCACGCGTGATAACAATGTTTCCATTGAATTTGACCCCTTTGGTTTTTCTTTGAAGGACATACGAACTGGGCGTCTTCTTTCCCGCCACAATAGTATCGGGGATCTTTATCCAATCACACCACCAGAATTACCAGCTCAAGCAACCTTTCTTACTACTGCATCGCATCCTTGGCATGATCGCTTAGGCCACCCTGGTGCACAAGTTTTGGATGTTCTTAGTCGTTATTTCAGTTTTTCTTGTAATAAAAACAAATCTAGTTTTGGATGTTCTTAGTCGTTATTTCAGTTTTCCAATTCATTTACTTTTTCGCCTTTTGGTATAATCCATTGTGACCTTTGGACATCACCAATTCTCAGTAAAACTGGTTACAAATATTACATGGTGTTGATTGACAATTTTTCTCACTTTATTTGGGTGTACCCAATAAAATATAAATCTGAAAATTTTTCTACATTTGTTAAATTTCACCGCATGATTTCCACTCAATTTAACAGTCAAATCAAAACTTTTCAATGTGACCTTGGGGTGAATTCGACAACAATGCATTTAAAACCTTTGCTATTCAGCACGACCTCCTCTTTCGCTTTTCTTGTCCCTAAACCTCATCACAAAACGGTCGTGCCGAAAGAATGATTCGCCGCCTTAACGACATCATTCGTTCTCTCCTCATCCACTCCCACTTACCTCCTACCTTCTGGGTCGAAGCACTTCACACAGCAGCCTACCTACACAATATTCTCCCCACAAAACGCCTCAACTTTTTTCACACCAACTTTTTCCCTTTACCTTCGTCACCCCACCTATGACCACCTTCGGGTTTTCGGTTGCGCATGCTACCCGAATGCCTCCGCCACTCAACCACATAAACTTCACCACCGCGCCACCCGCTGCATCTTTTTAGGATACCCGCCTGACTTTCGGGGATATCGATGCTTCGACCCTACAACTAATAAAGTCACTATATCACACCACGTGACTTTTGACGAGACCGTATTTCCTTCTACCTTACCCACCACCCAAAACTCGTACAAATTTTTGGACGATACCCCTCCCCCCAGTTTTACCTTCTCATGGCCTACTCCTACTCCTACACCACCTCCACCTTCCACTCGCCCAACCACTACCTATCCCTTTCCGTTTACTTACAGCCGCAGACCCATACCAGCCCAAATTCCCCCGGCCAAACCTGCCCAGCCATCCCATCCGACCCAACATGCCCAGCCATTGACCCAACACCTCTCACAGTCCATTCCAACCTAAACCACAAGCACACCCATACCCGGTCCACCACCACATAATTCTCAACCGACCCTATCACATCCCATGGCCACCCGCTCAAAAACAGGCAGCCTCAAGCCACCCTTATATTCGCTCAATACCACCACCATCTCTCATATTCCTGCCACATATAACCAGGCCTTTACCGACCCGAATTGGCTGCGCGCCATGCATGCTGAATTTACTGCATTACAGGAAAATGAAACTTGGGAATTGGTCCCAAAACCATCTGACCATCTAGTTATCCGGTGCATGTGGCTATTTCGCCACAAATTTAAAACAGATGGCACATTAGAGAGATACAAGGCTCGGCTTGTGGTCAATGGCAAATCTCAAACAGTTGGTATCGATTGTGAGGACACATTCAGTCCTGTGGTTAAACCTGCCACTATTCGCACCGTTTTGTCCCTTGTAGTCTCTCGATCTTGGCCCATCCATCAATTGGATGTCAAGAATGCTTTTTTGCATGAACATTTGAATGAGACAGTTTTTATGCGCCAACCTTCTGGCTTTTATGATAAACGTTTTCCAGGCTATGTTTGCAGGTTGAAGAAGTCCTTGTATGGACTTAAACAGGCACCTAGGGCATGGTACACTCGCTTTGCTAGCTACATTTTATCCCATGGGTTTAGAAGCAGTGCCTGTGATAATTCTCTTTTTATTTATACTCACGGCTCTCACACTGCCTACTTATTACTTTATGTGTACGACATTGTCCTCACTGCTTCATCTACTGAGTTACTTCATGACATTATTCAAACACTCTCTCGAGAGTTTGCCATGACTGACTTGGGCAGGTTGCATCATTTTCTGGGCATTCGGGTCACACACAGTTCAAATGGCCTGTTTTTTTATCAGACTCAATATGCTAAGGACATCATCGCTCGAGCTTCCATGACTTCCTGTAAGCCTTGTGCCACACCCATCGATTTATCGTCAAAGCTCAGTGCTACAGATGGTGCCTTATTTCCGGACCCCACCTTGTACCGCAGTCTAGCTGGGGATCTACAGTATCTTACTTTTACTCGCCCCAACATCTCGTATGCTGTCCAGCAGGTTTGCTTATTTATGCATGAGCCTCATAACCCTCAATTTGCTTTTATGAAACGCATCATGACCCTCACTTTGCTTTTATGAAACGCATCACGACCCTCACTTTGCTTTTATGAAACGCATCATTCGGTACATTCAAGGCACATTGGACTACGGTCTTCGTATGGTCAAATCTCCTGTTCAGTCGTTAGTTGCATATTCGGATGCTGATTGGGGCGGCTGTCCTGACTCCTGCAGATCTACTAGTGGTTATTGCGTTTTTCTTGGCAACAACTTGATTTCTTGGTCTTCTAAACGGCAACCCACTGTCTCCCGTTCGAGTGCTGAGGCTGAGTAGCGTGGGGTCGCCAACGCTGTTGCAGAGGTTACATGGATCCGCAATCTTTTGCTCGAATTACAGGTTCTATTATTAAAGGCTACAGTCGTCTATTGTGATAATGTTTCTGCGGTATATCTCTTTGACAATCCAGTGCAGCATCAAAAAACGAAACATATCGAAATTGACATTCATTTTGTCCGAGAGAAGGTGCGCGTGGGTCACATACGCGTTCTACATGTCTCGGTTCCTTTTCAGTATGCCGACATATTTACTAAAGGGTTATCTCGTCAGCTTTTTCAATCCTTCAGGACCAGTTTGACCGTTTGCCCCATCACCGCTCAAACTGCGGGGGAGTATCAGCTGAGACATTCTCAATAGTGTTATATTTATTTAGAGATAATATTGTAATTAGTGATTATGTATATCCATTCCATATTTAGTGCTAGGATTGTAACCCTATACAAGGGGATGCTTTGTAACCCTAATATTCATTCAAAAAATACGAACCATAATCACTTTTAGTAAGAATCATACAGAAATAAGAAATTCGAAATTATTGTCGTCAACAAATTTTTGGCGTAAGGAACGGAAGAAACTAACCTTTGATGATCAATGCGGGATGGTAAAGCAAGCGTAGGCGTTATAAAAGATCACTAAGCCGCATTTTACTAATAAATAAGAAATTCGATAGTATTGTTGTCAACTTTCTTGTAAACTTTTAAGTTCCAAAACACTCATGGAAGTGTATTTGATCATTTGTAACTATGACCATCCGAAATAGGACACACATTCACATGTTACTCTCCTCACTTCATATAAACACGATCCAGACATATAAAACATTAAACATCTAACAAATAGAAGCAACATCCATTTCTAACATGATAATCTGATTTATGTAACATTGAGAATACACAAAGCTTTAACAAACAATTAAAGATCCCTTCTATATGTATGGCTATATGTGCGTATTCACACACATAAATTTCACTAAAGAACCTTACAATAATCTCCAATTTGCTATATAGTTGTTCCTCATTATACAGTTTAAAAGTGTACAATCATTAGGAGATATTACTACAGTTCAAATTAATATACTCACAATACATAAAGCGAAACCTAAATACATTCGAGCACACATGATTTATACACCATGTGCGCGTTGCAGCATGCTAAACCAATAACGTAACTTTAAATAATTTAAGTGCACTTTTACACCTTCCCATAATCTCGTAACCGACTTGCGACTAAAGTTAACCACTGTTTGTTTGAGGTATCTAAAACTCTGTTTGAGGTATCTAAAACTCTGTTTGACTAAAGTCAACCACTGTTTGTAAAGGGTAATCTTTGTTTTGCCAAATCACTGTTTGAAATCCTAACATCTGTTTCAAAAACAGAGATTACAAAAGGAAAAATAAACATCTATTGACCAAAAGTGAACAGACATTTAACCTTTGTTTTCAAAAACCAAACCTGTGATTAATAAACAGATTTTAGGTTTCAAAAGGGTGTATCATTTGTTTGAGGTATCTAAAACTCTGTTTAACTAAAGTCAACCACTGTTTGTAAAGGGTAATATATGTTTCGCCAAATCGCTGTTTCTCAAGACTATGTTTGTAACCAAGCAGAGGTTTCAAACATATGTTTCTCACTCTTTGAAATCCTAACCTCTGTTTTAAAAACATATATTACAAAAGGAAAAACAAACATCTGATTGACCAAAAGTGAACAGACATTTAACCTTTGTTTTCAAAAACCAAACCTCTGATTAATAAACAGATTTTAGATTTGGTTCTTCAAGAAAAAGAAGTTGAAAACAATTGTCTATCCGAAATTCAAAAACCAAACTTCTAATTAATTAACAGATTTTAGTACATGCAATTCAGCAATGAAATAAAACCCTAAATGTTTAAATAAAGTCTAATAAAGTATTTTTGAAAGACATATTTCATTATAAACACACCCAAAATTACATATGTTTCCAGCTAGCTGCTGGAATGCAGCCTACCTGCATACAAAAACTCACCCAACGACAGTTATACCCCTCTAACAGTTACATCATATAGACTAAATATTAGAAGTACATCATTGCTCCCACTCTACGTTGAACTGTTTCGCCCAATTTCTGATACAAAAGTAAGTTGTTCAACACTTAAAACTTGCTCCACCACCATCTCGGCTCTAGGTACGCCACCAGGGTACGTTGATCCGTTCATTGGAAGCATTTCCTTAGCGCAACTTGTTGTTGGGTTCGTAGGCTTTAGGGTAGCCGGCCCTAGTTAGGGTTAGCCGGCCCTAGTTATTAGCCCACTTAGTTAACTTGTTGACCAAGTAGGAAACCCTAATCTTGTTCTATAAATACCTATGATGTAATTGTAATCTGTATCATTCTGAAAACAGTTGTGAGCATCTAATAAAAGAAAAACCCTAGTTGCAACCCGTGGACGTAGGTCACCTTGACCGAACCACGTAAATTCTCGTGTTCTTTATTTTCTGCTAGTGTGTGTGTGTGTTTGTTCCGCTTCCGCTCGAGCCTACTCTGATCCGATACCCCTAACAAGTGGTATCAGAGCCAAAGGTTCAGTAAAATACACGGTTCACACGGTCATCGCAGGAGAAGGAGAGAGCTGGACGAGAGATCTTGATCTGCTGTTGCTGCCGTCGCCGCTGACTTGTTTACGGCCCGTACCTATTCTCTTGTTACGGCTCGTAAGGTCTAGGGTTTGCGCCGTAGGGTTTGCTGTTGCAGATCTGGTGGTTTTGGGGTGTTTGGCGATTAGGGTTTCGGTTCTTGAACCCTGGTTATTCGCTAGTGTACGCTCGGGTTTGCAGGAGAAGTCGCCGGTTCGGGTGCTTCGGGTTTCTGGTTTATTGAAGGTTGCTCGGGTTTCGGTTGCTTGGTTCCTTGTGGTTTTTTCTGGTTTTTTCTCGTTTGCTATGGCTGAAGACGGGAAGTTCCGAATCGAGAAGTTCAACGGTACTGATTTTGCATGGTGGAGAATGCAAATAGAGGCGTTGCTTGGTGAATGCGATTTGGATGTGGTGCTGGAAGAAAAACCTGCTGGAATGGATAAAGCTGCCGAGGCAATTTGGAACTCAAAGGACAAAAAGGCAAGAGGTAAAATTACATTGGCTTTGACGAGGAGCGTTGCATTTAATATCATGAAAGAAACAACTGCTCGTGATATGTTAGAAGCTCTGTCAAATATGTATGAGAAGCCGTCTGCCAGTAATAGGGTGTTCTTGATGAGGGAACTGTTTAATATGAGAATGAACGAAGGCAGTTCAGTTGCTGATCACATTAACGAGGTCAATTCAATTTTGTCCAGGTTAGCAACTGTGGGCATGAAGTTGGATGATGACACTCAGGCTGTGGTTTTGTTATCTTCCTTACCTGATAGTTGGTCAGGATTTGTGACAACGGTCACTGAAACTGCTGGAACTGGAAATCTGAAGTTTGATCGGTCCGGGATAGTGTTTTGGGTGAAGATGTTCGCCGGAGGAACACTAATGGAGGATCTACTTCTGGTGGTATGCTCAGTGTTAGCAGGGGAAGAGGTAAAAACAGAAGCAGTGGGAGTCGTGGGAAAAGCTTGTCTAAAGCTGGGAAGAATGTGAGGTGCTGGAACTGTGGTGAAAAGGGGCATGTTAAAAACGAGTGTCCTGATCCTAAGAAAGAGGGTGGTAGCCAGCATGTAAACAGTGTTGTGTCAGATGAATCTGACGGTGACGTACTGGTTTGCTGTGAAGAGTCTATAGATTCTTGGGCTATGGATTCTGGTTCTTCGTTTCACGCCATGCACAGCGGGGAGACGATGGTGAATCTGAAAAAAGGAGACTTTGGAAAGGTACGATTAGCTAACGGTCATGTTCTTAATGTTACGGGTATAGGAGATGTCAATCTGAAGACTCCACTGGGCACTACATGGAACTTAAAGAACGTCAGGGTAATTCCAGGTTTAACGAAGAAACTTATTTTTGTTAGTCAACTGGATAAACAGGGACTAGATGTTAAGTTTGGTGGTGGGAAGTGGAAGGTGATTGATGGAAATCTTGTTGTTGCCCGTGGAAGGAGACGAGGATCGTTGTATCTAGTTGAGATACCTGCTGAGGGAGTAGCCGTCCCTGTACAGCATAAAGTCTGGTTCACTGAATCTAGTAAGCGGAAGAGGGTTCAATTTGCGAACTTGAATCCTGGTGCTTTGGGGATGTCAGTTGAATGTGGTCGGAGATCTAAGTTTAAGCCAGTCAGGGGATTTGGTGATAGTGGGAGCACGGGTCGTGTTTCGGGTACAATCACAAAGAACCGTTGGGTTTTGAAGACGAAGGTTCCGACTGAAGAAAAAAACTCTCCTGGAAATAGTTTGCAAAATGTGGAGAGTGGTATTAATTCTCGGTGTATCTCTGGAGCTGGTGGATCGTGCAAGCCGGTTGAGATAGAGAATGGGTCTGATAAGACTGTTGGGTTGGAGCTTGTGGGAGCTTCAACTGGTCTCTCAGTTACTTGATGAGAGGTGTGGTTGCAACTAGGTGGCTTGGATGTGACTGAAGTCTTAGCTTGTTCTTGGAACTGAAGGCTGGGAAGACTTGAACGTAAAGATTACTGAAGTTACTGGTGATGGGTTTCTTGGATGCACTTTGTGGACTATGCAAAGCCTCCGAGTGGGAGATTGTTGGGTTCGTAGGCTTTAGGGTAGCCGGCCCTAGTTAGGGTTAGCCGGCCCTAGTTATTAGCCCACTTAGTTAACTTGTTGACCAAGTAGGAAACCCTAATCTTGTTCTATAAATACCTATGATGTAATTGTAATCTGTATCATTCTGAAAACAGTTGTGAGCATCTAATAAAAGAAAAACCCTAGTTGCAACCCGTGGACGTAGGTCACCTTGACCGAACCACGTAAATTCTCGTGTTCTTTATTTTCTGCTAGTGTGTGTGTGTGTTTGTTCCGCTTCCGCTCGAGCCTACTCTGATCCGATACCCCTAACACTTGTCATATTAGGTTCATTCCACTCCGACCCGCTACCCGCTGAAGGAATTTTGATTTCAATTAATCAGTTGTCAATTTCAATGAAAACTCACCTAAATTAATATATTAAAAATCTTTTGTAATTCACAATATAATTTAGATGTAACAAAAAAAATTAATTTGATTTTGGTTATTTTTTATTTCTAATAAACCAATGATTTTTGGTTTAAATTTTTTGTAGACATAAAGAGGTCAGGTTAACTCCCACAATCCAAACTAAACTGACCTGGTTAGCTAAATATTTACACAAATCTTTAACCTAAAATTGACTCGAATGCTTTTGAATTAATGACAAAACTATGAATTTCTGTATGATGAACCTACTGACTAAGGTAACTCACACATCATATAGCCTCATGATAAGATAGTTAACTAACTGGAAAACTAAGTCAATGTCATTAACCAAACATGGTGGTCATTAGAGATGCGTGTGAGAGTTGTCGTAAAAAAGTAAATAAACCTACTTACTTGTAATGAGGCGGAGAAACTCCTTGGAAAAATATTGTGGTTTTCTCGGTGTCTATTTCTGAATTGACTCAATTCGCCCAAGTGTTTAAACGCTCTTGGAATGCAGACATTCTATCCATGCCCTTAGTTATGTTCGTACCTATTTGGATATAATCCCATCTGCATCAAATTATATTGTCCATCAATAAACTATTTCTGGTTGTATAATGTCATACACTACAATCCGGAAGATCTTAAGTAATGGACGAGGCCGTTGTGGACTCGTTGTCACTCGGTGAAGGTAGTAAATGTTGGTGAAGGCTCGTGGCTACGGAGAATTCACCAATGCATTACCAACTAAAGTACCACAACGGATTACCATTAGGGTTTATGTTCAGAAAGCCATGACAAACTTGCCGACGGATCAATGACAAACATTATGTGACGAATGGTTCACCGACTAATCCGCCGCAAATCATGGAGATATTATCAACAATTATCATAAAACGTATTTTTTATCCGTCGAACTATCCTATCTATCAGTGAGTGATTCACTAATGATCAGTCAATATTTTTTGGTCTTAGAAAGTGTAGGTCCGTTTGCGGATCGCCGGACACCTACGAGATCTTGTTTCAAATACCGTAACGAGTGCGGAATCCACGTTACGATACAAACCGAGCGAGAGATAGACACAACACAAAGATATACCGTTTAACGTTTGTATATTGATACCGATCGAGTTTCTTTACAAAAAGATATTATAATGAAATACAACTAAACTCTCGGTTCTCTCTCTCTCTCTCTGTGTTCTCTAGTTTGTCTTCTGTCTTCAGTCTTCTTTATATAGGTCCAGGTACGACGAAACTGAAGCAGGGAGTCGACGAAACATGTTGTTGTCAACGAAACACTTGATGTTTCGTCGACATGCAGACTGAATTATGGGGTTTCGGCCCATGTGAGTTTGGCTGGCCCAAAAACAATGGTATAGGCCCAACATGCATTCACGTACACATGTTCAACAAATATGCAGATTATCAAGATTAGTCAATATGATACATCATCATGATGATGTCATGGTGATGTGTAAACGAGAATAGGTTCGCGGCTCTCCGTGCCTCGCGTGTCGAACTCTGGGGCGCACGACGGAGGAATGTCGTGACGTCGGGCTTGAGTCGGACCTAACCGAGTCGAACTGAACCGAATCGAACCGAGCCGAGTCGCGTCCACATAAAGTGTACCAACAAACTCCCCCTTGGACGCTAGTCGTGATGGTTCGTCTTCCATGTCGAAGGATCTTCAAAGTCTTCACGTGTCGTAAGCAGGAAGTGTATCAACAAACTCCCTTTTTCATTTAGGAAGTGTGTTAACAAACTCCCCCTTAACATAAGCTCTCCCTTGAGTTATGTTCGTGAATCTTTTGATCTTCAATTCTTCAGATCCTTGTGGTGTTGATGAGTGATCAACTGCAACCCGATCATCTTGATCTTCTGATTGCATCAACGTCGTGTCTTCACTTTACGGCTAGTCATCTGACACGTTCTCTTCGCCTTTAGCTGATTCTGATGTCGCATCTGCACATACAAGAAAGCTAAACACGTAATGAGAACAACTGATTGGAATATAGACAAATTAAACAAATGACACATATGAGATCAAATCTCAATCAAACACCGACCGACAACAGTTTGAAAGTTTAAAAAAATGATCAATTTTAATCCTTTAAATTTCAAATCTTGTTAACTTCGACAGTTTATGAAGATGTAATTGTTTTCCGGCTTACAATCAGGATTTTGGGTAGGATAGACTCGAGTTCCAACATCGGTCAATCAAAAATAAACTAGAAGCAAAATCTTTTTGGATTTTATAAAGTTTATATTAAAACACACCTAAAATCTTTTTGGAATTTTTCATTTTTCAAATGTAAAGACGGAAAGCAATAAATAAATATATACAAAGATGCAGAAACTAAGAAATGTAAATAAATATTTACAAACAACCTTTTTGCGAGTTTCGAGGGTAAGAGAATCATATCAGTGTACGGTCACGCCAAAACGCTCTTGGTGTTCTATTAGTTAACATTTAGATAAGCATCCTATAATGATTATCGGTATTGTTGTCCACATAAGCTCAACTTATCAGATGTAATCATGGCGAGGGGATACGATTAGGGTATGATTTATACTTATCGACCGGTGTTCATCCACACACGACATATTCCCGTATCAAGGTATGCACGAGAGTTCATCTTATCGGTGAGTATACCGTTTATCATCTGTTTGACCGTATATGAAAATGTGAGAAACTCACTTATTTTGGTTGAAAACAAGCCCTATGTGATAGAATCACTTATTGATTAGGAACTTGATTTTCATATGCATGAGGGCACAGGAGCAAGTCCGTGAACAGGTCAGTACTTTTGTACAACAAAGAGACGAACTTGACTCCCGCAAGAAAGCTGTGATATATTATCACTTATTTGTGGACATGTGATTGTTGATCACTTATTGAGGTCGAATGCAATATGTACACGTATGTATAGTATCATGGAAGATCTAGACTTCGTCTCCATTATTTTTCGGTAAAAGATACAACCATGATACCCAGATGATAAGCAGCATAAAGACCGAATATCTCAGAACCTCGGCAATCTCTCAAACGAAATTTCGGTACTAAGACCATATGCCAATGAGTGGTTCCCACACAGTCTTCAGTCGATTTAAGATTTATATCACCCTGCACACTTTAAAATGATTGTGAGCCTACCGATACATCTTATATAGAGCTGCTTAACATTTTTCATTTTGCATTTGAGTTTAAAGATGTTTCAACAGACCACTGATGTACTATCATATTCTCTTTTTCTCGCCAGGAAACTCATTTTTGTTTTTCCATTGTTTTTGTGTTTTGAAATTTTTCGATGTTTTTGAATTTTCAAATTTTGGATTTACTCCCCCTAAAATCAACAAACTATGATAAATTTTAAAAACACAAAGGTATTTACAAAAACGATTTTCCGATGTCGGTTAACTCATGTTTTACTTCAATGCCGTTTACCAAAATTAATTTTAATCAGAAATGATTTCTCGAATTTTGGAAAAAATCTGTTGGCATGTTGGTAATCGGTGCGCACCATGACAACATTGACGAATTTCATAGTGAAACAATCACGTGTGATGTGATATTCGAGATCAACGTGTCTGGTCAAAGAGTGATGTACGAGAGGATAACAATTTATAAAGTAGCCTAAATATCGACGAGTATAGGAGAGATTAGAAATTTAAAACCGTATCCTGCAACTGCTTCGTGCATTGCAAGGAATCTGAGTGCTCTCCCATACTGGATATCCATCTGGTGTGGATTTTAAAGTCGATTTTGTAGCTACCGAGAAATCTCTTCACAGCAACAAGATTATAAACCTTTGGGTCCGACTGGTCTTCTATATTGCACCAGCGAAGGTCTTTATCTTTCTCTTGAGAAGTAGTGTGCGGTTATTCAATCCATGCCAAGGCATCCGCACACCCGGTTGGTTTGATCAACAAACACATTTTATTCAATTACACCGCGAAGAAATGTACACTGCACATTCATCTTGTAGATTTTGAACTTCAGACGTGCTGCAGGTACGTACATTTTGATTGAATCTATCCTGGGGACCCGATTAAAGCCTTGAACAATCACACTTTTGGAATGATTTTCATTTTGTCGAAGTTGCCAATTTCTTTCAACAGACAACTCTGTTTTCTTTTTCTTCTCTCCATCGAAGGCAACAACTCCTTCGTTGCCGATCTTGTGCATGGACACTCCACTATCAACAATCCGATGACTATCGATAGTTCCTCCTGGAGCATCCTGCACACTCACTCAGAGATTAGTTGGAGAGGGGGACCCAGGTCTTCATAGACTTGGGTCGTCCGTCATCATCGAGGATTGTGACTTCGATTTCGTGATGATTCGGAATTGATTGAACTCCCCCTGAAACAGTTACCGTTTTTGGTTTCCAAATTTGTTTCTGTTTTTCATGTTTAACATCCGATTTAACAGATTTTGTTTGGACAACCTCTGGTTTTAACATCTTTTCAACTTCTTTTCGTTGTTTCTTTTTTTGTTTCACTTCTCGTTGTTTAACAAGACGAGGGTCCTGTTTTGGTGAAACAGATCTTTTATAGTAACTGTTACTGCAGGGGGCATCAACTTTTGCCTTTCCTTTTGTGAGATATGGACAGTTCTTGACAATGTGTCCATTCTCACAGCATTCAAAGCATGATCTCCGCTCAACAAACCTCGGAGTATCATAACTGTAAGAGCTTGATGATGAACTTCGTGATCTTGAGGTACTTGGTCCTACATCACAACCGTTTGTGTGTTGTGTGTAATTGTTTTGACTGTTTCTTTTCAAAATTTTAACTTGTTTAACAAAATCCGTGTTGGATTTGTATTCGAAAGTTTCAATTTTATCAGTCCCTCTTGATTTCACGAAGTTGATCTTCTGATCCTTTTTCTTGTAACGAGCTCCCTTTGTTTCCACCCTCGGTTGTGAAACCTTAGGCTTTTGAGCTCGTTGTTCCTTTTGTTTACCTTTAAAAGCGATAGGTTGTTGCTTTGTCGGTGATTTTTGATTTCCAAATTTTCTTCTAACTTCAGCTTTTGGAATAGGATCACACTGAGTTACAGAAACTCTCGGGATCGCTTTTCTCAAAAACTTACTTGTAGAATCCTCGAAAACTTTATCAATCAAAGATGGATTGACATTTTTAATTGGAAAATCTTTGTCTGAATAAATTTTAGCATCACCGACCAAAGTATACAACACATTATTGCTCTTAACAGCAGACACACATTCCTTGTCATCCTTGACATCTTTGACAGGATCTATCACTTGCTTTGCAATAGGTTGCACTGTAGGAGTAGGAGGATCACAAAGAATATGATTCTCAATTGGAATTTCTACTCCCTTCATCTTATCAAGTGATTCATCCTGATCACTCACATCTGATTCATCATCAGACGAATCATAGTCCTCAATGATTGGAGGACGTTGTTCCGTAACTGATGGCTTTTCTTTCCTATCAGATGAGCCCTCCGAGGAATTGTCCGGTTTGAACCCTAATCATGTAGTAACTTCCTCATAATCGAGAGGCACACTTGGTTCGAGCCGAGGCATATCTTCTTCATCGGGCATTCTGGTATAGTTGTGTCTCAAAGGAGGCGGACACGACTTATACCCAACGCCTTTAACATTACCCTTTAGTTTTTGAACGTCAATGATGTGATTGAGCACAAATCGGGAGTTAGAATAACTCTCCAATTTGAGCTTGATTGCATCATGCTCGCATTTGGCAATGGCAAGTTCCCTTTTGGTTTCCTCAACGAAGTTAATGTAATCGTTAATACTAACTTGTTTATGATAAACAATTTTGGTCACTTCGGAAACACTTTTCTTTAAGGTTTCAATTACAGATTTAAAATCCTTTTCGTTTCTAACTAAAGCCATATTTGCCTCTTTGCACTTTGACAGTTCAATAACCAAACTCTGATTGTGACTATGAACTGTTTCAGATTCACGTTTCAATTCAGCACATTCATGTTTCATATAATCACAATCACTACATATGCTAGGAGTTTCAGATTTTACCTGACTTGTAGAAGCTGTGACATTAGCCATGAAGGCAGTCTGAGAAGAGAAAGATCCATCTTCAGTGAGAATCTTCTCCATTTTTTCTGATGTAGCATCAGCTTTCTTGATCAAGTCAGATTTTTGACATTTCATCTCCTTGGCATCATTCGACAAATTATCAGCTTCAGAATCCATTCCCTCTTTCACGTCCGATTCTGAACTGTAATCACTCACACCTGAGCCATCTTCATCAGTACTGCCACTATATCCTGAACTGTCATCATTTCCTGAAGATTCACCATCATTGACATTCTTGACAATTTCAGCATGAAACGCAGTTCCTCCTTGATCTCCACCTCCAAATTGTACATAGCAGGAGTCATCGGCTTTATTTGAGTTGGACGTGGATGTACTTGTTTGATTTATGAAAGGATTTTGGTTGCCTTGTTGAGGTTGGGCTTGAGGTTGTGGTTGGGATGGGATAGGAATATAAGCACTCGGATCAAACTGAGGTTGAGTAGTGGTAACTTGAGGTGGAGGTTGGGGTGTTTGAAAAGGAATATAAGCACTACCAAATTGAGGTTTAGAAAAAGCATGAGCTTGAGCACTCATATGCGCTGGCGGATGATAGGCACTCGGATCGAAAACCGGAGGAGGAGCTGATTGTGGAAACGGAAAGAAGCTTGAATTCGACATTGGATTGATATTTGTGAGTAATTACTTGAAACACCAAATATGAAGCCCAAATGAACGACAAGGCCCAAACCACCTTAAATTTGTTGAGGCCCACCACTTAGTGAGATATAATCCAAAAATCAGCCCAAGTCAACTAAAACCAAACAATAATTTATAAGCCACCACTTACGAATTATGTCCACTTTGTAAAACACTTATAAAAATCAAATTATGTCCACTTCGCAAGTGCCCACACGAAGAATATATGCCTAAATCACCACAAAAATAAATCTGAAAGGCCCAAAAAGAATTAGTTAATGTCTGGCCCAAACACACGAAAAACTTAGATGGCCTTTAACTTTTCAGCCGACAATATGTATAGCTGTCAAAGATCAAACCAAACTTGGTTTCCTTTCCCAACTCTGTTCTCTCTTATCTCTTCGATACATAGAAATCAAAAGCAGACAACTCTTCTTTCTCAATCTCTACTATGCTTTGGCGAAACTTATATTGTAATACACTGGTCGACGAAAGTTAACTTGTGACGAAACTTTGTTGATGACGAATCTTCTGATGAATCGACGAAACTGAAGTGTTGACCTCTGATCCGACGAAACTCTGGTATGATCTTTGACTCGACGAAACTGATTGACGAAACCTCAGGTTGTCCTTTCGTTGACGAAACCTCTGATTAAATTAAAGCTCGACGAAACACTGTGCTGAACGACGTAACTTCTGTTTTGTTTACTGAACGACGAAACCTTTTGTGAATAAACACTTGCTCGACGAAAACCTGTGATGTTCTTTTGATCGACGAAACGGAAGGGATAAGGTTGCAAGAGTTGGTGAGATTGGTTAAAATTCTCAAACTTGCCTTATCTCCTTCTGACACAAGACACAAAATTCAAACTACAACATCCTTATCTCACCAACCAGCATGGTGTTTCGATATTTAATCAAATCTTCTAATTTTTTAATTCACAAACAAGTTGCACAGTTACTTCACAAATAATCAAAAAGTGGATAGTTTGAAGAACTCTTTGAATGTAGCTGAAGAACACGATGAAGGTTTGACGATTCCGGCCACCGACGAATTTTCCGAAACCCGAATATGCTTAAAAACTCGACACAACTTGTACCTTCGATAATCTCCAACACTTTTCAACAAGTTTGGAACAGAAACGGCACTAAACAACACCAAGTTTCGAGTTTTAATTCGTATTTTCAGAAAAAAAGGAAACTGGGTTTATGATTTTTGTCCAAGAAAAGCTTAAAACCCACTCGAAAATCGCACCGGTAACTCGGTATTCAACAAGAAATCGAGCCTTACGCTCTGATACCAATTGTAGGTCCGTTTGCGGATCGCCGGACAC
This sequence comes from Helianthus tuberosus, assembly GCA_030545235.1. Taxonomy (NCBI): domain Eukaryota; kingdom Viridiplantae; phylum Streptophyta; class Magnoliopsida; order Asterales; family Asteraceae; genus Helianthus; species Helianthus tuberosus. Next base: position 64,103,970 of record CM060451.1, on the reverse strand, counting down.
CTACGAGATCTTGTTTCAAATACCGTAACGAGTGCGGAATCCACGTTACGATACAAACCGAGCGAGAGATAGACACAACACAAAGATATACCGTTTAACGTTTGTATATTGATACCAATCGAGTTTCTTTACAGAAAGATATTACAATGAAATACAACTAAACTCTCGGTTCTCTCTCTCTCTCTGTGTTCTCTAGTTTGTCTTCTGTCTTCAGTCTTGTTTATATAGGACCAGGTACGACGAAACTGAAGCAGGGATTCGACGAAACATGTTGTCGACGAAACACTTGATGTTTCGTCGACATGCAGACTGAATTATGGGGTTTCGGCCCATGTGAGTTTGGCTGGCCCAAAAACAATGGTATAGGCCCAACATGCATTCACGTACACATGTTCAACAAATATGCAGATTATCAAGATTAGTCAACATGTGACATCATCATGATGATGTCATGGTGATGTGTAAACGGGAATAGGTTCGCGGCTCTCCGTGCCTCGCGTGTCGAACTCTGGGGCGCATGACGGAGGAATGTCGTGACGTCGGGCTTGAGCCGGACCTAACCGAGTCGAACTGAACCGAGCCGAACCGAGCCGAGTCGCGTCCACATAAAGTGTACCAACAGAAAGTCAATTTCTAGCAGTGAAAAAAAGTATGAACTCACAGTTGTTTTTCTCCTCGACGATACACCAAAGCCAAGTATTTCGCCCACTGGTACTTTTAACTCCTTCAACCTCTAAGGAAAGAATAAAAATCATCTTGATTTCTAACTTCAAAATTGATACCGAATCAAGCATCTAAACTATTAAAATAAGGCGAATGGAATCATAAATTAAGTGGCCCAACTCGTAGACAACTGAATGCGTTAAGCTTATCAGAATACTTTCTAAGATACTCTAAAAAGCATTTGAACATCTTCTCTGAATCTCAGTGCACCCCACGGGATCTGTTAAGCTTATTAGCAACTTGAGAAAAATCTATATCTGATTGATTCTCTGGATATCAAAACCACTTCATGGCTACGGTTGTCATCCGACCTTGGGAAACTGGTAAACATCCCATGGAGTTTATTTCCAATTGCAATCTTCCAAGAAGACTTGAGATGATTTGTTAATTGTTATTATTCATCCACATTTTCACCTCATTTATAAATATCTCACGAATAGATTACCAGTAGCATATACAAGAACATTAATTTGAAATAAAAAACTAAAATATCAATACGTGTTTCAAAATACAACATTTTGCATAAAACTTTATTATAACTAACGTAAATAACAAATTAGAAAGTTACCGCGTCATAAGAGATACAAACAAAAGAACCCAAGTTAGGGTTTTTTTTTTTTTTTATTTATTTATTTTTATTTTTTTAAATTTGATACATTATATGTGTTACAAGATTAATATAACATGTGAATGCAATCATCTATTCTTGAACGAAAATGATTGGATGACAACATTGTAATGTTTCGAGAAATGATCTTGAAGAAAACTCGAAGAAAGAAAATGTTTGACTTTCAGGAACTCATTCCACATGTTTTATGTATCATACCATTGAAAACATATGTTTTCTTTTGAATTCGATCACATACCGGTCACGGGTCCTTTTTGAAGATCTAGTTTTGATGTCGTTTTGGTATTCAACACTCTTTTCAAGTTACTCGCATAACATGAATCCAAAATCCGAATTCAAATCCGGTTGAATTTGAAACACGTCTAGGATAATTGTCGGTTGACCGTTTCCCTAATGCCTCATAAAATGTTCAAGATTATTATCCTTGAATTCTTGTTTGGTACAAAAATAAAAACCAACTTTATCATTTTCATCACATAATATAACATGGTGAAGATTTAGATAACTCGTTGAGTGGTAGTGAGAGAGGTCTTTTGCGTTTAGCATCTTTCTATCCGTTTTGTTTCACCAAAGATCTAGAAGAAAGTGCAAAGCAAATACTTCGTAACTGAACGAGTTATTCCATCCTTCACCCATGTTTACCATGTGATAAAAATGGTGAAGCGAGTGTCTATTTTTCCACTAGGAAGGACTTTAAGTATAATTAACTTAAACATTTTATAAAGCACTGGGGAAAAGGCCAAGCGATTATTATCCGCAACCATTTCAATGTCAACTAGACTTGGATTGGGATTTTGGATTCATATTAAGCAAGTACCTAGAGTGTGGAAACCTGAAACAACACTAACACCAGATCAACAAAAAACACTCGTGATTGGTGTGATTCAGAAGAAAACAAATATTTTCAGGGGGTATAACACACGAAAACGTGTGGAATGAGTTCCTATAAGTCAAATTCGGTTTTCAAGAGATTTTCTTCAAGATCACTTCCCTAATCATCACAATACCATCATTGAATCATTACTTCTTCAAGAATACATGAATCTATTCACAGGTTTTTATGAATCTTGGAGCATACACACCATATCAAACTAAAAACCCTAACTTGGGTTCTTATGTTAGCATCTCTTATGGTGAATTGGACAACCCTACGGATGCGGGTCTTTTGTCGAATTTACATATCAATGCATATGACGTGGTAACTTTGTAATTTCTATTTACATGCTTCATAGACTTTTATGAAAATTACCAGATTTTGAAACACCAGTAGATGTTTCATTTTTTTCAATTCACATCAATGTTCTTGTACATTAAAGGTGGATGAAACCCATAAACATGAAGTGAATTTAGTCAAGAAAATATACTCTTGGATATCAACATTAAAGGTGGATGAAACCCATAAACATTAAAGGCTGATGAATAAACCCTAGAATTAAACATTACATCTGAGCAAATTTTAATCAAGAAAATATACTCTTGGATAAATTTAGTTTGTACTAGTATAAACTATTATAACATAATCGAATAAAAACTAGGTACTCAAAGGGCACACTCAAGGTGCAAAGGCTTTGGTAGTCGCCTAGGCGCAAGACGCAACAAAAAAAAAAAAAAAACACACACACATGACAAGCAAGGCACAATAATAAAGAAAATATACAATTAAGAAAAAAAAAACTAATATAGTAGGACACTCTCAGATGATTGTAACTTTATTTGAATAACAAACATACATTCTATCATCAAACTTAACTTAAAATGGTAACATCAACTTCATTTTGGCTATGATCCTAACTAGGAATCACACCAAGTGCTTCAATGGACTAAGAACATAATGCGAAAATTTTTAATTATACTTTATTGCAAACGGGTCAAATAGATTACAACTTACAAGTCCTCGTAATCAAGTTTTATAAAAAAAGTGTTTCAAGTTTTATAAAGAAGTGTTCATATTTCCATTGGAAAAATTGTTGGTGCTTTCGAACCCAACCAATTTTTTGTTCCTGCCCCCAAAACATTATCATATGTTACCCACACAAAACAAGTGAAGCATCGAAATTGAAAAATCAACAAATTAGGTTATAATCAAATCAATCAAGAACATAAAAATTTAAAAGTGCATATATAATAAAACATGGTCAATAAGAAACAACCTTACTGAATCCTCTTGTTTTATACTTGTTTTACCCCTTTTCAGGGGTACATTGGAAAATCCGCCATTTCTTTGCAAGCTTTATGAGAAAACTGTAGAAAATCAAAGCTAATGTGTAGGATTGCTAGAAGAGAATGAAAAGAGGGATTTTATAGAACGGAGAGTATTACAGCTCATGAAAATATAATATTGTCTTATTATAATATTCTGTATTGTTAATATATCTTTAATGGAATTTATGATGAAAAGAGTATAATATGATATAAACTATTAATACGAGATATCTTTAATAAATGGAATTTATGAGATATATATTTTCATAGAATTTATGGGTTGATTTTATGATATATCATTTTAATGGAATTTACGATGAAAACGGTATAATATGATATAATAATCTTATTAATTCTAGATATCTTTATTGGGAAAAGATCAAATAGGAAGTTAATTTTGGCTAGGAAGGATAGGAAGTCATAGGATTATGACATGTGGCAAATTTTAAAATAAAGAGAAAGGGTATTTTAGTCAATCTCATCATTTCTTCTTCCTTCTTCTCCCCAATTACTTCAAAACCCACCATTTTCAAAACCCACCATCTCCAACATTTTCTTCACTTACTATCTCAATAATCACTACATTATAGTGTGATTTTCGTCATCAATCAATGATTCAACCACCCGATCAACGTGTTCTTCAGCTTTTTTCGAAGAAAACCCATTTTAATTTCATTCAAAATCTCGTTTTTTCTGGTGATTTTGAAGATAATCACTCGATTTGTTCGATTCAATCGCTGATAAGTGTTTTTATCATTTCAAAATTCGTCAATTGATGAAGAAACCGACTTCGATCCATGTAAGAAATTCTTTAATTTCATTTTCACGATCTGGGTTTTTATTTAGTCATTGCGTTTTACGATCTTGGCGGGGGTCCGGGGGCGGCAGCCCCTGGCGGGGTCCAAGGGGCAGAGCCCCTGGCTGGGGTTGAGCTGCCATAATTTTTTTTTCGATTAAATTGCTGTACTAAAAACGCATCAGAAAAATTAATTTTCCAGAAATTGGCTCATTTCGAAGACAGTAATTCGTAGACAATTCAGACAGTTCACAGACAATTCACAAACAGTTCCGAAACAGTTTTATGTGTCCATTGCGTTTTAGAAATAAGAGAGTTTTATGTGTTTTCTGGCTATTGCGTTTTAGAAAAAACACATTTTTAAGTATCTTTAGTCATTGCGTTTTAGGTAAAACACATTTTTGAAGTGTTTTTAGTCATTGCGTTTTAGGTAAAACACATTTTTAGGTGTTTTCAGTCCATTGCGTTTTACAGAGAACACTTTCTTTTGTTTTTTTAGGTCATTGCGTTTTAGAAATGAGACATTTTTAAGTGTTTTCTGGCCATTGCGTTTTAGAAATAAGACATTTGTATGTGTTTTTGGTGCATTGTGTTTTAGGTAAAACACATTTTTATGTGTTTTTAGTCCATTGCGTTTTAGAAAGTACATTTTCTTTTGAGTTTTTAGGCTATTGCGTTTTAGAAATAAGACATTTCTTTGTGTTTTCTGGCTATTCAGTTTTACAAATAAGTCATTTCTTTGTGTTTTGGTGCATTGCGTTTTAGAAAAATGTCATTTTTAGGTTTTTTTTTCATTGCGTTTTACGATACTGGGGTTTTTTTCTATTGCGTTTTACGCAACTGGGTTTTAATTTTTTTTTTCAAAATATAGCAATAGTATACTCGTTTTAAAGATAAAAAAATGCTCGTTTTTTTGGTGCAATTTTTATAAAAAAATAATGTCGTATGAAAGAGTTATTAACGTTTAAAAAATGGGGGGGGGGGGGGAAATTGGAGGAGAGAGAAACTATTGGCTTGGATTGACTAGAATGCCCCTGAAAAAAGTCACGCGCCTCTTTTCTTACTTTCAATTTCCATGATTTAATCTTAGCACTTGATTAACTAAATGGATGGTCAAGATCACTTCCTAGCCTTCCTAGCCAAATAAACTTCCTATTGTATCTCCACCCTATCTTTATTACCCCGTGTATCATACACGGGTTGAAAAAAATGTAATTTTACATACTAAATAATAAAACAATATGTCTTTAAAAAACTCATTTATTACACGGGTTGAATAAATGCAATATTTATTAAATAATAAAAAATTATTATATTTTTAAGAACCTCGTGTGTATTGTAATTTATATACCAAATAATAAAAAGGTTAAATCTTTAAAAACTCTATGAATTACACGAGTTAAATAAATGTAATTTTAGATTAATAGTACATTAAATAAATATAATTTTGGATTAATGGTATATTAAATAAATATAATTTTTGGATAAAGTCTTATATATAAATTTTAAGTAATCAATATATTTGTTAAATAATAAAAATACTAATAATAGTAAAAAATCTAATTTATATACTAAATAATAAATATAAAAGAAAGGCGGAAAACCCAAAAAATAGGTGCCTCCAATGAATGACACGTGTCACATATTGGTTTCTTTAATTATATAGTATAGATATAGATATAGATGTTCACATCATCGGTTATTTCAATCGATAACATAATTTGTTTTCATATCATGGATCGATAACCAACGCTACAAATGTGACAAACAACACTACAAAAAAGGAGTGGATATGAAATATCGAGTATAAAGTTAACCGAATAGACTATACAGAAATTGAACTAAAGTAGAGTATATGGTCTAAATATGGAGTAAAGTGAAATAACAAAGTAAAGTGTACATGGTCTAAATATGGAAGAGTGAAATAAGTCGTTTTATACTTAAGATTTATGAATATATAAAACTCACTGAAATTAAACTAATAATATTTAGTAGGAGGGTTATCTATAATATAAGATATTAAACTAAATAATATTTAGTAGGATGATTATTTATAATTAATTAGAAAAGATTAAACTAAAATAATAATAATAAAATTTAGTAGGATGATTATCTATAATTAATTAGAAAAGATTAAACTAAAATAATAATTATCTGTAAGAGATGGCCTAATATAATGACAAGTGTCCCTAAAGTGGTTTCTTTTATTATATAGTACTAGCGGTAAGACCCATGTGCAAACACGGGTCGTTTCTTATAAAACCATGCATAACACATATTAATAGAAAGTATAGATACGTGTATAGATACTGTAATTTTTAGTTTAGTTTTTCGTTTGATTAATATTAAAATAGTACAAATCACTGTTCTATTTATAGTACAAATCAAACATCTGAAGCATCTAAGCTGATGTCACCTATACAGTGACATCAAACAGTCTAACAAACTCCTAACATCTGCTATTAGCCTAAGCACTGTTACACTAATAACCTCTGTCGAGCAACATCTGTTGGTCTTTAACAACTGTTGAGCCATAGCAGACCTTTGCTTCTTCAGACTTTCTCTTCATCAGCAGAGGATCACTTTGGCAGACCTTTGGATTAACAGACTTTACCTTCAAGCAGATGTTCTCTTTTGGCAGACTTTGACTTTGGCAAACCTTTGGAGTAGCAGATGTTGAGTCTGTAAATCAAAAACATCTAAGCAAATAAAAAACACATCACTCTGCATTCAAGATAATAGAGTCATTAAACAGAAACATATGCAGCATTGAAGTGTTAATCAACTTGATAAGAACTCAAAATCAAGTACTAACCTCAAATTCTTTCAAAGATAATACAATTATTTCGCAAGCTTCTTCTTGATAGTAGCAAAGTCCATTGGATGCTTGATCACATCATGATAATCAAGAAGCTGAGAGTAAACAACAAATTGTGAATTACATGACTATAATCTGATATCATACTTTGAATCATAATTTCAAGAAATTGACACTAAGAATCCAAAATAACTCAAAGCTACATCCTCAAGATCAACCGACTCAGCGTAAACTCCATAAATATATTTTCTATCACAATTAATCCACCGAAAAATCACATAACTCATTAAGTTCAAATATTAAACATTTAAAGTTTAAACAAATGATGATACTCACTTTTGAAGCTTATCCAAGATCAACTCAAGAGTCTTTTTATCCGGCATCAACACTCTCTACGGAACATCCGAAGTTGTCCCTAATCAACATCCAAACAGAACAATTAGTAACAAAACAAATTAGACCAATTCTTGAAGCCATCCTCTTCACCCTAACTGCCGTCACTGTCGAGTTCTATTGTTGTATCCAGAAACGGTAATTGAAACCCTAGTAACCACTTGGGTTGCGGCTGCTGACCGCCGCTACGGCGTTCATTATTAAAAGATAGTTAAAAAGTAAAAACCATCTACAAATAATATTTAAACGTGTTAACTTTTAACCACTAAGATATCAAAATACTTTCATCACAAACAACTATCGATGTTACTGATGTTAATTTTTTATATTTTAGCCATATTTTATTAATGTTTTCATAAAAAAAATGTATATTGCTAGATTCAACTTGTGTGACCCTGATTGGCTATATGATTGAACTCTACTTACTAAAAAGGAAATTCAACAAGAAGAAAGTACCTGAGCTACAAGTCCAGTTTCTTGCATCCAATCCATTGGAATTTGAAATACTTTATATCGCGATGAAGCCGATTCTCTCATTCGTGATAAATTATAAACTCCATGCTCTAATATGTTATTCACCTAACAAATCAGTATTAATATATATAAAATTCAGATCGGGAAAGCATTTTTTTAATTATTTAAAGATATTCGTACTTCTCAAACAATCCTTGCATCTTCTTGAGAGCAGGAGCGCAACGCTGGCGAGGATCATCACGAAACGATGATGCCTCAGATTCAAGCTTCTTTAGATCACAGTACCCGAATGCGGCATCTCTTAATGCATCTACTTTGTGTTTCGGCCAATCAAAGTGTCTAAGAACTGCCCTCTCATCAACCTTAAATTATTTCAAGAAAAATAAGTATCGAATTGTTACTTAATTTGATTCAAGTAATGAAAGCTAAATGGTCGTTCAACAAAGAACCAACTTTTAAATAGGGAATTGAAAGGACCACATAATCATTAATAATCCATTGACATATGATCAAAATATCTCGCTGCAAAGTAATCAGTTGCCACAAGTCCATATACGGGCCTGACTCGTAAACCAGGAGGGTCCAGCTCAGTTTCATTATCCAGTGACATATGATCAATCTAGCTCAAGGGCCTGCAGTTAATACACAATAAATATTATTTTAAAACTAAATAGTATGTTGTGATCGGATATGCTGATAAGTAACTGTAACTTCAATGGTAAAGACTAAAGACGCTAAAATATAAACACAGTCCCATTCTCCTATTGCCATACATTTTCCATCTTCAATGATTTTAACATAATGGTTTTGATTTCCATCTTTCAATATTTAATTGAAAACTGAAGCACAAAACAATTTTAATTTGACCCTTATTAGTTATTATAGATTGATTAGTTATTATAGATTGATTTTTAATTTGACCCTTATTAGTTATTATAACGAAAGGTGATTTTTGGAAATGATATTAGGAAGTAAACCCCTAACCTCTGCTAAATGAAGGTCCAGCGTGTCCTCACCCTCGATTTCCCTTCACAGTCTTAAGGCTTCTTTTTCTAATTCCCTCTTTGAGGACCTCTGTTTAATCAAATTGGGCTTGGAGAAAACAGTGGTTGAAACCACTGTTGGGTAATATTTTATTGGGATATAACAGTGTTTTGTGGAGAAAACAGTGGTTGAAACCACTGTTGGGTTAAAACACTGTTTTAGCCGAACAATGGTTTCAAACCACCGTTTTAACCCAATGGTGGTTTCAACCAATAAAAAGTGGTTCGTTTTTATTCATGATTTAAAAAAGTGGTTCAGTTCCTTAATGGGTCGGTGGATAAGTCTTGAATTTTAAAATTCAATTTCAATATTGAATTGAAATATGGAGTCACGATGAGAATGAATATCAAGTAAAAATCGAAAAGGTTAAGAAAGGTAGCTGTGACAGCAACTGATGGTCCGAAAGGCTGCAATTGATGGCTTGTAAAGTGGTGATCAGCAAGTGGCATACCTGTGTGATTCGAGAGTTGAACTGGGTCTGTTTCGGGGTTGCATCGATGACGAAACAGAGTAAACACACAAACCTCTTGCCGTTTCATGTACTTATTAATGTATATCTGTGTGAAAATATAGTATACAGCTACTTACTTCAATACTCAAAAGAGCATTCAGTCCATCTTCCAATGGTTCCAATAGAGACGCATCCTGAACATAGATAAACATATACTCAGCTTACTAAAAAATAGTTCATATCACTTCACGTGTAAGCGTGTGATTTTGAATCCACCTAGAATAATCCAACAGAAATATACAATATCAAACAGCGTTATGAAAATAGCTTGTTTGACTCTAAAATAAAGATAAGCTTAAGCACTTTTTTTCATACAAAAACTCAAAAAGCGGTTATCTGTTTTTAGAAAAAACAACATGCCTGTTGGAAAGCATCCCATGTATGGCTAGAAGAACTGCAGAACAATAGATATAATATTTAAATACGGACATTACAAGTAACCCGCATTTACCATTCATCTCACAGTTTTGAGCACTTAGCGAAATCAAAGTTATCGATAAAACAAAAAAGGTTTTTAAAACCATTCGGCTTCTGTTAACTGAGTATTAGTAATGTGGTTCAGTTCAGCTTCGGTTATTAACCGAAGTGTTTTTTGCTTGGGCTAAACTTTTGATAAGAATCAAACCCAACTAAACTAAATGTTAAAGTTCACTTAACGTATACAATATGAATTGTGAAATCCTATAGTGGATACTCAATTTCTCTTCAATAGCCAACTATCAAAGCCAAGAAATAGTTACTAGTCATCTCATATCTTTGAATATGTTGCCCCGACCGAACTTGTGTACCTTATTTCGTTTAATATGTAAAAAAATACAAGAACAATCATTCTACACACAAATTAGGTTCTAACATGATAATGTCGCACTGAAACCATTAGAAAAGTGGATAGACTGATTTGATTAGTTTAAAGATGCAAAATACTGAATAAGGACACTTTAAGTTATATAACAGTTTACCTTTGATCAGCAACATCCATTCAAAACCATGATAGCAACATCAGAGAAAACCATGTAGTACACCAGATCAACAACTATATCTACATAAGATGATCGATATAAAGAAAAGAACACCCAGTAAACAACCATTATTCATTCATGAGTTAAGAGAGGCTTTAATTGATGAAAAGATGATTGGTAAATCAAGATTATAAAACTCTGAAACATAAATAATAAAAAATAAATCTTACCTTGTCGATGAGATTAGAGATCAAAGAACATGTTGGCGGAGACTGAGAACTGACAGGTTTCCTCAAGAGCTGCTTACATAAGATTCAGTCATGTGAAAGAGATTTTTTTGCATTAAATCTCCGGCGGTTGAGTAGCGATAAAAAACCTGCCCTAATTCCACAAAATCTCTTCATGAATTCGCGTAATTCTCATACAGGTATCGATAATCGTTTTGATCTCATAATACGAAATGTTTTTTTTTTGTGCTTCGTTTTCAGCTTATATATGTGATTTTTGGTATCTATAGTTGTTAAATGTCCGGCAGTTCAGTAACTGGAGCACCGATCCCCGGTCGCCGGACTACAGTCAGCGTTGTGTTGGCCGGTGACAAGTCAAAATCTGCTAGCATTATATGCTTCTGACCATGGAGGCTTTTTTGCCATTTTTAATATAGTTATAAAAACTACATTGTCACTAATAATCCAACTCTTTGAATTAAACAACTTAGGAGGTTGGTTTCATGTCTTATAATTACACTTTGAATGACTTTTAAGTTTTAACCTGTTGCCTTTTCAACTATTAATATTTAGATTTGAATTTTCACATAAAACGTAACCCAAAGTGAATGATGCTGACGTTATAAATTGGGAATCTGGAAATAATCATAAAGTAGTACCTCCTTGTCAATACACCTCTATTAACATCAGCCTCCACTTCAAAACACTCCTGCCCTACAGTCCTACACCTCTAGCATCCATTCAACATAAACAACACTTCTGCCCTATACTTTCTATATACACAACAAATCAATTGGTAAAATAAAAAATTAATCCATCTGTACATGAACAAAATACCTCAGATGCAGCAAGGCGATTGGCAAACTTCCAGCAAGAAATACGGCTGACTTCACGTTTGCAAATATCGGCAACTACCGTATCAATGTTAGTGCAGTTCCGTTTTTTCGTCATCCTGATCGAACAATAACATGATTACATAAACAACTGATTATATAATCGAATCAAATACGTATAATAATGATTGATTTGGGAATTAGGGTTTCGTTTTTTTGCAAAACTATAAAAGATGGAGTATGGAAACAGGGAAAAGAAATTACTTCAGATATTAGCTTCCTTTCTTACCAGTAATAATGCTATCATCGATTGTATTGACAACAGGTATATGCAAAATTAGGAAAAGAAATTACTTCAGATGTTAGCTTCCTTTCTTACCAAGAGTTACAAAAGTTATGAAACACATACCATAACATATTTATTGTGGATTTGAAGATGAGAAAACCGTGAAAGTCGGCTTCGAAGTCTTCCCAGAATCCCTTTGGTAAACATATTTATTTGGGATTTGAAGATGAGAATGGATTGATTTTAGAGAGAAATGGAGCCCAGATTTTGAATTTTAAGTTAATCGGAGCCCAGATTTTGAATTTTAGAGAGAGAGAGTTGAGAGAGAAATGGATTGATTTCTGAAAGTGAAGCTCAGATTTTGAATTTTAGAGAGAGAGTTGAGCTTTTTATAGGTCAGTTGTTTAAATTTTGAATCTGGAGCCATGTTTAAATTTTGAATTTGGAGCCATGATTTTGAATTTGGGCAGTGGTTTGGATGAACATCAGTGGTTTGCCCTTTTGTATGAAAATCAGTGGTTTGCCCTTTTGTATATCTGGGCAGACCTTTGAAAAGGTGAATGTACCTTTGAATTTTAAAGTGGGGCAGTGGTTTGAATTTATGATGTCACCATGCTCTCTCTTTGGCTTCCACCTCATTGTTGATGACATAAGAAAAGCCTTGTTGGACATGCTCTCTAGCTGACACATCAATTTTTCTTATGTCACTTGGATTTCTCCTTTTATAGAAAGTACCAGCGGTAAGACCCGTGTGCAAACACGGGTCGTTTCTTAGAAAACCATGCATAACACATATTGACAGAGAGTAAAAAAATAATTAGTGCAGACTTACAAAATTGATATAAATTAATGATTAATAGGTTTATTCAATGCTCCTTATAAAATATTATTTAGCTAGGTTATTACCCGAGATTGTTTCCCGGGCTCGGGAAACTTATTATATTAATTACTATTTGTTATTAATAGGACCACATTACATCAAGCATCACATTCGATTCAACAACAATGTCTTCAAATCACCGGATTAGATCATTAACCCATATTAGAGGTCAAACAAAAACACAACAGGACCACATGAATAACAACATTTCCACTTTTACTTCAATGAACGTAAATGATAGGGTGATTTGGGATTTTGTAAAAATGTTTGTTTTTGTACTACTTTACAAAATTACATAGAATTCAAGAAAACGAAACAACAAATTAAACAGATGTTGAGTTATTCAAAGTTCTGTTGAATACTAAATGAGATGTTGACCAAAATTCAAACAGATGTTGACCAAAATTCAAACAAATGTTTACTAAAAGTCAATCAGATGTTGACCAATAGTCAAACAGATGTTGACCTTAAACAGATGTTTAATTTAAGGCCAAACATCTGTTTATGGACAAGCATATGTTTAAGGTAAAACATCTGTTTAAGTCCAAATATCTGATATAGAAGGCTAAACATCTGTTTAAGGCAAAACATGTGTTTAAGCTGAAACATCTGTTTATGTCCAAAAATCTGTTTAAGGTTAAACAACTGTTTAAGTCCAAACCTCTGATATAAAAGGCCAAACATCTATTTAAGGCCAAACATCTGTTTAAGTCTAAACAGATGTTTAACTTAATCAGATCTACTATCTTCTCACACTGTTTTCCTCTTCAAAACACTGTTGAACCTAACATGGATTTCCATTAACTATTGACCAAAAGGCAAATATGGGTTCAAACCACTGTTTGTTATTGTACTTCTTTACAAAATTACATAAAATTCAAGAAAACGAAACAATGACTTAAAGAATTATAATTTAACACATAATATAACAATTCCCTGGTTTTTTACAACATGAAACACAACATCATCATGCCAAATACAATCATATATATCCATCCATTATTCTAAATTCATAAACCCATAAATGCAGAAGAACGTCACATTTGCGATTAATAAACCAAGTTTCTTCTAATTGCAGTTACTATTAGCAAAAAGAAGCATGATATCATCTATATATAAAATATAAAGAGCTAATAACAGTGTTTTATCATGTTAGCTATACATAGCAACAAAACATCAAGTTAATAATTAAAAAATATATATATACAACATCACCATCAAAAAATTCATAGTTATAATATCTGATATCAGAACATACTTAAATGTCGTTGTTAAAGTGAGGTAAGTTGATTTAATACGATCTTCTGTTGCGAAGACACATATGTGAAGTGCAACATATCACCAAACCTCAAGTTATTCTCAGTCATAAAATTTCGCCAACCGTCCAACGCATAACGTGGCTTCAATTCATTTAACTCCGACTTAACATCATAAACCTCCACAACTCCAACCATGTTTTGAACTTTCAAAGGATGAAGATCAACAGAAAGACCTGCTCGTCTGACAACTTCAACAAGAAGACGCTACATGTATTGTGTAGAAAAAAATAATAGTCAGACAAATAAACATAAATCATTAGTTTGTTATAAAAATGGTATACCAGCCTATAGCCTCCTTTGTGATCAAAATGAAAGAACTCAGGGTCGAGAAGATGTCCAGAATGTTTTTTTGCAGTCTTCGTAATCTTATTTCTACGGTTAAGCTTTTTCTGAATGTTAGCGGCTCTCTTCTCCTTGATGAAAAAGTAAACATATACATGTGAATTAAAGGAATGTTGAATATATGCAAAAAAAAAAAAACAGTTTATATAAGATATACTAATTAAGTGGCGAGTATAAATACCTTAACTTTGTGAGCAGATGAAGAACATCCAATATGATCACTTGTGTCGACAGCTTTGTCAGCATTTCCCTTAGTCCTATTCTTGATCGTCTCCTTCCTCTCAGAAGTAACTTTAACTTTCTTCTTAATCTGTTGTCATAGAGTAACTTTAATAACCATAGTAATATAACAATCTTTAAGATGGTAAACTTACATCTTGTGTTTCATTCAATCGTGAAGACATGCGTGTCTTCGACGTGCATTCGGCATTGGTTGGTAACTTCTTCTAAATAATACATTATTGGATAAATGTAACATCAGTAAACAGCATTACTAGTAGTTGTAAAAACATTAAATTCTTATATGTGTTAAATTAAAAATAAATATAAATAATTTTAATAATTTAGTAAGTACCTGAGTAATGGTTCTTCCTTCACCTACAAACACAACTTCTTCATCATCATAGATGTCCTGGTCAACATTAATGAAATAATTAATATAATGCTAAAATAATTAAAACTTTTACTGCTAATGCTAAATACATACGTACCTTCAATAAATTCTCAACATAATCAGCCTTCGATATCTCAAGTACACTATCATCGTCAGATTCAGGTTTCTTCGAATAGCAAATCTCAGTCTCATCTCTATAAACTACTAACTCAAAAACAACATCATCAATTCTGCTAAATACAAGCAAATCATCCTCAAGTATCCCAACATCTTTGCACATTTCAGGCCATCCTCTAGCAAATACAAAGTTTGTATCAACCTTAGACACCTCAATATTCCAATAGGAACCCTTAAAACAGATTTGAAATTTGCCACTTGGTGAGCTGTTTACGTAAAATTGTTTAATGAAGCAGTCTTCGATTACCTGCATAAAATTAAAAATAATGAATACTATACGTGAAGTATGTAACTTATGAGAATAAGTGTTGACACGTTTAAGATGCAAAAGGATTGAAGTTAAGATCAATAGTCATACCGTAAAACCAAATCTTGCATAACGATTAAACGTGAAATAAGATTCACCACACATGCCATCAACAAAACATGAAAGTTCAACCCCAAAATCACCTAACACTTTGAAAACCAACAAAGTATCCCTCGGCAGATTGAGATCTTTAACAACATTTTCCCAACCGTCAGTTATTATTGGTGTTGAATTTTCTGTTCTGACCCTCACAACCCATTTTTTACCAGACTCATGATAGATTCGCAACTTATTTTTTTGCCAACAATCTCCCCACTTTTGATTAGCAAAGGCTATAGGTACATCCTGTATATAATTTTTAAGTAGTGTAAGAAAATATAAACCATAACAACTGTTAAGTATATATCTCAATAAAAATAAATTATGTATATAAAAACATGTCATACCAGTTTCAAAGATTCTAGGTTATCAAGAAACTTGACAAATGTAGTATACATGATAAAACCTGAATCAGTAAAGATGTTAAAAAATTGAAATTAAAAAGTTGGCTTCAAAGATGAACATTAACTTTTTGTATTAACAGAGTATCTACTGAAATTAATCATAGAAAGAGAGTATGAGTTAAAATTTTTACTATTTTAATATGTTCTCAACAAATGATTCAAACACCTAACTAAACCCTTCTTGAATGTATAGCAATAAACGTTTAAAATTGTATTTGTAGCAAGATAGGATTTAAATTAAAATCGGTTAAACAATATAAAGTTCATTACAATAAGAATGTACATACCGGTTGCTGAAGAAAAAACAATAAAACCTCCAGTAATTGAAGTGTAGAAGACGGAGAATAAGAAAGTTGAAACCCTAGAAAAAGACTGGGAATAAGAGATTTTTAAAAGAAGTCAGATGATAGATGTTTGAAGTGTAATGATGCTAAAGAAATAATGACGGTTGTGTTTTCGTTTTCCCATATTTCAACAGATCAAAACTATTTACACATACACCCCTTATTGAATTTGTTATTTACATTTACATTGGAAACCTCTGTTGGTCGTTGGGAACAGTATGAGTCAAACAGTCGTTAGATAAACAGAAGTTATAAGAACAGATGATAACTTTCAATAGTTGTTTTATTTTTAGCTAACATCTGTCCACGTCAGAACCTCTGTTGTCATAATGGATGACAGTCAGCAGTATAGTAAATCAACAGTCATTAGGATAAACAGAAATTATGACAACAGACGTTACCATTTAGCAGTGGATGTATTTTTAGGCAAGGATAAGTTTCAAAAACAGTTGTTTTCAATCGGTGTAACTCAACAGTCGTAAGTCTAACATCTGCTATTAGCCCAACCAATGTTAGTATCAAATCCTCTGTTAAACATTTTATGATTGAAAACATACCTTTTGTAACAACAGATGCTCTCTTTTGTAAGACTTTAGCTACAACACACCTTTTATAACATCAAAATATACCGTAAATTCTTTCAAAAAACTGTTATTGACATACAAAATTATATAATAATACTTATAGCAGACCTTATATAATAATACTTATTCATCATTAGTCCAACCACTGTTAGTATCAACTCTTCTGTTAAGCATTTTAAGATTGAATATCATCTGTTGTTCGTTAATATCTGTTGACCAATAGGAATGACTGAAATAATTAAAATGAAGATGCAACAACAAAAATTAATACTATTAAAATTTATTCATTTAGTCAACAGTGGTAAATCAAAAGTCGATAGCATACACAGTTGTTTCATCATCTGCAGAAGTTCTCTTTTACGAAACTTTAACTATAACAGACCTTTGAAAACTCCAAATATAGACCTCTGTTGACTTACCAAACAGATATTGAGACACAATTAAACATCAACATAATCTAAATCAAACTCAAACACTAAATAAGTAAAACTAAAACGGAGATTAATACTATTAAAACATAGGAATGACTGATAAAAAAAATTATAAAATAATACTTAGGGATGACTGAAATAATTAAAATGAAGATGCAACAACAAAGATTAATACTATTAAAATTTATTCATTTAGTCAACAGTGGTAAATCAAACAGTCGATAGCATACACAGTTGTTTCATCATCAGCAGATGTTCTCTTTTACGAAACTTTAACTACAACAGACCTTTGAAAACTCCAAATATTGACCTCTGTTGACTTACCAAATAGATGTTGAGACACAATTAAACATCAACATAATCTAAATCAAACTCAAACACCAAATAAGTAAAACTAAAACGGAGATTAATACTATTAAAACTTAGGATTGACTGATAAAAAAATTATAAAATAATACTTAGGGATGACTGAAATAATTAAAGTGAAGATGCAACAACAAAGATTAATACTATTAAAATTTATTCATTTTGTCAACAGTGGTAAATCAAACAGTCGATAGCATACACAGTTGTTTCATCATCAGCAGATGTTTTCTTTTACGAAACTTTAACTACAACAGACCTTTGAAAACTCCAAATATTGACCTCTGTTGACTTACCAAACAGATGTTCAGACACAATTAAACATCAACATAATCTAAATCAAACTCAAACACTAAATAAGTAAAACTAAAACGCAACATAGATTCATAAAATTAAAATTTATTCATGACATTAAAATTCCAATAATTACATCACATACTGAACAACATTAAAGTTCAAATCTAACAATAACAACAAGAATTAAGAAACTTTAGCTTCAACTCCATCGATTGCTGAACCTCTCGATGCATGTCCTTCAGCATCGTCATGAACTCCACGTCTCTATCACCGCACTCTATATTACTGACAACACAAAGCTCACGAACGGAAGTTGAAGGCATCCGCATAAGATCTCCGGAAACCTGCTCTCTAGTGAACAGGCCAACTTGCAATCCATCAAAACATCTTTTCAGCTCTTGAAGAGTAGCCCTATCTTCATACACCTGTTCCTTGATTTGCCTGACAAAACGCTGCTTTAAATCATTTGATTTTGCATTTGTGAATGGCGCCATTTGAATAAACTATATTACTTGACTTTCCTGAAAGTATGATATCTTCGCAGGAAGATTTTCTGAAAAACATGTGAAGTGACTATGAGTTTATATACTGAAATTTGT
This sequence comes from Helianthus tuberosus, assembly GCA_030545235.1. Taxonomy (NCBI): domain Eukaryota; kingdom Viridiplantae; phylum Streptophyta; class Magnoliopsida; order Asterales; family Asteraceae; genus Helianthus; species Helianthus tuberosus. The sequence continues at coordinate 64,085,317 of CM060451.1, read as the reverse complement.
AATTGTGAAAACGTGTGCAATTAATATAAACATATTAATGTATATTTCAAAACAACAATCTTTTAATGCAAAAACCTTTTCAAACCCCAAGTTTTATGGAAAAACTGTAAAATTAAATACCAAGAAACCCAAGGGACAAAATATTGAAATTCAAAGAACAAAAGCAGATTGTCACAATTACAATTAACCTCTTCAGCTTCTACCACTGGTCAGACACCAGCGATGTTAAAACACAATTCTTGATGTGGTCACTCAAAGAACAAAGAACAGACGAAGAACTAAACAGGAAAGTCGACATAATCAATGACACTAATTATAACAAAACCTAGAACAGCATAGCATTGCTCGATGAAGTCCTCCACTCTCCTCCATCAAAGTTCCAGAAGAATTTATAAAGAATTTCTGACATAACTTCTAGAACAGGATCAGAAAATCTGCAACATGCTACAACAAAACCTGGAACAACATAGCATTGCTCGATGAAGTCCTCCACTCTCCTCCATCAGAGTTCCAGAAGAATTTATAAAGAATTTCTGACACAACTTCTAGAACAGGATCAAAAAATCTGCAACATGCTAACTGACCTGAAATTCAAAAGAGAGCATAAAATCACATGGAGAAAGGCCAGAGTCTACGAAATCTTAGCAAGGGTTAACCCTAGCGTCTAATACTTTATAAATATTTCATTAAAGAAGGCAGCACATGCAACCTTTCACGATGTTGCAACAACTATACTGCAACTTCGATATTGAAAGGTTGTTGTGTGATGGGAAACTTCTTTGAAACGACGATGTTGGAACAATGATACTGGAACGATAACATGTAAAAAGAATCATCAAACATTCGAACAAAGGAATGTAATCGGAGAATAGCGGCTGAATCAAGAGAAATATGCATTTTTGAGAGAGAGAGAGAGACACGCTCGCAGATATCAGCGAGAGAGATTTGAATGTGGAGCCAGATAATTATGTCTTATTTATAGGATTAGAAATTAGAATATATGATTTGAATTTTGAATGTGGAGCCAGAATTTTGAATTTGGAACTGGATTTGAGGGAGAGATGAAAGTGTGGAGCCAGAAGGTTGAACCGGGAACAGATGTTTGATTATAAAATTTTGAATTGAATATGGAGCCAGGATTTTGAATCATCAGAGGTTTAAGGCAGTGGTTTGATGGCAGACCTTTGGAATATGAATGTGGGCCAACTTTAAATTTTAAAGTCTTTTAATATCAGGCATTATGATGTAATAATGACATAAGAAAATCCTTGTTGGACATGCTCTCCTACTGACACATCAGCTTTTCTTATGTCACTTGGATTTCTTCTTTTATAGAAAATAAAGATAGATAGATTTATGAGACATATATTTTCATAGAATTTAGGGATGATCATTAAATAAATAAATAATTGATGTATATTTTCACTTCTTTTATTTATTTACTAGGTTATAACCCCGTGTATTACGCGAGTCGAATAAATGAATTTTATATACTAAATAATAAAACAATATATCTTTAAAACCCCATTTATTGTACGGGTTGAATAAATATAATTTTATATACCAAATAAAAAGTTATATCTTTAAAACCACATGTATTACACGGGTTGAATAAATGTAATATTGTTTACCAAATAATAAAATAATACATCTTTAAAAAACCTCATTTATTACACGGGTTGATAAATGTAATTTTATATATACCAAATAATAAAAAAAGTTACATCTTTAAAAATATGTGTATTACACAGGTTGAATAAATGTAATTTTCTATACTAAATAATAAAAAATATATATCCTTAAAAAAACCCTGTGTATTGTACGAATTGAATAAATCTAATTTTATATATCAAATAATAAAAAGTTGTCTTAAAAAACCTCATGTATTACACGGGTCGAATAAATGTAATTTTGAATAGTAAATAATAAAAAGGTGTATCTTTAAAAACCACATGTATTACACGGGTTTAATAAATCTAATTTTATATACCAAAAATAAAAAAGTCATATCTTTCAATATACTAATGGATAATACTCGATACGCGATGGATATGGTGATTGTGAAGATGGTTCTTGAAAAGAAAATATGTTATTCAAGAAGCAAATTAGCATCTATTTGAGTGATAAAATGTTGGTACCAATTCCGACAAATTGATTTATAAGTTATGTAATAAAATTGATATAATAATTTTTTTAGTAATGAAAATAAAAATATTTCATATACTAATACAAAGTTTGGTTTTCGTGATAAAATCCTTTATTTAAAACTTGTACGTGTAACTAAGTCTCAATAAATTTAACCATTTATTTAAAACTTGTAAATGTAGAAATGATAAATAATATTAGTTAATTTTATTTTAAGTTTTGTAAAATCTATTTTATAGCAAACTAAACAAAACGTTCAAATATATAGTTAATATCAAGAGTAAATTACGATTTTGGCCCTGTGGTTATATCACTTTTACCCTTTTAGCCAAAAAATAATCTTTTAACATCTCAGCCCCCAATGATTTTTTTCAAACCCTTTTGCCCCTAACACTAACCCCATCCATTTACTTTTAGGGGCCAAAAGGGATAGAAAAAAAAAAGACGTTGGGGTCCAAAAGAGTTAGAAAAAAAGACGTTGATAGCTCAGATGTTAAAAAAATTCCTTTTGGGGCTAAAAGGGTAAAAGTGATATAACCACAAGAGCCAAAATTGTAATTGTAACACCCTTATTATTATTTAACGGTTTTCGTAAAGATTACGAAAATAAACGGGTAATTATGATTTCAAGTACATTGAAAATACGGGTTTCATTAGGCTTTGTTTACAGAATTAAAACAATATAACATAACATGTGTGAGTTCGTCATTTAACATAACAACGATACATAGTGCGAAAGCTTATTTCTTGATCGTGTTCGGTTCTTCGTTGTGCTTGATCGTCCTCCGGTGCTAAAATTATACCTAAAACTCATAAAACATGAGTTGGATTAGTGATACGTAACTTAAAACGTATTTAAACGAGTCCGGGAAGCGAAACTGATTAGAATAAAATTTTTTCGCTAAAACAGTGCTCTTTCGCGCCACGCGAAGGCACCCAGTTACTCCCTCGCGCCACGCGAGGGAGACCGTTTTCCAGCAGCTCTGGAGCTGGGTCCTGCATTTTTCAGCAATACCGGTTTTTACGGAAACGGCCATAACTTCTTCGTTATTGATCCGTTTTACGCGATTCTTTTTCCTACACGTCCGTAATTTAATTCTCCATCATATGGAGTTAAAATCCAACATCCAACATAACAAATTTTGAGACTCCTAAGCCTTCGACTCGTTACCTTTTTACCGAATTTTAACCCGTTTATGCATTTTATCAAAAAACGTATTTGTTTGATTCCTATATCACATACACTTCTTCAAATTAATGTTACCTACCATATTAGGTTCTAATCATAGGTTTATTACACAATTTAAACCCGTTTTCGCTCGTATGCTTATTTTGACCCGTTAAGGGTATTTAAGCACTTTAAAGCTTGAAATCGCTTTCAATCATTTCTAGCATCTTATTCCTACATTTCTTATCAAGTAATCTTCCACTACAACTATAAGTGTGTTGGATCTAATGTGGATATCTATATGTTCCGAGGTTTACCCCTCGGATTATTATTTTACGGCAAGACTCAAATAGAGCCATTTGACTAACGTATTACATCTTTCAACTTCTACACTTATTCTAAGTATTTATCTATTCATGAAAGTCGTTTCCAAACAACCTTTAAGGGTTGTTTGTTCAATTTAGCCTACAAGGGCGTTTTGGTCAATTTTGGTCCTTCTTTTACGACGAAGGACTTTCAGATACTTGTTTGACCCAAAAATCTGGTCTTTTAACTATGAACTTGTTTAGAAACCATTATGTTTCTAAAACACTACATTTATAACTTGAATTATTCGGTTTATCTTTAAGATAACCAAATATCCAATTTGACCTTGTTTAACTCTTAGAAAACCTCAAATTCTACATGATGAGTTGAATCATTACACAAACCTGGCTCGGATCAATGTATTGACCCGTTCCGATACCTTGCCTTAATGGCGCTAAGTAATAGCGATGTCATCATTCAATCGATATTTATTCCTGTAATCATGCAACTCGACAAAACATTAGCCGATATTGTCAAAGGGTGATATTTTCACCTTTTGACCCGTTTGGTCTATATGACCGTTTACTTTTACGAGATGGATTTATTATCATCTTGTCTACATGACTTGTACCGGTTTACACCGTACGGTCAATTTACTTATAAATCTATTTCTGATTATTTTGACCCCTTTATATCTTACGCCATAAAGTGTCCTTCTAAACTAACGGTTATCGTCAACGAGTGACTACATTGTCGTTTTACCCTTATTAATTGTATTGATTTACCTTATAAGGTAAATCATTCAAAACTCATTATTTATTAGTCATTACATGACTAAATGACCTTATTAGCTCTTTTTAACCATTCAACATGGTTTATCATTATTGTCTTTTGTTCCGAACCTCGCATGTCGGGTCGAAACATCATAAGTCAAATGTGACGTTTAATTATTCAAAATCTATAAAACCAATAGATATCAAATAAAAGGTGTAAGTTTTAACTTACCTCACATCCAAATTACACTTTTCTTTTCTCACTTGCTTCGATCGACCCGCTTGCTCCCCAAGCTTCACCTAGCTTGTTAAGCGCCAACTATCATTCATTATTCACAAGGTTGTTAGATTTGTCATTCTAAATCATGACTTTCACACCTTATGAATCTTTGACTACTTTTCTTATTGAACTAAATCATAAATCATGAGTTTAATTCTTGTGTCAAGACCCACTTCAAATCAAGTATGAACTCTTAACAAATCCCCATTTTGTTCAAGTAGTTCATTCATACAAGTTAGTATGGTGTTTATAAACACCAATACAACATCAATTTCATTAAATCATCCAAAACCCATTTTTTAAGTCATGTATGATCAACACTCAAGCTTGGAAATTGTTCAAGTATCTTGCATCAACTATCACTTATGATGATTTCTAACACAAACATATCATCATCTTCATTATTAAATCAAAACCCACTTAGCACATATATGGGTAATCATCAAATCCCTAGTTTCTAACACCAATTCATCAAGTTTTCAACTAGGGTTTGTTTCTAAACATGAATTTAACAAATATATCACTCATACATTCAACATTCATTCACGAATTTTGATCATGAGTGTTCATCATAAATTCTAAGACATCACCAAATTACAAAATTTTACATACCTTACGATCCCCTTGACTTGGTGATCATTTGTACGTGATCATGCATTTGATTTGAGCTAGTTTTGCCCTTCAATTTGGTGAAATTGAGATGAGCTAGGGTTTGAGCTCCTGGCTCCTCTTCTGATCGATTTCACACACACACACACACACTAGTGTGTGTAGTGTTTTAATTAAGTTAAAAATCAAGTTTTAAATCTTCCTCTTTTGGCCCCTAAAGTTTGTAACTTTATAATAAGGGTTATTTCCCAAGTTTCCTCCTTTGTTTTAAGGCACATATTTAACTAGGTTGATATTCCTAGTTACTTGGTGGGTTCGGGGAAGTTATAACCCGTTTTATTTTTATGTCCCGTTAACTCGGGCCTTTTATAAACTTATTTCCTTAAAAACATTTATTCACGCTTTATAAAATATTAGGTCTATTTATTTAAATCCTAATATTTACTGGGTTACTTTTACCACTAACGGTACTTTACCCGCCTTTTAGTATTAACGGGGTTTGATTACCAAACCCGTTTTCGGGGTGTTACAAGTCTACCCCCCTTAAAGAGGTTTCGTCCTCGAAACCTTTTCTTACATAATTTATCGAGTTTAACTCCATGCATTTGCTCTCGATAATCAATTAAGCATTTCTCATACTTTAACCGATTGTTAGTATTACCAGAAAAGTATGGTAGTATCCTTTTGGTTATTAATCATCTACGTATCTTACATGACATAATGCGACTTGAAATAACGTAATCTCGTTATTTCCACTAGTTTAATTAACTTAGCAATATTCATCACTCGGCTCTAATATTCATCACTCGGCTCTAATGTGATTATATTTCACATTACACTTCTTGATCGTGATCATGTCACGTCATGCCAAATTTTACATCAACTTTCTATTTTCAGAATTATCACTTTTCGGATATATCGTCTTGCACCTATCCATGTCAAGACTTGTATCTTTCATGTTTACCGTTTATACGTCTATCATAATTCATTTTTGTAGAAACGTTATTTCTTACCAAAACCGAAGTTTTAGTTTAGCGTCTTCTCTTTAACCTTTGTCAATTATCCATACCGGGATATTGACAGTCCAAAATTTATTCTTTTTCAGTCTTTGTTTTATGCGAGGATTCTCCATTTATTCCCTCGCTTTGTCTAATTAACCCGTAGGTTTTATCACTTAGTCTATGGGCTATTTTATTAGACTTTCACCTCTTTAAGGCGAGGTCCTTATAATCTATTTCTTTCTAGTCATGACTCGTGGGTCATTTTAGTCTCGTAGACTTTTCCATTGTTTATAACCACAAAGGTTAGGTTGATCCCGTAGATCATTCCTTACTCATGTCATTCTTAAAATACATGTTTGGTATCAAGGCATCCTGTTTTTTTTGTTTAAAATCATTTATTTTCGCCTTGGTATTTTCTTTGACCTTGACCGTAGTCTAAGGCTGCATTCGTTTCCTTTCAGACAATTTTCCGACTTTATGACTTCTCACGTCATTTATGCGTCGGTTTATCTTATGCTCACTATTATCCAGTTTACATATATTCGTATTTGATTATGTCCTATTACCGGGATCAATATTTCTTTTGCTTTTAACGCTACCTTTATCCCGTTTGCGTTTACTCATGCCGTTCGGCATGACATTATATTCGACCCGTTCAACTTTAAAATAGTTGAACATAATTTATTCAAAATTTCTATTTACATTATCTTGTCGTCTTTTAGTTATGACTCAAAACCCGAGTCTTTTAACTTTCCATTCGAGTCCCCGTCTCTCGGTCTACGCATGCGTTAAATTCTTACCCATCAACCGGGTGTTTTACTGAAGTCGTTATTATTGCAACCCTCCTGGTATGCATTAAGACCTCGCTTCATTTTTATATTCCGACTTAGTCCTCGATTTTGACGTTTTACAAAAACGACCCGTTTAGAGACATATTCGCATTTTTCGGGTTCGAGTGTAAGTACACCCCCTCCCAGTGCATATCTTAATCATTTTACATGTTTCTTTGTCCCTTCTCTCGGGCTCATTATCCTAATATAATACGCTTCCGTCACTCGGCTGTGCGTTTACATTATGATCAAATATTTTGCTTATCTGATTCATTTGGGTACTTTTTAATTTGTCCCTTTAACCCCGTCCTTACTACATCGGATGTAAACGTGTCCGCTATAAGAAGTTCATGGTATCATATGCCACTACTTACTTGGCCAGAGTAAGTGATTAACACATGACACGCATGACCTTTTTATAGTTTTCACATCACGCCCTATGTAAGTAATGCCTCTATTTGTTTCTCTTGGAAACAATATCCCGAATACATTTTCTATTCGGGTTTTTCCAAGTTTTTAATCTACATATGCAACTTTCAATTTCTACATATTTGTTGCATATTACTATTTGTGCAATTAAATTTAAAATGTGCACCTGGTAATGTTTGCCCTAACGGGCTTCTCTTTCCATTAGCCTTGTTCGCGACCGTTACGCGATTTAGGTCCTTGATGTGCATACTCTTTGGACCGTTCCTCTGTCAAATCTGCGATTTGTTAAACTCTCGCTATCTTCATATGCGAGTGTCCTTCAACTAAAACATATACAACAATTAGTAATTTCAACATTAAAGGATGCCCGTATTATAATACAAGGCTTTTCTACTATACGCATCAACGCGTGTAATTTCGTTGACTATATCTATTCTATAACATTTTTATTGGTGTAACGTGTATTACACGATAACCATATGTGTTGTTCTCAACACTTTAATCATACTAAACCATTGATATACATGTACTTACCGGATTTGCGATCAAGCCTCGAACCGAACACACTTTATTCTTTAACCATGAGCTCTGATTACCAACTTGTAACGCCCTTATTATTATTTAACGGTTTTCGTAAAGATTACGAAAATAAACGGGTAATTATGATTTCAAGTACATTGAAAATACGGGTTTGATTAGGCTTTATTTACAGAATTAAAACAATATAACATAACATGTGTGAGTTCGTCATTTAACATAACAACGATACATTGTGCGAAAGCTTATTTCTTGATCGTGTTCGGTTCTTCGTTGTGCTTGATCGTCTTCCGGTGCTAAAATTATACCTAAAACTCATAAAACATGAGTTGGATTAGTCATACGTAACTTAAAACGTATTTAAACGAGTCCGGGAAGCGAAACTGATTAAAATAAAAATTTTTCGCTAAAACAGTGCTCTTTCGCGCCACGCGAAGGCACCCAGTTACTCCCTCGCGCCACGCGAGGGAGACCGTTTTCCAGCAGCTCTGGAGCTGGGTCCTGCATTTTTCAGCAATACCGGTTTTTACGGAAACGGCCATAACTTCTTCGTTATTGATCCGTTTTACGCGATTCTTTTTCCTACACGTCCGTAATTTAATTCTCCATCATATGGAGTTAAAATCCAACATCCAACATAACAAATTTTGAGACTCCTAAGCCTTCGACTCGTTACCTTTTTACCGAATTTTAACCCGTTTATGCATTTTATCAAACAAACGTATTTGTTTGATTCCTATATCACATACACTTCTTCAAATTAATGTTACCTACCATATTAGGTTCTAATCATAGGTTTGTTACACAATTTAAACCCGTTTTCGCTCGTATGCTTATTTTGACCCGTTAAGGGTATTTAAGCACTTTAAAGCTTGAAATCGCTTTCATTCATTTCTAGCATCTTATTCCTACATTTCTTATCAAGTAATCTTCCACTACAACTATAAGTGTGTTGGATCTAATGTGGATATCTATATGTTCCGAGTTTTACCCCTCGGATTATTATTTTACGACAAGACTCAAATAGAGCCATTTGACTAACGTATTACATCTTTCAACTTCTACACTTATTCTAAGTATTTATCTAATCATGAAACTCGTTTCCAAACAACCTTTAAGGGTTGTTTGTTCAATTTTTCCTACAAGGGCGTTTTGATCAATTTTGGTCCTTCTTTTACGACGAAGGACTTTCAGATACTTGTTTGACCCAAAAATCTGGTCTTTTAACTATGAACTTGTTTAGAAACCATTATGTTTCTAAAACACTTCATTTATAACTTGAATTATTCAGTTTATCTTTAAGATAACCAAATATCCAATTTGATCTTGTTTAACTCTTAGAAAACCTCAAATTCTACATGATGAGTTGAATCATTACACAAACCTGGCTCGGATCAATGTATTGACATGTTACGATACCTTGCCTTAATGGCGCTAAGTAATAGCGATGTCATCATTCAATCGATATTTATCCCTGTAATCATGCAACTCGACAAAACATTAGCCGATCTTGTCAAAGGGTGATATTTTCACCTTTTGACCCGTTTGGTCTATATGACCGTTTACTTTTACGAGATAGATTTATTATCATCTTGTCTACATGACTTGTACCGGTTTACACCGTACGGTCAATTTACTTATAAATCTATTTCTGATTATTTTGACCCATTTATATCTTACGCCATAAAGTGTTCTTCTAAACTAACGGTTATCGTCAACGAGTGACTACATTGCCGTTTTACCCTTATTAATTGTATTGATTTACCTTATAAGGTAAATCATTCAAAACTCGTTATTTATTAGTCATTACATGACTAAATGACCTTATTAGCTCTTTTTAACCATTCAACATGGTTTATCATTATTGTCTTTTGTTCCGAACCTCGCATGTCGGGTCGAAACATCATAAGTCAAATGTGACTTTTGATTATTCAAAATCTATAAAACCAATAGATATCAAATAAAAGGTGTAAGTTTTAACTTACCTCACATCCAAATTACACTTTTCTTTTCTCACTTGCTTCGATCAACCCGCTTGCTCCCCAAGCTTCACCTAGCTTGTTAAACGTCAACTATCATTCATTATTCACAAGGTTGTTAGATTAGTCATTCTAAATCATGACTTTCACACCTTATGAATCTTTGACTACTTTTCTTATTGAACTAAATCATAAATCATGAGTTTAATTCTTGTGTCAAGACCCACTTCAAATCAAGTATGAACTCTTAACAAATCCCCATTTTGTTCAAGTAGTTCATTCATACAAGTTAGTATGGTGTTTATAAACACCAATACAACATCAATTTCATTAAATCATCCAAAACCCATTTTTCAAGTCATGTATGATCAACACTCAAGCTTGGAAATTGTTCAAGTATCTTGCATCAACTGTCACTTATGATGATTTCTAACACAAACATATCATCATCTTCATTATTAAATCAAAACCCACTTAGCACATATATGGGTAATCATCAAATCCCTAGTTTCTAACACCAATTCATCAAGTTTTCAACTAGGGTTTGTTTCTAAACATGAATTCAACACATATATCACTCATACATTCAACATTCATTCACGAATTTTGATCATGAGTGTTCATCATAAATTCTAAGACATCACCAAATTACAAAATTTTACATACGTTACGATCATCTTGACTTGGTGATCATTTGTACGTGATCATGCATTTGATTTGAGCTAGTTTTGCCCTTCAATTTGGTGAAATTGAGATGAGCTAGGGTTTGAGCTCCTGGCTCCTCTTCTGATCGATTTCACACACACACACACACACTAGTGTGTAGTGTTTTAATTAAATTAAAAATCAAGTTTTAAATCTTCCTCTTTTGGCCCCTCAAGTTTGTTACTTTATTATAAGGGTTATTTCCCAAGTTTCCTCCTTTGTTTTAAGGCACATATTTAACTAGCTTGATATTCCTAGTTACTTGGTGGGTTCGGGGAAGTTATAACCCGTTTTATTTTTATGTCCCGTTAACTCGGGCCTTTTATAAACTTATTTCCTTAAAAGCATTTATTCACGTTTTATTAAATATTAGGTTTATTTATTTAAATCCTAATATTTACCGGGTTACTTTTACCACTAACGGTACTTTACCCGCCTTTTAGTATTAACGGGGTTTGATTACCAAACCCGTTTTCGGGGTGTTACAGTAATTTACTCTAATATCAAATTAGATAGCTAAGTTTGAATTTGAAGTAAATAGATAAATATAAAAGTAATAATTAAACTAAATAATATTTAGTAGGAGGATTATCTATAATTAATTAGAAGAGATTAAACTAAAATAATAATTATCCATAAGACATGACCTAATATGATGACAAGTGTCCCCAAAATGGTTTCTTTTATTATATAGTACTAGCGGTAAGACCCGTGTGCAAACACGGGTCGTTTCTTAGAAAATCAAGCATAACACATATTGATAGAACATATAGATATGTGTATAGATATTGTACCAAAACGTATTATCTATTATAGCTAAAAGACAACTATAAACATGCATCATCAGTTAATATGTAAGATACATATGAGTATTTTCATTGTCCTATCCACAAAAAAAAAGTAGCACCCACCCATTGACAATGAAACCTGTTTATAGACATAACTACATATAGAACATGTCTAAGATGCAAAATTGGTACCACCGACGAACCAAATGTACAACCACAAACAATCATGACATGAAACTAAGAGGACTTAATCTTTGTCACGATATGCATAATTTTTTTTTTAACTTCAGCAATTGAGTAGACTTGTGAAACGCTAACAAAAGTTCATCACCAAAAGCAATATTGCAAGATCTCAGATAAGAAGACCATCCAACAATAGTGTAGTTGAATCCAGTATTGATTTTTTGAGATGTTGTAAACAGTTCATGGACTTCACATTTGAGATTCTGGATCTTGATAGGCTTAGGATTATCAGTATGCAGATCCAACGCAGAAGATACATCTGATGGCAGATGCTAAAAAACAAAAAAAATTGAATAGTAAATTTTATAAAATATTGATATATAACTGAAATTGTTGAAATAACGAAACAAAGAAACGACTGCAAAAGCTTACAAGCCTGTCTTCAGCATGTGTGGTGTAGTGTAAGACTGATTCTGAAGTGGATGATACTAAACGAACCTTTTGAACTTTACACGGTCTATCAACAGCTTGGTTATCCTCTACAATTGTCTTGCCACGAAGTTTGTGCATCTTTTCAACCTAAGTAAATTAATTTATAATATAACAACTCTAAATTCTTGAAATTTTATAACTTTCTTTATCAACACAAACTATCTTCTCAACTCAGCTTTGAAGTTTAAGACTCAATCATACAGAAGAATATCAATATATTGGGACAATAATAAAATAGACAGTATAAAACTAATAAACGCTTACATTAGATACAACACTTGAAGAGGCAGAAATGTCACGGACAGGAAAATCTTTAGACTGTAGTTGAGGATCGTTAACATCATCAGCTATTTTTACATAATGATCTTCAAACTACAACAAAATTTAAAAAACCTTCTTATACTTATTTTACAATAAAATATATGCGTAGGAAATTACAAATTTACAGCATTTTTAACATCTGACTCATCAACCAGACGCGCAATCTTTGAATCAAATAGTCCATCATCAGGAAACTATATTTATAAGAAGGATCATATATAAGAAACCATATTTTAAATCATAATAATATATAAATATTACATTGTGTATATATACATTAAAAATATCCTCAAAACTCATAAACTGCTTAGAATTACCAACCGAAGCTCCAGTATCCTCATCATCTAAAGCAACTTCCCCGGAATCCAGAACCTGTTTGTGTTTAGCCTACAAAATGAGATTTGAAAAGTTATTAGCATAATATAATAAAAGTTACTTATCATCATCATGTTATCAAACAATGTATTTTATCATCAAAATTTTATACCGCAACCAATAAATCAAACCCATCATCTCCATAAACTGAATCATCCAAAACAACAACATCAGCTTTCTTGAAGGAAGCCTTAGTTCCAGTCTCGGAATGGAAAACAGAAAGCTCAAACGTTTTAGATGCAATCATGGTGAAAACCAACCAAGATTCAACTGCTATGGGAACTTCTTCAATCAATTTTAACCATCAATTAGTAAATCCGCATCCATCAGTCCATCCTTTCATCATCACATTCCAAAACCTTTCGCCAACATAGATAGTTGCCATCCCATACTCGTAATTTTTACCATAGAATTGTTTCCAAAATTTGTCAGCAATTAGCTATAGAAGAAGCAAATGAATATTTAGTGCAGACTTACAAATTTGATATGAACTAATGAGCAACAGAAGTTACAATAGATTAGTCAACAAAAGTTAAAATGAGAATTACTCAACAGGGTTAGTCAACAGTAGTTACAATATTTACACACAACCTAACCACTGTTTGGCTATCAACTATTACATACCTCTGTTGCTATCCAACAGAGGTTTCGTAACAACTATCATCCATTATGTCCAGCAGAGGTTGCAACGTGGACAAATCTTAAATATCAGATGTTAGTCAACCGAGATTAAAAGACTTAGTCAACAGAAGTTAAAAAGATTAGTCAACAGATGTTAAGATCATAAGGAAACAGACGTTAAAAGGGCAAACAGATGTTAGCAAGTTGTTAAGGTAGCAAAAAATGTTTACAGTAAGTAAAAAAATAATATATCGTTACTTACAGTCATGCCAAGTTCAGGTCTAATATTTGCTGAAATGTAAGAGTTTTCGTAGACATTTTCTTTAAAACATGAGACAACGAATGACAAATGTCCAATAGCTTTTACCAATACAGCATCTTTGGTTTTCAAACAACAATCTCTAACAAACTTTGTCCATCCATCCGTAAATATACAATGATCATCTCTCTTCCTTACTCGTACTAACCATGATTTGTCACCATCAAGTAACTCTACAATTCGACCGCACGGGACCTCCTTGCCCCACAACAGAGTCTCAAAATCAAATGGTATATTCTGCGACAGTAGTTAACAAACATCTTACATAAAAAATTAATGTAGAATCCTAATAGTAGCAAGAAAGTTAAAAAACATACCAAAATTATAAAATCATCTTCATTAAGGAATTTTAAAAAGGATGGTGTTTGATTGGATAGATTCATATCTGCAATAAACAATTTAACTTACAAGTTATAAAGATGAACAACATCCAACAAAAGTCATAGACAAACAACATTATAAAATAGACATTACTAACAACCCTTAAACTAAATCAGCACTTAAAAAACAAAAGTACCAAATATTAACCGGACTATTTGTATAATCACACACTTAAGGTATTATAAAAACAAAGCACAAAATGAAAATCATCATCTCTCACAACAGTTAAGCAAATGAGCATCAACCAAAAATTATATGGTTGATTTATCAATCGTAATGTAGAAGACAACATCACGAAGATGCATGCACAAATTGTGACAGAGAATGCTATCAGTAACTTCATTTAAGTTAATGCAGTACTTAATCGATAAAAATACACCGGATTACAACAACTATTATTTGCTTCAACAAAGAATATGAAACGCCGTCAGTGACAAATACATACTCATAACATCAAATAATGATTAATCTAACATTTATAATCATCATCATCATCATCGTACTCAGTATATCCCACCTATAGCAATCTAACATTTATAATACAAACAATAAATTCAAAGAAACAATACATGGTTTTATAGCGTGTAATCTATATTATGCAATAGAACCTTGCCGATTTTGATAAGAAAGTTATTTGAGAAAACTTCCGAATATGTTTTCTGGAGCTTATATTCAATAATGGAGATGAAAAGTATATTAAATGAAGTTAATACAGATGTTACATTTACACTGGTTGGTTGAAATTAAGTTTTGTAAAATTTATACTTTACCTCCTTTTACATTAAAACGGGGCAATTTTTGCACAGCAGCAACTACTGCTTGAATATAAATTTAATGTAAAATAAGAAAAACTTATCTATTAATTCATATATTTATATAATTAAAAATAGTTTTTAAATCCCGATATTAAAGATTATTATAAGTTAAATAAATAAACAATTGCAAGTTAATAGATAAATATCTTACTTTCAACAATCCCAATACAATCTCACCTCTTCTTCTCCGGCGAAAAAAACTCTATAGTTTCTTCTTCTTCAGACTTGACGACCAGAAGTTTAAAGTTTTAGATCAGGTATTTTTTTGTTCTCTTTTGTATTTTACAGGTATACTTTGACATGTTCCTTTCAGTTTCCTCATTTCAAATTATATAAACATCAAAATCATAATCTACTAATGTTAAAATAAATAAACTTATATGAACTTGTTTTCTTTATTTTATAATAAGATTTATATCAACCTATTTAGTTACATTTTGATTCATTCCATCTAAATAGAATCTGAAATATTATTGTTTCACAAATATTTGGTTGTATATTTTACGAATGGTTTTAGAATTATTGTATGAACTGCCATGTAGTGTTGATAAATTTGTTCTATCAATATTAATTTTGATAAAATATTCTGCAATCAATTTATAGTACTCATATGTCTGATTTGTAAGTGAATATAGCCTTGGCTGCTAAAAAAACTGAAGTTTGAAGTTGACACAAACATGGATATTTGAAAACTTTATTGTCATATAATACTTTTTTATTATACAAGAATATAAATTTGATCTTACACAGTGTTAGATTCATATTGTTGGTTGTAGGGATCATATTGAAGTACACAACATATAAGTTTGGTCCTACAGTGTGTTGGATATTTTTTTATACCTTAAATAGAATGCTTTTTAGATACAATTGATTTTATGTTTTAGTATTTAATTGTTATTGTATTTTTTACTTTTAGATGGAGTTTATGATAATTATCAATGTCTCTGAATTGACAGACCTAAATGAGGGATTGGTAAGCTATATTCTTAGAACAAATTAGCTCAAATCACAATTGTATGCTAAAAACTGTATTTATAAAACTAAATATATATTAAATGTTGTGTATTTTATATACATAGGGACTTCCAAGGATAATGAGTAACCAATTACCAAGAAACTGTGAAGTAATAAAGTTGGTTGATTATACGGGATTTAAGTATAAGATTGCAGTACAGAGCATCAGTCATAAAAGTAAGAGGATAAACGGACCAGAATGGACTCGGTTTGTTGAAACTTATAGAAATAAGAACATAGACAACCGTGTTTAAAAAAATTGATGGAAGTAAAATTTGAGATAAATGTTTTGAACAATGAGGGATTGGAGATTAGAAACGATGGCTCGAACAGAGATTATGTTCATGGTTGCTTGATACAGGCTGAAGAAGAAACATACTGAAAGTAGGTTAAAAATTGCTACCTTATTTTTATATATTGCCAGTGTATCTTTTGGGCTGTTGGAAAAACTTCTAATTTATATTTTGTATCCTATATAAAATCTAATATGACATTTCTAAAATGTATAAAAATTCTAGCATTTACCACACGATTTGCTGAAGCTGTTGTCGGAGAGGAGACTAAAAATTGATAACTTGGTTGCAAAAGTACATGGACCAAAGCAGAGTAGTAAAGTTGATGTGTATTACATTTTCTCTACTGAAAACAAAAAGGGATTGGCTGCTAGTTTTATGGGACCAGGATGGACAACTTTTTGCCTTGAAAATGACATTGAGGAAAGCTGCCAACTGTTTCAGTGGATGGGAAGTACTCCTGAAAACGACTTTAACTTCACTGTGAAGGTTTTTAACAAAGACGGGATTGGACTTTACGGGGAGACTAAACATCACTGCAGCCGTAACAATTATCAACACCACAAAAAGCATCCACATTATAAAAAAACAGTTTGAATACCATGTTATAGAGACACACAGCTTGGTATTTACATATCTACTTTTAATATGGTTGATTTTACTTATAATGTTGGATCTATATGTTATTACTTAAAGTTTATGCTGTTTTGAATGAATAACTAAAGAAAGAATTTTCCTTTACAGGCAATACCGAGGAACTTTTTTCGAGAACACCAGCTAAATGACTACCATAGAGCTGTGTTGTCATTTGGTCATGTGATATTTTTGATACAGCTGGTTGTTAGGAGAGATCCTAGAAGACCTGATGACAACAACCATCTAGTGATGTATACAAACTGGCAGCGTATCATGGATGAAACGGGAATATCTGTGGGGAAAAAGCTGTGGTTTGAGATAGTCGAAGAAAAAAGTGTAACAGGAGATAAAATACACTTAGAAGTTTGTTGACATAGTGTTTGAACATCTTTTCAGCAATTAATGATTTATGTTTTACTTGACATGTTTGATGGACAACTTTCTTGTTCGAAAACTAAGTTAAGAATGAAGTTATGTAGTGTTAGTATATAAAGTTATATACTTTCAAAACTTTGTGGTTTTATCTTTTTATATTTTTCAAGTAAACATTACTATATTTTGCATCTAAACATTACTATTTTCCATTACATATCCCGGTTGCTCAACAAAAAGAAATATAAGACTCAAAATTAATAAAATAGTATACAGCTTGTAATTATAAATAACAGTGTTTTAAAAATCTGCTCCTACCAAAGGGACAAATTCAACATCCGTTTCGCTAAACTTTGCAAACCAAAACATCTGTTGAAGACAACCACTGTTGAAAGAAAGTCTGTTAAACCAACCAACCTCAGCTCATAAGCCAAACAAACTCTGCTGATGAACCAAAAGGTCTGTTAAGACAAAGACTGCTGAAGCAAAGGTCTTCTAAAAAGAACCTCTGCTAATGAAGCCAAATGTATGATGAACCTAAGTTCTGATGTGGACCAACAGATATTACACAATTCAACAGAAGATCTATGATATAAGATCTTTAACAGATGATGATCAACAACTCATAAGGTCTGTTGAAGCATGCTATAACAGTGCTTAGCCTTTAACAGATCTTTAACAGTTCTTAGGGGTTAACATATGATAGCACGCTATAACAGTGCTTAGCCTCTAACAGTTTTCCCACTAACCAATTGATTAAATTTTCATTCATTAATCTAACAATAATATACAACCCTACTACTTGTCCAGTCCATCAATATCACCAAAAATGTATATGATGTATAATAACAATATTATAAAACAAACAAAAGGTTAACTTTACTTGATATTCAAACCGTAGACATTACATACCATATTCATCATTGTACCCCTTACAAACCAAACTTTTAACCACAGTTTGTTAAAACAACTGTAAACAGACATAAATAAAAACCACAAGAATTCTTCAAAAATAAGTGGTTTCTACTTATCTCTCATAATAATTGTTTTCTCATAAGCATCTAATTGTTAACCTTAGTCAGCTTCTTCCGGGTTCTTCTCACATTAGTGGATAGCTCACCAACGTTTACTGTCTCAGCATCTTGAGCCATCCGCTTTCCATTGGGACTTGATCCAGAATCCTTTTTCAACTTCAACGGCTGAAGAGTCGGCCGTAACAGAGACAACATCCTTGCAACAGATCACAAAACAACTATTGATCTCATTTAATAAAATAATGAACTCTTTTTACACATACTAAACATACTTTAAAAATAAATACTCACCCTTGAAGTTCGTTCAGCAGACACCTGGGAAGATTCTGAAAGGTTAACATCTTTAACGTCAGCTACCTCTTGAGTAACCTAAAGGATCATAATATATGATGTCATATAAAAAAGAGCAGAATCCAGTCTTTAAAACTCAAAAGAAAAATAAATAGATTGAAAAAGTAATTTTATATGCTACCTCATCGGTATTTTCATCACCATTACCATCTCCACCAACCAACTCAGCAATTATTATTGGATCATCACATGTTTTTTGCACAGTATAAACACGATAGTCATTTTTAAGATTGAATTCTGAAACATCAATCTTAAAAGCAGCCTTCTTATCAACCAATCGAAATATCTCATGAGGGAAACATCCAGTATCATTGGCCTTAACCTGCCTCTCTCTTATGTTACTCGCCGCTAATCCAAGAAGCTTCTGAACATCTCTATCAAACATAACAAAAGAAACACTACCACTCTCATCCTGCACCCGGACTTGAATCTTGAACCTGAAATATACACAAATGACTAAGTAAACTTCAAAACTATATTCAAATATCAGTCTTAGAATGTTACTTATATAAAAATAACGTTAAATAATCATCATTTCTTACTTTGTGGTGATCGTTGTACATTCACTATGACATTTGGGACAAACCAAAGAAGTCGCAGGCAATCGAACAATATCATCTGAAACATTTGCAACATTCTGCAAGTATTCACTTTTATCCATCACCTTCTTGAAACACTTATGAAAGGCATCATAAAACCAACCATACTCTTCTTGCACAATCTTAATTGTCGCAACCACAACACAAAACATTTCCTGTAAAAACAATATATGAACTTGTAATCTCTAGTTTGACAAACATGCAGGTGACAAACCAAACAAATAACCAAACTATATAAAATGATGTGAAACCTTTTCTATCTCACTAATCTCATCAACATGTTTCTTCACACCATCAGTTACAAATTCTTTATGCAATGGAAAAACACTCTGAGATGATAGAACTGTTTGAGAAGTAGAACCACTCCCTTGTCCAAACTTCAGTATAAGCCTTTTGAATACCACAAATGATTAGAATTAGTGTACAAATAACATGAAACCAAGTATTTGACATGAACATCTATATACAATAGAAATTACATTGACAAATTACCTCCTCCTTAGCTCATTAACTTCATCAATTTCTTCATTCAGAAAAATCTGCGTTACAAACTTATCACTTTGAACAGTATATTCACCTACATGCAAAAGTATATATATATATATTTAATGTATACCTATCTTTATATTGCCAGAAATAAACAGTATAGTTATGATTTGCAGAAAGTAACAAAAATACCTTTCCATTCCTTACACTTTCCATGCTGTATAACAGCCATCACATGCTCATGAGGTGGGATTTTAGAAATGAAGTCCTTAATCTGCAGAGCATAATCATTCCACACAGTACACCGCAAAACCTTACCCCTACATGAAAATAATATTCATATGACGATATACTAAAGACTAATTTATGACCATTTCTTTACAAATCTCTAATATCAAAACCAAATTGAATGAATAAAAACACAAAATCAAAGGAAAGTTATGACATTTATTAAAGTAGCAAATGAGCCATAAATTAACTAACATATTCACTAAGAATAAACAGTTGATCTCATTTATTACCATGATTCAGCATTAGATACAAACACTATAGATCTCATTTATTACCATTACCATGATCCCACATTAAATACCAACATTCTTCATCTTATTTATTAACATCATTAAATACAAAAATTGATCTGTACATGATTGCACATGTAAACAACAACTTACTCCAAGTCTTCAATATCGAAATTGATCTTCTTAGTCTCCTTTGGAGGTCGATCAAAGATTTCAAGATCTCAAGATCTCCACAACAAACCACAGATCCAGCAACATCTATATGATCACATTATACAATAATATAAGTAAAACTCTCTAATATTATACAAGCAAAACATGATTACAAAAATATACACTACCAACACTAAAAGCGTTTAACGCCTCTCCTTGAAGAATATCTTCATAAGCTCTGAAGTCGAAACCATACTCAACACCTTGCCAATCTCTCACAGGAGTAACAGTTGTGCATCTATAAAAGTTGATTTTATAAGGCTACACTACTACTTTATATAAATCTTTATTCTCACCAACGCCAAATTTCGACAGAATCACAACAGCATCTTCTTGAAGCTGTCCATCAAAAACAGGTATCAGATGACTCTTAATACCTGCTTGAATCTTAGCACCCTGAAGAACATTTAAAGAAAGTATCTTCTTAGCATACACCACTACATTCTCTAATAAAACGAAAAAGTAGAGATACAAATTACCTTTTCATCAATGAAGATGAGATCCATCTTGTAACCCTGATTCCATTTTCGAATAATTCTCGCTTTCATGTTCCACATATCTTTCCCAGGATTCAAATCGTTAACAAAACTAAGATTGTTACTGTCAACTGATATTGACATGCTTTTAATTCGGAATTCGGATTGTGATTAAATTTCAAATTTCAAAATCAGAAAAGATGAAAGCGTGACGAAATATGAAGAGGGAAATGAGAAGAAAAGGCTTATATAAGAAGGATGATTGACAGGAGTTTCTAAGTGACATGAATTAATTGCTAATTACTTATTCCCATGCATATTTTAATTTGAATTTCCCAGTAATTAGCCTTAAACATCTGCTGATCTAAAAGCATTACGGAAGATAACAACAACTGCTGCTAGGTATTAAAGTAAAGTCACATAAAAATAAGCAGATGTTTACCCTGGCAGAGGTTTAGACAGAATTTTAAATGATTTTATATATTAGGCTTTATGATGCAGTAATGACATAAGAAATGCATTGTTGGACAGCCTCTCTGGCTGACACATCACCTTTTCTTATGTCACTCATATTTCTCCTTTTATAGAAAGTATAGATAGATTTTATTAAATATTGAATGTTGACCAAAGAAATTATCAACTAAAAAATAATATAACAAATTATAGCTAATAAGAAACAACCTTACTTAATCATCTTGTTTTATACTACTTTTACCACTTTTTAGGGTACATCAGAATATCCACCATTCTTTGCAAGCAAGTGTTGTAGGATTGCTAGAACATAATGGGGATGGATTTTATAAAAGGGAGAGTATGAATGCTCTACAATTTTATTATAACTAGTGGGTTTTCTCTCGCGCTAAGCGGCGATAACACAATTGGTATCGGTTCGGTTTGATACAGACACTCGCTTTTGTAACTGAAAGAGAAAACTAAAAAAACAAAGTCGCGATATACTCAAAAGGATATCGACGCATCTTTTACATCAATCAAAAACCATAAAAACGAATACCGGTTTCTGATATTGCCGATATCGGTACCAATGTTATTCGGTCGAAATCGATTAAATTTGTCATATATCGATACTCGTATAGTTTACAATAAAAAATATGTTTTTAATACTGTTATCAACACTCATATAATATAATTTACGATACAAAAAATATGTAAATCACTATACATCGTCGGTTCCAATTCGATTTGGTACAATAACGGCACTATATCCATTTTTAATATTTAAAAAATTCTTAACACTATTCATCGTGCCTTTAAATTGATATGTATAATATTTTAAATTCTTAATATATCTTTTTAGTGAAAATGGTATAAGATGATACAATCTTATTAATTGTAAATATTTTTTTATAAATGGAATGTATGAATGACATATTTTAATTCAATTTATGGATGATTTAAGATATATCAACAGAAGAATCATTAATGTATATTTTTTTATTTTTTATTTATTTATTTTTCTTAAATGTTTAAATTTGACCAAAGAAGTTATTGACTAAAAAATAATATTTATACATTCTTCTGAATTTAGAAAAGAGAATGTATGTAAAAGCATCTTCATAGGTGAAAGACATCAATAACAACTTTAAGGGAAAATTTAAACCAATTATAATTTGATGAAAAAAAAAGATTAATTTATCAAAGTTTCTTTATTTGATTGGGATGGTTGGATCAATTGTAATTTTTAGGGGTGGCAAAAATACTTGAGATCGACGGGTATATCCGAAATCCATATCATTTGGGACGGGTATACCCGATACTCGACGGGTATTGGGTCGGGTATGGGTATGAAAAAAAATATTTTACGGGTATGAGATTAGATGACACCCGACCCGATTACCCGAAACTATATACCCATGTATCCCTATTGTATACCTAAAATGTTTTATATTTATTTTCTTTTAACTAAAGTTTAGTAATGTTTCACTGTAGTTTTACTATTTGAAAAAATAAACGTTTTATTCGAAATATATATTTTAATGGCATTATTCATATTTATGTTCTATGAAATAAAAAATATTTTATGAGATCAATATTATAATATAGTTACGGGTAAATTATACTTTTCGTCCTTTATGTTTATATCAGATTGCGATGGATACCCTTTAACTTTAATAATTACAGTCACAATCCTTTATTTGGAAAAATCATTACACATTTCGGCCTTTAGCACAAACCCAGTTTAAATTTCAAGTTAAGTTTGGTCATGTGCACATCATGTGAGGGCATTTATGTTAAAAAAAAAAGTTAAATAAATACCATAAACATTAAATCTTTCTTCAGTTTCTTGCTAATCCATCATCAAATCAATATGGTTGATCCCGTAAACATTAAATTCACACCTCCCTCCTTTTAAACAACATAAACATATGGGTTTCCCTCAATATGAAACACCCACAAATCAAGATGTGAAAAAAACCCTTATGGATTTGAACATCTCAGGTCGACTTCAACTACTCTGCACCCATTTATAAAACCAAGCACCCAAGATTGAAACCATATCCTCTGAACTAAAAATCATATCCTCTGTACTAAATTAATATTCAAGAACAAAGTGTGTTTATTTGACTCAAATCTGCAAACATGAACCGCAAGAAGTGGATCGGACACCGGCATGGCTGCTGTTAGGATCTGAGTTTCTTTTTTATTGTGTTTTTGTTTAGAGATTAATGAAGATGAAGAAGTAATTGTAGCGGAAATAAATGGAAATAAACTTTGTGCACAATCAAACAGGAGAAATGCTTTCAACACACATGTTTGAACATTGAACTGAATGATTAAATTTATTTCAATCACTGATTACAACTTTGCATGCATGTAATACAAACTCCCCCTCAGCCTGAGCTCACAATGAATTGTTCGTGCGGGAAGACAAGTGGTGAAACAACCAATAGAACAGTACAGGGTACTGTTCTATTTATAGGCACGAGCAAACCACTGAAGCATCTTGGCTGACGTCACCATGAAAGTGACATCTAACCTCCTAACAAACTCTAACTACTGATCTAATACAAACACTGTTTAGCAAACTACTGATTACATTACATAACAAAGGAAAGACTAAACTACTACCTTCTCCTTCCACTGTTGTGACTCCAGTAGTACTTGTATCATCAGCAGTGCTTGACCCATAACAGTAGATTGATCACCGGGTCTTCAATCTTCATCAGTCTTTACATGACCAGCAGTTGTTTGTAGAACAGCACTTGTATACGGACAGTGGATAGAGGCCATCAGTTGTTAGAATCACTTTCAAGGGGAAAGACTTGTATACATCCATTGCTTATTCTCGATCCAATGTTCTGATCTAGTTTTGGCTTTAATCAACTGTTCCTCTGGTAGGGTTCAATCCCAACAATCTCCCCCTGGAACAGATGATGCCAAAACCCTTCATTATTATAGATCTTTATTGCCTCATCAACAGTTCCCTTATTTGTCCTTTAAGTTGTAACTCAAAGTCCAGGGCATCTGTATCATCCTCATCCCTGCACAGTGGAAGATCAAGGAGATCATGCAGATCTTCAACACCCAGGCCCAATGCTTGTTCCCTTGATATTTTCTTCACTTCACCACTGGACTTGATCAGAGTCAGTACGTGGGTCTGTTTGTCAGATTTCCACTTTAGTACTTTTGAGTCCAGTGGGTTTCTTAGGAGAGGCTTTATTGTAGATGAGTTTGGAGATGGTGGCCTGGTGATAACTGGCTGAGCAGTGGTTGAAGTTTGTGCAGATTCAAGTCTTTCTTCAATCATCTTCTTAACCCCTTCTTTCACAAGATAATCCTCTGCTTCTTTATCTTCTACTGTTAGTTTATCCATTTGATTTTGTTTCCTTCTTTGGTAAAGGATGGCAGCAGGTGGAGTAGTGGATCTCCTGAATTCTTGTTTTTGTGGCTTTTCTGGAACCACTTCTTCAGGATAGTCTGGCTTTTGTGGAATGTTAGAATTTTTCTTCCATAGTTCTTCCAGCCTTTTGTAAGAAATCATCACTTTCTCTTCTGTCCATCTTGACACTTGGTTCCTTGACCCAAAATCAGCTGTAATCAGTTCTTCTTTCATCCTCTTCAGCTGCAGGGTCCTTTCTGGTACATTCTTTTTGAACTTTGCCCAGATAGGAGGAGTATGCTTTACTTTATTCTTGATCATATCTTGAATTCTGGCTGCTTCACTTTCAAGCTCTTGAATGGTCCATTCTTTGTACATGTACCTTTCTCCTTTGTATTTCTTGTAAGCCATAATGTTATCAAGATAGTCTTTTCTCAAGGTTTCATCTGCTCTTTCTGAAAATTGCTGACAAAGATTTTTAGAAAACTGCTCCAAAGTTCTGACTTGTGCGAGCAGGAATTGAAAGTATCTTTGGATTTCCTTGTCAGATTTACCCTTTGAGTTTCTTTTGGAGATATCATCAGCTTGTTGACCTTTCAATTTTCAGTATTCTTCAATATTTTTAGGTCTTGGATATCCTTCAACAGATGGCAAGCTCCTTTTATCAGGATCATCTTCTTAATAGAAAGATTTTATTTCTTCTCAGACAGCTGCAAGCTCTAAGGGATACTGAACAGCTGCAGATACAATAGCAGTGTTTGGGTTAAAGACTTGTGCAGAAGAGAGTGGAACAGGGTTTGGAATAGGTACAAGGGACAGTGATTGTGATGATGTTGGTGGTGGTGAAGGTTCATCGTTGAGTATTACCCTTCTCCTTTTAGGCTTAGGAGAGGCTGGTGGTGTTTTGGATGGTTGTGAAGTGGTGATTTGAGTGGTGGTGATTGTAGTGGAAGGTGGCTGACTAACAGCTGTTGAAACAACTGGTGTTTCAACCACTGTTGTCATTACAAGAGATGATGTGTCATCTGAAGTCTTCTGCTTTTTAGCAGGAGGTGATGGTGGTAATGAAGTTGTTTTTGGTGGTGAGGTGGTTTTTGGTGGTGATGGTATTTTTGGTGCGGCAGTGGTTGAAGTGGGAGGAGTTGTTGTAGTTGAAGTGGTGGTTGTAGGGTTAACAACTACTGAAACTACTGAAGTACCAACAGTTGTTGATACAACAGGTGTTACAACAGCTGTTGGTTTAGGAGATTGATGTTTGGAGCTTTTGGAAGGTTTGGAAGAGTGTTTTGTGGATCTGGATGGTGTGGTCTTGGGTTGCCTCACTTGTCTAGTGGGCTGCTTTCTTTTCTGCACAGGATTTTCTTCATCCTTTGACTCAGAAGTACCCTGCTCATTCATCTCCATAAAAGCTCTTTTCTCTTGCTCAGACCTGGCTTTATCCTTTGCCTCCATATCCTTTTTAACCCTTGCTTTTTGCATCAGCAATGGCATTTGTGGTCACATCAATCTCTTTAGTACCATCTGGCAAGGGAATGTCTGCAATCATGCTTGACTTGTCTGGTTCAATATACAGGCCATCTTCATATCCCTTCTTTTTCAACTGCTTCAATTTCTCCCCGTTTTTTGGCATTATCTGGTGGTGGGTTATCCACAAATATGATAGAGGGAGGAGCAGTGCCAGTGGTGTTCAGCAAATGGGCCTTTATTGCCTTGATATCTGCCTGGGTGTCTTTAAACCTTGCTTCCATGAGATTTCTGATCTTTTGAACTTGTATCTCATGTTGCTGATCAGCTAATTCTCTTTGATGATGGAGCAATGGTTGAAACAAACTCCACAGCTCATTTGGAGTTGGAACAGATATTGGAACAGATGGTTGAGCTGGAGCAGCAGTGGACTGGGTGGTACCTTTTGTACTTTTAACAACTGTTGCAGCATTTCTTTGATTTCTGCAACAGATGTATCAAGCTTGTCAACTCTAGCCGTCAATTCTTGGCACATTAAACCATCACCCAACTTAATGGGATCATCTGATTTCCCACATTCAGTGGTTGTAACAGTGGTTGACTCAGGGAATGTATCCCAAAAATCATCCACTGATGCCCCTTTGTCTTGGAACTGGGACTTCTTCCTTCAAAATGAGAAACACTTTTTAGTGAACCAGTGAATACTGGATACACAAGAGTTCCCAGAGAAGAAAATGCCTTCAAGGAAGTCTTATTGATGAAACTACTGTCCAAGTGCAAACCAGTGGGTTCAACACTTGTAGTAGCTGCTTCACTTGAACTACCACCAAGAGTTACTTGTAACTCAAGGGGTGTAACCTCCTCAGGTGTTGTTGGTGGGTTAGCAATGATTGAAACACCAGACCCAGTCACTTGTTGGGGTATATTCTCATTTACAGGTGAGTGAGAAGGACTGGTTTGTGTTTGGTTCAAATCAAGAGCATCCAACAAAAGTTTTGTTTGTGGGGGAATTGTGGCAGTGAGTATGGGTGTAGAAAGCGAATTTTCCCTGGGCAATGGGCTGTGGATGATGGAAGCAAGTGATTCCAGAGCATCATATTGTGGTGTCCCAATTCTTACAACTTGTTCTTTTTTAGAAGAAGCAGGAGGAGTTTGAGGCAAGGGTTGAGATCTTTCTACCATCTGTTGTGAGGAAGTAGCAGCAGTGGTTTCTTGTGACTTTTGTGTTGTCACTGGCAGTTGCTCTGGGATCTCATCTTCCAGAGTTGCCTTTTTTGTAGGTTTGGGGGGCTTTTGTGTTTTCTTTTATCTTGGTTTTCAGGTGGTTTTAAGTGTGGGTTTCACAGCAGTTGTTTTGCTGTTGTGATCACCTAGAGCAGTGGGCTCAGCAGCAGGTACCTGAGGAACAGTGGTAGCTGCTAAATTCTGCTCAGGAGCCTCTGCTTTTGTTTTAGAAGGTTTTGATAATCTTGTAAAAGTTTTAGCTGTTAAGCTGTTTATTTGAAAAGATTCACCTTGGATGATCACATGAGCATCATCCTTTCCAAATTTCTTTTGAAAATAAAAGCTTAGGAACCTTGGAAATAGTAAGAAAGATTTGCTGGTAACATTTTTGACCAAGTCATCAAAGATCTCCTGGGAGTAGTTAAAATTTTCTTTATGTAAAATAGCATAACCCAGGTATTGGGTCTTTAATGGTATTTCGTTAAAAGCAGTTGTTTTATTTGAAACACACATCAAGAGGGTATGGAATAAAAATCTTGTTGCAGGAGGAAAGCTACCTTTCTGTAAGGTGTCCCTTTTCATTTCTGCAGCATACCCCCTCTCAATAAAATCAGTTTGATACTCGATTTTGGGAAAAGAAGTTTTACCTTGCTGATCATCGACTCCGAATACATCTGAAATAGAGTGTGGTATGATTTGAACTGGTTTACCCTTTATTGAGGAATTGATGGCTATGATTGTCTCACCTTGAGATTCAAGTGTGGCATTCTTCCAAAATTCTCTCTGGGTTTTCAGGTAAATCGGAGCATCAGCAGTCAACAAAGTTTTGTACTTCGAAGACGAAAGAGCGTCAATGATGGAATTGAAGGTTTCAGTTTGAGTGGGTTTTGTGAGTAGACCCAAATAATTGTGAGGAGCTTTGTATGGAATTTTGATGGCCTTTTGAGTGGATTTCTCAGATGATGAAGACGGTGATTTTGCCATTTTAAGAAGAAGAATGATGAATGATTTGAGAGAAAATGGATGATAACTGCTTTGAGAAAGGAATTTTGAATTCGATTCGACAGTAAAAACCCTGTTTGGGGGGTTTTGATCAGGGTTTTATAGGGGAAAAAGTGAATGCTGACATGGCAGCGGTTACAAAAGATCTGACCGCCATGTACTGTCCACGTGCCAACCCCTGATGAATAATGGAAGACAGTTGTTTTATGGAAACCACTGATGGAACAAGATCAGTGGTTGCAATGGTTAGAATGAAAGCAGTGGGTGACTTTAACTATCAGTGGATAAAACACTAATTTTGAACAACAGTGATTACCAAGGAAATGGAAGAACAGAGGTTGACTTTCAGCAGTGGACAACTTTTAAACAGAACAGATGTTTGAAACAAAACAGTGGTTAAGGCATACTTTTAAGGATTTAATGAAAATTTCATTTTTAGCTATTTTTAAGGATGGATTTTTGATTTTCTGAAAACATTTTAATGCTTTTATTCATAGAAAAACAGGATTTTGCCTGTTATTCCATATTCAGCATTCCAATCCTAGAGATCAAGCTTTCAAATGTGGATGTGTCTAATTCTTTTGTTAGCACATCTGCCAGCTGATCTTTAGTTGGAACATGGTGCAGAGAAATCAAACCTTTTTCATAGCAACCCTCACAAAGTGATGTCTGATATCAATGTGCTTGGTGGTTGAATATGAAACTGGATTTTTGATGATATTTTCTGCTGCCTGACTGTCCAACATGAGAGGTGTCTTTAGGGCAGTGATACCAAAATCCAGCAATTGATTTTGAAGCCAAAGCAGTTGGGCTGTACAGCTTGCAGCAGCTATATACTCTGCCTTAGCAGTGGATGTGGAAACAGCTGCTTGTTTTTTGCTTTGCCAAGACACTAAGCAACTGCCTAGGAATTGGCACCCTCCTGAAGTGGACTTCCTTCTCTTGTCACATCCAGCAAAGTCACTATCTGAGAAACCTGAAAGCTTGATATTTCCATCAGCTGGATACCAGATACCAAGTGTGGGAGCACCTTTTAGGTATCTGAATATCCTTTTTATAGCAATAAGGTTTGACTTTCTACGGGCTGATTGGGATCTTGCACAAACACATGTTGCAAACATGATGTCTGGCCTAGATGCAGTTAGGTACAATAAAGACCCAATCATGCTTCTATATAAGGTTTGATCAACCAAATCATCCTTTTCATCAGACATGACTATTTTATTTGTTGCAATGGGTGTACTGCATGGTTTACAATCATCCATCTCAAATTTCTTTAAAAGTTCTTTGGCATATTTGCCTTGATGGATGAAAGTGCCATTTTGCAGTTGCCTTACTTGGAGACCAAGAAAGCACTGGAGTTCACCCATTGCACTCATCTCAAACTCAGCTGTCATGAGTTGCCTAAACTCTTCACACATTTTATTACATGTGCTTCCAAAAATGATGTCATCCACATAAATCTGGACAATCATTAAGTATTTCCCTCTCCAATTTAAAAACAATGTTTTATCTATTTTACCTCTTGTGAAACCAATGGAAAGTAGAAAAGTGGAAAGAGTTTCATACCAGGCTCTTGGTGCTTGTTTCAGGCCATACAAAGCTTTATTTAGCTTATAGACATGATTTGGATTAAATGGATCCTCAAAGCCTGGAGGTTGACAAACATAAACCTCTTCTTGAATCTTACCATAGAGGAATGCACATTTGATATCCATTTGATACACCTTGATCTTGTGGTTGACAGCAAAGGTCAGGAATAATCTGATAGCTTCTAATCTTGCTATAGGGGCAAATGTTTCATCATAGTCAATGCCCTCTTCCTGTCTGAACCTTTGAACCACAAGCCTGGCTTTATTCTTGACAACAATACCCCTTTCATCAGTTTTATTTTTGAAGACCCACTTTGTGCCAATAGGACTTACACCCTCTGGCAGTGGTACAAGCTCCCAAACTTGTTGTCTTTTGAACTGTTGGAGCTCCTCTTGCATGGCTTCTACCCAGCTGTTGTCTTTCAGTGCCTATTGGTACTTGACTAGCTGATGGAGAGATAGGAAACCGGCAAAAAGACAAATGTTTTGGGATTGACTTCTTGTGAGCACCCCTTCATTGATGTTGCAAACGATTTGGTCAGGTGGATGAGATTTCAAGAAGATTAGATCTCCTTGGTATGGAACAATGGCATTTAATGGTGAGGGCTGCAGATGTGAATCATCTGAGCTAACCACTGCTGGTGACTTTGATGATCCAGCAGTGGCTTCAAATGGGGGTGGAATAGGAGGTAGTGGTGTGGACACATGTTGACTTTGATCCACTATTTGAGGACTTTTATCAACAATGTTTGAAGATTTGGAAGCAGAGGTTGATGGGCTACTTTGGTCAACAACTGTTGAGGTAGCAGTGGTTGAGCTTTGACAGCTGTTTTGAACATCTGCTGCTCTACCATTTGACGCAGACTTTTGTTGTGGAATGATGACTTCATATCCATAGTCTGATGATGAACTTTCTGGGACCTGCATTGTTAGTCTTGACAGCAACACTTTCAAATGTGAATTTATCAAGATCAAATAATTCTGCAGGGTTTGTTGGGATTTTCATTGATGAAAGTTCATTGAACTTTACATTCAAAGTCTCTTCCACTGTCTTTGTCCTTGTGTTAAACACTTTGTAGGCCTTAGCAGTGGTTGAGTATCCCAGATGATAACTACAATCAATTTTGGCTGCAAACTTTGAGATAGAATCTTTTAAGTTTAAAATGAAGCATGGGTAGCCAAAAACTTTGAAATATGAAATCAATGGCTTTATTTTATACAACAGTTCATAAGCAGTCTTTTGATGTCTAGGGTTGATTAAAACTCTGTTCTGGACATAGCAAGCACTGTTTACTGCCTCTGCCCAGAAAGTTAATGGCAAACCTGAATCAACAAGCATGGTTTTGGCAGCCTCAATCAAAGTCCTGTTCTTTCTCTCAACAACCCCATTTTGCTCTGGTGTTCTTGGAATGCTGTACTGCCTTACAATTCCTTTTGACACACAGAAATCATCTAACTCCTTATTTCTGAACTCTGTGCCATTGTCACTCCTAAAGATTTTCACTGGAAGATCAAACTGATTTTCAACCTGTGTAACAAAGTCTTGCAGAATGCCTCCAGTCTCATCTTTGGAATGTAAAAAGTAAGTCCAAGTAAACCTAGAAAAGTCATCAACAATAACCAAACAATATCTTTTCTTCCTAAGACTCATGACTTTAACTGGGCTAAACAAATCCATATGAAGCATTTGCAAACACTTGGTTGTTTTGGACTCTTCAATTGATTTGTAAGAGCTTTTATGTTGTTTTCCTTTTAGGCAGGAAACACAATGCTCAGGACAGATGAACAGTTTTTGAGGTAAACCTCTTACTAACCCCTGTTTTGAAATAGCAGTGATTGTCTTGAGATTTTTGTGCCCCAATCTCCTGTGCCATAATTCTGTTTCTTTGTTAGAGGCAGCTGAGAACAGACAGGCATCAGTCATGGGGCTCTCTTTTGACATATCAACTACATAAACATTGCCACTTCTTTGAGCAACAAGTTGGGTTTTTTCATTTTTTTATTTTTTCTTCAATCTTTTTAACCATTTCTGGTCCAACAATCCTACAACAATCCTTTGTGAAGAATGAGCCATAGCCCTTATCACTCATTTGTGAGACACTCAGGAGGTTGAATTTTAGATTGTCTATTAGATTGACATTTTCAAATTTGACATTACCAGACTGTACTGTACCAGACCCAGAACCTTCCCTTTACTATTATTACCAAAGGATATATCACCCCCTCCATGGATTTTGAAATCTTTGAGTAGGGCTTTACATCCTGTCATGTGCTTGGAGCCTCCACTATCTACATAACAAAGGCTACCTAAGCATGCAGAAGCTCCCTGCACATGAAGTAAAAGGATTAGTTCATTTGGGTCTCCAAAGCCAACAAGGCTTTGAATGGGGTCTCAATAGTGTCTGTGTGTTTGTTCAGGTGGATGGACAGTGGTTAGTTCAGGGGTTTGGACAGTTTTGGTACTGTTTTTCTCTAACCACTACTGGGGGTCTTGCCCAATGATCTGCTGGTACCCAAAAGGATGCCTATTCACTCTTGGTTTAGAAGGTTTTTTGTAAACCTCATAAACATGTGGGATCCTTTGGTATGGTGGTTGACCTTTACCTCTTCAGTATTGGTTGGCAGGGGGTGCATCAATCACCTGAACATCTCTTTTAACAGAAGTTTGGTTCAGCTATTTTGTAACAGCTGTTTGAACTGGCACAAACAGTGGTTGATTCTTGGTGAATTTGACAGATGATGTTGATGAACTCAAGGATGTTTTTGCAGTGTACTCATTCTTTTTTACATCAAAGGATTTGAGATACACACATTCCTGAGTTTTGTGGTTTGTTTTACCACAGATGGTGCAGCTTTCAGCAGGTACAATAACACTAGTTTTGTTGATATCATATGCTTTTAGATGAAAACAGTCTTTTGTTAGATGGTTCTTCTTTTCACAGAAATCACAAAACATGTTTTTATCTTTTTCTCTTCTTTTCTTCTTCTCAGACTCCTTAGCAACAGAGTTTTGAACCACTGTTGGGATGTCTTTGAGAGGAATGACCTTTGCTTTAGGGGCTTTTACACCATCAGTGGTTGTGAAGTCCATTGGTTTAAAATTTTCAAGAATGTCACACTCATCAGACCATGTGGGTTTAAATTGGTATTTCTCAATTTCCTCAAAGGTTGAGGATCCCACAGATCTTTCCAGAGTGATTTTGTTACCAAGTTTGTCAGTTATCTTAACTTCTTGGCCATTCTTGTTGGTTGGTGTTATTTCAACTGAACCAGCTTGTTTTGCAGCAGTTTTTCAATTTCATCATATTTTCTAAACCCTATGCCAAATTTTACATTGCTTTCAAGCTGTTTTTCAAGCATGACCTCGTAACCTTTGCAAGATTCCACCCATCTTTCACAAGGGATTTGGGTGGATTCCAAATAATTTTTGCAAACTTGATATTTTTCTACCATTGTTTGGAGTTGGTTCTTGGTTATGCTATGCTCATCTTTTAGACTGCAGATTTCTTTATCTTTTTCAGCCAATTTATTTTTAAGTTCTTTTAAAGACTTTTCAAATTTGTCTTCATCATTCAACACTCTATCCCTAAGGTTTTCATTCACCTCTTTAATGTTAGCAAATGCTATGATCCATTTGCTGTGAAAGCAAAGTTGGATGAGTGAGGATCAGAGTTGAAATTACCACCAGCAGTTATGCCAATAAAATGATCATAACTCTGATCCTTACTACTGCCAGACTCTTCTTGACCCAGAAGAGCCGTGTTGCCAAATGAATAATCATCTGCAACTTTTCCAGACTCTTGCAACTTCTTTTTCTGGTTTAACTCCCTTTCATAGGTAAGGAGTCTACCATGAAGTTGGGTCAGTGTCAGATCTTTGAACTCAACAGAGTTTCTAGTTACAAAGGCAATTGTATCCCATTTTCAGGCAGTGATCTAAGAAATCTGCGATTTTGTGTAGATATAGGAAATTCAACTTTAACAAGTCTTAACTCACTAATGAGACAACTGAACCACTCAAACTGTTGAGTTAATGATTCACCCTTAATGTGACAAAAGGTTTCATTCTGCTGATTCAGAATTTCCATATTATTTTCAATTACTTTTTCAGTCCCCCCAAATTGTTCCTTAAGTGCATCCCATAATTCCTTGGCACTGTTACAGTGTAACAGCCCATCATAAATTTCATTGGGTAGTGCAGATGCAATGATGCTAAATGCTTTGGCATCTAGTTCGAATTTTTGAAAATCAGTTTCAGTATAGTTTTCAGGTTTCTTAGGTTCGAACTTCTTTGTGTCCTCAGCACTCGGCACCATTGGAACATGTGGTCCAATGACAACCGATCTCCAACATCCAGTATTCTGTTGAGCAAGGATGTGACCCATCCTTCTCTCCCAGATGTTGTATTCATTTCGTTTCAACATGGGTGGTTTGAAAAGTGAACCGATGTTATTTTTATCATCTTGTGATTGTGACGTCATCCTGGTTGTTTTACAGGTACTGATTAATCAACTTTGATCATGATTAAACCTTACTTTGTTTTTCAACAAAACGAACAACTACCAGTATCAACGATTGTGAGCTGAACTATTTATGTCAAAATGATTGTTAGATCAAATTTGACTGTCCGAGCTCTGATACCAATTGTTAGAATCTGAGTTTCTTTTTTATTGTGTTTTTGTTTAGAGATTAATGAAGACGAACAAGTAATTGCAGCGGAAATAAATGGAAATAAATTTTGCACACAATCAAACAGGAGAAATGCTTTCAACACACATGTTTAAACATTGAACCGAATGATTAAATTTATTTCAATCACTAATTACAACTTTGCATGCATGTAATACAAACTCCCCCTCAGCCTGAGCTCACAATGAATTGTTCGTGCAGGAAGACAAGTGGTGAAAGAGCCAATAGAACAGTACAGGGTACTGTTCTATTTATAGGCACGAGCAAACCACTGAAGCATCTTGGCTGACGTCACCATGAAAGTGACATCTAACCTCCTAACAAACTCTAACTACTGATCTAATACAAACACTGTTTAGCAAACTACTGATTACATTACATAACAAAGGAAAGACTAAACTACTGCCTTCTCCTTCCACTGCTGTGACTCCAGCAGTACTTGTATCATCAGCAGTGCTTGACCCATAACAGTAGATTGATCAACAGGTCTTCAATCTTCATCAGTCTTTACATGACCAGCAGTTGTTTGTAGAACAACACTTGTATACAGACAGTGGATAGAGGCCATCAGTTGTTAGAATCACTTTCAAGGGGAGAGACTTGTATACATCCACTGCTTATTCTGGATCCACTGTTCTGATCCAGTTTTGGCTTTAATCAACTGTTCCTCTGGTAGGGTTCAATGCCAACAGCTGCACCACAATTATTGTTGCCCGGCCAAGATATGTACCGGTTTGATCGAAATGGGCCGGCTGCAATTTCGAAGTACCAAGCGGATCACTCAATTTTGGGGAAAGACGAGGATAATCTCACCCCGGTTTCCACCCGGCACACGTTGCAAAAGCTTCAAGACACCACTCCCGGTTCCCTTCTATCGGCTTTAATGCAGCACTATGACCTGCCACAGAGGTGGTTCCCGTTGGAAAAGGGTGAGAGAAATGCAGAAGTATAAATAGATATGTATCTAGAGAGAGAGCGCGACAGAGCGAAAGAGAAAGAGTGAGAGAGAGGTGAGACGGGAGGTGACAGTAATGGTGATGGTGGTGGGTTGTGGCGGGTGGTGGTGTTGTTGGTGGTGGTGATGGGTTTGTGGTGGTGGCTGGTGAAGAAGAACAATAGATAGGGTTTTATACTTTTATTGTGTTTTTATTTTTGTTATTTTATAAGTTGTTTTTTAATTTATAAATACT
The DNA here is from genome assembly GCA_030545235.1 of Helianthus tuberosus. Lineage (NCBI taxonomy): Eukaryota > Viridiplantae > Streptophyta > Magnoliopsida > Asterales > Asteraceae > Helianthus > Helianthus tuberosus. The sequence goes on along the minus strand of CM060451.1, from coordinate 64,049,267 downwards.
AATATACTTTTAAATAAAATGATAGGGTAAAATGACTGAAATACCCTCATGTACCTTGCACATGACCACACTTAACTGATAATTTTAGTTGGGTTAGTACTAAAGGACGAAAGGTGTAATGAGTTTTCAAAATAAAGGATTGTGACTGTAATTATTAAAGTTAAAGGGTATCCATTACAATCTGATACAAACATAAAGGACGAAAAATGTAATTTACCTTATATTTACATTTTTTAATATATCAAATATTATTACGGTGATGATGAGTTGTTTGTTATTTATCATAGTTTAATATATTATATAGATATTTAAAACATAAAATTATAAAGGGAAATAAAAAATATATACATGAAAATCCTAACAGATATACCCGATACCTGACCGGTAAATACCCACTAGATATCTCACAAGTAATGGGTCAGGTATGGAACAAGATTTTACAACCGGGTATAGAAATAGGATAAGCTATACCCGACTCATTGTCACCTGGTAATTTCTAGGTTATACATGTTGTAGTTTGTATGGGCTTTAGGTTTCTCGTTTTTTTTAAAAAATTGTCGTTCAGTTGTAAATATTTTTTTATAAATGGAATTTTATGTGAGATATATCTTTATAGAATTTATGAGATAATTTATGATATATGGTTAAAAGAATAACTAACTAGAATTTATACCCGCCGCGTGTTGTGGCGGCGAGCAACGTAAGTAACTCAATTATTCGTTGATTGCGATCTGGTTTATTATACAAAGTCTCTAACCTATACACTTGTTGTACGTTCGACAGGTGGTGAAAAGCCCAAGCGTTGATGCTGGTAGATGTGGACATGGTCAAAGAATTGCACATTGTAGCATGTTTAAAACTGAAAATTAACACTTACTGTTTCAAGAGTTTTCTTTACAAAATCCATTAATGCTATGTAATATCCATAAAAATTTAGAGTCCAACCTGTGTTTTTATTAATACTAATATACTATGCTTTCTAATTCGCCTTCTAAAATAATTATTGCTCCTCCCTTGTCAATGCTTCTTCTTCAACTTCACAATCTCTTCCTGAGTTCGTTTTTCTTTGAAACCGCCTCCCCATCATCATCTCTGCAAAATTAAACAACTTATTTAAACTTGACTATTCAAGTAAATGGGCCAAATGAAAAACTGTTAGCCCGATAAATGACCCTCATTTGACCCATTACCCAACCCGCAAAACATCCATTTTTCCAAGTCCATGCGATAAAGAAAATGCGAGTTTCTCAAGCGATGAAGAAGATGCAAGTTTCAAATGAAAAAAAGTATAATCATACCTTTGATTCCATTTCCGCTTCCTAGTGACTTTCCTTTCAATCTCAAAATCATCAAACACTCTGCTTTTTTCAACATTATTGTTATAAAATGAATGTTGTTTAAATGATTAACTCACCATAACAATCAGCAAAAGCAATTATCACTCACTCGCCACTAAGAACTCATTCTAAAGCAATATCACTCACACGCCACTAAGAGCTCTAAAGCATCATCATCTCTAAACAATTTTTGCAATTCATTTGCTTGACTGCATCATCAAATTTTAAATAAAAAGAAAAGTAATTAACAAAAAAGTGTGTGAATTTTACGGGTAGAATCACCCTAAGTAGCACTGGAACGGGTACGGGATCGGGGTACGGGGACGATACGGGAACGAGGAACGGCAGAACACAAAATTTCAAGATACGGGTACGACATTAAAAAATATAAAAAAATAAAAATATAGTAAACAAATTCCAAAAATACTACATCTTCCAAAGGTAATTAATTATCAATAATCAAATCATTTTCAAATTCCGGTTCATCTAGTGAGAGATTGGCAATCAATAAAGAATTAGAGATGATGAGACTTGAGAGTTTAGAGATTAGAGAAGCCAAATATGATAGATTGATAGGTCTATTTATTTAATGGCCGGTTGTGGAATTTGAAAGGGTTAAAACCCTAAAATTAAATGGAAACAGGCTGGATCCTTCTACCAGATACGTCCCCGACATTGGAAACGTTTAGGAAACGTCCCCGAAGAGTACCCATGGTGTTTCCGTCCCCGACAAGTACCCGATACGGGTACGGCCACATAAATGGAGTCCCCGTGCTACATAGGAATCACCGCATCATGCGATGCGTGCCTAGCCTCTGATGTGACCAAGGTGTCCAGTCTGCTCAGAGATTAAAAAAGCATTGTGTGTTTCATAGTTAGGTTAAAATCTAGAATAAATAATGTTTGTTTGAATTATAGGCAAAAAAATGAAGTTTTACTCTTGGCATGTTGTCAGACATTAAAAATCTAATGCTTTGGTAAGATTTAGTTTTCTGTTAGTCTACTATCTTCCATATTATATTAGTTTTCCATTTTGTGTTTTAAGACAAATAAACGATAGACGTATCAGAATGAAAATTTAATGACCTAAGTTAATTCAATTTTATCTATTTTTAATCAATCTAAAGGATTAGGATCAAATACAAAGGATCCTAATTGTAAGAAGTTTAAGAAGGATTTGTAAAGTGACAAGTATCCAATAACCTAAAAAAACCCACTACACAAAAAAAAAAAAAAAAACTTAAACATCCACCACCACCAAAAACCTAAACCCCCACCCCCCCCCCACCCACCCAAAAAAGAAAATAATTTTTTTTTTTGCCAAGGGGTGGGGGTTTAGGTTTTTGGGTGGGGGTGGGTGTTTAGTTTTTTTTTTAGATTTTTTTTGAGGTTTTTGGGGGGGGGGGGTGGGGGGTTAGGTTTTTGGGGGTTTTTTTGGTGAGATATAGTTTTTTTTTTGTTTTTCTTTGCCGCGGAGGGGGCGGGGGGGGGGTTAGGTTTTTGGGTGGGGGGGGGGGTGGGTGTTTAGGTTTTGGGTGGTGATGTAGTGGGTTTAATTTTAGGTTATTGGACACTTTTCACTCTATAAATCCTTCTTACACTTCTTACATTTAGAAGCCTTTGTAGAATAACTTGACCCTCAATCCAAAATCCTATAAATAATGGGGAAACCATAGAATGATCGACTTCCATTTCATGATTCTATACTTTAAAAGAAAAAATATATATACCAAGTGATATTGGCTAAAAGAATGTTAATCGACATGATTTTTTAGCAACAAAGGTACTAAGCTTGAGTATTTGAGTTGCAACGGAAGTTCGGTGACCAACTCATATTCTTTATTGTAATTTAACAAACACACAACATAATTTTTTTAAAAAGACAGAATTAGGACCAACCATACCTTAATTTATCTTCCGCTATCCAAATCATCGTCATCGGCAGTCCAATAAAAAAACAATTATAATAACATCAGCTAAATAAATGGAAAACATACTATACTCCATCCATCTTCATAAGATGAGTAATAATCGAATTTGCACAAACAATTTGTATGTAAACAAAATATATGAGCACATTTTATAGGAGTCAACAAAACAATCAGATTCATAAATTAGAACTCTAAAAATCATACCGTTAAAGAACGACGGCAAGAGGCATCCAATTTTGCACAAACAATCTATATAAAAGAAAATTACATATGAGAAGAAACAATCGAATTAATCATAAAAATAAAGATGATTGCAGAGCCGTAGCCAACGTTGGTGGAAGTCTTTGCATTGGAGAACGGAATGTATTTAGCCAACACACACACACATGAATAGAAATGTCAAGAAAGAGTTGCGCAAGCTACTGTCGCTGATATAATAAAGACATAATTTAAATACTGACGACGGGCCAACCGGTTGCCCAATTTGACCCGTCTTGGGCTTCTATCATGTAGGCCCAACTGGTAAGGCCCAAATTGCGATACTTGTCTCTTAAGGGATTTTCCCGTACTAAATGAGCGGGAAAAGGAGATTCAGAGGTAACAGGGGCCATTAATGACTGATAAGGAAAGGATCGCCGGTAAATACAGTACTTCCGAGCTGGCCTCATTAAATGAGGACAACAATCTCGCCGTTGGGGCTCAGACACGTGTCTGAGTCCCCCAAAGATGGTCAGAAACAGTTAGATCTCCTCGGTACTTCTCCATTGAGAAGATAAGCCATATCGGCTATATAAGAAAGGTAAAGGGATCTACTTCTTCAACCAAGGTATCTCACTTAATCTTTACATGATCATTTATTCCGACCATAATTCTCTCACATTAAATACCCACATTTATAACTAATCCACACCATAGAGGATATTCCGGCGATTGCTCTCGTCGGAATAAACTTCTCCTTCTTTCCCGGCAAGTTTACTTACTCTCACGCCGGAGCTTGGTCACGGATCCCCCCCCCCGGGGTCCCCCGTGACGAGGCTAATGTAGAGAACAGAAGCTGGGATATCATAACATCAGCGAAGACCCTTTGAACGTCATCTAGGGATTTGGGGATTCGACATTGGCGCCATCCATGGGACGTCAGTCCAACTGATTCTCCCACTCAAAACTCACCGGCGTTGTAATAACCTAATCTACGAAGGAGACAATATGGCAACACCACCAAGTTTACGAACCATCCAGACGGTGCAAGGCAACCACGACATGGTCACAGTAGAGGACATTACTCATGAGGAGGAGAACGAGAACCAGGTTGGAACCCTGGAGAAAGAAAAAACCATCACCCCAGATTTCGTCGCCATGCATAGGGAAGAACTCAAGAAGCATCTCGAGGACCTGGAGAGACAGGGGAGGCTTAAAAGCCTCAAGGCCAAACTATCCTTTGACACGCCACCCAACAAGGGAGAAACAGGTCCACAGAACAAGAGCGATGGCTCTGACCCTCTAGAGACCTACATGACAGCCCTCAGGCAGATGTCGTCGGAAGAGAGAGAAGACCTCATCACAGGAAAAGGACCAAAGGGAAAAGAAAAAGAAAAGGAGAATCAAAGCGACAATGGTTTGGATCAACCCTACCTTCCTCGAGATCTAGCTGAGATCTCAAAATTTACCAAAATGATCGCCGAGGCTCCCATGCCACCCAAGCTCAAATTACCCTTGAACTTTGATAGGTACGATGGGACGCGGGACCCGGAGGATCACCTGCATACCTTTAAGGGTACAGGACAACTAGGACGATGGCCCATGCCTGTCTGGTGTCAAATGTTTGTACAAACCCTAAAGGAAGGAGCCAGGCTCTGGTTTGACAGCTTCCTCCTGGAGGAATCGATAGCTACGAGGAACTGAGCGAGAAGTTTCTGAGAAATTTCAGTCAACAAAGAAAGGTGGTCAAAAACCCAAATGAAATCATGCATATAAAGCAGCGGGATAATGAAAGGATAGATCAGTACATGGAAAGGTTTGTCAAGGAGAGCATGAACATCAAAGACGTCCCGAAGGTCATGAAAATCAACAGCTTCATCAATGGACTGAAGCATGCACAATTGTGTGAAAAGCTCGGAGAGGAGTTCCCACACATGTTCGATAATCTTATGGATCGGGTCAAGGCCTTCGTCAGATGAAAGGATACAGTCAGCAAGGCTAAGGAGATGGACGTCCCAGCCTGAAGGAGCACCCCTACTCCAAAACCCCCGGAAAAAAGGTACACCATACTCCCAAAAACCAACTTTTGATAAAACGTTGCATGATAGAGTGAGGTCCACCTACTCCCCATATAGACCCCGGGGTATGGGATCATCCCTTTACTCTGACAGTTTCACCCCTCTTACCAAAACCCCGAGCGAGATACTGGCCACTGAAAGGGTGAAGAACTCCTTTCCGAGGACACCCCCCATAAAACCAGGGCCTAAAGCACAACCCAATGAATATTGCGATTTTCACAAAGGTTATGGCCATAAAACGGATGATTGTATGTACCTGAAAAGAGAAATAGAGGAAGCTGTAAAAATGGGTAAGTTGGCACATTTGGTTTAGGAAATCAAGGAAGGAGGGGATCGTAAGGGGAAAGATGTAAATGAACCAGATAGGGCATACGTAGACATGATTAGGCGAAGGGATGAGTTTGACACCACTAGAAGTGTCAAAGCTAGGGTCCTGGGCCCCCCAGACCACATGAAAGCTCCCATACTAATGCCACACCTGGAGGAGCACAAGGTGCAAAGATTCCCCCTCAATATATCGGCCGTCATAGCCGGACACAAGGTAGCCAGGATACATGTGGATGGGGGAAGTGGAGTCGAGGTAATATATGAGCATTGTTTCCTAAGGTTTGACAGAGATGTGAGGGACAGGCTGGAGGAAGACTCGATTCCCCTCGTTGGTTTCAACAACAGCGTGTCCCATCCCCTGGGAAAGATTAGACTCCCATTCACTGTGGGAATAGGAGACCGTGTCCGGACCATAACTCTCACTTTCATGGTGGTCTGGGCACCCTCAAAGTACAATGTAATCCTAGGAAGGCCGGGAATCGATGATCTACAAGCACACACTTCAACCCCGCACGGAGCTTTGGTATTTCAAACACCAAAGAGTTTGGCTTGGGTAAAATCTTCATACGAAGTAATATCCTCGGTTTCGGAAGGGAAAGTGCCTGAGAAGCTCCAAAAGGAAGGAATAGAAGAATGGCCCCTCTGTGACAAATTCCCGGAGCAAACAGTCAAAGTAGGAAGCCACCTCAACGACAAATGCAAGAGTGCTCTCAAGGAATTACTCCTCTTTAACATAGATGTACTCGCATTTCAACACGGAGACGTGACCGGGATCCCAAGGAGTCTGACGGAACACCGGCTCAATACGTACACTGGGTGCAGCCGGTAAAGCAAAAGAAACGAAGCATGGGCCCTAGCAAGAGAAGGGCTGCATGTGAAGAGACCAGGAAGTTACTTAGAGCGGGGATAGTAAGGGAGGTGAAGTACCCTTCCTGGGTTGCTAACCCAGTCACGATCAGGAAGAAAGACGGGGGATAGAGGATGTGCATAGACTTCCAGGACCTGAATAAAGCATGTCCCAAGGACTGCTACACTGTTCCGGAGATAGACGTCCAGGTGGATTCCCTATCTCAGTACCCCCTAAAGTGTTTCCTTGATGCATACAAGGGATATCACCAGATCCAAATGTCGCTGGAGGATGAAGAGAAGACCGCATTCATCACAGACGAAGGCACCTTTTGTTACCCTAAAATGCCCTTCGGACTAAAAAATGCAGGGGCTACTTACCAGCAGTTCATGAATACCCTCTTCAGGGAGCAGCGGGGATGAAACTTGGAAGTATATGTCGATGACATTGTCATAAAAAGCCTCACAGAAATGGCCACAATAGAAGATATAGCTGAAACCATACGAAACATGCAAGACGTGAACATGAAACTAAACCCGGGGAAATGCTGCTTCGGGGTAGAGGAAGGAAAATTTCTGGGAGTAGTGGTCACCAAGGGAGGAATCAAGGCCAACCCAGAGAAGACCCAAGCGGTGGCCAAAATGCGATCCCCCAAGTCCATAAAAGACATTCAACAGCTGAATGGGAGGTTGATAGCTCTAAACCGTTTCCTGTCAAAAGTAGCCGACAGAACTCTTCCCTTCATGAAAGTGCTGAAGGATAGTCTCCAAACAGACAAGTTCAGATGGACCCCAGAAGCTGAAATAGCTTTTCGGGAAATGAAAGACTACATCTGCAAGCTCCCAACCCTAGCCACTCCAGTCCCCTAGGAGGATCTACTCTTATATTTGTCCGCTTCAAAGACGGCCATAAGTGCAGTAATGATGGTTGAGAGGGAGGAAAAGCAGATCCCCATATACTTCATTAGTAGAACCCTCAAGGGTCCTGAGGAGCGCTACATGCCTCTGGAAAAACTAACCCTGGCGCTTGTCTTTGCATCCCGAAGACTCTGAAGATATTTCCAGGCACACAAGATCACGTTGATGACATATCAATCACTTCAAAAGGTACTCAGGAGACCAGAGTTATCGGGCCGATTGGCCAAGTGGGCAGTTGAGCTGGGGGAACATTCCTTGGAATACAAAGCCAGAACGGCAATGAAGGGATAGATACTAGCAGATTTCCCAGAGGACGAGGAAAAATAACTCTTGAAGTGGGAAGCCCTGGAGAAGGAGGAAAAGGAAAAAGAGTATGAAGCGGTATGGAAGCTGCTCACAGATGGAGCCTCAAGCGAGGAAGGAAGTGGAGCAGGGATTATGTTGATTAGCCCCGAGGGAGTCGAATTAACGTATGCCATCAGACTAGACTTTGAGAACACCAATAATACGGTGGAATACGAAGCCCTTTTGGCAGGACTGAGATTGGCAAAGAAGGTGAAAGTGAGGCACGTGGAAGCTAATACTGACTCACAATTGGTAGTTAAACAGTTCCACGGGGAGTATGAGGCGAAGGATAGCACTATGGCCCAGTACGTGGACAAAGTGAAAGAGATGACCAAGGCCTTCAAGCTAGAGTATATCCCGCGAGGGAGAAACAGAAAATTCGATGCTCTTAGCAAGTTAGCCTCCGTGGCCTTCGGTCACCTAGCAAGGGAAGTCAAGGTGGAGGTCCTAACCTCCCCTTCCATCAAAACAGAAGAAGTGGCTTCGATCGAAAGCACCCAAGAAACTTGGATGACACCGATTGTAAAATTCCTTAAGGACGAAGTACTACCTAAGGGTGACTGGGCAGCCCAGAAGATAAGAGTCAAAGCTCTACAGTATGAATTGATCGACGGGGAACTTTACCGAAGGTCATACTTAGGACCATCGCTGAAGTGTGTCGATAGTGAAGAGGCCAGGTATGTGGTGAGGGAAATACACGAAGGCATTTGTGGCATGCATTCTGGGCCAAGGACAGTAATGGCGAAGGCAATGAATGTGGGATTTTATTGGCCCAGAATGTATGAGACAGCGTCGGAAGAAATCTAGAAATGTGACAACTGCCAGGTCCATGCACTAATGACACATCACCACAAGCACCCAATGATACTCGTGTCAACGTCTTGGCCATTCCAGAAGTGGGCCATTGACATTATCGGGCCATTTCCGAAGGGCCCAGGAGGGGTTAAATACGTGGTGGTCGCTATTGACTACTTCACCAAATGGGTCGAGGTAAGACCTCTGGCAAAGATTACGGGAGAACAAATGGAGCGATTTGTGCTGGACAACATCATATGCAGGTATGGGGTGCCAATGGAGTTAGTAAGCGACATTGGAGTCCAGTTCGCGGGGAAGCCCTTTAAGCCATGGTGTGAGCAGATGCATATACACCAAGTGTTCACCTCAGTCACCCATGCCTAGAACAACGGCTTGGTAGAAAGAGCGAACCAAAGTGTAATCAAGGGGATGAAAGGGAGGCTAGGAAGGAAGCAAAAGGGGTGGCTGGAAGAGCTACCTTTCGTTTTATGGGCATACAGGACCACCCCCAAAGACTGCAACGGGGAAACCCCCTTCAGCTTGACCTACGGGACGGAAGCTGTCATCCCGGCTGAAATAGGATCCCCTACCGCAAGAATGAAGCTAAGAGAAGCTGAGAACGAGCAGGACCTCTGAATGAATCTGAATTTGCTTGAAGAAAGAAGAGAGATAGCAGCAGTAAGGGAGGCCAAGTACAAAAAACAGCTTGAAAGCTATTAAAATGCCAAAATGAAGAAGCTCAACCTCGTACCCGGAGACTTGGTCCAGAGGGCAAACGAAGCCAGCTTGCAAGAAAGCACCGGAAAGCTGGGGCCCAACTGGGAGGGACCTTACTGGGTCACTTGGGCAAATGGCAAAGGAAGCTGCAAATTGGAGACGCTTCAGGGTAAGGAAGTTCCGAGAACCTGGAACCTTATGCAACTCCGGAAATGTTACATGTGAAAGGCAAGATCGCCTTCAAGAAGGGACCCCCAATGAAAAACGGCTTAGGAGCCACTTTTTGTAAAAGTAAACTACTAGCTAGGGACTGTCCCAAGAAAGACATTTTGTATGATCTTGTACTGGAGGATTGAGTCCCCAAAACATATGATAATGAACAATCTACTTGTTCCTTTTGGTAAATCACAGGTAATGTATTAGGGCAGACGTGCCTAGAAACTACAAACCTAATGACAATCAACACACGTGTAAAAAGGTGTACCTAACACACCGAACGCCCGACTGTGGGACAAAGCCCTAGCTAGCCCGAAGAAAGCGGACAAACAAGTTAGGAAACATAATCTGCGGTTATAAACTTGTCCAAGGATCGTCCTCGTACAGACGATCCCGGTTTACAAAACAAAACACGAAGGGACTTTTGTAAATAGACTACAAAGGAAACTAAACATGAACGTTCACACTAAGGAATTCTTTGTAAATAAACTACGGGAAAAAGAAAACAAGTGTACATGAACACAACAGGGAACTTTATTATCTGAAAAAGAAAAGCAAATGTCCAAGCAACACACTAGAAAATCTTGTAAGAAAACTACAAAGTTTTGTAATCATGCTACAAATAACTGAAGGTCTTTAGGCAGGTACTGGACCAGCTCTCGGTAATAACACCTGCAAAAAACAACATAACAAAGGCAAAAAAAAAACGAATTGACAACGTACAGTTATGAGATAGCTCGCAGAGCATAAGTTAGATACTGGGAGGACCCCAACACAAAGGCCCTCCTCCAAACATCAAAAGTCAACAATATTTAGGGTGCATAGGTGTTTAGTTACAACCATATCGAAATAGTTATTGTTTTGAAACTACTGTGAATCATCATGTAACGACTCACACAAAAATGTCCTAAAACACCCCGTAAATAAAAACCCGAACCCGTATATCCTTCCTATTTACAAAATACCAAGAAAACAAGAAAATTTAGTCTGTCACGGGGCGCGACAGAGTTAAGGAAGGGCTTCGCGGGGCGCGAGAGCCTCAAGATGATCCGGACACGTGTCAAGACTACTCGATGACTCAGCCGACCCAGACTTCCTCGCGGGCCGCGAAGGAGAAGCAGAAGTGCTTCGCGGGCCGCGACTCGCTCCAATGTCAGCCTATATATTGAGGTTTTCAACTTCATTTCAAATCGTTCAATTCTTTTCTTTCTCTTGTTCTGTCATTCTAATGTCAGAACTTCTAAACCCCGAAACTCTGCTCGTTATCAGGGTAATAACTCTAATCACGGACACAGTACTATATCCGATTGATTGAAACTAATCCAACGGATGTTTATGTGTTGCATGTATACGGCTATACTTTGTCATTCGTTGTGAGTTTTGATCTCATGATTATCGTTAAAGTCGAATTAAGTTAATACACTAATACGAGTTCCATTGTATCTAGAAATTAGAACTCATAACCAGAAGGCTGCTAAACCATAATACTTAATGATTAAGTAAACTTAGTAATTAAGAAAACTTAATGATTAAGTAAACTTAATGGTTATGTAAAACTTAGCAGTTAAGAAACTTAAAAGCTAAGGAAACTTAACAGGAAAGGAAACTTAGCAGTTAAGCAAGCTAAGTAAGTTAATTAATCAGCTAATTACGTTATTTAATTAATCGGCTAAGTAAATTACTTGATTAAACCGTTAAGGAAAATTAATCAGTTACGTAAGATTAATTAATCAGTTAAGTAAGATTAATTAAGCTAAGTAAGATTAATTAATCATTAAGTAAGATTAATTAACTAAGTAAATTAAACACCTAAATAGATATACATGAAAATAGATATATATGAGGAAGGTGCAAGAAGATATATATGTGGGTAGGAAGCTTCGTAGATAATGTATAGGTAACTTCCTAGAAAAGTATATAGGAAACTTCCTAGAAATTTCATATTTCCTACCTATAAATAGGAAGCTTAGGATTCATTTTTCTTTGCTCATTTCTTCTATTCTTCTCTTTATACGTTGGTGTTCTAACAAAAAATCACCAATACGATATTCTGTCTGATCGATTCGGAAACCAACTAACGAATGCCAAAGTGTTGTCTAAATAAGACTATACTTTGTGAATTTCGTTAAGGTTCTGATCTCGTGACCATCGTTAGATTTGATGTGGTTTTACACTAATACGTATTCCACTCTGTTAAACTAAATGTTTAACTACCAGAAACTCTGCACTATACGCTTACAATCAAAATAGACGCTTAAATTACCAGAAGATTCAGAACTATAAGTAGATGTGTAATCATCAGACGACTTAGAATCAAGATGCTTATTTAATCAAGACTATATGCTAACAAGGTGAGTCATTCTCTTTTTATCAAAATTGTTTTACAATACCTAAATGTTTTCCAGTTATATTTTATAGGGATTAAGTCTTTGTAATCTTAAATTACTGGCAGTAACTGGGGTATTGTGCACAATTACTACTGTTTTATCACTTTTAGGTGAAAGGACCTAAATAGTGATACACGTCACTTTTGGGTGAACGGACCCAATAGTGATATGACCACAGTCATAGATCCGGTCGAGTGACAGCTGAACCAGCTAATTATAAGATAGGGGCAATTGTAATCGCTCTTAATACTGTGAATTATAACAAATGTGTTTTTGTACAAAAATGAATGAACTCACCAGTATTTCCTGCTGACCAAATGTTTTTAAACGCGTTTCAGGTGATTACGGTAGATTGGAATAAGAGTGATGATACGACACCGAAAGGCTTAAAGAAGTGGCTTATTTTATCAATTAAATTAAATTAAGAAAACATTATTTCATATACTCGGGTTTATCCCATATTAAAGCTACATTTGTAAGACATGGGTTTATTCTCATATGTTTAATAAATAAAAATCCGGTGTTTCTAAACTCTGGTATTTTCTTAACTCACGGTCCTGATGAAATTTTCCGCTGCAATATTTTTAAAATAACCACTGGTACCACTTGACCGCTCATGGCACCCGTCCAGGGTGTGGTCGAGGGTCGTGATAGAAGTGTTATCAGAGCCACTGGTTTAAGCAATTAGGTGTTGTAATAATACTTAAGCTTAAACGAAAGAGTTAGGAAATTGTTATTTGGTAACAACAAGGATAGTATTTAGACTTGAACTTAAGAAAGATACTTTAGTATTAGCTTCGAGACAAGCTTGCATAAATAAAGTGTATAGAACGTTGCAAGTACGGTAAATAAGCAATAACACTTGGCCACTGTTATTTCTTATTTATTTGTACTACTTGGTTCTAGAATATGATCCATCATGTGAATACTAATTTCCCTGTTCTTTGATGAAAGCCTTAATAAAATATTCATTTTTAAATCATGATTTAAGAAAAGTCTATTTATGGGAAATACCAATTACCTCTCCAGCGAGAACCGGGTAAGATGGGGTTACCTCTCCGGCGAGAACCGGGTAAGATGGGGTATATGATATGTCAAACAAGTAACAGAATTCCCTAAATAGTATCATGACCTGATGAATCTTTTAAATACATTGACCTTATGAATGGTATGTATATTATAGTATGTGAAATATACGAGTATATAGATATGTATATCTATAAGGAAATCCAAAAACCATAAGGGTTGACAATTTAGAATAAAGCACAAGCATATGTGTCAATGATAATTATAGATTTCTTTATCAGGAATCTCTTGTATACATCTATAATTCCGAAATCAAAAACAATTTCATTTGATCATCCGTCTCGTAACTCATGCGACAAGATAAACGATGTAAACCCTTTAAGTTGGGACGCCATCGAAAGTATAAGAATTCCCTTTGCGTTACCTTAGATTATTAACGCAGTAGGAAACCTGTAACTAAAAGTCGTGCTAGGCACAAAACATCTAAAAACTTACGCTAACAAGAGTAATTCTACTTTCTTTAAGAACTCTTGCAAAGATAAAAGTAATCACGAATAGATTCACTTATAAAGACTCTCTTCACCTATAATCCTACTAAGATTACCAGCTGCAAAGGACTAAAGTTGTCCAAACCATTAGTATATATGTTAAGAAGAATGCAGTAATGTATGCTTCAAAATTTAGACATTAAGATAGTGAGATCCGAGCTTCGTAACACATGATCATGACATATGCCATGAAATGGAAAGAATGAAAAGAACCGACAGAAAGGAAATTATGTTTGCTTCATAAAAAGGAACAAATGAAAACAATGACTCCTGAGGTGATTGCTGAATTAGGTTGAGATTTTGCAAGTCAACCGAAGAAGTGACCACCAGGAGACAAGACAGACCCGCCGACAAAGTTTGTCTCTGTGATGAAAGATGCGAGTTATGCACGGAAGTAAGACATAGCGTATATGGTCTCAGAGTTCATTAACACTAGAGGCATGGAACTGAAAGAAATTCCGACCTTTCCCAGAGGATCTACTTGGAATATCATCCGAGCATGAGGAGGAACTCAGAATTCACCAGGTACTAGGAACAACACCGATTATTATACCACAAAGTTAAGACTAATGTAATAGTTGATGCTTTAAGTAGTAAGTTTCATAAGAAGCCGAAACAAGTACGTGCTCTTAGATTAAATTGCGGATAGATTTAATAAAACAATTAAAGAGTACCCAAGAAACAACAATCAAGGATGATGCTGAAAGATTTAAAAAGGGATAATGAAGGAATCAGAAAAAGGAACTAATGGAAATTGGAGATTCCATAAAGAATCTGGGTACTTATTCAAGGAAACCTACAAGAAAAGATTCTCGAAGAAACTCATAGAACTAAGTATTTGATGCATCGTGTAAGTAATATGAGGTATCGAGGTTTGAATAAGAATTACTGATAGATAGGAATGAAAAAGAATGTAGCAAGTTATGTCTCTAAGTATTTAATCGATCAGCAAGTTAAAGCTGAACATTAGAACCCTTTAGGTTTACCCCAACAATTAGAAAAGCAAGTATGAATAGGAGATTAATGTTACCAAATTACCCAACATAAGAAAAATATAACGACACAATCTGGGTGATTGTGGATCGACTAACCAAGTCTGCTCAATCCCTACCAATGAAGGAAACCCTTTAGTATAAGACACTCATTACATAGAATCCTGTTATCTATCAAGATAGTCATTTCACTTCTCATTTCTGGGAAAATTTTAACTCAACTTATTTTAAGCAGTGTGAAGGAACACTACAAACATAGAAAGACATGCTAAGTACATGTGTGATAAATATTAGTGCAAGTAGGACTCTCACTTATCACTCATAAGATTCTCCCATAGTTAGTGTTGCTCATTTAAAGCACTTTATGGATAATAGTACCATCCAGTCCGTTGGACAGAAAAATGAGAAAGGCAACTATCAGGCCATGAGATCGGCAAACCATTGGAATTTAAATCAGAGAAAGGATACTACTAAAAGTCTCTCCGGGAATAATCCGTTGCGGTAAGAAAGAAAAGCTAAGCCCGAGAATTGTTGGATCGTTCGAAATTATTAAAAGAATTGGACCAGTAGCTTATCAATTAAAATTTCCAAAGGAAATGGCAGGTACACATGATTTATTTCATGTACAAAATTTAAGGAAATACTTAACTGATAAATCTTTAAGTTGTACCTCTTCAAGATATAGAGGTAAATGAAAATTTTAAGTCCATGAAAGACCATACAAGTCAACGATAAGAATCTCAAGGTATAGAGAAAGGTTCTTGTCAAAATAAGTTGGAATCCAAAGCAAGGACCATAATATACTTGGGAACTAGAATCAAAGATGAAAATAAAATATCCATACTTGTTCCAATAAATCTCGAGGACGAGATTTTAAACAAGGTGGGGAGGATGTAACGACTCACACAAAAATGTCCTAAAACGCTCCGTAAATAAAAACCTGAACCCATATATCCTTCCTATTTACAAAAGACCAAGAAAACAAGAAAATTTAGTCTGTCACGGGGCGCAACAGAGTTAAGGAAGGGCTTCGCGGGGCGCGAGAGCCTCAAGCTGATCTGGACACGTTAATGGACACGTGTCGTTACTCGTGTCAAGACTACTCGACGACTCAGCCGACCCAGACTTCCTCGCGGTCCGCGAAGGAGAAGTAGATGTGCTTCGCGGGCCGTGACTCGCCCCAATGTCAGCCTATATATTGAGGTTTTTAGCTTCATTTCAAATCGTTCAATTCTTTTCTTTCTCTTGTTCTCTTGTTCTGTCATTCTAATGTCAGAACTTCTAAACCCCGAAACTCTGCTCATTATCAGGGTAATAACTCTAATCACGGACACGGTACTATATCCGATTGATTGAAACTGATCCAACGGATGTTTAAGTGCTGCATGTATACCGCTATACTTTGTCATTCGTTGTGAGTTTTGATCTCGTGATTATCGTTAAAGTCGAATTGAGTTAATACACTAATACGAGTTCCATTGTATCTAGAAATTAGAACTCATAACCAGAAGGCTGCTAAACCAGAGTACTTAATGATTAAGTAAACTTAATGGTTATGTAAAACTTAGCAGTTAAGAAACTTAATAGCTAAGGAAACTTAACAGGAAAGGAAACTTAGTAGTTAAGCAAGCTAAGTAAGTTAATTAATCAGCTAATTATGTTATTTAATTAATCGGCTAAGTAAATTACTTGATTAAACCGTTAAGGAAAATTAATCATTTAAGTAAGATTAATTAATCAGTTAAGTAAGATTAATTAAGCTAAGTAAGATTAATTAATCAGCTAAGTAAGATTAATTAACTAAGTAAATTAAACACCTAAATAGATATACATGAAAATAGATATATATGAGGAAGGTGCAAGTAAGGTGCAAGAAGATATATATGTGGGTAGGAAGCTTCCTAGAAAATGTATAGGTAACTTCCTAGAAAAGTATATAGGAAACTTCCTGGAAATTTCATATTTCCTACCTATAACTAGGAAGCTTAGGATTCATTTTTCTTTGCTCATTTCTTCTATTCTTCGCTCTATACGTTGGTGTTCTAACCAAAAATCACCAATACGATATTATGTCCGATCGATTCGGAAACCAAGTAACGAATGCCAAAGTGCTGTCTAAATAAGACTATACTTTGTGAATTTCGTTAAGGTTCTGATCCCGTGACCATCGTTAGATTTGATGTGGTTTTACACTAATACGTATTCCACTCTGTTAAACTAAATGTTTAACTACCAGAAACTCTGCACTATACGCTTACAATCAAAATAGACGCTTAAATTACCAGAAGATTCAGAACTATAAGTAGATGTGTAATCATCAGACGACTTAGAATCAAGATGCTTATTTAATCAAGACTATATGCTAACAAGGTGAGTCATTCTCTTTTTATCAAAATTGTTTTACAATACCTAAATGTTTTCCAGTTATATTTTATAGGGATTAAGTCTTTGTAATCTTAAATTACTGGCAGTAAGTGGGGTATTGTGCACAATTACTATTGTTTTATCACTTTTAGGTGAAAGGGCCTAAATAGTGATACACGTCACTTTTGGGTGAACGGACCCAATAGTGATATGACCACAGTCATGGATCCGGTCGAGTGACAGCTGAACCAGCTAATTATAAGATAGGGGCAATTGTAATCGCTCTTAATACTGTGAATTATAACAAATGTCTTTTTGTACAAAAATGAATGAACTCACAAGTATTTCCTGCTGACCAAATGTTTTTAAACGCGTTTCAGGTGATTACAGTAGATTGGAATAAGAGTGATGATACGACACCGAAAGGCTTAAAGAAGTGGCTTATTTTATCAATTAAATTAAATTAAGAAAACATTGTTTCATATACTCGGGTTTATCCCATATTAAAGCTACCTTTGTAAAACATGGGTTTATTCCCATTTGTTTAATAAATAAAAATCTGGTGTTTCTAAACTCTGGTATTTTCTTAACTCACGGTCCTGATTAAATTTTCCGCTGTAATATTTTTAAAATAACCACTGGTACCACTTGACCGCTCACGGCACCCGTCCAGGATGTGGTCGGGGGCCGTGACACATCCCCAGACAAAGACTTTGGTGAAGAAGGACTAGCTGGAGTCACCAAGGATTTAAGTTCATCAATGGACATCAAGGGGTGCTCAAGGATTTTCTCAAGAAGGGCGGGGCTCTTTCCCCCAAACTCTTTGTCCAACTTGGACAGCCGTTTCTTGGACTTAGAATTGTAAAGAGGGGTTTCTTTCCTTCCCAAATCCTGAGCAGAATAGGCGTACCCGTCCTTCAAGCCAGACTGATATCCCACGTCCTGGTAAGCCCTGTAAATTTGCTCAAGATTGCTCTTAAATTCCTCTGACCGAGAAACAGCAATGAGGAAGGATCCAAAACCTTCAGTGATCAACCAATACTTCTCCTTAGCCAGCCTCTTGTTGTCATCCGAGGTTATTCCCCACTCGGCATACATGGCATCCAAGTCCTTTTGAGACACGGAGTCAAGCTCCTTCTGATGCTTCAGCTCGGTAACCAAGTCCTCCTTTTCTTCAACCAAAGCCGCCATCTCCCTCACCCAGGCACGTTCCTTTTGCTCTAACATAGCACCAGCTCCCTGAAGAAAAATTGCAAAAGGTCCAAAAAGGTAAACAAAAAAAGGGGGAGAGAAGACGATTATGCATCTTCTCCTCTTGCAATCTACGTTCAACATCAGCCACCCGGCACCGAAGCTCAGTAGTAACATTTTGGGAAGTCTTGAGATCACCCCGCAGCTCCTCATTCTCTCTCCTCAATTCATCCACTCGCTGTAGCATACCAACTCCCCTGAAAAACCCCTCACAAAGGGACATACTATATTAGAGCAGAGTTCATAAACCTGTGAGAAGGAGGAACAGCATGAGCCAAAAAGTCCCGGACAGTTTCGGTAGTCCCCACTACTGTAGACTGGATTATCTTCCATCTGGGAATATACGTGTCACACCCCGATATTTCCACGTATGACCGGTGGGCCCGGTGGGGAGTACCGTGACGTGGTTGGTAACATTACAGTCAAACAATACAATATTTAATATGCACAGCGGAAGCAAAAGATAGATATATTTCAACCGAATATAATTGTAATATCAAGTATCACAAATAGTTGAAAACAATCCACAGGTGGATCAAAAATAAATAGGAAACATTGTTCAACAGTTTTGACATCCAAGCTTGCGAGACTTATTGTGGATGCTAGGAGAAAGCCAGCCTAGTTCGCTTAGTACCTGCACTTAACCTTTTTGGGAAAAATACGTCAGTTTACACTGGTAAATACAATCAACTGACTCATTTTAAAAATGATTTAAAAATTGATTTGAATGCACGTGGCACAAACTTTTTATAACTTGGGATAATTATTTGAATATAATCTTGTAAAAGAATTGAATGTTCCTTATGCGTTCAGTAGCCCGATCCGTAGACCTGGTTAAAGATCAATAGACACACCACATTATTTATTTTGGCACTGACGGGTGTACGCCTACACCCCGTGCTTAGGTCGTGTCCATTTCGTAAAATGATGCCAAGGATATCCGGGACATGGTCATTAACCCCCCCAAAGGCTTTAAGCAAACAAAACATTTCAAAACGGAGCATATAAATGATTTAACCACTATTCGATTAAATATTCAATGTCCGACCAAGCGGTACTTTATATACCATACCCCAAGCCCGTATAGGGAAAATAAGTCAAAAGTATTTACCTGAGCTAAATATAATATAATATTCAATCCCAGCCGTATCAAATCAGCAAGTACAAATAGCTTTTACTGGGCTCCTATTCTGGAACGAAGGTTTATAATAACCTATTAGAATCCTAACGGTCCTTAGTTAAGTTTAAGCTTAGACCGGTTAGTTTTAAAGGAAGATACGGTTCGAACGCGTGATTAAGCGAAGACCAGAATAGAATGTGGTTTAGACCCCACAAGTTTTAAGACTTGTATAATATGGGTAAACTAATCACATTCTGGATTTTGAGATAAAAACGATAAGGTTTGACCCGTTTCGGCTAATTTATGCAAACTAGTTACATCAATCGAACCGAAAGCGTAAAAAGCGTAACGGGTAACCGAAAGAGTCATTTACAGGTTTCCTAAGTTAATATGCCTTAAATATGTTGTGATTTCAGTAAGATATCTTCCATTATGCCCAAAACGAGTTTAATCTCAATTTAAGCCCCGTAGGGGTATTTTGGTCATTTTAAAGATTATAAAAGAGATTAATTAAAATTCTGAGATTCGGGTCCGAATACATCAGTAAAATAACTTATTTTAATTGGTCATATCAGTTGGTAGTAAGTCTTATAAGACAAAATGGTTTTAAACATAAACTATGTGTTTAATACTCTTAAAAAAGCCTTTTTAAGCGATTTCCGGGTTATACCGGAAATCTGAGTTTTCTGATCAGGTTATAAAGTTTAAAATACTATATTTATTATATAAATCAGTAGCAATTGGATTGGTGTCAAAATACTATGTAGAACTCATTTCATACACAAAAAGGGTATATTCTGTATTTACCGAATCAACGCCATAACCTTAGGTTATGAGCAGGTTAAAAATAATTAAAAATATTTAAAAATCCCGAAATATTATATTACATCAGTGGGTAAAAGGTTTGGTGTCAAAAATTGGGTTTAGATAGGCTTTATGCTAATGACGCCGTTAAATTACTATAAAGCGTTCTAATTACGTCATTGAGCATAACTCCTAATCTAGACCTCCAACTGATGTGAAATTTTAGGGACATGTTTATAAATCAGTAACAAAGATTATTGTCCTTTCACATTTCTAAAATTCTCATTTTATGGTCAAAAGGGCATTATGGTCAACATTTAGCAATTAACGGAAACATGTAAACGAATCGGACAATCAACGAACCAGCCACAGAGGGTTATACTATCATGTAACCTGGTCCTAAGGAAGCTCTAAGGCATTTCCAAAACATACTAAATCGGGTCAGAACTGAAGTCAAAGCAAAAGTCAAAGTTTTGCGACTTTCGGTTCCGAACCGGGTCTAAATAGAAAATTGTCGGGTCGAACATGTTTAGACATGTTCTTACATTTATTACTAAGTTATATGAGTGGTAAAATAGGTTACATGCCTTCTACATTGCTAATTACATGTTAATTCGCAAATTAAGTTTCTGTTGACTTTTTCTAAACAACTTTGACCCGACATTTGATCTAGTTAGAGCAGGAATCAGAGGGTGCCCTTTTAAGGGTTTAATGCCCACATAATTACCAACTTATAACTACCTTCAATTTGACTAATCACTGGACCATTAATGATTAATCGCTAAGTCAAACGTTAATTACGACGGTTTGACTTTTAAGCTAATAACTAAGTAAAACTCAATTAAGGAAGGTCAAGTATACTTACAGAAATCCTATGCACGATTAGAGATGACTTGGGAAGGCACTTGTGCTCCAGAAATGCTCAGAAGTGGAGTTGTGATGGGATGATCAAAATGTTGCAACATAAGGGGCTTTTTATAGTGCTTAAATCTCCCAAGATTGTTGACAACCAAAGCTACAACTGATCATGGATCATCCACAAGTGTCCCTAGTGCCTAGGAATTGTTAGGGGTCGCCCATGGAGTGGAAAATATCTTCTAAAGTCGGTTATTGAGCTTAAACAGGCTGTTGTCCCAACTTTCTGTATCTGGGGATCGGACGCGGCCCGCGTAAGTCTCTGTTAAGGTTTACGCGGCCCGCCTGAGTCCTGTTGTTAGATTTCAAACTTTTTCATTATTGCATCCTTGGCTCTTGATCCTTCGAAAGGGCATTCCACTTTATTTCTTGCATTATGAGCCCCTCAAATTTACTTATAAGGGCTTCAAGACTTATACCCACTTTGTTAAGTCCTTGGTTCGCTTTGTGTTTACCCGAAAAGTCATAATTTTCAACGTTGACGCTTTAACCCCTCGTATACGAATTTGATCATAACTTTCTCATACGATAACGAAACTTTGTGAAATTTTTATCCCACATTCTAGTGAGCATAATTTACCATTACAAAGCTTCAGGTTTGCTAAAAGGTCACTCAGAGGTATACTTTAAACATGTTGACACATTTAACCCCTGTAGTTTGTAATCTCTCACTTTCTCTCATATTTAGCTTCGTATGATCCATGATTTATTCGTTTGAAAGTATAAACATCATGTAGGGTTATGGTAAAGTATATTTATCCATTGTTGATCTTTGGAACCCTTATTTTCACATACTTTCCATGTTTGACAACTTTAGTCCCTCTAGGGTATTCTTTCACACGTTCAAGCTTATGACACGTGTCAATACATTATAGGACGTGAATTTTCAAGGTGTTACATTCTCACCCCCTTAAAAGAAATCTCGACCTCGAGATTTACCGAAATAAATGAGGGTACTTTTCTTTCATTATGGACTCAACCTCCCATGTGTACTCGGGACCTCTACGGGCATCCCATTTAACCTTTACAATCGGTACATGCTTCCTTCGAAGTTTCTTAACATGTCGATCCTCAATCAACACAGGTTTTTCAACAAACTTCAAGCTCTCTTCTATGTGCACATCTGTATGTGGCATGACTAGTGATTCATCAGCGAAACACTTCTTCAGATTGCAGATGTGGAATACATTGTGAATACCACTGAGCTCTTCAGGTAAGTTTAACTTATAGGCAACTGATCCGACACGTTCGATGACCTCGAATGGTCCTATGTATCTCTGGATTAACTTGCCTTTCTTACCAAATCGCATCACTCCCTTCCAGGGTGATACTTTAAGCAACACCTTGTCACCTACCTCGAAGTTAAAAGGTTTACGCTTTAAATTTGCGTAGCTTTTCTGCCTATCTCGGGCAGCTTTCAGACGGTCACGAATCTGGATGATCTTGTCTGTCGTTTCAAAGACTATTTTCGGTCCTGTCAATTGGACATCTCCAACTTCCGCCCAACAAACGGGAGTTCTGCACTTTCTACCGTACAAGGCCTCGAAAGGCGCAGCCTTAATGCTGGTATGGTAGCTATTGTTATACGAGAACTCGATTAATGGCAGGTGGTTATCCCAACTTCCACCTAAATCAATCACACATGCACGAAGCATGTCTTCCAAGGTTTGGATTGTACGCTCACTCTGCCCGTCCGTCTGAGGATGGTAAGCCGTACTGAAATTTAAGCGTGTGCCCAAAGATTGTTGGAAACTTTTCCAAAAATGTGACGTGTATCTAGTATCTCTGTCAGAGATAATAGACACAGGCACGCCATGTAGAGATACAATCTTATCTACGTACAATTGGGCTAACATGTCGGAGCTATAGGTCTCCTTGATGGGTAGGAAATGTGCTGACTTAGTCAGTCTATCTACTATCACCCATATCGTATCATTTCCTTTCCTTGTCTTGGGCAACTTGGTGATGAAGTCCATCGTCACCATTTCCCACTTCCACATGGGAAGTTCAGGTTGTTGTGGCAAACCTGACGGCTTCTGATGTTCAGCTTTGACTTGCGCACATGTCAAACATTTAGCTACATAGGTAGCTATAGACTTCTTCAAGCCTATCTGCCAAAATTTTGCTTTCAAATCCTGGTACATCTTATCAGCTCCAGGATGAACGGAGTATTTAGAACTATGGGCTTCCTGGAGGATAACCTCCCGAAGTCCTCCATAAACAGGAACCCGTATTCGTCCATTTAATCTCAGGATTCCGTCCTTGCCCTGAGATAACTGTTCTTCAGTCACTCCTAGCTTTTCATTAGGATAGTTAGCCTCCAACACAGCTTCCTTCTGTGCAGCTAACAACCTTTCATTCAAACTGTTCTTTACCTCAATTCTCTTGGCATTGATTCTTATAGGCTTCACCCTTTCTTTTCGACTCAAGGCATCGGCGACTACATTCGCCTTGCCAGGATGGTATCTTATCTCACAGTCATAATCATTTAAGGTTTCCATCCAACGTCGTTACCTCATGTTCAAATCCTTTTGGTTAAACAGGTGTTGGAGGCTCTTGTGATCAGAATAGATCACACACTTGATACCATATAAATAGTGCCTCCATAGCTTCAGTGCAAATACAACGGCACCCAACTCCAAGTCATGGGTGGTGTAATTCTTTTCATGCACTTTTAACTGACGTGAAGCATAGGCAATAACCTTGCCTTTCTGCATAAGCACACATCCCATCCCGGTGTGTGATGCATCACAATATACCACAAATTCTTCTATTCCATCAGGAAATGTCAAAACAGGTGCACAACTTAGCTTCTGCTTAAGGATATCAAAGGATTCTTGTTGCTTAGGACCCCAATCGAACTTTATTTTCTTCCTAGTCAAGGAAGTTAGGGGTGCAGCAATCCTTGAAAAATTCTCAATAAAGCGCCTGTAGTATCCTGCCAATCCCAAGAAACTGCGAATTTATGTGGGCGTCTTCGGCTCTTGCCAATTCATGACAGCTTCAACCTTAGCGGGATCCACCTGGATTCCGCGTTCACTAACCACATGTCCAAGAAATTGGACTTCACGAAGCCAAAATTCACATTTAGAGAATTTGGCATAGAGCTTCTCCTGCTGAAGTAGTGAAAGAATACATCGAAGATGTTTCTCATGGTCGGCCTGATTCTTCGAATAAATCAGAATGTCGTCAATGAAGACGATAACAAATTTGTCCAAATATAGTTTGCAGACACGGTTCATGAGATCCATGAATGCTGCTGGTGCATTAGTGAGCCCAAAAGGCATCACTAGGAACTCGTAATGACCATAACGAGTCCTAAATGCAGTCTTGTGAACGTCTTCATCTCTAACCTTCAGTTGATGATAGCCTGACCTCAGATTGATCTTGGAGAAGTAACTTGCCCCTTGAAGCTGATCGAACAGATCGTCGATCCTGGGCAATGGATACCTATTCTTGATAGTGACCTTATTAAGCTCACGATAATCGATGCACAGACGCATCGATCCATCCTTCTTCTTGACAAATAAAATGGGCGCTCCCCAAGGAGACGAACTAGGTCTAATGAAACCCTTGGCTAGCAATTCATCTAGTTGTGCTTTCAATTCCTTCATCTCTGTTGGTGCCAACCTATAAGGCGCTCTAGCAACATGTGTTGCTCCAGGGATGATGTCGATTCTGAACTCTACTTGCCTATCTGGTGGCAACCCAGGTAGTTCTTCAGGAAAAACTTCAGGGTATTCAGAAATGACAGGGATGTCTTCCATTTTAGGTTTCGGCTCATCAATAGTCACTTGTGCCATGTAGATGACACAACCCTTCTTCAAACACTTAGAGGCCTTGAGCATAGTCACTTGCTTAGGCAGTCCATACTGGGTATCTCCCTGAATGGTAAGTGATTCACCAGACGGAGTCTTGATCACCACTTGCTTCTTATTGCAGACAATTTGGGCCTGGTTATGAGATAACCAGTCCATGCCTAAAACGATGTCGAAACCGGCTAACTTCAAAGGAAGTAGGGACAAAGGAAAAGAGTGGTTCTTAATGGATATGAAACATCCATCTAATATGGTTGAGGCGGTTTCTAAGGCGCCATCTGCTAATTCCACCTCATATTTCACACTTAAGGTCTTAACAGGTAAATTCAGCAATTTACAAAACTTATTATCTACGAATGACTTATCAGCGCCTGAATCAAAAAGCACTATTGCATAGACATCGTTTATGAGAAAGGTACTTGTGATCACGTTATCGTCCTGCACAGCTTCCTTTGCATCCATCCTAAAGACCCTAGCATTGGTCTTCTTTCCTTCATCATCTTTCTTTGCATATTTCGGGCAATTTGTCTTAATATGCCCTTTTCCGTTGCAACTGTAGCAAGTTGCGTCTTTCAGTTTCTTGCACTCTAAGGTTTTATGTTCCGAAGATTTGCAAATCCCACAAGACCTCAACTGAGATTGGGATTTTGAGTCAAGTCTGCACCTCCCAAAGTGGTGCTTTTGACAAATCTTACACTTGGGCTTATCTCCCGATTGATGCCCATCCTTCTTAGAACCTGACCCCCTCTTGTGGTCATTGTTTCCCCTGTGCTTCTTATCTGACCGTCATGAGTTGTCATCCTCACGCTTTCTTTTCTCGGCATCCGTGTTCCTCAGCGATCTCTGTCTAACCGCGTCCAGTGTGAGGGACAAAGATATATCAGCTACAGATCTGAAAGTAGCTGGCCGAGAGGCTTTCACGCTTGCCTTAATTTCTGGGGCTAAACCCCCAATGAAACGAGCTATTCTTTTGGGTTTCGGGGTCACCAGATATGGAACCAATCTTGACATGGTATTAAAGCTCGTAAGGTAAGCTTGGCAATCCAGGTTTTTCATCACCAATGACAGAAAATCCGACTCAATCTTTTCAACCTCATGTTGAGGGTAGTAGTTCTCCCTGATGAGGGCAACGAATTGTTCCCATGTCATATTGTACAGTGGAATCTTCCCTGTAGCTTGAATCAACGATCTCCACCAGGCTAAGGCCTCACCCTTAAATGATTGAGACACAAACTTGACCACATCCTTCTCAGCGCATCCGCTGATATCAACCACGGTGTCCATCTCATCCAACCATGTCATACAGTCTATAGCTCCTTTCTCCCCAGTGAAATCCCTGGGTTTGCAGGAAACAAAATACTTGTAGGAGCAACCCTTATCACGGGTTCCTTGATTCAATACAATCTTTTGATGGAGCACTTTGCTGATTTATGGACTGACGATCGTCATCGTCTTTCTTGGGCTCTTCCTTCTTGGAGGGTGGCTTGCTGTGAGCCTCAGAATGAGTCTTAGGCTTTGAATGCGGTGCAGATAGGGTCCTACTTTGAGTCCCTCTATATTCCTGATACTGCCGCTCTATTGCTTTTGTAACAGCGTTGTCTATTAACGCTTGCAGTTCAGCACCCGCTATATTAATCCGGGCATCGTTTCGATTCTCCATTGGGTGACTATTAATTTCTTCCGAGTCAGCCATTATATCTCGAACTGTTACATAAGATATTGACAAAAATTTATTTGGGAGTTTATTATGGAATTGCCTTTTATGGCAATTCATTAACCATGGTAAACATAGGCCATATTTGGTTAATTTGTTAATCATATCTATTTAGGATTTTTATTATAATTTATCCTAATTATAGAACAATAATAGTATTATTAGTGGCACAAAAGGCCTAGTCACAGGGACATTTTAAATCATAAACCATGATTTCAGAGAATCAAAGCATGAAGGTTTGAACGTAGTTCTTTACCTTTTTCTGACAGGGAGTCGTAGACTACTACTGTCTTTTGTCTTATATGACAATGAGTATGGCCCGTAGGCACTACATCACCAATGGATGTTTAATGTATGATCATCTTAATTGATGATTTAAACCCATGATTTATAGATCATTAAGTTAGGTTAGGAAATCTTTTGAGAAATCCTATTATAAGAATGACGTGTGTGATTTCAACGAATCACGTCTGCCAGGAGCGTTAACATGTTTTCAGATGTTAACAGGGATTTAAATCTTTTTAACAGGTCTTACCATCTTGGCCAGGTCTTATACTGATACGTAGGCTAGGTTATACCTTTAAGATTCTTAGTTAATATTTAATGGGCAGATTATTTTAAAAGGAATGATTTCGATTCATTTATTTCATATAGTTATGCATATAATTACAAAACGAAAGTTATAACTTAACATTCCATTAATATCAAAAGAAGTACACTTTGCCCTAAACGGGACTTTTAATAGACAACTTGCCCACGCAGGGGCTAAACCAAACAAACATACCCACGCAGGGGTCAACAGAAAAACATGCCCACGCAGGGGCAAAATACAAGAAGTCATACCCACGCAGGGGCTAAAGAAAGATAAGTCCACGTAGGGACTAAGTACAGATAAATGTCCACGCAGGGACTTGATTGAAATAGATAATACAACAACACATGTAGGGATTTAATGATCCCTCTTCTTCTTCCCCTTTAGCATGCCTGCTAAGCCCTTGAGGAATCCTTGTCGTTCCCTGCGATCTCTGTGAAAATCTCGCTCGACTTGGTCCAATCTTTGAAGAATTTCTTCCCGTTCTGGCGGGGAAAACCGTGGCGGCTGCGATTGTTGCCGAATCAAAGGTCTAGCTGGTATTTGGTACCCATGAGTTGGGTACCCCACTCCCCAAGGAGCTCCCTATGGTCCTTCCGGGTGAAGGGTGTTGTAGTTGGCCGCTACGAGGTACGGGTCGGCTTCAGCGTAGTTATAATGAGTGTGAGCCGGCTGTTCAAACGGGTTGTACGCCATTGAACCGGCGTATGCAGGAATCGGGTTATCAAAACCCATCGGTGGTGGCTGTGGTGCAACTGGTGCAGAGCTCACCTCTGGAACTGGGTTTGAGGGCCCACCCAGTTGTGGGTCTTCATGTAGTGGCGGGTAATGACTGCCACTGGAGTGTCGAGGGGTGCTAAAGTGGAAATCCCCTCCTCGCGCGAATATTCGCGCGCCTGTTCTCCTACGCCTTGGCGGTTCTGGGGGTGCTTGATGAACTGGCGGCGGTGGAGGCGGTGGCGTGACTGCCACGAAACGTGAATCCCCAGAGGGATCTTGCTGCTGCTGCTGCTGGTGAGGTGATGAATGGTGAGAAGGTGTGAAGTACCATTCGTGCTAGTTAAACCTCGCTTGATAACTATCTGGACCACCGTAGGGTGATCCGTGGAAGGATGATCCGTCGGAGATCTCAATAGGATGGTTGGGTGTTCCGGTTGCAGGCTCGGCGGGATCCGTGTCCTCGTCCATGTCCATTGCATTGTCTTCTGAGGAGTGGTCCTCCAGTCCCAATGGGTTAAAACCCACTGGTTCTTGAATATAATTTGCCGGGTTGAACCGGCCCTGAAAGACAGGAGTAGGGTCGCCGAAGGAACGGTGCGAAGCAGATCGCTGCAACGATAGGAAGGAATGACGGGAGTCTTCGGGCTCATTTTCCGAATGTGGCCCAAAGGAATGGCGATAGGGAGGCGTTGAGCTGTGCGAGACAGATCGTCTGGCGGGCTCAAAAAGGTTCCTCCTGTTTCCCTGAGGATCGGCACTCATAGTGGTAGAAGGAGTTCGCCGGTGCGAAGGTCCGGCCTCGTGATCGTTGGGGGCGGTGATTGGCCCCTTGCCTCTTCCTCCTCTTCTGAATCTTGGCGGCATTGTTAATCCTGTCAACATAATTAAAAGATACAACAAGAAATATAAAGGACAAAGTCAAGATAAAAACAAAAACAATTTGGATTATTCCTATGTTCTTTGTCTAGACTCGAAAATTTAGGAATGTGCAATTGTGTCATTGAGATTAAACACAAAAAGGCTAGTGTTTAATTCACTCAATGTTGGCTCTGATACCAACCTGTCACACCCCGATATTTCCACGTATGACCGGTGGGTGACGTGACCGTGTCGTCCCGATCAGTCAAAAAACCCAATTAAACATAGGTAGCTAGGGTAAGTCGGGTATCGAATCCACGAAGAGCAGGTGGTCAGTATTGCACGACCCGTTCGATTAGTTAGACTATTTACAAATAATGTACAAGATGATTATGAAGATTGCTATTTTTATTTATTTGTTTGGTTTTTAAAATAAATCGGAATGAACCGACAAATTGATGTTATCGAAATCAATTAAATATTAACTAAACTTGTAAACTAAACTACTTAATTGAAAATAGGAATTAAGAATACGGATCACACCCGGTTTCGGTAATTGTAAGTCCTAGGGTTACTACATGTTTTAATTCAACTCAATTGCATACGATTAGCGGATTTAGTGTACCGTGACTTAGGTGCCAATAACTATCAACGTCCCGAAGAACGGACAAGAATGCACTTTGTAATCAACACAAGTAAATCCTAACCACGACAACGCATAACTACACATAACCATTTCGCAAAGTCATAACTTTTAACATCGTTCGACAATTTACGAATACGAAACAAATGTAAACTATTGTCAATGGTTTCAAAAATCAATACAAGTTGTCACAAAGTCGAATCAAAGAACAAATGCATAAACCCTAGAAAATACAACTACCTACACCGGGGTGAAACCGAAGATACTAGCCGTTCATGGTTGGGTGGACGCGATCACCGGCTTGAAAGAGTGATGAAGACATGATTGGTTCGGTTCGTTATGGATGATCGATGATGTGTCGTGATAAATGATGATCCAATTCTGTGATGTTGAGAGCCACCAGTATGTTAAACGGATCCCCCTAATTCGTTCCTCTAATAATTCGATGGTATCAGAGTTAAAAAAAAAAACTCCTGTTTAATCGCTGCCAAACTTTTTGTTATGTTGCTCCAAAAACGTGGATCCAGAATGATGATGCTGGGCCGATTACTAAAGCCCAAAAGTCCATCAAATTTGCTGCCCATAATTCGATGATAGTGATGATCCCCAAATCAATAATGGCTGCTACCAATCAATGATAAGTTGCTGTTAACTTTCGTGATAATGGGCTCATTTTTATTGTTAGGATTTTGACCAAATTAATATTCCAAGTCAGCCCCCATGTTTATCTTTTATAATTTCCATTTAATTTCCACTTTCACTCTCGAGATATACTGCAACATCACAAAACAATTCAACATTTATTTCCATTAAAGTGTGATGACCAGAAATTACTTTGCCATTTAATTCAACATTTATTTATAAATCAAGTGAGAAACTTAATCACTAAATCATTAAATATTAATTGCTTTAGCTCATTTTATTATTCAACCTGCAAACTATAAAAACCGATCAAAGTGATATATTTCCTAAGAATATCGGTACATTTTTATTATAGTTAATACAAACAAGAGTGCACCTAAAATGTACCAATCACATCCCCACACTTGTCGTTTGCTTGCCCTCAAGCAAATCTGTTTTTCACTTTCACGTGGGTCGAACGAGAAACACACTTCCCATTCCCGAGACAAAGGTTAAGGTCTAATGTCATACCCGGTTCAAACTTTTTTACAATTTACGAAATATTTACCGAAAAAGTGAATAATCTCATATAAAATGGTTATCCAAGATTAACCCGCCCGTAAAACTAACAAGTCATGCACATCTCTCACAATGTTCTCTCCACTCGGTTTAAAATTGGCTAATAGTTGATGCATTAGCGCTTTTGAAATAATCACTCAAACCGATTGGAACACGTACCCGCATAGGCTTGCAACTCAATCATTCTCCACCACCGAACACGAATACTAAGCACAAGTCAAAAGGTCTTTGTAAGGGTTGTAACGGGGCTAGGCTAAGGGTAGGGAATAGGATATTTAAAGTGGCTAAGGTGATGAGAATTCGACTTTTATTACAAACCACTAAACTAAACAAAACTAAATATAAACATCAACTATGAGGCAACAACTTTCGCCTTTTATTCAACAACTACTAACACATCTTTTTGTGTTTTTCTCAACGCTTTTTTTTTTCATAACATTTTCTGAATTTTTTTTTTTTTTGAATAAATAAATCACAACTATACAAACATATACTCCTACAATCGAATTTTCATCACACGGGTTTAAAAGAAAAGGTTTACGGTTATAGGCTAATTGGGTTGGTCAAACGAAAGGATTAGGCTCAAAGTGGACGACTAGGGGATTTATTTGGGTAAAGGTAAGCAAATGGTGTAAAAGGAAAATGTTTACCTAATACCTTAATCATTCTCGTGCTTGTATTCGGTCTATGGTCTCAAACGTATCAAAAGGCGCAAGTTCTACAATACGTGACTAATGGTCCACTCAAACAAAGAAACATGAATATGTAATCCTATGATTTAAAAGTGGCTCAAAACCTCACATATATAAAGGGTATGGTATGTGATATGCATGATGTGCTAGTTTCTTAGGCGAATTATTCTCAAATAACCACCCGCTAAATACCCGTCATGCTATTAATTTGAACTTGACAATGACAAAAGACCAAATGGGTTGTGCCATCCCTCGTTGACTTAGTTACTTATGCTTTTTAGATTGCTTCAAACAAAGACATTTTTGAAAAATTTTTGAAATTTTTCCCCATCCTCACACTTGAGGTGAACATTGTCCTCAATGTGTAGTGTTTAAATGAACGGGTCAAAAATCGAAAACTTTTACTAACTCCCCCATCCCCACACTTGAGGTAAACATTGTCCTTAATGTGTAAGAACTAGAGTTTTTAAAACGCACAAGGGATGTGACACGGCTAACCTCCCCAAAATTTCACCCCAGAAAATAAAATACAATTTACAATCCACTTATTTGCTAACTAAAAATCAAAAGTAAAAAGAAACGTATGCACCTGATTTTTGAGCTCATTCCTCGTGTGCTCTTCTTCTCTTCAAGAAAGCAGGTGTCCCATGAACATAATGTACCTACAAATCTTAACCCTTGTGTAGAAGCATGCTTCTCACAACCATTAAAATTTATTAGCTACCTAGTTCTACCACTTTTATGAAGATATTACCAAATCATACATTAGTTTACCTTGATGTATGTGGAAAATTAATTTACAATAACAACAAACCTAACTCACTTTTGTAGGAATCACGGTTGCATTTAGCTTATGCAACAAGCCCTTTTAAACCTCCCGATAGCTCGGGAGGACGAGAGGTCTCGTGAGGGTTATATAGGGAACACACCCACAACGTTCATTTAACTACTAAAAAAAAAAAAATAATAATAATAATAATAATAATAATAATAATAATAATACAAACTCTACAACAATTATACCTGATTTGCCTCTCATGGTGGTCGAAGTGCACATTTTCCTACCGAGTTGCCTACATACGCTCGGTATTTGGCATGCTGGATCCATTCTCTTTTTATTTTGCCCGGCATGCATATTGTACAACTTTGGGGTCGCTTCTTTCTAAACTGGCCTATGTCTTGCAACGCCACCCTTCGAATCCTTATACCCGAACCCGCATCTCCAACTTTGTTGGTTGGAGTGATAAGTATGGGAGAAGGATGGATATGAACGTGGGCATCTTTCGGATCCGACTCGTCCCGCGGTGTGATGTCTTCCGCTCGGTTCAAACATTCATTTTCTTGCTCGGGAAGATCGATAACCTCTTCCACCACATCACCATCTACTATTGTACCATTGGCCCAAACCTCTTGGTCTCGTTTAAGTTGGGCTAATTCCTCCGCTAATTGACCCACTTGCACCACCAATGCTTCATGGGCTTTATCTCTCACTTCATTCGCTTTCTTCATATCTTTGATATCCTGGTGATATTCTTTCATCATGTCCATGAGAGCATCAAGCTTAGAATGCATCGAATCTTGTGGGTTCTCGTATACCGGTTGAGGGTATTCATTATAATAATCATCATACTCCTCCTCCCGGTAACTTGAGAAATATGGTGATTTGGGTTCATAGTAATAGTCTTGATAATGTGGTGGTGGCTTGTAACCGGACTTTATTTTTTCTTTCCAAAACAGTGGATCTTTCCAAAACACTGGACAATCTTCATGTATGTGAACTTTTCCACAACAAGGGCATGACTTTTCTTGCTCCGGTGGTGGAGGTGGTCTAGTGTATGGATAAGGTGAGGATGGACCATTGAAATCTTCATAATCCGCCCTCCTATAATCAAACAATCCACTGAGGTAGTCTTCCCGTTCCTTGTTGGCTTGAACTTTTTCGTAGAAAACAGAGCAATCCTCTAAATAGTGCTCTCCGCTTCCGCAACACTCACACAGATCATCATCTACCCAATTCATATTGAAAGATGGTACCTGCAAAACATGTACCTGCACAAACAAGCTCGACCACCCAAAGTAAAATCACAAAAATACAAGAAAGGAAAACTAAACTAAAATCGAACAAGCAATGAAATACTAAGCGCACTAGCTCCCTGGCAGCGGCGCCATTTTGACGTGACCGTGTCGTCCCGATCAGTCAAAAAACCCAATTAAACCTAGGTAGCTAGGGTAAGTCGGGTATCGAATCCACGAAGAGCAGGTGGTCAGTATTGCACGACCCGTTCGATTAGTTAGACTATTTACAAATAATGTACAAGATGATTATGAAGATTGCTATTTTTATTTATTTGTTTGGTTTTTAAAATAAATCGGAATGAACCGACAAATTGATGTTATCGAAATCAATTAAATATTAACTAAACTTGTAAACTAAACAACTTAATTGAAAATAGGAATTAAGAATACGGATCACACCCGGTTTCGGTAATTGTAAGTCCTAGGGTTACTACATGTTTTAATTCAACTCAATTGCATACGATTAGCGGATTTAGTGTACTGTGACTTAGGTGCCAATAACTCTCAACGTCCCGAAGAACGGACAAGAATGCACTTTGTAATCAACACAAGTAAATCCTAACCACGACAACGCATAACTACACATAACCATTTCGCAAAGTCATAACTTTTAACATCGTTCGACAATTTACGAATACGAAACAAATGTAAACTATTGTCAATGGTTTCAAAAATCGATACAAGTTGTCACAAAGTCGAATCAAAGAACAAATGCATAAACCCTAGAAAATACAACTACCTACACCGGGGTGAAACCGAAGAGACTAGCCGTTCATGGTTGGGTGGACGCGATCACCGGCTTGAAAGAGTGATGAAGACATGATTGGTTCGGTTCGTTATGGATGATCGATGATGTGTCGTGATAAATGATGATCCAATTCTGTGATGTTGAGAGCCACCAGTATGTTAAACGGCTCCCCCTAATTCGTTCCTCTAATAATTCGATGGTATCAGAGTTAAAAAAACTCCTGTTTAATCGTTGCCAAACTTTTTGTTATGTTGCTCCAAAAACGTGGATCCAGAATGATGATGCTGGGCCGATTACTAAAGCCCAAAAGTCCATCAAATTTGCTGCCCATAATTCGATGATAGTGATGATCCCCAAATCAATAATGGCTGCTACCAATCAATGATAAGTTGCTGTTAACTTTCGTGATAATGGGCTCATTTTTATTGTTAGGATTTTGACCAAATTAATATTCCAAGTTAGCCCCCATGTTTATCTTTTATAATTTCCATTTAATTTCCATTTAATTTCCACTTTCACTCTCGAGATATACTGCAACATCACAAAACAATTCAACATTTATTTCCATTAAAGTGTGATGACCAGAAATTACTTTGCCATTTAATTCAACATTTATTTATAAATCAAGTGAGAAACTTAATCACTAAATCATTAAATATTAATTGCTTTAGCTCATTTTATTATTCAACCTACAAACTATAAAAACCGATCAAAGTGATATATTTCCTAAGAATATCGGTACATTTTTATTATAGTTAATACAAACAAGAGTGCACCTAAAATGTACCAATCAGTGGGCCCGGTGGGGAGTACCGTGACGTGGTTGGTAACATTACAGTCAAATAATACAATATTTAATATGCATAGCGGAAGCAAAAGATAGATATATTTCAACCGAATATAATTGTAATATCAAGTATCACAAACAGTTGAAAACAATCCACAGGTGGATCAAAAACAAATAGGAAACATTGTTCAACAGTTTTGACATCCAAGCTTGCGAGACTTATTGTGGACGCTAGGAGAAAGCCAGCCTAGTTCGCTTAGTACCTGCACTTAACCTTTTTGGGAAAAATACGTCAGTTTACACTGGTAAATACAATCAACTGACTCATTTTAAAAATGATTTAAAAATTGATTTGAATGCACGTGGCACAAACTTTTTATAACTTGGGATAATTATTTGAATATAATCTTGTAAAAGAATTACATGTTCCTTATGCGTTCAGTAGCCCGATCCGTAGACCGGGTTAAAGATCAATAGACACACCACATTATTTATTTTGGCACTGACGGGTGTACGCCTATACCCCGTGCTTAGGTCGTGGCCATTTCGTAAAATGATGCCAATGATATCCGGGACATGGTCATTAACCCCCCAAAGGCTTTAAGCAAACAAAACATTTCAAAACGGAGCATATCAATGATTTAACCACTATTCGATTAAAGATTCAATGTCCGACCAAGCGGTACTTTATATACCATACCCCAAGCCCATATAGGGAAAATAAGTCAAAATTATTTACCTGAGCTAAATATAATATTCAATCCCAGCTGTATCAAATCAGCAAGTACAGATAGCTTTTACTGGGCTCCTATTCTGGAACGAAGGTTTATAACAACCTATTAGAATCCTAACGGTACTTAGTTAAGCTTAAGCTTATACCGGTTAGTTTTAAAGGAAGATACGGTTCGAACGCGTGATTAAGCGAAGACCGGAATAGAATGTGGTTTAGACCCGACAAGTTTGAAGACTTGTATAATATGGGTAAACTAATCACATTCTGGATTTTGAGATAAAAACGATAAGGTTTAACCCGTTTCGGCTAATTTATGCAAACTAGTTACATAAACCGAACCGAACGCGTAAAAAGCGTAACGGGCAACCGAAAGAGTCATTTACAGGTTTCCTAAGTTAATATGCCTTAAATATGTTGTGATATCAGTAGGATATCTTCCATTATGCCCAAAACGAGTTTAATCTCAATTTAAGCCCCGTAGGGGTATTTTGGTCATTTTAAAGATTATAAAAGAGATTAATTAAAATTCTGAGATTCGGGTCCGAATACATCAGTAAAATAACTTATTTTAATTGGTCATATCAGTTGGTAGTAAGTCTTATAAGACAAAATGGTTTTAAACATAAACTATGTGTTTAATACTCTTAAAAAAGCCATTTTAAGCGATTTCCGGGTTATACCGGAAATCTGAGTTTTCTTATCAGGTTATAAAGTTTAAAATACTATATTTATTATATAAAGTCAGTAGCAATTGGATTGGTGTCAAAATACTATGTAGAACTCATTTTATACACAAAAAGGGTATATTCGGTATTTACCGAATCAACGCCATAACCTTAGGTTATGAGGAGGTTAAAAATAATTAAAAATCCCAAAATATTATATTACATCAGTGGGTAAAAGGTTTGGTGTCAAAAATTGGGTTTAGATAGGCTTTATGCTAATGACGCCGTTAAATTACTATAAAGCGTTCTAATTACGTCATTGAGCATAACTCCTAATCTAGACCTCCAACTGATGTGAAATTTTAGGGACATGTTTATAAATCCGTAACAAAGATTATTGTCCTTTCACATTTCTTAAATTCTCGTTTTATGGTCAAAAGGGCGTTATGGTCAACATTTAGCAATTAATGGAAACATGTAAACGAATCGGACAATCAACGAACCAGCCATAGAGGGTTATACTATCATGTAACCTGGTCCTAAGGAAGCTCTAAGGCATTTCCAAAACATACTAAATTGGGTCAGAACTAAAGTCAAAGCAAAAGTCAAATAGGTTACATGTTTAGACATGTTCTTACATTTATTACTAAGTTATAGTTTTGCGACTTTCGGTTCCGAACCGGGTCTAAATATAAAATTGTCGGGTCGAACATGTTTAGACATGTTCTTACATTTATTACTAAGTTATATGAGTGGTAAAATAGGTTACATGCCTTCTACATTGCTAATTACATGTTAATTCGCAAATTAAGTTTCTGTTGACTTTTTCTAAACAACTTTGACCCGACATTTGATCTAGTTAGAGCGGGAATCAGAGGGTGCCCTTTTAAGGGTTTAATGCCCACATAATTACCAACTTATAGCTACCTTCAATTCGACTAATCACTAGACCATTAATGATTAATCGCTAACTCAAACGTTAATTACGACGGTTTGCCTTTTAAGCTAATAACTAAGTAAAACTGAATTAAGGAAGGTCAAGTATACTTACAGAAGTCCTATGCACGATTAGAGATGACTTGGGAAGGCACTTGTGCTCCATAAATGCTCAGAAGTGGAGTTGTGATGGGATGATCAAAATGTTGCAACATAAGGGGCTTTTTATAGTGCTTAAATTTCCCTAGATTGTTGACAACCAAAGCTACAACTGATCATGGATCATCCACAAGTGTCCCTAGTGTCCAGGAATTGTTAGGGGTCGCCCATGGAGTGGAAAATATCTTCTAAAGTCGGTTATTGTGCTTAAACAGGCTGTTGTCCCAACTTTCTGTATCTGGGGATCGGACGCGGCCCGCGTAAGTCTCTGTTAAGGTTTACGCGGCCCGCCTGAGTCCTGTTGTCATATTTCAAACTTTTTCATTATTGCATCCTTGGCTCTTGATCCTTCGAAAGGGCATTCCACTTGTTTCTTGCATTATGAGCCCCTCAAATTTACTTATAAGGGCTTCAAGACTTATACCCACTTTGTTAAGTCCTTGGTTCGCTTTGTGTTTACCCAAAAAGTCATAATTTTCAACGTTGACGCTTTAACCCCTCGTATACGAATTTGGTCATAACTTTCTCATACGATAACGAAACTTTGTGAAATTTTTATCCCACATTCTAGTGAGCATAATTTACCGTTACAAAGCTTCGGGTTTGCTAAAAGGTCACTCAGAGGTATAATTTAAACATGTTGACACATTTAACCCCTGTAGTTTGTAATCTCTCACTTTCTCTCATATTTAGCTTCGTATGATCCATGATTTATTCGTTTGAAAGTATAAACATCATGTAGGGTTATGGTAAAGTGTATATATCCATTGTTGATCTTTGGAACCCTTATTTTCACATACTTTCCATGTTTGTCAACTTTAGTCCCTCTAGGGTATTCTTTCACACGTTCAAGCTTAAAACACGTGTCAATACATTATAGGACGTGAATTTTCAAGGTGTTACATCCTCACCCCCTTAAAAGAATTCTCGACCTCGAGATTTACCTAAATAAATGAGGGTACTTTTCTTTCATTAGGGACTCAACCTCCCATGTGTACTCGGGACCTCTACGGGCATCCTATTTAACCTTTACAATCGGTACATGCTTCCTTCGAAGCTTCTTAACATGTCGATCCTCGATCGACACAGGTTTTTCAACAAACTTCAAGCTCTCTTCTATGTGCACATCTGTATGTGGCATGACTAGTGATTCATCAGCGAAACACTTCTTCAGATTGCAGATGTGGAATACATTGTGAATACCACTGAGCTCTTCAGGTAATTTTAACTTATAGGCAACTGATCCGACATGTTCGATGACCTCGAATGGTCCTATGTATCTCTGGCTTAACTTGCCTTTCTTACCAAATCGCATCACTCCCTTCCAGGGTGATACTTTAAGCAACACCTTGTCACCTACCTCGAAGTTAAAAGGTTTACGCTTTAAATCTGAGTAGCTTTTCTGCCTATCTCGGGCAGCTTTCAGACGGTCACGAATCTGGACGATCTTGTCTGTCGTTTCAAAGACTATTTTCGGTCCTGTCAATTGGACATCTCCAACTTCCGCCCAACAAACGGGAGTTCTGCACTTTCTACCGTACAAGGCCTCGAAAGGCGCAGCCTTAATGCTGGTATGGTAGCTATTGTTATACGAGAACTCGATTAATGGCAGGTGGTTACCCCAACTTCCACCTAAATCAATCACACATGCACGAAGCATGTCTTCCAAGGTTTGGATTGTACGCTCACTCTGCCCATCCGTCTGAGGATGGTAAGCCGTACTGAAATTTAAGCGTGTGCCCAAAGATTGTTGGAAACTTTTCCAAAAATGTGACGTGTATCTAGTATCTCTGTCAGATATAATAGACACAGGCACGCCATGTAGAGATACAATCTTATCTACGTACAATTGGGCTAACATGTCGGAGCTATAGGTCTCCTTGATGGGTAGGAAATGTGCTGACTTAGTCAGTCTATCTACTATCACCCATATTGTATCATTTCCTTTCCTTGTCTTGGGCAACTTGGTGATGAAGTCCATCGTCACCATTTCCCACTTGCACGTGGGAAGTTCAGGTTGTTGTAGCAAACCTGACGGCTTCTGATGTTCAGCTTTGACTTGCGCACATGTAAAACATTTAGCTACATAGGTAGCTATAGACTTCTTCAAGCCTATCCACCAAAAGTTTGCTTTCAAATCCTGGTACATCTTATCAGCTCCAGGATGAACGGAGTATTTAGAACTATGGGCTTCCTGGAGGATAACCTCCCGAAGTCCTCCATAAACAGGAACCCATATTCGTCCATTTAATCTCAGGATTCCGTCCTTGCCCTGAGATAACTGTTCTTCAGTCACTCCTAGCTTTTCATTAGGATAGTTAGCATCTAACACAGCTTCCTTCTATGCAGCTAACAACCTTTCATTCAAACTGTTCTTTACCTCAATGCTCTTGGCATTGATTCTTATAGGCTTCACCCTTTCTTTTCGACTCAAGGCATCGGCGACTACATTCGCCTTGCCAGGATGGTATCTTATCTCACAGTCATAATCATTTAAGGTTTCCATCCAACGTCGTTACCTCATGTTCAAATCCTTTTGGTTAAACAGGTGTTGGAGGCTCTTGTGATCAGAATAGATCACACACTTGATACCATATAAATAGTGCCTCCATAGCTTCAGTGCAAATACAACGGCACCCAACTCCAAGTCATGGGTGGTGTAATTCTTTTCATGCACTTTTAACTGACGTGAAGCATAGGCAATAACCTTGCCTTTCTGCATAAGCACACATCCCATCCCGGTGTGTGATGCATCACAATATACCACAAATTCTTCTATTCCATCAGGCAATGTCAAAACAGGTGCACAACTTAGCTTCTACTTAAGGATATCAAAGGATTCTTGTTGCTTAGGACCCCAATCGAACTTTATTTTCTTCCTAGTCAAGGAAGTTAGGGGTGCAGCAATCCTTGAAAAATTCTCAATAAAGCGCCTGTAGTATCCTGCCAATCCCAAGAAACTGCGAATTTCTGTGGGCGTCTTCGGCTCTTGCCAATTCATGACAGCTTCAACCTTAGCGGGATCCACCTGGATTCCGCGTTCACTAACCACATGTCCAAGAAATTGGACTTCACGAAGCCAAAATTCACATTTAGAGAATTTGGCATAGAGCTTCTCCTGCTGAAGTAGTGAAAGAATACATCGAAGATGTTTCTCATGGTCGGCCTGATTCTTTGAATAAATCAGAATGTCGTCAATGAAGACGATAACAAATTTGTCCAAATATGGTTTGCAGACACGATTCATGAGATCCATGAATGCCGCTGGTGCATTAGTGAGCCCAAAAGGAATCACTAGGAACTCGTAATGACCATAACGAGTCCTAAATGCAGTCTTGTGAACGTCTTCATCTCTAACCTTCAGTTGATGATAGCCTGACCTCAGATCGATCTTGGAGAAGTAACTTGCCCCTTGAAGCTGATCGAACAGATCGTCGATCCTGGGCAATGGATACCTATTCTTGATAGTGACCTTATTAAGCTCACGATAATCGATGCACAGACGCATCGATCCATCCTTCTTCTTGACAAATAAAATGGGCGTTCCCCAAGGA
Source organism: Helianthus tuberosus (assembly GCA_030545235.1). Lineage (NCBI taxonomy): Eukaryota > Viridiplantae > Streptophyta > Magnoliopsida > Asterales > Asteraceae > Helianthus > Helianthus tuberosus. Next base: position 64,008,257 of record CM060451.1, on the reverse strand, counting down.
GACGAACTAGGTCTAATGGCTAGCAATTCATCTATTTGTGCTCTCAATTCCTTCATCTCTGTTGGTGCCAACCTATAAGGCGCTCTAGCAACAGGTGTTGCTCCAGGGATGATGTCGATTCTGAACTCTACTTGCCTATCTGGTGGCAACCCAAGTAGTTCTTCAGGAAAAACTTCAGGGTATTCAGAAATGACAGGGATGTCTTCCATTTTAGGTTTCGGCTCATCAATAGTCACTTGTGCCATGTAGATGACACAACCCTTCTTCAAACACTTAAAGGCCTTGAGCATAGTCACTTGCTCAGGCAGTCCATACTGGGTATCTCCCTGAATGGTAAGTGATTCACCAGACGGAGTCTTGATCACCACTTGCTTCTTATTGCAGACAATCTGGGCCTGGTTATGAGATAACCAGTCCATGCCTAAAACGATGTCGAAACCGGCCAACTTCAAAGGAAGTAGGGACAAAGGAAAAGAGTGGTTCTTAATGGATATGAAACATCCATCTAATATGGTTGAGGCGGTTTCGAAGGCGCCATCTGCTAATTCCACCTCATATTTCACACTTAAGGTCTTAACAGGTAAATTCAGCAATTTACAAAACTTATTATCTACGAATGACTTATCAGCGCCTGAATCAAAAAGCACTCTTGCATAGACATCGTTTATCAGAAAGGTACCTGTGATCACGTTATCGTCCTGCACAGCTTCCTTTGCATCCATCCTGAAGACCCTAGCATTGGTCTTCTTTCCTTCATCAGCTTTCTTTGCATATTTCGGGCAATTTGTCTTAATATGCCCTTTTTCGTTGCAACTGTAGCACGTTGCGTCTTTCAGTTTCTTGCACTCTAAGGGTTTATGTTCCGAAGATTTGCAAATCCCACAAGGCCTCGACTGAGATTGGGATTTTGAGTCAAGTCTGCACCTCCCAAAGTGGTGCTTTTGACAAATCTTACACTTGGGCTTATCTCCCGATTGATGCCCATCCTTCTTAGAACCTGACCCCCTCTTGTGGTCATTGTTTCCCCTGTGCTTCTTATCTGACCGTCGTGAGTTGTCATCCTCACGCTTTCTTTTCTCGGCATCCATGTTCCTCAGCGATCTCTGTCTGACCGCGTCCAGTGTAAGGGACAAAGATATATCAGCTACAGATCTGAAAGTAGCTGGCCGAGAGGCTTTCACGCTTGCCTTAATTTCTGGGGCTAAACCCCCAATGAAACGAGCTATTCTTCTGGGTTCCGGGGTCACCAGATACGGAACCAATCTTGACATGGTATTAAAGCTCGTAAGGTAAGCTTGGCAATCCAGGTTTTTCATCACCAATGACAGAAAATCCGACTCAATCTTTTCAACCTCATGTTGAGGGTAGTAGTTCTCCCTGATGAGGGCAACGAATTGTTCCCATGTCATATTGTACAGTGGAATCTTCCCTATAGCTTGAATCAACGATCTTCACCAGGCTAAGGCCTCACCCTTAAATGATTGAGACACAAACTTGACCACATCCTTCTTAGCGCATCCGCTGATATCAACCACGGTGTCCATCTCATCCAACCATGTCATACAGTCTATAGCTCCTTTCTCCCCAGTGAAATCCCTAGGTTTGCAGGAAACAAAATACTTGTAGGAGCAACCCTTATCACGGGGTCCTTGATTCAATACATTTTTTTGAGATGGAGCACTTTGCTGATTTGTGGACTGACGATCGTCATCGTCTTTCTTGGGCTCTTCTTTCTTGGAGGGTGGCTTGCTGTGAGCCTCAGAATGAGTCTTAGGCTTTGAATGCGGTGCAGATAGGGTCCTACTTTGAGTCCCGCTATATTCCTGATACTGCCGCTCTATTGCTTTTGTAACAGCGTTGTCTATTAACGCTTGCAGTTCAGCACCCGCTATATTAATCCGGGCATCGTTCCGATTCTCCATTGGGTGACTATTAATTTCTTCCGAGTCAGCCATTATATCTCGAACTGTTACATAAGATATTGACAAAAATTTATTTGGGAGTTTATTATGGAATTGCCTTTTATGGCAATTCATTAACCATGGTAAACATAGGCCATATTTGGTTAATTTGTTAATCATATCTATTTAGGATTTTTATTATAATTTATCCTAATTATAGAACAATAATAGTATGATTAGTGGCACAAAAGGCCTAGTCACAGGGACATTTTAAATCATAAACCATGATTTCAGAGAATCAAAGCATGAAGGTTTGAACGTAGTTCTTTACCTTTTTCTGACAGGGAGTCATAGACTACTACTGTCTTTTGTGTTATATGACAATGAGTATGGCCCGTAGGCACTACATCACCAATGGATGTTTAATGTATGATCATCTTAATTGATGATTTAAACCCATGATTTATAGATCATTAAGTTAGGTTAGGAAATCTTTTAAAGAATCCTATTATAAGAATGACGTGTGTGATTTCAACGAATCACGTCTGCCAGGAGCGTTAACATGTTTTCAGATGTTAACAGGGATTTAAATCTTTTTAACAGGTCTTACCATCTTGGCCAGGTCTTATACTGACACGTAGGCTAGGTTATACCTTTAAGATTCTTAGTTAATATTTAATGGGCAGATTATTTTAAAAGGAATGATTTCGATTCATTTATTTCATATAGTTATGCATATAATTACAAAACGAAATTTATAACTTAACATTCCATTAATATCAAAAGAAGTACACTTTGCCCTAAACGGGACTTTTAATAGACAACTTGCCCACGCAGGGGCTAAACCAAACAAACATACCCACGTAGGGGTCAACAGAAAAACATGCCCACGCAGGGGCAAAATACAAGAAGTCATACCCACGCAGGGGCTAAAGAAAGATAAGTCCACGTAGGGACTAAGTACAGATAAATGTCCACGCAGGGACTTGATTGAAATAGATAATACAACAACACATGTAGGGATTTAATGATCCCTCTTCTTCTTCTTCCCCTTTAGCAAGCCTGCTAAGCCCTTGAGGAAACCTTGTCGTTCCCTGCGATCTCTGTGAAAATCTCGCTCGACTTGGTCCAATCTTTAAAGAATTTCTTCCCGTTCTGGCGGGGAAAACCGTGGCGGCTGCGATTAGTGCCGACTCAGAGGTCTAGCAGGTATTTGGTACCCATGAATTAGGTACCCCACTCCCCAAGGAGCTCCATATGGTCCTTCCGGGTAAAGGGTGTTGTAGTTGGCCGCTACGAGGTATGGGTCGGCTTCAGCGTAGTTATAATGAGTATGAGCCGGCTGTTCAAACGGGTTGTACGCCATTGGAGTGTCGAGGGGTGCTAAAGTGGAAATCCCGTCCTTGCGCGAATATTCGCGCCCCTGTTCTCCTACGCCTTGGCGGTTCTGGAGGTGCTTGATGAACTGGCGGCGGTGGAGGCGGTGGCGTGACTGCCACGAAACGTGAATCCCCAGAGGGATCCTGCTGCTGCTGCTGGTGAGGTGATGAATGGTGAGAAGGTGTGAAGTATCATTCGTGATGGTTAAACCTCGCTTGATAACTATCTGGACCACCGTAGGGTGATCCGTGGAAGGATAATCCGTCGGAGATCTCAATAGGATGGTTGGGTGTTCCGGTTGCAGGCTCGGTGGGATCCGTGTCCTCGTCCATGTCCATTGCATTGTCTTCTAAGGAATGGTCCTCCGGTCCCAATGGCTTAAAACCCACTGGTTCTTGAATATAATTTGCCGGGTTGAACCGGACCTGAAAGACAGCAGTACGGTCGCCGAAGGAACGGTGCGAAGCAGATCGCTGCAACGGTAGGAAGGAATGACGGGAGTCTTCGGGCTCATTTTCCGAATGTGGCCCAAAGTAATGGCGATAGGGAGGTGTTGAGCTGTTCGAGACAGATCGTCTGGCGGGCTCAAAAAGGTTCCTCCTGTTTCCCTGAGGATCGGCACTCATAGTGGTAGAAGGAGTTCGCCGGTGCGAAGGTCCGGCCTCGTGATCGTTGGGGGCGGTGATTGGCCCCTTGCCTCTTCCTCCTCTTCTGAATCTTGGCAGCATTGTTAATCCTATCAACATAATTAAAAGATACAACAAGAAATATAAAGGACAAAGTTAAGATAAAAACAAAAACAATTTGGATTATTCCTATGTTCTTTGTCCAGACTCGAAAATTTAGGAATGTGCAATTGTGTCATTGAGATTAAATACAAAAATGCTAGTGTTTAATTCACTCAATGTTGGCTCTGATACCAACCTGTCACACCCCGATATTTCCACGTATGACCGGTGGGCCCGGTGGGGACTACCGTGACGTGGTTGGTAACATTACAGTCAAACAATACAATATTTAATATGCACAGCGGAAGCAAAAGATAGATATATTTCAACCGAATATAATTGTAATATCAAGTATCACAAACAGTTGAAAACAATCCACAGGTGGATCAAAAATAAATAGGAAACATTGTTCAACAGTTTTGACATCCAAGCTTGCGAGACTTATTGTGGACGCTAGGAGAAAGCCAGCCTAGTTCGCTTAGTACCTGCACTTAACCTTTTTGGGAAAAATATGTCAGTTTACACTGGTAAATACAATCAACTGACTCATTTTAAAAATGATTTAAAAATTGATTTGAATGCACGTGGCACAAACCTTTTATAACTTGGGATAATTATTTGAATATAATCTTGTAAAAGAATTACATGTTCCTTATGCGTTCAGTAGCCCGATCTGTAGACCGGGTTAAAGATCAATAGACACACCACATTATTTATTTTGGCACTGACGGGTGTACGCCTACACCTCGTGCTTAGGTCGTGGCCATTTCGTAAAATGATGCCAAGGATATCCGGGACATGGTCATTAACCCCCCAAAAGCTTTAAGCAAACAAAACATTTCAAAACGGAGCATATCAATGATTTAACCACTATTCGATTAAAGATTCAATGTCCGACCAAGCGGTACTTTATATACCATACCCCAAGCCCGTATAGGGAAAATAAGTCAAAAGTATTTACCTGAGCTAAATATAATAAAATATTCAATCCCAGCCGTATCAAATCAGCAAGTACAGATAGCTTTTACTAGGCTCCTATTCTGGAACGAAGGTTTATAATAACCTATTAGAATCCTAAAGGTCTTTAGTTAAGCTTAAGCTTAGACCGGTTAGTTTTAAAGGAAGATACGGTTCGAACGCGTGATTAAGCGAAGACCGGAATAGAATGTGGTTTAGACCCGACAAGTTTGAAGACTTGTATAATATGGTTAAACTAATCACATTCTGGATTTTGAGATAAAAACGATAAGGTTTGACCCGTTTCGGCTAATTTATGCAAACTAGTTACATAAACCGAACCGAACGCGTAAAAAGCGTAACGGGTAACCGAAAGAGTCATTTACAGGTTTCCTAAGTTAATATGCCTTAAATATGTTGTGATATCAGTAGGATATCTTCCATTATGCCCAAAACGAGTTTAATCTCAATTTAAGCCCCGTAGGGGTATTTTGGTCATTTTAAAGATTATAAAAGAGATTAATTAAAATTCTGAGATTCGGGTCCGAATACATCAGTAAAATAACTTATTTTAATTGGTCATATCAGTTGGTAGTAAGTCTTATAAGACAAAATGGTTTTAAACATAAACTATGTGTTTAATACTCTTAAAAAAGCCATTTTAAGCGATTTCCGGGTTATACCGGAAATCTGAGTTTTCTGATCAGGTTATAAAGTTTAAAATACTATATTTATTATATAAAACCAGTAGCAATTGGATTGGTGTCAAAATACTATGTAGAACTCATTTTATACACAAAAAGGGTATATTCGGTATTTACCGAATCAACGCCATAACCTTAGGTTATGAGCAGGTTAAAAATAATTAAAAATCTTTAAAAATCCCAAAATATTATATTACATCAGTGGGTAAAAGGTTTGGTGTCAAAAATTGGGTTTAGATAGGCTTTATGCTAATGACGCCGTTAAATTACTATAAAGCGTTCTAATTACGTCATTGAGCATAACTCCTAATCTAGACCTCCAACTGATGTGAAATTTTAGGGACATGTTTATAAATCAGTAACAAAGATTATTGTCCTTTCACATTTCTTAAATTCTCGTTTTATGGTCAAAAGGACATTATGGTCAACATTTAGCAATTAACGGAAACATGTAAACGAATCGGACAATCAACGAACCAGCCACAGAGGGTTATACTATCATGTAACCTGGTCCTAAGGAAGCTCTAAGGCATTTCCAAAACATACTAAATCGGGTCAGAACTGAAGTCAAAGCAAAAGTCAAAGTTTTGCGACTTTCGGTTCCGAACCGGGTCTAAATAGAAAATTTTCGGGTCGAACATGTTTAGACATGTTCTTACATTTATTACTAAGTTATATGAGTGGTAAAATAGGTTACATGCCTTCTACATTGCTAATTACGTGTTAATTCGCAAATTAAGTTTCTGTTGACTTTTTCTAAACAACTTTGACCCGACATTTGATATAGTTAGAGCGGGAATCAGAGGGTGCCCTTTTAAGGGTTTAATGCCCACATAATTACCAACTTATAACTACCTTCAATTCGACTAATCACTGGACCATTAATGATTAATCTCTAAGTCAAACATTAATTACGACGGTTTGCCTTTTAAGCTAATAACTAAGTAAAACTCAATTAAGGAAGGTCAAGTATACTTACAGAAGTCCTATGCACGATTAGAGATGACTTGGGAAGGCACTTGTGCTCCAGAAATGCTCAGAAGTGGAGTTGTGATGGTATGATCAAAATGTTGCAACATAAGGGGCTTTTTATAGTGCTTAAATCTCCCTAGATTGTTTACAACCAAAGCTACAACTGATCATGGATCATCCACAAGTGTCCCTAGTTCCTAGGAATTGTTAGGGGTCGCCCATGGAGTGGAAAATATCTTCTAAAGTCGGTTATTGTGCTTAAACAGGCTGGTGTCCCAACTTTCTGTATCTGGGGATCGGACGCGGCCCGCCTGAGTCCTGCTGTCAGATTTCAAACTTTTTCATTATTGCATCCTTGGCTCTTGATCCTTCGAAAGGGCATTCCACTTTATTTCTTGCATTATGAGCCCCTCAAATTTACTTATAAGGGCTTCAAGACTTATACCCACTTTGTTAAGTCCTTAGTTCGCTTTGTGTTTACCCGAAAAGTCATAATTTTCATCGTTGACGCTTTAACCCCTCGTATGCAAATTTGATCATAACTTTCTCATACGATAACAAAACTTTGTGAAATTTTTATCCCACATTCTAGTGAGCATAATTTACCATTACAAAGCTTCAGGTTTGCTAAAAGGTCACTCAGATGTATACTTTAAACATGTTGACACATTTAACCCCTGTAGTTTGTAATCTCTCACTTTCTCTCATATTTAGCTTCGTATGATCCATGATTTATTCGTTTGAAAGTATAAACATCATGTAGGGTTATGGTAAAGTATATTTATCCATTGTTGATCTTTGGAACCCTTATTTTCACATATTTTCCATGTTTGTCAACTTTAGTCCCTCTAGGGTATTCTTTCACACGTTCAAGCTTATGACACATGTCAATACATTATAGGACGTGAATTTTCGAGGTGTTATAATATGGGACTGGAAGAGCATCCGCAAACAAGGGAGCCAAAGGGGATCGAGAGACAAAACCTTCCAGATGGGAAGGTTTGCTGGTTCCAGTAGCATGTAGTGGAGAAACCTCAAAGGCCGGGGTAATACGGGCTGCACTGACCTCGGGAGTCTTGTCTCGGACTCGAGAGGAGGAAGGGGCAGTAGGAATCTCAATCGGAGCATTAGAACTTCCCTGCTCCAAATACATAAAAAAAGAACATCAGAAACCCACCAGAACAAGACCAACCAAAATCAGCAAGGATTCAAAAAGCCATCACATTAATCAAAACAGAATGTAAGAAGAAAACTTACCAATAAAGGCTTGCTCACAAAACTGGATGATCGCAAATGTTTAGACAGGGAGCCCTTGACCCCAGTAGGGGGAAGTTCAGAGGTGGCTTTCGTAGCAGGAAAAGCTTTTTGGCCACTAGCACTCCGGAGTCTCGGCCGGATATTGCGAGGGGCAGGAACTTGTTTAGGGCTGCTGGTTTGGGCTGCTTTTCGCTTACGGACCAAGCGACTCTCCAGCTCTTCGTCGTCATCATCGTCACCTGAACTTTTCACTTGAAGGGAACCGAGGGGATCCTCTTTCTCACCAGAGGAATCTTCTTCATCCTTCTCTTCGGCAGCAGAGTCCCCTGCCTGGACAGATCCCTCAGGAATCTTCTTCTCAGCGCCCCGGCTCATACTTGGCTCAATTTTGTCACCCATCATAAATTTGACATCCTTACAATCTCCCTGGAGTAAACTCCACAGGGTCATCTCTGCACAAAAAGGGCACTAAAGATGACTATACGAATCCCTTGAAAACTTTCAGAAAAGGATAAAAACAACAGATTAAAAACAAGGAAATACCTTTCTTGCCTACAAAAGCTTTTGGCCTGACTGGATAGAAAGGGCTTAATCCCCCCGTAGCCAAGATCCCCTCCGGAAAAGTAAAAGCCCTTGTGGGATTTTCATACATACGTTTCCACTGGACAATCTCAACGGCAGACAGAACTGGGATGCTGTCTTCAATAACTGGCTTCGCATCCCTCAACGGTGGCGATTCCGGTATCATAGCGGCAGAGACAAAGATGAACCGACTTTTCCACTCATTGGGATAAGTAGAGGTTGGCATGAAAGAATAGCAGGGATGGGATATGTTATCCTTCCGTTTGGCAAAAGTAAACCAATCCCCATCCGAGTTCAACTTATAGAACATGCAAAATAGTGGAATCGATGGTTCACCAGAAACTGCCACACAGGACAACTCAAAATGCACAACCCTCATGAACCCTAAGGGGTGTAGCTGTGAGAAATGAACCCTAAAATGCCGTAGCAATTCCACCTTAAAAGTCGAGAGCGGGTTACGAACACCACAAGAAGAAAATGATAAAGTATAGACGATAATCCGGTCAGGGGTACACTCCACTGAGTCATCAGGCCCAGGCAGAGTTGGGGAGAAACGTTTCGGAATCTTGTAGGCCTCAACAAAGGATTCCAAGTCTTTCGCCGCCAAGACCGAGCGAATCGAAGAACGGCCAGTACGGCTCATTGTAAGACGGAACGGTGATCGGAGAATTATAGCATGAGAAAGAAAAGGGAGAGATGTGAAGGAAAATGATGGAAGTTAGAAGAAACTAGAGGGACGGTGAAGGTTTTAAAAAGGATAACCGACATGAGAGGCAGAAACCGTCACATCACAACTTTCCAAATTTAAAACTATCCGGAGCACGTGTATTTAGGGTATTAAACCCCCGCCGTTGATTTCTGACATTTGAGGGCTCTCGGGAAACGAGAAGAGGCGTGTGATGATTAGCAAGGAGTGGGCCTACATTCTCAGCCCAAGAAGACTACCTCAATTAGCGATTATGACTCAGCCCTGGATCATGAGATTTGAATCTCAGAACCAGGGAATAAAGATGACTTGAAGACGGGCCAACCGGTTGCCCAATTTGACCCGTCTTGGGTTTCTATCATGTAGGCCCAACTGGTAAGGCCTAAATTGCGATACTTGTCTCTTAAGGGATTTTCCCATACTAAATGAGCGGGAAAAGGAGATTCAGAGGTAACAGGGGCCATTATTGACTGATAAGAAAAGGATCGTCGGCAAATACAGTACTTTCGAGCTGGCCTCATTAAATGAGGACAGCAATCTCGCCGTTGGGGCTCAGACACGTGTCTAAGTCCCCCAAAGATGGTCAGAAACCGTTAGATCTCCTCGGTACTTCTCCATTGAGAAGATAAGCCATCTCGCCAATATAAGAAACGTAAAGGGATCTACTTCTTCAACCAAGGTATCTCACTTAATTCTTTACATGATTATTTATTCCGACCATAATTCTCTCACATTAAATACCCACATTTATAACTAATCCACACCATAGAGGACATTCCGGCGATTGCTCTCGTCGGAATAAACTTCTCCTTCTTTCCTGGCAAGTTTACTTACTCTCACGCCGGAGCTTGGTCACGGATTCCTCCCCCCCACCCCCCGGGGTCCCCCGTGACGAGGCTAACGGTTTCCTTTTTTGTAGAGAACAGAAGCTGGGATATCATAAAGTCAGCGAAGACCCTTTGAACATCATCTAGGGATTTGGGGATTCGACAAATACGAAACACATTATGATCACATGTATTTAATATTTGTTACAATGGAGGGGAAAAAGGTTAAGAAAGCCTTACGAATTGATGCCAGTTCCCAAATATTTGAAAAGATCAAAACCCTTTAAACATTGTATTAATTAGTTAACAATCCGTACTTCTAAGGATTTACTGATTCAATGTATCACATTTTGTACTCCCAATATACATAAAACAATCTTTTAAAGCATAGAGTAGAACCCCAAATGCAAATTTATCAAGACAAATTGTCTAGCAGTTGGTGTGCATTAAGAAGAACCCAAAAGAGAGACAAACTTTAAGCACATATCATATAACAAAGAACAGACCATAGATTATGATACTGAAACTAAGGTGTAGAAAACCGTTGCTAACCTAAACAAACAAAATCGTGGAAGAAGCAGCGTACAAAACCACCGCAGGCTACCAACAGAGCACATCACTCGATCCCCTTTACTTGCGTCTTTTCCCTAACATGCATATACATATGTCAATTTTTTAGCTGCAAATACATTCAGATCTCGAGCAATACTTGAACACGATTCAAACAGAATTCATTATAATCAGATTGATTGAACAGTTGACCAAAATTAAACCAAATATCTAGAACTTTGAAAGACATAATGAACGATTTACCTGCTCAAACTCTCTTGGATTTCGGCATCTTTGTAGAACCCTAGCTGTAAGGTGTACAAACCATAGTTGTAAGGTGGAGGATGTAGTTTATGGTGGTTTGTGGCAGTTTGTGGTGGTGAGAGACATCCATCTTTCTCTCTCTATTTGTTTCATTTCTTGAGAAGATAGCAAGGAAGACGTGTATTTTAGTCAGAAAATATTGCTTTCCAAAACCACGGTACAACCCATGATTGCATTATTTACAACTCATATTGCACCATATAATCTTTTTTTAAACACACCCAAAGCTAAGAGTACAATCACCCTTCGCTTAAAGGTGTTACTTATTTATAATGTATAATGTATAATTTTCCACTTCTGTTATTTATCTGTTTTCTTAAATATTGAAGTTTGACCAAAGATGTTATCAACTAAAAAATAATACTTTTTACTTTTGTTGAATTTAAGGAAGAGAATATATGTCTGTAAGGCTGGTGGGTATGGTCCCGTCCTCCATCCCAGCGCCGGGGTCACCCCATCCCCCCCCCCCCCCCCCGTCTTCATCTCGTCCCCGTCCTCTCCGTCGAAGATCAGACGTTCACGGCGGTCCTCCAATGGTGGGCCCCCTTTCTTTCTTCTCGACGTCCTCTCCGTCACCCCATCCCCCCTCCCTCCCCCCCGTCTTCATCCCGTCACCATACCGACCAGCCTAAGAGAATCTTTATAGAAGAGGGACATGAATAACAACTTCAGCTAACCCATTGTGAGGCTAGCTCACTTGGTAGAGGTTTATGTCTTTTAGAATGGAGGTCTTGGGTTCAATCCAAGCAAGGAGTAGTTTAGGATTTATTTGGTGTAATTTAAGGGGTGTAAGCATTCCCACTAAAAAAAAAAAACCTTCAAATATAAATTTCAACCAATTATAAGTAGATGATAAAGAAGACTATAACTTATCAAAGTTCCTTCATTTGATTGGGACTGCTGGATCAATTGTAATTTCTAGATTGTATATGTTATAGTTGGTATAGTTATTGGCTTGTCATTTTTAATACAATTTTCTGTTAAAAAAAAACTTAAAAACTATTCTTAAATCCATGATCCAATTTAATTACCTCGATGGCCCGGTAGTCATTATTACATCTAACCCAACTTATATCTCAAGTAGTTACTAACAGACTAACGAATGACACATTCGCCAACAATCTTGACCTACGCATGACATGCGGCGTATGACTCATACGTTCTGCTCTGATCACGCATGACTCATGTGTGATTACAACACTTAGAGACAAACACAACATCCTGAAACTCTATCCTAACTTGCCCAAACACGATTGTATCATCTGTACAAGATTTCCTAGCTATGGATATATAAAATGCATTAACAAATTCCTCTTTGGACATGGCTAGAAATCTTCAATCCATAGTCTTTCTCAGCTCTCAATTTTGAAACGTCATCTTCAGTGTACTAATCAAAACATTTAAATATAATTTCAAAAACAATAATTTAATAAACACAAAAAGGGTTTCTTTTTAGATGAAGTTCTTCCTCGGCCTGCAGGGTCGATCAACTGCCAGAGGGGATCTTCATACATCAGACAAAATACGTTTCATGATATTCTGGAGAAATTCAGTATGTCATATTATATTGTTTTATTAAAAGTTAAAAAAAGAACTTGAAAACCATACCATGGGGTGAATCACATGTCCCTTAGTTTTTTAGTGGTTTGTAAATATGGCAAAATATGATACAATCTTATTACAATATTTGAAATTACTTTTTCCTATAATTCATGGTTAAAATGATAAAATGTGATACACTCTAATTACAATAGTTTGAGTTTTAAGTATATTTCCTTCTTTAATTTATTACTAACTAGTTTTTTTTTGACGTCGCACGTTGCGGCGAAACCGAACAAATGATAATGAAAAACTAACGTAACTTGAAAATAAAGCATTCGTTTAGAAAACCAAACCATTAGAATGGTTTATTTTATCATCGTACCATTTTTATGATACCAAATAAATATTTTATTTAGAGTACAACTTTGTTTTTAACAAAACTTATAACAGAATGTCAGAGAAAAAATCAAGCACAACTACGTACTTAAGTTTTTAGAAAAAAAGTTATAAACGTAAATTATTAAAGAAGTATAAACTAATCGATAAATTAATATATGCTCTAAAAAAGAAAAAAAAGAATTAAAAAATGGTATAAGAAATATATGGTTTTAAAAAAGGGGAAAAATAAAAATATGTTATTAAAAGTAAATATAATAATAAACTATTATAATATATTAAATAAAAGAAAAATAAAAAACTAGATATTATTATAAAAATAAAGTTAGTATTCATCGTTCTTCGTCAACAATATTTACTAGTAGGATTATCCCGCGCCAAGCGGCGGGAATTCGATCGGTATCGGTTCCGTGCGTTAGGATATCGGCACTCGCTACAGCAATCGAAAGAGAAAACATATAATAAATAATAAAGTCGTGGCGTGTTCAGAAAGATTTTGAAATATGTTTTACATCGATCGAACACAACGAAAAAGAATAGCGGTACTGATGTTGTTCGGTCGAAATCATTTTGGTATTGAAACGTCCAGTACCAAATAATAAATTACCTTCCGTCGTCTGTTTTGGTTCGGTTTGGTACGACAACAAGGAAATATCCATTTTCAATCAAATTTATATCGTAATTTTGAAAAAAAAATAAGCACGATTATGGAGTTAGATTTTTTTGTTATGTTAACGTACACAAGTTAAAACAGTTCATTTGGGCATCAATATGTCACCAGTTAAAACCAATAAATTACCATTCATCATCGGTTTCTGTTCGGTATTATCAAGCATTATTGGTTAAGGCTCGGTTTAATACGAAAGTGTAACACCCCGAAAATATAAAACTTTATATTAGAATTATAAAGTATAAATAAATGAGAGTTTACTAACTAGGAATTTTAACCTAGTTAGTTACAAGTCTAGAAATAACTTATAATAGGGTTGAAAGCTACCAAACTATATGTTGAACAAAGTGGAGGGACCTAAGTTGTTAAAATTGAAACTAAAATTTATAAAACAAATAAAAAATAAACCAAACACCCCCAAATGAGGGTCTGGTCGATCAGAAGAAAGAGCAGGGCGACCCCCATGCTCCAAACCCTAGAAACTCACTAAAACTCTCAAATTGGAGGTGCAAATCTGATCCAAAACGAAATCCGAGCTTAGAATCGTGATCCTCATCACAAGGGGATTACAAGGTATGTAAAATTTTGAGAAATCTCTCAACTTGAAATTCTCATGATTTGGGAAAAATCTGAAATTTAGGTTGCATGTGTGTATTATGATGATTTAGGAACAACTATAGTGTCTAGGGATAAACCCTAGACAAATACAAGTTGAAATCATATGGAATTTTAGTGAAACCTATGAACACCATTGTAGGTGATTAGTGGGTTATTTGTAATTTGATGAACACTAGGAAATAGATTGTTGATCTAGTGTAATTTGACAATTTTGAAGTGATTCCAGAAAATTAGAAGTTATCAATCATGTAAAAAGGTTGAATGATGTGAAATTAGGGCTAAATGATAAACTAGAGATTTGATGTTTAATCATGTAAAAATCTGCTCATGAAGTGTTTGTTGAAATGCCTCTATGAAGGCTTAAAACTGAAATTCCAAGTTTAAACGCATAATTATGATGTTTCGGTATATTATGCGAATTATGATTTAAAGAGAGTTCTAAACATATCATAAATGAACTCTATAGGAACGGGCGCAGGAGCGTCAAGCGGACAAGCGGCTGGCGAACCACGTTTGAAAGGCTTACTTTGAAGGTATGTAACTTGACCCGTTACGTTAAGTAAATGTTGATGATTATAATATGCGTAGTTGAATATTAGAATAAGGGTTGTTTTGAATTAAAGCGGTGATGTCGCTATATTGAATGATTGGTCAAAATTGGTTGGAACTCGTTGGTAGTCGTCATATGGGAGGATTCCTTAGACGAGCCAAACGGGTCGAATAATCAAATAAAGCATGGATTTTTCTTCGTAATTTGATTGATTTGTTTATTGTTATCGATTAAATATTGAAATATTAAAACACGAGAATTTAATATGTTGGTTTGTTAGAACAAGGATTCGAGGAAAGTGTGTGGGTAAAACAAACAAAAAGCCAAAACTCATATGTGCAGGATCTACCGTAAGTTACGGTGTCACCGTAACTTACGGTGGAGGTCAAGAGGCTTACGGTGGGAGTCTACTGCTTTACGGTGGACCATTGTTGTAAATTGACTACCGTAACTTACGGTGGAACCGTAAGTTACGGTAGAGCCTGAATTTTTATGAATTTTGTATAATTGTAAATATTCAAATTCACTTCGATCGTAGTTTCGATCAAGTATTATTTCTAAACATTCTAATACAAATGTCTTATGTAAACATTTCAGTTTTAGGTACTCAAGAATTACGGATGACAATCAAGCAAGCTTTTGAAGAACCGAACACATACTTTTGAAGCTTCCGCATAAATTAACTCGGTTTAAACAATGTTTATGATGTAAATTGTTTGCTAAACAACTTTTGGATGTTTAAGTTAGTCAGTAGAAAACTAATGTTTGTTACTTTAATACTCTATTTTTAAATCTTATGGTATAAAATGATCGTGGTATTTATATATATCGCATATTTACATTAAATAAAAGATGAGTGTTACAGAAAGCCACACAATATCTATTTTCATTAAATTTATTATCGTAATATTAAAAAATAAACACATTTGTAGAGTTTGAAAATTTTATTAAAAAGTTGTAGCTCGAAAGTTAAGACAAATACCTAAAATTTAGAATCACTACTAAAACTAAATAATAAGTAATCTATTATCAAAAAAACTAAAACGAATACCTAAATTATTATTATCCTAAAAAATTATAATCACCATTCAAATTAAATATTATATAATAAATAATTTTTTATTGAGAAACCTAAATCAAATACTTAAGAAATATTATCACTGTTCATCAGGAGTTTAAAATCATATGTATAATATTATATAATATGATATAATTTTATTCTAAATTTTGAATTTTACAAATATATTTTTTTTGTGTAATTTATGATTAATGTAATAAAATATGATACAATTATACAACAATATTTTAAGTTACTTTAGAATCCATGGTTAAAATAATAATAGATGATACAATCTTATTACCGTCTTTTGAATTCTAAGTACATTTTTTAATAAAACTAGGTTTATCACTATCGCCGCGTTGTAGCGAACTTTTTTTGTTATTTAGTTTATGTTTATATGTGTTTTGAAATCACTACGAGCGCGTTACGCACGACAAAAATAAAAAAGAAAATTTAGAAAAAAAAACTAAAAGATAACCCAAAGAAAATCAACAAAAAAAGTTGTATGGTAATGATGTTGTTAGTATGAAACTCGGGGCCAGAGATTAGCAAATGGTACTGGGCACCGGTACCAAGTTACCCGAACCGAAAGATCTTAAGTACTAATTCGGTACCGACTTTTGCCGATCCTGGTACCGGTTTGCTACCAGTTAACCCAACCCGTAATACAAAAGAAAAATCATCAAAGTTAAGAAAAATATGAAAATGTATTCAACTTAAAAAGTAAAGAAAATAGTTATTATTGTTATAATATTAAAATGATAAAAGTATTAAAAAAACTATATGTATTATTAAAATTAGAGTTAAATGCCTGGTTGGTCCCTGTGAATTGCGAAAATTGTAGATTTAGTCCCAATGGTTCATTAATTACACACTTGGTCCCAGTGATTGAAATTTTTAAACTCAGGTAGTCTTTAACGCTAACATTAAACCCTATAAAAAGAAGCAACTACTTTGTGCTTTCATGGGTTGTAATATGAGCTTAGCATGTTTTTCAAAAAAAAAAAAAAACTTTTGTGGTTCTCATTCATACATCTCTTTGCTACGTGTTCACTAGTCATCTAATCTTTTGTTTTGCAGGTCTTCATCTGCTATTTTGCTCATCCCCTCTTCTTTTTCATTTGCTTCTTTTTCATACACGTACAAATCTGGAGAGAGACTAGAGAGGAGGAATGACAGGCTACAGGTTCTTGGCAATGAAAGTGGTGGAGGAGATCGATGGTTGCGACGGTACCCATGTTTCAACTGTAGTGCGCTGCAAGCCGTCACCGATTGCTCCAAGGTTTGTCACCACAAACCCTAAAAAATGTGTTTGCTTTGATTCCTTTTTTTTTTTTGTCCAGTCTGATGCCTAAATCTCTTAAGGAAATTGCCAGCGACGAAAGATGACGTACACGCTCTATTTCACTCTCTCCGATCTGCTTATTCCGCTACTCCAACTAATTTGAAGGTTATCCTTTCTACGGTCGATCTAATCGCGTAAATCTATTTGTTTTTATATTTCCTATATCACCTAATTTGACTTAGGTTTTCGTTGTGTTTGATTTGATATAGATTAAAGATCTGTACGTCGTCTTTGCTGTCTTCACTCCCATATTTCAAGTATTAGACTTATACGAATCACTTTGATTGAATGGTTGTTGTTATTATTTCAGGTATTAGACTTATACGAATCAATTTCGGCTGAATGCAAGGGGTTCTAAATTCTTAAATGTTGGTTTTCCAGCTCTCAGAAGTTGACCAGGATAACCCTTCAGTCAAAAGAGTTGCTTGCTTTTATGTAAAATGAGCATAAGGTATTAGTTGAAAATTTTCTGAGACTTTTTAAGTCTATTAGGTAGATCAGTTGAAAATTTTCTGAAAGACTTTTTAAGTCTATTAGGTAGATAGAAGTGTAGCTACAAAGCAAGGTGTTTGCTTTGTTTGTGATGACGGGTCAAGAAGCATATTCCGTTTACAAGTATGCACCATCTTTATGTTTATACATTGTTAGATTCTCTTATTTAGATAAAAATATAATTTTAGAAGGTTACATGGGGCAGGATCAGCCGGAGAAACGGTTAGAATCTACATAGAATAATTTGAACCTGACTTCTAAAAACAAGTGACACTGAAACCTTTGATAGGTTTGTTTACAAAATGGTTACTGATTATGTTTGATTGTCTTGATTTTGTTGGTTCACTGACGTACATTGTTATGCTATCAGATCTCGCACTAATGTCTCAAAGCTAAAAGAGATCACTGGAATGGAAAAACCTACAGTAATTATCTAAAGATTCAGTTTTCCACATAACAGACTACTCAAAAGTGGCATTGTAGCAAGTGTTCTTCCACTTTGCCTTAAATTGTAAGCCCCCGGCCGCAACGCGGCGGGCGTTCCACCTAGTTTATTAAATTTTCCAATTAAGTCTTTATGAAATGATTAAATTGTCCCTCAACAATTAAAAAATAAAAAAAAACAAAAAAAAGATGGGCCCACCACTCATCTACTTCGCCCCCATCTCTCTCTCTCTTTAACCCACCACCACCACTACCACCACCACCTCCTCCACCCAGGGTCGGCCCAACAATTTTGGTGGCCTAAAGCGAATTAGAAACTTGAGGCCTTTTTCCAAAAAAAAACCACTATTTGAGAAAAATCCTCCTTTACCTGGCTTGGGACCGACAAAATAAACTTAAAGGTTTATTGTTGGCGAAGTTAATTTAAATTTTTTGCATTTTTATAGATTTTTTGTATGTGTAAAGATAAGTTCAACGCAACCCAAATATCATATATAATTTTTTTTCGAGTTGGAGACCCTATTAATTTAGAGGCCTAAAGCCCAAAACTTAAAATACTTGGGATTAGGCCGGCCCTTTCTCCACCTTCAACCCATCTTCAACCCACCACCTCCACCTCCACAGTCAACCCACCATCTAGACTACATTAATGATTTTAATGTACCGGCAACAAAGAATCCGATTTCCACATCCTTGATGGCAACAAAGTTCAAGTCCCTTTCATGACCAGCAAGAATAAACAATTCGTGCGCAAATATATCTTTTTAATGGAATTTATGATGAAAATGGTATAATATGATAGAATCTATATATATATGATAAAAAACCAACTGAATGAACAGTGATGGGTATATTAGGGATTTTGAGTTTTAATTAAAAAAGCAAATGAGATTAAATGAAGAGTAATTATAATATATTATAATCATATATTAACATATTAATAATAATAATTCCTATTATTTTCTATAATTTCTAAGATGGATAAGCTTGGTGTCAATCAATACTGGTACCGAAAATACCGGTACGGCCCGGTTCATTATCGGTACATAAAGGTAAAAATCGGTACCAGCCTGATACAAAAAACGCTAAAAGCCGGTACCGGATTGAGTTTGAAAATCTTTTAGTTCGGGAAATTCGGTACTGCTACACGGTACCATTTGCTCATCCCTGATCAGAGCTCCGTGGCAAGCGATACCGAAAATACCAGTTATGGTACCGGTATGTGAAGGTAAAAATCGGTAGCGAACCGGACTAGAAACGCCAAAAGTCGGTACCGAGTTGGTACTTAGGATCCTTCTGTTCGGGAAATTCGGTACCGGTACCCAATATTATTTGCTTATCTCTGACCACGGGTTTCATACGAACAACATCATTAACATACAACTTTTTTGGTTGATTTTCTTTCGATTATTTTTTACAATTTTTTACATTTTCTTTTTATTCTTGTTAGTGGTTCCGTATGCAACGCGCCCGTAGTGATTTTAAAACACATGTAAACACAGACTAAATAACAAAAGAAGTTCGCCGCAACACGGCTAGGGTGATAAACCTAGTTTTATTAATACTAGATATCTTTTATAAATGGAATTTATGAGACATGTATTTTCATAGAATTTATGAGATGATTTATGATATATCATTTTAATGGAATTTACGATGAAAATGGTACAATATGATATAATCTTATTAATACTAGATGTCTTTTATAAACGGAATTTATGAGTGGGGTGATGATCAAATAGTAAGTTTATTTTGGCTAGGAAGGATAGAAAGCAATAGGATTATTACATATGGCAAAATTTAAAATAAAGAGGAAGAGTATTTTATTCAATCGTATCATTTCTTCTTCCTTCTTCTCCACGGTAACTTCAAAACCTACCATTTTCAACCATTTCTTCACTTTCTATCTCAATAACCACTACATTATAGTGCGATTTTCGTCACCAATCAATGATTCAAACACCCGATCAACGTGTTCTTAAGCTTTTTTTTGAAGAAAACCCAGTTTAATTTCATACAATATCTCATTTTTCCTGTGATTTTGAAGATAATCACTCGATCCGTTCGATTCGACGCTGGTAAGTGTTTCTATCATTCAAATTTCGTCAATCGTTGAAGAAATCGGCTTCGATCCATGTAAGAAATTCTTTAATTTCATTTTTACGATCTGGGTTTTTGGTTTTTGGTTTTACGCCATTGCGTTTTACGATCTTGACGGTGGTCCAGGGGCAGCGCCCCTGGGAGCAGGGTCCAAGGGGCGGCAGCCCCTGGCGGGGTCCAAGGGGCAGAGCCCCTGGCTGGGGTCGAGCTGTTTTTTTTTATTAAACTGCTTTAATAAAAATGCATCAGAAAAAATAATTTTCCAGAAATTGCCTCATTTTCGTAGACAGGTTCTGGTTCTGTGAACAACAGTCTCTTTTGTGTTTTCTGGTCATTGCGTTTTAGAAATAAAACATTTTTGAAGTGTTTTTAGCCATTGCGTTTTAGGTAAAAACATTTTTATGTATTTCAGTTCAATGCGTTTTAGAGAGAACAGTTTCTTTGTTATTTTTAGGCCATTGCGTTTTAGAAATAAGACATTTTTATGTGTTTTCTAGCCATTGCGTTTTAGAAAAAAAGAAAATTTAAATGTTTTCTGGCCATTGCGTTTTACAAATAAGACATTTTTTAGTGTTTTTGGTGCATTGCGTTTTAGGTAAAACACATTTTTATGTGTTTTCAGTCCATTGCGTTTTAGAAAGTACAATTTCTTTTGTGTTTTTAGGCTATTTCGTTTTAGAAATAAGACATTTCTTTGTGTTTTCTGACCATTGCGTTTTAGAAATAAGACATTTTAAGTGTTTTCTGGCCATTGCGTTTTAAAAATAAGACATTTCTTTGTGTTTTTTGTGCATTGCGTCTTAGGTAAAACACATTTTTATGTGTTTTTAGTCCATTGTGTTTTAGAAAGTATACTTTCTTTTGTGTTTTTAGGCTATTGCATTTTAGAAATAAGACATTTATTTGTGTTTTCTGGCCATTGCGTTTTAGAAATAAGACATTTCTTTGTGTTTTTTGTGCATTGCGTTTTAGAAAAAGTCATTTTTTTACGTTTTTTTTTCATTGCGTTTTACGCAACTGGGTTTTTTCCATTGCGTTTTACGCAACTGGGTTTTCAAAATTTTCTTTCGAAAATATAACAATAGTATACTCGTTTTAAAGATAAAAAAACGCTCGTTTTTTGGTGCAATTTTTATAAAAAAAAATAATGTCGTATGAAAAAGTTATTAACGTTTAAAAATGGGGGGAATTGGAGGAGAGAGAAACTATTGTCTTGAATTGACTACAACGCCCTTACACAAATCCAAACGCCTGTTTTCTTCCATTCATTTTCCCTCATTTAATCTTAGCATTTGATTAAATCAATTGATGGTCAAGATTACTTCTACCCTTCCTAGCCAAATAAACTTCCTATTATATCCTAACCCTTTATGAGAGATATATTTTCATAAAATTTATGGGATGATTTATGATATATCACTAAATAAATAATTAATTTATATTTTTCACTTCTTTTATTTTTTTTAGTTTCTTAAATATTGAATTTTGAGCAAAGAAGTTATCAACTAAAAAAATAATACTTTATACTTTTCTTGAATTTAGAAAAGAAAAATATATGTTTGTAAGAGCATCTTAAAAGGAGAGAGACATCAATAACAACTTTATATATTGTTTACGTTGATGAATAGTAATTTTATTTTATAATAATATATAACTTTTATTATTTTATTATATTATATATTATCAATTTGTAATACATGTAGGCACTACCATGTTGTATTTTGTGCTTTATGTGAGTTTTGTGTTGGTTCATGTTGTACAATTTTAAATAATGTTTGTACATGGTTTTTGTTTGTCTATTGTTAAATATATAATAAACAAGTATAAATTTAGCATAAGTAAAATATGATGCTTAGAATTATTAAGACTATATTGACTTTTTTAATATCTTTATAACTTTTAAAATTACTTTTATAAAATCCCAGTATATCGTTGCGATGCATCTTTTTTTATCAATGTTTCGATTAAAAAAATTCGAAACCGGGTTGTGAGAAGTAAAATGGCTTTTCATTGAAAAACAACGAACCGAAAATATTTTGGGCATGTTACGACTACATTCTTTGGGTTTCCATTCCCTTTGCTATAGCGAGTATACCGATACTAATCAAGTATCTACCCGCTGCAACGTGCGGGTCAGCTTCACGATGTTGTAACATGTGCTTTATCTTTATTTCATGCATTCATCACTTGTACAACATGTTTTTTTCTCTATTAGACCCTCACTATTTAGAAACTATTTTGTTTATATTAATAAGTTGCATGCATCCATTTATATACTATTAATTGGTAACATTGTTAGGCATTAAAACTTGTATTTTTAGCTTATAAAGTTGGACATTGCTTTATGATAAAACCAGGTACTATAGTATTTATTTATATACATACTATTAATTGGTAACATTGTTAGGCATTAAAACTTGTATTTTTTAGCTTATAAAGTTGGACATTGCTTTATAATAAAACCATGTACTATAGTATTTATTTATTCATATACTATTAATTGGTAACATTGTTAGGTAGGGATGAGCACGGTACCCGTTCGGTACCGGTACTGAAAATTGAGAAAAGTGGGTACCGGTACCGAATACACCGACTGTAACATGGAGCTCATGTATAATGTTTAGAGGTTGTTTGGTAACTTTTGAATGGTTAAGTGATGAATTAGTAAGAGGTCTGAACTATTAAATGCTTAAGCAGTATGAGGTCTGAATTATTAAGAGACAATATAATGCTTAACTGTTCAAAGACAAATGTCTGACCAATTCAGATTAGAGGTCTTAACCATTGAGACTCAGTATAATAATTAATCATTCAGATGCAAATGTCTGAACCATTCAGATGCAAATGTCTGAAACATTCAGACATTTACTCACGAAACAAACAGTATGAATCATTAGTGTTGAACCAGTAAGAGATCTGAACCATTCAGACCCTCATTAAGAGGTAAATAAACAGCCCCTTAATTATTAACTAACCCATGCCGACTGAATTTGTAAGCCCCGGCCGCAACTCGACTGGGTCTTACATCTAGTTATAATAATTTATTATTATATTTACTTTTAATAACATATTTTTAATTTTTTCTCTTTTAAAAAAATATATATATTTTCTTTACCATTTTTAATAATTGTTTTTGCATTTTTTAAAACATATATTAATTTATTGATTAATTTGATACTTCTTTAGTAATTTACGTTATAACTTTTCTCTAATAACTTAAGTACGTAGTTGTGTTTAATTTTTCCCTGACATTCTGTTATAAGTTTTGTTAAAAACAAAGTTGTACTCAAAATAAAGTATTTATTTGGTATTATAAAATGGTGCGATGATAAACTAAATCGTTCTAATGGTTTAGGTTTCTAAACAACATGCTTTATTTTCAAATCACATTTGTTTTACATTATCATTTACTCGGTTTCGCCGCAACGCGCGACGTAAAAAAAACTATAAACAACTTTAAGTGTAACTTTCAATCAATTATAATAATGGGATGATAAAAAAGAGTGTAACTTATCTAACGATATAACTTAATTAAAAAATTATTCTCAAATCCATGTTCCAGTGCAAGTGTGCAACTACCTCGGTGGCTCGGTAGTTATTATTCAAACTAGGTTTATTACTATGGCCGCGTTGCGGCGAACTTCTTTTGTCATTTAGTCTGTGTTTACATGTGTTTTGAAATCACTACGAGCGCGTTACGCACAGAACCGCTGACAAGAATAAAAAGAAAATGTAGAAAAAAAAAACAGTATAAGATAACCGAAAGAAAATCAACAAAAAAAGTTTTATGGTAATGATGTTGTTCGTATGAAACCCGTGGTCAGAGATGAGCAAATGGTATTGGGTACCGGTACCGAATCTCCCGAACCAAAAGATTTTAAGTCAATTCGGTAGCAACCTTTTGTATTCCTGGTACCGGTTTGCTACCAGTTTTTACCTTCATATACCTGTACCGTAACCGGTATTTTCGATGGGTGGGTAGGGGTGTTTGTCCAAGGGACATTATTAATATGTGTGTGTATATAGTAAGTAATAAGTATTTTAATATTTAAGTATTTATAAAAAAAACAATTTTTAAGTGTTATTAAAGAAGGGGAAAGAGTGAAATGAAGAATATATGTGTTTCGGGTGGGTGGGTATTTCGGGTGGGGGGTGAAGGGGAAAGTGTGAAATGAAGAATATATGTGTTTTCTTTTTTGCATAAATAATTCTTCTTTAAATCCAATTTCCCACATGGGTATTGTAAAACTATATGTTTTTTTGGTGTCCTAGGGTGTTTCGGGTGGGTGGGTGGGTAGGGTTGAAGTCAACAATTTCGGCCGGAGGGTGTTTCGGGTAGGGGTGTTTGTCCAAGGTAGGGTGTTTCGGGTGGGTGGGTGGGTAGGGGTGTTTGTCCAAAGGAGGGTGTTTCGGGTGGGTATTTCAGGGACAATAATATTCATATTCATTGACTTTGTCACGTGTCTATATGTGAGTGGATGTACATGTGAGTGGATGTACGTGAACCAATAAGGAAAGTTTACTATTGATTATGATGTGACAACTACTATTCATAAGGTTGGTTTATTAATATATTGGATAATGGATAATGGATAATGTAAACCTTAATTGACTAACCCAACTGATAGCCCAAGTAGTTACTTACCAACAGAATAACGGGCTTCACTTACCTAAATAATAGTGCATTTAGTTACTAAAATAGGTATGGGCTGTACAGTAAGAGATTAAACGTAATAATTAAGATACTGGGTCCAGCTCAATTGAGCCCTTTTAAGTTTTGTATTTGTAATAACGGGCTTCACTTACCTAAATAATAGTCCATTTAGTTACTAAAGAAAAGATAATACACATTCAGGGGTGGACCTACCTTAGGGGAAGGGGTAGCCTCCGCTACCGTTTGGCGCTCCGGCGGTAGTGTAAATTTTGGAAAAATTTGACCTTTTGACGTTTTTTTCCGATTTCGTTACCACTTTTTCATAACACGTTACCGCTACAAAGATTTTCTAGATCCGCTATAAAACATTAAGGAAACAAAAAATAAAACCACACATGTAAGGCCTGCCTACATCCTAGTCTTCCCAGACCCCACTAATAGCTTGGCTATGGGTGAGATTATACTGGCTTTGGTTATTGTTGTTAAAATAAAACCACAGCTGTAAAATCTTATTTCTTCATAAGGTCCATGGCATATATCATCTTGACTCATAGTCAAAGGGTATGTGTTTGAGTATTGAATGATATCTATTCTTTCTTTGTTCCAGTGCCATTTCCTAAGGACTTTTTTTGGGTCTCAAATAGGACAAACGGAAATTCCTAGGTTGTCGAACTTATATGCACTTTTAATTATGTCAATAGGGTAAACACTATTAAGTGATTAATATGTAATTCTAACTGTATCTAATAATCCGTTCAAAATCAAACAACTGGAAAGATACCTGCTTAGCACAAGTGGTATCTTACCTAGCCCCACTAGTCAGGTGTTGGTGTTCGTGTTGGTTTCATACTAGTGTTGTGTCTGTAGCTATAGTCTAGGTCTACTACTAAATGCAAATCTAATTCTCTATAATTAGTGGCTCTGATACCAATTTGCCATACCCACAAATTTCCACATACGGGATTTTACTGCAAGCCGTGTGGCAAACCAGGATCCAAAACACTAGTCATATAAAACAATCTCTATATGAGAAAATTTACGTTTTAATGTAAAGTAAAAGTAATGTAAAGCTGTGCATCAAAACAAATGCCAAAAACCAAGATAAGTAAATGTATGAATGCAAACACCAAAAATAGTTTTTAATGTCATGTTGTGCTCCTAGCCGTAACTGAGTATCTTAGCGACCTGAAAAAGACATACAAGAACAAGTGTCAACACATAATGATGAGTGAGCTCACAGGTTTTGTTCACACATATAAAACAGTTCATTGTTTCAGTTATTTACAGTTTATAGTATTGATTAGTAGTTTCTTGTTATATTTAGAGGTAGCTAACCTAGACCTTATGTCACTAAGCGTTCTCAACCGAAGCTAACTATTTATGCGTTGTTGCCTTTGATTACCAAGTCTATCACTGACTATGGTGATGTGATAGGCAAATTTAACACCCGTTCGACCATTACCGGTCGAGTTAGCGAGACTAATTCGGATGAAGTGTGCACTTTCATGACCATAACTAATATAACAAAAACTCTAATACTAATGATGTTACTTATCGTAACGTTATACATGCTTTCTCCCCCTGTGTTTTGTAAAAGTTAAAAGAGTAGGGGTCGTGAACTCACCATTGATTTGCTCGACTAAAATTAAAGTGACTAAGGGTAGGTGTGGTTAACCACATCCTGATATGGTTACTGTTTTAGTGTTTGTTATCATCATGTAAGTCACTTGAATTTTACACGTATACTAACACATAACATGTAAACACAATGACACTTAGTTATCCGTTCGTGTGGGTGTGTGCAGGTGTTCATCTCATAACATGCAACACGTCTAATGATATTCGTTTAGGTATCAAACAAAAATTAACTCCTTGTAGTAACACGCAAACACATTTAGAAACATATACATTAACTTTCAGCAGCTCCAGCTCAACCTTCAAAGTTGAGTTGTATTCGTGAATTTTGTTAAAATAATTAACGAGCTAGACAAATTGCAAATAATTTACGAGATGTTTCATAAGATCCAAAAAGGTTTGTGAAATTTTCTCAAAGTCTAATTGTTCACAGAACAATTAGTAAAAATCATTTAACACATAAAGGGCAATTTCGTCACATTTTATCGACAGTTTACGGTTTATTTTATATAAAAAATCTTGTCGATCCGATTGACGAAATTCCAGTTGGAGAATATTGTGACCTCCTAGGAATATCTACTGTAAAATTACAAGTACTAGCTCTAAAAATAGACAAAGTTATGACTCTCGCAACAGGCTGCAGTTTCTGCAGCAAAACACAACCTACACTTGGGTTTCCGTTTTAATCCTTTGCCTGACCTAAACTTGTCGAAAAATTATGATTCTAGTTGGGTTTGAAAGCTATTTCATTGAACTTCATATTAGACTCAAGAAACATATGTTTTTGTTATGTTTTGATCAAGTTACAACCAATATACAAGTTAATATAAAATTCTACACAGAAACCATTTTAAACCCGATCCTTATAAAGACGTGTTTATGAACATACTATCATACTTTTCGACTATTATTGCATGCATATCAACATGTAGATCAGTTTATCATCAAGATCATCAAGTTCATGTTATATATCGAAACCCTAGCATGCATACATACATACATACAAAACATACAATCTAGAATCTTTATGAACGATCAAAACTTTTATCTATACAAAACCCTAGAATTCAAGATCCATGTTTTCAAGTAAACATATAAACAAAACTCAGTTAAATGCTATAACTGGATTGAGATGGATTGCCAGACGCAATGGAGATCAAGAAAACTTGAAAAGAATAAGAGAGTTCAAAGCTTGGAGATTACAGTCGTCGTTCAGAGATAAGTTGAGTTCGCAGAAACTGTTATGATTAGAGTTTACATGCTAAGTATTTATATATACAGAATAATCTAAGTCGGTGGGTTTTTTTTCCTGAATTTGTATAAAAGCTCAAAGGACCGCGTTTCCTAGCAAGATAAAAAGGGTTCGAGTTTATATAATTAAGTTCCGAATTTGAGAGTAAAGGTGAGGGGATTCTGAATTTATGGATGGGAGTAGGGGTCCGAATTTGTGAGTGGGGGGGGGGGGTCTGAATATATGTAGAGGGGTTAGGGAATGTCCAAGTTTAAGTGTTTGTTTATAAAAATTACACAATGAGTCCCACAAGCTACAACCTTGCAACTTATGTAGAAAGTTATCCTAATAAAAATTTGCGCTATGACGAGACAAATCTCTTGTGTGTTCAAACTTTACCGTTTGTATCGAAAGTTAACACGTTAACTTGAATGTGTGTACGTAACTATGCGTTGTGTTATAACTTTCACGTTAAATACAATAGCAAGTATTATGTAATTGTGTGTATAAAATCATATTGATTTAACGAAGAATGTTAACGGTGTTAACCTGAAAGTACGGGTGTCACATTACATATCACGTTTATAGAAGTTTTAGTCTTGTTTGGGTCAAGAATGATTTGCATAGAATTTAATTACTAGGCATTTAGCATGTTTAATGGGTTTGGGAGTTGGCAAATGAGACCTAATATAAAAGGAGGCTCATTTGCTTTTTGTCATAACCCTCCATAATCTTCCACCCACATTTCACACACACTCCTGAGTTTCTCTCTCTAGAAACTCCCTAACCCTAGATCTTCAAATACAAATGTTGTAATCAAATTCACGTGATATTAATACAAATATGTGTAAATTAAATCATTATGTTTGCATTTGAAACATCGATTAGTGGATTCCGCACACTAATCGATCCAAATTGCTTGAATATGGTGTCTTCTTCATTTTTGTGAAGAACAAGATCAAACCTTGGGAATTTTAATTTGTATCAGAGCACAAGGCTCAATTCTACAAACATATTGTGGGTTTGTGGATAAAATTTGCAAGAAATTTGATGAAATTGCAAAAAAATGGATTGTTTTTGAGTGAAAACCCATTACATATGCTTGGGACTGTTTTTGGATCGAATTAGACTGTGTTTATGGTTAAAAGGTTTGGATTTATATATCATGACAACTTAAGGTGCATGAAAAGAATTACACTACCCATGATTTGGAATTGGGTGTCGTTGTATTCGCACTAAAGTTGTGGAGACATTATTTATATGGCACAAAGTGTATGATATACACTGATCATAAAAGTATCCAACATCTTTTCAATCAAAAAGATTTGAATATGTGACAACGCCGTTGGATGGAGACATTGAACGATTATGATTGGGAGATTCATTACCATCCCGACAAGGCAAATGTCGTTGCTGATGCCTTGAGTCGCAGGATTAATGCCAAAAGTATTGAGCTCAGGACTAGCTTGAATGAGAAACTACTTGATGCTCAGAAGCAAGCCTTATTAGAAGCAAATGCTTCTATTGAAGGATTAGGTGGAACTGTTGACCAGTTAGCACCTGGGAATGATGGAATCCTGTGATTTAATAATCGTATTTGGGTTCCTATCTTTGGAGGACTCAGAGATCTAATTCTACAGGAAGCTCATAATTCTAGATATTCTGTTCATCTTGGAGGAGACAAAATGTACCAGGATTTAAAAAAGAATTATTGATGGATGGGTATGAAGAAATCCGTAGCCACTTATGTAGCTAAGTGTCTGACGTGTTTGCAAGTTAAAGTTGAACATCAAAAATCATCAGGACTGCTGCAACAACTCGAAATTCCCACTTGGAAATAGAAAATTGTAACTATGGACTTGATTACCAAGTTACCAAAGACCAAACATGGCAATGACACGATTTGGGTGATTGTCGATAGACTTACTAAGTCATCCCATTTTCTGCCAATCAAGAAGACTTACAGTTCCGACAAATTGGCCAAGTTATATGTTGTCGCAACCCCCGTCCCCTATTTGTCCCAGGAACGAGCGGCCGCGGCCAGTTTCGGTGGTATCCAGGTGTTTATCATTTTGGCAGCGGAAATTACATCAGGACCGTAGTTAGGAAATATTTTATCAGAGTAAATACCACACTTTATATAAATATATTGGAGTAAAACCCAAGTTTTCATTACAAACTGTTTTGTAGGGATAAACCCCATTTTATTGAAACAAAACATCTTCTTTTATTTAGGTAACTTTTATAGCCACTTTTTCCAAGCTTTCAGTGTTGTCCAGCTGGCTTCTAGTTGGCTTTCACATTTTGTTACCTGAAACGCGTTTATAAACATTTTTTTAGTGGGAAATACTGGTGAGTGAATCCCAGTTTAATCAAGAAGAGTTTTATCTCTTAACAGTATTGAGAGCGATTACAATGTTTACATCTACACAATTACTCATTCAGTACTGTCAATCCTGACTTGTGGGTCATATTACACATTGGCTAACTCTTTGTCCAATGGTAACGTGTTCCATATTTTGTATACAAAACCCAACGTATCGGCAGTAATTGAAGAATTACAAAGACTCAATCACTGCTTAATCACATTGTAAAATATTTAAGGTTTTGTAAAAACAGTTTACAAAAAGGAGATTACTCACATTGTTGTCTTAGATTTTCTTTAGGGATTTCCTGGTGATTATCTATTAAATACACAAATGCACAGGCGTTATTATAATAACCCAATATTTACATTAGGAATACCCTTCCTGAGATGGCATTCCAACGACTACGTCGGGCAGAACCACGACAGCCGTTACGGAACCCTGGATCAATCGGGCAGCGTATCTAATACGTAACCGGGGGTTATGATACTTACAACGAGGCAGAACTTCGTTATTTAGGAGGTATTTTGCCCGCTATTATAATTGCTATTCAGAATATTGAGAGAGAGATCGAGAGATTAAGCGATTGTAAACTGAGGCTGGAGGCCTCAATTTATAGGTGATTTTTCGACTTCCCTCGCGGCCCGCGTAAATGGTAGCCGAGGGCTATGCGGCCCGCGTAGTAGGCTGGGTAGGCCCTAGCCTGGCCTAGTAATCGGTGTAGGTTCGACAAATGGCGTGACACGTGGCAGCACCGGGCTGTGCCTTGACGACTGGCTGTCGCGCCCCGCGTAGGAAGTAGCCAATGGCTACGCGCCCCGCAACAACCCTTCAATTTTTTTTAATTAAATTTAATAAAAATAAAGGTATTCGGGGCCTGTCTTTGCATACGAGGTGTATTTTAGGACATATTGGGACATTCTAATTATTTTTAGGGTGTCGAAAATTATTTTGGAGGGTTGTTATATCCTCCCCACCTTGTTTTAGAGCTCGTCCTCGAGATCTACTGGAACAGGTGTGGATATTTTCTTTGCATTTCTGATTCAAGCTCCTATGTGTACTCTGGTCCTCTTTTGGAGTCCTATTTCACTTTGACCAGAACTAATCTCTTGTGCTTGAGGTTCTTAACTTTCCTGTCTTCAATCTGTAGAGGCTTCTCTACAAATTTTAACTGCTCATTTACCTCTATATCTTTAAGAGGTACCATCAGTGACTCATCAGCTAAGCATTTCTTGAGATTAGATACATGAAATACATCATGTATTCCTGCCATTTCCTCTGGCAGTTGTAGCTGATAAGCTACAGGTCCTATTCTTCTAATAATCTCAAAAGGTCCAACATACCTGGGGCTTAGCTTTCCTCTTTTGATGAATTTTACCACTCCTTTCCAAGGCGAGACTTTCAATAGCACTTTATCTCCTACTTGAAATTCCAATGGCTTTCACCTGTTATAGCATAACTCTTTTGTCGATCACGTGCTGCTTTCAATCGTTCCTTAACTTGGATGATCTTGTCTATTGTTTCTCGTACTATCTCAGGTCCAGATAATTGCTTTTCTCCAATTTCTGCCCAACAGACTGGGGTTCGACACTTGCGTCCATAAAGTGCTTCGAATGGTGCAGCATTGATACTTGTGTGATAACTGTTATTATAAGAAAATTCTATCAATGGTAAGTGGTCGTCCCAATTACCTTCGAAATCAATTACACAAGCTCTAAGCATGTCCTCCAGTGTCTGAATCGTTCTTTCGCTATGTCCATCCGTTTGAGGATGATAGGCTGTGCTTAGATTTAACTTGATTCCCATTTCTTTTTGGAAACTTGTCCAAAAATGAGAGGTAAAACGACTATCTCTGTCAGAAACAATTGATAGAGGAATTCCATGTAATGAAACTATTTCATTTACATATAGTTTAGCTAATTGTTCCATACTGAAGGTTACCTTCATTGGTAGAAAATGAGCTGACTTAGTTAGCCTGTCTACAATCACCCAGATTGTATCATTACCTTTTCTTGTTTTGGGTAATTTGGTAACAAAGTCCATTGTTATTAATTCCCATTTCCAAACTGGCATTTCTAACTGTTACAACAATCCTGGGGGTTTCTAATGTTCAGCTTTAACTTGTGAACAGGTTAAACACTTAGAAACATAAGCTGCTATATCCTTTTTCATTCCTATCCACCAGAAATTCTTTCTTAAGTCCTGATACATCTTATCACTTCCAGGATGCATCGTATACTTAGACTTATGGGCTTCTTCTAATATATGGTGGCGTAGGTTTCCTAATTTAGGTATCCATATTCTTTTCTTTTGGAATCTCCAAATTCCATCTGTTCCTTGTTCTAATTCCTTAATCATTCCTTTCAGTTTCTCAGATCATCCTTGATTACTGATTCTTGTGCCTTTCTAATTTGTTCATTTAAATCTACTTGTAGATTTAATTTAAGAGAACGTACCCTTTTTGGCTTTTCATGATACTTTCGACTTAAAGCATCAGCTACTACATTGGCCTTTCCTGCATGATACTGGATATTATGTGACACCTGTGTCACTGCAACCATCAAACAAATACCAAACCAATGAAATATTGTATTTCATACTTTGGACTTGTATAAATATGTGTATCTTTTGCACATATCAACTCTTGTTCGATTTCAAGCTCTAAATCGCTTTCTGGAAGGTTATACGCGCGCTGATGGGTAAATATAACCAGTTTAACGCGACAAACACTCCGGAATAGTGACATATACTTAACATACCTTAAATAACCTTTACATAACTTAGAAATAAGTTTTGAAGGCTTTGGTATGGCAAAAATCAAGTTAAAACGCTTACAGGGACTAAAGTTGACATGGGGTTTGGTATAATTTTTAGCACATTTTAAGTTCCCTATACTTTAACTTCATTTTTGAGCTTTGAAATGGGGTTAACGGGGCTTAAACGTGTCAAAAATGCATCAAATAGCAAGTTTGGAGCTTCAGGGGCCTGTTTTGCCACTTTTGAAACATCCTGGTCTGCAGGTGCTTGCGCACCTCAACACTCTCATTGTTGCGGTGCGCAAGCAGGGGTCAGATATGCAGAAAACCGTTTTCTCAGCTGTTAACAGCCTTTAACCCCTCCAAAGGCCAAGGCCAAGTGTCAAATTCTTGTGGTGGGAGCTATATGAGTTACCACAACATTCCGACAAGTGTACGGCTTAGATCGTGCCCCCTTTTCCAAGAAACGATCCTAACGGTGAACCGAAAACTATAAATACCCACCTCCACCCTTCACTTTTCCTCACAAGAATCTGATCTAATGTGCTCTAAGTTGAAACCTTTGTTTCATACCTGAGCTATTTTGATCTAGATTAGCATTCGGGGACCCTTTGTAAGTGTTCCTTCGTTCTTTTATTGTTTTTCGAGTCCGAAATTCAAACTTTGTTTGACTTTCTGCGTTGACCAGTTAATGGTCAATGCGAAGTTCGTTTGAACTTCGCAACGTGATTGTAATCACGATGGTTATAGTCCTTTGTGACTATGCCTACTGATTACCACGTTGTCTAGGGTCGTAAGGGTAAGCGATCTAATAAATCGCTTATACCTTCGAACCCGACCCATTTGGTCGATCATTAGGATCCGACGAAACACATTAGGTGACCATAACATATAGGGAATAACCTTCCGAGGTTATACCTTATGGTCGCTTCGTTTAAGTAGTTGTATGATAGGTAGTTTATATGCTTTAGGTAAATTACCAAAATACCCCTTTGATGCCAAAATTCATTTTAAACATATGTAACATAACTTTTGACATCTAAACTGATTTGACAACAATATTAGACATGTCAAGGCATATGTTACTTGTCATAGGACTAGTTAGGCGGTCCGAACGCGTTTCACGCGAACGACGCGTTAAAGTAGCATAAGCTACCTAAACGGGTCGTAATGGGTCGAAAACACTTAGGTTAGGTTTCATTTAGTATGTAGGCTTTGTTAAACCATATTACACGAGTCACCATACTCGTTTGGTTTACGAAACCTCATTCTATCCAATCCTTCGATTTAGGTCTGGTATATTAACATAGTACCTATACTAGGTGCCGTTTGATATCCGTGATCTCTATCATTGCTTGGTGGTTATCTTAGGACTTCTGAGCAATCTCAAGTGAGTACATAGACCCCTCTTTTACTGTTTTCCAAACTGTTTTGGGGTGAAACACATGTGCCTACTTGTTACTTTCATGCTTTCCATGTTTTCACATCATATACTTGTTATGTTCATTAGTACACTATTAGTACATGATTTACATTACATTTCTGCTATGTATGTTGACTGATAGCATGCTAGCACATTGATTTACATGACTTTTCTGCTTTGTATGTTAACTTAGCATACTTAGTACATCACTTTACAATACATTTCATGCTATGTATGCCCATTGTGTGCATACTTAGTACATTGTTTTACATTACACTTATGCTATATATGTCCATTACGTGCGTACTTAGTACATTGTTTTACATTGCATTTCTGTTGCATATGCTCATCCAGCATATGAACACATTATACTACATTTTGAACCGTTGTAACCATTTGACTATGTGAACCGTCGTAACCCTTTGATTATATGAACCGTTTGTAACTATTGAACCGTGTGAACCAGTTGTATCTGTTGACATGATTTACATTTCACAATAGACATTTGACTATACATAAACATTTCTACAATTGTTAAACATTTCATCTTGATGGTTTGGTTTGAGTAACTGATTTAAGTAACGAGGCGTGTGTAATATGATACAAGCATGGTGGATACGCCGCTGGTACTTCCTATATATAAGTGTTTGTATGGTATCACATATTGTAGCGTTATTTAAATCATTTCAATTTGAGACATATAACATTTTATACAAATAACATACTTTTCACAAGACATTGATTTACAAACCACTTATCTTATACAAACTCATTTGGCATGGTTATTCATTTAACCATACATTATTCTCTTATTTATACATATCATTTGATCTTATCGTTTTTCAAATGATTTACAAGACAAAGCAAATTACAAGGTTCATGACTAAACATTTTCTCAAACATAAGTCATGAATTCTGTTTTCACAAAACCTATGTATCTCACAGGCATTTTTATGCTGACGTACCTATTTTCACATGTGTTTTTAGGAGATGATGCATAGGACTTATCAAGACATACTTAGGCGGACCTGTGCCTTAGTGACTTAAAACGAGACAAGAACTAGTTAATTTTTGTTATATACTCTTTGTTTCTTGTTTAAAACAATGTAACTCTCTTGTTTGATTAATAAAATGAAACTTTAATTGCCATGGATTTGAAACAATTAATTCTGTTACAACACTCCCCGACGTTTCCGCCACGTTTTGTATGTTATACGTGGTCGGGTGTGACAGAAAAGTTGGTATCAGAGCCAATGGTTATAGGGAATTAGGTTATTAGTAATACTTTGACCTAGTCTATAACCTTTCTAGGACCCTAACGCGAGTTTACTTGCGTTTAGTCATAAAACAATACCGTCACCTATCCTTAGGCGACGACCACAACAAGAACATAAATTTCAAAACCGCTTTGAAAACTAATCATCGGTTCTAGGATGATTGATTACTAGGTTTTGAACCCTCTATTGTAAGGTTTTGAACTCTTTGTTATAAGGTTTTGAACCCCTTTGAGTTTTCAAAATCTCGTCAAAGTTTTGGGTCCTAAATAGTGTGAACATGTGCAAACTGGAAGAGTGAATGCCTGTACCCTGAGTTTTCTGTCTAAGGCTAGAGTGTTCGTACAAATCCACATAATCGGACCAGTCACTCTTACCTGGTAACTCTTGGGGTGAGTGTCCACTTATAGGCGAGTATGTCTTCGCGATACACTATGAAGATCTAATTGCTTTGATTCAGCCTTTGTGTTGTTTGTTTGCTTCGTGGTTCAAACAAATGACCATCAACCATGATTTTGGTCGGTATTTATAACATCCTTTTCTTACCCAATGCCATTTCATTTGTTTTCTTTCTTGTTTCTCTTTTAGAATGCCTCATCGACGCGAAAACCAGATAGCGACTGCCGAACTGGCAGAAATCATTGCGCAGCAAATGGCTGCTCAATTCCTAAACCTCTTTGCTCAATGGAACCAAGCCAACAACAACAACAATGGTCCATGCAATTTCAAGAGTTTTAACTCGGCTAAACCACTCAAGTTTAGTGGTTCTGAGGGAGCGACTGGGCTTCTTCAATGGTTCGAGAGCATTGAGAATACTTTCCGCCACGTGCAGTGTCCTGACAATCGCAAGGTCGAGTTTTCTTCGAGTGTGTTCCAGAAGAGGGCCCTTACGTGGTGGAACGGGGTTATGAGAGATCGTGGTGCAGAAGTTGCTCTAGCACAGACATGGGCTGAACTTAGGGTCCTCATGATGAAGGAGTTTTATCCTCGTCACGAGATCAGGGCCTTGGAAAGGGAATTCGACATTTTGAAGCAAGATAGCGGTGAGCATCGAGCCTACACGGACCGTTATGAGGAGTTAAGTCTGTTATGCCCAAACATGGTCACGCCTTTGGATAAGGCAATCGAAAAGTACATTGATGGCCTCCCTGACTCAATACAAGACATTGTGACTGGTAGCAACCCTACTACAGTTAGACAGGCCATAGAGCTAGCTGCAACCTTGACTGAATCTCAGATCAAGAAACGTAAGCTTTTCCGAAAGGGTGACAAGAAACCGGTCGAGGAATCGAAACCAATCGAGGAATCAAAGACCATGGATGAACAGACTGGATCCCCTAAGAAGTCAAAGAAGCGAAAGGCTTCTCAGAACTTCGCCATGGTTACTCACAATGATCAAGCCGTCCCCAACCAACCAGCTCAACCCCCTGCCAGGAAACCCTACAACGGAACTGCACCCTTGTGCAACCAATGTGGTCTACATCATCATGCTGGTGTGAAGTGCCGCACATACCAAGTTTGCGGACTTATAGGTCATACAGCGAGGGTTTGCCCAACAGCAGCTGCACCAAATCAAGTTAACAACAATCCTGCTCAAGCTCGTTTTCCACCGGGGTCTTGCTACAACTGTGGCAAGATGGGCCATTTTCGTAGGAATTGCCCAAAGCTTGCTAATGCAAATCCAGCGCAGGGATGAGTATCTGACCGACAGAAGATAACGCTGTTTAGAAAATAATCGAGCCTTGTGTATTATTTTCTTTTGTTATCACGATCTATGAAACAGTTGTTGTTATTGTTGTTATAAATAAATCATTCATTTACATTTCAATATGGTTATGTGGTTGCATATATAAACATATCCTCTACAATACCAACAATCAAGGAACCATATTCCTTGAAGAACAGACTACCCCCAAATTTCTTCCATTGTATGATCTCTTGCGTTTTCCACGAAAATCCTAAGTACCCGTTTCTTCCAAGAGAAACGAAGTACGAGGTGCCAAGTTAATAGCAATCAATAACAAGATAATAACAATTAAACAATTATGTGATTATGTGCTTATGTGTTCCCTTTTATGTGTCATGTGATCCAAATTATCTTATCCAAATCCTCGTAGAATCTTACATATCCTTGTACAAAAGATTCATAGTAGGATACCCAAAGGTACTACCTAAAATCCTTAATGGACTTCTACGCTGTAGTTAAGTCCCTTGGATTATAAAGTACTACTTCATAATTAGACCCCTTTAGTGGTCTAGTTAAACTGATCGATCCAAAAATCTGGTTAGGAATATTATGTGATGATATAGATGAAAGGACTCCTTGGTGGCCTAATTAAGAAGATCCTATGTCGATCTAATTAAAAGGACCCTGTGGTAGTCTAGTCACCCTCATCACAAGTTTGATATCCTTCCCCACAACATTACAAAACGAACTGTGCAAGGAATTACGTAATTATGGATGCATACATAATTATGGAATTTAGTGCACAGAAATCACAGCAAGTTCTATCATGTATCTAAGTTAACCCAATTCATTTCCAATTCTGATGAAGCATCCGTTGAGGAAAAATGAACTAGCTATTCATTTTTCACTTCCGAGGAATATCCGTTGAGGAAATGAATATCCATTTATCCTTTATTTTCAACTCTAAGGAAGCAACCATTGAAAATGACTCCGTTAGTTCATTTTCGTTTCTGAAGATTATCCGTTGAGGAAATGAATATCCTTTTATCCTTCATTTCCAACTCTGAGGAAGCAACCGTTGAAAATGACTCCTTTAGTTCATTTTCGTTTCTGAAGATTATCTGTTGAGGAAATGAATATCCGTTGTTAAATCTTTCATTTCCATACCTGAGGAAGCAACCGTTGAAAATGACTCCGTTAGTTCATTTTCGTTTCTGAAGATTATCCGTTGAGGAAATGAATATCCGTTGATTATTCCTTCATTTCAAATTCTGAAGAATAACCGTTGAGGAAAATGACCCCGTTTGTTCATTTTCGTTCTGAAGAATATCCATTGAGAGAAATGAATATCTGTGGATTATTCCTTCATTCCTGTTTCTGACGAAGGACCCATTGAGGAAGAATGAATCATCCATTCGTTTTCACTTCTGAAGAATATCCGTTGAGGGAAATGTATATCCGTTTAGTTAAAAATCCTTTATTTTCCATTTCCGAAGAACCCGTTGAAGAAAATGACTCTGTTCGTTCATTTTCGCTTCTGAAAAAAAAATATATCCGTTGAGGAAAATAACAAAATTATGCTTTACATATCTTTGATGGCTATTTAACACAAAGTCACAGACAGACTTCTACGAATAAATTTCGGGACGAAATTTCCTTAAGTAGGGGAGACTGTGACACCTGTGTCACTGCAACCATCAAACAAATACCAAACCAATGAAATATTGTATTTCATACTTTGGACTTGTATAAATATGTGTATCTTTTGCACATATCAACTCTTGTTCGATTTCAAGCTCTAAATCGCTTTCTGGAAGGTTATACGCGCGCTGATGCGTAAATATAACCAGTTTAACGCGACAAACACTCCGGAATAGTGACATATACTTAACATACCTTAAATAACCTTTACATAACTTAGAAATAAGTTTTGAAGGCTTGGGTATGGCAAAAATCAAGTTAAAACGCTTACAGGGACTAAAGTTGACAAACTGCGAAAGTATGCCAATTTGAACTGTAACGAACATTCTGGAACATGACCATAAGTTAAACATACCATAAATATCTTTTAAATAGCTTAGAAATAGGCTTTGAGGTGTTCGGTATGCTAAAATAAACTTTTGGGTCATTCAGGGACTAAAAGCGTCAAAAAGTGCACAAGTTTGCATTTTCGCGCATAACTTACGTTCTGAATACATCCGGACATCAAAAAATTTATGTAAGCACTAAAATATTTTATTTTAGTGTTTGGCATAAGAAAAATCCATTCGTCACGCCATTTGGATCGTTTTTCGCGCTTATGCGCATTCCGTCGTAATTAACCGAACATCGCGATCGTACGGCCAAACGAACAGACATCTGAGATAATTTTTAGCACATTTTAAGTTCCCTATACTTTAACTTCATTTTTGAGCTTTGAAATGGGGTTAACGGGGCTTAAACGTGTCAAAAATGCATCAAATAGCAAGTTTGGAGCTTCAGGGGCCTGTTTTGCCACTTTTGAAACATCCTGGTCTGCAGGTGCTTGCGCACCTCAACACTCTCATTGTTGTGGTGCGCAAGCAGGGGTCAGATATGCAGAAAATCGATTTTTCAGCTGTTAACAGCCTTTAACCCCTCCAAAGGCCAAGTGTCAAATTCTTGTGGTGGGAGCTATATGAGTTACCACAACATTCCGACAAGTGTACGGCTTAGATCGTGCCCCCTTTTCCAAGAAACGATCCTAACGGTGAACCGAAAACTATAAATACCCACCTCCACCCTTCACTTTTCCTCATAAGAATCTGATCTAATGTGCTCTAAGTTGAAACCTTTGTTTCATACCTGAGCTATTTTGATCTAGATTAGCATTCGGGGACCCTTTGTAAGTGTTCCTTCGTTCTTTTATTTGTTTTCAAGTCCGAAAGTCAAACTTTGTTTGACTTTCTGCGTTGACCAGTTTATGGTCAATGCGAAGTTCGCTTGAACTTCGCAACGTGATTGTAATCACGATGGTTATAGTCCTTTGTGACTATGCCTACTGATTACCACGTTGTCTAGGGTCGTAAGGGTAAGCGATCTAATAAATCGCTTATACCTTCGAACCCGACCCATTTGGTCGATCATTAGGATCCGACCAAACACATTAGGTGACCATAGCATATAGGGAATAACCTTCCGAGGTTATACCTTATGGTCGCTTCGTTTAAGTAGTTGTATGATAGGTAGTTTATATGCCTTAGGTAAATTACCAAAATACCCCTTTGATGCCAAAATTCATTTTAAACATATGTAACATAACTTTTGACATCTAAACTGATTTGACAACAATATTAGACATGTCAAGGCATATGTTACTTGTCATAGGACTAGTTAGGCGGTCCGAACACGTTTCACGCGAACGACGCGTTAAAGTAGCATAAGCTACCTAAACGGGTCGTAATGGGTCAAAAACACTTAGGTTAGGTTTCATTTAGTATGTAGGCTTTGTTAAACCATATTACACGAGTCACCATACTCGTTTGGTTTACGAAACCTCATTCTATCCAATCCTTCGATTTAGGTCCGGTATATTAACATAGTACCTATACTAGGTGCCGTTTGATATCCGTGATCTCTAGCATTGCTTGGTGGTTATCTTAGGACTTCTTAGCAATCTCAAGTGAGTACATAGACCCCTCTTTTACTGTTTTCCAAACTGTTTTGGGGTGAAACACATGTGCCTACTTGTTACTTTCATGCTTTCCATGTTTTCACATCATATACTTGTTATGTTCATTAGTACACTATTAGTACATGATTTACATTACATTTCTGCTATGTATGTTGACTGATAGCATGCTAGCACATTGATTTACATGACTTTTCTGCTTTGTATGTTAACTTAGCATACTTAGTACATCACTTTACAATACATTTCATGCTATGTACGCCCATTGTGTGCATACTTAGTACATTGTTTTACATTACACTTATGCTATGCATGTCCATTACGTGCGTACTTAGTACATTGTTTTACACTGCATTTCTGTTGCATATGCTCATCCAGCATATGAACACATTATACTACATTTTGAACCGTTGTAACCATTTGACTATGTGAACCGTCGTAACCCTTTGATTATATGAACCGTTTGTAACTATTGAACCGTGTGAACCAGTTGTATCTGTTGACATGATTTACATTTGACAATAGACATTTGACTATACATAAACATTTCTACAATTGTTAAACATTTCATCTTGATGGTTTGGTTTGAGTAAGTGATTTAAGTAACGAGGCGTGTGTAATATGATACAAGCATGGTGGATACGCCGCTGGTACTTCCTATATATAAGTGTTTGTATGGTATCACATATTGTAGCGTTATTTAAATCATTTCAATTTGAGACATATAACATTTTATACAAATAACATACTTTTCACAAGACATTGATTTACAAACCACTTATCTTATACAAACTCATTTGGCATGGTTATTCATTTAACCATACATTATTCTCTTATTTATACATATCATCTGATCTTATCGTTTTTCAAATGATTTACAAGACAAAGCAAATTACAAGGTTCATGACTAAACATTTTCTCAAACATAAGTCATGAATTATGTTTTCACAAAACCTATGTATCTCACAGGCATTTTTATGCTGACGTACCTATTTTCACATGTGTTTTCAGGAGATGATGCATAGGACTTATCAAGACATACTTAGGCGGACCTGTGCCTTAGTGACTTAAAACGAGACAAGAACTAGTTAATTTTTGTTATATACTCTTTGTTTCTTCTTTAAAACAATGTAACTCTCTTGTTTGATTAATAAAACGAAACTTTAATTGCCATGGATTTGAAACAATTAATTCTGTTACAACACTCCCTGACGTTTCCGCCATGTTTTGTATGTTATACGTGGTCGGGGTGTGACATATTACAATCATAATCACTAACTATCTCCATCCAGCGTCTTTGTCTCATATTCAACTCCTTTTGCCCGAAAACATACCTTAAACTTTTATGGTCGGTGAAAATGGTAAACTTACTACCGTAAAGGTAATGTCTCCAAATCTTAAGGGCAAAAATTATGGCTCCTAATTCTAGATCATGGATTGAATAATTCTCTTCGTGATTCTTAAGCTGTCTAGATGCATAGGCTATCACCTTTTGACGTTGCATTAACACACATCCATAACCTAACTTAGAAGCGTCACAATAGACTATAAAGTCTTCAGTTCCTTCTGGTAACACTAATATGGGTGCATGGGTTAATTTTTGCTTAAGAATTCTAA
Source organism: Helianthus tuberosus (assembly GCA_030545235.1). Taxonomy (NCBI): domain Eukaryota; kingdom Viridiplantae; phylum Streptophyta; class Magnoliopsida; order Asterales; family Asteraceae; genus Helianthus; species Helianthus tuberosus. The sequence continues at coordinate 63,965,861 of CM060451.1, read as the reverse complement.
AGGCTTCTTCTTGTTTTGGTCCCCATTCAAACTTAACAGATTTACAGGTTAACTTAGTTAAGGGAATGGCTATTCTAGAAAAATCTTGAATAAACCTTCTATAATAACCGGCCAATCCTAAGAAACTTCTAACCTCGGTTGGTGACTCAGGGGTTTTCCATTTGGTAATCGCCTCAATCTTGGTGGGATCCACATGAATTCCTTCATGATTAACTAAATGTCCAAGAAATTGTACCTGTTCTAACCAAAACTCACACTTCGAAAACTTAGCATAAAGCTTTTCTTTTCCCAATAAACTTAGTAGTGCATGCAAATGTTTTGCATGTTCCTCTTTGCTTTTAGAATAAATAAGAATATCATCTATAAAGACAATTATGAATTTATCCAAATATGGCTTACATATTCGGTTCATCATGTCCATAAATGCAGCTGGGGCATTGGTTAAACCAAATGGCATGACAGTAAATTCATAATGGCCATACCTTGTCTTGAAAGCAGTTTTAGGAATGTCTTCTTCATGTACCTTCAATTGATGATATCCTGACCGTAAATCGATTTTAGAGAAAAATCAAGCTCCTTGCAATTGATCAAACGAATCATCGATTCTTGGTAATGGACACCAATTTTTAATTGTGACTTTGTTCAATTCACGGTAGTCAATGCACATACGCATTGATCCGTCTTTCTTTTTAACGAATAAGATCGACGCTCCCCATGGCAATGAACTTGGCTGTATGAATCTTTTCTCCAACAATTCGTCTAACTTTTTCTTCAGTTCCTGCATTTCTGCGGGTGCCAAACGGTAAGGTGCTTTGGTAATTGGTGCTGTCCCTGGTGTTACGTGGATTCTGAATTTGACTTCTCGGTCTGGCGGTAGTCCTGGTAATTCTTCTGGAAATACATCTGAAAACTGGGATACTACTGGAATTTCTTTTAGTTCTTTTCCTTTAGTGTTAGTGATTATAGAAATCAAATACACTAATGATCCTTTTCTTATATAACTTGTTGTTTTCATCACAGAGATGAATTTTGTGGATCTAGAAGGCTTATCTCCTTTAATTGTGATCTTTTTACCTTTTGGTGAATTTACTTGAATTTACTTTTGATCACATAAAATACTGGCTTTATTGGCTATTGACCAATCCATTCCTAATACAATATCAAATCTTGCCAGATTCATTGGATAAAGGTTTGCAATAAACTTTTGATTTAGAAATTCTATTCTTGCTCCCTGCAAGATTTTAGAAATCTTAATAGTTTCTCCATTTGCTGTCTCTACTAGACATTATTGTGGGAGTTTAGTTAATGGTCGATTGAGAAGTTTGCAAAATGAAGTATTAATAAAACTTTCGTTTACACCAGAGTCAAATAATACTTTAGCAAAAACATCATTAACTAAAAACGTACCGGCGATCACATCCGGAATCATCTTGGCTTCATCTGCTGTCAGAACAAATGCTCTAGCATTTTTGGTATTCTTGTTGTTTGTAGCTGGAGCTAATTTCGGACAATTTGGCTTGATGTGGCCCTGTTCTCCACAGTTGTAACATATTCGGTTGTTAGGCTTTTTCCTGCAGTCTTCCTCCTTGTGTCCAGATATTTTGCAGAAATTGCAGTATATGGAGCATCTTCCAGAATGCTTCCTTTTGCAATACTTGCAGTAGGGTGCAGAAGTAGATCCTACATTTTTCCCACGGTTGGAATTTCCAGAACGAAATTCTTGGGTAAGCCTTTGAGCTAGGTTCTTTCTTTGATCCTTTTCTCGTGTACGCACTAATTCATCAGTCAAGGTGTTTGCTAGTTCTACAGCTTCTTCTATGGTTTGAGGTCTAGCTGCCTTGACTACATGACTTATCTCACTAATTAATCCCCAGATGTAACGGGAGATTAATACTGGTTCGGGTGATGCAAGGGTTGGCACTATCCTAGCATATTCAAAGAATAACGTAGTATAACCCTTACTATCTACTCCAGTTATTCTAAGGTTTAGGAACTTATTTGCTATATGTTCCTTTTCATTGGGAGGGCAAAATTTCCTTTCTACCATGTTTTTAAATTCCTCCCATTCCATATTGTAAATCCTATCACTTCCCCTAGACTGGAGGATAGTGTTCCACCATTCTAAGGCTGAATTCTTAAACAGATTGGAACCAAACATTATATTATCCTCTTCCGCACACTTGCTTATTTTCAAGACTGCCTCAGTCTTTTCTATCCAGCTAGAGCTGCAACGGCCCCTTCATTTCCCGAGAATTCCATTGGTTTACAGGACCAGAATTCTTTATAAGAACAACCATAAGACATGGTTCTTCTTCTTTTGGGAATGGGCGCTTGAAGTACGGGTCCATTGTTTATGCTGTGTTCAGGTTCAGTGGGTCATTTACTATCACGTTTACTTTTATTATCTACTTCCTTAATCGTTTTGATAATATATGGCATTGCATCTATTATCCCTTGTGCCACTATGTGTTGGATGGCACTGTTATCCACTTGGTTTCCATTATGGTTGTTGTTCGGGTTATCGTTATCCAGGTTATTGTTACTCTGGTTATCATTATTCTGGTTTTCCTGGTTCACTTCGTTGTCCATCTGAATTTTAAACATTTGTCAATTATTGTAGGATCGTTTTCTGACCCGAACGAGTCGTTCAGAAGAGTTTTTGCTCAATACGAGAGGCGGAAACAAACGTATCAAGTCCAATTCAGCTAGATATTCACTTTAAACTGTCTTTTGATTGATTTGACAAAGATTTAGAGCAAGTAGACACTTCGGCAGCAGTTCGGCACTGAAACCGGAAAGTTGGAACTACTTCAAACGAAATCACAAGGCACCTATTTATAGACTAGCTAATTTCGCACGGAATGATTCATGCGAAATTAGATTTCACACGAAATTACTATTTCGTACGAAATTACCAAGTAATTTTCTGTGAAATAACAAGTTTGTGATTTCATGCGAAATTAACTTCTAACCTATATTTGACAGTATTCTCGTACTACGTGCCCTGATCTATCTAATAGAAATACAAGACTCGATACAAGACGAAGTCGACAGACGTATGCACCAACAGACTCCCCCTCGGATGTTGACGAGTCTTCAGTGTCGAGTCTTCAACGTCTTCAGTCTTTATCAGTCTTTTACTCTTCCTGAAGTTTCTGACAGTGTAAAACATCCTCAGTCTTTTCTCTTCTTCTCTCTACCAGAATCTCAATCTGACTCCATCTTCTCTTGATCAGATCTCTTGATTTCTTAAGTTCATCAGCATCAAAAATACCAAGATTGTAACCTGGTTTCACATTCTGCTCAGAATCAAAAACCTGGCTAACCTGCACACATCTCTACCTCACAATAAATTTCACAAATTTAAAATTTGACAAATTTATATATCACTTGCAGGTAATAATCAATCAAAAAATGATTTCACAATGTTAATATCTGATGAACCACTTGAAGGCAAAACATTTATTTTTATTTATTATAAACAGACTCCCCCTCACGAAATGTTCATCATGTTTAGGATTTGGGGTTTTGAAAATCAGCTCTTCAACATCAGTTGTCGAAAATCTTTTTGGATTTTTCAAAATTTATGCTAAAACACACTAAAAATCTTTTTGATTTTATGTTTTTTTTATAAAAAACATTAAAGAAATATTTACAATCAATATTTTTGCGAGTTTGTGTAAGAGGATCATATCAGTTTTTGAGACAAATCACCAACACCGTTAAACTTTAAACATTTTAAATTCTAAACGATTCACTTAGATTGTCAGTATACTGATCCACTTAAATTTTCACACAAAGTTCAAATGTTTCGAGATACGAGATTAATGTTTTAGAGACTTAAACTTATATGCATGTCCCACCTCATAATATACTCCTGTATCCAGATCCCAATATTCAGTCTTACAGGTGAGTATACCTAGATTATATCTGTAAAGGGTTAAATGCGAGGGCCATGAGAGCTCAGGCTATTGCTTCCGCAAAATCAGAGAGATTATGGCTTCGACTTTCGGTGTGTTCCCTTTAGAGAATCTTTTCTTCAACAGCACATGATTAGCATTTTGCAATGTTTTATCATTTTTATGCTGAGGGTGGGCTATATTTCAAGCAAGCAGAAAGTATTATACGGGGACTAGGCCATTGCTTCCGCAAAATCAGAAGTCCCGGGATAATACCCCAGATATCACTAAGCATAAAGACCTAGTATCTCAGAAAGAGGGACCTTTCAAACAAGATTTCGGGGGTTACCCATATATCCGAGAGATGTTCCCCACGAGATAAGTAAGTTTGAATTTTAGGTTTATATCTCGAACACAATCTACTAAGCGTGTAAAAACCTACTGGCATATCATCAGTGAGACCGTTTATCACATTTTGACTTTCCAATTCTTTAGCATGTCGTGAATGTCCACTAATGTACTATCATTTCCTCTTTTTCACAACAAAACTCAAATTGAATTTTATCATGTTTTTGCCTTTTTCTGGCTTTATCATGTTTTTGGATTTTCAAATTTTTGAAATTTCCTAAATTTTTACTCCCCCCCCCTAAAATCAAAATATGTTTCAATTTTGATTTTTTGGGAAAATTTGAAAACAAACTGTACAAGGTAAATTGACAACTGTTGTGAGTTGCTTCAATTCACCATCCACTTGGCATAAACAATCAAAACTCCCCCTGACAACAAACTATTTTCCCATTAAGATTTCAAAACACTTAAGTTTGTTTTAATCAAAAATGGTTTTTCCGGAAAATAAGTTTTGTTATTTTACCACTTGTAAAAATGAGGATAAACTCATCACATTGTTTTTTTCAACCATTTGATGAAAGTTAAATCAAGTTCAACTTAATGACCTTGATTAACCACTAGTAGGTTCAACTTTACCAGATGTAAAATGACATATGACAATTTTAAGAACAACTACCACTTACCAACCTGGGAGTTCCGGCAATTCCACCACCTGTAGAATTTAACAAATTTAGAAGTACAAATTTTTAAGAATGATGCCGATTCATGCTCCACGATTACCAACTTGGGAACTCCGGCAAGTCAGGATTTTAAGTTAAGAACACAGACACCCAAGCCTGACTAGCTTTGGGTGTGACTTTCTCAACTTCACTTGGGGTTTGAACATTTCTTTTTTCTTTATAAAAATCTTTCACCCCTTTGGCCTTCCCCTCGACCATTTTCCCAAAAATCTTTTTAACATTCCCATTGAATACTTTCTCGACATCAAATTCTTTCTTTTCAGAATAGAATTGATTTGAGATCTCAACTTTTCCAACTTTTGATTTTCAATTTTCAGCCCGCAATGGTGGAAAGTTAACATCATCCATTGGCGGAACTGATTTCTCATCTTTTACCTCAACTTGTGGTTCCTCTGATTTTGTGGAATCAGATTCATCTCCAGATTTCACCTCAGATTTCTTAACTACCCACATTTGGTTGTCAAGATTAACTCTTCTTTTGTAAAATCTTTTCTTCGAACATTCACCAACTTCATATGTTGAATTTTTAAAAACTTTGAATTTTTCAGTTGGTGTTTCAGTTTTATCAACAACTTTTTCTTTGAGTTTAGAATCAACTTCCTGTTTGATGTTGGTTGCTTTAGGACAATTCCAAGCAATATGACCAACTTCTTGACATCGGTAACATGTTCTTGTCTCCTTTCTCTGATAAGCTCCATTCTTCATAATCTCTTGCTTCTTTGCAAGGAATTCTTTGTTTGATTGCTTCCAGAATGGACTCTTTGCTTCTTCTTCAAAACTTGATCCTGCAACAAATTTAGTTTTTGGTTTATAAATTTTCTCATTTTTATGATTTTTCGGTGGAATAAAGCCCAGTCCTTTCTTTTTGAAATTACTGTTATGGTTTGGTTTCTTTTGATAACCTGAACCAGAACTGTAACCCTTTTTCTTGTTTAAACGTTGTTGAACTCTTGAGGTGTAAGGTTTAGGTTTTCCAGAAAGATTTACATCTTTTATTTCAGAAATATTAATTTCTGTTAGTTTGAAAACCTTTTTTATCATTTCTGGTTTAACACCTCTTATTGGAAATTCCTCATCAGAATATAATTTTTCTGAATCATTCAAAGTATATGCCACTTTGATTGGTTAATCATTCAAATTAGATTTTGATAACATGAATTCTTTATTGTATACCCGTTTAATTGACGACTTTGGACTATCAACTGATGATGTTCTCAAACTTTCAGACTCAGACTTTGACTCCGACTCCTCATCTTTATCCAACACCTGATCGACCACCTTTTTTATTAACTCAGACTCATGATCAGTGTCAGACGATGTGAATGTGACATCAATGTTTTCTGGTAACTCATCAGTTGTTTCGGATTTTAACTTTATATTGACAGCCTTTTTGACTTGCTCCTCATTCGGTTTTCTGGGAGAATATCCTTCCCAGATCGGAGGCGGACACTTGTTGTAACTGACACTTTGTTTCTTACCAGTATCCTTCTCTTTCGGCTTCTCATCTTTAAATGCTTCTAAACCTGCAACAGTTGGATAAATTTTTTCAATCAAATAATCAGAACTAGAATAACTCTTTAATAACCGTCTGATTCTTTCATTTTCGATCTTTTCTGTCTCCAACTCTTGTTTACACTTTGCACTTTCTTCAATGTAAAAGTTGATAGCTTTTTGCTTTGACATCATTACAGCATTTAACATAGTTAACACATCTTCTCTTTTAGAATTTGTCTTTTGCAGACCAGTTACTGTTATGTTCAACACATCATAAGATTCTTTCACATAATTGAGATCGAACAGTAACTTTTCTTTCATCTTGTTCAGCTCACTCAACTTCTTGTCCTTTTCTTCACGCTGCTTGCAAGATTCTAAACACTTTAGACAAGGTTTAATCACCTCAACAATCTTTTCAATTTCTACTATCTTTTCAACTTCAACAACTTTCTCAACTTCAACAACTTTCTCTGATTCAACTATCTTCTTAGCGATTTTAACTTCTTCACTTTGTTCAGATTTCTCTTTTTGAGCAACGCTTTCACATTTCATCTTCCTCTGTTCTTTTGCTGCTCGTCTTTCCTTCAGCTTCTCCAATCTATCTGCAAAATAAAATTGAAAACTTTCAGGAGATAACATAGATTTTCCAGTATTTATTTGTGTCTCCTCTTCATCATCACTGCCATCAGATGATGATTGATAAAAAACTGGCTCTTGAATGATTTGTGCAGTGAGAGCTGTAGGATCGTTTACGGACCCGAACGAGTCATTCAGAAGAGTTTATGCTCAGTACGAAAGGCGGAAACAGTCGTACTGAGGTCAATTCAGCAAGATATACACTTTAACTGTCGATTTGATTGATTAAACAACGATTTACAGCGAGACAACACTTCGGCAGCACTTCGTGGCTCAAACCGGAATTGTTACAAATGATTTCGTTTGAGAGCTATTTATAGGCTATGTAATTCCCTTTGAATGTGTCATGTGCCATTTCAAACGGAATTAACAAAGTTAATTTCGTTTGAAAGTGGCAATGTCACTTTCAAGCAAAATTAGTCCATTCAAGCAGAATTAGCCTATTCAAGCCCTAAACCTCCTATTTTTCTCGTACAACGTGCCCTGATCTAACAACTCTAAGTACAAGACTCGATACAAGACGAAGTCGACAGACGCATGCACCAACAAACTCCCCCTCGAATGTTGACGAGTCTTAAGTGTCGAGTCTTCAACATCTTCAGTCTTTATCAGTCTTCGGGCTTCTCTTTTGAAGTATCTGACATTGTAAGGATCCTCAAATCTTTTCTCTTCTCTTTATTAGCACCAATAGACTCTCAGGATCAGAACCTGGCTCTTTTTCATTCAGACTCCCCCTCTCAGTAAGCTGGGATCGTAGTCTGGCTTTCACAGGTTCACAGGATCGAAATCTGGCTCACATCCTGCTCTGGATCGAAACCTGGCTTTTATCTGATTATCCCAAGATCTGTAGCTGGCTCTACTTTTCCTGCACAAAACTCTACCCAAAAATTAATTTCACAAATTTAAAATTTTACAAATTTATACTCTGCTTATCACTTGCAAAATCAATTCTCAAAATGATTTATCATTTATAATTTCTGATGAACCACTTCCAGGAATATCAATTTTCTTTTCAAACAATTTTTCATTTCAAACACATTTTCCCAAACCTTTTGTTCATCATGTTTAGCACTTGGAATTTTGAAAATCAGCTCTCCAACATCAGTTGTCGAAAATCTTTTTGTATTTTTCAAAATTTATGCTAAAACACACTAAAATCTTTTTGGATTTTTGAATGAAATGAAATGCAATATTAAAATATTTACAGACAATATTTTTGTGAGTTTGTGTAAGAGGATCATATCGGTTTTTGACAAGTCACAAGTACCGTTGAGCTTAGTTACACATTAAGAATTAAACAATTCACTTAGATTGCCGATATACTGATCTACTTAAATTTTCAAACAAATTTCAACTTATTCAGGATATGAATTAGGTGAATTAAGAACTTAAACTCATTCATGTGTCCCACCTCTTGAATATACTCCCGTATCCAGATCCCAATATTCAGTCTTACAGGTGAGTATACCACAGATGATATCTGTAAGGGGTTAAATGCGAAGACCGTGAGAGCTCAGGTCAGAACTTCTGTTCAGCAGAGAGATGACGGTTCGACTTTTTGTGGGTCCCCTTTAGAGGATCTTTTTTACAACAACACATGATTAGCATATTTTTTCAATGTTTCATCATTTTTTATGCTGAGGGTAGGCTATATTTCAAGCAAGCGTAAAGTATTCTCCGGGGACTAGGCCATTGCTTCCGCAAAAATCAGAAGTCCCGGGATAATACCCCAGATATCACTGAGCATAAAGACCTAGTATCTCAGAAAGAGGGACCTTTCAAACGAGATTTCAGGGGTTACCTATATATCCAAGTAGTGTTCCCCACGAAATAAGCAAGTTTGAATTTAAGTTTATATCCCGAAAAAGCTTACTAAATGTGTAAAAACCTATCGGCATATCATCAGTGAGACCATTTAACACTATTTAAACATTACATTTCTTTAGCATACTGTAACTGTCCACTGATGTACTATCATTTCCTCTTTTCAGACACCAAAAACTCATTTTGTATTTTATCATGTTTTTGTCTTTTTCAAATTTTCAAATGTTTTTGGATATTCTGATAATTCTTACTCCTCCTAAAATTCAAACACATTTAAAGGAAATTTGAAAAACAAACTATACAAGTAAAATTTGACAACTGATATCGAATCACTTCAATTCGCCATCCACTTGGCATAAATAATCAGAACTCCCCCTCACAACAAACTATTTTCCCATTATGATTTCAAAACACTTAAGTTTGTTTTAATCAAATGGTTTTTCCGAAAAATAAGTTTTGTTGATTGATTTTACCATTTGTAGGTTAGGGTTCATCACATTGTTTTTCAAAATACTACTTTTAAGAATGGTCCAATCAAGTTCAACCTAATGACCTTGATTAACCTTCTTATAAAATCACAACCTCTTTTTCAACCACATGGCTTACCAACCAATACCACTTGTAGGTTGAATTCTCAAGATGCCGATTCCTACTCCACACTTACCAACCTGGGAGTTCCGGCAAGTCCAGGGTTTTACTGTTCATAATAAGTTCCATCCCAGTCACAAACCAGGGACGAAACACCCTTACCTGGTTTCTTCAATTTTTTCTCATAAAATTCCTTTACCCCCTTCACTTTCCCATCAACCATTTTTTCCAAAAATGTTGTGAACCGTGGGGTTAAAAGCTTTTTCAATATCAAATTCTTTCTTTTCAGAGAAAAATTGATTTGAAATCTCAACTTTACCAATTTTCTTCTTAAAATTTTCAGCCCGAAGTGGTGGAAAATTCACATAATCCACAATCGGCACTGATTTTTCACATTTTTCCTCAACCTGTGGCTCATCTAACTTTGTGGAGTCAGATTCATCGCCAGAAGATAGCTCCTCTGATTTTGACGAATCAGAATCATTGCTAAAACTATCATCAGACTTCTTAACAACCCATTTCTGGTTGTCAAGGTTTGCTCTTTTCTTGTAAAACCTGTTTGAACATTCACCAATTTCAAATTTTGAATTTTTGAAAAGTTTAGTTCTATCAATTGGTGGTTCAAACTCATTCACTTTCTCTTTCAGTTTAGAAACTCCCTGTTTGATTTATTTTGCCTGTGAACAGTTCATGACAATATGACCACTTTTTCCACATTTAAAACAGGTTCGAGTTTCCTTCTTCTGATCAACAGTCTGCATCTCTTCTTGCTTCTTCGCAAGAAAATCCCTGTTCGACTGTTTTCTGAATAATTTTTCTTTTTCTTCTTCAGAAGATGTACCTGAAACAAATATCATTTTTGATTTAAAATCTCAAACATATTTTTCATTTTTATGATTTTCTGGTGGAATAAATCCTAATCCTTTCTTTTTGAAATTACCGTTATGGTTTGGTTTCTTTCGATAACCAGAACCAGAACTGTAACCTTTTTTCTTGTTTTCTCTTTGTTGAACTCTTGAGGTGTATTTTTTAGGTTTTTCAGAAAGATTTACATCTTTTATTTCAGAAATATTAATTTCTGTTAGTTTGAAAACCTTTTTGATCATGTCAGGTTTGACACCTCTTATTGGAAATTCCTCATCAGAATATAATTTGTCAGAATCATTCAAAGTATAAGCCACTTTGAATGTTTCATCATTCAAATTAGATTTTGATAGAAGAAATTCTTTATTGTAAAATCTTTTGCCCTGTTTGACGATTTGACTCGGAGTGCTGGACTCAGACTTTGACTCTGACATAGACTCCGACTTTGACTCCTTTGTTTCATCGTTATCTAACACATGATCCACTACTTTCTTCATCAATTGAGATTGTTGATCAGTGTCAGACGATGTAAATGTAACATCAATATTTTCTGGCAAGTTAACTGAAGACACTGTAAATTTGTTGCCTTTTCGACTCTTTCTGAATTTGGATTTCTCAGAGAATATCCATTTTCAAGCGGGGGTGGACACTTGTTGTAACTGACACCTTGTTTCTTACCAGATGTCTTTACTTTAGTGTCCTTCTTTTCTTTCTTCTTTTCAGGAGTTTTTTCTTCAGAAACCTTCTGTTCTTCAGTTACTTCATCATCTTCAAATGCCTTCATCCCTTCAACAGTTGGATAAATCCTGTCAATGACATAAGAAGTACATGAGTAACTTTTTAACAATCGATTAACTCTTTCTGTTTCAATTCTTTAAGTTTCCAGTTTTTGTTCCAAAACAGCACATTTTTCAATGTAACTGTTAACACTTTTCTGCTTTATCATAAGAGCTCCTTGTAGTGTTTTCATGGTTGTTGCTTGTTCACTGCTTGTTTTATTGTATTGATTCATGGTTTTGTTCAGAACATCATAAGATTCCTTCAATCTGTTCATATTATGAATCAAAACACTGTTTTGCTTCTTCACTGCTTCACAGTTTTCACATATCACTGGAACCTTTTTAGCATTAGCTTCTTCTTCAACTTTGAATTCTGGAATGTCTTTCACCTTTTTCCTTACCACTATAACTTCTTCATCATCACTGCTGACCGGTGTTTTGACCTTTTTCTTTTTAGCTTTATCGTCATCACTATCACTCTCTGCCATCATTTTCAAATGAGCTGCCATTCGTTTTGCATAATACTCACTATCATCATCACTATCTTCTTCAACTCGAGCGAAAAACGCTTTGTGATTTGAAGTTTTGTTTGGATAATAATCATCCCAATTGAAATTTGCCCAGCTAAAACCTTCTGGAAATTTTTCATCATCTTGATTGATCAGGCATGCTTTGTTGTCAGCTGAAATATATTTGTCCCAGCTGAAATCTTCTTGATTCACCAAACATGCTCTCTTTGATGATTCTTCAATCTCCTTCCTGCCATGAGCAGTTTGCATCTGTTGTTGATGTGGCTGTTGAGCAACTTGATGATAAATCGATTTCCGATAGTAGTCATTGTTGTTGTTGAACGGATTTTGAGCTCCACTTGCTTCGCGGTTTTTGCACTCCCTCTTGAAGTGTCCTTTTTCCCTGCAACGAAAACAAGTAACTTTAGATTTATCAAAACCTAAATTAGAAACACATGCATCACGGAAATCATCTCTTCCCGTAATTTGTTTAAACTTTTCAGCTCTTCTCAACACACTAGCCAAACACCACTTTATATCCATCAATTCCATCTCTTCAGCATCGATCTGATCGTAATCCTCTTTTGTTAGCATTGGATTCTCGATTCGACCTGCTACTAAACTTCTATAGGACTCTAACACGGTTCCCAACAAAGACATATGGCTTTTTGCAACTTCTTCAGAATAATCCTGATCATTCTCAAGATTCAGTACAATGTTGCATTGTAACTTCTTGCCATTCTTTGTTGCTGAAATGTTTGGATCAAAAGATGGATATGATGAAAAACTTGTGTTGCTGTTTGATCCTTTGGATGAACTTCCTGATGAACTCTTTGCATTGAATGCAGTTTCAACCTTCGGTGACATGTTGGTGGTTTTATCATTCAACCCTGCTTTGTAATAAAGCCCTATATCTTGTTCACCATCGAAATCTTTCATTCTTGAAATCTCTCTCTGTTCCATCTCCTGAGCCTCAATCTTTTCAATGAACTTGCTCAGTGTCAGACTGCTAAACCCTTTCTTGTTCCTTAGCATCATGAGATATATGCCCCAAGTCTCGTGTGGCAACGCATCAGCCAACTTTTCGATCAACTCTTCATTATCTTTGTTGATGCTCAACCTCTTCATGTTAGCTAACAAATTGCAGTATCTTTCAATGATCTGCTTGGTGCTCTCAATTCTCAAACCATGAAATAGATCAAATTCTTTCTTCAAAAGTGACTTTTTGTTCTTAACCATCTCTTGGCTTCCAACAAACTTCGATCTTAATGCTTTCCATATTGAATAAGAAGTTCCATTGTGTTGCAATAAAACCAAGATATCTTCTTTCACAGCTTGTTGTAGTAGACTTAGCATCATTTTCTCATCTTTGTATTTCTTTCTATCTTCAGCACTCAGATCTTTAATAGCAATAATCTCCTCATCATCGGTCATGGTTCTAACATATTTCGTCTCAACACATTCCCAAGCATCCAAATAATTTGCTTGTACCCAGTTTTCAAAACGTCCTTCCCAACCTTTATACTCCTCAATGTTCATGAGCTTAGGTGGTTTTTGCATCGTCCCCGTTTCATTTTCTAACATCGTGTTCTGTGCAAGAGTAATCGGGGTAACCGGCGTAGCAAATGCGTTATAAAATTCCTCTTCCATGTTTCGGATTTTCAAAGTTCACAAAACAGTCTATTTAAACGGAATTACTTCTTCAAACGAGATACCTTTCAAACGGAATCAACTTCAAGACAAATTCAAGCGAAATCCCTACTTCAAACGGGATTAACTTTGAAACGAAATTAGCACTTTCAAACGGAATTTCTAATCTCGTTTGAAATTTTCAAACGGAATTACAATTGAAGCGGAATAAGTGATTTCAAACGGAATCACTCAAGCGGAATTACACCTTTGATGCGAAATAGCAAGTTTCAAGCGGAATCAGGATGATATTTCAAGCGGAATACCATTTTCAAGCGGAATTAACCAACTAATTCCGTATGAAATGCTGCTGATGTCATCATCTTCGAGTTGTTTTTGAAACGGAATTACCTATTTTACCAGTTTTTTTATCGATTTTAAGTCTGAAATTCTCAAGGCTTTGTTAAAACACTGATGCGCACATAATGTGTGAAATTTAGCCAATTTTAACCATGAAAAGTTGTTAAATTTGAAAAAGAAGGTGTAGAAATCAGAAATTGCAGCTGAATTGGTAAGAACTCTTCAACCTGAGCTCTGATACCACTTGTAGGATTGTTTATAGACCTGAACGAGTCGTTCAGAAGAGTTTATGCTCGGTACGAAAGGCAGAAACAGTCGTACTGAGGTCAATTCAGCAAGATATACACTTTAACTGTCGATTTGATTGATTAAACAACGATTTGAAGCGAGACAACACTTTGGCAGCACTTCGTGGCTCAAACCAGAATTGTTACAAATGATTTCGTTTGAGAGCTATTTATAGGCTATGTGATTCCATTTGAATGTGTCATGTGCCATTTCAAACGGAATTAACAAAGTTAATTTCGTTTGAAAGTGGCAATGTCACTTTCAAGCGGAATTAGTCCATTCAAGCGGAATTAGCCTATTCAAGCCCTAAACCTCCTATTTTTCTCGTACAACGTGCCCTGATCTAACAACTCTAAGTACAAGACTCGATACAAGACAAAGTCGACAGACGCATGCACCAACAAGAGCTACCACTTTGGAATCATGTGGAATGTATTTGTCCCAACTGAAACCTTCTGCCATCTTTTCATCATCTTGATCGATGATACCAAAATAAGCTTTCTTATTTGCTTCTACGATCATTTTGGCATGAGCAGTTTGTGATTCCTTTTGTTGATACGGTTGATGAGCAACTTGTTGATAAATGGCTTTCTGATAGTAATCATCTTTTCCAAACGGATTCTGTGCTCCACTTGCTTCTCGATTTTTACATTCTCTCTTGAAATGTCCTTTCTCCCTGCATCGAAAACAAGTAAATTTAGATTTATCAAAACCCAAAGTTGAAACATTAGCATCCCTAAAATCATCTCTCCCTGTAATCATCTTGAATTTTTCTGCTCTTCTCAAAACACTAGCTAAACACCATTTGATGTCCATGAGCTCCATTTCTTCTGCATCTATCTAATCGTAATCCTCTTTCGTCAGCATAGGATTTCCGATCCTTCCAGCAACCAATCCTTCATATGATTCCAACACAGTAGCAAGTAATGACATGTGATTTTTGGCGACTTCTTCAGAGAAATTTTGACCATTCTGAAGATGCAATGCGATGTTGCAATTTAACACTTGACCATTACTGCTGTTTGAACTTTGAAACTGATGACTTGAAGTTGAACTCTTTGGATTAACACTCGGATATGATGAAAATCCACTGCTGCTGTTTGGACTTTGGTTTACTGAACCAGATGAATTTTCAGCACTAAAAGCAGTTTGAACTTTCGGACTTGCTTCAACCTCTTGAACACTTCCTTTGTAATACATTTTGACATCTTGTTGGCCACTCGGACTGTTCATTCTAGCAATCTTCTGTTGTTCAAGGTCTTGACCTTCAATCTTCTCAATGAACTGAGAAATTGTCAACTTGTCATATTCTCCAGTGTTCTTCAAGATCATCAAATATGTACCCTATTCTTTTTGAGGTAATGCATCAGCTAACTTATCGACCCATTCTTCTTGATCTTTGACAATTTCTAACAAAGACATAGATCGTACTAAATGGCAATATCTTTCAATCAACTTCTTTGATAATTCACCCGGCAAACTTGAAAACAAATCCAACTCTTTCTTTAGCAATGCTTTCTTGCTCTTGATCATCTTTTCACTTCCCTCAAACTTAATTCGAAGTGCTTCCCAAATCGAACGTGAAGTATTGTCATGTTGAAGCAAAATAAAGATGTCTTCTTTCACAGCTTGCTGGAGTAAACTAATCATCATTTTTTCTGCTTTGTACATTTCTCGTTCTTTGTCTGTAAATTCAGAAATTGTTTTAATAACTCCTAAATGTGTACGCGGCTTGACATACTTTTTCTCAATACACTCCCAAGATCTCAAATGATTAGCTTGAACCCAGTTTTCAAAACGATCTTTCCAACCATAATACTCCTCAATTCCCATTAGCTTCGGGGGTTTTTGTAAAGTTCCAGTTTCGTTTTCCATGTTCATGCTTTGAGCAATGGTAGCTGGAGTAGTCGGGGCTGTAGCAAACGCGATATAGAAGTCTTCTTCCACGATTTGGTAACAATTTTCATAAAAACATCTTTTCAAGCGAAATCAGACTATTTCAAACGAAATCCCTCAAGCGAAATTACCTCCTCAAGCGAAATAACCTGCAAGCTTCAAACGAAACACCAACTCAAACGAAATTAGAAATTTCAAACGAAATAGTGATTTCGTTCGAACAGACCAAACGAAATATGATTTCGTGCGAAATAACACCCTTTCAAACGAAATAGGTGATTTCGTGTGAAATACTCAAACGAAATTTCAATTTGATGCGAAATAACTGATTTCGTGTGGAACTTTCAAACGAAATTCCAATCTGGTGCGAAATAACTGATTTCGTGTGGAACTCTCAAACGAAATTCCAATCTGGTGCGAAATAAGGCTTATTTCGTGCGAAATACTGCTGATGTCATCATCTCGAGCTGTTTTTGCCAAAATTGATTAGGTTTTAAGCCGTTTTAAGAACTGAAACTTTCTAGGATTTGTCAAAACACTGTTTCGCACATTATGTGTAAATTTCAAGTCATTTTGTCCGTGAAAACTTGTTAATTTTGAAAATGAAGGTGTAGAAATCAGAATTTTCAGCTGAATTGGTATGAACTCTTCCTCCGGAGCTCTGATACCACTTGTAGGATCGTTTTCTGACCCGAACGAGTCGATCAGAAGAGTTTTTGCTCAATACGAGAGGCAGAAACAAACGTATCAAGTCCAATTCAGCTAGATATTCACTTTAAACTGTCTTTTGATTGATTTGAAACTGTCTTTTGATTGATTTGACAAAGATTTACAGCAAGTAGACACTTCGGCAGCAGTTCGGCACTGAAACCGGAAAGTTGGAACTACTTCAAACGAAATCACAAGGCACCTATTTATAGACTAGCTAATTTCGCACGGAATGGTTCATGCGAAATTAGATTTCACACGAAATTACTATTTCGTACGAAATTACCAAGTAGTAATTTCGTACGAAATAACAAGTTTGTGATTTCATGCGAAATTAACTTCTAACCTATATTTGACAGTTTTCTCGTACTACGTGCCCTGATCTATCTAATACAAATACAAGACTCGATACAAGACGAAGTCGATAGACGTATGCACCAACAATTATTAATATCACAAAATAATATTGAAGGTAACCAATCACACAACACACATATTGGTAAAAAACGTCGAACATTGCGACTTACTCTTTCTTATATTATGTATCTAATACAAACTGGAACTGGAATCTAAAATTACAATACTAGTATGCATCACTAACCACAAAGTGGTCTATACTACGATAGATATATTATTAAAATATTTTTTTTCATCACACACATTATATATATATATATTATTAACATTACTATCTCCACCATCACCTTCACTGATATGGGTTCATCCAGAACTCCATATTACGCTCGTCGTACTTCCAGATGAGTCGTTCTTCGATCTGCCTCATCCTGTCACTATTTTCTAAAATCTCCTCACCAAAGGTTCGGAGCTCTTGCACATTTTCTGCACTCATTGGGGGTGCAGGTGCTGGTACTGGATCTGGGTACTGTGGCATGGGTTCTTCCTGAGGGTATGGATTTTGTAGGATTTCCCTAATGTATTCATCATTGTCATAATAGGGATCTAGAGGGTCCAGACCTGGGTAAGCTGCTAGGTTTGGCATGGGTTCATCTGTTAGATGGTAGCGTTGTACATAATCCCTATGATCATTGAACCACGGGTCATAGTCTGGGTCTAAGGGATTTGGTGCTGGTATCTTAGGTATCTCTTCTGGATTAAAATCATGCATTTGGACTTGGTTTTCTGGGTTGTTTTCAATCTCCATTAGCTGTGTGGGAAACAAGGGTAATGGTTGAGGGGCTATAAATTGCTCCAGGTTTGGGTCGGCCGCTGTGGTTGCTAAAATATGGAAGTTTGCTAAACTCCTATTGAGCATGTCTTGGGTGTGGGCATCTGTTTCTCTCTTAGCGGCTGCTAGAACTCGCTGTTGATGTAACTTTTTCATCCTCTTCCTACGCTCATGTGCTCCCCTACTGAACCATGCTCTCTTTTTAGGAGGGAATGGCTCTTCAGACTGAGCCTTAAACACGAATATCCCATCTTCATTGTCAGTTGAATACCCTGAGAGGGCAGGCTGTGAAGAGGTGCCTTCGCTTCTAGGTGAGCCGGACAACTGATAATAGGCGTCGGAGGGTCCTTGATCGCTCATACTGTAAACTAACAAATAGTCAAATAACACACAACAATAAAATACAGATATGCACGTATTTCCGTAATTAATTTCCTAACGATTTAAACATTATCTTGGTGTCATCAGAACACTTCTGTGGCTGAATCAGTGGCTTAGCTCCGATACCACCTTCTGTCGCAACCCCCGTCCCCTATTTGTCCCGGGAATGAGCGGCCGCGGCCAGTTTCAGTGGTATCCAGGTGTTTATCATTTTGGCAGCGGAAATTACATCAGCACCGTAGTTAGGAAATATTTTATCAGAGTAAATACCACACTTTATATAAATATATTGGGATAAAACCCAAGTTGTCATTACAAACTGTTTTATAGGGATAAACCCCATTTTATTGAAATAAAACATCTTCTTTTGTTTAGGTAACTTTTATAGCCACTTTTTCCAAGCCTTCAGTGCTGTCCAGCTGGCTTCTAGTTGGCTTTCACATTTTGTTACCTGAAACGTGTTTAAAACCATTTTGTCAGTGGGAAATACTGGTGAGTGAATCTCAGTTTAATCAAGAAGAGTTTTATCTCTTAACAGTATTGAGAGCGATTACAATGTTTACATCTACACAATTACCCATTCAGTACAGTCAATCCTGACTGGTGGGTCATATTACACATTGGCTAAATCTTCATCCAATGGTAACGTGTTCCATATTTTGTATACAAAACCCCAACATACCGGTAGTAATTAAAGAATTACAAAGACTCAATCACTGCTTAATCACATTGTAAAATATTTAAGGCTTTGTAAAAACAGTTTACAAAAAGGAGATTACTCACATTGCTGTCTTAGATTTTCTTTAAGGATTTCATGGTGATTATCTATTAAATACACAAATGCACATGTGTTAGTATAATAACCCAATATTTACATTAGGAATACCCTTCCCGAGACGGCATTCCAACGACTACGTCGGGCAGAACCACGACAGCCATTACGGAACCCTGGATTAATTGAGCAGCGTATCTAATACGTAACCGGGGGTTATGATACTTACAACGAGGCAGAACTTCATTATTTAGGGGGTATTTTGCCCGCTATTATAATTTCTATTCAGAATATTGAGAGAGAGATCGAGAGATTGAGCAATTGTAAACTGAGGATGGAGGCCTCAATTTATAGGTGACTTTTCGACTTCCCTCGCGGCCCGCGTAAATGGTAGCCGAGGGCTACGCGGCCCATAAGTAGGCTGGGTAGGCCCTAGCCTGGCCCAGTCATCGGTGTAGGTTCGACAAATGGCGTGACATGTGGCAGCACCGGGCTGTGCCTTGACGACTGGCTGTCGCGCCCCGCGTAGGAGGTAGCCAATGGCTACGCGCCCCGCGACAGCTCTTTAAATTTTTTTAATTAAATTTAATAAAAATAAAGGAATTCGGGGCTTGTCTTTGCATACGGGGTGTATTTTAGGACATATTGGGACACTCTAATTTTTTTTAGGGTGTCGTAAATTATTTTGGAGGGTTGTTATATATGTAGACAATATTGTGCCTTTGCATGGCGTGTCGTATCTGTTGTATCTGATAGAGATACGAGATATACATCTTACTTTTGGAAAAGTTTCCAACAATCATTGTGCACGAGATTAAATTTCATTGGGCAAATTGGTGAAAACCTAAGGTTCGTTGAAAAACCAATTTCGATTGAGAATCGATAGGTTAAAAAGCTCCAAGGGAAAAAGACCCCATCGTGAAAGTTAAATGGGATGCCCGTCTTGGCCCCGAGTATACATGGGAGGTTGAGTCTAATATGCGACAAAAGTACCCCTATCTTTTTGAATAAAATCTCGATGTGGAGATTTCTTTTAAGGGGGTGAGGATGTAACACCTCAGAAATTTGCGTCGAATTATATGATGACACGTGTCCAAACAACTCTCGAGTTATGCTATATTGTTGGACGAGAGGGACTGATTTTTTAAACTTATGGAAGAATGTTTGAGGAGGGACCATTAGTGTTAACATGCCAAACTTTTAGCCTCTGAGTAACACTTACGGACCGTAAGCCTTATGTGCTTACAGACCGTACGATATGAATTTTATGTTCACTGGCAAACGGTTACGGACCGCAAGAATTTGAGTGTTACAGTCCGTAAGGCATTCAAAACCATGGGCGCGTAGCAGCTTACGGACCGTAAGCCTGAGGCCCTTACGGTCCGTATGGCAGGCATCTAGTAGTTTTGTTTGGAGGCCAAGGGAGTTTGCTGTGTTGCCATGTTTCACGCAAAATGCCACTCTCCTTCTGCATCTTACACCTCACTAACGACCTGGAGACATCTTAGAACAATCCTTGACACATATATTGATCCTATGCATCCTCCTCTACTATAAATAGCAACATAAGTTTACCATTTCATTTGCTCATTCTCATTTCTTCTTCTATATCACTCTTTGAGTGTTTCCTGGCCAAAGGAAGCCTCCCAACTAAGTTCATCTTTCTCTTGGATCACTAGTAAGTGCTCCTTCTCAGCTCTTTCATTTTATAGGCTAAGTATTTAGGCGAAAGTCAAGCAAATTGACTTTTGCTTTGACTTTCAGTTAAGACCATTATGGTCCAACCATTTTTCGAATTGAACATGGCTACATGATCGCATTAAGGTAGGTGATAATCCCTGAAAAGGGGGACCTCCTGTATCAATTTTTCATTTACCCCATGTCCGTGCCCACCGGGAAATCAGGGTGTGACATGTTGGTATCAGAGCCAACATTTGAGTGAATTAAACACTAGCCTTTTGTGTTTAATCTCAAATATCACAATAACATAATCCTTAGACTTTCTGAGTCTAGGCATTGACCTAGGATTACTCATATCTATATTAAGTTATTGTTATTGTTTTTTATATTTAACAGGTAATATGACGCCAAGAATTAGAGGACGAGGGAAAGGCCCAATGCGAGGAGGACCATCTGGACACATACCCTCGCAGTCCTATAGTTCGGACCATCCGCAGTACTTAAGTGATTCTTACTCGTCGCAGTCTAAGAGACACTCTATATGACACCATTCATCCCACTCTCACCATTCTCACTCACATTATTTTCATGACTCTTTTGACCCAAACCAGCTTATTAACACTTCACCTATTAGCCAGAACCAACTAAATCAGCAAAACTAACCAGATGACGATTCTGATCCGGAGATGCCACTGTATGGGTCCCACATGCACCCAATTGAACTCTCAAATGATACTGCATCTCATGCAGGTTCACCATACCAGGGTCCTGATGAATGGGACCAACACTTTAACCAATTTACTTTTGTTTACACACCTCCTTAACAACCTCCACAAACGTTGCCACCTCCACCCGAGGACGAGCCAATGGAGCCCGCGGAACAACTGCAACCGCAACCGCGTCAGAGGAAGCCTCGTGGTGCACGTATGTCGGTACATGTAAGACCCATTCCGTTTTAACATAAATATATCATTAAAATAAGCATTTTATATCATAAATGCGACTTACCAAAATCTTTTTCATCCAGGCATTCATACATGATTTAAACATTCAAAAACCAAGTTGTAAGTGTTTACACATATCACTTTTTATAAACGAAACAAGATCAATTGCGGAAGCTTCATTTAGATGTGTATCCAGTTCGTGTTCTTCGCTTGATCTTCATCCAGAGTTCCATAACATTCACCTATAGTCAAAATCAACATTAATATTAGTTATGAAGTTCTTAAAACTCTTATAAACGAGGTCCATCAACAAAACAACAAAATTTAAAATTTTTGCTAGTTTTTAGGCCTCTCGTGCCACGCGAGAGGCTTGGTCCTTTCTGTCACGTGCCACGACGTCTGTCGCGTGTCGTGCCCGAGCCACACTGATCCCTCACGTGGTGCGAGGGTTACCATTTTCCAGCAGGTCCGTTTTTGAGACCTGTATTTTGCCCAACTGTGTGTTTTACCTATTTTTAACACAAACATGCATAACTTTCAAACTACACATCCGTTTTACATGATTGTTTTTCCTATGCGATCGTATTACAATTACGGATATGTTTAACACCTTTGTTCGCATCGAAATCGATTTATAAGCTAACGGCTTATAAATCCTTTTTACGATTATTCGACCCGTTTCATTTTAAATTACACTACATGTTTGTTGTCAATGATTGTCTCTAGTCATTTTTACCCATTCTCGGGCTTGTCAAACATTAGAGTTTTCGCTCCCATCACATGGTTTGTGCACGCATTAGCATCTTGCTTGTTGTCAATAATTCAAGCATGCACATTTAATCAAATTCAACGAAATCATGTTTCTAAGTTTTTGACCCAAATTGCAAGAGTTCACTAAATCAATTTGGCGTGTCCATTTCTCGGCTTACGCACTCATTATACCAATTTATTGAGTGACTTTTGAGTCACTTCAAAACACTATTGTTTAAGCATCAATTTGACCCATTTGGTTGTCGA
Organism: Helianthus tuberosus; assembly: GCA_030545235.1. NCBI lineage: Eukaryota > Viridiplantae > Streptophyta > Magnoliopsida > Asterales > Asteraceae > Helianthus > Helianthus tuberosus. Next base: position 63,943,319 of record CM060451.1, on the reverse strand, counting down.
GTGAAAACCATCACTTCAATGACATACCAAACATGTTCTAACCATCTATTTTGACCCATTTGGTTGTCGAGTGAGCTTCGTCACTTTAATGACATACAAACTCATACATCACGCTAAAATAACATTAACATAATTACAATTAGCATATCTAACAATGTAACAAAACAACAAGTTGCGTACCTTTCAAAGCTTTTCCTTCAAGCGCGCGTCTGCTCCGACTTGTTCGCTTGAAGATTCAACCACCTTGCCTATAGAGTTCAACCAACAACGTGTTTAGAACTCATATCATTTCATATTTCACGTAATTCACCATATTATTCAATTACGGTTTTACTCAAAATTTCAACATATTAGCGTTCGTTTAGGAATTTTAACAAACACCTTGTGGGCATGATTTTCAAACTTTCATCTATTTAGCTCCTAATTAACTTTTAACCAAGTTTATTCATAGAAATCAAGCCCTTATGGCTGGTATTCATACACAATATCAAGGTTTTCATCATAACATCAATTTTATACCATTTCAACATTGAAATTCATGTCTTCATAACCAAGTTATAATACCCACTAGAGACATGTATGGGTGATTATAAATTTCATAATTTTCATCACCAATTCATCAAACTTTTGACTAGATGGCAATAATTTAATGAATGTGTTTAGTGACGGCATCAAATTCCTAATTGATGGAGAAATGTCTGGCGGCAAGAAAACCTGCTTCCAGGAGGTTGTCAAGTGTTTTTGCTCGACGATTCCATTCTTGGGTGGTTGGTTTGGCCCTTGCTCCTGTAACTCGAATCATATCCTGGTATATCCCATTTTAGTTTTACACCATTGTGAACCTTACGCCTTTTTTACTCTCTGATCGAGGTTCTCGGCATTGAAAAATCTTCGTAAACTAAATCACACGTGTATATATTGACATTTAAGAGATATACAATCAAGAAAATCAAGAGCAATGGTGATATAAATGCGGATTAGACACCAAAACATAAACACTCAAAAAATGGCTACAATTTAAGGAATGTGTTTAGTGACGGCATCAGATTCCTAATTGAAGGAGAAAGGTCTAGTGGCAAGAAAAGCTGCTTCCAGGAGGTTGTCAAGTGTTTTCACTCGACGATTCCATTCTTGGGTGGTTGGTTTGGCTCTTGTTCCTGTAACTCGAATCCTAGCCCAGTATATCCCATTTTAGTTTTACACCATTGTGAACCTCACACCTTTTTTACTCTCTGATCGAGGTTCTCGGCATTGAAAAATCTTCGTAAACTAAATCACACGTGTATATGTTGACATTTAATAGATATACAGTCAAGAAAATCAAGAGCAATAGTGATATATATGCGGATTAGACACCAAAAAATGGCTGCAATTTAAGGAATGTGATTAGTGACGGCATCAGATTCCAAATTGATGGAGAAAGATCTGGTGGCAAGAAAACCTGCTTCCAGGAGGTTGTCAAGTGTTTTCGCTAGACAATTCCATTCTTGGGTGGTTGGTTTGGCCCTTGTTCCTGTAACTCGAATCCTAACTCGGTATATCCCATTTTAGTTTTACACCATTCTGAACCTTACGCCATTTTTACTCTCTGATCGAGGTTCTCGGCAATGAAAAATCTTCGTAAACTAAATCACACGTGTATGTGTTGACATTTAAGAGATATACAGCCAAGAAAATCAAGAGAAATGGTGATATATATGCGGATTAGACACCAAAAATAAACACTCAATAAATGGCTACAATTTAAGGAATGTGTTTAGTGACGGCATCGGATTCCTAATTGATGGTGAAAGGTCTGGTGGCAAGAAAAGCTCCTTCCAGGAGGCTGTCAAGTGTTTTCACTAGACGATTCCATTATTGGGTGGTTGGTTTGGCCCTTGTTCATGTAACTCGAATCCTAGCCCGGTATATCCCATTTTAGTTTTACACCATTGTGAACCTCACGCCTTTTTTACTCTCTGATCGAGGTTATCGGCATTGAAAAATCTTCGTAAACTAAATTACACGTGTATATGTTGACATTGAAGAGATATACAATCAAGAAAATCAAGAGTAATGGTGATATATATGCGGAGTAGACACAAAAAAAAACACTCAAAAAATGGCTACAATTTAAGGAATGTGATTAGTGACGGCATCAGATTCCTAATTGATGGAGAAAGGTTTGGTGGCAAGAAAAGCTGCTTCCAGGAGGTTGTCAAGTGTTTTCGCTCGATGATTCCATTCTTGGGTGGTTGGTTTGGCCATTATTCCTATAACTCGAATCCTAGCCCGGTATATCATATTTCAGTTTTACACCATTGTGAACATTACGCCTTTTTTACTCTCTGATCGAGGTTCTCGGCATTGAAAAATCTTCGTAAACTAAATCATACGTGTATATGTTGACATTTAAGAGGTATACAGTCAAGAAAATCAAGAGAGATGGTGATATATATGCGGATTACACAACAAAAAATAAACACGCAAAAAATGGCTACAATTTAAGGAATGTGTTTAGTGACGACATCAGAATTCTAATTGATGGAGAAAGGTCTGGTGGCAAGAAAAGAAGCTTCCTGGAGGTTGTCAAGTGTTTTCGCTCGACGATTCCATTCTTGGGTGGTTGGTTTGGCCCTTGTTCCTGTAACTCGAATCCTAACCCGATATATCCCATTTTAGTTTTACACCATTGTGAACCTCACACCTTGTTTACTCTCTGATATAGGTTCTCGGCAGTGAAAATATTCGTAAACTAAATCACACGTGTATATGTTGACATTTAAGAGATATACAGCCAAGAAAATCAAGAGCAATGGTGATATATATGCGGATTAGACACCAAAAATAAACACTCAATAAATGGCTACAATTTAAGGAATGTGTTTAGTGACGGTATCAGGTTCCTAATTGATGGAGAGAGGTCTAGTGGCAAGAAAAGCTGCTTCCAGGAGGTTGTCAGGTGTTTTCGCTCGACGATTCCATTCTTGGGTGGTTGGTTTGGCTCTTGTTCCTGTAACTCGAATCCTATCCCGGTATATCCCATTTTAGTTTTACACCATTGTGAACCTCACGCGTTTTTTACTCTCTGATAGAGGTTCTCGGCATTGAAAAATCTTCGTAAACTAATTTACACGTGTATATGTTGACATTTGAGAGATATACATTCAAGAAAATCAAGAGCAATGGTGATATATATGCGGATTAGACACCAAAAAATAAACACTCAAAAAATGGCTACAATTTATGGAATGTGTTTAGTGACGGCATCAGATTCCTAATTGATGGAGAAACGTCTGGTGGCAAGAAAATTTGCTTCCAGGAGGTTGTCAAGTGTTTTCGCTCGACGATTCCATTCTTGGGTGGTTGGTTCAGCCCTTGTTCCAGTAACTCGAATCCATGACCGGTGTATCCCATTTTAGTTTTACACCATTGTGAACCTCACGCCTTTTTTACTCTTTGATCGAGGTTCTAGGTATTGAAAAATCTTCGTGAACTAAATCACTCGTGTATATGTTGACATTTAAGAGATATACAGTCAAAAAAATCAAGAGCAATATGTGGTATATATGCGGATTAAACACCAAAACATAAACACTCAAAAAATGGCTACAATTTAAGGAATGTGTTTAGTGACGGCATCAGATTCCTAATTGATGGAGAAAGGTCTAGTGGCAAGAAAAGCAGCTTCCAGGAGGTTGTCAAGTGTTTTCGCTCGACGATTCCATTCTTGGTTGGTTGGTTTGGCCCTAGTTCCGGTAACTCGAATCCTAGCCTGGTATATCCCATTTTAGTTTTACACCATTGTGATCTGATCGAGGTTCTCGGCATTGAAAAATCTTCGTAAACTAAATCACACGTGTATATGTTGACATTTGAGAGATATACATTCTTGAAAATAAAGAGCAACTGTGATATATATGCGGATTAGACACCAAAAAATAAACACTCAAAAAATGGCTACAATTTATGGAATGTGTTTAGTGACGGCATCAGATTCCTAATTGATGGAGAAAGGTCTCGTGGCAAGAAAAGCTGCTTGCAGGAGGTTGTCAAGTGTTTTCGCTCGACGATTCCATTCTTGGGTGGTTGGTTTGGCCCTTGTTCGTGTAACTCGAATCCTAGCCCGGAATATCCCATTTTAGTTTTACACCATTGTGAACCTCACCCCTTTTTTACTCTCTGATCGAGGTTCTCGGCATTGAAAAATCTTCGTAAACTAAATCACACGTGTATATGTTGACATTTAAGAGATATACAGTAAAAAAAATCAAGGGCATTGGTGATATATATGTGGATTAGACATCAAAAAATAAACACTCAAAAATGGCTACAATTTAAGGAATGTGTTTAGTGACCGTATCAGATTCCTAATTGATGGAGAAAGGTCTGGTGACAAGAAAAGCTGCTTCCAAGAGGTTGTCAAGTGTTTTCACTCGACGATTCCATTCTTGGGTGGATGGTTTGGCCCTTGTTCCTGTAACTCGAATCCTAGCCCGGTATATCCCATTTTAGTTTTACACCATTGTGAACCTCATGCCTTTTTTACTCTCTGATCGAGGTTCTCGGCATTGAAAAATCTTCGTAAACTAAATCACACATGTATATGTTGACATTTAAGAGATATACAGTCAGGAAAATCAAGAGCAATGGTGATATATATGCGGATTAGACACCAAAAAATAAACACTCAAAAAATGTCTACAATTTAAGGAATGTGTTAAGTAATGGCATCAGATTCCTAATTGATGGATAAAGGTCTGGTGGCAAGAAAAGCTGCTTCCAAGAGGTTCTCAAGTGTTTTCGCTCAACGATTCCATTCTTGGGCGGTTGGTTTGGCCCTGGTTCCTGTAACTCGAAACCTCGCCCGGTATATCCCATTTAACTTTTACACCATTATGAACCTTACGCCTTTTTTACTCTCTGATCAGGTTCTCGGCATTGAAAAATCTTCGTAAACTAAATCACGCGTGTATATGTTGATATTTATGAGGTATACAGTCAAGAAAATAAAGATCAATGGTGATATATATGCAGATTAGACACCAAAAAATAAGTAACCAAAAAATGGCTACAATTTAAGGAATGTGTTTAGTGACGGCATCAGATTCCTAATTGATGGAGAAAGGTCTGGTGGCAAGAAAAGCTGCTTCCATGAGGTTATCAAGTGTTTTCGCTCGACGATTCCATTCTTGGGTGGTCGGTTTGGCCCTGGTTCCTGTAACTCGAATCCTAGCTCGGTATATACCATTTTGCTTTTACACCATTGTGAACCTTACGCCTTTTTACTCCCTGATCGAGGTTCTTGGCATTGAAAAATCTTTGTAAACTAAATCACACGTGTATATATTGAAATTTATGAGATATACAGTCAAGAAAATCAAGAGCAATGGTGATATATATGCGGATTAGACACCAAAAAATAAACACTCAAAAAATGGCTACAATTTATGGAAAGTGTTTAGTGACGGCATCAGATTCCTAATTGACGGAGAAAGGTCTGGAGGCAAGAAAAGCTGCTTCCAGGGGGTTGTCAAGTGTTTCCGCTCGACGATTCCATTCTTGGGTGGTTGGTTTGGCCCTTCTTCCTGTAACTCGAATCCTAGCCCGGTATATCCCATTTTAGTTTTACACCATTGTGAACCTCACGCCTTTTTTACTCTCTGATCGAGGTTCTCGGTAATGAAAAATCTTCATAAACTAAATCACATGTGTATATGGTGACATTTAAGAGATATACATTCAAGAAAATCAAGAGCAATTGTGATATATATGCAGATTAGACACCAAAAATTAAACACTCAAAAAATGGCTACAATTTATGGAATGTGTTTAGTGACGGCATCAGATTCCTAATTGATGGAGAAAGGTCTGGTGGCAAGAAAAAGCTGCTTCCAGGAAGTTGTTAAGTGTTTTTGTTCGACGATTCCATTCTTGGGTGGTTGGTTTAGCCCTTCTTCCTGTAACTTGAATCCTAGCCCGGTATATCCCATTTTAGTTTTACACCATTGTGAACCTCACGCCTTTTTTACTCTCTGTTCGAGGTTCTCGGTATTGAAAAATCTTCGTAAACTAAATCACACGTGTATATGTTGACATTTGAGAGATATACATTCAAGAAAATCAAGAGCAATGGTGATATATATGCGGATTAGACACTAAAAAATAAACACTCAAAAAATGGCTACAAATTATGGAATGTGTTTGGTGACGGTATCAGGTTCCTAATTGATGGAGAAAGGTCTAGTGGCAAGAAAAGCTGCTTCCAAGAGGTTGTCAAGTGTTTTCGCTCGACGATTCCATTCTTGGGTGGTTGGTTTGGCTCTTGTTCCTGTAACTCGAATCCTAACCCGGTATATCCCATTTTAGTTTTACACCATTGTGAACCTCACGCGTTTTTTACTCTCTGATCGAGGTTCTCGGCATTGAAAAATCTTTGTTAACTAAATCACACATGTATATGTTGACATTTAAGAGATATACAGTCAATAAAATCAAGAGCAATGGTGATATATATGCGGATTAGACACCAAAAAATAAACACTCAAAAAATGGCTACATTTTAAGGAATGTGTTTAGTGACGGCATCAGATTCCTAATTAATGGAGAAAGGTCTGGTGGCAAGAAAAGCTGCTTCCAGGAGGTTGTCAAGTGTTTTCACTCGACGATTCCATTCTTGGGTGGTTGGTTTAGCCCTTGTTCCTGTAACTCAAATCCTAGCCCGGTATATCCCATTTTAGTTTTACACCATTGTGAATCTCACGCCTTTTTTACTGTCTGATCGAGGTTCTCGGCATTGAAAAATCTTCGTAAACTAAATCACACGTGTATGTTGACATTTAAAAGATATACAGTCTAGAAAATCAAGAGCAATAATGATATATATGCGGATTTGACACCAAAAAGTAAACAACCAAAAATGGCTACAATTTATGGAATGTGTTTAGTGACGACATCAGATTCCTAATTGATGGAGAAAGGTCTGGTGGCAAGAAAAGCTGCTTCCAGGAGGTTGTCAACTGTTTTCGCTCGACGATTCCATTCTTGGGTGGTTGGTTTGGCCCTTGTTCCTGTAACTCGAATCCTATCCCGGTGTATCCCATTTTAGTCACCATTGTGAACCCCACGCCTTTTTTACTCTCTGATCGAGGTTCTCGGCATTTAAAAATCTTCGTAAACTAAACCACATGTGTGTATGTTGACATTTAAGAGATATACAGTCAAGAAAATCAAGAGCGATGGTGATATACATGCGGATAAGACACCAAAAAATAAACACTCAAAAATGGATACAATTTAAGGAATGTGTTTAGTGACGACATAAGATTCCTAATTAATGGAGAAAGGTCTAGTGGCAAGAAAAGCTGCTTCCAGGAGGTTGTCAAGTGTTTTCGCTCGACGATTCCATTCTTGGGTGGTTGGTTTGGCCCTTGTTCCTGTAACTCGAATCCTAGCCCGGTATATCCCATTTTAGTTTTACACCATTGTGAACCTTACGCCTTTTTTACTCTCTGATCGATGTGTTGGACCATTCAAGACGGTGATCGCGTATTACTTAGGGTCTCACCTTGGAAAGGTGTGATCAGATTTGGAAAGACAGGAAAACTTGCACCTAGATATGTTGGACCATTCAAGATTGTCGAAAGAATCGGAAAGGTAGCCTACAGACTTGAGTTACTTCCTGAACTTGGAAATGTTCATCCAACTTTTCACGTGTCCAATCTCAAGAAGTGTCTAGCTGATGAGAACCTCCACATACCGCTTGATGAAATTCGTGTGGATAACACGATGCATTTTGTTGAGAAACCAGTGGAAATCATGGAACGTGAAGTCAAGTGGCTCAAACGTAAGCGCATTCCACTTGTCAAAGTTCGCTGGGAATCTAAACGTGGACCAGAATTTACTTGGGAACGTGAAGTCAAGTGGCTCAAACATCTTTTCTCTCAAGTTTCCTCTAAATAAATTTCGGGATGAAATTTACTCAAGTAGGGGAGACTGTGACATCTGTGCTTGTAATCATTGTATAAACCTTAAAAAGTTTAGTTATCAATAAAACAACGTTATTTGATCCCAATGTTTGTTTGTTTATGTTTGACATTTTGCATGTTTTGATTTTTGTTCAATTTCAAACTCTATATCACTTTCTGGAGAGTTATACGCAAACCGATGCGTAAACGTAATCAGTTTAATGCGAAAAAGAATCCGGAACATCATTATATGCTTAACATACCTTAAATAACCTTTACATAACTTAGAAATAAGTTTCGAAGGCTTTAGTATGGCAAAATCAAGTTTATTCGCTTACAGGGACTAATTTCGACGAACTGCGAAAGTATGCCGATTCATATTGTAACGGACAATCCAGAACTTGATCATAAGTTAAACATACCCTAAATATCCTTTACATAGCTTATAAATAGGCTTTGAGTGGTTCGGTATGCTAAAATAAACTTTTTGGTCATTAAGGGACTAAAAGAGTCAAAAAGTGCATAAGTTAGCATTTTCGCGCATATCTTACGTTCTGAATACATCCGGACATCCAAAAATTTATGTAATCATTAAAATATTTTATTTTAGTGATTGGCATGATACAATTCCATTCGTCACGTAATTTGGATCGTTTTTCACATCCGTTCATGTTTCATAGTAATTAACCGAATAACGTGATCGTACGGCCAAACGAACCGACATCCGACATATTTTTGAGCATGTTTCATGTCCCCTATACTTAGGCATCATTGTAGAGCCTTGAAAATGGCTTAACGGGCCTCAAAAGCATCGAAAATGGCCTTAAAAGCATGCAGGGACTGAAATTGCAATTTCTGAAACTTGGTTGCTGATCAGACAGTTCAGGCGGGGCACGTAAGCCTAGAGGCTCACCTTACGCGGCCCGTGTAAGCAGCCCAGATCTGCAAAAATCTTTTTCCAGCTGTTTCCAGCCTGTTCCAGCTGTTTTGTTGAGTTGCAAATGGTTTTTCTGGTAATCTATGGGCTATTTTGTGTGCCCATGGTATTCCAAAACCATGGGTGCACATGTACGGCTTAGATCGAAGCACGTTTTTCAATGAACAATCTTAACGGTTACCTGAAAACTATATATACCCCCTTTCATTTCACTTCCAACCCACACCTTGATCTGATTTTGTTCTCTAAGTTGAAGTTATACACTTCATACTTGAGAATTTTCAGATCAAACCTCCATTTCTTGGACCTTTTGTAAGTATTCTTTCGTTCTTTTACGCGTTTTAAGCAAAAAGTCAAACTATGTTTGACTTTCACCTTTGACCAGTTTATAGTCAACACGAAGTTCGTTTGAACTTCGCAACGTGAGCGTAATCACGATGGTTATAGTCCCTTGTGACTATACCTACTGATTACCACGTTATTTAGGCATAGTGACGAGTTATAGTTTCGGTCAAAATGCGCGTTTATGCATATTTTTCAACCAAACTATTCTTGGGTATCAAAACCATTTGTTTTGATATCAAACCTGTTTTCAAACTTCGTTAAACATGTTTTAACATGTTTAACTCGTCATTTAGGTTTAGTACTTTTATAGGGTCGTAAGATAAGCGGTCTAAACAACCGCTTAAACTTTCGAACCCGACCCGTTTGGTCGATCATTAGGATCCGACCAAAAACATTAGGTGACCATAGTTGTATAGGGAATAACCTTCCGAGGTTATACCTTATGGTCACTACGTTTAGTTAGTTGTTATGATAGGTAAGTTATATGCCTTAGGAAAATGACCAAAATGCCCTTTTTGCGCATAAATTCATTTTAAGCATATGCAACCTAAATTTTGACATCTAAACAGATTAGGCAACATTATTAGACATGTTAAGGCATATATTACTTGTCATAGGACTAGTTAGGCGGTCCGAATGCGTTTTACGTGAACGACGCGTTAAAGTAGCATAAGCTACCTAAACGGGTCATAATGGGTCGTAAGCACTTAGGATAGGTTCCGTTTTAGAATGTAGGCTTTGTTAAACCATATTACATAAGTTCCTACACTCATTTGGTTTACGAAACCACATTTTATCCGATCCTCCGATTTAGGTCTGGTTTATTAATGTAGTTACCTATATTAGGTGCCGCTTGATTCCGTGATCTTTCTAGCATTGCTTGGTTGTTACCCAAAGACTATTGAGCAATCTCAAGTGAGTACATAGTCCCCTCTTTTACTATTTTTCAAATGTTTTGGGGTGAAACACATGTGCCTACTTGTTACTTTCGTGCTTTTCATGTTTTTATATCATACTTGCTATGTTCATTAGTACACGTATAGTACATGATTTTATTCATGTTTTTGCTATGTATGTTCATTAATTGCATACTTAGTACATTGTTTTACATCACATGCTATCTATGTTCATTTATTGTATACTTAGTATATTGTTTTACATCACATGCTATGTATGTTCATTTTGCATACTTAGTACATTGTTTTACATCACATGCTATGTACGTTCATTTATTGTATACTTAGTACACTGTTTTACATCACATGCTATATATGTTCATTTATTGCATACTTAGTACATTGTTTTACATCACATGCTATGTATGTTCATTTTGCATACTTAGTACATTATTTTCATAAAATATGCTTACATTTTTTGTATGACATTTGGTTTGTTTAAATGGGACAAAAATACATTCATTAACATTAGCTACGCAGCTTGGTAGTAAGTAATGGTACCATAGGAATTGACAACTCCCATTCCTGAAATCCTAGGTTTGTTTGGGTGGAAGGAATGACTGAATCCAATATACATAAGATAAACCTTTAATTTGTTTAAGGGTTTGTCACCACAGTCGCAAGGCTTGAATGTATGCATTTTAATAATACCGCATAGATGTTTGTATCAGTATAGCATGCAATTATTTTACAAAACAGAACTTTGATTTAAACTATGCTTTACTTCAATACCTTGTTTTGTGCATTTACCTATGGTTTAGTTGATATATTTCACTTGCCATACATGACATTTGATTACACATTACATGGTTTACATTTGACATTAGACATGGTTTATAAATAAACATTTTGACATTTGATTATACATGAACATTTTTAAATTGGTGGTTTGTTTGGTAAATGATTTAAGTAACGAGGCGTGTGTAATATGATAAAAGCATGGTGGATACGCCGCTGGTACTTCCTATATATAAGTGATTTTTATAATATTACATATCATGGCGTTATTTAAACCATTTCAGATTAGACATATTACATTTTACACAAATAACATATTTTCACAAGACATTGTTTTACAAACAGTTTATTTTATACAACTCATTTTACTTGGTTATTTAATTAACCATATACCTTTCTTTTATATAATTTGATTTCTTATCAAATTTTCATATGATTTATAAAAGAAAACACTTAACAAAATTCATGACTAATTTTTATTAAACATTTCTTTAAACTTAAGTCATGAATCCTATTTTAACAAAACCTATGTATCTCACAGGCATTTTTATGCTGACGTACCTATTTTCACATGTGTTTTCAGGAGCTGATGCATAGGTTTGATCAGGACACACTAGGGTGGACTCGGGCCTTAGTGACATAAAAGAAGCAAGATTAGTTTAAATAATGTTATGTACTCTTGTTTCTTTTGTTTAAAGACAATGTAACCCCTCTTTGTTAATAAATAAAACAGAACTTTAATTACCATGGTTATGAAACAATAATTCTGTTGCAACACTCCCCAAAGTTTCCGCCGCGGTTTGATGTTTTACGCGGTCGGGGTGTGACAGATGAGTTGGTATCAGAGCCAATGGTTATAGGGAAGTAGGTTATTGGTAATGCTTTGACCTAGACTATAACTTTTCTAGGACCCGAACACAAGTTATCTTGTGTTTAGATCTTAAAACATGCATTTCACCTATCCTTAGGTGATTACCAAAACAAGAACACAATTTTTCAAAACGATTTTTGAAAATCAATCATCTGTTTTTAAATAATTTATTATAAGGTTTTAAACCCTTTAATTTTTCATATTGATTTTGAAAATTTTATCATCCGTTTCTGGATGATTCTTTTGGCCTTGTGCCTTCTAAGTTTTCAAAATCTCGTCAAAGTTTTGGGTCTAAATAGTGTGAACACGTGCAAACTGGAAGGGTGAATGCCTGTACCTCGAGTTTTCTATCTAAGGCTAGAGTGTTCGTACAAATCCACATAATTGGACCAGTCACTCTTACCTGGGAACTCTTGGGGTGAGTGTTCACTTATAGGCTAAAGCATGTCTTCGCGATACGTTATTTTTGACCCATTTACTTCGATTAGTCACTGTGTGTCGTTTGTCTGCTTTGTACAAACAAATGACCACAATCCATGCTCTTTGTCGAATTTTGTATCATCTCATTCTTTTCATCTAATCATCTCACTCGTTTTCTCTCGTGTTTCCTCTTTTAGAATGCCTCCTCGACGCGAAAATCCGCTACCTAATGCCGAAATGGCAGCTATCATGGCGCAGTATATGGCTACTGTACTCCCAGACATTATTGCTCAAGTTAACCAAGCCAACAATAACCAAAATGCTCCATGCAACTTCAAGAGTTTCAATTCGGCTAAACCACTCAAGTTTAGTGGTTCTGAGGGAGCAACTGGGCTCCTCCAGTGGTTCAAGAGCATTAAGAGTACATTTCGTCATGTTTAGTGTCCTGATAATCGCAAAGTCGAGTTTGCTTCCAGCGTTTTCCACAAGAGGGCTCTTACATGGTGGAACAGGGTTATGAGAGACCGTGGTGCTGAGGTTGCTTTAGCACAGACTTGGGCCGAGCTCAGGGCTCTTATGATGAGGGAATTATGTCCTCGTCATGAACTAAGGGCTTTAGAAAGGGAGTTTGATGATTTGAAGCAGGATAGTGGTGAGCACCGGGCTTGCACTGATAGGTATGAAGAGCTGAGATTGTTATGCCCTCAATGGTTACCCCACTTGAGAAAGCTATCGAGAGGTATATTGATGGCTTACCTGACTCCATACAAGACATCGTCACTGGTAGCAACCCTACCACAGTTCGTCAGGCGATCTAGCTAGCTGCGACTTTGACTGAGTCGCAGATCAGAAAGGGGAAGCTTCATAGGAAGGGTGACAAGGTAAGAAACAATCATCTGGTAAGGGTGAAAACAAGAAGGGAAAGAAAACTGGTTCTTCGAAAGGGTCTAGGAAGCGCAAAGCTTCCCAGAATTTTGCTGTCACTGCCCAAGTCAACCAGATAGCTCCCAACCAACCTGCACAACCGCCAGCAAAGAAACGGTATGAGGGGAATGCACCGTTTTGCAACAGATGCAATAGCCACCATCAAACGCAGGTTCAGTGTCGTTTTTGTACTAACTGTGGGAAGTCGGGTCATCTTGTCGATGTTTGTCGCTTTGCTCCCAATCAGGCCGCACGTAACCCAGCACAGCAGGCTGCTCAACAACAGGCTCAAGCTGCATGACCTCATTACCCTCCTGGTTCGTGCTATAACTGTGGGGATCTGACCCACTACCGTAATCAGTGTCCAAGATTGGTGAATGCAAACCAAGCTCAGGCTTGTGGACGAGTCTTCAACATGAATGCTAATGAAGCGCGAGCAGACAATGAAGTGGTCAACGGTACGTTCTTTGTTAACAATCAGTCTGCATCGGTTCTTTTTTATTCGGGTGCCGATAAGAGTTTTGTGTCATTATCTTTTGAGCCTTTGCTCCGCATGTCTAGAACGAAACTAGGAAAGTCTTTGACAGTGGAAGTTGCTAGTGGTGAACCCATTGTTCTTGATTCTGTTCTTCGTAACTGCCAGTTGAACCTTAATAACCATCTTTTTCCTATGGACCTCACTCCTATGCAACTTGGAAGCTTCGACATTATAGTGGGAATGGATTGGTTAGCCAAGCATCACACAAAGGTAGTTTGTTTTGAGAAGATTGTTCGTGTTCTACTTTCGACAGGTGAGATCCTATAGGTTCGTGGTGAGAAACCTGCTAGTAGTCTCAAGCTTATGTCTTGTACTCAAGCTCGGAAGTATCTTCGAAAGAACTATGTGGCCTTTTTGCACATGTTGTGGAGGATAAAGGCAAAGGTAAGTCGATTCAAGATATCCCTGTTGTTCGGGATTATCCTGAAGTTTTTCTTAAAGAGTTACCTGGTTTACCTCCAGCATGCCAAGTCGAGTTCCATATTGATCTTGTACCTGGTGCAAATCCTATTGCCAGATCTCCATATCGTCTTGCACCGTCTGAGATGCAAGAGTTATCTAAGCAGCTTCAAGAGCTTTCTGACAAAGGTTTTATCCGTCCTAGCTTTTCACCTTGGGGTGTTCCCGTTCTTTTTGTCAAGAAGAAGTATGGATCCTTCAGGATGTGCATCGATTACCGTGAGCTTAACAATCTTACCTTCAAGAATCGATATCCCCTACCCCGCATTGACAATCTCTTTGATCAGTTACAGGGTGCTACTTGTTTTTCGAAGATTGATCTACGTTCTGGGTATCATCAACTTCGTGTGCATGAAGAAGATATTCCCAAGATAGCATTCCGCACAAGATATGGGCATTATGAGTTCACAGTTATGCCATTCGGTTTGACTAATGCTCCTGCTGTTTTCATGGACTTGATGAATAGGGTTTGTAAGCCTTATTTGGACAAGTTCATCATCGTTTTCACTGACGACATCTTGATTTATTCCAAGACGCAAGCTGATCATGAGCAACATCTTCGTCTTACTCTAGAACTCCTGAAGAAAGAACAACTTTTCGCCAAATTCTCCAAGTGCGAATTTTGGCTTAAGGAAGTTCAATTTTTGGGACATATCGTCAACGAACAAGGTATTCATGTAGATCCCTCCAAGATCAGTGTGATTAAGGATTGGGATACGCCTACTACTCCTACTAAGGTTCGTTCTTTTCTTGTTCTCGCGGGTTATTACCGCCGCTTCATTGAAAACTTCTCCAAGATTGCAGTTCCTCTAACTGCTCTAACCCAGAAGAACAAACCCTTTGATTGGGGAACCAAACAAGAAGAAGTGTTTCAGACCTTGAAGCAGAAGCTTTGCGATGCGCCTATTCTATCTTTGCCTGAAGGCAACGATGATTTTGTTGTGTATTGTGATGCATCCAATTTGGGTCTTGGCTGTGTTCTCATGCAAAGGAACAAAGTCATAGCATATGCATCCAGACAGTTGAAGATACACGAGAAGAACTACACGACTCATGATCTTGAGTTAGGTGCAGTTGTTTTCACACTCAAAATCTGGAGACACGATTTGTATGGTACAAAATGCGTGGTTTTCACTGACCACAAAAGTCTTCAGCGCATCTTCAATCAGAAAGAACTCAACATGAGGCAACGACGTTGGGTTGAACTTCTAAACGACAATGACTGCGAAATTCGCTACCATCCTGGTAAGGCGAATGTCGTGGCTGACGCATTGAGTCGTAAGGAACGTGTCAAGCTTCACTGTGTCAAAGTTCGATCTGATATTCAAACCCGCATTTCTCAGGCTCAACGTTCTTATGTTTCGCAAGACTTGATGGGTAAGGAATTACCATTTCATATCAAGCCTGATCTCGAGCTGAAAGACAATGGATTGTATTATTTCATGGACCGTTTGTGGGTCCCAAGTCAAGACAATCTTCGCACCTTGTTAAT
This sequence comes from Helianthus tuberosus, assembly GCA_030545235.1. Classification (NCBI taxonomy): domain Eukaryota; kingdom Viridiplantae; phylum Streptophyta; class Magnoliopsida; order Asterales; family Asteraceae; genus Helianthus; species Helianthus tuberosus. The sequence continues at coordinate 63,927,693 of CM060451.1, read as the reverse complement.
GGATGAGGCTCATAAGTCTCGTTATTCTATTCATCCAGGTGCAGATAAAATGTATAAGGATCTTCGTGCTCAGTATTGGTGGCCTGGGATGAAGAAAGACATTGCCTTATACGTATCAAAATGCCTTACTTGTCTTAAGGTTAAGGCTGAACATCAACATCCTTCTGGTTTATTGGAGCAACCAGAGATTCCAGTTTGGAAATGGGAAAACATTGCTATGGATCTTATTACCAAACTTCCGCGCACAAAGAGAGGTCATGACGCTATCTGGGTAGTTGTTGATCGTCTTACAAAGTCAGCACATTTCTTGCCGATCTGTGAGGATCTATCTGCTGACAAGCTTGCTAAAATTTATGTGGATGAAATTGTATCTAGACATGGTGTTCCTTTGAACATTATTTCTGACAGAGATGCTCGATTCTCATCTCGTTTTTGGAGAACCACGCAGTCTGCTATGCGAACCCAACTTAATTTGAGCACAGCTTATCATCCGCAATCAGATGGTCAGTCTGAAAGAACAATCCAGACTTTGGAGGATATGCTTAGAGCTTGTATGATCGATTTTGGTGGTAGTTGGGATTCGTATCTTCCGTTGATTGAATTCTCCTATAACAATAGTTATCACTCCAGCATCAACATGGCTCCTTTCGAAGCTCTCTATGGTCGAAAATGTCGTTCAGCAGTCTGCTGGAATGAGATCGGTGAGGCTCAGCTTACTGAACCTGACCTCATTCTAGAGACAACAGATAAGGTTAAGAAAGTTCGCGATAACCTTCAGACAGATAGAAGCCGTCAAAAGAGTTACGCGGATCGATGACGCAAGCCCTTGAAATTTCAATTCAGTGATCGCGTATTACTTAAGGTCTCACCTTGGAAAGGTGTGATCAGATTTGGAAAGACAGGAAAACTTGCACCTAGATATGTTGGACCATTCAAGATCGTCGAAAGAATCAGAAAGGTAGCCTACAGACTTGAGTTACCTCCTGAACTTGGAAATGTTCATCCAACTTTTCATGTGTCCAATCTCAAGAAGTGTCTAGCTGATGAGAACCTCCACATACCGCTTGATGAAATTCGTGTGGATAACACGATGCATTTTGTTGAGAAACCAGTGGAAATCATGGAACGTTAAGTCAAGTGGCTCAAACGCAAGCGCATCCCACTTGTCAAAGTTCGCTGGGAATCTAAACGTGGACCAGAATTTACTTGGGAATGTGAAGAACAAATGAAAGTGAAGTATCCACATCTTTTCTCACAAGTTTCCTCTAAATAAATTTCGGGACGAAATTTCCTCAAGTAGGGGAGACTGTGACATCTGTGCTTGTAATCATTGTATAAACCTTAAACAGTTCAGTTATCAATAAAACAATGTTGTTTGATCCCAATGTTTGTTTGTTTATGTTTGACATTTTGCTTGTTTTGATTTTTGTTCAATTTCAAACTCTATATCACTTTCTAGAGAGTTATACGCAAACCGATGCGTAAACGTAATCAGTTTTACGCGACAAACATTCCAGAACATCATTATATGCTTAACATACCTTAAATAACCTCTACATAACTTAGAAATAAGTTTCGAAGGCTTTGGTATGGCACAATCAAGTTTATTCGCTTACAGGGACTAATTTCGACGAACTGCGAAAGTATGCCGATTCGTACTGTAACAGACAATCTGTAACTTGATCATAAGTTAAACATACCCTAAATATCCTTTACATAGCTTAGAAATAGGCTTTGAGGGATTCGGTATGCTAAAATAAACTTTTTGGTCATTCAGGGACTAAAAGCGTCAAAAAGTGCATTTTCGCGCATATCTTACGTTCTGAATACATCCGGAAATCCAAAAATTTATGTAATCATTAAAATATTTTATTTTAGTGATTGGCATGATAAAATTCCATTCGTCGCATAATTTAGATCGTTTTTCACATCCGTTCGTGTTTCGTCGTAATTAACCGAATAACGTGATCGTATGCCCTTAAAAGCATGCAGGGACTGAAACTGCAATTTCTGAAACTTGGTTGCTGATCAGACAGTTCAGGCGGGGCGCATAAGCCTAGAGGCTCACCTTACGCGGCCCGTGTAAGTAGCCCAGATCTGCAAAAATCTTTTTCCAGCTGTTTCCAGCCTGTTCCAGCTGTTTTGGTGAGTTGCAAATAGTTTTTCTGGTAATCTATGGGTTGTTTTGGGTGCCCATGGTATTCCAAAACCATGGGTGCACATGTACGGCTTAGATTGAAAACTATATATACCCCCTTCCATTTCACTTCCAACCCATACCTTGATCTGATTTTGTTCTCTAAGTTGAAGTTATACACTTCATACCTGAGAATTTTCAGATCAAACCTCCATTTCTTGGACCTTTTGTAAGTATTCTTTCGTTCTTTTACGTGTTTTAAGCACAAAAGTCAAACTATGTTTGACTTTCAGCTTTGACCAGTTTATGGTCAACACGAAGTTCGTTTGAACTTCGCAACGTGAGCGTAATCACGATGGTTATAGTCCCTTGTGACTATACCTACTGATTACCACGTTATTTAGGCATAGTGACGAGTTATAGTTTCGGTCAAAATGCGCGTTTATGCGTATTTTGCAACCAAACTATTCTTGAGTATCAAAACCATTTGTTTTGATATCAAACCTGTTTTCAAACTTCGTTAAACATGTTTTAACATGTTTAACTCGTCACTTTAGGTTTAGTGCTTATATAGGGTCGTAAGATAAGCGGTCTAAACAACCGATTAGACTTTCGAACCCGACCCGTTTGGTCGATCATTAGGATCCGACCAAAAACATTAGGTAACCATAGTTGTATAGGGAACAACCTTCCGTGGTTATACCTTATGGTCACTACGTTTAGTTAGTTGTTAGGATAGGTAGTTTATATGCCTTAGGAAAATGACCAAAATGCCCTTTTTGAGCATAAATTCATTTTAATGATATGTAACCTAAATTTTGACATCTAAACTGATTAGGCAACATTATTAGACATGTTAAGGCATATATTACTTATCATAGGATTAGTTAGTCGGTCCGAACGCGTTTTACGCGAACGACGCGTTAAAGTAGCATAAGCTACCTAAACGGGTCATAATGGGTCGTAAGCACTTAGGATAGGTTCCGTTTTAGAATGTAGGCTTTGTTAAACCATATTACATGAGTTTCTATACTCATTTAGTTTACGAAACCACATTTTATCCGATCCTCTGATTTAGGTCCGGTTTATTAACGTAGTTACCTATATTAGGTGCCGATTGATTCCGTGATCTTTCTAGCATTGCTTGGTTGTTACCCAAAGACTATTAAGCAATCTCAAGTGAGTACATAGTCCCCTCTTTTACTATTTTTCAAACATTTTGGGGTAAAACACATGTGCCTACTTGTTACTTTCGTACTTTTCATGTTTTTATATCATACTTGCTATGTTCATTAGTACACGTATAGTACATGATTTTATTCATGTTTTTGCTATGTATGTTCATTTATTGCATACTTAGTACATTGTTTTACATCACATGCTATGTAAGTTCATTTATTGCCTACTTAGTACATTGTTTTACATCACATGCTATGTACGTTCATTTATTGTATACTTAGTACACTGTTTTACATCACATGCTATATATGTTCATTTATTGCATACTTAGTACATTGTTTTACATCACATGCTATGTATGTTCATTTTGCATACTTAGTACATTATTTTCATAAAATATGCTTACATTTTTTGTATGACATTTGGTTTGTTTAAATGGGACAAAAATACATTCATTAACATTAGCTACGCAGCTTGGTAGTAAGTAATGGTACCATAGGAATTGACAACTCCCGTTCCTGAAATCCTAGGTTTGTTTGGGTGGAAGGAATGAATGAATCCAATATACATAACTTAGATAAACCTTTAATTTGTTTAAGGGTTTGTCGCCACAGTCGCAAGGCTTGAATGTATGCATTTTAACAATACCGCATAGATGTTTGTATCAGTATAGCATGCAATTATTTTACAAAACAGAACTTTGATTTAAACTATGGTTTACTTCAATACCTTGTTTTGTGCATTTTACCTATGGTTTAGTTGATATATTTCACTTGCCATAAATGACATTTGATTACACATTACATGGTTTACATTTGACATTAGACATGGTTTATACATAAACATTTTGACATTTGATTATACATGAACATTTTTACATTGGTGGTTTGTTTGTAAAATGATTTAAGTAACGAGGCGTGTGTAATATGATAAAAGCATGGTGGATACGCCGCTAGTACTTCCTATATATAAGTGCTTTTATAATATTACATATTGTGGCGTTATTTAAACCATTTCAGATTAGACGTATTACATTTTATACAAATAACATATTTTCACAAGACATTGTTTTACAAAAAAAATTATTTTATACAACTCATTTTACTTGGTTATTTAATTAACCATATACCTTTCTTTTATATAATCTGATTTCTTATCAAATTTGCGTATGATTTATAAAAGAAAACACTTAACAAAATTCATGACTAATTTTTATTAAACATTTCTTTAAACTTAAGTCATGAATCCTATTTTAACAAAACCTATGTATCTCACAGGCATTTTTATGTTGGTATACCTATTTTCACATGTTTTTTCAGGAGCTGATGCGTAGGTTTGATCAGGACACACTAGGGTGGACTCGGGCCTTAGTGACATAAAAGAAGCAAGATTAGTTTAAATAATGTTATGTACTCTTGTTTCTTTTGTTTAAAGACAATGTAACCCCTCTTTGTTAATAAATAAAACAGAACTTTAATGACCATGGTTATGAAACAATAATTCTGTTGCAACACTCCCCGACATTTCCGCCGCGATTTGATGTTTTATGCGGTCAGGGTGTGACATATATGTTGACATTTAAGTGATATACAGTCAAGAAAATCAAGAGCAATAGTGATATATATGCGGATTAGACAACAAAAAATAAATACTCAAAAAATGGCTACAATTTAAGGAATGTGTTTAGTGACGGCATCAGATTCTTAATTGATGGAGAAAGATCTGGTGGCAAGAAAAACTGCTTCCAAGAGGTTTTCAAGTGTTTTCGCTCGACGATTCCATTCTTGGGTGGTTGGTTTGGCCCTTGTTCCTATAACTCGAATCCTAGCCCGGTATATCCCATTTTAGTTTTACACCATTGTGAACCTCCCACCTTTTTTACTCTCTGATTGAGGTTCTCAGCATTGAAAAATCTTCGTAAACTAAATCACACGTGTATATGCTGACATTTAAGAGATATACAGTCAAGAAAATCAAGAGCAATGGTGATATATATGCGGATTAGACAAAAAAAATAAACACTAAAAAAGGGCTACAATTGATGTAGAAAAATCTGGTGGCAAGAAAAGCTGCTTCTAGGAGGTTGTCAAGTGTTTTCGCTCGACAATTCCATTCTTGGGTGGTTGGTTGGCCCTTGTTCCTGTAACTCGAATCCTTGCCCGGTATATCCCATTTTAGTTTTACACCATTGTGAACCTCACACATTTTTACTCTCTGATCGAGGTTCGCGGCGTTGAAAAATCTTTGTAAACCAAATTACACGTGTATATGTTGACATTTAAGAGATATACAGTCAAGAAAATCAAGAGCAATGGTGATATATGCGGATTAGACACCAAAAAATAAACACTTAAAAAATGGTTACAACTTAAGGAATGTGTTTAGTGACGGCATCAGATTCCTAATTGATGGAGAAAGGTCTGGTGGCAAGAAAAGCTGCTTCCAGGAGGTTGTCAAGTGTTTTTGCTTGACGATTCAATTCTTGGGTGGTTGGTGTTGGTGTATATGTCTGTTGACTTCGTCTTGTATCGAGTCGTGTTTTAGATTAGATAAACCAATATACGTAGTTCGAAAGAAACGGGAAATAGGTCAAAACAAGCAGGTTCACACGAAGTGACCAGTTTGTGCGAACTGGACATGCCTGTTTGGTGCGACCTGGCCTCCACTATATATAGGTGTTCTTGGTTCTTCATTTGTAACTTTGGATTCCGGTAGCGAAGCTCTGCCGAAGTGTCACCAAGCCTGTAAAACGTTGTGAAATCAATCTAAATGACATTTAAAGTGATTCTAAGTGTAAATCAAGCTGCTACAATATCAATACGTCTGATTCCGCCTTTCGTATTGATCGAGAACTCTTCTGATTGTCTCGTTTGATCGATTCAACGATCCTACAAGTGGTATCAGAGCTCAGGAGGAAGAGTTCTTACCATTTCGGCTTGTTTTCACTATAAATTCTGATTTCTACTCATTTCTTCTCACTTTTCTACACATTTTCATCAAATCAGAAAGTTTTCCCGGTTAAAATGACTTGAATTTCACATATAACACGTAAAATTGAGTTTTAATCAATCCTTGAAAAAATCGAAACTTAATTCAACCTAAAACCTGATCAAATTTGACAAAAACACAACAGTTCGTTCGAACATGGCTCAGATCGTGTGAAATTAGGGTTTCAGTTCGCATGTTCGTTTGAACCAGGTCGTGCGAAGTGAATTCTGGTTGTTAAGAAGTGATCCAGGTCGTGCGAAGTGTTCTAGGTCATTTGGAAGTGTGATCCAGGTCGTGCGAAGTGTTCTAGGTTGTTTAGAAGTGTTCAGTTCGCACGAAGTGAACCCAGGTCGCATGAAGTGGTCCAAGTTACACACTGATCAAGTCATTTGAACCAGTTCGCACGGATTGAACCTAGGTTGTTTGATTCGCTCAGGTCGTTTGAGAAACCAGGTCGTACGAGTTGAATTCTCAGTTCGTTTGAAAAGACTGTTTTTGTGAATTCTCAATACCGAAACATGGACAACGAATTTTATAATGCTTTTGCTACTACTCCGGGTACTCCTATTACCGTTGCTCAGAGTGTAACTATGGAAAATGAAACGGGAACGCTGCAGAAACCCCCAAAGCTGATGAGCATTGAAGAATATTACAGTTGGCAAGAACGTTTCGAAAATTGGGTTCAAGCAAATCATCTAAGGTCGTGGGAATGCATTGAAACTAAGTACGTTCGACCTCGTAATAATGTGGGAGTTACAAAGAATATTTCCGAATTTACGGAAAAAGAGAGAGAAATGTACAAGGCAGAAAAGATGATGATCAGTTTACTTCAACAAGCTGTGAAAGAAGACATTTTCATATTACTTCAACATGATGATAGTGCACGTTCAATTTGGGAAGCACTTCGTACAAAATTCGAAAGAAGTACGGAAATAATCAAGAATAAAAAGTAACTGTTAAAGAAAGAATTTGAATTGTTTTCAGGTTTGCCGGGTGAAACTACAAAGACTCTTATTGAGAGATATTGTCATTTAGTGCGTTCAATGAGTCGGTTGGATATCACTAAAGATCGTAAGGAATGGGTTGAAAAATTAGCCGATGCTTTACCTAAAAAAAATGGGGTACATATCTCATGATTTTGAAGAATACCGGAGAGTATGATAGATTGACAATTGCTCAATTCATTGAAAAACTTGAGGGACAAGATCTTGAACAACAAAAGATCGCCAGAATGAACAATTCAAGTGGTCAACAAGATACCAAGATGTATTTCAAAGGAAATGTTCAAAATGTTGAAGCAAGTCCGAAGATCCAAACTGCTTTCAGCGCAGAAAACTCATCCGGATCACTCAATCAAAGTTCAATCACCAACAGTGAATTTTCTTCATATCCGAGTGTTAATCCAAATGTTTCAACTTCAAGCTCAAACAATGGTAATGGTCATGTGCTACAATGCAACATCGCTTTGCATCTTCAGAACGGTCAGAATTTCTCTGAAGAAGTCGCTAAAGGTCATATGGCATTACTAGTTACTGTGTTGGAATCATATGAGAGTTTGGTTGCGGGAAGAATCGGAAATCCTATGTTAACAAAAGAGGATTATGATCAGATTGATGCTGAGGAATTGGAACTAATGGATATTAAGTGGTGTTTAGCGAGCGTGTTGAGGAGAGCTGAGAAATTTAAGCAGATTACAGGAAGAGATGACTTACGTGATGCTAATGTTTCTACTTTAGGTTTTGATAAGTCTAAAGTTACTTGTTTTCGATACAGGGAAAAAGGACATTTCAAGAGGGAATGTACCAACTGAGAAGCAGGCGGAGCTCAGAATCCTTTCGGGAACAATGATTATTATCGGAAAGCAATATATCATCAGGTAGCTCAACAACCGTCAGCATCCCGTGCTATTCAAGATGGAAAGAAGAAAGCTTGTATTACTATTCCAGATCAAGAAGATGAAAGATTGCCAGAGGGATTTAGCTGGGATAAATACATTCCGTCTGAAAGCAACTCAAAGTTTAGAGCATTTATTGCACAGATAATTCAAGAGCCAGAGTTGATGAAAGAATGGATGGATGTGTTTGCAGATGATGAGAAAAGTCAAGATGAAGAGTCTGTTTCTTCAGAAGATAGTTCAGAAAAGACACCAGTGTTTGATCAATCATCAATTGATAGCAGTGATGATGATGAAGAAATTAAACAAATAAACATTGGTAAAACTCATCTATCTCCTGAAAGTTTCAAATTTTATTTTGCAGATAAATTGGAGAAGCTAAAGGAGAAACGGGCAGCAAAAGAGAAGAAAAAGGAAAAATGTGAGAATGTTGTTCAGATGGAAGAGAAGAATGAACAGAGTGGATAGGTTAAAGTTGCTGAGAAGATTGTTGAAATTGAAAAGATTGTAGAGCTCGTAAAACCTTGTCTGAAATGTTTGGAACCATGCAAACATTGTGAAGAGAAAGATAAGAAGTATAGTGAGCTAGACGAAATGAAAGAAAAATTATTGTTCGATGTTAAGTACGTAAAAGAATCTTATGATGTGTTGAACAGAATAGTAAACCAGTTGGAAAAGACAAACTCAGAAAGGGAAGATGCTTTGACAATGATGAATGCAACAATGATGTCTAAGCAGAAGGCCATCAATCATTATATTGAAGAGTGTGCAAAATTAAAGCAGGAATTAGAGACTGAAAAGATAGAGAATGAAAGAATCAGATGATTGCTAATGAGTTACTCAAGTTATGATTATTTGATTGATAGAATCTATCCAACAGTGGCAGGTTTTGAAGCTTTTCAAGAAAAGAAGTCGGAAGATACGGATACTGGTAAGAAACAAAGTGCAAATTATAACAAGTGTCCGCCTCCGATCTGGGAAGGTTATTCTCCCAGAAAACCAAATTCGGAACAAGTCCAAAAGGCAGTCAATATCAAGTTAAAGTCTGAAACAACAGATGAGTTACCAGATAACATTGACGTCACATTCACATCGTCTGACACTGATCATGAGTCTGAGTTAATAAAGAAAGTGGTCGATCAGGTGTTGGATAAGGATGAGGAGTCAGAGTCAAAGTCTGAATCTGAGAGTTCGAGTTCATCAGTCAACAGTTCGAAACCATCAGTCAAAAGGGTTTACAATAAAGATTTTCTGTTATCAAAAAATAATTTGAATGATGAACCAATCAAAGTGGCATATACTTTGAATGATTCAGACAAATTATATTTTGATGAGGAATTTCCAATTAAAAATGTGAAAATTGAAAATATCAAAACAGTTTTTAAATTGATAAAAATAAAGTTTTCAGAAATAAAAGATAAAATGGGATTTTCAAAACTTAAATATACTTCTAGAGTTCAACAACGTTTAAACAAGAAGAAAGGTTTCGGTCCAGGTCATCAAAAGAAACCGAATCATAAAAGCAATTTCAAAAAGAAGGGGTTGGGTTTTGATGTTGAAAATAATCAAAATATTAAAGATTTTAAATCAAAAACTGTATTTGTTTCAGGTGCAAGTTCTGAAGAAGAGAAAAAGAGCTCATTCTGGAAGCAATCGAACAAAGCATTTCTTGCAGAAAAACAAAAACATGAGAAGAATAAGCTAATCAGAAAAAGGAAACAAGAACATGTTACCGATGCAATGAAGTTGGTCACATCGCCTGGAACTGTCCAAAGGCAACCAACACAAAACAGGGAGTGTCTTCCAAACTCGAAGAAAAAGTTGTTGATAAAACTGAACCACCAACGGACAAATTCAAAGTGTTTAAAAACTCTACATTTGAAGTTGGTGAGAGTTCAAGATGTTAAGAAATCAGATGTTAATTCTGGCGATGAATCTGACTCGTCAAAGTCAGAGGAGCCACAAGTTGAGCCAAAAATAGAAAATTCAGTTCCGCCAATGGATGACGCAAACTTTCCACCATTGCGAACTGAAAATTTTAAACAAAAAGTTGGAAAAGTAGAGAGTTTGAATCAATTATATTCTGAAAAGAAAGAATTTGATGTTGAAAAAGCGTTTAATGGCAAAGTGAAACATATTTTTGGAAAAATGGTTGATGGAAGGGAAAAAGGGGTAAAAGAATTTTATGAATCAAAGAGGAGATCTTACACACCAAGTGAAAATAACTCGGATGCACCCAAGGCTGGTTAGGCTAGGGTGTCACCATTCTTTGTTTAAAAATCCTGACTTGCTGGAACTCCCAGGTTGGTAATTGGGGAGTAGGAATCGGCATCTTTCTTGAGAAATTTACAACTGTGAAATTTCGACTTACAAGTGGTATTGTTGATAAGAATCTACAATTGTCATATTTCTTGAAAAATGTTTTTTGAGAAAAACCTACAAATGTTAGATTTTTACAAGTGGTTAAAAGAAAAGAAAAAAAGGGGTTTCATTCACAAGTGGTTAATCAAGGTCATTAAGTTGAACTTGATTTAACTTTCATACAAGTGGTTGAAAGAACAATATGATGAGTTTATCCCCATGATATGTGAAATCAACAAAACTAATTTTTCGTAAAAACCATTTTGATTAAAACAAACTTAAGTGTTTTGAAATCATAATGGGAAAATAGTTTGTTGTCAGGGGGAGTTCTGATTGTTTATGCCAAGTGGATGGCGAATTGAAGCAATTCACATCAGTTTGTCAGTTTATTTGTACAGTTTATTGCGTTTATTTTCAAATTTTCCCGGAAAATCAAAATTTGAAACATAATTTTGATTTTAGGGGGAGTAAAAAATTTAGAAATTTTGAAAATTTGAAAAATCCAAAAACATTGAAAACTCATTTTGATTTTTAAACTTGTATGAGTTTTTGTTGTGAAAAAGAGGAAATGATAGTACATTAGTAGACAATCACAATACGCTAAAGAATTGGAAAGTTAAAATGAGATAAACGGTCTCACTGATGATATGCCAGTAGATTTTTACACGCTTAGTAGATTGTTGTCGAGATATAAACCTATATATCAAATGCTTACTTATTTCGTGGGGAACATCTCTCGGATATATAGGTAACCCCTGAAATCTTGTTTGAAGGGCTTTCTATTTCTGACATACCAGGTCTTTGTGCGTGATGATATCTGGGGTATTATACCAGGACTTCTGATTTTGCAGGAGCAATAGCCTAGTCCTCGTATAATACTTTGCACAGCTTTAATCATAAAGCCCACCCTCAGCATAAAAAATGATGAAACATTGAAAAATCCTAATCATGTGCTGTTGATGAAAAGATTCTCTAAAGGGAACACACCTAAAGTCGAGCCATCGTCTCTCTGATTTTGTGGAAGCAATAGTCTGAGCTCTCATGGTCTCGCAATTACCCCTTACAGATATCATTAGTGTACATTCACCTGTAAGACTGAATATAGGAGTCTGGATACGGGAGTATATTATGAGGTGGGACACGCGAATAAGTTTAAGTTCATTAAAACACTAATCTCGTATCTCGAAACAGTTGAACTTTGTGTGAAAATTTAAGTGGATCAGTATACTGACAATCTAGGTGAATCGTTTAGAACTTAAAGTGTTTAAAGCTCAACGTGCTAGTGATTTGTCATAAACTGATATGATTCTCTTACACAAACTTGCAAAAATATTGTCTGTAAATATTTTTTTACTGCTTTTCATTAGTGTGTTTTAGCATAAATTTTGAAAAATCAAAAAGATTTTACTTCATCTTATTTTCGACAAACTGTTGTTGGAAAGCTGATTTTCAAATTTCCAAGTGCTAAACATGATGAACAACAGGGTTGGGAGAGTTTGTTTGAAACAAGAAATGATTTTGAAATGATTAAATAGTTTCAAATTAATGAAATACAAATTTGAGTGTTTTAAATACAAGTGATTTAATTTGAGAAATGTTAAACGATATCTACAAGTGGTTTCTAAAATTGTTAAATTTTATAACTTGTGAGATTTACTGTTGGGTAGAGTTTTGTGCAGATCCCCATGTCTAAGCCTGAGTAGAGTTTGAGCTAGGATACGATCCTGGAACAACTTAAGGGGGAGTCTGTTAGCAAATGAGATAGAAGCTGCTGATGCTGATGAACTTAAGGAATCAAGAGATCTGATCAAGAGAGAGGATAGAGCCAGGTTGAGATTCTGATAAAGAAGAGAGATTGAAGGATGCTTACAGAGAAAGACATTTTGGAAGAGCATGAAGACTGATCAAGACTGAAGACTCGACACACTGAAGACTTACACTGAAGACTCGTCAACATCCAAGGGGGAGTTTGTTGGTGCATATGTCTATTGACTTCGTCTTGTATCGAGTCGTGTAATAGATTAGATAAACCAAGATACGAAGTTCGACAGAAACGGGAAACAGGTCAAAACAAGAAGGTTCACACGAAGTGACCAGTTTGTGCGAACTGGACATGCCTGTTTGGTACGACCTGGCCTCCACTATATATAGGTGTTCTTGGTTCTTAATTTATAACTTTGGATTCTGGTAGCTAAGCTCTGCCGAAGTGTCGCCAAGCCTGTAAAACGTTGTGAAATTAATCTAAATGACATTTAAAGTGATTCTAAGTGTAAATAAAGCTGCTACAACATCAATACGTCTGATTCCGCCTTTCGTATTGATCGAGTACTCTTCTGATTGTCTCGTTTGATCGATTCAACGATCCTACAGTTGGTTTGGCCCTTGTTACTGTAACTCGAATCCTAGCCCGGTATAACCCAATTTAGTTTTACATCATTGTGAACCTTACACCTTTTTTACTCTCTGATGGAGGTTCTCGACATTGAAAAATCTTCGTAAACTAAATCACACGTGTATATGTTGACATTTAAGAGATATACAGTCAAGAAAATCAAGAGCAATGGTGATATATATGCGGATTAGACACCAAAAAATAAACACTCAAAAATGGCTAAAATTTAAGGAATGTGTTTAGTGACGGTATCAGATTCCTAATTGATGGAGAAAGGTCTGGTGGCAAGAAAAAGCTACTTCCAGAAGGTTGTCAAGTGTTTTCGCTCGACGATTCCATTCTTGGGTGGTTAGTTTGGCCCTTGTTACTGTAACTCGAATCCTAGCCCGGTATATTCCATTTTAGTTTTACACCATTTGTGAACCTCACTCCTTTTTTACTCTCTCATCGAGGTTCTCGGCATTGAAAAATATTCGTAAAATAAATCACACGTCTATATGTTGACATTTAAGGGATATATAGTCAAGAAAATCAAGAGCAATGGTAATATATATGCGGATTAGACACCAAAAAATAAGCACTCAAAAAATGGCTACAATTTAAGGAAAGTGTTTAGTGACGGCATTAGATTCCTAATTGATGGAGAAATGTCCGGTGGCAAGAAGAGCTGCTTCCAGGAGGTTGTCAAGTGTTTTCGCTCGACGATTCCATTATTGGGTGGTTGGTTTGGCCCTTGTTCCTATAACTCGAATCCTAGCCCGGTATATCCCATTTTAGTTTTACACCATTTTGAACCTTACGCCATTTTTACTCTCTGGTCGAGGTTCTCGGCATTGAAAAATCTTCGTAAACTAAATCACACGTGTATATGTTGACATTTAAGAAATATACAGTCAAGAAAAGCAAGAGCAATGGTGATATATATGGGGATTAGACACCAAAAAACAAACACTCAAAAAACGGCTACAATTTATGGAATGTGTTTACTAAGGGCATCAGATTCCTGATTGATGGAGAAAGGTCTGGTGGCAAGAAAAGCTGCTTCCAGGAGGTTGTCAAGTGTTTTCGCTCGACAATTCCATTCTTGGGTGGTTGGTTTGGCCCTTGTTCCTGTAACTCGAATCCTAGCCCGGTATATCCCATTTTAGTTTTACACCATTGTGAACCTCACGCCTTTTTTACTCTCTGATCGAGGTTCTCGGCATTGAAAAATATTCGTAAACTAAATCACACGTGTATATCACTACTAGAAAATTGGGCTTTTGCCACCATGTTTTCGGTCGCAAAACGGTGGCAATTGCCTTTTTGCTACCGTTTTGCTACCAAAAAGTCGGTAAGAAATACACACGTAGCAATTGCCCTATTGCCACCCGTTTGCTACCGTTTTATTTTTTGCTACCGTTTTTGCTACCGCTTTGTTGTTACCGTTTTGCTACCGTTTTTTGTCACAATTTTGCTACCGCTTTGTTGTTACCATTTTGCTACCGCTTTTTTGTCACTATTTTGCTACCCCTTTGTCACCATTTTGCTACCGCTTTTTGTCACAATTTTGCTACCTTTTTACCCATTTATACATGTTGCTGGCATTTTTTCCCATTTATATATTCTTTGCAAAGCTTAAAAATGCAACCATGAAATTTCAAATCATAGCAAACATCCAATTATCCTCTTAATAAACATCCAAATCAAAACATCAAATAACCGAAATTGAACATCCAAATCAGAACATTTAAAGTAAAAGTGTGCTATATTCGAACTGAAATTGTTAACATAGCTTCTATAATTCCATTAAACCTTTCTTTGTCTTCTTCCTTTTCCTTAACAAGCTCCTTAATAACCTCGTTCAATTTCTCAATCTACAAGATAAACAATACATAGTCACGTCAACATAAGCCTCATCGATATAACAAAGCTTACAATTATACAATATCTACACTTTGAAAATTTAACTAAATATACTGCCAAAAAGGGACTTCATACCAAACATTCAATTACTTCTAATCCATTGAACTGAAGCTGAAAGTAGATTTGAGCACAAAGCAGTGTCTCTAAATGCTTTTGAAGTCAGAATCCTTGAAACACTAGCATGAATGCTCTGTTCAAAAAATTGTGGGTCACATTATATTAATCCACTAGCTATAACCACTTAAACAGTTAAGTTAAGTTTACTTTAAACAGAAGTTAACAAAAGCAAACGGTTCACTTGAGTTGTTGAGTTTACATAAGTGATAAAGAGTATCAAGACTCATCAATATCAACATGCATGCATATGAAATCATATTTGTTGAACTCGAGCTTGGGTTTTACTTTCGAGCCGAGCTCGGTCTCAAAATAGTAGGCTCGAACTGAGCCGAGCTCGGCTCGGCTCGTTTACACCCTTACAAATAGCCTCATTTGGCGTGCCAAGTGTTTTGAATATCTGTCATTATAAGAGTCCAAAGTGACCAAGTGCTAATGATAGTACAGTAAAATCCAACTCATTAGTCAACTTACCTTGTCAAGTTGGTCACACTCTGTTTTCCCATTACATCATGGTTGCTTAGAATATAGTTTTGTTCCCAGCAGAAGCTCTGGGGCCCTGAGAAGCATTAAACCACGAAATAAGATTTATGAAAAAGCACATATAATTCACTATAATAAAAGAATACCAGTGTCAGTAATTATATCTAATTTAACTGGCTAATTTATTCAATTTACGAAACTTAAGCTTCAATTTCACACATTAACATAAATTACAAAAGACAGTTAAAGACATGATTGATACATATTTATTGAGGAGTTGATATCTGTAACTTGTGCACAGGCGTATAACGTGAACACTTTAGATGATATACAAAGGACAACAGTTAAAGACCTTGCTGACTTGGCCTCATCAAACTCCAGTAGGTAAATGCTACTATATTTTCAAATAGTTTAAATTTTATCATATGCATTTATGAGTTATGACTTCTCTGTATTGGTATCTCTGTTTCTCTAGGGGAGGAAAGACAGTGGGTTCATTCCAACTAAACTGGCTACAAACCTCTCTATAAGCATGTCAGATGCGTCATCAAGGAAACATGTAACTTTCCCAAATTTGTAAAAGGGTAAATTGCTATTTTCATCCCTGAGGTTTGGCCAGTTTTACGACTTTCGTTCATACGTTTGTTTTTCTGCATCTGATTCAAAAGGTTTGAAATATTGCCATTTTCATCCGGCTTGTGAACTCCATCCATTTTTCTCCGTTAAGTTCATCTTTTTTATCTAGTAAGGATATTTTAAATACTTCCATAATGCTAAATGCTTGTACATAAAGTGAAAAGGACCAAAAGTTAACAAAAAAGACAAAAATACCCCTGACTTAACGGAAAAAAAAAGATGAGTTAACAAGCCGGATGAAACTGGCAAGATTTCAAACCTTTTGGATCTAGATGCAGAAAAATAAAGGTCGAAAGTCGCAAATCAGGGACGAAAATGGCATTTACGCTTTACAAAATTTGATGAATTCATCTGGACAAGTTTGTAAAATATATGCTCTGCTTCAGGGATATGTTGTGGTGGAAACAAACTTCAGGCTATACGCCTACTCCACCTCTAAGCTACATTGTGAAATCTTGAGGCTCTTTGCCAGGTACTCATTACGCTATTTCCGTATATTTATGTTCTATTAGCAGTACAATATTGTTGATCTCTCTCTCTCTCTTTCAAAATGCATTATAAACTAGAGCTTAAGTCTTATTACGAAACATAAGCTTCAATTTCACACATTAATATAAATTATATAGACTAAAGGCATTATAAACTTCCAGAAACAGAAACACTAAACAAAACTACAAGACTTCAACTTCAGTTTAACACATTAACATAATATATATAAGTTGAAAGACTACCAGCAACAACTGAAGCATCGTACTGGTTGAGACAGAACTAGTGGAGCACCTAACGGTAAGTGATGTAACTCGTAGCAACTTCGGACTTGCATGTGAAGGCTGGTTATTGGTTAATCACAGAAAGATACATTCATCGATTGCCATTTTTCTTCAGTATAGATATCAAAATCTGTCACACACCACAAACAAGGTCTGAGTTATAGTAAATTGACAGTTAATAACTGCAATTTGTAAACCCTAACAATTACTAAACACAAACAAAGGAACATATTATCAGATCTATTTTCAGACGTCTCAATTTTCAGAATATATAAACAATCGAATATATTATCAGATCAGATGAACAAACTAATCAACTGTAAAATAGAGAATCGATCAAACAAATAAAAATCACAATATGTAGCAGCTTTTTGATGGATGAATCATACCTTAAGTAAACAATCAAACAAAATACAACTAATCAAATCAATTTACTGAAATGCAATGAGATCAATTCCGTAATCCAGCCGCGACGAAATGAGATCACAGTTGTGAAAATCGATCAGTCCACATAATGGTGACGGTGTGGATCTCATAATTGATGTTCGATGGATCAAAATTGTGTGGAGCACGACGAATTGAACCCTAACGTAGGAGCGGTGGAGCGTAGCACAACGGAATTGAACCCTAACTGAGGGGCGGTGGAACGGAGCGGAGTGAAACCCTAGCGGAGCTAATTGATTTATTAGAGTGGATATAGAAAACGCAGAGCGAGCTAATAAAAATTAAAAACCCATGTACCGCTAAAAACTAAAAAGAATAAAAATTCATGTTGCCACTGCTTTGCTACCGAATCATAGGTAACTACGCTTTAGGTTGGAAATAGGTAAAAAAAATTGTTACTGTTTTTTTCGGTAGCACAATTTGGTGGCTATTGCCTATTATTGTAGTAGTGTATGTTGACATTTAAAAGATATACAGTCAAGAAAATCAAGAGCAATGATGATATATATGCAGATTAGACACCAAAAAATAAACACTCAAAAACTGACTACAATTTAAGGAATATGTTTAGTGATGGCGTCAGATTCCTATTTGATGGAGAAATATCTAGTGCAAGAAAAGCGGCATCCAAGAGGTTGTCAAGTGTTTTCGCTCAACGATTCCATTCTTAGGTGGTTGGTTTGTCCCTTGTTCCTGTAACTCGAATCCTAGTCCGGTATATCCCATTTTAGATTTACCACTATTGTGAACCTCACGCCTTCTTTTACTCTCTGATCGAGGTTCTCGGCATTGAAAAATATTCGTAAACTAAATCACACGTGTATATGTTGACATTTAAGAGATATACAATCAAGAGAATCATGAGCAATGGTGATATATATGTAGATAAGACACGAAAAAATAAACACTCAAAAAATGGCTTCAATTTAAGGAATGTGTTTAGTGACGGCATCAGATTCCTAATTGATGGAGAAAGGTCTGGTGGCAAGAAAAGCAGTTTCCAGGAGGTTGTCAAGTGTTTTCGCTCGACGATTCCATTCTTGGGTGGTTGGTTTCGCCCATGTTCCCGTAACTCGAATCCTAGCAAGGTAAATCCCATGTTAGTTTTACACCATTGTGAACCTTAAACCTTTTTTACTCTGTGATCGAGGTTCTCGGCATTGAAAAATCTTCGTAAACTAAATCACACGTGTATATGTTGACAGTTAAGAGATAGACAGTCAAGAAAATCAAGAGCAATAGTGATATATATATATGCGGATTAGGCACCAAAATATAGACACTCAAAAATGCCTACAATTTAAGGAATGTGTTTAGTGACGGTATCAGATTCCTAATTGATGGAGAAAGGTCTGGTGGTAAGAAAAGCTGCTTCCAGGAGGTTGTCAAGTGTTTTCGCTCGACGATTCCATTCTTGGGTGGTTGGTTTGGCCCTTGTTCCTGTAACTCAAATCATAGCCCAGTATATTCCATTTTAGTTTTACACCATTGTGAACCTCATGCCTTCTTTACTCTCTGATCGAGGTTCTCAGCATTGAAAAATCTTCGTAAACTAAATCACACGTGTATATGTTGACATTGAAGAGATATACTGTCAAGAAAATCAAGAGCAATGGTTATATATATGCGGATTAGACACCAAAAAATAAACACACAAAAAATGGCTACAATTTAAGGAATGTGTTTAGTGACGGCATCAGATTCCTAATTGATGGAGAAAGGTCTAGTGGCAAGAAAAGCAACTTTCAGGGGGTTTTCAAGTATTTTCGCTCGACGATTCCATTCTTGGGTGGTTGGTTTGGCCCTTGTTCCAATAACTCGAATCCTAGCCCGGTATATCCCATTTTAGTTTTACACCATTGTGAACCTCATGCGTTTTTATTCGCTGATCGAGATTCTCCGCATTGAAAAATCTTCGTAAACTAAATCACACGTGTATATGTTGACATTTAAGAGATATAAAGTCAAGAAAATCAAGAGCGATGTTGATATATATGCGGATTAGACACCGAAAAATAAACACTCAAAAAATGGCTACAATTTAAGGAATGTGTTTAGTGACGGCATTAGATTCCTAATTGATGGAGAAAGGTCTAGTGAAAAGAAAAGCTGCTTCCAGGAGGTTGTCAAGTGTTTTCGCTCGATGATTCCATCCTTGGGTGGTTGGTTTGGCCCTTGTTCCAGTAACTCGAATCCTAGCCCGGTACATCCCATTTTAGTTTTACACCATTGTGAACCACACGCCCTTTTTACTCTCTGATCGAGGTTATCGGCATTGAAAAATCTTCGTAAACTAAATCACACGTTTATATGTTGACATTTAAGAAATACGCGGTCAAGAAAATCAAGAGCAATGGTGATATATATGCGGATAAGACACCAAAAAATAAACACTCAAAAAATGGCTACAATTTAGGGAATGTGTTTAGTGACGGCATCAGATTCCTAATTGATGGAGAAAGGTCTGGTGGCAAGAAAAGCTGCTTCCAGGAGGTTGTCAAGTGTTTTCACTCGACGATTCCCTCTTGGGTGGTTGGTTTGGTGTCACGACCCCCGACCCACCCTGGACGGAATCGGAAGCCGTGAACAGTCCAGCGGTACCGGTGATTATTTTAAAAACGTTGCAGCGGAAATTTCATCAAGACCGTGAGTTAGGAAAAATATCAGAGTTTAGAAACACCGGATTTTATTTATTAAATAGATGGGATAAACCCATGTTTTATAAAGTGAATTTTGTTTACATAAAACAATATTTCTTAATTTGATTTAATTAATAAAATAAGCCACTTCTTGAAGCCTTTCAGTATTGTATCCAGCTCTTATTTCAATCTACTGTAATTCCCTGAAAATGTTTGAAAAAGGTTTTGTCAGCGGAAATGCTGAGTGAATTCATTCCAATTTTATAAAATATATTGTTATACCTTACAGTATTAAGGTTTTTATATTTGTTTATATTTACCCAACTCAATCAGTATTTGTCAAATGATGACAGTTCCAATGTGACAGTAATCATATCAATTATTGGCTCACTTTAGTCCAATAGTGAATTTATCAAATAATTCTATTATTCAATTTATCTGTCACTAGGCGATTCCTGTGACTATAATCATATCAATATTGATTATTCTTTTCAATTAATAATTATGGTTATATCACTGTTGATCATTCTTTCAACTAGTGATTCTATAACACTGTTGATCATTCTCTCAACTGGTGCTTTCGGTCATGTCAATGTTGATCATTCTTTCAACTAGTGACTCAGATTATATTACTGTTGATCATTCTTTCAACTAGTAATTTCTATTCATAACACTGTTGATCATTCTCTCAACTAGTGTCTTTGGACATAATTGTGTCCCGTGACATTTCCTTGTCAAATATATTACTTATGGCATAAAACCATTTAATCCAGAAAATGACATATATCAATTTATGTCAAATTACTATAACTTATAATATGTTAATTAAATAATTGTAATATTATTATTTAATATTTTAACGTGACTAAGACTAAAATATAATCTTAGTAAAATGCATAATTTCCACTGTTATTGTAATTATGATAATATTAACTAACTTTCTGGCAAATAATAATGAGAATCAAATAATATATAAAATCTTTCATACCAGTAGTTAATATAAAAACTTAATTACTGTAAGTATAACTGGTAATCATTTAGGATTCTGTAAAATCTTTGTAAATATAATTGTTTCACAAAAAGGTGATAAAACTGTGAGAAAATATAATGGACTCACAAACTGTGAGAAAAGAGAAATGAACTCACATTGCAGATTTCTACGGGCAAAGCTTAGTCTACAGATAATCCTTGATATATTGCAGATTTAATTTGAGCAGAGCCTAGCCTATTGATTAGCCTTTTTAACCTAATGCACATGAACTAGGTAAGTAACTTAATATAGCATTTTACGATAACTCACGAGATCAAATTCTCACAACGAACGACAAAGTGCAATACTTCATCCATCGAATTAACGATGATCCGTCAAATTAATGACGAACGACAAAGTACAATACTTTATCCATCGAATTAACGATGATCCGTCAAATTAATGACGAACGACAAAGTATAACCCTAATGTGGGCGGCACTTAAACATCCATTGGATATATTGATCGATCGGACAATGAATCGTAATAGCGATCGAGTTATTACCCTATTCTGCAGCACCCCGCTATACTTAATTAGAGTTTCGTGTGTGATAATTGAAGTAAACAGACGATAACTCGAAGAATTTTACGAATTCTTTCGTCGTTTGAACACCAGAAAGCGAGTGCCAATGTCCTCTATTTATAGCTGAATTTTGTCCAGCCCTGCGCATCGTAGCACTATAACCCATGCGCATCGTAGGGAACTTTATCAAGCCTGCGCATCGTAGGCCAAAAACCCCTGCGCATCGTATGGGTTGCATTTTCACTATATGCTTGCCACGTTTGGGAGAAAGCCTGCTGAGTCAACGATATCATTAAATTCAACTTCCTCCGCAAGTTTATTAAGATAATTATCGAGTAGGAAATACCCCCCCCCCCCTGAGTTTTAGGGGCCCTAATCCTGATTCTGAAAATTCTGAAAATTTTAGGGTTCGCGTAGAATTACTTGGGTGTCTCAATTAGGGTTTCCTATTGAATAAAATAATAATATAAATAGGACTTTTAATGAGGGTTGTTACATTCTCCCCACCTTAATAAAAATCTCGTCCTCGAGATTTGCTGAAATAAGTAAGAATACTTTTTCTTCATTTTAGGTTCCAGCTCCCAAGTGTATTTGGGTTATGATATTTCTAGACTTATGTCATATTCTTGTCAATAAAACAATATTAAGGTAGATGACACAGAATTGAAATATCAAATTTTGTAAATATTAGTTGTATCATAAGTAGAATTCAAAGGTTCAACTGAATTATTTGAAGAAATCGATGTCAAACGGATGAGATGAAATGATATAATTTCCAATGTGACTATGTTCAAGCAAAAAGATATATGATCAATAAATATTTAGAATGAATGTGAAGAACTTTTAGAATCAATAAAAATTCTTTCGTCAAAAGAAAGCTTACTTTGATTGGCAACTGAAGAAGACTCAGAATCAATAAGCTCAAAATGAAATAAAAGCATGAAAATGATTGTCAATGATCGAATCATAACAAGAGAAAAATCAGTGTTGACATTTATTAAATTGCAAGGATACACCGAAATACAATAGAGTTTAGTTTATCATTGTCTTAATACATAATTGCATCAAGACTACTTTCCAATGATGAGTCAAATGAAATACATACGTGATTTTGAATGATTCGTATGCTTATGATTAGCCCAAGCTACAAGTTTATAACGACGCCGCAAGGTGTCGTAAGGATTGAAATAATTCAATAATTACGGTGACTGAACAATTTCACCGTGAAATCAACTGAAAGCTTTAACGAAGTAAATTTGGATATTCAGTTCAAATAGGATTTTCAAATGAAAAGACCAAATGAATATTATAGAATTTTCGATAAATGATGAAAGAAACGTTAAGGGGTACACCGGAATATGATATGAATTTGTGTACACTTATCTTAACACATAATTGTATTAAGACTGTTTAAGATGATAAACCAACAAAAATTTAAAATTCGTTCATCAGGAGTGAAAATGAGATTATCTCAAGATTCAAATTAAAGAAAATGCCACCACAAGGTGTCATAGTAATTGAAAATAGTAGCGGTGAATGAAACAAATTTCACCATGCTTTAAATCAAATGAAGTAAATCCGAATGTTTCAAATAAATCTAGTAGGATTGAAATCAAAATACTTGAATAATGTTTTTCGATCAAAGATGATAAAACAATAAGGATTACGAAACGCTCGATTGTTGATATAAAAATTCTTTAAGAGATACACTGAAATATGAAATGAAATTGTGTATCATTATCTTAGCACATGATTGTGTTAAGATTGATTTTATAGAATAAACCAACAAAACGGATTCAATATAAATAAATAATTAAACCCGTATATGAGATTAGCACAAGCTTCAAATTTTGTGAAAACGTCACCACAAGGTGATTGTGACCAAATAAATGATTCAGTGAAAGTGAAGACCAAACAATTCTGTTATGGTTTTAGAATAGATGAAGTACTTGACAGAATGTATTTATTTATAAACTTTTATTTGTACTAGGGTCAAATAATAACTTAACTTTAGATATTACATATCAGCGACTACGTCTGGAATCATTTATGCTTCTTGCGTAGTAAGTATGAATGCTCGCGCGTTCTTCTTAGCTCCGTCTACAGTTCTGGCTTTGTTGTCAGGTGCTTTGGTTAGTTTTGGGCAATATGGTTTAATGTGTCCTGTTTCTCCGCAATTGAAACAAACATTAGTTTTCCTTCTACACTCTTCCTCTATATGCCCGGTCATCTTGCAGAAGTCACAGTAGGATGTTTTCCTAAAACGGCATCTTCCTGAATGCTTTTTGTTACAGCTTCTGCAGATAGGTTGCTCTAATGACGATTCAGTTCCTGTCTTCTTGTAGAATTCTTGGGAAATTTTCTGGGCTAACTCTTTCTTCTTGTTTTCTTCTCTTGTGCGGATTAGTCCATCTGTCAGCATGTTAGCTAGTTCGACTGCTTCTTCAATAGTCTGTGGTCTAGTGGCCTTAACTATGTCTCGAATTTCACTAACTAATCCCCAAATATAACGAGAAATAAGTACAGGTTCTGGCGAAGCCAGAGTTGGTACCATTCTTGCATGTTCGAAGAACGTTGTCGTATATTCACGACAATTCACATCTATCATTTTATGATTTAGGAACTTGTTAGTTATTCGTTCCTTTTCATAAGGAGGAAAAAATTTCCTTTCTGTCATTTCCTTGAATTTTTCCCAATTCATGGCATAAGCCATGTCACTTCCTTTTGCTTGAAGAATTGTATTCCACCATTCTAAGGCTTCTTCCTTAAAGAGATTAGATGCATACATCACCTTATCTTCTTCGGCACATTTGCTGATTGTAAGAACAGCTTCCGTCTTTTCTAACCATCGCAGAGCAGCCGTGGCTCCTTCACTGCCTGCGAACACAGTTGGTTTACAAGCTAGAAATTCTTTGTAGGTACACCCGAGAGTCATCGCCTTCTTTTTCTTGGGAAATGGGGTTTTGATAATATCATCATTACCTCCATTGACACTATGGCTAAAACCATCGTCACGAGTATGCTTGCTACTCACAACTTTGGTAGGTTCTACGGTATTTTTAACAGCTTTAATTATTAAAGGTAAAGCCTTAGCTATTCCTTGAGCTATTAGATTTTCTATAGCATTTTTATCCAAAGGATTTTCATTATTAGCATGAACTTCTGAATTATGTGGTACTTCATTCGACATCTGAATTGCAAACATTTTCACATATTAACATCACAGAATAGTTAAAACAAAACAATACTTCCAGGATATTATATGTGCATATTGACATATATATATTCATATGTAACACATATGTTAATTTGTATCAGTTTCCTAACTTTATTGTTTAAGTTTAGGTATTAAAAAGAACACCTAATTAGCTTAAACAAGTGGCTCTTTGAGTTGGCTCTGATACCACCTTCTGTCACGACCCCCGACCCACCCTGGACGGAATCGGAAGCCGTGAACAGTCCAGCGGTACCGGTGATTATTTTAAAAATGTTGCAGCGGAAATTTCATCAGGACCGTGAGTTAGGAAAAATATCAGAGTTTAGAAACACCGGATTTTATTTATTAAATAGATGGGATAAACCCATGTTTTATAAAGTGAATTTTGTTTACATAAAACAATATTTCTTAATTTGATTTAATTAATAAAATAAGCCACTTCTTGAAGCCTTTCAGTATTGTATCCAGCTCTTATTTCAATCTACTGTAATTCCCTGAAAATGTTTGAAAAAGGTTTT
The DNA here is from genome assembly GCA_030545235.1 of Helianthus tuberosus. Classification (NCBI taxonomy): domain Eukaryota; kingdom Viridiplantae; phylum Streptophyta; class Magnoliopsida; order Asterales; family Asteraceae; genus Helianthus; species Helianthus tuberosus. The sequence goes on along the minus strand of CM060451.1, from coordinate 63,902,463 downwards.
GTCAGCGGAAATGCTGAGTGAATTCATTCCAATTTTATAAAATATATTGTTATACCTTACAGTATTAAGGTTTTTATATTTGTTTATATTTACCTAACTCAATCAGTATTTGTCAAATGATGACAGTTCCAATGTGACAGTAATCATATCAATTATTGGCTCACTTTAGTCCAATAGTGAATTTATCAAATAATTCTATTATTCAATTTATCTGTCACTAGGCGATTCCTGTGACTATAATCATATCAATATTGATTATTCTTTTCAATTAATAATTATGGTTATATCACTGTTGATCATTCTTTCAACTAGTGATTCTATAACACTGTTGATCATTCCCTCAACTAGTGCTTTCGGTCATGTCAATGTTGATCATTCTTTCAACTAGTGACTCAGATTATATTACTGTTGATCATTCTTTCAACTAGTAATTTCTATTCATAACACTGTTGATCATTCTCTCAACTAGTGTCTTTGGACATAATTGTGTCCCGTGACATTTCCTTGTCAAATATATTACTTATGGCATAAAACCATTTAATCCAGAAAATGACATATATCAATTTATGTCAAATTACTATAACTTATAATATGTTAATTAAATAATTGTAATATTATTATTTAATATTTTAACGTGACTAAGACTAAAATATAATCTTAGTAAAATGCATAATTTCCACTGTTATTGTAATTATGATAATATTAACTAACTTTCTGGCAAATAATAATGAGAATCAAATAATATATAAAATCTTTCATACCAGTAGTTAATATAAAAACTTAATTACTGTAAGTATAACTGGTAATCATTTAGGATTCTGTAAAATCTTTGTAAATATAATTGTTTCACAAAAAGGTGATAAAACTGTGAGAAAATATAATGGACTCACAAACTGTGAGAAAAGAGAAATGAACTCACATTGCAGATTTCTACGGGCAAAGCTTAGTCTACAGATAATCCTTGATATATTGCAGATTTAATTTGAGCAGAGCCTAGCCTATTGATTAGCCTTTTTAACCTAATGCACATGAACTAGGTAAGTAACTTAATATAGCATTTTACGATAACTCACGAGATCAAATTCTCACAACGAACGACAAAGTGCAATACTTCATCCATCGAATTAACGATGATCCGTCAAATTAATGACGAACGACAAAGTACAATACTTTATCCATCGAATTAACGATGATCCGTCAAATTAATGACGAACGACAAAGTATAACCCTAATGTGGGCGGCACTTAAACATCCATTGGATATATTGATCAATCGGACAATGAATCGTAATAGCGATCGAGTTATTACCCTGTTCTGCAGCACCCCGCTATACTTAATTAGAGTTTCGTGTGTGATAATTGAAGTAAACAGACGATAACTCGAAGAATTTTACGAATTCTTTCGTCGTTTGAACACCAGAAAGCGAGTGCCAATGTCCTCTATTTATAGCTGAATTTTGTCCAGCCCTGCGCATCGTAGCACTATAACCCATGCGCATCGTAGGGAACTTTATCAAGCCTGCGCATCGTAGGCCAAAAACCCCTGCGCATCGTATGGGTTGCATTTTCACTATATGCTTGCCACGTTTGGGAGAAAGCCTGCTGAGTCGACGATATCATTAAATTCAACTTCCTCCGCAAGTTTATTAAGATAATTATCGAGTAGGAAATACCCCCCCTGAGTTTTAGGGGCCCTAATCCTGATTCTGAAAATTCTGAAAATTTTAGGGTTCGCGTAGAATTACTTGGGTGTCTCAATTAGGGTTTGCTATTGAATAAAATAATAATATAAATAGGACTTTTAATGAGGGTTGTTACATTTGGCCCTTGTTCCTGTAACTCGAATCCTAGCCCGGTATATCCCATTTTAGTTTTACACCATTGTGAACCTTACGCCTTTTTTACTCTCTGATCGAGGTTCTCAGCATTGAAAAATATTTGTAAACTAAATCACACGTGTATATGTTGACATTTAAGAGATATACAGTCAAGAAAATCAAGAGCAATGGTGATATATATGCGGATTAGACACAAAAAAATAAACACTCAAAAAATGGCTAAAATTTAAGGAATGTGTTTAGTGACGGCATTAGATTCCTAATTGATGGAGAAAGGTCTGGTGGCAAGAAAAGTTGCTTGCAGGAGGTTGTCAAATGTTTACGCTCGACGATTCCATTCTTGGGTGATTGGTTTACCCCTTATTCTTGTAACTCGAATCCTAGCCCGGTATATCCCATTTTAGTTTTACACCATTGTGAACCTAACGCCTTTTTTACTCTCTGATCGAGGTTCTCGGCATTGAAAAACCTTCGTAAACTAAATCACACGTTTATATGTTGAAATTTAAGAGATATACAGTCAAGAGAATCAAGAGCAATGGTGATATATATGCGGATAAGACACCAAAAAATAAACACTCAAAAATGGCTACAATTTAAGGAATGTGTTTAGTGACGGCATCAGATTCCTAATTGATGGAGAAAGGTCAGGTGGCAAGAAAAGCTGCTTCCAGGAGGTTGTCAAGTGTTTTCGCTCGACGATTCCATTCTTGGGTTGTTGGTTTGGGCCTTGTTCCTGTAACTCGAATCCTAGCCCAGTATATACCATTTTAGTTTTACACCATTGTGAACCTTACGCCTTTTTTACTCTCTGATCGAGGTTCTCGGCATTGAAAAATCTTCGTAAACTAAATCACACGTGTATATGTTGACATTTAAGAGATATACAGTCAAGAAAATCAAGATCAATGGTGATGTATATGCGGTTTAGACACCAAAAATAAACACACAAAAATGGCTACAATTTAAGGATTGTGTTTAGTGACGGTATCAGATTTCTAATAGATGGAGAAAGGTCTAGTGGCAAGAAAAGCTGCTTCCAAGAGGTTGTCAAGTGTTTTCGCTCGATGATTCCATTATTGGGTGATTGGTTTGGCCCTTGTACCTGTAACTCGAATCCTAGCCCGGTATATCCCATTTTAGTTTTACACCATTGTGAACCTCACGCCTTTTTTACTCTCTGATCGAGGTTATCGGCATTGAAAAATATTCGAAAACTAAATCACACGTGTATATGTTGACATTAAAGAGATATACAATCATGAAAATCAAGAGCAATGGTGATATATATGCGGATTAGACACCAAAAAATAAACACTTAAAATGGCTACAATTTACGGAATGTGTTTAGTGAAGGCATCAGATTCCTAATTGATGGAGAAAGGTCTGGTGGCAAGAAACGCTGCTTCTAGGAGGTTGTCAAGTGTTTTCGCTCGACGATTCCATTCTTGGGTGGTTGGTTTGGCCCCTGTTCCTGTAACTCGAATCCTAGCCCGGTATATCCCATTTTAGTTTTACACCATTGTGAACCTCACGCCTTTTTTACTCTCTGATCGAGGTTCTCGACATTGAAAAATCTTTGTAAACTAAATCACACGTGTATATGTTGACATTTAAGAGATATACAATCAAGAAAATCAAGAGCAATGGTGATATATATGCGGATTAGACACCAAAAAATAAACACTCAAAAATGGCTACAATTTAGGGAATGTGTTTAGTGACGGCATCAGATTGCTAATTGATGGAGAAAGGTCTGATGGCAAAAAAAGCTGCTTCCAGGAGGTTGTCAAGTGTTTTCGCTCGACGATTCGATTCTTGGGTGGTTGGTTTGGCCCTTGTTCCTGTAACTCGAATCCTATCCCGGTATATCCCATTTTAGTTTTACACCATTGTGAACCTCACGCCTTTTTTTACTTTCTGATCGAGGTTCTCGAAATTGAAAAATCTTCTTAAACTAAATCACACGTGTATATGTTGACATTTAAGAGATATACAGTCAAGAAAAGCAAGAGCAATGGTGATATATATGTCACACCCCCTAAATACCACATGCGAAAATCCCCGCGAGGTGTGTGACGTACCAGGATCTAGCCACCAATCACATTGAACTCATAGGTATATTTAAACAAAACTTTCATTCATTAACGTTAAGGGTTACAACATTACAAATAATTCACAGTGTACAGCGGAACCATAATTCATTCGTTAAGTATTTATAAACCACATGTAAAAACCATTAGTCTTGTTTCGCAATTCCATGTATCACGACCCATGACCACTCCAGTCTCCCAGACAGCAAGTTCCAACAATATGCACCTAAAGGCCTGCAAGGCATGTAACAACGAATCAACAACAAAGTTGAGCGTGTTCACAGTTGGTTGTCCAGTTTAAAGTTGTTTCATAAATCATAAGTTCATTCGAAAACCAGTAGTTAATCAGTTCCTTGTTTCCCAAACCATAACTATAACAAGTGGGGGCTACCCCATGTTGTAAACCACTAGACTAGTTATATATATTGGCGTCCTTCCCAACCGAGGACGGAGGTACGTATTCTACCCAACCGAGAATACGCAGGTTAAATGTAGGCGTCCTTCCCAATCCGAGGATGGAGGTACGTATTCTTCCCAATCCGAGAATACGCAGGTTTAGTGTAGGCGTCCTTCCCAATCCGAGGACGGAGGTACGTATTCTTCCCAATCCGAGAATACGCAGGATTAAATGTAGTCTATTAGTGGTGAATATACAGGTTTCATCTTAGCTTCTTAATCCCATTCCCAACCCACCGGGAATCCCATGCCTTAAGAGTGTGAACTCACCTTGGTTTGCTCGGTAGATAAAGTATTCGTCCTAAGTTGGTCAACCACGTCCTATTATGGTTACCACTTATTTGGACAGTATACAGTAATCACGTATGTTCGTACACGTATCTAACAAGTAATGTTCAAGTAACAACGATTGCATGTTATACTTAACGCGTATATACATTCACTAACATCATCACAGATTAATCATAGATCCGTATACAGTATACGTGTGCAGTTTATATAAGTAAAACGTGGGCTTTTACCGGTGTGCGGCCCACTAGAATGTACGGTTTCCAATTAAATCAAACAGTAATAAGAAAATGCAATTGATTTAATAGCACAGATTTATGCATATTATTCTTGTATCTCATCATATTATTTTATCACCTGTCTACTCAAAATAATCCATGTTCAGATACGGTTCGCCCTAAGAACATTTTTAAAACACAATTAACGACAAGGACTATACTAACGGTTCATATTATCATCATCATTAACCACTTAACACCATATCGATCAAATTTTCATATTTATGTTTTAATACCCTCGATAATTTAAAAGTCCTATCATTCCATTAGTTACACTTTAAATCCCCAAGTCCAGTATTCATTTCATCAGGTCTTTCATAACAACCACAACTTACATCAAAACCCTAAGTTAATAAACATATATTTAGATTTAGACAAACAGTTTGTTACAATAGTATCATTAAACACATGAAGATTTTCCCTTTTATTACACAATCCATAACTCACAACATATACTACCTAAACATCTAACATATAAACAGTTTATTATATTATCCTTAACAATCATCAGTTAACATACTCATTTCGCAAAATCCATTAATCTACATCAATTTGTTTTCAGAATTTTTATACTAACAAAACAACTCTATTATCATATTCAATCACATATTTAGACCACAATGGACAGTCGACGTCATTTATCACACATTCTTTATTAACAGTGAGTCTTTCGAACCATCGAACACCCTCCAAAACATAATTCCATTCCTTATCTAAAATCATACAGAGTTCAAAGACCAACACTGAGAGTTATACACTGACCGAGAAATTAAGAGGTGAAAGGGGGTGCCCGCTGCCACCGCTTCAGCCTGTTTCGGAGCTTCGGCGGTCTACCAGGTGAACTTTTCTGCAGCCACCATCGTCCGTCATCTGCCACTGTCATCGCCGTTTGCTGCCTCTTGGGTCACCGAAAAAAAACGGCAGTCGCCGTCTTCGTCGCCGCACCACCGTTGGGAGGTGGCCGACACTCTCACTCTTAAATCTTCTGGGTGCATGTGCGTTCTTAGGTACAAGAGGCTGTGAAAAGCATGATGGTTAGCTGTATGTGGTTGGAAATATTCGACGGAGGTCGGGTCAGAGGAGGAGAGGAGCGAGAGTGAAGAGAGGGGTGGGTGATCGGTCAGGTCAGGTGTGGTTCGCCGGAAAGGCGGCTCGGAGGGGTCGTCGAAACCCTAATTCTGTGGCCGGATTCTTTAGAGAGAGAAGATGTCGGCTGGGTTTTATGAGTGTGTAGGGTTTCTGTTTTCTTTTCTTTATTGAATCACAATATCACGCACACAATCAGTATACATGCATGCGTAACATTAAAGGAGAGGTGGGCTTGGGCTTCAACAATAAAAGCTACAATAGAAAGAGGTGGGGTGTGGGCCGAAGTGGCTGCCCAAAACAATCGCAAGGGAGGAGTGAAGGTGATAGGTTGGCAACTGTTCTAATTTGATTAGTAACATACATATACATATATATAGTTGCATATAATCCAACTAATTATAAAATTATAATTAGTCAACTCAACTAACAAAAGGGGGTAATAATGGAGTTATGGTTCAGGTCTCATGAGTTTCTAGTTACGTGAATGGGTTGGATCTACACGCGAAACAGATGTTTTGGTTCAAACGGTTCGGGTCGGTTAAACACATTAAGGGTTTAGCTTCAAGTGTTCGCTTGCATAAATTGAATTAGATATGTACAATTTATTCGTCACGCAATTTCATGTATTTATAAAAGTAAGATAATTATAACGACGCTAACCTCGAAAGCACAGGTTGTCACATCATCCCCAAGTTGAAGGAAATTTCGTCCCGAAATTTAGCACGTAGTCACTGAGGAAGCTAGTTAGGTTGCGTGGTTTCCTGGTTTTCCTGGGGTATCACATCATCCCCCCGTTGGTTTGGAATTTCGTCCCGGAATTCCGCAGTAGCTTTAGCCTCCGTAGTGGACTCACGTTCCTTAAACAAGTGGGGATACTTGCGTTTCATTTGATCTTCTCGTTCCCAGGTGAACTCTGGGCCACGACAGGGGTTCCAACGAACTCAAACAATGGGTATCCTGGTGCGTTTGAGAATCTTGACCTCCCGGTCCAAGATTTCCACTTGTTCCTCGATAAATCGCAACTGATCATTGATAGTGAGCTCCTTGAAAGGAACTATGATGGTCTCATCTGACAGACACTTCTTCAGATTCGACACATGGAATACATTGTCAACACCACTAAGTTCTTCAGGCAAATTCAGTCTGTAGGCCACTTTGCCAATTTTCTCAGTGATTTCGAAAGGTCCGACATATCGCGGGTTGAGTTTGCCTCGTTTACCAAAATGAACTACACCTTTCCAAGGTGGGACTTTAAGTAGTACTCGATCCCCAACCTGGAACTCGAGTGGTCTCCTATTGCTAAAGACACAAAGCACTGCTAGGAGTATAACAATGGAATGAGAAGCAGTAGTTTACATTGTATTTTGTATTTCATTTGTAATCAGTAGTTTAGTCTAGCAGTGTTTGTAATAGGCAGTGTTTGTAAGTTGTTAGGAGGTTAGATGTCACTTTCATGGTGACGTCAACAAAGATGCTTCAATGGTTTGTTCTGTACTATAAATAGAACAATACCCTGTACTGTTCTATCAGCTCTCTTCTTCACCAAGTCATTCTGTATGAACAAATTACTGTGAGCTCAGGCTGAGGGGGAGACTTTGTGCATGCATGCAGTAGTGTTGATTATTGTAACTAAATACAATCATTCGATTCTATGTTAAACATGTTTGCTGAAAATTGTTCTCTCTTTGATTGTGTTGAAAGTTTATTCATCTAATTCCGCTACAACTGTTTCTAATTCATCTTCATTTAATTAAACAAAAACAATATTATCAAACTCATATCCTAACATGTGTGTGTGTATATATATATTTAACAAATGTTGAATAGGTTATTGATTTGGAAGATTGAAAATATCGGTAATCTAAGGGTATACAAATTTTATTAGTAAAAAGATTTATTCTTAAATACAATACACTCTCAAATAAAATAAATGAAAATCTATATATCATCCAAAAGTATGCATGCATTTTAGTAGTTTTAAAGTACAAGTTTGATAGGTTGGTTTCTTAATACAGTTGACATGTACGTAATGGGCATGAATTTATAATTCATATATTTAGCATGCACTTACACGCTTTAACTATAAGTTATATCTGTTATCTAATATTGCTTAGAATGTTCAAATATGTTTAAAGAAAGAAATTACAAAAACACACATTGACATAACATAAGTTCATCTACATTGTCAATAACATTGTTTTTGTTACCGTTACACATCGTTATGTCAGTTTCTTAATCATTTCACACATATACAATAGTTACATTTGAGACCTAAAACTTGATACATTCGACAAACATTCATCTATGAGTCACAACACTTGCGTACGTCTAACATACATGCATTCATCTATGAGTCATGACACTTGCGTACGTCTCACATACATGCAACCAATAGTCACGACACTTGGTACGTCCCAAAAAGATTCATTTGCGAGTCATTGATGTGACCTAACACTTGTTAAGCCCCACAAACGTCATCTATGAACATCATTACAGTGATACAAAAACCAGGACTTGAGTTGATGACTTAATCCCTTGCATTATCCCTTAGATCGCATCGCATGTTAGAGTCAGGGATAGTACACTTCCTATTCTCCTTTAAGAGTGAGATACCCATCCACTTGTTTTGTCCAAATTGAGAAAGTTCACTCCTAAGAAAACTAATGACATGCTTGGGCACTAATGTCTTTTATTTTATTTTAAACAAGTACTAAATACGCTATTCTTAAATTCAATTATGTTAAGATTCATCGTAAATCTTCATTAAGCCCTATTTTATTTTATTTTATTTTATTTTAAACAAGTACTAAATACGCTATTCTTTAATTCAATTACGTTATACTAAGATTCATCCTAAATCTTTCAATTAACATCACATACTCATAACATTTCACAACTCAAATCTATAATAACAAAATACAATACTCTTATAAGTGATTCAAAGAATCAAAATCCTAATTTGAAATTTTCCTTTCATTTTAGGTAAACCTTAACTACTTTGAATAAAATTTAGTGATCAAATATTTACCTATTTGCAATAAACATTAAAATTTTACCTAACAAAAAACTAAAAACATTTGCAAAAAAGATTGCATTCACATTCACATGGTTTTCACTTACATATCACATTACATAGAATATGCTATGTATTACACATGTAATAAGATACATTTTCACTTACATGTTCCCATTCTTCACCCTCTTCTCCACAATTCACCAGCAAAAAAGTCTCAATTTCCTCCTTTCCATCACAAAATTCTATCAAATTCTGATCATTCACCACCAAAAAGTCTCAATTTCCTCCTTTCCATCACAAAATTCTATCAAATTCCGATCAAATGGCTGAAATTGCTAACGAACAAATATGCAAAAGATCCGACGGCAGAGGGTGGCGGTGCAAGCGGCCGGTAGTAGAAGGTAGAGGGTACTGTTCGGTACACATCGAACAAGCCCAATTCCGCCAGAAACGGCAGCCGGTGCCGGAACACCTGAAGCTCGAGAGAACAAAGCGCACCCCAATTATCCCCAACCCGGAGGAAGAATCCGACGACGGCGTTACCGAGGCACCGGTACGACGTCGTAACAAGAGGAAGATGACGGAAACATCGGATGATGTTTCTGTTCTGTTTCCGATGTGCCCAGAAAGAGGGCTAAAAGGGTAAATTTGGAGAATCGAGCACCCGTCGTAGTTGATTTAAAGTTGGGAAGATTGGAGATCGCTCCGGAGAGTTCTTCGTCGGAGGTGCAACGGAAAGTGGAGTCTCCGGCGATTAAAGTTGGGGCTCCGGCGAGTATGGGTTTCAGAAGACCGATCCGGTCGAAGAATTGTGTACCGCTTCCGGTTCCGGTAGTGAAGGTTGTTTTTCTGATCTATATTATGTTAGTTATGCATTTAAAGTTTTATAAATTGATATGTGTTTGCTTGTTTATAACCTAATTTGTTGTCTTGTTTTATTGTTTAATGTTTTGATTTTGTGTTTTTTTTTTTTTTTTTGTGAATTTATTATTTGTGAAGTTTGTTTTTTCATACCTAAAATTTGTTATTTTATGCATTCAAAGTTTTAATTGATATTTTTTAATTTTTATGAACTAATTTGTTATCATGCTATATTATTTAATGCTTTGATTTTGTGTTATTACTTGTTCTAGACAAGAATTATGACTTTGTAGATATTTATTTGTGAAGGATGTTTTTCACATCTGAAATTGTTATTTATGCATTTAGGTTTTTAATTTTTATGAATTAATTTGTTATCATGCTATGTTATATAATGCTTTGATTTTGTGTTTTTACTTGTTGTAGAGAAGAATTTTGTAAATTGTAAATTGTTTTTGTGTTTGCCCTATTTTGTTACTCATATATGAAGGTGACAAAAGGACCCGGTCAGTTGGGTTTAATGGGTCAAACCTAACAATTATGTAGGGTGGATCAAAAGGGTTAAAGTTTCAGGGTATTTGGTCAAAACGGGTAAATTTTTAGGGGTGGGTCGGGTGGTTGGGTAGCATGTCAATGTGGGTGGAGTTTCAGGATGGGTCAAACGGGAGAATACCTTCTGTTTTCCGTCTATTGTATTGCTTGTGTTGTATTGTTCCTTATGCATGTTTTATTAACCAAGTCTGCAACTTTCCATGTTTATTGTTATATATTTGATTCTTTACAACGATGTTTTTTCATGTATATTCATAATTTATGTGGTGTGGTGTCTTTCTATTTTATATTTTGTATATTGCTATGTTGCATGTTATTCTTCCTTGCAAAAGTTGTTGAGTATCGCTTGTACCTAATGACGCGGTTGTTTTTGTTTGCATTAGTTCTTAATTCAGCATATTTAATGTTTTTTTTTTTTAATTTGTGGATGTAGAGTTTTCCGGCTATTAAAGAAAACATAAACTCTGCTGGAAAGAAGAAGAACAACAAGAAGAAGAACACCAAAGTGAAGATCGCCAAGACGAAGAACATCAAAGCGAAGATAGTCAAGAAGTGCCATTGGTGCGGATTTTCTAGTTTTTGTGTTCTCGTAAAGTGTTCAACTTGCAAGAAGAATTTCTTTTGTCAAGAATGCATCGACACAAGGTCTGTTTTACCCTATCATTTTAACATTCCTTTGGCATTTCTATGGATATATTCATATTCTTACTTAATTTCCGTATGTTGATTATATAACGGAAGACGTATGCATTATTATGCTCCATTGGAAATTTTGCAGTAAATGAAGTTGAAAATAAAATTACCTTTTTCGAATCAAATTCGACGAACTTAATTTTCCGTTGTTTGAATACATTTAGGTTATATTGTAAGAAAACTGTCAAGAGGGAGTGTCCCGTGTGCCAAGGGGAGTGCTCTTGTCGAGCCTGCATAAAAGCAAAACCTAAACAAGTCAAAATGAAGGTTTGACTCAAAACCATGTGTGCCTGTCGTCACTTTTGGTACGCTTGTATTCTGATCATCTATCCGTTTTTATGATTCAGGAGCCGGTTATTTATGATGTTGACGAGGGTGTGATTATCTGCAATCGTGAAACGGAGATGACGGTTCCCGATCGGGAAAAGATGTCTGAGTTTGACATAAGTTTACAACTTCACATGATCCAGAAGCTTCTTCCGGTCATGTCAAAGATCAACCTGGAAAAAATAATTGAGTTGGACACCGAAGCTCGACACACAGGTATATGATGGCAAAATTGGTCTTTTTTGTTGTTTTTTCTTTAATTTTTTTATATATATATAGTTTTACAAGAGTTGATTTGTATATATGATTATAGGGATATGTCACAAGGGGCTAAAGGTTCAAATTTCTGGATATACTGAAAGGGAATGCAGGTGAATTTCAAACGTCATTTATGAATATTCTTCATATCATCATTCGGTTTTAATTAGATTTGTATTTATTTTGTGGCTTACATTCGGTTTTAATTAGTCTTTGCAAGGCTTGCATTCCAGATGTTCACAGAAGCTGTGAATATTGTTCTTTTGTACTATGCTTAGCTTGTTGCCACGAGATGCATGACGGATACTTGCACTCGAAGATAGAAAATTTAAAAGAGACAAAAATTATTAGATCTAAACGTTCAAGAAACAAACCGTGGAGATGTTTATCCAATGGACGTATAAGCTGTCCACCTAAGCATATCGGTGGCTGTGACAAGGGTGTTTTGCGTTTAACTTCTTTCTACCGGTTATATCTCACGAAAGAGCTAGAAGAAAGCGCAAAGCGTTTACTTTGTAGTATTCACCTCAAGAAGCTGAACGGGCTATCCGATCCTTCCCCGTGTTCGCTATGCGATGAAAACGGTAAAGCGGGTGTGTATATTTCTGCCACGCAGGACTTTAACGGTAATGGAAAACATTTTGTAAAACACTGGGGTAAAGGCCAAGCGGTTGTTGTACGTGACGTATTTCAATCTCAACCCTACTTGGATTGGGATTTCGGTATCATCTTACGCACCTACCTTGAAAAGAGTGCGGAAATGCGAACCAAAACCGACGCCATATCAACGAAAAACAACGCTCGTGACTGGTATGAGGTTGATTTCCATAGGAAACAAATATATTCCGGGGGTATAACGTACGAAAACGTTTGGAGGGAGTCCATGATATTCAAACTTCGGTTTTCTTTCGATTTTCTGCGGGATCACTTCCCCGATCAACACAGTGCCGTTATCGAGTCCTTGCCGATTCAAGAATACACGAATCCATTCACCGGATTTATGAATCTCGGAGCGGATTCACTGTTTCAAACGGAAAACCCTAACTTGGGTTCCTATGTGAACATCTCATACGGTGGATCTGATAACCCTATGGATGCAGATCATTTATCAAATTTATGTATTCGTGCATGTGACGAGGTAACTTTCTAATTTCTTATTTACTTTAATTATCATAAAATATTATGGAAATTATTATGTACAAAAAATATAAAATATTTTCTGAATTTAGGTTAATATTCTTGTATATGCTACCGCTCGTCCCATTCGTGAGAGGATTTTAAATGAGGTGAAGTTGTTAATGAACAAATACAACTCACAAGATCATCTCACGTCTTCGAAAAAGGTTTCGAATCGAAATAAACTTGAAGCGATGGTTGCTAGGACGTCAAGTGTGGACGACGAGCATCACAGTGACGTCAACGTGGTTTCCACATCATCGAGGTTAGAGGACACGATCAACCGTGAAGAGGAACTAGTCTTTGATGATTTAGATTCAGAATCAGAATCTGACGATGAAGATCTATCTCAAGTTGGTTATACCTGTGGGGCCCACTGGGATATTTTCCGTAGAGAAGATGTTCCGAAGCTTTTAGAGTATCTTCGAAAGTATTCCGACAAGCTAAGCCTATCTTATGGCTCTTCCGGAAATGTATAATTAATGTTTGATTTTATTATTTAATATATGAAACATGATTTGTTGAATTACTAAAATATGTATATGCTTGCATTGGGACTACAGGCCGTTCATCCGCTTTTTGATGAAGTCTTCTACTTGGATGACAATCATAAAAGACAACTCAAGGAAGAATTCAGTAAGCCTTTTATAATCTTTAAACAATTTTGGTTATTGTTAACGTTACGTTTTGTTTTAAAGTTTTGTATTACCATAATTAGATGTGGATGCATTGAGCGTTGAGCAACATATCGGTGAAGCTGTTATCATTCCCGCTGGTTGTCCTTACCAGATGAGGAAAATTAAGGTAATGTGTTATATAATGTTTAGTACTAGAATGATTTAATTCTCAAACCATGCGTTTAATGTTGTGCAGTCATGTGTTAATTTGGTATATCAATTCATGTCACCGGAAAGTGCACTGGAGTCCATTAAAGTTAGCGATGAAATTCGTGTACTTCCTGTAAATCACAAAGCCAAAGGGAATGTGGTGCAGGTAAATATTATATGGTGATTTAAGAACATATTATTTAATTCTCAAACCATGCGTTTAATGTTGTGCAGTCATGTGTTAATTTGGTATATCAAATGTTAAAGTTTTGTATTCTTTAACATTTGAATATATGTTTCTGTGGTCTAATCTAAGAAAGTTGTGCATAATAGGTGAAGAAAATGGCGATTAGTCGCATGCAGGCAGCGATTGAAGCGATGCGTGAGGTGTATGCCTCACAACCAGAGTAAGTTGTTTTGGCTTGGAGATAGGCTTGTGAAAATCGATAGACTTAGCGTTAGCTTGTGACTTGTAAACTTTTGTGGTTTTTTTTGGCCAGAAATGGGGCCCATGCTTTATGATATATGCATTGTTTTTTTTTATAATCATATCATGATAGACACAACCACACACACACACACACACACACACATATATATATATACTGTATGTATATAGACACGTACACGTATATATATGTGTGTATGCATGTATATATGCCTGTATCTATATAGACACATACACACGCGCACACACACACGTGTGTGTGTATTTATATGCCTGTATGTATATAGACACATACACGTATATATATGTATATATACATGTAAGATGTTGAAGAAAAGGAAAAGGTCTGTAAGAAGTCGTTATACGATTGACATGATTGCTATTGTGGAATCAATATTGTGGTCATAAAACTAGCATTTCATGCTTTGTTCGTAGGTCTGTGATTAACATTTGTCGCCATTACAAACTCTTGATGGAACTTTAAGTTAACACACCAAATCCAATCGTTCAACAATCAAATAAACATGGTCAATATATAGCAATCCTTTAAGTACGAATTTAATTAAATTACTGATTGTGACTTCGGTAAATATATCCTTGTGTTTGCTCACATGTAAATTGTATACGCGGAAAAACTTGCATCTCGATTTAGCAACTTGGAGATTGTTTTATGTTCTTTAGTGAAACATGATTATGTATGAGTTTGCAGAGATATATAGAAGTAATATTTTTTAATGTTAAAGCCACACGTATTCTCATCGTTAACGAATTCGGACGAACGTGGTAGAAATGAATATTGGTTCTATTTGTTTGAGCTGTTTTACGTTTTCTATTCATGGGTCATATTTGTATGAGGTGACGAGAGTGAACATGTGAGTGTGGGTCCCATTTACGAGTAATAACTAATCGAGATGGGACCTACAAACGAATTATACACTAAATACGTCTTGAATCTTGGAATCGTGCACAATAAGTTTTGGTTGTAGTAATAAATACTTTATTAATAATTCTTGCTGTTACAAAATACCATACAATTCTTACTGTACCTTGTATCGTGAAAACATAGACTCAATAATTCGTTTCGTTGTATAGTTAATACATTCACATTAAAAGTTGTCTTACATAATGCTGCCTCCAACCCTGCGCGCTTCGACATATATTTTATGTGCTTTGCATTTCAATTATGTCCCAGTAGTTACATTTCTACTTTATGATTACGTTGCAAAATTCATAGCTAGTTCGATTCATCATTTAGCCTCTAATTGCTACTCTTACAGCCGTGATGCGAAATTGATAGAATTTATGATGCTGATTTCAGAAATTAGCTGCAATTAGTGAATGATTTGACCGAGTTTTCTGCTTGCTTGTTTGCATGACTATTCATACAAAATTTTAGCAAAATTTGTTTGCTTCCCAGCATTAATATCGTAGAAATTAATTTTATTATTGCCACATGGAGAAATTTGATAGTAATGATGACATCAGCGATAACAATATTCTATTATTGTATCGGTAGCTACTATCATTATCTAGATTTCTTATTAATCTATATGTATAAATTTCATGTTGCAGGTGATCTCGGCCTTTTGTTATTTCTCATTTGACAAAGCCTCCTTCATAGTGTTATATAAAGGGTATTTTAGTCAAACTCCTTAAAATCTCCTGGATTATAAAGCGGCACACAAACGTTGTAATGTTAATTTTGTTTACAAGTAGTAAGGTATAATTGAAGAAAATCATAAATTTTTCGGAGATATAATGCATTTAATATTTCTGAAGTTCAAGATATGGTCAAATTTGATAGTAATGTTAAACGTATATATTGAGCATATTAAATTATTAATTCTAATTAATTCACATTCAAATCCTTTGTTTGTAATAATTCCTTTCATATATATTCCCTGTTAGGTGTTGTTTCCATTGGCTTGACAGTTTTGCTGAAAGTCAAAGAGATGGTCAACAATGCCTACATTTTGTGTACGGTCCTTATATCCTGTAATTAAACTACTTCCCTTATTAGTCACACATAACTAATGGTTTATATGGAAACGTTAACCATTTCAGGTTGAATATCTTATGTTAAAAGTCTGCAACGAGCCAGCCGGTAAATGGTAAAGCTAACAATGGTTAAACCAATGAGGTACGGTCAAACTTACAAAAAAAAAAAAAAAAATTGAAGTAACCTTACCCTCCTTAATCCCCCTTTCTTTTCCAGGTATATTGAATTTAAATGAAATTCTAGATATGATTTGATTAAATTGTTCAGTTTTACCCCCTCATGCTATGTTTGACTTTGCATAGTTCTTTTCAGGCGTTGGTTTGACTTTGAACTGAGTTTAAGATATGGTTAGAATTACACATATGGTAAACTAGTATTAATCACTTAACAGTTGGCTTTACTCTAAGTATATAGACATATAGTTAATGTTTGACCAGGATTTTTCATTTGACCTATGGTCAAAAGTGCATATTCGCCGTATTAGTGATTAAATTAGTTTCCTGTTTTAAACTTTGTGGTTAGGATGTTTAAATTTTATTTAAAACCCTAAAAAGTCTTAGAAAATGGCACTGGAAGTCTGGAACAAAGAATAACAGAAAATTCCAGTTTATGAATATATATTTTATAAGAAACTGATTGTTAGTCAAAAGTCAAACACAAACCCTTTGACTGTGAGTCAAGCTGAAATATTCCTCGAACCTCGTGAAGAGGGAAAGCTATTGCAGGTGCGGTTTTGTTTTATGTTTCCTTGATGCATATCTTCGGTTTTATTCACTTACGCTTTTTTAGTTCTTGCTCTGGAATTAGTTAAGACAGGTCCTTAAATTCTGAAGTCAAACGGTCAAATATATCTGAAGTCAACTTGCATACAGGCTGCCCGAAGAAATTTCATACCCGACAGCAGATTTTTGTACGGTATTTGTGTAAAAAATTTGGATTGTTGGTTTCAAGATGCAAAGCAAACGGGCCTTTTGACCTGAATCCAAGTCCATGTTTGATTCTACTTCGCTTGTTTGAACTTAAAAGTTGTTTCACATGACTAATGAATCAACTCTCTTTATATTGACTTGATCATTTGAAACGCACGATGATTGTAATGTTTTCATGTAACAAGCCATGAAAACACCAAAACTTCAGTTTTGCAAGATGATATTTAGTCATATGCTAAAATCTTTTTCCAGACCAAATCAAAATCAAGAAACCCGTATCCTTAATCAAGTGAAACAGTTTGAAGTTCAAACAAGTTTAATCACATTACAATAAAGAATTGCAGCTCGGTTCAGAAGGTCTGTTTGCTTTGCGTCTTGAAACCTACATTCAAACTTTGTCTACAAAAATGGAGGATTAAAATCGCATTTGTACTGTGTATATATATGATATAAATGGATAGACCTTATATATTTGTATTGATATACAGTATTCTATTTTTTTTTCCGTAGTATATTCTAATTAGTATGTTTAATTTTGCTGTAAACTGGACCCGTGCCCAGAAAAAAAAAAAAAAACAGAAACCTGGAAATTAGGAACCGGACATAGGGTACGCATAGGATATGGATTTCAATACCAAAAACCGTACCCGGAACCAAACCGATGTGTACTCGATACCCGATTACCAGTTCCAGTTCTATACCCGGAACTGGGTTTTTTTTAATACCTGAACTGGGTATTTCCAGTAACCGGTTACAATACCCGGAACTATCTGCACTTTTATCCATGTTTTTTAGTTTGTTAAATAAAAAAAATATATAAATCTGTTATAAAACCAGATATACATTAGATATACAAACCCCCCCCCCCCCCCCCCCATAACTGTTTTGGCAGTTCCCCAATAACCATCTGGCAGTTAGTGTCTGTATCTTTGGTTACATTTGTAATATATGAGCGAAGATGATTGAAGATTCAATACAATTCCATTTTGTTTCTTATCACCTTATCATGCACGATTTGCTATCATGCACGATTTGCCCTCCACTGAAAAATCTGCAGTTGTTTTACGCCAGTGACCACATCACAGAATCATCCGTACTTGCTTTGCATTTCAAAACATTCTCCACTCATCGCATCCTGATAAAATGTCGAACTTATCAAAGCTTGAATTCACCGCACTTGACATCTCGGGTAACAACTACCTCCCGTCGACTCTTGATGCTAAAATTCATTTGACGGCAAATAATTTGGGGGAGACAATTATTGATGGTAATCAAACTTCACCTCAAGATAAAGCGAAAGCTATGATATTCCTCCGCCATCATATTCACGAAGATCTTAAGCGAGAATATCTAACTGTTGAGGACCCTCTTGAATTATGGACAAACATCAAAGAACCTTTTGACCATCAGAAGTTGGTCTTACTCCCCAAAGCCCGCTATGAATGGCTTTATTTACGACTACATGATTTTAAGACTGTCAGTGAGTATATTTTTGCCTTGTTCCGCGTTACCTCTGAGTTAAAATTATGTGGTGGATAAATAATCGATGAAGACATGCTTGAAAAAACTTTCTTAACGTTCCATGTCTCAAATATGCTCCTGTCGCAGCAATACCGGGAACGTAAATTTACTAAATATTCTGAATTGATATCATGTCTTCTGGTCGCGGAGCAAAACAACAAGCTCCTATTCCAAAACCATCAATCGTGACCTGCCGGTGCAAGCCCATTCCCCGAAGCGAATACGGAAAATTATCAAAGCGGGCGAGGTAGATGTAGAGGCCGCGCCGCGGCCCCAGCAGAGGCCGTGGTCGTGGTCGAGGACGAGGATACACATGGCATCGAGAGTCCCACAACACTAAAAATAGCGGTGGCGAATCGAGTCGACATAATCGGGGCGTCCTTCAAAAGGGAAAACTAGCGGGACCCAAAGCAACAGTTGTTATAGATGTGGGATGTCAAATCACTGGTCCCGCACGTGTCGCACCCCCAAACATCTCGTTGAAGCATATCAACGCATGATGAAAGAACCAGGAAAAAAAGGTTGAAACTAATTTGATTGAGGATGCACCTCCAGCCACGATACCAGACGTTTATTTGGATGCATGTGATTTCATTAAAAATGTTCGTGATATTTAAACATATTTAATGTATCTTTTATGCTTTACTTTTCACAGTGTGACCTTTGTACTTGATTTGGTTTGAAACTCTTACAATATTTAATTTTACTTCTTTACATTAACTTTTATTTATTTTATTTCCTGAAGAAATATGTATACTAGCTCCAGTAGAGCTATTATTGGTGATGAATGTCTGGTAGATAGCGGTAGTATTAACACTATTCTCAAAGATATGAAATTTTTCTCTGAGTTGTCTCTGGCAGAGACACCGATTGGTACTATATCTGGTGTCAGTAACCTTACCGAAGGCTCCGGCAGAGCACGCATAACATTATCTTCGGGTACCCAATTAACTATTGATAATGCATTATATTCTAGTAAATCCAGAAGAAACTTACTTAGCTTTAAAGATATTCGAAAAGAACGGTTACCACCTAAAAACAGTACCTGAAAACAATATTGAATATCTTCAAATTACTTCAAACAAAAATGGCCAAAAAACCATTGTTGAACAATTAGAAGCCTTATTCTCTGGATTATATTGTACTAATATCAATCCTATCGAATCATACATGGTGAGTAACCAAAAGCTATTAGACAAAGACACATTCAATATATGGCATGACCGTCTAGGTCACCCTGGTAGCATAATGATGAGACGAATAATCAAAAGTGCAACCAGGCACCCTCTTAGAAACTTAAAAGTTTTGCTACCACCAGATTTATTATGTGCAGCACGCTCTCTGGGCAAACTTATAACTCGCCCCTCACAAACTAAGCTAACACATGAAACCCCCTCATTTTTAGAAAGAATCCAAGGGGATATTTGTGGGCCCATTCATCCTCCGTGAGTACCATTCCGCTATTTCTGGGTCTTAATTGACGCATCCTCAAGATGGTCACACGTGAGCCTTTTAGCTACTCGAAATGTAGCATTTTCCCAACTTGTAGCTCAAATCATACAACTGAGAGCTAATTTCCTGGATAATCGAACTAAAAACATCCGGATGGATAATGCAGGAGAATTCACGTCCCAAGCGTTTAATGACTATTGTATGTCAATCGATATCAATGTTGAACATTCAGTACCTCATGTTCAACACAAAACGGTTTAGCTGAATCTTTGATTAAACGATTACAAATAATCGCTAGACCACTCTTAATGAGATGTAAACTACCATCTTCTGCATGGGGTTATGCTATTTTGCATGCCGCTAAACTGATTAGATTAAGACCAACTGCTGATCACGAATACTCCCCATTGCAACTGGTGTCCGGACGAGAACCAAGTTTGTCCCACCTTAGAATTTTTAGTTGCGCGGTATACGTACCAATACTGGCACCACAACGTACTACAATGGGACCCCAAAGAAGACTGGGTATCTATATTGGTTTTAACTCCTCGTCCATTATTAAATATTTAGAACCAATGACGAGAGACATGTTTACAGCACGGTATGCTGACTGTCATTTTGATGAAACAATGTTCCAGTCTTAGGGGGAGATGAGGACAAAGAAAGACCGGTATCATTGCTATCAAATCTCGACCCCCGAAATGGTCAGTGTGAATGTGAAGTCCAAAAGATTATACATTTGCAAAGAATAACAAATGAATTACCAGATTCATTCATAGACACGAATAGAGTGACAAAGTCACATGTACCAGCATCAAATACACCTGCTCGAATTGAAGTAATCCCATAAGCGATTACTATACAACGAAAGCGTGGGAGACCAATCGGTTCCATAGACAAAAACCCACGGAAACGAAAAGAGCAAAGTAACGCAATTGGTGAAAACTCATAAAAGGTTATAAATGAAACCCCAGTAGAGGTAAATGTCCCAGAAGAGACAACTATGAATCCAGAGGAAAATGAAGTTTCAGAAGAAACACTGGTACCGAACAAAAATGAGATCTCTATTAATTATGTACAAGATAGTACAATGTGGAACCGGAATAAAACACGTGTTGATGATATATTCGCATATGCTATAGCAACGGATATAATCAATGAAAATGATTACGTACCTAAAACTTTAGAAGAGTGCATGCACATAAATGATTGGCCAAGATGGGAAGAAGCCATAAATGTTGAATTGAATTCGTTCGAAAAGCGACATGTTTTTGGACATGTAGTCCGAACACCCATAGACGTCAAACCAGTAGGTTATAAATGGGTGTTTGCAATAAAGAGAAATGAAAAGAATGAGATTGTGAGATATAATGCTCGACTTGTAGCACAAGGGTTTTCCCAAATCCTAGGAGTTGATTATGAGGAAACGTATTCCCCTGTAGTGGATGCGATAACCCTTAGGTTCCTAATCGGCCTCACAATCTCTGAAGGACTTCATATAGACTAATGGATGTCGTCACCGCATACTTATACGGGACACTTGAAAATGACATCTACATGAAAATCCCTAAAGGATTAAAATTGCCCGAAGCATTAAAATCAACACCTCGAGATATGTGTGCTATAAAACTCCAAAGATCTTTATATGGCCTCAAACAATCTGGTCGTATGTGGTACAATCGACTTAGTGAATATCTCAAAAAAGAAGGATACAAGTCTGATGTAATCAGTCCATGTGTATTTACAAAACGATCACTCCCAAATTTCACTATAATAGCAGTCTATGTTGATGATATCAACATCATCGGATCTCCTGAAGAGATAGAGAAAGCTGCTCAGCTGTTAAAGAAGGAATTTGAAATGAAAGATCTTGGTAAGACAAAATTATGTATCGGACTACAATTTCAGTATCTGTGCAATGGCACATTTGTCCATCAATCAAACTACATCCAGAAGATGTTAGTACGTTTCAATATGGATAAAAGGATCAAAAGCCCCACCTTGTTGGGTATGCTGATGCCGGACATGCGCGTAGCATAGTGGGGTCCGGGAGGGGCGCCTGACCCCCGGAACTTTTCGCTCAGTAGTGTCAGATATGTAGTTTTCGTATAGAATTTTTTAGGTATATACGTTTTCGACCCCCGGTTTATGGGTTTTTAGGTATAATTTTAGGTCCGGTGACTTCCGACCCCCCGGTTGGAAATCTTAAGCTTCGCCACTGATGCCGGATATCTATCAGATCCTCACAAAGCAAAATTTCAGACAGGTTATGTATTCACATACGGCGACACAACAATTTCTTGGAAGTCAACTAAGCAGACACTTACAACAACATCATCAAATCATGCCGAATTAATAGCACTATATGATGTTGGTCGAGAATGTGTGTGGTTGAGATCAATGATTAATCACATACAAGAAGCATGCAGATTAGAACAGATCAAGAAGGAGCCGACAATTATTTATGAAGACAATGTTGCTTGCATAGCTCAGATCAGAGAAGGTTACATCAAAGGTGATCGAACAAAGCACATCTCACCAAAGTTCTTCTCAACATATGACTTGCAGAAAGAAGGGGAAATTGATGTTCGCCAGATCAAGTCAAGTGAAAATTTAGTTGATCTGTTCACAAAATCTTTACCTAGAAGCAGTTTCGAACAGTTATCACATAAGATCGCGCTTCGTAGGTTTAAAGACGTTAGTTAAATTGAGGGGGAGCATTATACACGATGTACTCTTTTCCTTGACTAAGTTTTTTTGTCCTATTGGGTTCTCTTAACAAGGTTTTTAACTAGGCGGCATAACTGGTCCTGCAGTGTCAGTTCATCACATAGGTCCTGAATAATCGATTTAACATCATCCTGAAGAATGTTGTTAATAGTGTATAATGAACAGTATGTATATCTAAAGGGGAGTGTTATAAAACCAGATATACATTAGATATACAACCCCCCCCCCCCCCCCCCCAACCAAAATAACTATTTTGGCAGTTCCCCAATAACCATCTAGCAGTTAGTGTCTATATGTATGGTTACATTTGTAATATATGAGCGAAGACGATTGAAGTTTCAATACAATCTAAAAAAAACAAAGATCTTTGTACTATTTTAAGATGCACTTTCATCTTATTTGTAACTGTAATGTAATATTTAGATAGGCGGATCACGGGTGCAAAAGAATTATTTAACTTAATATCATTTGATAGTTATAATTTTTTCGATCATCTAATTATAATTGGTTGAAAGTTGCATCTTTAAGAAAAGTCATCAAAGCTGATTTTAAAATATTACACTCCAACTCATCTGAATTTCTTTTTCATCAGAATCAAATAAACCCGTAATGTAGTGTTGATCAAATAAAATGACACTGTTATCATATTTCTCTATTATTACACGCTTATCATGTTGTTTTTCCATAATTGGTTTTGTATTTTTGTATTGGATGATTAAAAGAAAAATGCATTCTCGTTTGGTTAAAACCAAAAATGAAACAGAAATTAAAAAAAAAAACATAAACAATAGAATGATCCTTCCATGAATTTGGCATAAATTTGAAACTTGAGAATAACCGTCACAAAAGAATATCTACGTGACCATCTAACTTTGCATGAATTCTTGTCACAAAACCTGATATGTTACATTAAGTATGTACAACTAATCATCTCCTACGAAGAATAACCTTACCATTTGCATCTTCATTCATAATCGTCACAACTTCACTAGGAGGAACATGCCAAATCCGAGGCCGTTCTAACTGATGCCCGATTTCCGCAAACTTATCAGCGACTCTATTACCTTGTCGGTAAACATGTGTCACTACACAGTTTCTAAACTCAGGTAGAAGTAAATTAATACTACTAACATGTTTTTGCATTTCAACACATTTAACATCCCTTTTTAGTGACACTATATCAACCAAAGTCATATAATCTCCTTCAACCCATATATCATCATCACAATAACCATTTTCAAGAACCAACTCAAGACCGCGACGAAGGGCTGCAAATTCAGCGACGGCACTATTACTTTTCCCGATGGATTCGGCGTAGCCTAACAAAAAATCCGCGTTGTGATCGCGCATAACGCCTCCTATGCTTGCTTTACCAGTGTTGCATTTGCATGATCCATCAAAGTTTAATTTCTTCCATCCGAACTCGGGTTTTTTCCATGAAACCTTGAGCGGTTCTATATGCGAGTTTCGGATGAAAACTCGGTTTAAAATGTGACTTTTATATATCCTGCTAAATATTGTCGCCATAATATTTGTTTTTCTTTATGCAAAAATATGAATTTGCACACATAAAATCATCAAAATGTGCAATGAATCTTTAGGGAACTTGGAGGATGGGACAAGAAAGGAAGATTCTGAATCATATTAACAAGAAATGATGATAAATTGTGTTGTTTTTATGGAGATTTGAGAAGATATTACGGAGAGAATATAGAGGGTGATCTAATATGACGAATGAGGGGTCAACCTTTGTCAACAAATAGTCACCTTACAGTTATTAACCGTCACAAATAACTGTCTTCGTTCATTTCAAAATTGAAAATATATATATGTCCACACTTCACACAATCAACTGCCGTTCACAATTAATTGCCTTTGTTCATTTCATTTCAAAATTTTGCATAATAAGTTTTTGTTACCAATATAAGTCGAAAGCCAAAAAAGGGAGAGCGAAGCGGGGCCAGATGGAATGGAAGAAATGGGTGTGGCTCGATATGGCAAGCTGATCGTATGTTTTGTTCTTAATCCAAGTTTGTCGGTAGTTTGGTGATGTTTTCTATTTTGTAAGGCAGTGGGTGGTTGGCTTAGTTGCTTACTAACCATGTATTTTATATCAAACTTTTTTGGTGATGAATGATATTATCTTTTGTTGTTCAAAAACAAAGTTAGAAGGTGTATTGTGCACAGTGACATGACTGGGTCAGAAATAACCCACCGGTTTCGGATGCAGAGGTCTTGATCGAGTTGGGAGTATTAACAACCAGGAGTAGGATCAAATACAAACCACATTTCGCATACAAACTGTAAGAACCATTTAAAAAATGTCACGTGACATCCAACCAATTATAGATAAATGATAAAATAATATCCTAAATAATATCAATTATATTGAATTCCCTATAAATATGCTAAACAATCAATTAATTCTTTATTTGGATATTTCTTTTGTTTTCGATATGCTAATTAAGAAAAGTGCTGATATCATTTAAATATGGGCTAAAATCAATTATCTTGATTAATTTTCATATGCTAATATAATTCAAAAGTGCTACTTTTATGTATGTATTGTTTTGGTATGTGCTAATTTAACTTTTTTTAAGTGTTATGATCTGTTCTTACGGTTTGTAGGATAAATATGGTTTGTACCGGAACCAACCCTTTAACAACCATGCTAATGTGGAATACCACATGAATTGTATGGTAAGTGACCAGTTGACCACCAATCAAATTAGAGATGTCAACATCAAGTTGGTTAGGCCTTTAATGGGCCCACATCTGCTTGACAACGACATGTAACAATACTTAGAATAAATACTAGTAACATTATGTAAGTTGATTCATTTCGTCTCTCTCAAATCTTTGTCTTCCAAACTTATTTTCCGGTGATAAACCGATGCTTATTTTCCCGTTGGAATGTTGTTACTGGGGGAATTTAAACAACATCATCGGTGCTCAAAGGATTCTCGGGTCAAAGATAACATCCCAACTCAACCCGATTTTGGGTCTGGCTTCTTCAATGGTGTCGTTTGTAGGACTCGAACCCATGACCACATCGTTAAACAAAAGGTTAATTTACTAAGGCAAGTTATGGAGTAAACAATGTAAACAAAGCAAATGATAATCTTCCAAACTCTCTAATTCTCTAATAAAGACCTATTTGAAATTGTCCCCAAGGATGAAATTGTTTCTCCACGCTTGTCGTCATTTAAGGTGTACAACGACTTTAGGATTAGTCTCAACATAGCGGCACAATCTTTTCCAAGGTGGTCACCACTCTGGTCTTCCGCATTCACATTCCTCGGCTACTTTTTGTATGACTTTCAACGCATGACCAAGTGTTAGTGATGTTGCAACCAAATCACATAATGTGACCTCAATTGTGTTTGCATTTGTAATACTAATCTTCATCATAACCTCTTCACTTTGCGATTATCCTCACTGTTATGGGGAGACATGTGAAGAGGCTAATGAAAACACCAAATGATAAGAACTAATTCAAGATGGTCAATCTCCTAATAAATACCCTTTGAGTGGGTTAGAGTCCAAGAACTATAGAGAAGAACTTATACTTGATTTTTAACACTTTAAGAGATACCTCTTACTCTAAGCTGAATCCTAGATATTATCGGTTCTTTTGTTGGTGGAAAAGGTTGGGGTGATGACTTATTACTTGGACTTATTGTAAAAAACGTGTAACAAATAATCTTACCTCTTACATGTGAGGACCGTTTTCGTCTCAATGTACGCTCTGACCGGCTTCCTAGATCCTACTATCACGTGCGGAATCCGTGTAATATGGTAACTACGTTGACCAGATGTCGTAAGATTCGCTTGACGATGACCAGATGAGAAGCACTCGGACTAGATTGATAGCGCGCTGCGAGGCATGTCGGATACATTATATCTGGTCTGGACGCCGTCAGGTACATGAGCGAGCCTATCATCGATCGATACAAAGTCTCATCGACTTTATCCCCCGTGGGAACCGGATGAATGCCATGATTGAGCGTCAGTGGAGTAGACATGCAGAGGTTCCCGTCATGCTGAATTTCTCCAACACATCGTGAACATACTTGGTTTGGTGAATGAAAATCCCTCCCGGTAGTTGATCAACTTGCAGGCCCAAGAAGATTTTCATTTCTCTCATTGAGCTCACCTCAAATTTCTGCTTCATGACCCTCTCGAAATCTTTGCAGAGTGCGTCGTTTGTAGAACCAAATATAATATCACCACGTAGATTTGAACAATCAGCAGATGACCATCACCTTCTCGAGTAAAAAGAGCTGCATCTACCTTACCACGAGTAAAGCCATTCGTCAACAGGTGATGAGACAGAGTCTCGTACTAGGCTCTTGGTGCCTGATGCAACCCGTTTAAGGCTATATCGAGGATGTAGACCTTATCCTTGTGGGTAGGATCGGTAAAGCCCGGTGGCTGACCAACATACACCTCTTCTTTAACTTTGCCGTATAGAAATGCTGATTTCACATCCAACTGATACACCTTAAAACCCTTCCAGGATGCAAAAGCAAGGAATATTCATATCGCCTCTAGCCGAGCAACAAGAGCATAAACCTCAATGAAGTCAATACCCTCCTGCTGGCTAAAACTTTCAACAACCAGGCGAGCTTTGTTTCTAACAACTACTCCTCTATCATCGCGTTTGCATTTGAATACCCATTTAGTGTTTATCTTTCGATGACCATCGGGTAGATCAACCAGCTTCCAAACGCCCAGCTTTTCAAATTGATTAAGTTCTTCCTGCATCGCATTGACCCATCACTCCTCAGTTAGTGCTTCCTTATACGTCTTAGGTTCCACCTGCGAAATAAAGCACTTAAGAGAAAAATCATTTTGCATTGGAGCAACTTTAGTATAAAAACATGAAAAGCCCTGATCAATTTGATGTCTTGTTCGAACTCCAGTTTGCAATTCTCCGATTATAAACTCCTCGGGGTGATATGAAAGTGTCTGACGTGTGCGGATGTGTATATATTTTTTATTATATTTTTAATTATATTTTTTTACGCGTCAATTCAAGTTTTAAATTTATAAAACATGATATTCTACTATCACTCTACACACACGTTGGGGCAAGTGCACCCATCGCCGACGTAGTATAGTGATGGCAAGATACCGAGGTCGTCCAAGGACACAAAAGCTTTTAATACCGGCTTATCATCAACGTCTAATCGAACCAAACTTTGAAAAAAGATTTTTAAAACTAATAAAAAGATAAAAACAAAAAATAAAATAAAATAAAAATAGATAGATAAGAAAGAATCACTTGGATCCGACTTATCTTTCATGTACCCTTTTGATGATTTCCGCACTTTGGACATTTTAAGAGATTATCTTAGTTATAGTAGTAGGCCCCTCTTTTGAAGGCGACGTTACCCTCAACCTTGTGGTTTGAGTCAGCAAGGATACAATCCCACTAAGTCGGAATATTGAGAGAACTGGTTTACCAAGGGATGGTTTGAAGTGGAACCAAGCACTTCTGTTTATAGCTGTCTTCAGAAGCTTCAGCACGGCCCGTGCACGGCTGACATGGCCTCGTGGCCATTTCTCTCTCTCTCTCTCTCTCTCTATCTTCCTCATTAACTGCTTGTCAGATCTCATACTAACACGGCCCCATGTATCAACAGCACGACCCATGGCCAAAGTACTTGCTGTACCATCACAGATTCTTAAAATCTTTAAGTTGACCAGGCCCGTGTTGGCTTGGCACGGCCACGTGTCGGCTGCCAGTTTTGTCCTTTACTGTTGTCTTTTCTTCTGCACAACATCCACCTCCTGACACGTGTCTGATGGACACGGCCTCGTGTCAAGTCTTCTGTTCTTGCTATTTTATGGTTTGGATGTGAATCGGGGCTTGGCGAGTTGCGTCAATTCCTCTTTCCTTGTATTTATGTTGGTTTTTGTTGTCTTTTTGCTCATTTTGCACATTTAAGCTCTTTTGACCCAGGAAATTATAAAGGAACAGAAAACCAAGCTTCTTCCGACATTAGTACTAAAAAGGGGTTGATTTTACACCGTATTTGATATAATTTATATGTTGTATTTTAAGCACATCAGTGTCCTAGGCATCACCTCTCCAGGAACTATCACCTCATCCTCCAAATTTGGGACGTTCTGTTCTACATTCTAGTTGACTTCGCCTGTCTGATCTTTATTCTGGATTTGCTTCCCTTCAGATTCAGAGTCGCCTCTATCGAATGTTGGACTGTCAGAGTTGAAACCTTCAGATTCATCAAACACCGTGGCTGGAGCATTCTCAACGGGTTCTGCTGGTTATGTTGTCTGAGTTTGTTCTTCTGCTTGAGTGTGACTGGGACCAGCTTCTGCATCATTAGTACCTACTTGATCTTCAGTATCCTCAACTGGTCTTGGTACTTCTTCTTGCAAGGTATACCGATGTTGCTGATATAGCATTATCAGTTCTTCGAAAGATGGTTCCTCTGGAAGCTAAAATGAATTCCATAACCCCTCGTAATCAAACAACCACGAATCACCAGGTTTCTGTGTAGGCATTTTGTACCCCTAGCAATCTACATGTTGAGCTTGAATTACTCGATTGAGGCTCGGTAGATATACTCGTCTAAGTGGACTTGCACACCCAACAAAGAAACCCTCCAATGATCTAGCACCAAATTTACCATGTGGATCTATCACCGTGCATGGAGAACCAAAAGGCTCAAGATACTTCAGGTTCGGTTTTCAATTATTGAGTAACTCGAAACATGTTTTGTTGTGTGGTTTCACTGTCAACGCTCTGTTCAAAGTATAACATGCTGAGGCCACAACTTCACTCCAAAAACTCACTAGGAGTTTTGAATCAGCTAACATTATGTGTGCAGCCTTGATCAGCGTCTTGTTCTTTCTCTCTGCTACCCCGTTTTGTTGCGGTGTATATGGAGTGCTGAACTCATGCAGAATACCTTTTTCATTGCAGAATTCGAACTTTCTATTGTTCTTGAATTATGTGCCATCGTCACTGCGAATTCTTCTAATCGGCAGCTGGTAAAGGTTTTCGATCTTTCTGAACAACATCAACAAACTCTTAAATACTTCATCTTTAGACTACAGAAATAGTACCCACGAGAATCTCGAATAGTCGTCTGTCACAACGAGGCAATAAAGATCACTGGAAATGCTTTTCACATTGACTGGGCCGAAGAGATCCATGTGTAACCTTTCTAGTGGCTTCTTGATAGAGTTCAGAAGTTTCCTCGGGTGTAATTTCTTCGCTTTTTTACCCTTTTTACAGCTTATACACTCATCGCCCAAATGGAAATTCTTCAGGTTAACACCTTCCACTAGATCGTTGTGGACTAAGTAGTTCATCTTCCTCAGATGAATGTGAGCCATCTTGCGGTGCCATAATATTGACTCTTTTTCAGTTGCTTTGGACACAAAACGCTGAGGTTGATTGTTTGTCGTGGTTGCGACACTCATGTCGAGGACATAGAGGTCATTTTCTCTCGATGCTCGCATCAACACCCACTCCTCAGGAATAACAAATTCTGGTTTGAGAATCAGACATTGCATACGATCATAACAACACTATATGATAAAACAAGTAGATGTACATCCATTAAATTGATTTTAAAAGTAGTACATCATAATTTTCTGAAATGTCAATACCAAATTCAAGTTACAAACCATAACATATTTTAAGGAGTTCAAAAAGACTCAACAAAAGATTTTAAAACAAGCCCGAGTTTAGGACCACGTATCTCGTCCAGGATTAAGATATGTCTCCTAAGCCCTAATGACTTGGATGACATCTTTATTCACAACGCAGCTTAAAAACTCCAACGCCCGCCAGATCCATTTACTAATTTCCTGAAATACATGTAGTTTGAAAAATCAACATAAAGTTGAGCGAGTTCATGTAAAAGTGAGTATGTATAAACCTTTGTAATATGTCTGTATGTATGAAAATCCCTGGTATGTAGCAATTAAGGAAAAAGAGATCACCATTGGGTTGCAAAGCCAATGATATGTGTGAAGTGATGCAGGAAGACTCAAACCTAGCGTATTTATGTGTCGGGCACTCAGTCACCACCTGGCCCATTCAGCGGACTCATGAGTGAGGGCTCGCTACACCCCAATAGATCTATCACCGTTGTCCCTCGGTCCTTCCATGAGGATTAATGGCCTCAATTTCCACGCCTACCCACTCACATGATCTAAGTAGTAACCCTCCTTAAGCTAACCATACCATGTATAATAAGTGTCTGTAATTACTGTAACATGTATTCCACCCCCGAAGTATAAAAACTGAAAACAGTTAAGAGAAAAGGGGGACATGAACTCACTGTACGGCGTCTTCGTACTCGTAACCCAAATCTCCGCGGCAAACACGACTACCTACAATGGTCTAATGTCTATTAGACGAACGGGTCGTGCCTTGTCTTAGTATGTATATTTTTGAGTTACGATTCTGGTATTATTCCAAGTTATAATAATTGTATTTAGTTTTGGAATAATTGTTTATGCAGTGTTTCTGTATTAATACTTCTCAAGCATTTTAACTTCGTATTTCCTTCCCAAGGGTGGGGGTATCTCCTACATGTATTTTCGTATTTGTGTTTGTATATCTTGCCAAGTATTGGCGTCGTATTTCGGTGTATTGTTCTAATTAAATATATGTTAATACATTCCTAATATATATTTCCAAAACAATATATTTTCAAGTCTCGCTTAGAAAATATATAATTTATTTGTCAAAAATAACGTATTCCAAAATATATATATTTTTCCCAAAAATATTATATTTTACTGCATAATTTATCCCAAAAATAATACCTTTCAAAATATACGTACGAGAGTGTTTTTCCGAAATATACATAAGTTACGTTTTAAAGTTTGCGTTATAATAACAGTACCAGTGTAACTTAAATATTTATTAGTGAGAGTGTTGGTATTATTTTGGAGTCGTACTTTCATGGTATTCGTTAAGTTATATTACTTTACCCTAAATAATATAACTAATTCTCAAAATATGCAAATATTCACACAAGCGTCTTGATACTAAAATATATATATTAAATATATATTTATCCACTTTTATTTACGAAAATCAACCTCCGATACTTTGTATTTCGTAGCAAAATCTATGGCGAAGTTTATATTTGAAACACAAGTTATAAAATATACTTGTAATAATTGTTAGAAAAATATTTTCTAAGTGTTGGGTTTTTAGGAAAATTTCGCCAGAGTTTCCTTTGTAAATGGAGGCGTCCACGCTTACTAGCGTATCATTTTCTTTAACATATAACACGTTAGATCGCTTTCAAATAACCAACCCGACATTTAGGCATGCAAAATACTACTTTCATCATTTTAGTTTTAATATACAAAACTGGGCTGTTTTCGGGCATTTTAATAAAATAGTTATCTTATTCCAAAAATTCCCAACTTTTTACAGAATGCCTTATACGATCCAAGTATTATTGTGTAAAAATATCGGGGTCCAAATCATCACCAATATTTTACAGAAAATCATCGAGAGCCCGATTTACAAAATTCCAGTGAGAGAATTACAAATACGTCGGTGGTCATCTACAGTACAAATTTCATGATCTAACTCTACACAGAATTTAAGTTATAACTGAAAATATAACACCCATTTACTGCTGTAATAATTCAGCTTTAGTTGCTGTTAGAAAACGACACTTTAAAAATAGTAAACGGAATCCAAAAATTATGATTCAAGTGCCATTAGAACCGTATTTCATAATAACATGTTATAGACTTAAGAAAATCAAGTTTTTGTTAAGTTACGATGTGGTTACAGCCAGTTGCAGGTGGCTGAAAATGCAAATCAGCAAGCTGTTTTTAGGTTGAATGTTACTAAAACGCATACATACGCTCGCCATACTTTCTAATATGATTAACATTAGACCATAAGTCGTTTATAGCAGGTCATGGTTCATTTTATTTCAGATTTATCATGATTTCATCATCATTTATCACTACTTCATCATATGTTAGTTGATGTTCAAGACTTTGTTTAAGGTTCTTTAGAGTTCTTATGTTTTTGATCTTTAAACATCATTAACCACTAAAATAACAAGTAAGATACAAGGATCTAAGTGCTTACCACTAGCACAAGGCTAGGAGAGTTCAAGTGTAGAAATTTGGCGGTTAATAGCAAATAGAGGTGGTCCTTCCACTTCCTAGAACACCGAGCTTCATTGTATGACCCTTAGCACCTTTGTACACTTGTAGATTGGATGAAGGTGTTTGAATGATGATGATGGTGGTTGTGCTTGGGGTGGGCCGAAACCAAGGAAAGAAGGAGAGAAAGAATGTGAGGTGGTGAAGATGGTTATGAATGTTGATGGACTAGTGGTTATAATATACAAGTCTTCCACCATTTTATTATCCAATAGTCTCTATGTCCCCTTAAGTACCAAACATGATCTAATAAACAATTACATAAAATCTTGGGGGTGTCACCTACTTCCATAACCAGTTGGGGGGGGGGGGGTATGGGGTTGGATTGTAATGGATCTAGTTACTAATTCTAGTTAGGATTAAAGGTTAAATTAGTAGGTTATTATGTGTTATATAATATAAGGGGTGTTAGGGTGTTCGGGGACCCTAACTAGCTTAGAAAAGTAAAAACAATAGGTTTGTCAATATTTTCATGTTCCGGGTATTGTCCGGTTGTTCGGTTTGGTATCGTTCCGTTAAAGTGCTTAATTAATCCGTAAAGTATCTTTTATATTACTTTTTGTGTCACAATTAATTCCCGGCACTTAGGAAAGCATCTAAGACTATTTTGCCAAGCTTTTGCACTTTATTATCATTATTAAATGCTGAATTTTATTTAAAAGTGCAGAATTTTGCAGTTAAAGTATGTTTTAGGCACTTCCCGGCATCATAACTATTACCTAGTGACGCAGTTTAATGATCCTCACATCCCTACACTCCCTACCAGTGTAGTACTTTATCCCCGGCTCATACTGGCCTCAATATAGTGTTTGTCTAGTGCTGGCAATGTCAGCATGTTTACTGGGTTATCCGTTTAGTGTGCTAACTGTGCTTTTGTGCATCAAGGTTGTCACTAATGTTTGTGTGTAATGAGTGGAGTGACAATAATAAAATGTGATGCATGAGTATGTATGTACCAGAAATCAAGAAGCAGTTTAACCACAATTGTAAACAAGCACATAAATTAAGCACTAATTAAATATTAATTAATTCGTACGGATACCTGGATTTGTGAGGGTTGTCACATTCTCCCCCCGTTAAAGAAATTTCGTCCTCGAAATTTGTACTACCTTAACTCCTTATGGTTAAGCCACACATGTATGTATATGAATAATATCGAAGTAGATAATCATCAAACCGAAACAAACAGTACTCACATTTGTTGAGTCCAAGAATACATAACAACCCGAATCCTAGGGTTAAAAGGTATGTGCTTTTAGCATTTGTTGTCAAAGGTACAAGACGTACTTGACGTATAGTCTAGCGTAATTCAGCTAGCAGGGGGGTTCCATAAAAGAGAGGTTTTGACTAATAAGACTCTCATACGATCGATCACAATATGCAAACGAGCTTTCACGAACCCTAGCATTCGTTATAAGAATTCAAAATCAACTACTCAAATGAAATAGTAAAATGATCTGTCAACTCTCGAGTAGATGAATGGTAAGATTTAATGTGTTGAAAATTTTGAATTCCGAGAATACACCGAGT
Source organism: Helianthus tuberosus (assembly GCA_030545235.1). Taxonomy (NCBI): domain Eukaryota; kingdom Viridiplantae; phylum Streptophyta; class Magnoliopsida; order Asterales; family Asteraceae; genus Helianthus; species Helianthus tuberosus. The sequence goes on along the minus strand of CM060451.1, from coordinate 63,867,915 downwards.
GAATACAAACGAATCTGGTGTATCATTGCCTTGATTTGTAGTTGCATCAGAAATGTTTAAATGACAAGTCAACAAAGTATGTGTAGTTTTGCGTGAAACGATTGACCATGGTTAGCATAAGCTATAAGCTTGTAGTGACGCCACAGGGTGTCGTAATGACATGATTCAATAATAGTGGTGACTGAACAGGTTCACCGTGTTTTAAACCAAACGAAAGTGTACTGAAACAAGCCTGAAAATTTGATTTACGCAACGTCATAGAGTTTCCAATTAAATACGGAACATCAAAGAACCACTGTTTTCGATCGAAGAATGAAAAAGTATTAAGTACCGTAAGGCATTCGATTGATTATGAAAGAATCGTTAGGAGGTACATTGCGGTATGAAATAAATCTATGTACCATTGCCTTAACACACAATTGTGTTGAGACTACTTTGAATATCAAAATGGATTGTTAACAAATAAATAGGCAATTAAATCCGTGTATGAAATGAGTAACCAATTTAGCACAAGCTTCAATTCTATGAAAACATCACCGCAAGGTATCGAAACAAATCAAATGATTTAGTGGAGTCGTGGACCAACCGAACCTGCTATGACTCGAAATGAAAGAATATTTGCAAAAATATTTGAATATGATGCTCCCAATACATCATATGACGTCTGAAACTGAGTATGCGAAGTGGATAAGTTCGAGCAATCGAAATTAATTTCAGTGTAGCCCGGCAATAAACGTATCTATCAACAAAGGGAATATTGGCATGGTAACAAAATAACCATGAATGTAATTTGTAATAAAAGAAGTTTCAAGAGAGTGTGTTGACTTGATAGCAAAATAGCCAACAATTTCAATAACGTAGGTCATTCGAATCACAATTCAGTAATCAGATTTAGCAACATAATATTTGAACCTTAATGAAGCGTTTATTCGAAATGAAACCGCATGCGTAGCAAAAGGTGCATGGATTTTATATAAGTTTTCAAGAAATGAAGCGGTGTGTAACTGCTAAAATGGAGAAGTGACCAAGCATACGAAGCAAACGTGTGTTCGCTCTCAGCGAAGAGAATCAACGTGATGCAACTACTTTGAGATGAGTAGAGATGCAAACATCTACTTTCTAGAAGTAAAAGTGAAGATTTCAACGAAGGAAATTGACATGTTTGTCAGGTTAATGATGGTTGATTTGAGTTGACAGATATGGTTCCTAAGTGAAAACTCTCACGAGTTTGGACCTGGGTTCCCAAAGGTCCGAAATATATGTTTTCCAAATCCTCCAGATTTCGTATCCGGTGTAGACTGGTTTGTGCATTGTGTAGGAAGCACTATTTTTGTATACATCTAGGAACAAGTCATTGTCCCACAATTTTTCCCGGTATGCTTTCCTACTGAATTTACCGCCAATGACACTCAGTCGTCGATCAGTTGTGTAATAGTAGTTGGACCCTCACTGTTAGTCAAATAAGTAATTCGTCAATCCTTAGCAAGAGCCACCGACTCTGGTTGGCTAGCTCGTCCGACTCCCGGTCATTTGAAAGTCATCGTCCTTTCTTTTGATGAGCAGAACTGAGGTCATCCAAAACAGAAGTTTTGGTCTGTTATCTTCCTTCTTTATCAACCACTGAGGTTGCACTGTCAATCCTTGCATCTCCAATAATGTAAGTTGCTACGATGCATCGACCACAGGTGCGGTGCCTGGAATTAAAGCGATGCGAGATTCGATTAATCGTTGAGGAGATGGTTCCGGCAAGTCTTCGAGGAAGACTTCAGGATATCCTCTGATCACGGGGGTATCTTCGAGTTTTAGTTCTTCGGCTCCCTTGTCCCCGACATGAGCCAAGAAAACAACACATTCTTTACGCAACATCCTTTGTGCCTTCAAGCAATTTGTAATTTGCAGAGGCGTATCCCGCTTCATGAGTCAGGATCGCTTCTTCGTTCGCCATCGTGGTGCGGATATCAATTTTCTATTGATCATTTGTCAACCCATCCCTCCAACTTCCTTGTTGAAGTCTCCCAATTCACTAGCAGTAGATCAAGTGTAATCTTACGCTTTCCAGGTTCTATCCTGCCGATTCCAATCACTTCGTTGGCTTCCACTAGCTTCCCGTTCGCTAGTACTATCGTGCGCAGATTATCTAATTTACTTGTTACTAAACCAAGTATGCTCTCAAACTTTGGAGATGCGAATCGTAAAATTTGCAATAGTATTTGGCAATACGGATGCATAATATTGAGTAATATGGGACGTACCGATATCCTCGCCTGAACTCCTGGCATGCTTCCCTAGCTCCGGCGTGGAGCTTTCATCCTTGTGCCTGATCATTCTTAGGGCAATATTTTCTGAAATGCTTTTTTTGCTTCCATAGTTAAAACAACCTTGAGCACGTTTTTGCTTGTCACTCATCCTGCCTTTGTCGTTGTCGTTGTTTTCTATGTAGCTCTTGCTGCCCTCTTGACCTCCATTTATGTGTTCAGTATCTTGTCTACACGTTTCCTTAGGATGCCCCCACTTACCACAGTTTTCACATTTTCCATACTTACATCGCCCGAGATGATACCGTAAACAATTGTCGCATTTAGGTAGGATACCCATGTTGTCTTTTCCCTTCTTGGCCTTCTTCTCATTACTCCCCCGAGTAACTACCTTGAAAATTACGAGCTTTCTCTTGTTATCCCCAGATGACTCTACAGGAGTCTCCTCTTTCTCCTCCGCAGTGGAAAATTCTCCTCGTCTAACTGCTTCTTCCGTGAGGGCCACGCTTATGTCGATCGCCTCGGTGATCGTTGAAGGTTTAGATGTTGTTACCAGGCTTAGAATCTGGGGTGCCAGTCCCCCGATGAAACGTTCGATCTTCCTAGATTCTGTTTCCACCAAACACGAAGCAACTTGTGATAATTCGCCAAATCTCTGCACATAGTCGGCTATCTTTGGACCTTCCATTTTCAAGTTCCACAATTCAGTCTCCAACTTCTGGACTTCTGCCCTAGAGCAATATCTTTTTCGCATCCGTTCATTCAGCTCGTCCCACGTCAAAGCATTCGCAGCAGTCTCACCCATTGTTTGAACCTGACGGTTCCACCATGACAGAGCCCCATCTACAAATAGTCCAGCTACGTACGTGACCTGATGTTCTGGGGCACATTTGCTCAACTGTAAGACAGAATTCGTCTTCTCCACCCAACGCACAAAAGCTAAGGCACCCCCAGTGCCGTCGAATTCTCGTGGTTTGTGGTCCAAGAACTGCTTGTAAGTGCAGCTGCTGGGTGTGTTATTTCCTGAGGTACCTCCACTGCAATCGGAGCGAAGGGCCTCGTAACGTGCGATAGCCTGTAAGAGGCGCTCTTGCATTTCTGCCTCTGTTGTCGGTAGGGGGTTGTTGATATCGGTGTTCCCTTGTGTTGACATCTTCTGACAAGAGGGTTGGTTAAGTCAGGTCTCATTTGCTCAGTGAGTACATTTAGTTGTTTAGTGCTCATAAGTACATACACATATTAGGTTATCGTACCAACCAATCAAGCAATAGTACAATCGTAGTATAACCAAGTAATTTGGTAATTATGTTTACTGAGAGTATAGAAAGTAAGCACGTAGTATTATAATTATAGCACACACAAATAGATTAATGTCATGCTTGACGAAGACCTAGCGACTGAGTTTTCATTGGTTATTGGCCACAAAGTGTTGTCGCATGTTTGATGATTGGCTCTCATTATTCTCCGACCGCAATTGCATTGTCTTACGAAGTGTATTGTATCAAAAGGGACACAGGGTCACCCTACCCTTGTCCAACAAACATATCAAAATTACGTAGTCAGATGTGGCCTTCAAAAGTCTCCACAATCTCGGTTTATCATAGATGTCCTTACCCAAACGCAATCCGCATAATTCCGAAATCAACCATACTGGTGACTGAGGTGGAGGGGGAAAGAAAAGTAAATTGTTAACATGCGTGAGTCCCTCCTCGAGCTTGTATATATGTCAAAGCAATTAGCTGATCTGTCGCTTGGCAGTAAAGAAACGAGCATCAAATCTTGGGAACGGTGTAATAGCAAGGGTCAAGGGCGCAAAAGGAACCTTGATGTATGTGGCGGATCAAAGTATGCTGGTAATAAACAAGGTGGAGGACGTGGTGTCTTACATAAACTTTCCAGACAATATGTTGTCTTGTGATGTAGACACTTAAATCATGTTTTTGATTATGTAATGCTTTGCATTTGAAGTTGCCAATCGTGGTGTCAGCTCAAGCTCCAACATTCTGCGACTCATATCTTCAAACGGCAATTGATGTTACAGGAGCATCTCATCTCGTGTGTGGTCTCCATAATGTGAAGGATGGTAAGGATCTAAAATTGGCATAGTGTATTATAGGAACCATCAAATCAGCTCGTCCAGCGACGTAATGGCATAAGTGGTAAATGGTGCAGCCAGTAAGGTCGTAGAAAATGCTGTTGTAGCAAAAGGGTCGTTACGCAGGTGCTGACCTGGAGTATCTTCCCAGGGTGTGGGTATGTCTTGAAAGAAAGCGATAGGCATGTTGACGCAATGGGCATCGGTCTTCATAGGTGCGACGTTAGCGGTGCAGGTGTGGTAGAAGTGTCTCAACGAAAAGGAGATTCAACTGGGTTGGGTATAAGGGATGCATAGTCTGGTAAGTTAAAAGGAACATGGTCATGATCTAGTAGAGGTGCAGGTTCAGCAGGTGCAACATCAAGTGGACACAAACGGTGCAGAAGCTAGCTCAGGAGCAGGCTCTGGGGCGTCTAACCGTGTGGTGCCTCGAACAGGTGTTAGTGCAGCAGTCAAAGCAGCGTCGTCGTCTACGTCAGTAGTAGAAAGATGTAATCTGGTCGTCTGTAAGGCTGCAAATGTCACAGACTCAAAGGAGTCTAAAATCGAGTGTATACTAGAATCAGAGGGTAGCTTGACAACAGGGATCTCAAAATGTGCAATCAGTAATAATGTTCTCATCTAGCTTTCCATCATCATGGGCGTTATCGGAAGGACCATTAATATCAAGTCGATATCGTTATCAATTGTTCGCCGAGTAATCAACCTTCGAAAGGAATGTCTACACGGGGCGCGTTGTCGAGGATCAGAGCCATGGTATGCTCATCATCGGGATGTCCAGTGGCGAAGGGGTCATGGACTGAAATAAGAGTGACAGAAAGATTCTTGTCAGAGAAACCACCCGCAAAGGTAAAGTATCACCAAAATCTGGTAGCGCGGACTGTTGGAAGTCGTCCTCGTCCTTGGTCAGCATTTCTGGACCACTCTCATGGCCTGACGTAAATGTCTCTGGCGCAGTTGCAGTCTCATCATTTGTGACAGCGGCCATAGGGTTATCAATGTTTGATAGCTCGCCTTCTAAATAATGTGACGTGTGTGCCGGTTCATAATAGTCATAGCATGTATACCCATAGTCATTATTAACAATTAGTGTATGCATATATTCATATGCACATATATCAAAAATCAGCAATTATGCGTGTAAGTAATAACAATGTAAGCATGTATTCATCCTAGTCTTCCCCAGACTATCCTACCCAGTCTCTCAGGCTAAACTCCCTAGTCTCTCAGACTAACTCCCTGGTCTCTAAGACCAACTCCCTGGTCTCTAAGACCAACTCCCCCAGTCTCTCTGACTGGACTCCCTCAGTCTCCCCGACTGAACTCCCTCAGTCTCCCCGACTGAACTCCCTCATTCTCCCCGACTAAACTCCCTCAGTCTCCCCGACTGAATTATAATCATAAATTTGGAAATGCGTATTTGTGCCTTTTTGTTTGTAAAAAAGTTTGTTCCCTGGATCTGGACGTTTTGTGTATGCAATGAAAACATGTTGTGAAAACATTTTCGTGAGTGCCCTAATGATCGTAGTCTAGACTCAAGAAAGAATCCTAGTTCACTACAACCGAAGCTCTACTACCAAGCTGTCACACCCTGACTTTTACGGAAGCGTGATTATTGGTGTGACTTCTTCATACCATTGCATACGATAATAACAACACTATATGATAAAACCAGTAGATGTACATCCATTAATTTGAGTTTAAAAGTAGTACATCATAATTTTCTGAAATGTCAATACCAAATTCAAGTTACAAACCATAACATATTTTAAGGAGTTCAAAAAGACTCAACAAAAGATTTTAAAACAAACCCGAGTTTAGGACCACGTATCTCGTCCAGGATTAAGATACGTCTCCTAAGCCCTAATGACTTGGATGACATCTCTATTCACAACGCAGCTTAAAAACTCCAACGCCCGCCAGATCCATTTACTAATTTCCTAAAATACATGTAGTTTGAAAAATCAACATAAAGTTGAGCGAGTTCATGTAAAAGTGAGTATGTATAAACCTTTGTAATATGTCTGTATGTATGAAAATCCCTGGTATGTAGCAATTAAGGAAAAAGAGATCACCATTGGGTTGCAAAGCCAATGATATGTGTGAAGTGATGCAGGAAGACTCAAACCTAGCGGATTTATGCGTCGGGCACTCAGTCACCACCTGGCCCATTCAGCGGACTCAGGAGTGAGGGCTCGCTACACCCCAATAGATCTATCACCGTTGTCCCTCGGTCCTTCCATGAGGATTAATGGCCTCAAGTTCCACGCCTACCCACTCACATGATCTAAGCAGTAACCCTCCTTAAGTTAACCATACCATGTATAATAAGCGTCTGTAATTACTGTAACATGTATTCCACCCCCGAAGTATAAAAACTGAAAACAGTTAAGAGAAAAGGGGGACATGAACTCACTGTATTGCGTCTTCGTACTCGTAACCCAAATCTTCGCGGCAAACACGACTACCTACAATGATCTAATGTCTATTAGACGAACGGGTCGTGCCTTGTCTTAGTATGTATATTTTTGAGTTACGATTCTGGTATTATTCCAAGTTATAATAATTGTATTTAGTTTTGGAATAATTGTTTATGTAGTGTTTCTGTATTAATACTTCTCAAGCATTTTAACTTCGTATTTCCTTCCCAAGGGTGGGGGTATCTCCTACATGTATTTTCGTATTTGTGTTTGTATATCTTGCCAAGTATTGGCGTCGTATTTCGGTTTATTGTTCCAATTAAATATATGTTAATACATTCCCAATATATATTTCCAAAACAATATATTTTCAAGTCTCACTTAGAAAATATATAACTTATTTGTCAAAAATAACGTTTTCCAAAATATATATATTTTTCCCAAAAATATTATATTTTACTTCATACTTTATCCCAAAAATAATACCTTTCAAAATATACGTACGAGAGTATTTTCACGAAATATACATAAGTTACGTTTTAAAGTTTGCGTTATAATAACAGTACCGGTGTAACTTAAATATTTATTAGTGAGAGCGTTGGTATTATTTTGGAGTCGTACTTTCATGGTATTCGTGAAGTTATATTACTTTACCCTAAATAATATAACTAATTCTCAAAATATGCAAATATTCACACAAGCGTCTTGATACTAAAATATATATATTAAATATATATTTATCCACTTTTATTTACGAAAATCAACCTCCGATACTTTGTATTTCGTAGCAAAATCTATGGCGAAGTTTATATTTGAAACACAAGTTATAAAATATACTTGTAATAATTGTTAGAAAAATATTTTCTAAGTGTTGGGTTTTTAGGAAAATTTCGCCAGAGTTTCCTTTGTAAATGGAGGCGTCCACGCTTACTAGCGTATCATTTTCTTTAACATATAACACGTTAGATCGCTTTCAAATAACCAACCCGACATTTAGGCATGCAAAATACTACTTTCATCATTTTAGTTTTAATATACAAAACCGGGCTGTTTTCGGGCATTTTAATAAAATAGTTATCTTATTCCAAAAATTCCCAAATTTTTACAGAATGCCTTATACGATCCAAATATTATTGTGTAAAAATATCGGGGTCCAAATCATCACCAATATTTTACAGAAAATCATTTTCCAGACTGAAATCAGATTTATCTTTTTCTGACTGCAGTCCGCGGAATAATTTATTTAAAATTCATCGAGAGCCCGATTTACAAAATTCCAGTGAGAGAATTACAAATACGTCGGTGGTCATCTACAGTACAAATTTCATGATCTAACTCTACACAGAATTTATGTTATAACTGAAAATATAACACCCATTTACTGCTGTAATAATTCAGCTTTAGTTGCTGTTAGAAAACGACACTTTAAAAATAGTAAACGAAGTCCAAAAATTATGATTCCAGTTCCATTAGAACCGTATTTCATAATAACACGTTATAGACTTAAGAAAATCAAGTTTTTAGTTAAGTTACGATGTGGTTACATCCAGTTGAAGGTGGCTGAAAATGCAAATCAGCAAGCTGTTTTTAGGTTGAATGTTACTAAAACGCATACATACGCTCGCCATACTTTCTAATATGATTAACATTAGACCATAAGTCGTTTATAGCAGGTCATGGTTCATTTTATTTCAGATTTATCATGATTTCATCATCATTTATCACTACTTCATCATATGTTAGTTGATGTTCAAGACTTTGTTTAAGGTTCTTTAGAGTTCTTATGTTTTTTATCTTTAAACATCATTAACCACTAAAATAACAAGTAAGATACAAGGATCTAAGTGCTTACCACTAGCACAAGGCTAGGAGAGTTCAAGTGTAGAAATTTGGCGGTTAATAGCAAATAGAGGTGGTCCTTCCACTTCCGAGAACACCGAGCTTCATTGTATGACCCTTAGCACCTTTGTACACTTGTAGATTGGATGAAGGTGTTTGAATGATGATGATGGTGGTTGTGCTTGGGGTGGGCCGAAACCAAGGAAAAAAGGAGAGAAAGAATGTGTAGGTGATGAAGATGGTTATGAATGTTGATGGACTAGTGGTTATAATATACAAGTCTTCCACCATTTTATTATCCAATAGTCTCTATGTCCCCTAAAGTACCAAACATGATCTAATAAACAATTACATAAAATCTTGGGGGTGTCACCTACTTCCATAACCGGTTGGGGGGGGGGGTATGGGGTTGGATTGTAATGGATCTAGTTACTAATTCTAGTTAGGATTAAAGGTTAAATTAGTAGGTTATTATGTGTTATATAATATAAGGGGTGTTAGGGTGTTCGGGGAACCTAACTAGCTTAAAAAAGTAAAAACAATATGTTTGTCAATATTTTCATGTTCCGGGTAATGTCCGGTTGTTCGGTTTGGTATCGTTCCGTTAAAGTGATTAATTAATCCGTAAAGTATCTTTTATATTACTTTTTGTGTCACAATTAATTCCCGGCACTTAGGAAAGCATCTAAGACTATTTTGCCAAGCTTTTGCACTTTATAGCATTATTAAATGCTGAATTTTATTTAAAAGTGCAGAATTTTGCAGTTAAAGTATGTTTTAGGCACTTCCTGGCACCATAACTATCACCTAGTGACGCAGTTTAATGATCCTCACATCCCTACACTCCCTACCAGTGTAGTACTTTATCCCCGACTCATACTGGCCTCAATATAGTGTTTGTCTAGTGCTGGCAATGTCAGCATGTTTACTGGGTTATCCGTTTAGTGTGCTAACTGTGCTTTTGTGCATCAAGGTTGTCACTAATGTTTGTGTGTAATGAGTGGAGTGACAGTAATAAAATGTGATGCATGAGTATGTATGTACCAGAAATCAAGAAGCAGTTTAACCACAATTGTAAACAAGCACAGAAATTAAGCACTAATTAAATATTAATTAATTCGTACGGATACCTGGATTTGTGAGGGTTGTCACAGCTTCAAAGGCGATTGTAGACACACTCAGCGTTGATAATGCATATGGGACATACAATAAACCACCTAAGTTGATGGCAATCGAAGATTACAACAGATGGGCTAATAGGTTTGATGGATGGTTAAAGGCATTCGCGTACACTAGCTGGAGGTGCATGAAAAATGGTTTCGCTGCTACAAGACATGATCATGAAATTTTAACGGATACCGAACAGGAAATGTTTATTGCTGAACAGAAGTGTATTGCCCTACTTCATCAATCAGTCCGAGATGACATTATATCTCTGATTGACTATGTTAATTCAAAAGATTTATAGGATAAATTGGAAAAGAAATGTGTTGGGGGTGAGGAAATTGTGAAAAACAAGAAAAAGCTGTTGAAAAAGGAATTCGATTTATTCACCTGTATGAAAAACGAGAGTGTACGACAGATGATCGAAAGGTTTTGTCGTCTGAAGGCAGAACTGTTCAGATACGGGATCACAATAGACAAAGATGAGTTGGTTGACAAAATGTTTGAAGCTCTGCCAGATGAGCAAGACTGGCAATATTTCGGCTTGGTGCTGAAAAATACCAAACCAATGGAAGATATGACAATTGATTGGTTGATCGAGAGACTCGAAAGTCATGAATTGGAGATAAAGAAGATGAACAAAGTGAACAGCACGATATATCAACAGAACGTTGATCTTTACTATCGAGGAAGTATGATTCCAAAAGTCATTTCTCCAAAAACTGCTTTTACTGCTGAAAGTTCAAACACTGTGACTCAAGAAAAGAACAGCAGCAGTTCTTTGCCAAGTAGTGGTTACCATGGATATGGTTCTTCTTCATCTGCTTCATATAATCAGCAAACATAAAATGCTCCTAAGAATGTTTTTCAATGCAACATTGCTGTTAATTTGAACAACGCTCAGAATTTCAAGGAGGAAACAGCAAAACAGCAGATGGTATTCCTTGCTTCTATTCTGGAGTCGTACGAAAGTCTTGTAGCTGGAAAGATCGAAAACACAAATCTTACAAAAGAAGACGATGACCAGATAGATCCTGAGGAGCTGGAGTTAATTGATATTCGTTGGTGCATGGCAAGTGTGATCCGCAGAGCACAACGATTCATGGAGATCATGGGGAGAAATTCCATTGGAGGTCCTTCGACAAAACTCGGTTTCGACAAATCCAATATGACGTGCTTCAAGTGTAAGCAAAAGGGACACTTCAAGCATGAATGTAGAAACTCTGCAATAGATGAAACAGCAAATCCTTTCCATGATGATTACTACAAGAAAGCTGTTTATTATCGAAACCGTGAAGAGCCACCGAGCATGAAACATATTGAGGAGACTCCTAAAGAAAAATCCAGAGCTTTAGTTGTGATTCAGGACGATGAAGGTTTTGATTGGAGTGAATTTTTGCCAGATGATGATGTTGTTGGCTTTTCAATTATGGCAAAAACTGAACAAACAGAAGAAGAGACAACATACATCCGTCGAAAACTTATGGCACAACATATGAAGCAAAAGATCTACGAAGCTTGGAAAGAAGCTAAAAGGGCAAGAAGATGGGATCCGAATAGTGAATGTTACTTAGATCCAAAAGGCAACATCTGTGTGGAACCATCATCAGTTGATGTCAAAACTCTCATAAAATCAATATCGGGAACTGAAGAACATAACAAGATCGAAGCTGCAAAGAAAGCCGAAGTAGAAAGGCTAAAGTCAAAGAAGGTAGACGAAGGGATCATCGACACTACTAAAGAAATGACAGCTGAAAATCTGACAAAAATGGACGACAAAGCTCTAATGATAAAAGCACTCGAGGTAGTTTCCAAGTCTGCTTCTAGTTCTAAGTCATCAAGCAAGGTCAGTACTAGTGGTTCAGAGAATGAACAGGTAAGACTGATTGTGCTAACAAACAAATTGTTTGCAGAAATTGCACGAAAGAATGCAAAGTCTGCAGTACACATGCGTATCTCTCAATCAAAATAATCAAGGATCTAGTTGAAAAAGTTGAAAAGACTGAAAAAGAAATTTTAAATCGAGATAGACTGGTTAAAGCTTCAAGTGAAAGAATCAAAGAACTGACTAAAAATATTGAAAAAGATAAAAATGATGTTGAACGCTTTCAGAAAGAAAAAGAAAAATTAATTCTTGAAAAGAGAACAATTTTAGAAAATTTTTAAAAGTTAAAAAGAACGGTAAAAGATTCTGATGAACGAAATGGTAAAACTTACAAAGAAAACATTCATTTGACTGGAGTTCTTCAGGCAAAAGAAAAACAAATCAACCAGCAATTGGATGAGATTGCAAGTCTCGAGCTTCAATTCCAAGAAGCTAAGATTGAAAACGAAAGAATCAATCTAAAGCTGGCAAGCTATAACTCCGCTAGCATTGTTCTTCAACACATTGTTCCCAAACCAATTGGGAAGAACAAAGCTGGTGAGGACATTTACTCGGATGGAACAGGGGTGGGTTATCATCAAGTTCCACCACCTGTGCTCAACAATTTTTCAAAGAAATAATCAGGGTTGGCTAATGAATCTGAAACAAGTGAGAAAACAGATGTTGAAAAACTTCCAGAAACAATTGATGTCACATTCACTTCATCATCTGATGAAGATAGTGTTCAATCTAAAGTGGTAAAAAATGCTGTGTAAAATGTGCTAAAATCAGACAGTGATTCCATTGAAGATGAAGAATGTTTTCTGAACAACTACATTCCGAAACCAAAATCCCAGAACAACTCAAGTGACGAACCTACTCTTGTCATGTACAAGATGTGTGGTTCTGATAAATTGTACTCGAATATTGAGTTTCCAATAAAGAATGTGAATGTCGACAAGCTAAAGAACGTTTTCAAACTTGTTGAAATTGATGTTTCTGAGATTGAATGGTTAATGTCACACCCCGACCACGTATAACATACAAAACGTGGCGGAAAACGTCGGGGAGTGTTGTAACAGAATTAATTGTTTCATAACCATGGCATACAAAGTTGTATTTTATTTATCAACATAAGAGTTTCATTGTTTCAAACAGTAATCAAAGAGTTTATAACATAATTAAACAAAGTCTATCTTCATTTTAGGTCTCTAAGGCACAGGTCCGCCCTAGTGTCATGATCATCATCATATGCAAAAGCTCCTGAAAACACATGTGAAAATAGGTACGTCAGCATAAAAATGCCTGTGAGATACATAGGTTTTGTGAAAATAGGATTCATGACTTAAGTTTAAGAAAAAGTTGATTAGTAACAGTCAGTCATGAACCTTGTAAATTGTTTTGTTTTGTAAGTCATTTAGAAAGCGATAAGATCAAATGATATGTATAAATAAAAGAATAATGTATGGTTAAATGAATAACCAAGTAAAATGAGTTGTATAAAATAAACTGTATTGTAAACCAAAGTCTTGTGAAAACATGTTACTTGTGTAAAATGTATAAGTCCAAAATGAATGATTTAAATAACGCTATGATATGTAATATAATACAAACACTTATATATAGGAAGTACCAGCGGCGTATCCACCATGCTTGTATCATATTACTCACATCTCGTTACTTAAGTCACTTAAACAAACCACCAATGTAATAAGTCTATGTTTAAACCAATTGTCAAAAAGTCCTTGTATAAGCCATGTCAAATGTTGATAGTCCAAAAGTAGTCAAGTAATGTGTGACAAATGTTATGTATTGTAAGTAAAGTATTGTCACATAGTCCAAATGTAGAATGTACAAAACAAAGTATTTTGAATATATCAAAAAGTTATGTTTTGCAAAGTAATGCATGTTACATTGATACAAACATTTATGTGGTAAGTTAACGCATACATTCAAGCCTTGAGACAGTCGGATAACCCTTTTAGTCAAGGTTATCAAAAGAAATGTTTTCGGATTCAGTCATTCCTTACATCCAAACAAACCCGAGATGTTAGGAATGGGATTTGTCAAGTCCTATGGTACCACTACTTACTACCGAGCGGCGTAGCAAATGTTAATGAACGTAATAAAGACCCGTTTGTGCAAACCAAATGTTATAGCAGTTGTATACATGTCATATGAAAACAATGTACTAAGTATGCTAAGTTAACATACAAAGCAGAAAAGTCATGTAAATCAATGTGCTAGCATGCTATCAGTTAATATACATAGCAGAAATGTAATGTAAAACAATGTACTAAGTATGCACACAATGGACATACATAGCATGAAATGTAATGAAATCATGTACTATAATGTACTAACGAACATAGCAGGTATATGATGTGAAAACAGGAAAGCATGAAAGTAACAAGTAGGCACATGTGTTTCACCCCAAAACAGTTTGAAAACAGTAAAAGAGGGGTCTATGTACTCACTTGAGATTGCTCAGAAGTCCTAAGATAACCACCAATGTAATATTAGAGATCACGGAATCAAACGGCACCTAATATAGGTAACTATGTTAATAAACCGGACCTAAATCGGATGATCGGATAGAATGAGGGTTCGTAAACCAAACGAGTATGGAGACTCGTGTAATATGGTTTAACATAACCTACATACTAAATGAAACCTAACATAATTGCTTTCGACCCATCGCGACCCATTAAGGTAGCTTATGCTACTTTAACGCGTCGTGCGCGCAAAAGCGCACTCGAGACGTCTAACTAGCCCTATGACAAGTGTTATATGCCTAATCATGTTACATAATCAGTTATGTGACAAAAGTTTAAGTTACATATGCTTAATTACCAATTATACATGAAAAGGGTATTCTGGTAATTTACTTAAGGCATATAAACTACCTATCATACAACTACTTAAACGAAGCGACCATAAGGTATAACCTCGGAAGGTTATTCCCTACATACTATGGTCACCTAATGTGTTTCGTCAGATCCTAATGATCGACCAAATGGGTAATCAGTAGGCATAGTCACAAGGGACTATAACCTTCGTGATTACAATCACGTTGCGAAGTTTAAACGAACTTCGCATTGACCATAAACTGGTCAACGCAGAAAGTCAAACAAAGTTTGACTTTCAGACTCGAAAAGCAATAAAAGAACGAAGGAATACTTACGAAGGGTCCCCGAATGCTAATCTCGATCCAAGTAACTCAGGTATGAAACAATGGTTTCAACTTAGAGTTTCTCAAATCAAAATTCTAGTGGGTTTTGCAATGGCATGGGGGGGTATTTATAGGATTCGTAGAGCCGTTAAGATCGTTCCTCTGAAACCATGCTTTGATCTTGGCCATACACCTCAAGATAGTGGTTTTTGAAAACCATTTGAGCCCATAGATTGTCCCAAAACCATGTGCAAAAGTGAAAATGGACCAAATGCAATGTTTCTGTCCAGGTTAGGCAGTCGCGTAGCGCGACTGGTATGGCCCTTAGGGCTCGCGCTACGCTACCATACACCAGTTTTAGAAATGTTTCAAAAATGGCAGAAATGGTCCCTGCAGCCCGTTTAAGCTATTTTCGATGCGTTTGAACCCCGTTAACCTCATTTCAAGGCTCTAAAATGAAGTTAAAGTAAAGGGAACTTAAAATATGCTCAAAAATATCTCGGATGTCGGTTCGTTTAGCCGTACGGTTACGTTGTTCGGTTAATTACGACGGAATGCGCATAAGCGCGAAAAATGATCCAAATGACGCGACGAATGGATTTTTCTCAAGCCAAACACTAAAATAAAATATTTTAGTGCTTACATAAATTTTTGGATGTCCGGATGTATTCAGAACGTAAGTTATGCGTGAAAGTGCAAACTTGTGCACTTTTTGACGGTTTTAGTCCCTGAAAGGCCCAAAAGTTTATTTTAGCACACCAAACCCCTCAAAGCCTATTTCTAAGCTATGTAAAGGATATTTATGGTATGTTTAACTTATGGTCATGTTCCGGAATGTTCGTTACAGTTCAAATTGGCATACTTTCGCAGTTTGTCAAGTTTAGTCCTTGTAAGCGAATTAACTTGTTTTTGCCATACCAAAGCCTTTAAAACTTATTTCTAAGTTATGTAAAGGTTATTTAAGGTATGTTAAGTATATGTTGATGTTCCGGAGTATTTTTCGCATTAAACTGATTACGTTTACGCATCAGTTTGCGTATAACTCTCCAGAAAGCGATGTAGAGTTTGAAATTGAATAAAAGTCAAAACATGAAAAATATAAAACACAACCAAACAAACATTGGGATCAAACAACATTGTTTTATTGATAAAAGAACTGTTCATAAAGATTACAAGCACAGATGTTACAGTTAAAGAGTTCCAAAAGGTTTTTGAACTTTGAACGAGATAAGTCTTACTATAAGAAACCTGTTGTACCACCACGTTTTAACAAGAACAATCAAAACAGATGGTCGGGTGGTTATTAGGGTGGTAAGAATTACCCAATAAGGAACTTTCAGAGACCAAAATTTGTTGAAAAGAAAGTGTTTGTTAAGAGTTCAAGCTCAATTTCCGAGCAAGAATCAGAAATCTTTTCAAAAACGAATGAAGAATTTTTTGCAAAGAATGTCTCACAGCCTCAGACTGAAGGTAAAAATCGGGAAGTTGACACCCGCACTTGTTTCAAATGCAACAAAGTTGGACACATTGCAAGAAAGTGCACCAACTCAAAACCTAAGTCTGTGGTTGTTGAGAATCCGAGAAAGAAAAATGATGTCAAAGGCAAAGCACCAATGTTTGTTGAGAAGAAGATCTTGAAATCTGAAAACATTAAAGTTAAAATTGAACCCGTAAAACAGTCGGTAAAGAAAAATGGTCATTTTTACAAACGGGTTGCTTCTCCTCAACAAACTTAGAAGCCAAAGTCAAATTCACCAGCCAAGACATCTGATGAAGCAAATCAAAGGTTCAGTCAAAACAACCATCTTCAATGATTATTTTCAAAAGCTTGAGAAACAAACTTCGACCCCACCAGGGAAGAAGTATGTTCCAAAGAAGGTTCAACCATCTGGTCAACCTCAAAAAGACGAATTCTTTCTATACAAATAGGTTGAGGTTGGATCCGAGGAGAGTCTAAAAGTGAATGATAACAACTTCCCACCTCTATATACAGCAAAATCTCACCTTAACGTCAAGCTACCCTAGTCAAAGGAGGCTTGGGTTGCTTCAATCTCTAACTAAGTGTTTGTGAAATGTGCAAGATCTCCCGAGATCAATCTCGAGGTGGATTATGGATAGTGGAGCGTCCCGACACATGACAGGGAGAAAGACCCTGTTATACGATGTCAGAAGTTTCAATGGTGGTTATGTCGGTTTCGCAGGAAACCAAGGAGGACGTATAATTGGGGAGGGCACGTTATCAAACGGTGTCGTTACATTTGAAAGAGTCAACTACACAGCAGAGGTGGAGAACAATTTGCTCAGAATTTCTCAAATTTGCGACATGATGTATTCAACATATTTCACTAACAAGGAGTGTCTAATTCTGAAGCTAGGGTTTGTCATCCCCGAGGAGTGGATCATCATGCGAGCACCAAGGGTCAATGATTTATACATGTTGGATATGAGCGTTGCTACGACTACCACGGGTCACCCTCAGTGCTTCGTATCAAAAGCTACTGAAAAGGAGTCAGTGTTATGGCACCGGAAAATGGGTCACATTCACCTACACAAGATGAACTACCTGGTACATAACGATCTTGTTAAAGGCGTTCATTTGAAGAGTTTTCATCTGGAGGGAGAATGTATAAGCTGTCTGAAAGGAAAGCAATACAAGAAATCCCATCCAAGTAAAAAGATGAACACAGTCTCAAAGCCATTAGAAAGACTTCACATGGATCTCTTCGGTCCTGTAAATGTCAAGAGCATTACTTGTGATCTTTATTGCCGGGTGGTTACTGATGATTATTCACGATTTTCGTGGGTGATGTTCCTGAAGTCGAAAGATGAAACATTTGAGAGTTTGATGAAGTTGTTTCAAAAGATAGAAAACCTGTACCAAACCCGCATACGCAGACTACGAAGCGACAATGGTACGGAGTTCAAAAACAATAGAATGGAAGAATTCTGCGACAAAAAGGGTAAATTGCAAGAGTTCAACGCACCATACACTCCACAGCAGAATGGAGTCACAGAAATAAAGAACATGACGCTGATCGAAACGGCAAGAACGATGCTAGCTGATTCAAAGTTACCTATCAACTTTTGTGGAGAAGCTGTATCAGCCGCTTGCTATACACTCAACCGGGTACTCACTGTGAAGAAGCATAATAAAACGTGTTTTGAGCTGATCAACAACTGCAAGCCTAATCTTGAGTATCTAGAGCCGTTCGGGTCTCCCTGCACTGTTCTAGATCCTGATGGCAAATTTGGTTCAACGAATTTGGAAGGAATCTTTGTGGGTTATTCCAGTCCACTCAGACGAGTCATTGTTCCAAATCTCAAGAGGATCATTGAAGGACAACATGTTGAATGTCAAGGCTATACTATGCCTCCACAGAAGCCCGCAGACTCATGGCGATTCAATTATGATGCCCTATGGGATTCATTTGATCTAGAATAAGAGCTAGAGTACTTTGATGAATTATATATTTTACGAGAATATGAAGCATCTCAGGGAAGATTTCCAGCAAGGTCTTATAAACGTCAACATACTTCCAATAATGATGAAGCTGGTCCTAGTAACGTTGGAGAAAATGATGATGTTCAGCAAACTCTGACTACTTCGGAACGCGAGCCTGCTCCAAAAAACCAGACGACAGTCAATGATGATGATACAGAGCCTGAATCAGATAGCCCAACGTTTGATTACGGTGATTCAGAATCTGAGGGGGAGCAAATCCAATCTTCAAATCAGACAGTTCATGTTGAAGAACAAGTTGCGGACCAGAATGTCACAAATTTGGAAGGCGAGGTGAACTTTCCCGGCGAAGTTATGCCAAGGACCCATTCCTATCACCCCGAAGAGTTGATAATAGGAGAACTGCAATCAGGAGTTTGTACAAGAAGCCAGATTGACCATGGCCTTACTTACTTTTACACTAAAATTGCTCCATTACAAACTGAATTCTCACTAAGTTGCTTTATTTCGTAGATCGAACCGCGAACATACAAGGAAGCACTGACGGAAGAATCGTGGGTCAATGCGATGCAGGAGGAGCTGGGTCAATTTGAGAAACTTGGTGTTTGGAAGCTTGTGGATCTGCCTGACGGGCACAGAAAAATAAACACCAAGTGGTTGTTCAAATGCAAGAGAGACGATCGAGGAGTGATAGTCAGAAACAAAGCTCGACTCATTGTTCAGGGCTTTAGTCAGCAAGAGGGGATAGACTTCACAGAGGTTTACGCTCCAGTTACTCGACTCGAGGCCATCAGAATATTCCTTGCTTTTGCTTCATGGAAAGGTTTTAAAGTATACCAGCTAGATGTCAAGTCGATGTTCCTTTACGGAAAGGTGAAAGAGGAGGTATATGTCGGTCAGCCACCGGGCTTTACCGACCCAATACACAAAGACAAGGTCTACCTCTTGGATAAAGCGCTGTATGGTTTGCATCAGGCCCCGAGAGCCTAGTACGAGACACTCTCTCAACACTTGCTTGCCAACGGCTTTATCCGAGGCAAGGTGGACGCCACACTCTTCACTAAGGAAGTCGCTGGTCATCTGCTGATCGTTCAGATATATGTTGATGACATTATTTTCGGGTCAACGAACGAAGAACTCTGCAAAGATTTCGAACAAGTTTTGAAGCAGAAGTTCGAGATGTCGTCAATGGGTGAGATGAAGTTCTTCCTAGGACTACAAGTCGATCAGATGCCTGAGGGAACTTTCATACATCAAACGAAGTACGTTTACGACGTTCTGATGGGGAAATACAGCAGAACTATCAAACGAAGTTCTTCCTAGGACTACAAGTCGATCAGATGCCTGAGGGAACTTTCAATCACAAACCACTGCCAACCAAACTACCACCACTATTCCACCCAAAACATCATCAGTCCCTCCTCAAACAAAAAGGAGAAGGCTAATCCTTAAAGATGATGACTATTCACCACCACCAACATCTTCAAAATCCTTGTCACTTGCTACAATACCCAAGCCTATTCCTCTCTCATCAGCACAAGTTCAACAGCCCTTAGCTCCTGCAGGTGTTCAATTTCCTCTTGAGCTCATAGCAGTAAGAGAAGAAATCAAATCTTTCTACTATGAGGATGACCCTGTTAAAAGGAAGCTGCCATCAGTAAAAGGATATCTCAGGCATAACAATATTGAAGAATATTTGAAAATCAAGGCTAAGCAAGCAAAGGATATCTCACAAAGAAACACAAAAGGGAAATCTGATAGGGAAATACAGCAGTACTATCAGTACTTGCTCACACAAGTCAGATCTCTAGAAGAATTTGCAAAAAATGTATGTCAGCAAATCTCAGAAAGAGCAGACGAGACTCTGAGAAAAGACTACATTGAAAGCATTATGGCAACAAAGAAATATAAGGGAGAAAGGCACATGTACCAGGAGTGGACCATTCCTGAGCTTGAACAAGAAGTAGCCAGGATTCAAGAAATGATAAAGAATGAGGTCGAACACACTCCTCCAGAATGGTCAAAATTCAAAAAGAATGTGCCTGATAAATCACTTGTGTTGAAGAGAATGAAAGAGGAATTGGTTGCTGCTGATTATGGGTCTAAACGACAAATAGCAAGATGGAAAGAAGATGTAGTCAGGGCCACCTACAAAAGGTTGGAAGAATTGAGGAAGAAAGATCCCAAAGTTCCTCAAAAGCCTGACTATCCTGAAGCAGAAGTTTCAAAAAGACCAACAAAGCTGCAAATCAGGAGAGCCACTGCTCCAACTAGTGCTGCTATCTACAAAAGAAAGCATAAAAAACCGTTTGTTACTGAATCAGTGGGTGAATTAATGGTAGGATATGAGTTTGTAAAGGAAGGTATTAAAGTAATGTTAGCTGAATCTCTTGACCTGAATCAATCTGCAAGCATTGCTCAGACAATGTTCAATAGGCTAGCATCTCCAAACTCCTCATCGAATAAAAATCCCCCAAGAAACCCACCAGGCTCAAAAGTACTAAAGTGGGTAACTGACAAACAGACTCATGTATTGACTCTGTTCAGGTCTGGTGGAGAAATGAAGAAAATAACAAGGGAACAATCACTTGGCCTAAGTCTTGAAGATATGCAGGATCTCCTTGATCTTCCACTTGGCAGGGATGATGATGATACAGATGCCCTAGACTTTGAATTGCAACTTAAAGGTCAGATAAGGGAACTGTTGATGAGGTAATAAAGTTCCACAATAATGAAGGGTTTTGGCATTATCTGTTCCAGGGGGAGATTGTTGGGATTGAACCCTATCAGAGGAACAGATAATTAAAGCCAAAACTGGGTCAGAGCAGTGGATCCAGAATAAGCAGATGTTACATACAAGTATCTCCCCTTGAAAGTGGTTTCAACATCTGCTGACCTCCTATCTACTGATCGTGCAAACTGCTGACCTACAACTGCTGATCTAATAAAGGCCTGATGAAAGACTAAAGCTCTGCTGTTCATTCTACTGCCTTGAGTCAAGCATGCTGATCCGGACAAGTACTGCTGGGTTCACAGCAGTGGAGGGATGCAGCAATTGTTTATTCTGTCTTTATGTAATGTAATGTAATAACAGTAGTTAGCATAACAGTGTTTGTATTGATCAGAGGTTAGAGTTTGTTAGGAGGTTAGATGTCACTTTCATGGTGACGTCAGCTTAAGATGCTCAGTGGTTTGCTAGTGCCTATAAATAGAACAGTGTTCTGTACTGTTCTATTAGCTCTTTGCAACATCGTCTTCTCTGCACGAACAATCACTGAGCTCTGGCTGAGGGGGAGTTTGTATTCAATCATTGCAATTGTAATTGTAATTGAAATAAATTCAATCTTTCGGTTCATTGTGAAAAATGTTTGATCAAAGCAATACTCTCGTTTGATTGTATGCAAAGTTTGTTTCCATCTTAATTCCGCTGCACAACTCATCCATTTCCATCTTAATTTCAAACATAAAATACAATCAAAACCAAACTCAGATCCAACACCAAAGCTTTCGATAAAACACGTTTTCAGTATCTATTAAAATTGAATGGTATGAAGCTTTTGTCGGTGGCGGAGGAGATTCTTGGCGTTGATGAGAAAATCAAAGCAGAGGATGTTGAAAAGCAGACTGCTTTGGTTTGTCGAATTTGATTTAACAATCATTTTGACGTAAATAGTTCAGCTCATAACAGTTGATACTGATAGTTTGTTCGTTTGTGTTGAAAAACAGAGCAAGGTTTAATCACCATCAAAGTTGATTAATCAGTGTCTGTAAAACAACCAGGATGACGTCACAATCACAAGATGATAAGAATAACATTGGCTCTCTTTTTAAACCACCTATGCTTAAACGTAATGAATACAACATCTGGGAGAGGAGGATGGGTCACATCCTCGCTCAACAGAACACTGGATGTTGGAGGTCTGTTGTTTTTGGTCCCCATGTTCCTATGGTGCCAAGTGCTGAGGACGCAAAGAAGTTCGTTCCTAAACCAACTGAAAACTATACTAAAACTGATTTTCAAAAGTTCGAACTCGATGGCAAAGCATTTAGCATCATAGCATCCGCATTACCAAATCAGATCTATGCTGGACTGTTACACTGTAACAGTGCCAAAGAGTTATGGGATGCGTTGAAGGAACAGTTTGGGGGAACCGAAGAAGTCATTGAAAACAATAGGGAAATACTGAATCAGCAGTATGAAACATTTTGTCACATCAAGGGTGAATCACTGACTCAACAATTTGAGCGATTCAGTTGTCTCATCAGTGAACTAAGGCTTGTTAAAGTAACTTTTCCAAATTCAACTCAAAATAGCAGGTTCCTTAGGTCACTGCCAGAAAAATGGGACACCATAGCTTTTGTCACTAGAAACTCTGCTGAGTTCAAAGATCTGACCCTGACCCAACTTCATGGTAGACTCCTGACCTATGAAAGGGAGTTGAACCAGAAAAAGAAGTTGCAAGAGTCTGGAAAAGTCGCTGATGATTATTCATTTGGTAGCACAGCTCTTTTTGGTCAGGAAGAATCTGGGAGCAATGGTAAGGATCAGGGTTATGATCACTTCATTGATATAACTGCTGGTGCAAATTTTAACAACCCTGATCCTCACTCTGCAAACTATGCATTTACAGCTAATGAAAACCAGATGTCAGATAATTTGTGTTTTGAACTCAATGATTTGCAACATTTTGATCCCACTAACTTAGAAGAGATGGACATTCTCCATCAATTCGCTTTGCTTAGTGTGAGAACAAGCAAATTCTATAAAATAACAGGGAGAAAATTCCCAGGTTTACATGGGAATTTAAGGGTGGGGTTGGATAAATCGAAAATTAAGTGTTATAAGTGCAATAGGTTAGGGCACTTTGCTAGGGAATGCAGAAGTCAAAACACTGGACCAATAGTCACTCATCCCAGCTCAAACCCTAGACCACAAAACCAAAGCACTGTGCACTATACCCAATATACCCCTGCAGCTCATGTTAACACTGCTCACTATGCTGCTACCCCTGTGCCTGTGCATTATGTCCAAACCACTGTTCCACAAATTCAATACGTTCAAACCCCTGTCCCTCAGGCACAGGTGCAACCTGTTGCACCTCAAACAACTACTCCAGCAGCAGTACAAACAGATCAGGAAAGCTTCTTCACTCAAGGCTTTGTTGACTGGAGCTGTATGCCTGATGAGCTTGGTGATGAAAATTTTGCACTCTATGCTTTTAATGAATCTTCTCATGATGAATTTTGTTTGATGGTATTAGAGTCAATACCAGAAGGGGTAGAAACTGAAGGAGAACAGCTAAGTGCTGAAACAGTGGATGAAGTGACTGAAGCAGTGGTTACTGCTGTGGCTGGTGAACTACTGCTGGGAGAAAGTTTAGGAACCCTGATTGAACTAATGACAGACCCATGGTCCAAAGAGGACAAAGAAGAAGAGAAAGATGAGAAAGCAGGTGAGAAAGAAGAAAGAGCTGATGATGAAGAAAATCATCAATGTGATTGTGCAATGATGGCTGCTGCCAAGGTATCTCCTCAAGTTCTTGAAAAACTGTGTTCTGACAATTGCATTATTGCTTTTGCTAACATCAAAGAGGTAAATGAAAACCTTCGGGATAAAATCTTAACTGATGAAGTCAAATTTGAAAGGTCTATAAAAGAACTTAAAAACAAATTGGCTGAAAAAGAGAAAGAGGTCAGCAGTCTGAAAGAAGAGCAGAGCATAACCAAAACTCAACTTCAAACTATGGTAGAAAAATACCAAGTTTGTAAAAAGGAGTTGGAGTCTACCCAGATCACCTGTGAAAAATGGGTGGAATCATGCAAAGGGTATGAGGTTATGCTTGAAAAGCAGATTAAAAGCAATGTGAAATTTGGGGTTGGTTATAGAAAACATGATGATGAAAACACTGCTTGTGAAAAATCTGTTAAAACCACTGATGTAACCACTGAGTACATTCCAACAAACAAGAAGGGCCAAGAAGTGAAAATCACTGACAAACTTGGTAACAAAATCACACTTGACAGACCAATGGGATCCTCTACTTTTGAGGAGATTGAGAAATATCAGTTTAAACCTACATGGTCTGATGAGTGTGATATTCTTGAAAATTTCAAGCCTATGGACTTTACAACCACTGATGGTGTTAAAGCTCCAAAAGCTAACGTCATTCCTCTCAAGGATATCCCAGCAGAGGTTAAAAACTCTGCTGCAAAGGAATCCGAAAAGAGAAAGAAGAGAGAAAAGATCAATAACCTGTTTTGTGAATTTTGTGAGAAAAGGAATCATCTAACAAAAGATTGTTTCCATTTAAAAGCATATGACTTAAACAAAACAAGTGTCATTGTTTCTGCAGAAAGCTGCATTGTCTGTGGTAAATCAAACCACAAAACTCAAGCATGTGTGTATCTCAAAAACTTTGATGTGAAAAAGAATGAATACACTGCTAAAACATCCTTGAGTCCATCAACATCATCAGTCAAATTCACCAAAAACCAACCACTGTTTGTGCCAGTTCAAACAGCTGAACCAAACATCTGTCAAAAGAGATGTTCAGGTTACTGATGCACCACCTGCCAATCACTACAGAAGAGGTAAGGAACAACCAAGTTACCAAAGGATTCCACACGTTTATGAGACCTACAAAAGGCCCTCTAAACCCAGAGTGAACAGGCATCCTTTTGGTTATCAACAGGTGATTGGTCAAGACCCCCAACAGTTGTTAGCAAGAAACAGTCCTAAAACTGTCCAAACCCCTGACTTAACCACTGTCCATCAATCTGCATCCATCCCAGACACTGTTGAGACCCCATCCAAAGCCTTATAGGCTTTGGAGACCTTAATGAACTAATCCTTTTACTTCATGTGCAGGGAGCTTCTGCATGCTTAGATAGCCTTTGGTATGTTGACAGTGGAGGCTCCAGGCACATGACTGGATGTAAAGCCCTACTCAAAGATTTCAAAATTCATGGAGGGGGTGATATATCCTTTGGGAATAATAGTAAAGGGAAAGTTCTGGGGTCTGGTACAGTACAGTCTGGCAATGTAAAATTTGAAAATGTCAATCTGATAGACAGTCTGAAATTCAACCTCCTGAGTGTTTCACAAATGAGTGACAAGGGGTATGGGTCATTCTTCACAAAGGAGTGTTGTAGGATTGTTGGGCCAGAAATGGTCAAAAAGATTGAAGCAATAATAAAAACTGGTCAAACAAAACTTGTTGCTCAAAGAAGTGGCAATGTTTATGTTGTTGATATGTCAAAAGAGTGTCCCAGAGCTGATGCCTGTCTGTTCTCAGCTGCCTCTAACAAAGAGACAGAACTTTGGCATAGAAGACTGGGGCACACAAATCTTAAGGCAATCACTGAAATTTCAAAAAATGGGTTGGTAAGAGGCCTGCCACAAAAATTGTTTTCATGTTCTGAGCATTGTGTTTCCTGTTTAAAAGGAAAGCAACATAAAAGCTCCTTTAAGTCCATTGAAGAGTCCAAAACAACCCAGTGTTTGCAAATGCTGCACATGGATTTGTTTGGCCCAATTCAAGTCATGAGTCTCAAAAAGAAGAAATACTGTTTGGTTATTATTGATGACTTTTCTAGGTTTACATGGACTTTCTTTTTACACTCAAAAGATGAGACTACAGGCATTTTGCAAGACTTTGTGACACATGTTGAAAAGCAATTTGACCTTCCAGTAAAAGTCTTCAGGAGTGACAATGGCACAGAATTCAAGAATAGGGAGTTGGATGCCTTCTGTGTGAAGAAAGGGATTGTAAGGCAGTACAGCATCCCTAGAACACCAGAACAAAATGGGGTAGTTGAAAAAAAGAACAGAACTTTGATTGAGGCTGCCAGAACTATGCTTGTAGATTCAGGTTTGCCATTAACTTTTTGGGCAGAGGCAATAAACACTGCTTGCTATGTCCAAAACAGAGTTTTAATAATCCCCAGGCACAAAAAGACTGCCTATGAAATTCTGTATAAAATCAAACCACTGATCTCATACTTCAAGGTTTTTGGCTACCCATGCTTTATTTTGAACTTAAAAGATTCCATTTCAAAATTGGCAGCCAAAATTGATTGTGGTTATCATCTGGGATACTCAACCACTGCCAAGGCCTACAAAGTGTTCAATACACGGACCAAGGCAGTGGAGGAGACTTTGAATGTGAAGTTCAATGAACTTTCATCAATGAAAATCCCAGCAAATCCTGCTGATCTGTTTGATCTTAATAAATTCACTTTTGAAAACACTGCTGTCAAGACAAACAGTGCAGGTCCATCAGAGGATACAACACCAGACTATGGGTATGAAATAATCATCCCTCAAAAGTCTGTCAAAATGGGAAGAGCAGCAGATGTACAAAACAACTGTCAAAGCTCAACCACTGCTACATCAACAGTTGTTGACCAAAGTAGCTCATCAACCATTGCTTCCACATCATCAAGCACTGTTGATAAAAGTCCACAAACAGTGGATAAAAATCAGCATGTGTTCACACCTCTGCCTCCTATTCCACCACCTTTTGAAGCCACTACTGGGTCATCAAAGTCAGCAGCAGTGGTTAGCTCAGATGATACACATTTGCAGCCTTCACCAACAAATTCCATCATACCATACCAAGGAGATTTAATCTTCTTGAGATCTCATCCACCTGATCAAATCATTGGCAACATCAATGAAGGGGTGCTCACAAGAAGCCAAACCCAAAACATTTGTCTTTTTGCTGGTTTTCTATCACTCCATCAGCCAGTCAAGTACCAAGAGGCACTGAAAGACAACAACTGGGTAGAAGCCATGCAAGAAGAGCTCCAACAGTTCAAAAGACAACAAGTATGGGAGCTTGTACCACTGCTAAAAGATGTCAGTCCTATCGACACAAAGTGGGTCTTTAAAAACAAAACTGATGAAAGGGGCATTGTTGTCAAGAATAAAGCCAGGCTTGTGGTTCAAGGTTACAGACAGGAAGAGGGGATTGATTATGATGAAACATTCGCCCCTGTAGCAAGATTGGAAGCTATAAGACTGTTCCTGGCCTTTGCTGTCAACCACAATATGAAGGTGTTTCAAATGGATATCAAAAGTGCTTTCCTCTATGGTACAATTCAAGAAGAGGTATATGTCTGTCAACCTCCAGGTTTTGAGGATCCATTTTATCCAGATCATGTCTACAGGTTAAACAAAGCCTTGTATGGCCTGAAACAAGCACCTAGAGCCTGGTATGAAACTCTTTCCACCTTTCTACTCTCAAATGGTTTCAAAAGAGGTACCATTAATAAAACACTGTTTCTTAAATGGAGAGGAAAGGATTTAATGATTGTCCAAATTTATGTGGATGACATTATTTTTGGAAGCACATGTAACAAAATGTGTGAAGAGTTTAGGGAACTTATGACAGCTGAGTTTGAAATGAGTGCATTGGGTGAGCTGCAATCCTTTCTTGGTCTCCAAGTTCAGCAAATGCAAAATGGAACTTTCATTCATCAAAGAAAATATGCTAAAGAACTTTTGAATAAATTTGATATGAATGATTGTAAACCATGCAGCACACCCATGGCAACAAATAAGCTTGTCATGTCTGATGAAAAAGATAAGCTGATTGACCAAACACATTATAGAAGCATGATTGGGTCCTTATTGTACCTAACTGCATCTAGACGAGACATCATGTTTGCAACATGTGTCTGTGCAAGAAGTCAATCAGCTCCCAGAAAATCAAACCTCATTGTTGTAAAAAGGATCTTCAGATACATAAAAGGTGCTCCCACACTTGGTATCTGGTATCCAGCTAATGGGAATATCAAGCTTTCAGGTTTTTCAGACAGTGACTTTGCTGGATGTCACACCACAAGGAAGTCCACTTCAGGAGGGTGCCAGTTTCTAGGCGATTGCTTGGTTTCTTGGCAAAGCAAAAAGCAAGCAGCTGTTTCAACATCCACTGCTGAAGCTGAATACATTGCTGCTGCAAGCTGTACAGCCCAACTCCTATGGCTTCAAAACCAGTTGCTGGATTTTGGTATCACTTCCTTAAAGACACCACTCATGTTGGATAGCCAGGCAGCATAAAATATCATCAAAAATCTAGTTTCCCATTCAACCACCAAACACATCAACATCAGACATCACTTTGTGAGGGATTGCTATGAAAAAGGTTTGATTTCTCTGCATCATGTCCCAACTAAAGACCAGTTGGCAGATGTGCTCACAAAAGCACTTGATACAGCCACCTTTGATAGCTTGGTCTCTAGAATTGGGATGCTAAACATGGAATAACAAGCAACATCTTGTTTTTCTATGAATAAAAGCATTAAAATGTTTTCAGAAAATCAAAAATCCATCCTTAAAAATAGCTAAAAATGAAATTTTCATTAATATCCTTAAAAGTCTGCCATAACCACTGCTTGTTCAAAAGTTTGCTCTGCTTCAAAGTCTGTCCACTGCTGAAAGTCAACTCATGTTCCCTCATTTCTTTGATAAACACTGTTGTTCAAAACTAGTGTCTTATCCACTGATATGCTATCCACTGATAGTGAAAATCATCCACTGCTTTCATAACCACTGCCTTCACCAGTAACTTTCATAAAAGTACTGTCCTTCATTTCATCAGGGGTTGTCACGTGGGCAGTACATTGTGGTCAGACCTTTTGTAACCGCTGCCATGTCAGCATTCACTTTTTCCTCTATAAAACCCCCCACTCACCACCAAAACACGGTTTTACTGTCGAATTGAATTCTCAAAAATTCTCTTCTCAAAGCAGTTTTTCCATCTCATTTCTTCACAAATTTCTTCGATCATCATTCTCAAAATGCCAAAATCGAAGCCATCTGCAAAACCCACCTTCAAATCATCGTCGAAAGCGGCCTTTCAAAAGGCCAATACCACTGAAATTCCACACAAGCCATCTCACAATCTTCTGGGTCTTCTCACAAAACCCGGCACCACAGATGCTTTCGACTCCATCATCGACACAATGGCTAAATCAAAGTATAAAACTTTATTAACAGCCGATGCACCAATTTACTTAGCAACCCAACGAGAGTTTTGGAAAAACGCAACCCTTGACAAACGAGGTGAAACTGTGGTAGTCATTAACTCCTCTTTAAAGGGTAAAGCTGTTCAAATCACGCCACAATCTATATCAGAAGTCTTTAAACTCGAGGATCAGCAAGGTAACACTTCTTTCCCTAAAAACGAGTTAAAAATTGACTTCATTGAGGGAGGGTATGCAGACACAATGATGAAGAAAGCTACCTTACAAAAAGGTTTCTTTCCTTCTGCAACAAGGTTTTTATTCCATACCCTCCTATTGTGTGTTTCAAACAAAACCACTTCTTTTAATGAAATACCATTAAAGATTCAAAATCTGGGATATGCTATTCTTCAAGCAGAAAAATTTAATTATTCTCGAAAAATCTTTAATGATTTGGTTAACAATGTTGAAAGAAAATCATTCTTACTGTTTCCAAGGTTTTTAAGTTATTATTTTGAAAAGAAATTCAGTAAGGATGATATTGCTGCAATACACCAAGGTGACTATTTTCAAATGAACGACTTAACTGCTGAAACTTTTACAAGAATGTTAACACCTTGCAAAACACAAGCAGAGGTGCCTGAGCAGAATTTAGCAGCTACCACTGCTCCTCAGGTATCTGCTGCTGAGCCCACTACTCAAGGTGATCAAAGCAGCAGAACAACTGTTTTGAAACCCACACCTACAATCCACAAAAAGCAACACAAAAAGAAAAGGCAACCCCCCCCCCAAACCCATCAAAAATGGCAACTCTGGAGGATGAGATACCAGAGCAACTGCCAGTGACAAAACAAAAGTCACAAGAAACCACTGTTGCTACTTCCTCACAGCAGTTGGTCAAAATATCTCAAACCATAACCGAAACTCCTTTTGCTTCTTCTCAAAAAGAACAGGTTATACTCATATGGACTCCACAATATGATGCTCTGGAATCACTTGTTTCCATTATCCACAGCCCAATGCCCGAGGCAAATTCTCTTTCTACACCCAACCTCACATCCACAATTCCCCCACAAACAAAATTTTTGTTGGATGCAATTGATTTGAACCAGGCACAACCCAGTCCTTCTCAATCACCTATTAATGAGAACATGCCTCAACAAATGACTGGGTCTGTTGTATCAATCTTTGCTAACCCACCAACACAACCTGAGGAGGTTACACCCCTTGAGTTACAAGTAACTCTTGGTGGTAATCCAAGTGAAGCAGCCACTACAACTGTTGAACCCATTGGTTTGAAGTTGGACAGTGGTTACATTAATAAGACTTCCTTGGAGGCAATTCCTTCCATAGCACCTCTGACATCTACCAGTGGCCTTTTCTTGACCTCTAGCAACATCAAAAGACTGTCAAGTGTTGAAGGGAGAAGACCCCAGTACCAAGAAAAAGGGGCATCAGTGGTTAATGTTTGGAGTAAACTCCCTACCTCAACCACTGATAAAACCACTGCTAGTGGGAAATCAGATGATCCCATTAAATTGGGTGATGGTTTAAAGTACCAGAAATTGACGGATCATGTTGAAAAAGTTGATAACTCTGTTGCAGAACTCAAAGATATGCTGCAACAGTTGTTACAAGTACAAAAGGTGCAATCCACTACTGTTCCACCTCAAGCACCTGCTCCACCACAAGCACCTGCTCCACCACAAGCACCTGCTACAAATGAGCTCTGGAATCTATTTCAACCTTTTCTCCATCAACAAGCACAAATGGCAGATCGGCAACATGAAAAACATGTACTAAAGCTGAGAAATACAATGGAGTCTAGGTTCAAGAACACCCAGGCTGATCTAAAGGCTCTACAAGCCCAGATCCTACATACCACTAGCACTGCTCCTCCAACTGTCCTCTTTATTGATCAACTCCCTCCAGATAATGCCAAAAAGGGGGAGAAAATTCAGGAGTGGAAGAAGAAGGGAATAGATGATGGTCTTTACCTTGAACTAGAAAGAGAAAACATGACCAAAAATATCCCTTTGCCAGATGGTAGCAAGAAAATTGATGAGACCACAAATGCACTGGCAGAAGCAGTTGCAAGTGTCAAAAAGGATAGAGAGGCCAAGAAGAAAGCTAGGGTGGATTATCCAGATCAGGGTACTTCTGGGTCAAAGGATAATGAAAATCCCGTTGATGAAAAGAAGAAGCCTACTAGAAAAGTAAGGCAACCCAAATCCATCCCAACCAGACGTTCAAAGTCTGCTCCAAAACCACCATCCAAAACAGCTGTTGTAACTCCTGTTGTATCAACTACTGCTGGTACTTCAGTGGTTTCAACATCTGCTCTCACTTCAACACACACCACTTCAACACACACCACATCCACTGCTTTACCACCATCACCACCAAAAACAACATCACCTGCTGCCAAAAAGCAGAAGACAACAGATGTTATAACATCTGCTGTAATGACAACAGTGGTTGAAACACCAGTTGTTTCAATAGCTGTTAGTTAATCACAAACCACTGCCACCCAAACTACCACCACTATTCCACCCAAAACATCATCAGTCCCTCCTCAAACAAAAAGGAGAAGGCTAATCCTTAAAGATGATGACTATTCACCGCCACCAACATCTTCAAAATCCTTGTCACTTGCTACAATACCCAATCCTAGTCCTCTCTCATCAGCACAAGTTCAACAGCCCTTAGCTCCTGCAGGTGTTCAATTTCCTCTTGAGCTCATAGCAGTCAGAGAAGAAATCAAATCTTTCTACTATGAGGATGACCCTGTTAAAAGGAAGCTGCCATCAGTAAAAGGATATCCCAGGCCTAACAATATTGAAGAATATTTGAAAATCAAGGCTAAACAAGCAGAGGATATCTCACAAAGAAACACAAAAGGGAAATCTGATAGGGAAATACAGCAGAACTATCAGTGCTTGCTCACACAAGTCAGATCTCTGGAAGAATTTGCAAAAAATGTATGTCAGCAAATCTCAGAAAGAGCAGATGAGACTCTGAGAAAAGACTACATTGAAAGCATTATGGCAACAAAGAAATATAAGGGAGAAAGGCACATGTACCAGGAGTGGACCATTCCTGAGCTTGAACAAGAAGTAGCCAGGATTCAAGAAATGATAAAGAATGAGGTCGAACACACTCCTCCAGAATGGTCAAAATTCAAAAAGAATGTGCCTGATAAATCACTTGTGTTGAAGAGAATGAAAGAGGAATTGGTTGCTGCTGATTATGGGTCTAAACGACAAATAGCAAGATGGAAAGAAGATGTAGTCAGGGCCACCTACAAAAGGTTGGAAGAATTGAGGAAGAAAGATCCCAAAGTTCCTCAAAAGCCTGACTATCCTGAAGCAGAGGTTTCAAAAAGACCAACAAAGCCGCAAATCAGGAGAGCCACTGCTCCAACTGGTGCTGCTATCTACAAAAGAAAGCATAAAAAACCGTTGGTTACTGAATCAGTGGGTGAATTAATGGCAGGAGATGAGTTTGTAAAGGAAGGTATTAAAGTAATGTTAGCTGAATCTCTTGACCTGAATCAACCTGCAAGCATTGCTCAGACAGTGTTCAATAGGCCAGCATCTCCAAACTCCTCATCGAATAAAAATCTCCGAAGAAACCCACCAGGCTCAAAAGTACTAAAGTGGGTAACTGACAAACAGACCCATGTATTGACTCTGTTCAGGTCTGGTGGAGAAGTGAAGAAAATAACAAGGGAACAAGCACTTGGCCTAAGTCTTGAAGATATGCAGGATCTCCTTGATCTTCCACTTGGCAGGGATGATGATGATACAGATGCCCTAGACTTTGAATTGCAACTTAAAGGTCAGATAAGGGAACTGTTGATGAGGAAATAAAGTTCCACAATAATGAAGGGTTTTGGCATTATCTGTTCCAGGGGGAGATTGTTGGGATTGAACCCTATCAGAGGAACAGATAATTAAAGCCAAAACTGGGTCAGAGCAGTGGATCCAGAATAAGCAGATGTTACATACAAGTCTCTCCCCTTGAAAGTGGTTTCAACATCTGCTGACATCCTATCTACTGATCGTGCAAACTGCTGACCTACAACTGCTGATCTAATAAAGGCCTGATGAAAGACTAAAGCTCTGCTGTTCATTCTACTGCCTTGAGTCAAGCACTGCTGATCCGGACAAGTACTGCTGGGTTCACAGCAGTGGAGGGATGCAGCAATTGTTTATTCTGTCTTTATGTAATGTAATGTAATAGCAGTAGTTAGCATAACAGTGTTTGTATTGATCAGAGGTTAGAGTTTGTTAGGAGGTTAGATGTCACTTTCATGGTGACGTCAGCTTAAGATGCTCAGTGGTTTGCTAGTGCCTATAAATAGAACAGTGCTCTGTACTGTTCTATTAGCTCTTTGCAACATCGTCTTCTCTGCACGAACAATCACTGAGCTCTGGCTGAGGGGGAGTTTGTATTCAATCATTTCAATTGTAATCGTAATTGAAATAAATTCAATCTTTTGGTTCATTGTGAAAAATGTTTGATCAAAGCAATACTCTCGTTTGATTGTATGCAAAGTTTGTTTCCATCTTAATTCCGCTGCACAACTCATCCATTTCCATCTTAATTTCAAACGTAAAATACAATCGAAACCAAACTCAGATCCAACACCAAAGCTTTCGATAAAACACGTTTTCAGTATCTATTAAAATTGAATGGTATGAAGCTTTTGTCGGTGGCGGAGGAGATTCTTGGCGTTGATGAGAAAATCGAAGCAAAGGATGTTGAAAAGCAGACTACTTTGGTTTGTCGATTTATTAGTTGTTTTCATATTTAGGGGGAGATAGATATATTTCAGAAAATACAAAAACAATAAAAAAATGCAAAAATCCTAAAACATTAGATATTTTAAAAATCCAAAAACAATTGAAAACCCAAAAAGAGTTTGTGTAAAAAGAGGAAATGATAGTACAACAGCTAGACAGTTACGGTATGCTAAAGCAATGTAATGTTTAAAAGTCTTAAACAGTCTCGCTAATGATATGCCGATAGGTTTTTACACACCTAGTAGACTTTTCGGGATATAAACATAAAAATCATTTCTTGCTTTTTTCGTGGGGAACATCTCTTGGATATATAGGTAACCCCTGAAATCTTGTTTGAAAGATTTTCTATTTCTGACATACTAGGTCTATGTACTTGATGATTTCTGGGGTATTATACCAGGACTTCTGATGTTGCGGAAGCAATAACCTAGTCCTCGTATAATACTCTGCACAACTTTAATCATTAAAGCCTCCCCTCAGCATAAAAAATGATAAACATTGCAAAATGTGAATCATGTGCTGTTGAAGAAAAGATCCCCAAAAGGGACACACCAAAAGTCGAGCCATCATCTCTTTGTCTGAACGAAAGTTCTAACCTGAGCTCTCATGGCCTCGCATTAGATATCATTATTGTACGTTCACCTGTAAGACTGAATATAGAAGTCCGGATACGAGATTATATTCTGAGGTGGGACACGCGTATAAGTTAAGTACTTAAAACACCAAATCGTATCCTGAATAAGTTGAAATTTGTGTGAAAATTTAAAAGGATCAGTATATCGACAATCTAGATAAACTGTTTAATACTTAGTGTGAAAAATTAAGCTCAACGATACTTGTAACTTGTCGGCAGCTGATATGATCCTCTAACATGCTCACCAAAAATATGTTTGTAAATAGTTTACTGTTTACTTTACTTTACTGTTTTTCATTTCAGTTTAGCATAAAAACCCAAAAAGATTTAAGTATTTTTTAGCTTAAACTTTCTTAAAATCCCAAAAGATTTTATATTCTACTTTAGTTTTTCGACAAACTAAAGTGGAAAGCTGATCTTCAGAATATGAGAAGTGAAGCGAAGCAGGAAGTTTCTGAGCTAAACAACTGGGTTGGGAGCAAATCTTGAAAATTTGAGAATTTCAAATGTCTACACAAGTTCATTAAGTTGATACTTGTAAAATTTTTTGGAAAAAGTGTTTGAAAAATTTGAACAAAATGTCAGTTGTTTCGTTTCGGGTCAACCAAGGTCATTAATTTGGACTTGGTAGGCAAATTGAGTGCCTAGGGTCATTAATTTGGACTTAGACACTTGAGTGGATTCTTAAAACTGACCAAACTAGATAAAATGTGAAAAATAAAAATTGAAAAATCAAAACAGTGGAGTTTGGATCGGATGACAATCCGATCGGATGGCCATCCGAGTGGTAGTCTTGCTTATAAATAGGGGTCAAAGGGTCTCAGTCAAACTTTTCCGATCGAACGTCCTTTCGACCCACACTCAAACTCTCTGTACTGTTCTTGTTCTTGATTTCACTTTCTTGCTTTCCAAGTTACATAGGATTGTTGGCTCACTCAACCTTCACTATGGGAAAGGTAAGATCTCTAATTTTCACCGTCAAATTTGATGTTTTTGATGCTTAAACATAGTGTCGGTGTCTGTAAGGTGAAAAACTTAGATCTAGGCTTGTTTTGGGACTTTTGCTACAAATCAAACATAGGGTTTTGTTCATCGGCTTTAGATCTATGTGTTTACCGTCTCAATTTCATGAATAACATCATAGATTTGAAGATTAAAGGCTTAAGAGTTTTCGACAGCCGAGGGTATAAATGTCAAATTAAACCTAAACCATTAAGTTTTAGAGAAATCTGAACATATGGTTTTGTTAATCGGCAAAAACTCTACGTTAAAATGTGTTCAATTTTGTAAATATGTTAGAAATTTTTGATGTTCATGTTTTGAGATTCAACTGTTCTTCATGGGCCATTGATCGAATGGCAATCCGATCGAATGACCATCCGATCAGAGGGCTATCCGATCCATGACATCCATTATGTGTTTAAAAAATATTCTAAGTGTTTGAATTGCATATGGTTCAATTGTCCATGCTTATCTGTTATGATCGTTCTCAATCGAATGGAAATCCGATCGGATGACCATCCGATCGGAAGGCCATCCGATCCAAAATACATTCATATGTTCTCTTTCATATGGTGCTCATCTGTTAATGATTTTCAATCGAATGGCAATCCGATCAGATGACCATCCGATCGGAGGGCCATCCGATCCAAAACAACTCATCATCACATGTTTGTCTGTATTGAGCTATACTGATCATCACTTTGGGACGAATGTCAACCGATCAGATGATCATCCGATCCAAATGCTCATGTAGTGTACTGTTTTGATTTTTAAAGGTTTGTCTCATCCGATCGGATGACCATCCGATCGGATGGCCATCCGATCACCAGTACTGAGTAAGAGTGTTGTAGAGGGTTTCCAGTGTTAGAAAATTTTTGTGTTTTTTAAAATTTGTCATTTGTCACTTTATGTCTCGAATTTAGTGTAGACTCTAACGTTGAGAATTCTTGCAGACAAGAGCATTTGATTGGCATCCAAATCACAACATCTACTGTGTTTTGGAAGAAAATTATGTGAACATGGAACCATTCAAAGATATGGTGACATTTTTAAAAGAAAGTAGGATTGCCAAGGCATTGAGTGATAGGACGAAAGTTTATGAGTCTCATGTGAGAATGTTCTGGAAGTCGGTGAGGTATGATGAGAAAGAAAAGATGACATATTCGGCAGCACAGAAAAAGGACGAGAATGATAAGGATATTGATGTGGAAGTTAAGTTCAATGTGGGAGACGTTAGGAGAGTATTGGACTTAAGAGATAGTGATAATGACCCTATTATCGTTCCAGAAAAGTTATGCAAGGGTTTATGGTTCAGAATGGGATTTTCTGGACACGTAAATGATAAATATCTCAAGTCTAAATTTTATCGTCCATATAAGTTTTTGGTACATTGTGTAGTACAAGCATTATCTCACAGGAAAGGAGCATAAGACGAGACGTCTGATTACTGTGACAACCGTAAAAAATCCAGGTATCCGTACAATTTAATTAATCTTGATTAATGCTTAATGACTGTGCTGAATTATAATTAACTACTTTCTGATTACTGCATCATACTCACATGTGCATCACATATTGCATAATGACACATCATTGTTACATACAAACTTTATTGACAAGAATGATGCACAAAGCACAGTTAGCACAGTTAGCGGATAACTCAGAAAAATGCTGACAGGACTCAGCACATAGACAGATAATACAATGAGACACGGAATGAGCCAGAAACCAAGTATTACACTAGTATAGTGTGTAGGAAAGTGAGGATCACAAAACTGCTTTTCTAAGTGATAGTTTAAGTGCCGGAAAGTGCCTAAAACTCACCCAAAGTGCTGAATTCAGCATAATTCAACAAAAATCAGCATTTTAACAAGCTAGTATCATGTAAAAATATGACTAAATGGTCCTGAATGCTTTCCTAAGTGTCGGGAATTAAAATGTCACAAAAGAGTACATAAAGAACACTAAACGGTATAGTTTAGCGCATTAACGAACCAGTATACAACCGAACAAGCGAACACTACCCGAAACATCAAAATTATACTAGAAGCATTGTTTTAAAGTTTCCAAGCTAGTTATGGGCCCCGAACACCCTAACACACTATATAACACATAATACACATAACACCTAGCTATTATACTTAGAATCTAACTTAACCTCCTAACATACCATCACTACACAACCTATACCCCCCCCCCCTCTTGGAGACGGTCACCAAGGGTGGACCCACCCTTGATCTTCCTTAATTTCATTTGATTTGTTAAGAGATCTTGATTTGTACTTGGGAAACATATTATCCAATGATTAACCACTAAACATGGTTATAAGTAGAACATAATGGAATTAGAACTCATTATCTTTCACCCACTAAACATACACTTAACACTCCTCCCTCTCCCCTCCATTCACGACCGCAAGCACCACCACCCACCATCATCATCATTCATTAATTCTCATCCATTCCAAGGTGTTCACAAGGTGTTAGAAGCAAGATTTAGAAGCTTGGAGCTCTTGGAGATTGAAGGACCACTTCCATTTGCTTTTATCCATCACATTTACCATCTTCATCTTCTTTGGTTCTTCCCTAGCCCTTGTGCTAGTAGTAAGCCTCTTGCAACTTGAATTTACTTCTTAATTAGTTGGTTAAAAGATGTTATGTGATGAAAAATCATGAGGAACACTAATGAACAAAATGTTAATCTCTAACATAAAGCTCAAAACCATAAGAATACATATTGTTTAGTGTTGTTTTGCTTCTTGATGATTGATTATTTGTGTTTGTGATGTTAAACATCATATGGAACTTACTAGATTGCGATTAAACACATGATCTAGCAAGTTGTGGTGATGATCTTGTGAAAAACCAAGATGATCATACCTTAGGTTTCTCATGAACTTGAAAATGAAAATGATTTTGTGAATGATGAAGTATGTAACATGTTACTAGTCATAAACTTTGATGATTTCAAAATTAGTTTTCTCAAGAAACTAAAGTTATACACAAGATTTACCTAATCATGGATTTTAAAGAAACTAACCATGTTTTTAGTGGTGAATCAAGTATAGAAATACATTGTTAACAAGAAAAATACAAGAAGATTGGTTTTTGAAAAATCATCATACAAGTTGTAAAAGACTAATTTTATAAGAATAGGATTTACAAACAAATAATCATATTTTTAAGGGTAACTAGGCTTACTAAAAACACTAGTAAGTTACTACAAGTTTTCATAAAAGTTCAAGTTCATGTTGTTGTGTAAATTACATAATTTTGGCACTAGGTAGGTATTGATTGAATTGTTGATTGTTTGAGATGATTTTAAAAAGAAAATTATATGCTTTGATAGCATGGACACCTCCATTTTTAAGGGAAACTATGGCAAAATTTTCTAAAAATATAAACACTTAGAAAAATATTTTCAAACAAATATTTACAAGTGTGTTTTGACCATGAGTTTTCAATATAAACTTTGCCATAATTTTGTTGCAAAAATACAAATATTGGAGGTTGGTTTTTATAAATAAAAATGGCTAGATATATATTAAAGACACATGTGTGAATATTTGTATACTTTGTGTATTAGTTATATTATTTTAGGATTTGAAATAATATAACTTAACAAATACCAAGAAATTATAATCCAAATATTACCAAAAATAATAAGGAATAAATACACAAGTTACACACAAAATATTGGCAAACCGAACGATAGAGTGTAACTTACCAAATATTCCGGAAAATATGTTTACAAAATATATTTTGGTAAATAATATTTTGGATACAAAGAAATAAAAATATGATTTTTTTTTTCAAATATTACCAAGTTATATCATATTTTTGACAAGGAGAAAATATATTATTTTTGGGAAGTATAAATATGTTTTCTTGGAATTACTAGGAAATATAATATTTTTGGGAAAATATATATTTTCTTGGAATACATTGTTTTTGGATAAAAATAAGTTTATATATATTTTCTAAAGTTAGACTTGAAAATATATTATTTTGGAACTACAAATATTTTTGCCAAAAGGAAAAATTATAAATAATTTTTCTAAGTAATAATTCTTAAATATATATATTTTGGGAAATATATATACTAGGGGCTTGTATTAGAAATAATATTCCGGAAAGTCTAACACGAAATTTAGTATAAGAATACTTAACGATTACAAGAAAATACGTATTCTCGTACGTATAAACTCACACCGGAATACGACACCGATACATGGCAAAAATATACAATTTCAAGTACAAATATACCCATCCTTGGGAACGAAATACAGGTATAAATACTTGAGAAGTATTATTACGAAAATATTGTCTAACAATTATTCCAAAAATTTATAAATATAATTTAAGTTGAAATATTAATTAATTTGACAATAATTATATAAATTGGAATGATATCAGAAACGTAACTCAAAAACATTAATACTAAGACAAGGCACGACCCGTTCGTCTAATAGACGTTAATACGTTGTAGGTAGTCGTGTTTGCTGAAGGAACGTGAGTTACGAGTACTGAAGACGCAAGACTGTGAGTTCATGTCCCCTTTTTTTTTAACTATTTTCAGTTTTATAACTTCGGGGGTGAAATACATGTTACAATTGTTTACAAACGTTTTATACATGGTATGGTTAGCTAAGGAAGGTTACTGCTTGATCATGTGAGTGGTGTGTACAACACTTAAGGCCATTAATCCTTGTCGTAGGACCGAGGGACATGAGTGATAGATCTATTTGGGTGTAGTGAGCCCACACCCATGAGGACCAGGGTGGCCCATGTGGTGACTATGTCCACATACTGAAGCCGCTAGGTTTGAGTTTTCCTGCATCACTTCACACATACCATTGGCCTTGCAAACCATTGGTGATATGTTTTTCCTTATTGCTTCATACCAGGATTTACATACATACATACATACTTTAAAGGTTTATTCATACACACGAACAATCACATGAACTCACTCAACTTTTGTTGATGTTTTCAAATTACATGTATTTCAGAGAACTACGTGGATCTGGCAGGTGTTTGCATGTTTCAAGCTGTGTCATGAATAAAAGATGTCATCCAAAGTCATTAGGGTTTAGGAGATGTATCTTAATCCTGGACGAGATACATGGTTCTAAACTCGGGTTTATTTAAGGTCTTTGTCTAGTCTTCGTGAACTCATTTAAACATGTTGCATGGTTTGTAATTTAAATTTGGAGTCTACGTTTCAGACAATTATGTTGTGGTATTTTCAAACTTAATTTATGGATGAACATCTTATGGTTTAATCATATAGTTGTTGTTATGATTAAATGCTATGGTATTAAGAAAGTCACACCATAATCACGCTTTCTCAAAAGTCAGGGTGTGACAATTACATCATGAATATCATCACCTATTTAGTTTTGAATAGGCCTTACAACATCTCACAAGTGTTGTTTGACCACGTGGTGGATAATATCAAGGGTGAGAAATACATTATGTATCCAAGGTTCATACAGATGTTGTTGAATGATCAAGTGAAAGACCTTCCAAAGGATCCTGCAGATGAGCTGAAACTGCATCACATGACAGCTGAGACTTTGAGTAGATTGAATCAATATAAAGGTCTGAAAGAAGATCCGGAGCCGGGAGTTAAGAGAATGGTTTGTAAGATTGCAAATCCAGATTATGTTGCACCAGAGAATGATGCATGGAGACATGAGAACAGCAACTCTGAAGATGAGACTGAAAGCTTAAGTGAGATGCATGAGAAGAAGCTTAGGTATTGGTTTGTGAAGGATGGAAAGAGAAAGAGGACTCCAAAGGTTTCTCCAACAGTGACTGCACCTAAAAAGACTACACCGAAGATTGTTGTTAAGGGTATAGTGGAAAGGGGAGTCACATAACAGGTTGATAGATTGTTTTTATCATATGATTTACTAATAAATGTTGATATTTGTTTTGCAGAGCCCTCAAAGAAGAAATCACCTCCAAGGCTTGTTGATGAAACCGTGCTTGATCCAGCAGATGTTATTCAAGGAGGTGTTGATTTGATGAAAGAGACATTTGAAATTTTCTTAAAGAAGAATGAAGAAGCTGAAGCTGCTAAAGCTACAAAGGCTCATGATTCAAGTGTTGAAAAGGTTGATGAATCTTCTGCAAAGAATGTTGAAGCAGAAAGATTAAAAGAAAAGGAAGCTGAAGGAGTTGCTCACACAGATTCAAGTGATGCTGATAGTGAATCAAGCGATACAGAGCCTAAGATTGATACTTCGAAGATTGGTGTGGGAAAGATTACTTTGAAAAAGAATCCTAAGAAGAAAAAGAAAGGTCCTGATGAAGAGGATTCGACATACATTCCTACACCTCAAGCAGAGAAAAAGAAAGGCGTTCTAAAACTAAAAGCAAACCCTAAAGGTGTTATTCCTAGGAGGGGGTCAGAGCAAGAAAGGGAGCAGCATCAGTTCCTGAGATTCAGAGTGGTAAAAGTGAAAAGCATGTTGAAACATCAAAGGGTCCTGAAGTTGAAAAAGTTCAAAGTGTTCAAACTCCAGAAGTGCAACAAGTTCAAAGTACTCCAGAGGTTGAAGTTGAAAGTGTTAAAGCACCTGAGGTTCAAACAACAGAGGGTCCAGAAGTTGTAAAGCATGTTGAAGCTGAAAAAGATGATGATGAAGTACAATTTATGGGTGAAAGAGAGTCTACTCCACCACCACCTCTAGAAAATCCAACTATTCATATTCATGATGATCCAGAGCAATCACAACCAAAGAAAGTTACTTCACCTGGTTTGTTTGAAGGTTTTCCAAACATTCAAGGTGAATTTATTGATGATATTCTTACTGGAGGCGAATACGACATGTTTCATGATGGAAAGATCAAGGATTTAATGAACAAAATGATACTTTCACAGATCAAGCTAAAGTCATTGAAACTATCACTGCAGAATTTGAAGAAGTCAATGCAAAGTATGAGCTGATGAATGAAACAAACAAGACGCTGCATCAAATGCTTGATGATCTTCATGAGTCGTCTTCTAATGAAAACAAAATTCTAAGGCAATAAATAGAAGCGTTGAGAGCAGACAAAGCTATAAA
Organism: Helianthus tuberosus; assembly: GCA_030545235.1. NCBI lineage: Eukaryota > Viridiplantae > Streptophyta > Magnoliopsida > Asterales > Asteraceae > Helianthus > Helianthus tuberosus. The sequence continues at coordinate 63,825,159 of CM060451.1, read as the reverse complement.
AGACGAACAGTTAAACATGTTATATGTTGTAGTAGAACATAAGCTTGGGATCAATGTCCAAGCTGTGTACAATGATCTGGAGATACAAAGGGTTGAACAGAGAAGAATTCAGAGAGAAAAAGAGTTGGCTGAGGAAGCAACTCAGAGAAAGAAAGGATTGGTGATAGATCGTGAAGAAATACTTGGATCGTCTAGTCAACAAGCTCAAACTGAAGCTGAAGGTGCTGATGTTGAAATGACAGAAGCCGAAGTGAATGTGAATGATGGGAATGAAGCTGATCCAGAACCAGGGTTTATCATTGTTGGTGAATCTGTATCTCGACCTTATAGCTTGAAAGAGATAACTCGTTTAGTGAAAGCCTATCAACGAAGGCAAAAGGCGAGAAGGGCACAAGGTGAAATTGATCTTGATGTAAAGCTGATTTGCTGGAAAGATGAGGAAGAGGAAAAGGATCCAGAACTTAAAGATATTCTTGATGCAGTTGAAAACTATGATCCTTCATGGGATGATTTCAAGGATGACGATAATGATCACAGAACATCTGGATTATTGGTGAAGCCTCCGGCTCAACATTCAATTGATGATTTTCTTAACGATGAGCTTAATGAACTAGTGGAGGATCAGCAGCAGGAGTCTTCTTCTTCTAGCAAACACCACGCTGATCAGGTATCCTAACACAACCCAAAGTTATATATTTACATGCTGCATTTGAAGGGGAGTTAGAGGTACCTAGGACCAAAGAAGAGATGCTAGAGGAATTGGGGTTAGATGACGGGAATTTAAAATTTAATATAGAGGATGAGATTCCATCGTCGCCAGAGAAAGAGTATGAATTTAAGTTTGCAAATGAAGCTGATAATTTTGATCATGTTGAGCTTGAAGAAGGTTCTGATATATCTGAAGAAGATATACCTTTTCACTACTCTGGTGTTGTCGATACATTTCCTACATTTGCCGAGATGTTCAACTCACAGAATGAAGATGAATTACGTAGGAAAGTGGTTGAAAAGATTAGCACTGAAGGTGTTCCTGAGAAAGTTCCACAAGAAACATTGTTAGAAGGCAGAAAGAACAGGTTCAATGTCATTTTAAAGGAAAGGAAGTTCAAGAGACCTCTACAATACTTCACGGATCATCCAGATAAATCTTTGGGTGATATTCTTTCTTGGGGTTATCTTGAAGACTTGAAAGTGTATGCTATAAGAAGGGAACAAGGGGTACAGTAATTTGAGTTCTTGTCAGATATCAAGACACTCCCGTGGTGGGATGTGGAAGAATTGGTGCAGACTAGAAACATTAAACAGTTCTACTATGGTCTAGATGTAAAGATCCATGACCAGAAGCTATGGAACTACATTAAGCACCAGGCAAAGAATAGATTTCCTGATTGGAATGTGACAACTGGCAAAAATAATGGTAATTCCGTACAACTTAAGCACTTGATTTAACGTTTAATTTCTCTCATTACGATGTAATTACTGCATGATTAGGTTGTATAAGATCTAGCAATCATAGGACATGAGTAAAAAGGCTAAACAATATTAACACAATCGCCATGTTGCGAGAAAGCCGCAAACTATGTCCTAATATGTGGGCAAAATGCTGAAAACACTATTCACCTGAGCACATTATTCATGCCAGCAAGTTCCAGAAACAGTCGGAACGAGCGACGAAGGGCATGGATGCACTTGGTAGATGGAATACAAATAAAAATCCCGAATTAGGGGCACTAAATCATTGAAACACTTCAACTTTCCGCTAAACGCGTACGAATACATTTTGTCCGTTCTGCGCCAACATATAACCAAAATAAAGCGTCCGTGACACTAAAATCTATCATTTCAGTATCCTTAAGACTTATAATAAATGTATACACCTCAAATGGGCTCATGGATATCAACGAAAGACTCGAATCACAAGTTTCCGGTACTGCGTCGCAACTATCACAATTTCGCCGTCTTCGCGCCGACGAACTAGTTAAACACATTTTCGCCACCCAAACCACTAAACTAACATTCTAGCAAACTAGTTAAGCACATTTTGACATAAAAAAAATTGCCAGAACGTTTACGGTGCAAGAACTTATCAAACCTCCTAAACCCCTAAACTTTTATAACTATCTTACAACTTTTACTATATATAACTTTTATTAAAAAAATAATAAAAAAAGCCAAACAACCCCCCCCCCCCAATCGGTCAACATGGGGCCCCACCCCATGACCTACTAATTTCAAAATGTTGGCCAAGAGTATGGTGGAAAGATTATAATGAAACTTGAAAGATTGAAACCATACTTATCCTTTCATATCAACACCTTCACATCATTTTTATCATCCTTTCAAACACCAACATCCCTTCCTCCTTCTCTCATGATTACGGCAGCCCCCAACCCCCATAAACCCTTCATTTTGATCCACAAAAATCACCATTTTAACCCCTAAAAACTCATTTTAAGATCATCCATGGAAGGTGCATGCATGGAGGACACTTAGGGCTTTGTTTGGAGCATAATCACTTCCTAATCACTTGTGAAAAGTTGTAAGCCACTTTCTTATCATTTTTAAGTTTGTTATTATGTGTAGATCATGAAAGTACTAGTTGATCATCTTGAAAATCAAGCAAAATTTAACTTAAAACCCTAAACAAAACTTTACAACTTACTAATCATGAAGTATTATGTGCTTATTATGTGTTCTAGGTTTGTATGAGTTGTGTGATCATGATGATTTTTGTTAAAGTATGATGATTAGTCATGAGATTTATGATGATCATGTTATTTATTTAGTGTAGTAACTTATATAAGTGATGATCTTGTTATATTAAGCTTAAAAATATGATTTAAACAACTAGATGTTTAAATCATGAAAGATCATCATCATTATGTTCATGAGCTCTACATATATATGGTAAATTGAAAATGATTTTTAAACATGTTTTGAATACGTGGGAAAAACGCCATAGTTTAGGGAAACTATGGCGAAATTTTGTAAAAAAATCTAATCACGATTAAAACGAGATTAATGGGGTGATTAACATGGATAACCATGATTAGTAAACTTAATTGTGATTAGCGACTCTAATCATGATTATACAAACCCTAATGACAATGGTTAAGCTATAACCATACAAGAGTTTATTGAAAACACTACAAGTTATTTTTATGATAAATGGGTAAAAATTATAAGAATAACAACCAATATAATTTTTGGAGAAAATTATATGTATATACTTCAAATACTTTATTTGATGTATAAAGTGTGTATATTATGTGTATGTATTAGCCTTAGGAATACATGCAAAAATGTTAAATATAATACACATGAACAATATACACTTACAAATAATCGAAACCCCACAAACATTCGCAAGCATGACGATGGCCGGGAACCTTCGCGAACACCCGAAACACACTTGTGTAATACCATAACTCAAGGCGTGAACATCGGACGACGCTTTATGTGTCATCGGCGAAACGGACAACTTCGACACAAAAACTACATATATTAACCGAACATTGCGACAAGTTCAAAAATAAACTATTTTTAGAGACTTCATATATATATCAACGACAACGAAAGCCGAAAAGTTCAATAAGAAGAATAACACTAAGGGTGGTTCTAAAAATTTACTAATATGGTTATATCATACTTAGTAAAAATTTGTCACAAATATTGGTCTAGATTTTAAAACGTTGGACTTTTAAAATTGATTTTGGGCTTAGAATAACATAAATGTTGGGCTAAGCCCAATACCATAAATACATGGGCAAAGGCTCATTTCCTAAAATACTTATAAAAGCCCACTTGCAATAACTTATGGAACCAGGGCTAGGCCCAAATGCCCTAAGACATGGTTTAAGCCCAAACCACTAAATTGTGGGCTAAGCCCAAAGTAAAATACATGTACATTTTTATAAATATATATTGTACAAGTACATTATAAATACGGTATACCTACACGTATAATACGGTATACCTACGCGTATAAATACGATATACCTACACGTATAATACGGTATACCTACACGTATAAATACGGTATACCTCCGCGTATAAATACGGTATACGAACACGTATAAAGCGCAAATATACAAGTATACATACGGTATTTGTATATGCATAAAAGACTCTAGTACATGATGATATACTCACATACACTTGTTGAAGTGTACTCTCTCACTAATGCCGTACGCATACGACGACGTATTTCGACGATAAAAATAAATAGTTTCAACACTTTGATCAAGTAAAGATATACACTTATATTTGTGTAAGAAATATAAAGTCTCGAATCAAAATATACCAGAAACAAATGCCAATATATTATTAAATTACACAAGTGTTCCAAAAACGAAATGAAAATAATAAACGTTCAAGATGAACAATGAGTACAGGGTCTAGGAAGGACCGATGTGTCTAATGAGTTAGAACCCTTGTAGGTTGACTCGCGTTTACGGAACACGTTGATTGAATATCTCTCTCTCAGGAACGCAAAGCTGTGAGTTCATGCCCCCCTTTTCTCTTAACTGTTTTCGGATTTATAACTCTCGGTGGTGAAATACATGTTACAAATGTTTCAAGGGGTATGATTTGGCTATGAAATGAACTATTAGATCATGTGAGCATAGACTGAAACTGAAATGCCATTAACTCTTATAAGAAATATGGACAAAGGTTAGATCTAACGGGTACGGCCGAGCCCCACTCATAGTCCATTAGTGACTACTTAGAGTGCTTTTGTGTCCCAGTCAAGGTGATTCGACAACGGTCAAGTGGATTTGACACAATCAAGGTGATTTGACACAGTCAAGATGATTTGATACAGTCGAGGGGATTCGCCACAGTCGAGGGGATTCGACACAGTCGAGGGGATTCGACACTAATAATAGCCCACTCGGGTTGGGTACTCCCTATGTCTTCACATATATTAATGTCCTTGCAAAACATTAAATGATCTGTTCATAGACGCTATACATACCTGCTTGTTATAAAAGATCTCTCTCATGTTTAAAGGTTTAATTGGAGCTCATTCAAAACACATGAACTCGCTCAACTTTTTTTGATGTTTTCAAACTCACATGTATTTCAGGAAACAAGATGGATCTTGGGCGCTGGTGTTGTTTTCAAGATGTAAAGTTCAAGTTAGATGTCATCCACTTTTGTTAGTTTGTAACTTAACCTGAGGTTATGTTGGTTGAAACTTAAATGACTTGTGTTTGTAATGTTTTAAAACTTATGAGTGGATGAACATTATTTTAATCATATAGTTGTTTATTATAATCGAATGCAATGAAAACCGATCAAGTCATACGCACACGCTTCCGCAAAAGTCAGGGTGTGACAGGTTGGTATCAGAGCCTCGATGGTAGTGAACTAGGATTCCTTCTCGAGTCTAGTATACAATCACTAGGATCATCTCATGAAAACCTTTTGTTTTTGTAAAATGTTTTTCCTTGCATTTTCGAAAGAACCAAGATCCATAAATCAAACATTTTTCATAGGAAAGACAAAGCAAGGACATTAGTAGGGAGGGAGAATACCCCGACTAATGTGCCAATTGAGGTATAGTCTATATGAGATAGACTTGCCAAAGACGAAATGACCCACGAAAGAACAAACAAGAGTTATATGTAACATGTTGCATTTATTTGCATGTATATACTAAGTAACATTATTAGTCATTAATATATATGCATATATGTATACGGAATAATTATTGACGGGAACGAGATACCTTCGACTTTGAATCCTATTATTATTCTTGACTCGCACAATGAGACTATCGACCTCGCGTTTATTGCGAAGCTTATGGCTAATGTAGTTACCAAACAAGACCTTGAGCTTGATTCCGTAGAAGATGGGCTGTTCTTCCCTCTCGAATGCGAAGGTGCCTGACTACGGCAGTGATGGCGAGGCGGAGGAGGTAACCTTGGACAACAACCTTATCAGTAAGACGAGGTCCCTGTGGCTTTTACGAAACATGATGGACGACACTCTTGTCCAGACAAGGAAGATGAGGTACTCATCTTGAAGGTGCCCCTCCAACTACTATTGTTAGGAACTCTCTTTATTCCTACTTCGTCTAAGCATTATGCCATTTCACGCGTAACGACAACGGACGTTGGTGCGTGGACCATTATAAAGGTCCTTTCCATGTTGAAGGTATGAAGACAGTAGTGTCCCTTCTCTGAATGATCGGCTGCTTTGAACGAGAGAAAATTAGTGTGACCATGCAAGACAATTTATTATTACCGGGGCCCACGTAATAACAACTTGTAGTGCATGGAAATCCTGGTGGGCTCTGCGGGTCAAGCAAATGATCACTACCTATTTGAAATTCTTAAGTTTTTCCAAATCTCCATCTAGTAGAACACGAACCGAAATAGTTACTATAACACTCTATAAAGTAGGAAGTCTGTCTTTGCCTACTTCATGCCTAACACTCCTACCCGTAATACGAGTCGTTTGGGAGCCGGTATCTAAGTAGGTGAAAATGGCTAACACTCAGAAAAGATTCTCCTCATCCTTCACCTCACATGCACCCTATTACCCACTACCTATATCGCCACCGCCACCACCAACACCCCTACCAGTAACTCTACACTCTCTATCCCGTAGCACCCCATCGTTTGAGTAGTGCATTCGCGCCTTGGAAAAACCGCTCTACGGTTGCTACAAGGCACAATTCTATTCCGAGGAAGAAGTCACGTACCCTCACGACCTTATCTCTGCGTTTTCACTATCACCCCTATACGTGGTAGTAACGCACAACCCCCCACCTTTTGGGAAGTATGCCCGTTTTGTAAAAACTAAAGACCCAAGAAGACCAATGTAGAAGGAAAATAGTCACTACTTTTGTATTATGCAGCTTGTGTTACCGAGGTGATATAACCTCGAGTCCATTTTGTTTTTCTTCTAAAAACAATGTATCAAGTTGTCAAACATATACGAAAGCTCGGCGGTTGTTTTCTTATTTATACATTGTCGATTATATGTGCATGTGATATTTGTGTGATTACATGTTTGCTTGCTGTGATGATTATTCATGTTGTATATGTATATATACATATATACTTCATAGGCAATTATTTGGTGAATGTTGTCTAACCTACCCGATACTTTTTTAGGGAGGAAATGCCGCCCAGACGTGACACTAACACTAACACGTTACCAAGGACAGAAGCCGAGCTTCAGGAACGGATATCACACGCAATTGCACAGCACAAGGCCAACCGCTCCGGACACAGCGGTGGCACTTTCGGAAATAACCCTCCAACTGGTTGTACTTATAAGCAATTCCTGGATTGCAAACCCCTAAACTTTGATGGCATGGGAGGTGCCGTCGCTTTTGTTCGTTGGGTTGAAAAGACCGATTTCGTGCTAAGAATGAGCAAATGTGCACCTGAACAGAGAGTCACTTATATTTCTGGGTTGTTTTTGGATGGTGCACTCTCCTGGTGGAACCTCCAAATTCAAACTCTTGGCGAACCTACTGCATATGCGCTCATCTAGGATGAGCTTAAGGAATTAATGCGCAAGAAATACTGTTCAAGAGCTGAAATCCAGAAACTGGAAACCGAATTCTGGAATCTGAAGATGGATGGACCAAAGGTTGCCGAGTATATTCAGCGTTTTCATGATTTATCAATGGTCGTTCCCTATCTTGTCGAGCCAGAATTCAAGAGAATCGAGCGGTTTATTTGGGGACTTGCGCCTCAAATCCTGAGCATGGTTACTGCCGCAAAGCCTCCAACCATCGCAGAGGCTATCGATTTGAGCGTTATACTTACTGAAGAAGCTCTTCGTATGGGAAAGTTTTCGAAATCTGAGACAAACAAGAAAGAGACTCACGTGGAGTCATCGGGCGACAACAAAAGAAAGTTTTCAAACCTGAAGAAAGGCACACAAGTAATTCATGACCACTCAAATGCAAACAAAAGAAGGGAAGCAAACCCGCCTCATGGCATGAAAGCTTATGGAGCCACCAATAAGGCCAGTGGTAAGGTTTATTTGGGGACGAAGCCGAGATGTGACGAATGCAAGTTTCACCATGAAGGTCGATGCCTAAGACCTAAGTGTGACAGATGTGGAAAAGAGGGACACAACAAGGATGCCTGTTGGGCAAGACATCCCAACCGAGGAGGAAACGATAGCTACAACCAAGGCGGAAACAACAATGGTAGAGTTCTAGGTTGCTTCAATTGTGGTGGCGTGGGGCACATTAGAAAAGATTTCCCCAAGAAGAACAAAGCAAGGAAAAGACTTCACGATCGGAGCTCGTGAAGCACGCCAGGATCCCAATGTGGTTACGGGTACGTTCCCTATTAATCAACACTCTACATCCATTCTGTTTGATAGAATTTAAGAATACACTTGGCCTAGTTTCAAGTAAGCTAGACGTCCCGTATTCTATAGAATTGGCAAATGGAAAGTTAGTTAAAACAAATGAGGTGATTAAGGGTTGTATTTTGGAACTTAGAGAGCAGGAATTTTCTATTACCTGTTGACTTGGGAAGTCATGATGTTGTAGTCAGCATGGATTGGCTACCCAAGAGTAGAACCGAAGTTGCTTGTCATGAGAAAATCATTCGCATCCCACTTACGAATGATGAAACACTATGGTATGCGGCCTTCATGCAGTTGATGCAAGGACGCTGGGCCCCATAAGGTGGTGGATTGCGACATCCCACATTGGTCATAAAGGCGCAGAAGTGCCTCCGAAAGGGGTGCATAGCCATCCTTGCTCATATTGTCGATAAGGAGACCAAGGAGCCGAAGCCAGAAAACATCCCCACTGTGAAGGAATTTCCAGAAGTCTTTCCCGAAGACTTGCTTGGGTTACCTCCACAGCAACGAATGGAGTTTTGGACAGACCTAGTGCCAGGAGCGGCACCGGTGGCAAAGGCACCTTATCGATTAGCTCCGTCCGAGATGCAAGAACTATCGACTTAACTGAAAGCGTTGCTAGACAAGAGAATTTATCGGCCGAGCTTCTCACGCTGGGGAGCTCCAGTGTTGTTTGTCAAGAAGAAGGATGCCAGTTTTCGTATGTGCTTAGACTACAGGGAGTTAAACAAGCCAACCAATCAAGAATCGGTACCCCTTACCGAGAATTGATGACTTGCTCGACCAATTTCAAAGTTCTAGCTACTACTCCAAGATCGACTTGAGGTCGGGACATCATCAACTGCGAAAACAAGAAGAAAGTATTCCTAAAACGACCTTTAGGACTCGCTATGGACATTACGAGTTCCTTGTCATGCCGTTTGACTTAACAAACGCACATGCAGTATTCATGGACCTCATGAATCGGGTGTGCAAGCCATACCTGGATAAGTTCGTGATTGTGTTCATTGATGACATTCTTATTTTCTAGAAGACCAAGGAAGAACATGAGCAACATCTGCGAGCCATCCTTGAGCTTTTGAGGAACGAACAGTTGTATGCTAAGTTGTTAAAGTACGAATTCTGGATTCATGAGGTGCAATTCTTAGGTCATATGGTGAACGAGAATGGAATTCATGTCGACCCTGCCAAGATCGAGGCAATCAAGAACTAGGAAGCCCCAAAGACGCCAACTGAGATGCGACAATTTCTGGGGTTAGCAGGCAATTACAGACGATTCATAGATAATTTTTCAACTATTGCCCATCCGTTAACGTTCCTAACCCAGAAAGATAGGAAATTGGATTGGGGAAAGAAACAAGAAACAGATTTACCGACATTGAAGAATACACTTTGCAATGAACCTATCTTATCTTTGCCTTACGGTACCGATGGATTTGTGGTATATTGTGATGCTTCTCGACAAGGTCTTGCTTGCGTGGTGATGCAACGAGACAAAGGAATCGCGTACGCGTCACGTCAATTGAAGGTGCATGAGAAGAACTATACCACGCACGACCTTGAACAAGGTGCAGTGAATTTCGCGTTGAAGATTTGGCGTCATTACTTGTATAGAAAACGCAGCACAATCTTTACTGATCACAAGAGTTTGCAGCATATCTTTGATCAGAAGGATTTGAATATGAGACAACTTAGATGGGTTGAACTGTTGAATGATTACGACTGTGAGATTAAGTATCACCTGGACAAGGCAAGCGTTGTAGCAGACGCCTTGAGCCGCAGGGAGTGCGCAAAACGACTAAGGATGCGAGCCTTGGAGATGACCATACAGACGAATCCCACTACTCGGATTCGTGAGGCTGAGCAACAGGCGCTCAAACCAGAGAACCTACAAGCTGAAGCATTACGTGGAATGGGAGCGCAATCGTTGCCCAAGGAAGATGGAATATTGTACTCCCTGAAGCGAATTTGGGTTCCATTCTTTGGCGACCTACGGACTATTATTTTGGACGAGGCTCATAAGTCAAGGTACTCTATACATCCGGGATCAGATAAAAGGTACCAAGACTTAAAAGTATTTTATTGGTGGCCTAACCTTAAGGGCGACATTGCTACTTATGTCGGAAAAATGCCTTACATGCGCTAAGGTTAAGACGGAATATCAAAAGCCTTCAGGATTACTACAACAACCTGAAATTCCCGTATAGAAATGGGAACAAAGCGATGGACTTCATTACTAAGTTACCCCGAACCTCGAGAGGTCACGACATGGGTTGGGTAATCGTTGATCGACTTACGAAGTCCGCACATTTTTTTACCCACCTGTGAGAAGAATAGCACTTTGAAGCTAGCCGAAATATATCTTATGGAGATCGTGGCACAGCACGGTGTGCCTGTTTCAATTATATCGGACCGAGAAGGTCGGTTCATGTCAAGGATTTAGCAATCATTCCAAAAGGCCTTTGGATCACAACTGAATCTTAGTATAGCCTTTCACCCTCAAACGGACGGTCAAAGTGAACGGACGATACAAACTTTTGAGGACATGCTACGTGCTTGTGTGATGGATTTGGGTGGAAATTGGGATACTCACTTGCCCTTAGTGGAGTTCTCATACAATAATAGTTATCACACTAGTATTCAGGCCGCCCCATTTGAAGCATTGTATGGACGAAAGTGTCGGTCCCCGCTATGTTGGGTGGGGACCGGGGATAAACAACTCATTGGCCCGGAATTAGTCCAGGAGACTATGGACAAGATCATTCAAATACGAGACCGTATCAAGGCGGCTCGTGATAGACAAACAACTACACAAACAAAAGACGCAAACTACTATCCTTCGAAGTCGGAGACAAAGTTTTGTTGAAAGTCTTACCTTGGAAGGGCGTTGCTAGATTTGGTAAGCGCGGAAAATTAAACCCACGACACATAGGACCTTTTGAAATCCTAGAAAAGTTTGGTACCATTGCCTATAAACTGAATTTTCCGGAGGAACTCAGTAGCGTACACGACGCGTTTCATGTGTCGAATCTTAAAAAGAGTCCTACCCAAGAAACAGTAACCATCCCAGCGGACGAGATACATGTCAATGATAAACTCCAATTTACTGAAGAACCTGTTGAGGTTACGGAATGGAAGGTCCACAAGACACGTATGAGTCGTAGGAAGCTAGTTAAAGTTCGTTGGAACTCGCGTCACGGCCCCGAGTATACGTGGGAACGTGAAGATCAAATGAAATCCAAGTACCCTCACCTGTTCCAAGACTCCCCTGCAACCAGTAACACGACTTGAATTTTGGGACGAAATTCTTTTAACGGGGGGAGAATGTGACAACTGGCAAAAATAATGGTAATTCCGTACAACTTAAGCACTTGATTTAACGTTTAATTTCTCTCATTACGATGTAATTACTGCATGATTAGGTCGTATAAGATCTAGAAATCATAGGGCATGGGTAAAAAGGCTAAACAATATTAACACAATCGCCATGTTGCGAGAAAACCGCAAACTATGTCCTAATATGTGGGCAAAATGCTGAAAACACTATTCACCTGAGCACACTATTCGTGCCAGCAAGTTCCGGAAACAGTCGGAACGAGCGACGAAGGGCATGGATGCACTTGGTAGATGGAATACATATAAAAATCCGGAATTAGGGGCACTAAATCATTGAAACACTTCAACTTTCCGGTAAACACGTACGAATACATTTTGTCCGTTCTGCGCCAAAATATAACCAAAATAAAGCGTCCGCGACACTAAAATCTATCATTTCAGTGTCCGTAAGACTTATAATAAATGTATACACCTCAAATGGGCACATGGATATCAACGAAAGACTCGAATCACAAGTTTCCGGTACTGCGTCGCAACTATCTCAATTTCGTCGTCTTCGCGCCGACGAACTAGTTAAACACATTTTCGCCACCCAAACCACTAAACTAACATTATAGCAAACTAGTTAAGCACATTTTGACATAAAAAAAATTGCCAGAACGTTTACGGTGCAAGAACTTATCAAACCTCCTAAACCCCTAAACTTTTATAACTATCTTACAACTTTTACTATATATAACTTTTATTAAAAAAATAAATAAATAAAAAAAGCCATACCCCCCCCCCCCAATCGGTCAACATGGGGCCCCACCCCATGACCTACTAATTTGAAAATGTTGGCCAAGAGTATGGTGGAAAGATTATAATGAAACTTGAAAGATTGCAACCATACTTATCCTTTCATATCAACACCTTCACATCATTTTTATCATTCTTTCAAACACCAACATCCCTTCCTCCTTCTCTCATGATTTCGGTAGCCCACAACCCCCATAAACCCTTCATTTTGATCCACAAAAATCACCATTTTAACCCCAAAAAACTCATTTCAAGATCATCCATGGAAGGTGCATGCATGGAGGATACTTAGGGCTTTGTTTGATGCATAATCACTTCCTAATCTTCATTATAAACTTGTGCAAAGTTGTAAGCCACTTTCTTATCATTTTTAAGTTTGTTATTATGTGTAGATCATGAAAGTACTAGTTGATCATCTTGAAAATCAAGCAAAATTTAACTTAAAACCCTAAACAAAACTTTACAACTTACTAATCATGAAGTATTATGTGCTTATTATGTGTTCTAGGGTTGTAAGAGTTGTGTGATCATGTTGATTTTTGTTAAAGTAGGATGATTAGTCATGAGATTTATGATGATCATGTTATTTATTTAGTGTAGTAACTTATATAAGTGATGATCTTGTTATATTAAGCTTAAAAATATGATTTAAACAACTAGATGTTTAAATCATGAAAGATCATCATGATTATGTTCATGAGCTCTACATATATATATATAGATTAAGGACTTTAATGATCTAAACTTGATGTTTTAAGAACTAATAAATGTGATTTTTAAAAGTAACAAGTGATTTAATGAATGGTTATGAAAACCACACTTAAAAGCTTTGGATTTCAAGACATAAAAGTCTTGGATTTTTAAGGAAATATATATATATATATATATAAAAGTGCTCATGAATTAAGAAAATAAGTAGTAGAAATTGTTTACTTAATGTGTAAATTGTTGAGATTAGTAGACTAATGTTGATGGTAAATTGAAAATGATTTTTAAACACGTTTTGAATACGTGGGAAAAAATGCAATAGTTTAGGGAAACTATGGCGAAATTTTATAAAAACAATCTAATCATGATTAAAACGAGATTAATGGGGTGATTAACATGGATAATCATGATTAGTAAACATAATTGTGATTAGAGACTCTAATCATGATTATAAAAACTCTAATAACAATGCTTAAGCGTTAACCATACAAGAGTTTGTTTAAAACACTACAAGTTATTTTTATGATAAATGTGTAAAAATTATAAGAATAACAACCAATATAATTTTTGGAGAAAATTATATATATATACATCAAATACTTTATTTGATGTATAAAGTGTGTATATTATGTGTATGTATTAGCCTTCGGAATACATGCAAAAATGTTAAATATAATACACATGAACAATATACACTTACAAATAATCGAAACCCCACAAACATTCGCAAGCATGACGATGGCCGGGTACCTTCGCGAGCACCCGAAACACATTTGTGTAATACCATTACTCAAGGCGCGAACATCGGACGATGCTTTATGTGTCATCGGCGAAACGGACAACTTCGACACAAAAACTACATATATTAACCGAACGTTGCGACAAGTTCAAAATAAAACTATTTTTAGACACCTCATATATATATCAACGACAGCGAAAGCCGGAAAGTTCAATAAGAAAACTAACACTAAGGGTGGTTCTAAAAATTTACTAATATGGTTATATCATACTTAGTAAAAATTTGTCACAAATATTAGTCTAGATTATAAAACGTTGGACTTTTAAAATTGATTTTGGGCTTAGAATAACATAAATGTTGGGCTAAGCCCAATACCATAAATACATGGGCAAAGGCCCATTTCCTAAAATACTTATAAAAGTCCACTTGAAATAACTTATAGAACCAGGGCTAGACCCAAATGCCCTAAGACATGGTTTAAGCCCAAACCACTAAATTGTGGGCTAAGCCCAAAGTAAAATATATGGACATTTTTATAAATATATATTGTACAAGTACATTATAAATATGGTATACCTACACGTATAATACGGTATACCTACACGTATAATACGGTATACCTACGTGTATAAATACGATATACCTACATGTATAATACGGTATACCTACACGTATAAATACGGTATACCTCCGCGTATAAATATGGTATACGAACACGTATAAAGCGTAAAAATACAAGTATACATACGGTATATGTAAATGCATAAAATATTCTAGTACATGATGATATACTCACATACACTTGTTGAAGTGTACTCTCTCACTAATGTCGTACGCATACGACGACGTATTTCGACGTTAAAAATAAATAGTATCAACACTTTGATCAAGTAAAGATATACACTTATATTTGTGTAACAAATATAAAGTCTCGAATCAAAATATACCAGAAACAAATGCCAACATATTATTAAAGTACAGGGTCTAGGAAGGACCGATTTGTCTAATGAGTTAGAACCCTTGTAGGTTGACTCGCGTTTACGGAACACGTTTATTGAATATCTCTCTCTCAGGAACACAAAGTTGTGAGTTCATGTCCCCCTTTTCTCTTAACTGTTTTCAGATTTATAACTCTCGGGGGGTGAAATACATGTTACAAATGTTTCAAGGGGTATGATTTGGCTATGAAATGAACTATTAGTTCATGTGAGCATAGACTGAAACTGAAATGCCATTAACTCTTATAAGAATTATGGACAAAGGTTAGATCTAACGGGTTCGGCCAAGCCCCACTCATGGTCCATTAGTGACTACTTAGAGTGCTTTTGTGTCCCAGTCGAGGTGATTCGACAACGGTCAAGGGGATTTGACACAATCAAGGTGATTTGACACAGTCAATGTGATTTGATACAGTCGAGGGGATTCGACACAGTCGAGGGGATTCGACACTAATAATAGGCCACTTAGGTTGGGTACTCCCTATGTCTTCACATATATTAATGTCTTTTCAAAACATTAAATGATCTGTTCATAGACGCTATACATACTTGCTTGTTATAAAAGATCTCTCTGATGTTTAAAGGTTTAATTGGAGCTCATTCAAAACACATGAACTCGCTCAAATTTTATTGATGTTTTCAAACTCACATGTATTTCATGAAACAAGATGGATCTTGGGCGCTGGTGTTGTTTTCAAGACGTAAAGTTCAAGTTAGATGTCATCCACTTTTGTTAGTTTGTAACTTAACCTGAGGTTATGTTGGTTGAAACATAAATGACTTGTGTTTGTAATGTTTTAAAACTTATGAGTGGATGAACATCATTTTAATCATATAGTTGTTTATTATAATCGAATGCAATGAAAACCGATCAAGTCACACGCACACGCTTCCGTAAAAGTCAGGGTGTGACATGGAAGCCGCAATTTCCAAAGCAAATTGTCAAATTTTTGAGCACAGGAGAAAGAGATGTTACGTTGAAGATAAAGCCACCGAGATGTTTAAAGAATATGCCATTGCGTGCGATGGAACAGGATTTTTATGAAGATTTCCAAGGTTGGATGTACAATCAGAGCACAGTAGAAGCGGTTATCTCATTATTTGTTAAGACGAAAGGAGAGGCAAGAAGGATCAACGTGTTGAATCCAATGTGGTTGGTAAACTATTCAAAGAAGGGTATTGACTGTCTATTTTTCAACAAGATAGTTTATGATGCTCCAGACAAAGTTCAAGCGCAACAATATCAGAAGATGGCAAACTTGTGCTTTGAAAAGGATATCAACCCAGGTAGATATTGGCTGTAACAACCCGCACGTTCGTGCGTTGTTACTACTCATTATACTCGTTACGCCTAGCACCAGAGATTCAGATCATAATGTAGCTATATCGCATACATCGCTATTTCGCAGTATTTTCGCATATTACGCATACTTTATCGCTATAACACATCACATCGCACACACTAACGCTCACGATGACGTTGAGTAAGGACCTATTCTACCCTCCTCGATGGCCGTGATACGTCCTAACGCAACGCATATTCAAAACAAAACTCGATTGTCGCAACGCAGGCTAGGAAATGTGAATATTTATTTACGACCCTTGTGATTAGTAATAACAAGTATAACTATGTATGGTTATGGGTGTACAAACTATCGCAATGGTTAACAAACAAAACGAAATATCGAAACGCAATTCGCCGGAGACCACCGATCGAATGACCATTCGATCGGATGGCCATCCGATCAGATGACCATCCGATCGGATTGTCACCCGATCGGATTGCCATCCGATCCATGGCACTCCATCACCTTCTCCCCTCTTCACCTATAAATAGCCCTTGTCACATCACTTGACAGTGATGTGACAACTCTCACTCGACCAGCACGCTTTTGGGCTATTTTCTCTCGATTCCTTGCGATTCTTGTAAGTTTCTACCTCAAATCTTGTACTTCTATGATCTACACACACTTATTCATCTTTTTCACCTTTGAATCTCAACTTTTAACCGTGAAATCAACGGATTTGAGGTGTTCTAGGGTGATGTCATCATGGAGTTCTTATAAACTTCAAGTTTTGACCTCATTCCACCAAGAATAACTCAGATCTGAAGGATTTCCACATGTTTTCACAACGATTTTGCATAGATCTAAACATTTTTAAGTTAAAAGGATTGAATGAAGTTTTTCCAACTTTCTTTCAACTCTTTTACATGCAATGCACTCAAAACCGATAGTCGGAGCTCGTTCAGATCTTCTACTCATTTCTTGGTGAAGCGTCGGGTTGAGAACTGATTTCTATCGACGAGATGACCGGTTAACAGGTTGAACACGAACAACCATCAAGGACAGTTAACTGATCGGACGAGGTGGTTCCCATCTGATCTGATGACTTAGCCTTGGTGGAGTTCCATTGTTTAAAATGTTGTCATACCATCTCGATCAAACCGCAACTTTGAAAAATAATCGAGGCAAAACGATCAGATTCGTTGGGACGGATTGCCGTCCAAATGGATTGCCATCCGATCGAACTACTATCCGATCAGATTGCACTTGAGCTCCCATACTTAGTCAACTTTTCAAGACCAACTAAATGCCGAACGGATTGTCGTCCGATCGGATTGGTATTCGATCGAACGGCCATCCGATTGGTTGATATTGGACTTCAACACTTAATCATTTTCATAATTTTCAAGGAACCTCGGTTTCAAACGGATTTCCGTCCGATCGGATTGCTATCCGATCAAGTGACAATCCTGTTGTGAACTTGTTCTCACTAGGTGTCCCGCCAATCAGATCGCTATCCGATCGAACGACCGTTCGATCGAACGACCTGAAAGGTAGAGATCCTTCTCTGTTTTCAAGATGCTACAATGAAAACTTCAAAGCCATCATACACAAACACATCCTTACAAAACGAATGTCATCCGATCGGATTACCATTCGACACTTGGTTCACTCGCCACCGCTTAACGCGTCGTTCAACGCTTACGCTATTATTCTGCATTCAGGCTAATCTCAGACGCGCTCCCTTCAATCCAAGATTGTGTTACTTGGTGAACACGAACTGTGAGTATACTCGAACCCTTTTTATCGCATTTTTGGGTGTAACATACGTTTCTGTCAAATCAAACTAATCGAATGCTTAAACTATTTAACACTTGCGAAGTTTCTAGCAAATCAAACTAATCGAATGCTTAAACTATTTAACACTTGCGAATGACTGAATTACATATTAACACGTGATGCTAGTTACATATGTGCTAGGACTTTTACTCGCGACGTCCCGCCTTAACTAGTATAGTACTATAGTACCCGACGGGGTCTAGTTAGGATGAATAGCAATCGCAATCCTAGCTCGAGTGACTTAGTTGGTAGTATATGTCTTGTATATATGTTAGGTATCCCGTTTATATATGTGGTAATTCGCAACACTTTTATTCTAATATGCTACTTCATCAAAACTTGTATACTCGCCAACACTTTTGTATTGACGTTGTTTTTAACGTATGTTGCAGGTTTAGTCGCAGTCTACATCAAATCAAGCTAGGAAGTCTAGAAACACACCTAAAATCTAGGTTGTCGGATTTGCATTGTTTGAGAGAACATGAAATTCGTGACAGCTTATGTGAATGTATTTGTTTATTAGTATGGGATAATGAATGCATTAAATACTGTCGCAATTTTGTTGTTATGGATTCTCTTGAGCAATCTGATTCGCCTAGTGTCGCGGCTCGATGGTTCCGCCGTCGGTTGGGGTGTGACAGATTGGTATCAGAGCCATAACTATAGGGAATTAGGCCAGACTTGACCTAGTTCGGGTCAATGTCTTAGAAACGACTTAGTCTATAGTCTAGGTACCAACGAGCCGACTCGTGTGAACCGAGTAGGATTCGCACGGGCCTACTTGATACTCTCGTTCGAATCTGCTAAAACTACCACTTCGCGTGAACACTGCATACTACAATTTCACGCGAAAAGCCTTTCCTAGGGCTGGAATATTACTTAGCCTTTCCTAAGGCCAACACAATACACATGTTTTCGAAAATACTCGAATAACACAACCGAGTGATCCAGTCGAGATCAGGCGTTAAAACCAAGAACTCTCGATAAGATCGCTCACTCAGCGCATTTTTCTAGCACGAGAACTTTTCGTTGAGCTAGGAGTGACATCCATAACTCAACGAAAGTCTCCATTCTAAAATCTAGTGGAACTCTCGGACTTATTCGAAGAGCACAACCACAGTTAGGAGCGAAGTTATTAAGTCAGGGGTGAAACCCGTATCTTAATGAACCGTTCCACTCCCTAAAAAATGATTTTCAAAAGCTCTCACCAAGGACTCGACTATAACGATGACTCAAGCAATGCGATGACTAGGAGGAAAAATGCCATGAGCTGCATCCCAGTGGAAGCATAGTCTTCTAGGGCAACGCGCGTGCCCGAACTTGTTGAGTATAGTTGGGTTATCTTGGGTAGTCGACGCCTAAACACCCGAGGCACTCTAATTGTTACGCTTTATGGAACTTATTTACGCTTATGTGTTTACAATTTAAAACTTTATGCTTTATCGATTTCTCAATTTATCAATTTTCGCTCCCTGCTTTATAAACACACAACTCGCACAGCCATCACAATCGAAAATGAAAACCGAATGCTCGCAACAAAACTAATGTCTAATTACTCGCCCTCGCTTTCTCCCTTCAACGCGTCCTCGCGCATTGTATCCCGACATGTATGTGTATAAGTACATACTACAACTAACTATATATACAGCAAATCAATTGTGTGGGAACTTAGGAATTTCGTGTCTCCTATGTGGCTCCTGTGTGAAATCTATTATATTACTCGCAACAAGTTTTGATTGCGCTCAATCGCTTAGCAAACCTCAAAAATCATTATGATCATATCTCACTCCAAATCTCTCTCTGTCTAGATGTCTTCAAACTACTCTACCTCGAGACAAACAGCTAGGAGAAGAGCCAAACGAAGCACCGAGAAGAGGATTGCCTAGCTTGTGGCCAAGGTCATTCCTCAAATTGTCGCTCAAGTGAACTCTCTTAGCAACTCTCGAAACTCGGAAGACTCTAAGACGGAAGCGCCGCAATCTACTTTCCTCTACAAGCACTTCAAAGCCTGTGATCCGATGATTTTCACAGGTGAAGGAGGTGTAACTCAGTTGCTTCAGTGGTTTGATGCCATCGAGGTGACCCTTCGTCAGAGTGGGTGCCCCGAGCACTTTCGTACCACATGCGCTACCGGAGTTTTTCAATCGCAAGCACTCGACTGGTGGACAGCCGAACGTAACAAACATGGGATCTCTGCAGCTTACGCTCTCTCTTGGGATGAGCTGAAAGAGCTCATGAGGAAAGAGTACTGCCCTCCCCACGAAGTCCAGAAACTAGAAGACGAATGTTGGGAAATCAAGCAAGTCAAAGGTGACAATACTGGCTACACCGCAAGGTTCGAACAGCCTAGCGTAATCTGCCCAGGTCAAGTCACTTCAGAAAAAGCCATCACGAAGTACATTCGTGGCTTGCCAGAATGTGTGGGCGATTTTGTCAAAGCTGCAAGACCTGCTACCATAGAAGAAACCTACCGCTTAACCGCAGAAATCAATGACAAACGAGTCTTGGACGGATCCTTCTCCAAGAATTCTGTCAAACAAGCTCAGCAAGCAATCATTATCGATTCTTTTGACGATTCCTCCGATGATTCTACTGACGATTCTTCAGGTGAGTCCTCGGACGAATCCTCCGACGACAACGCACGGTTTCAGGAAGCTCCGCCCGGCCGCAAACGAAAGATCATGAACCCAAACTCTTCAACAACCGAATTGTCGCAACCAGAACCTCTACAAGCAATTCCAGTTCACTCGAGGCGCGCCCACGATGGAACTCGTCCCCTGTGTCTCACGTGTACGTATCATCACCCGCCAGAAGCTAACTGCCGCTATTGCACAAATTGCAACTAGTATGGTCATCTTACCCAGCACTGCCGCACGGGGCCGCAGACTTGAGGAATTTCAGCAACAATCACAGTCTCCGCAGAAGTCCTCCACAACGACATTAGTTATGCTTCCAATGTTGTTGTAATGATATGATTTTCGCCGTTAATTTCTTTTATATGTGGAACTTGTTCTATTTCTCGACGCAATGTGGACTCTATTTATCTCTCGCTCTCCTTCGCACTCGCGCACGGACTAAATGCTAGCACTATGTATATATAATGCGTTTTACCCCTACTATGCGTTCTTGAGATAAAATACGATAAACGTGCAAGGATGAAATTAGTCACGGGTGCACACGGGATTACTGTGATCATTTCACGGAGATCGTAATGAGTTTCAATGATGCCATAACGTTAAAAGCATGGTTAAGCGTGGTGGATACGCCACTGGTACTTCCTATATATAAGCGTCTTGACCATGTCAACACAGTGTGACACCTATTCACGGGGCAGAGGCGTGTGGTTGAAGCATGGTGGATACGCCGCTGGTACTTCCTATATATAAGTGCTTCGCCATGCCAACCAATGTTTTGTGAAGAAAGTGCCATACAAGTTGAACGTTATTAGACCAAGTATACTATTAAATCTATTTTCGACACACTAAACTACATCGCAAAGGCGTAACAACCTCAATCGCAAATCAAAGCGTGTCATCACTAGACTTTTTGTAACTCAACACGCTCGCTATCGCATTGTCGCCGAAATCTGTCTCGCAATCTAAATCGCTAAATCGCTGGATGTGTGTTTCGCTAAATCGCCTATTATGAGCATCGCATTATCGCATATCGTGTGTATCGCTCTATCGCTTGTGCATCGCTCTATCGCTTGTGTATTGCTCCATCGCTCATCGTGTATCACTTAACGTTTATCGCTATCGATATCGCTTACCGTTATTTATGTTATCTGTGTTATGTTAGCACACATGACCTCGCTTCACGAGACGAATCTGATAGGGATAAAACATGATGGATACGCCACTGGTACTTCCTATATATAAGTGTTTTAGCCGTATTAGCAGACTTTCATGGAAAAAGGCCATGTGGAGGCTTAATGTTAGTTAAAATTTGTGGTGTCGTTCAATCTAATCAAATTGCATATTCCCATCGCTTGCAACGCATCAATCGTCACCTATCGCTCGATGCTTATCGCTTCTCACTTATCGGCATCGTCCTCGCTTACTATGTTTATGTTTGTGTTGTGCTATCGGTTGTCGCGTATCGCTTGTCGCTCATCGCACACGCTCGTGTCGCTAAACTGAGTTCGAAAACGACTCCATCACTCAGTTGCTCAAAACTTGGTCTGACCATTCTTCGCTTGGACCAAATAAAATCGAATTCGAATAGTACTATGGCAACACACCTGACACTGCTTCACGGAACGAAAGCCATATGCCTAAAACATGGTGGATACGTCGCTGGTACTTCCTATATATAAGTGTTTTAGCCATATTGTCGAACTTTCGTGGAAAAGTGCCATGTGGGGCCGACTTTAAATTTAAAATTTTGATATTATTAAAAACCTTTGCATAAGCAAAGCTTTTCTTACAAAACTTTTCTAAAAATTTAATCAAAACCTTTGTACAAAACGAGACTTTCTTGTAACGTTGGTGTGACAATCGACTCAAGTTGGTGCCGTGTGACGAGAAAATTTCGTAAAACGAGTTTTAATCACCCTGAAATCTTTTAGTAACCTAACAAAAACTCTTCTCATAGCGCTGGTGTGAACATCGATACATTTTAACGTCGCACTGTGGGAAGATTTTCATAAACAAGTTTTCTCCAAACCTTTCAAACTAATCAACTTTTCAAGAATTCAAAACACTTCTGGATCGCCTTTCGCGTGTGCCATCTTTTGTTATACGAATCATCTTACTCGCCATCATCTCCCAGTCTTTGCAACACTCTCGCTCGTCGAATTTCAATCGATCGCTCGTTTATTTTGACGCTTTTAATCGCTACCCCTACTCGCATCGACCCTCGCAACCCTTCTTGTGGATTAATTTCGGGACAAAATTTCCTAAAGCAGGGGAGACTGTAACAACCCGCACATTCGTGCGTTGTTACTACTCATTATACTCGTTACGCCTAGCACCAGATATTCGGATCATAATGTAGCTATATCGCATACATCGCTATTTCGCAGTATTTTCGCATATTACGCATACTTTATCGCTATAACACATCGCATCGCACACACTAACGCTCACGATGACGTTGAGTGAGGACCTATTCTACCCTCCTCGATAACCGTGATGTGTCGCAACGCAACGCATATTTGAAACGAAACTCGATTGTCGCAACGCAGGCTTGGAAATGTGAATATTTATTTACGACCCTTGTGATTAGTAATAATAAGTATAACTATGTATGGTTATGTGTGTACAAACTATCACAACGCTTAACAAACAAAACAAAATATCGAAACGTAATTCGCCGGAGACCACCGATCGAATGACCATTCGATCGGATGGCCATCCGATCGGATTGTCACCCGATCAGACTGCCATCCGATCCATGGCACTCCATCACCTTCTCCCCTCTTCACCTATAAATAGCCCTTGTCACATCACTTGAACAGTGATGTGACAGCTCTCACTCGACCAGCACGCTTTTGGGCTATTTTCTCTCGATTCCTTGCGATTCTTGTAAGTTTCTACCTCAAATCTTGTACTTCTATGATTTACACACACTTCTTCATCTTTTTCACCTTTGAATCTCAACTTTTAACCATGAAATCAACGGATTTGAGATGTTCTAGGGTGATGTCATCATGGAGTTCTTATGAACTTCAAGTTTTGACCTCATTCCACCAAGAATAACTCAGATCTGAAGGATTTCCACATCTTTTCACAATGATTTCGCATAGATCTAAACATTTTTAAGTTAAAAGGATTGAAAGAAGCTTTTCCAACTTTCTTTCAACTCTTTTACATCCAATGCACTCAAAACTGATAGAATCGGAGCTCGTTCAGATCTTCTACTCATTTCTTAGTTAAGCGTCGTGTCACACCCAAACCGATGGCGGAAACATCGGGGTATGGCACTGAGCGAAACAGATTCTCCAGAAGTTTACATAACAATTATCATTACCAATCAATTTAAAGTAACATGTCCCATACCATGTCTCAAAAGGTAAACAAATTATTACAGACAAAATCTAGGCAAATAGTTCTATTCCGACAACTCAGATTCAAATAGAGCAATTGTTTATCTGCTTCTAGAGACCCTTGATTTAATTTGTACAGACAACTATTTGTTGGCCTCTAGAGCCTTATTCTAGCCTCAATTTCCTAGCAGATGTGCATCCTAAACACCTGTCACATACGTTAAAATAAAGTCAATACATATAATGTAAAGGTGAGCATACAAGTTTGATAATAGCATATAGAGTTCAAAATTCATTTACGCATAACCAGCACGTACACATAGTGAAATGAGGCATGTTAGTTATCGACATAGATCCATCGATACCAATGACTGCGGGTTGACTGCCTGAGGCAGTTTGCAATACATGATTACCACTGTAATCCATGCAAGTAATTGTCCTTAACAACCCCTGCGAACAGGTGCTGAGTCCAAACTATAGTACTATCGTTGCTAAGGCAGGAAGATAGCATTCCATGTGTAAACATAACAAACAAGCATTCATAAGCCACGTATAACATGCATTAACGGTTAGCGTTCAAATAGTATTGAGTAGTGTGATTATTGTGATTTGAATATTCGTAACGTATCTAACACCCAAAAGTGCATACAGAAAAAAGGGATCAAGTATACTCACAGCGATGAATGGATTGAAGGGAGTGCTAGAGAGTAGGGTTAGCCTGAACAGATTGATAGCACAACGATAAGTGATGCGTAAAACGATGCAAAGTGTAAGTGGCTCCGACAGCAGCTCGGTCGGATGGTAATCCGACCGGATGGTCCAGTCGTGTGGATGACAATCCGTTCGGATGGTCATCCGGTCGGACAGGTTGTCCGGTCGGATGACTGCTCGAGTGGATTGTTTCTTCCTTTGATGTGTTTGTGTATGATGGCTTGTCCTTTGAAGTTTTCATTGTAGCATTTTGAAAACATTGAAGTATCTCTACCTTTCAGGTCGGTCGATCGGACGGTCAGTCGTGCGGACGACAATCCGCTCGGATGATTTATCCGATCGGACGGCGACTCAAGTGGCGAGGTTACTTAATGAGAAAAAATCCACAGCAGGTTGTCACTCGATCGGACAGCAGTCTGGTCGGGTGGCATCCCTGGTGCATTGAACATGTTGAAAATTGTTCGAGTGTTAAAGTCCAAGTATCTCATGATCCGAAAAGTAATCCGGTCGGATTGGTAGTCCGATCGGATAGCAATTCGTTCAATATTCAAACTTCAGATAAAGTTGGTTAAGTGTGGGACCCAAGGTGCAGTCGTTCGGATGACCTAGTCGCTCAGATGGCTTATCCGTTCGGACAGTAGTCCGGTCGGATAGCACTCCGTGCTGGTCGTTCCGTTAATTCTTCACTGGTCGTTTTGGTTGTTTGTTGCTTTTATCGAGACGTTTTGACAACGTGCTAACCAACAGAACCCCATCTTGACCCAAGTGACCCGATCAAACAGGAATCACCCTAGTTCGACCGGTTAACCGGTTCAAGATGGTTGTTCTTGGTTAACCCAAAATCGGTGGTCTTGTGAGTAGAATCCAGATCTTGAGCTAGCACAACACTAAGAATAAGTAGAAGACTAGAACAAGGTCCGATTCTATCGGTTTTTTAGTGCATTGAGTGTAAAACAGTTGAAAGAAAGTTAGAAACCATCTTTTAATCCTTTTTCACCATGGATGCGTTTAGATCTATGCAAGATCTTTGTTTATTTGTGTGGAAATCGATTAGATCTAAGTTGCTCTTGGTGGATTGAGGCCAAAACATGAAGTTCTTCAAGAACACCATGATGATGTCATCCTAGAACACCTCAAATCTAGTGATTTCACTATTAAAAATTAAGATTTAAAAGATAAAAAGGTGTAGGAGTGTGTGTAGATCGAGAAAATACAAGATTTAGGGTGAGATCTTACCGGAATTGAGAGAAATCAAAGAAAAGGTGAAGAGCACGGGCTGCTCGGACAGAGAGTTTCCAAAAGTAGAAAGAATGAAAGTGACATGGGTATTTATAGAGTTACCCAAAGAGGAAAGTGTTGGCCAGTCGGATGGCATCTCGCCCGGATGGCTTATCCGGTCGGATGTCATCTCGGTCGGATGATAACCTGGCACCAGATCAAGTGACAGCCCGGTCGGATGGCAATCCGGCCGGATGGCACTTGGTTCGGGTGTTTGGCGCGACGATTTTTGCTGTTTCGATTTCGATTGCGAGCGATGCGAATGCGATAGAGTTTCCTATTCAAATTACTTTTAATCCCAACTACTATATCTAGCACTATCTCTTCTCCACAATTTATCATAGTTCGATTTTGATTGCGATTGAGTTCGATTGCGATTCGAGTTTCGATTGCGTTTCGATTGATTCCCACACATACATAAATTAAACATGCACAAGTAACACATAAGGCACACACACACGTATAACAATAACCAAAATACGTAATTCGAGTTGCGATTCGATGTCGATTAAGTTGGATTGATTAGCGCTTAGTTGACTTTATCGCATTGTTACTTCCTATAGTTCACAGTCGTAAGTCGATTGAATAGCGATTTACATACGTCGATTATTGTAATTATTGACACTTACTCCACATAATGCAACTAAAATAAACACTTAATGGAAAACCACTATTAGTCAAGTCGCGCGAAATCGGTCGTTGACTTTGACCTTGACCTTGACTTTGACTTTGACTTCGAAAAACACGGGGTGTTACAGCCTCCCCTAGTTGAGGGAATTTCGTCCTGAAATTAGGCTGAAAGATGTACACTACCGTGAATCACTTTGGAGAACTTTCTCTCTCTAGACTTTCACTCTCTAGAACAACTACGGGTACTTCGCCTTCATGTCGCTTTCGAGTTCCCAAGTGAACTCTGCGCCGCGTTTGCCTTCCCATCGGACTTTCACAATAGGAATGCGAGAGCGTCTGAGCTGCTTGGTTTGGCGATCCATGATTTCGACAGGCTTCTCAATGAAGTGTAGGGTTTCATTTA
Source organism: Helianthus tuberosus (assembly GCA_030545235.1). Classification (NCBI taxonomy): domain Eukaryota; kingdom Viridiplantae; phylum Streptophyta; class Magnoliopsida; order Asterales; family Asteraceae; genus Helianthus; species Helianthus tuberosus. The sequence continues at coordinate 63,798,101 of CM060451.1, read as the reverse complement.
CTTGAAGGTCGTCGAGAGGTACGATTAAATCATGCTCAGCCAGGCACTTTCGGACGTTTGACACATGGAAAGTCGGGTGGACGTTACTAAGTTCCTCCGGTAGTTCGAGTCTGTAGGCGACTTTTTCGATCCTTTCCAGAATCTTAAAAGGTCCAACATATCGAGGCGCTAGTTTCCCTTTCTTTCCGAATTTGACTACACCCTTCCAAGGTGATACCTTTAGGAGTACGTAGTCGCCAACGTCAAATTCAAGGGGCTTGCGTCGTCTATCGACGTAACTTTTCTGTCGACTTCGAGCTTTCAACAAGTTGTCTCGAATTTGGAGGACTTTGTCAGTCGTTTCTTGCAATAGCTCGGGACCGGTTAATTGCGAGTGACCGATCTCGTGCCACACAATAGGCGATCGACATTTTCTTCCGTATAAGGCCTCGAATGGTGCCATTTGTATGCTGGAATGATAATTGTTGTTATACGAGAATTCGACTAACGGCAGGTATTTATCCCAATTACCACCGAAGTCTATGACACACGAACGGAGCATGTCTTCAAGAGTACGGATCGTTCTTTCAGTCTGTCCGTCGGTTTGAGGGTGGAAAGCGGTACTTAGATTAAGCGATGTACCGAGTGCCGTTTGACACGTTTCCCACAGTCGCAAGGTAAACCAAGCATCACGATCAGAGATGATGTCGCGAGGCATCACATGATTACAAATGATCTTGTCGGTGTAGATCCGAGCTAATCATTCTACCTTGTAGTCTTCCCGTATTGGTAAAAAGTGAGCCGATTTGGTCAAACGGTCAACAACAACCCAAATGTTGTTGTGGCCTGATGACGTGTGCGGAAGTTTTGTTATGAAGTCCATAGCTATACTCTCCCACTTCCACATAGGGATCGGCGGTTGCTCGAGTAAGCCAGAGGGTCTTTGATGTTCAGCCTTGACCCTTGCACAAGTTAGGCACTTTCCAACGTAGAGAGCAATATCCATTTTCATGCCCAGCCACCAGTACTTGTAGCGAAGATCCTGGTACATTTGTCGGCACCAAGATAAATAGAATGCCGGGATTTGTGGGCTTCGTCCATCAAAATCTGTCGCAAATCGGTCCGTGTGGGGATCCAGATTCGGTCCAGAAAGTGGAATATCCCATTCGACTTATTCACAAGCTGGGCTCCATCGTGGTAGATTCTTTCCTTCTTCAAAGTGCGTTCATTAAAACATGCATGATGGGCTTCGCGAATGAGGGTTTCGAGGTCGTATTGGGCTTGGACGTTACGAATGCTAAGCAGATAGCTCCGTCTACTGAGTGCGTCGGCAACAACATTTGCTTTGCCTGGGTGATAACGAATCTCACAGTCGTAATCGTTGAGAAGTTCTACCCATCGGCGTTGACGCATATTAAGTTCCTTCTGATTAAAGATATGTTGTAGGCTCCTATGATCGGTGAAGATCGTACACTTGGTACCATACAGGTAGTGTCGCCAAATCTTTAACGCAAAAACAACTGCGCCTAGCTCGAGATCATGGGTTGTATAGTTCTTCTCGTGGATTTTGAGCTGACGAGATGCGTAAGCTATAACATTGTCCCGCTGCATAAGGACAGAACCAAGGCCAAGGTTGGAAGCGTCACAATAGACAATGAAATCGTCGTTTCCGTCGGGCAATGTGAGAACAGGAGCATTGCAAAGCATGTGCTTGAGGGTTTGGAAAGCAGACTCTTGTTCAGTTCCCCAAACAAAAGGCTTGTCTTTATGCGTGAGAGCGGTAAGCGGTACAGCGATCTTCGAGAATCCTTCGATAAATCGTCGATAATAGCCCGCTAGTCCGAGAAAAGAGCGGACTTCAGACGGGTTCTTAGGCGTAATCCAACTCTTAACAGCTTCAATCTTCGCAGGATCTATGTGAATACCCTGACTATTGACAATGTGACCCAGAAACTTAACCTCCTCCAGCCAGAATTCACACTTGGAGAACTTAGCATAGAGTTTATTCCCGTGGAGTAGCTCGAGAACCAAAAATAGATGTTGCGCGTGTTCAGCTTTCGATTTGGAATAGATCAAGACATCATCGATGAATACGATGACGAAACGGTCGAGATATGGTTTACACACGCGATTCATCAGGTCCATGAAAACCGCGGGTGCGTTGGTTAAACCAAAGGGCATAACATCGAATTCGTAATGGCCGTATCGAGTGCGAAATGCGGTTTTGGATATATCCTCCTCTTGAATGCGTAGTTGGTGATAACCTGAGCGTAGATCGATCTTCGAGAAACACGTAGCACCTTGTAGCTGATCAAACAAATCGTCAATGCGGGGTAGGGGATAGCGGTTCTTGATAGTTAACTTATTCAATTCCTGATAGTCAATGCACATCCTGAACGACCCATCCTTCTGATGTGTTCAAAATGCAACATATAAATTTCAACAATTGTGGCATAAAACTAACCCTTTTTTAGTACTAATGTTGGAAAAAGTGTGCTTTTGTCTTCCTTTTGTATTTTCAGGATTAAATGAGCTCAAATTAACAAAAGAAGCAAAAAGACATCAAAATCTAACATAAATACAAGAAAAGGAACAAGACATGACATGCCCGACCCACGACAGCATCTTCCCAAGCAAAACAAGACATCAGAAGACTGAACACGCCCCGTGCTCAGCCAGCACGGGGACGTGCCCAAGTGTCAGCAGAAAAGACAAAGTGGTAGAAGCTTCTATTGCCCACCACGGGGCCGTGCTCAGCGGACACGGGGCCGTGGTCAACTATAAGATTCGCACAATCCAGGCAAATCTTCATAGTACAAAGATTCTTCTGCACACGGGGTCGTGCTCAGCGGACACGGGGGCGTGGTCAACTAATAAGACAAAGCTGCATTAAATGAAGAAAGAGAGGATGTGGACACGGGGCCGTGCCCACTGGACACAGGGCCGTTCCCGAGCTTCTGTTTAGCCTATAAATAGGAGTGCTTGGCTCAAGCTCAAACCATCCCTTCGCACACCACCTCTCTCACACTTCACCCACCACCCACCACCACCATAACACCATCATCCACCACCATCATCCATTGTCCATCATAGAGTGTGTGAGTCGTCTCGGGATCCAAGATTGATCGTAAGAGTTCTTGACAATCAAGGCCATGTTTGCCTAAGTCTCTTACATAACTTGGTGAAGACAAAGTGTCTAGTGTAATACTTTTTATTTCTAATATTTTCGCACTTTTTATTTGGTTTCGTATTAATGACTTTAATAACTAGTTGCTTATGTTGAAGGTGATCTTTCTTTATCGTTTGTCCGTGGTGTCTTGGCATTATTTTACTGTCTATATAAAATAAAAGATTTTCACCATTCATATCTCCACGGTCTATATGGAGGTATGTTGGCTACCTGGTCGGGGGTTAAGGGAACGGTTTGGTAAAGGTCTTGCCATTGTTCAGCGTTTAGAGGTCCTGCAATGGACCTGGGTCAAATTTAGTAGGACCTCCTTCAATACTTAACTGTATTGGATGGCGGGGGTCCAAACTCTTTGATCCCCTCATAAGTTAACTACTATTAATACTATAACCCGGCTATTTAGGATTGTATCACTGCTGACTCAGACTACTTAGTCGAGGGTAACGTCACCTCCAAAAGAGGGGCCTACCATAATTTGCATTAATAACTTAATTAATTATCTTCCAATAATCCACCCTTTTAGGATTGTATCCTTGCTGACTCAAACTACTGGGGTGAGGGTAACGTCACCTTCAAAAGAGGGGCCTACTACAATAACTAAGATAATCTCTTAAAATAGTGCAAAAGTGCGGAAATAATCAAAGGTTACACTAGATACGTGTAACACCCTTGATAAAATGCTAGATTTAATGACTTTATACCTTGCATATCATGCCAAAATTTGAAGTTTTCAAGACTTACATGAACTGAAAGTTTTTAACTAGACACAACATTCACAATTTGATCCTACGAAAACATATTCAAGACAGACATTACAATTTGTTTACAAAAGTTTTAAAACAAAAGTTTAAGTTTAAGTGCGGAAGCGTAGATTTGAGTGTTCGGTTCTTCATCATCCGCTTGACCATCATCCGTATGAAATACCTTGATACCTAAAGTTCAAATCTTTAAAATATTAGATTTGACACTGTTATATAGCTCATAATAATAAAATCCAACATCAAAGTCAAGAAAATAAAATAATAATTTGTTTTCTGGTTGCACCGTAACTTACGGTGTCACCGTAAGTTACGGTGGATTATGAAGGTTCCTGGTCACCGTAAACCAGAAGAATTTCACCGTAAATACATGATCCCTACCGTAAATTACGGTACTACCGTAATTTACGGTAGTAACTGGAAATCCAACTCTTGTTTTGTTGTGTTTGTTGAACCCAAAACCCAACCTTCGGATTTCACTTTCTAACAACATATACATTGAATTCTTGTATTTTTAACATTCTATATAATAACCTATATCAAAGATCAAATCGTTATAATCCGGAACATTACCCTGCCTTGTTTGATTATTCGAACCGTTTGGCTCGTCTACGAAATTCCTTTCTTATAACGACAACCAACGAATTCTAAACAACTTTTGACCAATCATTCAACATAGCGACATTACCGCTTTCATTCATAGCAACCTTTATTCCAGATTTCCACTATGCGTAGTACAACAATCAAAATCTACTAAATGTAACAATTCAAGTTACATACCTTATCGTACGCCCTTCAACCGCGAATCACCACCGGCTTGTCCACTCGACGTCCCGGTATCTTTTCCTATAGAGTTCAATTCAAGACATGTTTAGAACTCTCTTTAGACTTCGCTTCGCATAATATACCAAAACGTCATAATTATGCGTTAAAGCTTTTAAATTTCTATCTTTAAACCTTCTTTGAGGCATTTTTACAAACACCTTAAAGGCAGATTTATCACAAGATTACATGACAAGTTCTCAACTTACCATTTTGCCCTAATTTCACTTAAATCAACATTTTACATGATTGTTAGCTTCAAGATTTCCTGGATTCACTTCCAAATCATCAATTTACACAAAATCAACAATCTATTTTCCTAGTGTTCATTCAATTACACATAATTCACAATTCACCTACAATGGTGTTCTTAGGTTTCACAAAATTTCTTATGATTTCAACTTATTTTTATCTAGGGTTTGTCCCTAAACACTATAGTTGTTCCTTAATCATAATAACACATACATGCAAGCTTAATTTCAGATTTTTCCCAATTCATGAGAATTTCAAATTCAGAGTTTTCCTTGAATTTTACATACCTTAGAATCCTCTTGTGATGAGGATCAATAATCTGTACTCGGATTTTGATTTGGGGCAGGATTTAACCTTCAATTTGAGAGTTCTAGTGATTTTAGGTTTTGTGATAGTGGGGTGTCGCCCCTGCTCTCTGATGTGCGACCAGACCTCTCAAAAATGGGGTTTTGTATTTTGTTTTTATTAAAACAATATTATAGTTTAAATCTTTTTACAACTAAGGCCCCTCTACTATATTCAACATATAGTTTGTTAACTTTTAACCATGTAATGAACCATTTTGAAGAAACTAACTAACTAGGTTAAAATTCCTAATTAGTTAATTCTCGTTATTTATAAACCTTAAATTTTTAATATAAGGTTTTATGTTTTCGGGGTGTTACAAGTCCACCCCCCTTAAAAGGGGTTTCGTCCCCGAAACCGCTGTACATACCAAATAATGTAGGGTGGAGACGTCGCATCTCCTCTTCGGACTCCCACGTAGTGTCCGAACCTTTTCTATGCTCCCATTTGACCTTGACTTGGTCAATTTGTTTATTTCGTAAATGTTTGACCTTTCTGTCTAAAATCTCCACCGGTCTCACCACATAATTCAGACTATTATCCACTTCGATATCATCGTAATGGATATAAGTCGTTTCGTCTGCTAGGCACTTTCTTAATTGTGATACGTGGAACGTGCCATGGATTCCACTTAGCTCCTCAGGTAATTCAAGGCGGTAAGCTACCTTGCCAACTCTCCCAATAATTTTAAATGGTCCAATAAACCTTGGGCTTAGCTTCCCCCTTTTTCTGAATCTAATAACACCTTTCCATGGGGAAACTTTTAGCATGACCATGTCACCAACTTGGAATTCAATTGGCCTTTTCCTTTTATCAACATACGCCTTTTGCCTGTCTTGAGCCGCTTTCAAGTGTGCCCGAACTTTATCGATCTTTTCATTTGTGGCTCGTACTATATCTTGGTGGGCGAGTTCACGTGGACCCACTTCACCCCAACATACCGGAGTTCGACACTTCCTACCGTAAAGCATTTCGTACGGTGCCATCTTAATACTAGATTGGTAACTGTTGTTATATGAAAACTCTACTAACGGTAGATGAACATCCCAACTGCCTCCAAAGTCGATTATACACGCCCGTAGCATGTCTCCCAATGTTTGTATCGTTCTTTCACTTTGCCCATCCGTTTGAGGATGGTACGCGGTGCTAATGAACAATTTGGTTCCCATTTGCTCTTGGAAATCCCGCCAAAAATTCGAAGTAAACCGGGTATCCCTATCAGACACGATGGACACCGGCACCCCATGACGGGCTATTATTTCATTGGTATAAACTTCCGACATCTTTTCTGACGTGTAAGTCTCACGAATCGGAATGAAGTGAGCACTTTTCGTCAATCTATCCACCACTACCCATATGGCATCAAAACCACAATTCGTCCTAGGCAGTTTGGTTAACAGGTCCATTGTAATATGTTCCCATTTCCAAACCGGGGTTTCCAACGGTTGGAGTTTGCCGTAGGGTTTCTGATGCTCCGCCTTGACTTGTAAACATGTCAAGCATTTTTCCACATACTTCGCCACATCCCTCTTCATTCCGGGCCACCAATAATTTTGTTTCAAATCATTGTACATCTTGGTTGCACCCGGATGAATTGAATAACGGGATTTATGAGCTTCATCAAGTAGAAGCGCCTTTACTCCACAGGTATGTGGGACCCATATCCTTCCGGATCGAGTCTTTAACCCGTGATTCCCATCCGACAAGTCTTTCAACTGACCAATTATTCTTTCTTTCTTCCAATTCTCTTCTTTTACTGCTTCTAATTGCGCCTCTCGAATACGTTCAAGTATACCCGAGGTTACCACGAGTTGCATCGATCTTACTCGTATCGGGACATAATCCGCTTTTCTGCTCAAAGCATCCGCTACCACATTTGCTTTTCCGGGGTGATAATGTATCTCACAATCATAGTCTTTCACCGTTTCCAGCCAACGTCTTTGTCGCATATTTAACTCCTTCTGTTCGAAGAAGTATTTCAAGCTCTTGTGGTCGGTGAATATGGTGCACTTTACCCCATACAAGTAATGTCTCCATATTTTTAATGCAAATACCACCGCTGCCAACTCGAGATCGTGCGTGGGATATTTCTTCTCGTGTATCTTCAATTGTCTCGAGGCATAGGCTATTACCTTGCCCCGTTGCATCAACACGCAACCGAGCCCCGATAATGAAGCATCCGAATAAACCACCATGTCTTCGACTCCGTCCGGCAATGTCAATACCGGAGCTTGAGTTAACTTTTCTTTTAACGTTTGAAACGCTTTCTCTTGATCAGCACCCCAAATAAACTTCTCTTTCTTTCGTGTTAGCTTTGTTAGCGGTGACGCAATCTTGGAGAAATCTTGAATGAATCTCCTATAGTACCCCGCAAGCCCCAAAAAGCTTCTAATTTCAGAAGGGTTCTTTGGGGAATTCCATTTTGACACGGCTTCAATCTTTGATGGATCCACCAATACTCCGTCGACACTTATAACATGGCCAATAAATTGTACCTCTCGTAACCAAAAGGCACATTTAGAGAATTTTGCATATAACTTCTCTCGCCTATGTGTCTCTAACACTTCTTGTAAATGGTGTGCGTGTTCGGCTTCACTTTTCGAATATATTAATATATCATCGATAAATACGATGACCGACTTATCCAGCATTGGCTTGCAAACCCGGTTCATGAGGTCCATGAAAGCCACGGGTGCGTTTGTTAGGCCAAATGACATCACGAGGAACTCGTAATGTCCGTATCTCGTGCGGAAAGCCGTCTTCGGCACATCTTCTTCTTTGACCTTTAGTTGGTGATACCCCGATCTAAGGTCAATTTTGGAAAACCAGTTCGCACCTTGTAGTTGGTCGAATAAATCATCTATCCTCGGAAGCGGGTATCGGTTCTTTACCGTGAGTTTGTTTAACTCCCGGTAATCAATACACATGCGCATGCTCCCGTCCTTCTTTCTTACGAACAATACCGGTGCGCCCCAAGGAGACACACTCGGCCTTATGAATCCCTTGTCAAGCAGATCTTGGATTTGGGACATCAATTCTTGTAATTCCGACGGTGCAAGTCGGTACGGGGCTTTTGCTACGGGTTTCGCGCCCGGAATCAATTCGATCCCAAACTCTACTTCCCGTTCAGGCGGTATCCCCGGTAAATCTTCCGGAAAAACATCTTCATAATCCCGTACTACTGGTACGTCTTCAATCTTTCTTGTTTCTTACTCGGGCTCATTTGCGTATATTATGATTGCCTTGCATCCTCGCTTCATTAGCTTGTGAGCTTTCAACATTGAGCATACTATGGGGTTGCCTCCTTTTTCGCCATAAATGGTGACGTGTTTCCCGCTCGGAGATGTTAGTTTTATCTCTTTACGGAAGCACACAACCTTTGCATGGTGTCGAGATAGCCAATCCATCCCAACGACTACTTGAAATTCTCCCATCGACATAGGGATTAAATTTATCGAATATTCTTCATCGTCGATGCTCAGTTTACAATTTTCACATACATCACAAACAATAAAGCTTTTGTTATTACCTATCTCTACTTCTAAAGGCACAGGTAATTTTGTTAGAATAAATGAAGGATGTCGAATAAGTCCATATGAAACAAAGGATTTATTCGCACCTGTATCAAATAACACGTGTGCAGGAATTGAATTTACAGCAAATATACCTGAGACCACGTCAGGTTCAACCTTTGCTTATGCGGCAGTTAGTTGGAAAGATCTTGCCTTTGCTTTCGGGGCTTCACCTTTCGATTCTTGCCCATCCTTCTTTCCAACCAATTCCGGGCATTCCGACTTCTTGTGACCCGTTCGATAACAGTTGTAACAAACCGTCACTTTCTCCGGACATGATATAGCCATATGTCCCGTTTTCTTGCATATGGGACAAGGCTTATCCTTGTAACGACATTCGCCTTTATGACCTTTCCCGCAGATTCTACAACTTGGCAACCCGCTTTTCGTATCAGATTTCTTTGCGCTTTCATTTGTTCGTGCCTTCTTAGTAGGGCTTGGATTCACATCTTGTGCCCTTCGTTCACCCCGTTCTATGCTTTTCTTCAGTTCGATCTCCCTTTCCCGAGCAGCGTTGACAATCTCGGTAAGGGTCTCGTATTTTGAAGGGGTTATGAACTCTCTATACTCTGCGCTTAGCATGTTATGATAGTAATAGACCTTTTGTTCTTCATTTGTCACCAAATCATCACAGAACTTTATCTTGTCCATAAACATTCCCGTGATCTTGTCTATGGATTCACCCTTGTGTCTGAGTTACATGAACTCTTCCTTGATTCTATTTATGACCGCTTTGGGACTATGGTGTTTAAGAAATGGTGTCTTAAACTCCTCCCATGTCATTAGCCGCTTCACTTCCAATCTCCTTCTTTTTGTTATCCCACCAGTCCTTCGCTTGACCTCTTAATTGACCCGTACCATAAGCTACGTAGTCATTTTCATCACAATGAGTTCTCTCGAATACTCCTTCAATATCACTTAACCATCGTTGGCACACAATTGGATCAACCTCCCCATTATATATTGGTGGTTTACATGCCATGAATTCCTTGTATGAACAAGACTTTCGTCCACCATGCTTTTCCTTTGCTGAATTGGAACCATCTTCCAATTTCTTGATTCTTTCTTCTACTATTGATAAAACTGTGTTTTGAATTTTATCAATAAAGCCCGACAGGCTGTTTTCGATCGCCTTTCCGACCTCTTCGGCAATCACTTCCTTCATTTGCTCGGTGACTCTTGGCACCGCATTTTCATTACCTCCATCAGCCATCTCTATTTCTGAAATGTTTACATAGTTTGTTAAACATTCCATTTATAACACATGCTTTACTTGTTTTGATTTAATCAAGTTCATAACTTGATTTAATCATTCTTGTTTCAATTCAATCAAATCCGTGACTTGATTTAATCATTCTTGTTTCAATTCAATCAAGTTCGTGACTTGATTTAATCATTCTTGTTTCAATTCAATCAAGTTCGTGACTTGATTTAATCATCCTTGTTTCTATTCAATCAAGTCCGTAACTTGATTTAATCATTCTTGTTTCTATTTAATCAAGTCCGTGACTTGATTTAATAATTCTTGTTTCATGCATTTCTTGTTTTTGAGTGAGCTTACACACTCTTTTCATGCATATTTGTTCATTTCTCATTTTATACATAGTACATAATTTATTAACAAAACAAGTTAATTCTTACCGGACGATCGATCAAGCTTGAACCGAACACTTACTGACAACCTTGAGCTCTGATTACCAACTTGTAACACCCTTGATAAAATGCTAGATTTAATGACTTTATACCTTGCATATCATGCCAAAATTTGAAGTTTTCAAGACTTACATGAACTGAAAGTTTTTAACTAGACACAACATTCACAATTTGATCCTACGAAAACATATTCAAGACAGACATTACAATTTGTTTACAAAAGTTTTAAAACAAAAGTTTAAGTTTAAGTGCGGAAGCGTAGATTTGAGTGTTCGGTTCTTCATCATCCGCTTGACCATCATCCGTATGAAATACCTTGATACCTAAAGTTCAAATCTTTAAAATATTAGATTTGACACTGTTATATAGCTCATAATAATAAAATCCAACATCAAAGTCAAGAAAATAAAATAATAATTTGTTTTCTGGTTGCACCGTAACTTACGGTGTGACCGTAAGTTACGGTGGATTATGAAGGTTCCTGGTCACCGTAAATGTAACACCCCGAAAATATAAAACCTTAAATTTGAATTAGTAAGGTTTTAATAAACTAGAATTTATTAACTAGGAAATCTAACCTAGTTAGTTAATAGGCTAGAAATAACTCAAAGTAAGGATAAAAACAACTAAATTAAATTATGTTGAACAAAGTTGAGGGACCTTAGTTGTTAATTCTGAAACTTAATTAAATGGAACAAATAAAAATAAACCAAACACCCCAAATCTGGGTGTTGGTCGATCAAGGAGAAGCAGGGGGCGACACCCCTTTCCAAGAACCATAATCTCACCAAAACAATCAAATTGAGGGCTCAAATCTGATCAAAAACGAAATCTGAACATAGAACAGTGATCCTCATCACAAGAGGATTACAAGGTATGTAAAAATTCATGTTAATCCTTTGTTTGAAATTCTCATGATTTTGGAAAATCTAAGATTAGATGTTGCATGTGTGTTGTTTGATTTGATTAGAGATGATGTAGTGTCTAGAAGTGAAACCTAGACAACTACATATGAAATCATGTCCAATTTCTGGAAATTCCATGAACACCTTGAAGGTGGGTTATGGGTTTTACAAGATGAAGATGAACACTAGGGTTTAGGATGATTATTCTAGTGTAATTTGATTGTTGAAAGTGATTTCAGAAAGATATGATGCTTAAAACACTATAGGAGGGCTTTATTGTTGTCAAGTTAGCTAATTAGCAAGTTAAGAAGTTGATTACTAAAGGTATAAAAATTCTGCATATGAAGTGTTTGTTGAAATGCCTCAAAGAAGACTTGAAAATTAGACTTTTGTAGTTAAAACGCCTAATCGTGATGTTTTAACTATTATGTGAAATATGGTTTACAAAGAGTTCTAAACAAGATAACATTGAACTCTATAGGACAAGATACCGGAACGTCGAGTGGACAAGCCGGTGGTGACTCACGGTTGAAGGGCGTGCGCTAAGGTATGTAACTTGTTCCGTTACATTTATTATATCGGATGATTTAAATATGTAAGTGAATTTTGAATAAGAATTGTTGTGAATTATGCCTCGAAGTCGTTATATTGATTGATATATTAAATTCGGTTGGTACGCGTTGGTAGTCGTCATATAGGATGATTTCCTTAGACGAGCCAAACGGGTCAATAAATCAAGTGAAATATGATATATACATATACTCCGGAATATGATGGATAGTGTTATGTTATTGGTAAATATTTATCACATTATTAGAACACTAGAAATTTGATGTTATGGATGATAGGAAAGTAAATTACCAGATTTGTTAGAATGAGATGACTCAAACATAACAAGACATTGATCTCCAGGTTTTACCGTAAATTACAGTAATACCGTAATTTACGGTAGAGGTCAGATCTGTTACGGTGTAAACCTCCTGGTTTACGGTGACCACAAAACTTCAGGGAATTACGGTGATACCGTAATTTACGGTGTTTATGTTTTAAATGGTTTTGATCATAGGTAAATCGACAAGTCTTACGGGTGGCGATCAAGTGATAAGATGAAGAACCGAACACTCTATTTTGAAGCTTCCGCAACGTCTTAGATCTTTTGTAGTCTTTGTGTATGGGTCGTTAACACATTTTAAACAGTTTTGAAATTATGTAACTTAGTCATTAGTCGACTAAGGTCATGGTTATTATTAAATTTTGTTAATGAAAGTCATGTATTTAACTATATTTTGACTAAAATCAAGGGTATAAATTTTAGGGTGTTACAAGTTGGTAATCAGAGCTCATGGTTGTCAATAAGTGTTCGGTTCAAGCTTGATCGATCGTCCGGTAAGAATTAACTTGTTTTGTTAATAAATTATGTACTATGTATAAAATGAGAAATGAACAAATATGCATGAAAAGAGTGTGTAAGCTCACTCAAAAACAAGAAATGCATGAAACAAGAATGATTAAATCAAGTCACGGACTTGATTGAATAGAAACAAGAATTATTAAATCAAGTTACGAACTTGATTGAATTGAAACAAGAATGATTAAATCAAGTTATGAACTTGATTAAATCAAAACAAGTAAAGCATGTGTTATAAATGGAATGTTTAACAATCTATGTAAACATTTCAGAAATCGAGATGGCTGATGGAGGCAATGATAATGCGGTGCCAAGAGTCACCGAACAAATGAAAGAAGTGATTGCCGAAGAAGTTGGAAAGGCGATCGAAAACAGTTTGTCGGGCTTTATTGATAAAATTCAGAACACAATTTTATCAATAGTAGAAGATAGAATCAAGAAGCTGGAAGATGATTCAAATGTAGCAAAGGAAAAGTGTGGAGGACGAAAGCCTTGTTCATACAAGGAATTCATGGCTTGTAAACCACCAATATATAATGGGGAGGTTGACCCAATAGTGTGCCAACGATGGCTAAGTGACATCGAAGGGGTATTCGAGAGAACCCATTGTGACGAAGAAGACTACGTAGCCTATGGTACGGGTCAACTAAGGAGTCAAGCGAAAGATTGGTGGGATAACAAAAAGAAGGAGATTGGAAGTGAAGCGGCTAAGGCCATGACTTGGGAGGAGTTTAAGACGCCGTTTCTTAAACACCATAGTCCCAAGGCGGTCATAAATAAAATCAAGGAAGAATTCATGCAACTCAGACATAAAGGTGAATCCATAGACAAGATCACGGGGATGTTTATGGACAAAATGAAGTTCTGTGATGATTTGATAACGAATGAAGAGCAAAAGGTCTATTATTATCATAACATGCTAAGCGCGGAGTATAGAGAGTTCATAACCCCTTCAAAGTACGAGACCCTTACCGAGATTGTCAATGCTGCTCGGGAAAGGGAGATTGAATTGAAAAAGAGTATAGAACGGGGTGAACGAAGGGCACAAGATGTGAATCCAAGCCCTACCAAGAAAGCAAGAACGAATGAAACAGCAAAGAGATCAGATGCTAAAGGTAGTACACCAGGTTGCAAAATTTGTGGGAAAAATCATAAGGGTGAATGCCGTTACAAGGATAAGCCTTGTCCTATATGCAAGAAAACGGGACATATGGATATGTCTTGTCCGGAGAAAGTGACGGTTTGTTACAATTGTTATCGAACGGGTCACAAGAAGTCGGAATGCCCGGAACTGGTTGGAAATAAGGATGGGCAAGAACCTAAAGGTGAAGCCCCGAAAGCAAAGGCAAGATCTTTTCAACTAACCGCCGCAGAAGCAAAGGTGGAACCGGACGTGGTCTCAGGTATATTTGCTGTAAATTCAATTCCTGCACGCGTGTTATTTGATACGGGTGCGAATAAATCCTTTGTTTCATATGGATTTATTCGACATCCTTCATTTGTTTTAACAAAATTACCTGTGCCCTTAGAAGTAGAGATAGGTAATAACAAGAGTTTTATTGTTTGTGATGTATGTGAAAACTGTAAATTGAGCATTGACGATGAAGAATATTTGATAAATCTAATTCCGATGTCGATGGGAGAATTCCAAGTAGTCGTTGGGATGGATTGGCTATCTCAATACCATGCAAAGGTCGTGTGTTTTCGCAAAGAGATAAAACTAACATCTCCGAGCGGAAAACACGTCACCATTTATGGCGAAAAACGAGGCAACCCCATAGTATGTTCGATGTTGAAAGCTCACAAGCTCATGAAGCGAGGATGCAAGGCATTCATAATTTATGCAAATGAGGCCGAGAAAGAATCACGAAAGATTGGAGATGTACCGGTAGTACGAGATTATGAAGATGTTTTTCCGGAAGATTTACCGGGGATACCGCCTGAACGGGAAGTAGAGTTCGGGATCGAATTGATTCCGGGCGCGAAACCTGTAGCAAAAGCCCCGTACCGACTTGCGCCGTCGGAACTACAAGAGTTGATGTCCCAAATCCAAGACCTGCTTGACAAGGGATTCATAAGGCCGAGTGTGTCTCCTTGGGGCGCACCGGTATTGTTCGTAAGGAAGAAAGACGGGAGCATGCGTATGTGTATTGATTACCGAGAGTTAAACAAACTCACGGTAAAGAACCGGTACCCGCTCCCGAGGATAGATGATTTATTCGACCAATTACAAGGCGCGAAATGGTTTTCCAAAATTGACCTTAGATCGGGGTATCACCAACTAAAGGTCAAAGAAGAAGATGTGCCGAAGACGGCTTTCCGCACAAGGTACGGACATTACGAATTCCTCGTGATGTCGTTCGGGCTAACAAACGCACCCGCTGCTTTCATGGACCTCATGAACCAGGTTTGCAAGCCAATGTTGGATAAGTCGGTCATCGTGTTTATCGATGATATCTTGGTGTACTCGAAAAATGAAGCTGAACACGCACATCATTTACAAGAAGTGTTAGAGACACTTAGGCGAGAGAAGTTATATGCAAAATTCTCTAAATGTGCCTTTTGGTTACGAGAGGTTCAATTTTTAGGTCATGTCATAAATGCCGACGGAGTATTGGTGGATCCGTCAAAGATAGAAGCAGTGTCAAAATGGAATTCCCCGAAGAACCCTTCTGAAATTAGAAGCTTTTTGGGGCTTGCTGGATATTATAGGAGATTCATTCAAGATTTCTCCAAGATTGCATCGCCGCTAACAAAGTTAACCCAAAAGAAAGCAAAGTTTGTTTGGGGAGTCGATCAAGAAAAAGCGTTTCGGACGCTAAAAGAAAGGCTAACTCAAGCTCCGGTACTGACATTGCCGGACGGAGTCGAAGACATGGTGGTTTATTCGGATGCTTCATTATCGGGGCTCGGTTGCGTGTTGATGCAACGGGGCAAGGTAATAGCCTATGCCTCGAGACAATTGAAGATACACGAGAAGAAATACCCCACGCACGATCTCGAGCTGGCAGCGGTGGTATTTGCATTAAAAATATGGAGGCATTACTTGTATGGGGTAAAATGCACCATATTCACCGACCACAAGAGCTTGAAATACTTCTTCGATCAGAAGGAGTTAAATATGCGACAAAGGCGATGGTTGGAAACGGTGAAAGACTATGATTGTGAGATACATTATCACCCCGGAAAGGCAAATGTGGTAGCGGACGCTCTGAGCAGAAAAGCGGATTATGTCCCGATACGAGTACGATCGATGCAACTCGTGGTAACCTCGGGTATACTTGAACGTATTCGAGAGGCGCAATTAGAAGCAGTAAAAGAAGAGAATTGGAAGAAGGAAAGAATAATTGGTCAGTTGAAAGACTTGTCGGATGGGAATCACGGGTTAAAGACTCGATCCGGAAGGATATGGGTCCCACATACCTGTGGAGTAAAGGCGCTTCTACTTGATGAAGCTCATAAATCCTGTTATTCAATTCATCCGGGTGCGACCAAGATGTACAATGATTTGAAACAAAATTATTGGTGGCCCGGAATGAAGAGGGACGTGGCGAAATATGTGGAAAAATGCTTGACATGTTTACAAGTCAACGCAGAGCACCAGAAACCATACGGTAAACTCCAACCGTTAGAAATTCCGGTTTGGAAATGGGAACATATTACAATGGACCTGTTAACCAAGCTGCCTAAGACGAATCGTGGTTTTGATGCCATATGGGTAGTGGTGGATAGATTGACGAAAAGTGCTCACTTCATTCCGATTCGTGAGACTTATACGTCAGAAAAGATGTCAGAAGTCTATACCAATGAAATCATAGCACGTCATGGAGTGCCGGTGTCCATCGTGTCGGATAGGGATACCCGGTTTACTTCGAATTTCTGGCGTGATTTCCAAGAACAAATGGGGACCAAATTGTTCATTAGCACTGCGTACCATCCTCAAACGGATGGACAAAGTTAAAGAACGATACAAATATTGGGAGACATGCTACGGGCGTGTATAATCGACTTTGGAGGCAGTTGGGATGTTCACCTACCGTTAGTCGAGTTTTCGTATAACAACAGTTACCAATCTAGTATTAAAATGGCACCATACGAACTGCTTTACGGTAGGAAGTGTCGAACCCCGGTTTGTTGGGGTGAAGTGGGTCCACGTGAACTCGCCCACCAAGACATAGTACGAGCCACGAACGAAAAGATCGATAAAGTTCGGGCACACTTGAAAGCGGCTCAAGACAGGCAAAAGGCGTATGTTGATAAAAGGACAAGGCCAATTGAATTTCAAGTCGGTGACATGGTCATGCTAAAAGTGTCCCCATGGAAAGGTGTTATTAGATTTAGAAAGAAGGGGAAGTTAAGCCCAAGGTTTATCGGGCCATTTAAAATTATCGAAAGAGTTGGCAAGGTAGCTTACCGTCTTGAACTACCGGAGGAGCTGAGTGGGATCCATGGCACGTTTCACGTATCTCAATTAAGAAAGTGCCTAGCAGACGAAACGACCTATATCCATTACGATGATATCGAAGTGGATAATAGTCTAAATTATGCGGTAAGACCGGTTGAAATTTTAGACAGAAAGGTCAAACGTTTACGAAATAAGCAAATTGAACAAGTCAAGGTTAAATGGGAGCATAGAAAGGGTTCGGACACTACGTGGGAGTCCGAAGAGGAGATGCGACGACTTCACCCTACTTTATTTGGTACGTACTACGGTTTCGGGGACGAAACCCCTTTTAAGGGGGGTAGACTTGTAACACCCCGAAAATATAAAACCTTAAATTTGAATTAGTAAGGTTTTAATAAACTAGAATTTATTAACTAGGAAATCTAACCTAGTTAGTTAATAGGCTAGAAATAACTCAAAGTAAGGATAAAAACAACTAAATTAAATTATGTTGAACAAAGTTGAGGGACCTTAGTTGTTAATTCTGAAACTTAATTAAATGGAACAAATAAAAATAAACCAAACACCCCAAATCTGGGTGTTGGTCGATCAAGGAGAAGCAGGGGGCGACACCCCCTTTCCAAGAACCATAATCTCATCAAAACAATCAAATTGAGGGCTCAAATCTGATCAAAAACGAAATCTGAACATAGAACAGTGATCCTCATCACAAGAGGATTACAAGGTATGTAAAAATTCGTGTTAATCCTTTGTTTGAAATTCTCATGATTTTGGAAAATCTAAGATTAGATGTTGCATGTGTGTTGTTTGATTTGATTAGAGATGATGTAGTGTCTAGAAGTGAAACCTAGACAACTACATATGAAATCATGTCCAATTTCAGGAAATTCCATGAACACCTTGAAGGTGGGTTATGGGTTTTACAAGATGAAGATGAACACTAGGGTTTAGGATGATTATTCTAGTGTAATTTGATTGTTGAAAGTGATTTCAGAAAGATATGATGCTTAAAACACTATAGGAGTGCTTTATTGTTGTCAAGTTAGCTAATTAGCAAGTTAAGAAGTTGATTACTAAAGGTATAAAAATTCTGCATATGAAGTGTTTGTTGAAATGCCTCAAAGAAGACTTGAAAATTAGACTTTTGTAGTTAAAACGCCTAATCGTGATGTTTTAACTATTATGTGAAATATGGTTTACAAAGAGTTCTAAACAAGATAACATTGAACTCTATAGGACAAGATACCGGAACGTCGAGTGGACAAGCCGGTGGTGACTCACGGTTGAAGGGCGTGCGCTAAGGTATGTAACTTGTTCCGTTACATTTATTATATCGGATGATTTAAATATGTAAGTGAATTTTGAATAAGAATTGTTGTGAATTATGCCTCGAAGTCGTTATATTGATTGATATATTAAATTCGGTTGGTACGCGTTGGTAGTCGTCATATAGGATGATTTCCTTAGACGAGCCAAACGGGTCAATAAATCAAGTGAAATATGATATATACATATACTCCGGAATATGATGGATAGTGTTATGTTATTGGTAAATATTTATCACATTATTAGAACACTAGAAATTTGATGTTATGGATGATAGGAAAGTAAATTACCAGATTTGTTAGAATGAGATGACTCAAACATAACAAGACATTGATCTCCAGGTTTTACCGTAAATTACGGTAATACCGTAATTTACGGTAGAGGTCAGATCTGTTACGGTGTAAACCTCCTGGTTTACGGTGACCACAAAACTTCAGGGAATTATGGTGATACCGTAATTTACGGTGGATCCAGAATAGCTGTTTGTGTTTATGATTTCAAATGTGATGTACAACTTTGTGATTATATTATACTATAACATCAAAACTAATGTTTTAATGGTTTTGATCATAGGTAAATCGACAAGTCTTACGGGTGGCGATCAAGTGATAAGATGAAGAACCGAACACTCTATTTTGAAGCTTCCGCAACGTCTTAGATCTTTTGTAGT
The DNA here is from genome assembly GCA_030545235.1 of Helianthus tuberosus. Lineage (NCBI taxonomy): Eukaryota > Viridiplantae > Streptophyta > Magnoliopsida > Asterales > Asteraceae > Helianthus > Helianthus tuberosus. The sequence goes on along the minus strand of CM060451.1, from coordinate 63,778,819 downwards.
CTTTGGTTATTATTAAATTTTGTTAATGAAAGTCATGTATTTAACTATATTTTGACTAAAATCAAGGGTATAAATTTTAGGGTGTTACAGTAAACTAGAAGAATTTCACCGTAAATACATGATCCCTACCGTAAATTACGGTACTACCGTAATTTACGGTAGTAACTGGAAATCCAACTCTTGTTTTGTTGTGTTTGTTGAACCCAAAACCCAACCTTCGGATTTCACTTTCTAACAACATATACATTGAATTCTTGTATTTTTAACATTCTATATAATAACCTATATCAAAGATCAAATCGTTATAATCCGGAACATTACCCTGCCTTGTTTGATTATTCGAACCGTTTGGCTCGTCTACGAAATTCCTTTCTTATGACGACAACCAACGAATTCTAAACAACTTTTGACCAATCATTCAACATAGCGACATTACCGCTTTCATTCATAGCAACCTTTATTCCAGATTTCCACTATGCGTATTACAACAATCAAAATCTACTAAATGTAACAATTCAAGTTACATACCTTATCGTACGCCCTTCAACCGCGAATCACCACCGGCTTGTCCACTCGACGTCCCGGTATCTTTTCCTATAGAGTTCAATTCAAGACATGTTTAGAACTCTCTTTAGACTTCGCTTCGCATAATATACCAAAACGTCATAATTATGCGTTAAAGCTTTTAAATTTCTATCTTTAAACCTTCTTTGAGGCATTTTTACAAACACCTTAAAGGCAGATTTATCACAAGATTACATGACAAGTTCTCAACTTACCATTTTGCCCTAATTTCACTTAAATCAACATTTTACATGATTGTTAGCTTCAAGATTTCCTGGATTCACTTCCAAATCATCAATTTACACAAAATCAACAATCTATTTTCCTAGTGTTCATTCAATTACACATAATTCACAATTCACCTACAATGGTGTTCTTAGGTTTCACAAAATTTCTTATGATTTTGAACTTATTTTGATCTAGGGTTTGTCCCTAAACACTATAGTTGTTCCTTAATCATAATAACACATACATGCAAGCTTAATTTCAGATTTTTCCCAATTCATGAGAATTTCAAATTCAGAGTTTTCCTTGAATTTTACATACCTTAGAATCCTCTTGTGATGAGGATCAATAATCTGTACTCGGATTTTGATTTGGGGCAGGATTTAACCTTCAATTTGAGAGTTCTAGTGATTTTAGGTTTTGTGATAGTGGGGTGTCGCCCCTGCTCTCTGATGTGCAACCAGACCTCTCAAAAATGGGGTTTTGTATTTTGTTTTTATTAAAACAATATTATAGTTTAAATCTTTTTACAACTAAGGCCCCTCTACTATATTCAACATATAGTTTGTTAACTTTTAACCATGTAATGAACCATTTTGAAGAAACTAACTAACTAGGCTAAAATTCCTAATTAGTTAATTCTCGTTATTTATAAACCTTAAATTTTTAATATAAGGTTTTATGTTTTCGGGGTGTTACAATACGAGTCGGAACCAAGTGATTCATCTTGTCTATCTGTTTTTTTTCTTTTTATTTTTATTTTCAGCATTTTAGTTAGTTTTTATTTTTCTTAGTTTAAAATATTTTTCTAAAACTTCTTTTTGTTTTGATTAGACGTTGAGGATAAACCGGTACTAAAAGCTCTTGTGTCCTTGGACGACCTCGGTATCTTACCAACACTATACTACGCTCACGATGGGTGCACTTACCCATATGTGTGTCTAGTGTTAGTAAATATCGTGTTTTATAAATTTAAAACTTGACTAAAAAGTGTTAAAGGGGCTTAAAATATACACCTAATATATATAACACTCGACAACGCATCACCTTCTTTTTGACGAAAAGGACTGGCGCGCCCCAAGGAAAGGTGCTCGGGCAAATGAAGCCTTTCTCAAGTAATTCCTGGAGCTGGTTTGAGAGTTCACGCATTTCGGAAGGTGCAAGTCGGTAAGGAGCTTTGGCAATAGGGTTGGCTCCAGGAATGAGGTCGATACGAAAGTCGATATCACGACCTGGCGGTAGCCCAGGAAGATCCTCAGGAAAGACGTTAGGAAATTCTCGGACCACTGGAACATCGTTTACACCAGGACTACCTTTCTTTTCCTTCTCCGCTACTACAACGTTAGCCAAGAAAGCTCTGTATTCCTTGCGGAGATACTTGCTAGCTTGGACACAAGACATGAGTTTGAGACCTTTCGAAGCAGTTTCACCGTAGACGCACAATAGATCACCATTCGTGAGGGAAAATCGAATCATCTTGTCGAAGCACACAACTTCAGCATGGTTTTCGTGAAGAAAGTCCATGCCTACTATGACATCAAAACTTCCGAGTTGCATCGGAATAAGGTCGATTGGGAGGATGTGATTGTTGAGCTCAAGAGTACAATCACGAAGGACAGAATTAACGGCGACGGTTCTACCGGTAGCAACTTCAACATCGAACGTCAAGGAGAGTTGGGAGCGCTTACGACTAAGGAGCTTCTCGAATTCGAACGACACAAAGCAATTATCGGCTCCAGTATCAAATAAACACGAAGCATAAATACCATTCACAAGGAACGCACCATTGACCACATTGTTGTCAGCTTGGGCTTGGCGCACGTTGATGTTGAAGGTTCGTGCGCGTGCTGCTTGTTGTTGTTGATGCTGGTGTTGCTGCTGCTGGGGCTCTTGCTTCACAACCCTGTTTGGGCACATGTTGGCGAAATGGTTATGATCGCCACATGCGAAGCAGGCTCTGGCGTTGGCTGCAGGTGCCGGAGGAGCTTGTTGACCCTGAGGGGCGGTGAGTAGAGCTTGATGAGCAGGAGCTTGTCGAGCACGGTAGTTGGTAGTGAAATGGCCGTACATATTGCAATGAGCATAAAAACGGCAAGCGATGGTAGTCGGGTGGTGGTAGGTACAAGTAGGGCAAAGTGGGTGTGGCCTAGTATATGCACGCTTAGCAGGCAGTGCATTTGCCACAGGCGCCGCTACTTGACGTTGTTAGACTGGTACAGCTTGTATCGGTGCAGCAGTGATCGCACAGTTCTTGTTGCTGGAGCTGTTCTTTCTCTTGTTCTTCCTCTTGTTGCTCGATGAGGTGGTGGTTTCAACAGTTGGTGCGGCGGTGGTAGCTTGATGCAGATGCTTTGAAGTTTTATCCCAGACACCGGCCTTGACTCGCTTGTCATTGATTTCAGCGGCCAGTAGGTAAGTCTCTTTGATCGTCTTAGTCTTAGCCGCTTGCACGAAATCTGCAACACAGTCAGGCAGGGCTCGGATATACTTCTTGATTGCCATGGCAGAAGTCTTCACTTGGTGGGGGCAGATGATGCTGAGCTGTTTGAAGCGAGCAGTGAGAGCAGCATTTTCACCTTCCTTCTGCTTGATGTGCCAGAATTCATCTTCTAACTTTTGGCGCTCATGAGGAGGGCAAAATTCTTCCAGCATGACCTCCTTGAGTTCGTCCCACGACAGACCGTAGGCTGCATTGTTCCCTCGTTTGTTTCTCTCGGCCGTCCACCAGTCTAGTGCGCGGGATTGGAAGACGCCGGTAGCATTTAGAGTGCGGAGATCGTCTAGGCAACCGCTTTGTCGTAGAGTGACCTCATTGGAATCAAACCATTGAAACAACGCTGTAGGGCCTTACTCGCCAGTGAATTCCTTTGGCCCACAAGACTTGAACTGCTTGAAATTGAAGGCAGCTTTGGGGGTAGCTTTAGGAGTTTCGGTTCTCGACTCCTCAAATGATTTGCTGACGTTCTCGTAGACATCACTCATGGCTTTTGTTACTTGTTTAGCGATGATAGCAGCAAGACGTGTGTCTCTCTTTTCTTGACGAGAAAGTGGTGTGTGATGGGATGATGGTCCAGTTGACATTATCTGCAATAGACATCGTCATAGGTCTCAGACACGTCATAATCGAATCTCACCTCACACGTCTACTACTTACTAAAGCTTACGAACACGCGTAATCATGTAAACATATAGATACACAGTCATAGATTCACATAAACACAGAGGCACATAATCACGTAAGCACGTAGAGTACAGAATCACAGAAACACGTAAACCACAGAAGCATTTAAGCACAAGAGGCAGTCAGATTACAGAAACCTATCATTCACATTTCGCGAGCGTTCGAATATAGCGATCACGTTTAGTATACCGAGTCGCGTAGTATAAGCGTATAACGTAGCATAAAGTCGTTCATATCTTAGCGATTTGTTAACGTTTTGAGATAGAATTGCAGTGCGAGTCGTGCGTGTCGATCGAAGTGAAAGCAAAAATTGAGTAAATCTCCAAAATTTAAACACAAACAGGTAAACACATATAAGCACATAAAATCGACGAACCATCAGAGTCAGCAGTTGCGGGCTCAGAATCGAAACACATAAAAATCAAGAAATAGATTGTCTGCGGCTAGTAGACTTCGACTATCCAAAGTGGTTCAACTATTTGCAAGGACTTGTTGTGCACACTTGACCTTCAGGACTATGCTTTTGCCTCGATTCTTGGGCGTTTGGCACACATCCCGTTAGTCATATTGTGACTTCAGGTCGTTGGAGTCCATCGAGACTTTGGTGAGAGTTTTGTAAAATGCGGAACAAGTCGTCAAGGTTAGGGTTTCACCCCTGGCTTAATAACTTTGTCCCTGTTTTGGTAAAATAGAGGAGATTATTCATCAAAATACGGATTTCACTCCTGATTTGGCATAATTCTCCCCGTTTGTAGATAAAATGCGGGTTGATCAAGCAACTTTAGTCGAGAGTTTGCGGTTTTCACACCTAATCTTGACTCAGTTGCTCCTTCATAGTTGAAAATTCGAGTGCAGTGATACTGTAGCATAAGCGAGAATAGCGAGAAATAGCGGTAAGCTCATACATCGACCCGGACTGGATCGTGTCTTGCCTAATTCCCTATAGTTATGGCTCTGATACCAATCTGTCACACCCCAACCGATGGAGGAAACATCGGGGTATGGCACTGAGCGAAACAGATTGTCCAGAAGTTTCCAAAACAATTATCATTACCAATCAATTTGAAGTAACATGTCCCATACCATGTCTCAAAAGGAAAACAAATTATTACAGACAAAATCTAGGCAAATAGTTCTATTCCGACAACTCAGATTCAAATAGAGCAATTGTTTATCTGCTTCTAGAGACCCTTGATTTAATTTGTACAGACAACTATTTGTTGGCCTCTAGAGCCTTATTCTAGCCTCAATTTCCTAGCAGATGTGCATCCTAAGCACCTGTCACATATGTTAAAATAAAGTCAATACATATAATGTAAAGGTGAGCATACAAGTTTGATAATAGCATATAGAGTTCGAAATTCGTTTACGCATAACCAGCACGTACACATAGTGAAATGAGGCATGTTAGTTATCGACATAGATCCATCGATACCAATGACTGCGGGTTGACTGCCTGAGGCAGTTCGTAATACATGATTACCACTGTAATCCATGCAAGTAATTGTCCTTAACAACCCCTGCGAACAGGTGCTGAGTCCAAACTATAGTACTATCATTGCTAAGGCAGGTAGATAGCATTCCATGTGTAAACATAACAAATAAGCATTCATAAGCCACGTATAACATACATTAACGGTTAGCATTCAAATAGTATTGAGTAGTGTGTTTATTGTGATTTGAATATTCGTAACGTATGTAACACCCAAAAGTGCATAAAGCAAAAAGGTATCAAGTATACTCATAGCGATGAATGGATTGAAGGGAGCGCTAGAGAGTAGGGTTAGCCTGAACAGATTGATAGCATACCGATAAGTGACGCGTAAAACGATGCAAAGTGTAAGTGACATGGGTATTTATAGAGTTACCTAAAGATTTCGAATTCGATTTCGATTGCGAGCGATGCGAATGCGATAGAGTTTCCTATTCAAATTACTTTTAATCCCAACTACTACATCTAGCACTATCTCTTCTCCATAATTTATCATAGTTTGATTTTGATTGTGATTGAGTTCGATTGCGATTCGAGTTTCGATTGCGTTTCGATTGATTCCCACATATACATAAATTAAACATGCACAAGTAACACATAAGGCACACACACGTATAACAATAACCAAAATACGTAATTCGAGTTGCGATTCGATGTCGATTAAGTTGGATTGATTAACGCTTAGTTGACTTTATCGCATTGTTACTTCCTATAGTTCACAGTCGTAAGTCGATTGAATAGCGATTTACATACGTCGATTATTGTAATTATTGACACTTACTCCACATAATGCAACTAAAATAAACACTTAAAAGAAAACTACTATTAGTCAAGTCGCGCGAAATCGGTCGTTGACTTTGACCTTGACCTTGACCTTGACCTTGACTTTGACTTCGAAAAACACGGGGTGTTACACGTCGGGTTGAGAACTGATTTCTATGGACGAGATGACCGGTTAATAGGTTGAACACGAACAACCATCAAGGACAGTTAACTGATCAGACGGGGTAGTTCCCATCTGATCTGATTACTTAGCCTTGGTGGAGTTCCGTTGTTTAAAACGTTGTCATACCATCTCGATCAAACCGCAACTTTTCAAAATAATCGAGGCAAAATGATCAGATTCGTTGGGACGGATTGGATTCCGAATGGATTGCCATCCGATCGAACTGTTATCCGATCGGATTGCACTTGAGCTCTCATACTTAGTCAACTTTTCAAGACCAACTGAATGCCGAACGGATTGCCGTCCGATCGGATTGCTATCCGATCGAACGACCATCCGATTGGTTGATATTGGACTTCAACACTTAATCATTTTCATAATTTGCAAGGAACCTCAGTTTCAAACGGATTGTCGTCCGATCGGATTGTCGTCCGATCGGATTGCTATCCGATCGAGTGACAATCCTGTTGTGAACTTTTTCTCACTAGGTGTCCCGCCAATCGGATCGCTATCTGATCGAACGACCGTTCGATCGAACGACCTGAAAGGTAGAGATACTACTCTGTTTTCAAAATGCTACAACGAAAACTTCAAAGCCATCATACACAAACACATCCTTACAAAACGAATGTCATCCGATCGGATTGCCATCCGATCGGATTACCATTCGACACTTGGTTCACTCACCACCGCTTAACGCACCGTTCAAAGCTTACGCTATTATTCTGCTATCAGGCTAATCTCAGACGCGCTCCCTTCAATCCAAGATTGTGTTACTTGGTGAACACGAACTGTGAGTCTACTCGAACCCTTTTTATCGCATTTTTGGGTGTAACATACGTTTCTATCAAATCAAACTAATCGAATGCTTAAACTATTTAACACTTGCGAATGACTGAATTACATATTAACACGTGATGCTAGTTACATATGTGCTAGGACTTTTACTCGCGACGTCCCGCCTTAACTAGTATAGTACTATAGTACCAGACGGGGTCTAGTTAAGATTAATAGCAATCGCAATCGCAGCTCGAGTGACTTAGCTGGTAGTATCTGTCTTGTATATATGTTGGGTATCCCGTTTATGTATGTGGTAATTCGCAGCACTTTTATTCTAATATGCTACTTCATCAAAACTTGTATACTCGCCAATACTTTTGTATTGACGTTGTTTTTAACGTATGTTGCAGGTTTAGTCGCAGTCTACATCATATCAAGCTATGAAGTCTAGAAACACACCTAAAATCTAGGCTGTCGGATTTGCATTGTTTGAGAGAACATGAAATTCGTGACAGCTTATGTGAATGTATTTGTTTATTAGTATGGGATAATGAACGCATTAAATATTGTCGCAATTTAGTTGTTATGGATTCTCTTGAGCAATCTGATTCGCCTAGTGCCGCGCCCCGATGATTCCGCCATCGGTTGGGGTGTGACATTGGCAGACAAAGTTCAGAGACCTAGAGTTGGAGGAGTTCTTAAAGAAAGAGAAGCGCAGTGAAAAATTCAGAAAGGTAGCTTAGAGAGCTGCAGTTGTGGGAAGAAGAAAGCTCATGAGACCTCCACCAACTGACCAAACGCCAATTGAATCTGAGGAGAAGAAGATCCCAAGGTGGGATAGGTAAAGAGATGGTGATCTGGAGTATAGAAAGTACTGGAATGAAATTGGCAGACCGCTTAGACATAAAATGTTAGCTGAACAAGCTGAGACAAGGAGACAGAAAGCAAAGGCTTCAAGGCGCAGCAGGAGGGTGAACTAAAGACTATGCAGGCAGGAAGACTACAGCTACATCCAAGGGGGAGTCTGTTAGTGCATTATATCTGTAGCTTCCGTCTGCATCGAGTCTATGTATTTTTTATTTTTGTCCTGTTTGTGTCATTGTATATTTGTAAATATATGTATTTTGTATCTAGAAAAAATAGGGAACGGAGCGTTAATTGTCAAGTCTCATCCGGACGGAGACACCAATGCCTCCCTGGTATTGCCTATAAATAGTGGCGTAGGGTCATTTGTCTAGAACTTTTTGCCTGATTGTCATAGCGAAGCTCTGTCCGATTGTCATCTGGAACTGTTGTACTTTCACATTCTATCAATGAAATTGGACATGTTAAGCGTGGATATCGTTGTTGGTGATTCTCTGACGATGCCGAGGGATTCCGCACCTCGTCCTTGATCGATTCTACCACGTTCTTCTACTAGAACCGTTCCTGCGTTGGTACTCACAAGAAGGTCACTACTTAACGCTTTCTAAGCAATGAAAAAAAGACCACACATCATTGTCGAAGACATCAGAGAAACATGTCAAATACTTCATAGTAAAAGTGAGTAAACATAAAAACTTCATAGTCAAAGTGACTAAACATCAAACATCAAACACAATTATTACAGAAAGATCTTTTGGAGCATCTTTAGAGGACGAGTCCAAATTGGATCTCTACCCCTTCGGCCGAACTTAAGAGCAAAAAATTTGTATCAATGTCACAATGTCTGAAGCTTTTAATTCTCCTATCTTATTTAAGACCAGAGAAACTATGGTTCGAAAAAAGATTAGGCCATACATTAACTACTAATATTGATGCCAAAGCTATTCTGTTTAGTACTTACGGCTTTGAAATCTAAGACTACTTGGTGCACTTAAAAATATCATTGTTTATGGCAACTAACACATCTAAAAGTAAATCTAGACAAAAAAAATCGTGAACGGCATACCGGTCCATCTATAAACTAACACATCCATGTAAGAATCTTAACACCAAATCAATTCCTCAAAACTAAAATTAACTTTTGCTTTATACACAATGTCAGAATTTACTTTTAAGGGAATTTCATTATCAGTTTCAGCAATAACCAACTCTTCATCAAGCTAAAAAATATGGGAAAGAGCAAATCAGTATTTTTGTAGCTAAAACATGAATGGGGATAACTTATGTAACTTATAAATTAGTTGTTTTTTTTTTCCTTTTACCCCAATTAGGGTTTTTATGACAGGGAAAACATAAAACAACAATTAATATAAAGGATTAGAAAGAACTTATGCTTACCAATTGAAGAAACCTTGATTGCAGCGATTCTGGTTGGACAAATTAAAAAAAAAAAAAAAACCTCTGTTCTGCAAAAAAAAAACATAAATTGTTGGTCAGATTATTTTTGAAAACAAATCATCAAATATATGAGTAAATATTTTTTTGCTAACTTTGATTAGGAACCAAGCCGAGAATACGAAACAAAAAACCTCAAGCAAGCAACACATAAATGGAATAACTTTGATAAGATGGAGCGACTGGATTAGGGCATACGAACTCACCTTTGATAGCCGAAATACTTGCTAGAAGGAGATGGAGTTACATAAGATGAAGCAGTTGGATCAGATTTGGATGTGTGTTGCAAATCTGGTTTACAATGATTTTGAATTTTGAATGAGATAAATTGTTTATGGAAAGTTGGAAAGACAAAGGGGCTGTTTGGTAGCCTCTGAATGGTCATTAAGAGGTTACCTCTTAATGGAACCATTAAGAATTTTACCAATTAAGAATTTTACCAATGAGAAAGTAGAAGAATGTGACATGTGATGATTTACCATTCAGAGGTTACCTCTTAACCATTCAGACTTGAGGTTACCTCTTATTCATTTAGAGATTTTAAACCATTAAGAGGTAGCATATGAATGGTCATTAAGAGGCTACCAAACAGCCCCTTTGACGTTTAAACCATAGTAGGGTTTGGTGTCTATCTTTAAATAAAGGGGAATTAGCCTGTAATAATCTCACATATACCTTATTGGCCATTAATAATCCCAACTCAAAATATTCCCCCCACCAGTCCCACCTTTCACCTATTTTTCCTACAATGGTCCCGTGTTAAAAAAACTTAACGGAGTTAAGCTTTTTTTTTCAAATTACAAACAGATTTTTTAGGGCTTTTGATCAGAACGATGATACGAGTCCATTGATGTAAAACTTTCTTCGAAATTGTGCTCCAAGTGACTTGATTTTGGTTAATTAGAAATTTAAACACCCGAATTGAAGCGTCGTTTTCATCGTTTAGAGCATCGTTTCGAGACAAGTTTTACATCAATGGACTCGTATCGTCGTTCTAATCAAAAGCCCTAAAAATCTATTTGTAATTTGGAAAAAAAGCTTAACTCCGTTAAGTTTTTTTAACGGGGACCATTGTAGGAAAAATAGGTGAAAGGTGGGACTGGTAGGTGGAATATTCTGAAGTGGGATTATTAATGACCAATAAGGTCTAAGTGTGATTATTACAGGCCAATTTCCCATAAATAAATGTACATTATGCTTTAACGTATGAAAAAAAAGACAAAGATGTAATATGTTTAACAAAAAATAAAAATTGAAAAAGCTATAAAAATTACACCTAGGATTAGTATAACTTGGAAGGGCTAGAATTTTGACACTATGATTTACCAACCTTCCTTTATTATACAAGAGAGATTTGTGTTCGTGCTCTAAGTCTTTTTTGCCCTAAACTCAGAATGTTTTCTTAGATTATTGAAAAGAGAATGTTGTGTAACCCATGGCATAAAATATGTTTTAAATACCTAATTTGGAATGTGATTTGGTCACAATCCAAGTTATTATCAAGGATTTCCATTTATTTTTTAATCACCCTATAACTATGCATTCTCAAACAATCAAAAGCAGTTTCTTTGATAATTTGAGTCTATTCATGAGATGACTTCCAAGTTTGTGAAGTTAGAAAAGTTTGAGGAAAGTACTTTAAGAGGTGACATAAGAAGTCATTCATTTTATTTTTATTTTTTCACCACAAAAAAAAGTGGCGAGTAAATTACAAGTTTTGTCCTTTATGTTTACATCAAATTCCAGGCGATGTCCTTTTGGCCAAAAGTTAACAGGCGCTGTCCTTTACCTTTCAAAATCTTGCACGTTTTGTCCTTTAGGCCAAACCCAGTTAGAATATTTGGTTAAATCTGGTCATGTGTCTTGCACATGAGGGCACTTTTGTCATTTTATCTCCTCAGGGACTATTGTGTAAAATATCTTATATTTAGGGGCTAGTTTCTAAAAAATAAAAAGATTATAAAGAAGCCCTCTCTCTCTATCAGACGTGCTCTCTCTCTCTCTCTCTCTCTCTCTCTCTCTCTCTCGACTCCAACTTTCTCAGATCTGGAGGGTGGCTTTAGCGGTGGTGACGGAATTGGTGGTGGTAGATTAGATTGAAGGTGGGTGTGTGGTTGATGGTGGTTGTTGGCGGCGGTGGAAGTGGATGGTTCCAGATGGTGGAAGATGGGGTGGTTCCAGATGGTGGAAGATGGTTCCAAATTGTGTGATTCAAGGTTAAAATTCTGACAACGGTGGAGACCGATGTCTAGTGGTGGTGGCGGTGGGTTTTGAGTGTGGGTATTCATGGATATCGATTTTGTTTAATCGGTTGTTTATCGATTTTGTTGAACAATTCGTTTTTAGGGATTTAGGGATTTTTGGGGGATGTTGGTTGTTGATTTGGAGATGGTGGAGGGTGGTGGTAGGCGGCGGTAGATGATGAAAGGCAGTTGTGGTGGTGATGGCGCGGCGGTAGGTGATGTGGAGTGGCGGTGGCAGGTGGTAGATGGTACGAGTAGGTGGGTGGTGGCAGTTCCCAATAGCTTATACTTGTGTTTGATAAAGATAAGCGTAAACCTACTCACTTATATGACCTTACAATATCCCTCTAGGTTTATGTTGTCTTTATTAAACTGTTGTCTTTTTCATGTCTCTGTGGGAAGATACTTCATCTTTTCATCTTCAAACTTGGACTCTTTGTTCTTCTTAATCATGATCAGCTTTGCTTGAAAATTTTGTTGAAAAAAAGCAAGAGGAGGATTCTCGGCAGCTCTTTTCGTTGTTAATCTCTTCTCTTTCAAGCAGGTTCACAGATACTTCTTCAAATGTACTATCACTGTCAGATGATGACTCAGATCTGGTTCTTCTGACTCAGACACATCTTGTTGTTGTGATGCTTCATACTTTGTCAGCAGTCAACAGCATCTCAATCTTCAACAACCCTTGTTTCTTGATTTAAATCAAGTTCTACACATGCTCAGAAACTCATAAGCAAACATTTCTAAGTAACATAGGGAAATACCACATGAACACTTGGTACATCCAAGTATTTGTACTCGGATTTCACAATTCAAATTTATTTCAACTCATGATGATCAATCAAATCTTTAAGAACTGTTAATTTAAAAAAAACAAATAAACACTCTATTTTTTGATTTTTTGAATTTTCTAACAATAATTTTTTTATTTTAAAGTCTAAGAATATAAACTGAAACACAAATAAACAAAGAAACTAATATACAATTACAATTGCAATGGGATCAAATCACAATGTTTCGGACTAGACTACACTTGTCAACACTAATTTACTTTGGGTGATCCGAGCGATTGCCAGTATGTTTGTCCATTTAAACTTATCTCCTTAGGCCTTTTCCATATAACGGGCTGCAACTGATTTATCATGTTTTTGATTTAATTAATATGAAAACCCAAATAAGTCACAATCAAATCCTGAAATTTTAATCAGAACACACTGTCATGCATGCAGTTTCCCTACCACATATTTTCACAAGCCTATTCTAGGATTTTGAAACCTTGACTGGGACTTGATTGAGAAGATAATAGAATAGATCATTTGCAGAGATGGATATAAAATACAGATCAAATGAAGATTCTCAATTTGATATAAGTTTTTTGGGTTTCTTTTGGGCACTGGAGGGCCTCTTTCGAGTGTAATTGATCTATAACGCGACATCATACAGCTAGGTCTTTGCTCACACAAAATAGAAGCTGACGTTGCCTAGCATCTCAAGGTCTTTGCTCGTGCAAAACAGAGGAAATACATGAGTTGGCAGAAAAGATTTCAGAACTAGAACAAAATTGTGTGTATCGGGACATCACACAAGCATTCAAATAGACATGTCCTAATTCCAAGTGACGTTCTTTCCTGAGGCCATAATTTAATTTAATGTTCTGCACAGAACCAGTCAAAGTGTCCAGCCATCAGGATAAAGCCTACCAACATAGCGCTCTAGAGTCAGACCATTTCAATATTGGTCTTACATGAGTCAACTTTAATCCACATAGTGAAAATTCATTTCATTTTCTATATATGCACCAACTCTTTTGGGATTTTTTTTCATGTTTCAAATGTTTTTGTATTTTCTTATTTTCTCGTTTTTTTACAGATATCTCTGGATATCCCCCTAAATTTGTTAACCTAATAAAGAAAATATATGTACAAAAAGAAAAACGAAGGAAAATGAAAAAATTTTGTTATTTTTATTTAACCGTTCCATCATCAGATTTAAGACTAATCAATACCAAAATTAGAACACGAAATTTAAATTTGTACCTTTTCGCTGATCTTATCTTATTTCTCTTATCTCATCAAAAGAAACATATCAACTGTAAATGAATAAAAATTTTTGCAACAGTGAGATGTTACCCTTTATATCTCTGGAATAACCGCTATCAACATTCCAAGAATTGTCAACAACTCCTCCTTGGTTGTCCCTGAAAAATAAGGAGATCAGTAAGACATTGGCACCCAGGCCATCGTGGTCCTGGGTTGTCCTGAAGCATCAACATAAGACACTTCCCGCAAGCACATGTCCCCTTTTGTTTCATGGATTGGTGATGTCGCTGCTTTATGTTTTGCCCTCCAAACATGTTTAGGCTTTTCTAAATTATTAGGTGCCTTGGCAAAACAGTTTGCTTTTCAACCTTTTTATTTTTCAAAACTTGTTTAGGTTTCAAAGCTTGTTTTCTTTTAGCTTTGGCAGCATTCCAATCCCCATCAGATGGTTTAACCTTGGGATGCTTATTCATCATTGCCTTAGTCTTTTCAACCTTCATTGGGTTAGAATAAGATCTATCCCTAGATATAACCTTCTGATGTTGTGTATAGTATGTCACATATGGACGATGTGTGCAATTCCTTGCAATGTGACCGGGTATGCCGCAGTTGTTGCATGTTTGCTTCTTTATGTAAGGAGCGTATCCTATTCCATTCGATCCAACTGATGATAAGTTTGAGTTATAAAATTTGTTGGATGATTTGTTTGCAGACTGTTCAACATTTCTGCCCTGCTTCATATGTCTCTGTTTACAACAGTTAGTACATTCACTGGATTTAGCATTTTTATTTCTAACTGTTGGCTTTGGAGGCCTTTTCGTTGGCTCAGAAACAGCCTTTCTCAACAGACAAATTTGGAGGCACATATGGAGGAGCATCAACAGACAAATTTGATGTTTTTGAATAAACATCGTCAGCCTTTTGGCAAACAATATCATCCCCCTCAACCCAACCCAATCCTAGACTTTTACCTCATCTGCACATGAAGTAGAAGCATCAATAACATTCACACAATTAAACTCAGTGACTGGCCTTGTTGTTTCAATTTAAGACGTTGTGGGCTATGGGCCCACCACGCTTCCAGAAACTATCAATCGGATATCACAATACACTAATCAAAGTGCGGAAAACTGAGAAAAGTGTAGAAGAAGAAAAATGAAATCGATTGTATTAAGATCAAGTGCACACGATTTCAGAGAGTCGTCTGGTACACAATCATAATAAGTCGAAAATTAGTAAGAAGAACAGTAATGTGAACAGCAACCCTAAAATGACCTAGATGCACCCTATTTATAGTTACATAGGGTGACCTAAATACAAACTGGGCCAAACCTACATCCACACTACTAACTAAACAAGCCCAAATCATTTAATTAGCCCACATGGCTTATCTCAATACTATCTAACCCACTAGAAAGCTAAGCCGAATAGCTTATACTTGTGTTTGATAAAGATAACCATAAAGATACTCAATTATTTGGCCTTACAAAAATTTAAAGACTTTTCATGTAATGTAGTTAATGATGTAGTTAAGGATGTAATTTAGTATGTAGCATAATTATAATTTGGTTAAAAGGTTTAGTTTTGAAGTTATATGATTCAATATTCAATTATTATTTTATGATTTAATATTCAATTATTATTTGTGATTGACTTGATAATCAATCACAATAATAAGATACTTAATTGCAATGAATATATTAATCCATATATGTCAATAATAAGAAAAACAACTTTCGGATAAAACAAAGATGTCAGTTTTGATAAGGCCTATTTTCCGAATCATAAAATGATTTACCAAGAATATTTTAGTATGATAGATATAAGTTATACATTTTTTTAACGGCAAAAAATGATGTGTCAACAACCGTGACACCGGGCGTTGTGTCCAATGTCGACTACTCGACCGCCGCCAGTTCCTTAGCTCTCCTAGATGCACGAAAACCCGACCTCCACCCATCCGAAGGCACGACAATGGAATAATCGATAAAACCTTGCCTCTCATCCAAGACGAACCGGTGCCACCCGTATTCGCCCTTCACCTGGATGCCGTAGAAAATAATGAGGAGAGTGTGAGTCGAACCTGGGTCACAAGGAACACCAAGTTTTTCCCCAACCACTCTATCACTACCTCATTGGCATATAGCTTATACATTCTATACTATCTTAAAAGACAAAGTCGGTGGAAACCCCACCGGCTTTGCCTCCCCTCCCCCCATACATTCACGATATTGCAATTTTGGCCCCTTGATTTTGGTACCTTCAAAGTTTCATAAAATGGCAAATTCAGTCCCTAAACTATTACTCCATTTTACAAATTGTTTGCTTTTGACAACCCCAACTTTGTGGTAGCTTCCTTTTCAGCCCCAACTTTGTTATAGTTTTCTTGTTATCTCAAAACTTTTTCAAATTTTATCTTTACCCTTTTTTAGCCATTAAGTTTAGGAAATGCAATTTTTAATCACTTAACTTTTTATGAACATTGTAAATGTCACTTTGACCACCTCGAGAGTTTTTCTCTTGACGATATAAATTCGAGATAGTCAGGACGTGTATAATACATTATGATTGTACGATATAAATTTGATTTACGTTACATTTTGTTCCAATCGCAATGCAACTATAGGATACATTGAGTTTAATCGGATACGTGAAAATGTGTGTTTTCATATGGTTAACACATCACATAACGCTTGGACTAATCCGTTTGATATTTATGAAGTACCCGTGCCGCAACGCACGTGGGTCTTGTTACTAGTTTAACTTAAAAATAGCATTGCTAAGGTAGGTAGCTGTTTCCCATTCCTATAGTCTTCTGGTTAATCCAAGGGGACAAACCATCTTCTATTCATTTTTAAATATAAAAAAATATAATCTTCTAATTTTTTAGCAAATACATTCAAAAGCTATTTGAACAAAAATATTTTAAGAAATGGACCCAGGAAACAGTTCCATCATAAACTAATATTAATAAAAAATATTACATTAAAACATTAGCATCCAATGCTTCTTGGAGTTCATACTTGAAGATGTTGCTACAATAGCTTACTTCTCTATCTTCTTCTATAATGCTTTCATTCATGTAGGCCGAATTTGAAATGAAATCGATGGGATTTCTGCTAGATGAAGAAGGTGTACACGTTGACGAATGCAAGAAACTCGACATGAGACCGGTTTTGTTATAGTTTTCAAGATCAATACAAGCTAAAGAATCAATTGACTGATCTACATTGGGTTCCATGAGCTTGGACGTTTCACTATAAAATGGAACACCACATGAAAGTGTACTCAATGTAGAACACTTTGGGATTTCTTGAATTATGGTTTGGTCTTGAACATGATTATTGTTGTCTTGAACTTGTAGGTTATTTTCAAGATGGTTTTGTTGGGTACTTGTATAACTGAATTGAAGGTTTTGATTGCCTTGCGACGCAAGGAACAAAGCGGCTAACCTCAACATGTCAAGGTCAACCATGGGTTGGATCCCTGACAAGCTCAAAATGGATGAAAGGTCAAGCCGAGGTTTATGAGTGACTGGATCAATTCCCATTCGAATGAGCCTTTTCCTAATGTTGGTGTTCCAATAGTTTTTTATCTCGTTATCTGTTCTTCCAGGCAAACGAGATGCAATTGTTGACCATCTATTCAATAACAAAACATTAATGATTAGATAACACATGATGATAACAAAGATATAAGTTTTGAAACCCATCAATCTAGCTAGAAAATGACATTTGACAATTAATAAACAATTTTCAAAAGCAATTAAAGTCCAAACTATAAAATCTAGACAATTTTTAAAGAACCACTAATTAGAAGGTTAAGAACTTTTGACTTACTTGTTGCCCAAGACACTATGAAGTTGAATGATGGTTTCCTCCTCATCAAAAGAAAACTTGCCTCTTTTGATATCGGGTCTAAGATAATTTGTCCATCTTAACCTACAACTCTTTCCACATCTTTGAAGACCTATACATAGTCAAATAAAACCAAAACACTATTAAAATCGACAACAATTTAATAATGTTATGTATGAACATTATCATGTTTTATGGAAAATTATGTAAAAAAATATGTATAACTTTTTAGTCAGGTCAGCATAGAGGTAATTTTATCCATCAACTACAATTTTAAGGTTCAAAATCAAATTTTCACTGATGGTGTCAGCGAACCCTCTTGACCCTTACAACAACGTATAATACTTTATAAATCGTGTTGTTTTGAGACCTAAACATATTTTCGTATACTAGTAGATGACAAACCAATGACGAAACGTACCCGCATTCTTTGGAAGAGTTCTCCAATGTCCATAACCATTCTTGTTAATATAGTCAATGAGCTTTTGATCTTCATCGGCAGTCCATGGACCTTTTCTTAAACCACCATTTTTGTCACTTTGAGGTGTTCTTCCCATTGTGATAATGATGATGATGATGGTGTTAACCTTTAAGTGATAACTAATATATTATATTAAATTATCAATCTAATCTATCTTATAGAGATATATATGGTTGTGTTTGTGAAATGGAGATCGTACACATAAATATAAATACGGAGGAAGATAAATAAAGTCAATGGGATTGGGACGGGCAGCCGTCCATTGTTTATCTCTATGACTACGTGTCCCTTCTTTGAGAAATAACGCACTTTTTTAAATGATTTTGTACAAACATATATGCCGGATAAAATCTAACACACTTTTATGACAAATTATTTAATTAACACCTTTTTACGTGACGTTTTTTACGTGTCACTAAAGGATATATATTTTGTAAGAAGATACCTAATTTAGTGAAACTTCATAATTTGTTTTTTGAAGATAAATATTTGTTCATAAGATTCATTATTCTTTCGTTATATACATATGTATATACATTTATATATGTAAGTATACATACATGACGTGGTCACATATACAATTCTAAAAGTGATATTTATTAGGCTGCTCGGTATGGGGGTCATCCCCGCTCCGGCTTGCTTCGGCGACGGACCAAACACCGTGCCGCCACCCCCGTCGCCGTCCAGTCATCGTCCTCCCCGTCGGAGTTGTGCCGTTTGCGACGGACCAAAACATGTGGGCCACCCCCGTCGCCGTCCAGAACACCACGCCCCCCCCCCCCCCCCCCGGTCTTGCTCCGGCGACGTCTTCTTCTCCGTCACCCATACCGTGAATGCTTATAACTTATAAGATAGATATCACATGAGGATCCCTTTTGTAAGGAGTTCTAAAATTTGCAAGTATTGTCAAATCTTTCAAATTGAAAACTGACAATTAAATATAATAATTAAAACAATATATAAACTCATAAATTAAGGTGATCATAAATAAACATTTCACACTAAAAAGTAATGAATTGAAAATTGCTAAAGTTGAGGGAAACCTTCATTACTGAAATCCAAACCCTAAATAATGGAAACCGAATTTGATAGTTTGGTCAAACCGTCAATGGTTGTTTATCACGCGAACTAGCTCATCGAGACATTTTTAACCACTGTTTTTGGGCCTCGTAACTTCATTCGTTGGCCAAGTCATGTTTTTTTATTTATTTTTTATGTTTGAGTCTTTTTTTTAATCTAACAATTAGTTTCATATCCAGTCTATCAGGGCCGGTCCAAACCCAAACCAAATGAGGCTAGGGCTTTAGGCCCCAAAATCTATAGGGCCTCAATTTTCTAAAAAAAGAGTTATAAGTGTAACATTGGGCTGCAAGTCTACAACAGGTTTGTGATATAGTAAGCTAAAAGGTATTAACTGAAACTAATTTGCTAGTTGATTAATCCAGAGAAAGTGTAACATTATATTCGACTGCAAATCTACAACAGGTTTGTGTGGGTTTTTTTTAGTCCAGAGAAAGGCCCTGAATTTGTAACAAGCTTTGAGCCACCAAAATGGTTGAGCCGGCCCTGCGGTCTATACAAACATTAGGAAAAAATTACAAGAATGATAGGTAAACAGGTAATTAACAAGTTGCGCCGTAACTCATTTTTAAATATCAAATCCGATCCTATCGAAAATTTCATATTAGATTGATTCAGATACAATTCTGCTAACTCTTTAATCTATCTGTAGATTAATTGAACATGCTCCATTTCTTAATACTTGATGACATTAAGACTAAGAGCCACACATCGTTTTCCGGCAGGGTATGGGCGGTGGAGGTGGTCTAAAATGTCGTCGTATAATACATCATTAGCTGTACTCCGCCGTCATATAATTGCCACGTACCCTCTTTAGTCAATTATTAAATTCACGGGTTGCTACAGCTTTCTTATTATTTATTTCAATCATATCTCATTCTTAATTCTAATGTATGGTTAACATTTATCATGCATACGTCATGCATAGCTCACTTTGTCAAGCTGGCTTAAGATCACGGGGTCATATATCCATCCATACGTCAAATTACGTACCATTGTGTACTTGCGTGTGGATGTTTTTTACTTCTAGAACAAACGTTGTGGGGCGGGAACACAAGCCACGTCGGAGGAGCGTGGAGCGTTAACACCGTCATGGCCCGATACTAGGGAGGGGTGCGGGCGAGGGCGTGGGATTCTCTACAGGTGTGAGGGTGGGGATGAGTTGAACGAGGTGGTGAGAGCAGGCCACGTGTTCATGTATACCCAGTGGCGGAGCTTGACTAAAAGTTCCGAGGGAGCGGAAAGTCATGGGACCCAATTTTATATATTGTATAAATATTTAGGCAAAATAAGTGGGGGGAGGGGGAGGGGGCGATCCTTTATAATTTTAAAATTTTCGAACGAAAAATCAGAAATTTTACACTTTTAACCGAAACATTCGGGAGGCGGATGCACACCCGGGTATCCACTAAGCTCCGTCAGTGTGTATACCTCTAAATTTCCAGATTTTACAATAGTGTCTATTGTTTACATTTTACATCATCGCAATACACCTTAGTAGGCGTGAAATGTAAAAGCTCCCTGTCCGTACGTGACACACTTTTTTTTTCATGTTTTACATGAACCACACGGATAGCCTTAAGATCCAAATTACCTAGGGCTTGTTTATGAAGGAGAATTCGAATAATTGTCCGGCGCCACGTGATCCTTTGTTCTTTGAACAACACCACCAGACGATTGTCTTCTGTTCTTTGAAAGTTGTGTAGATTCGAGAGCATGGTGTCATTGCAAGAGATGTCTTTTTAAAACGATATACGGCCATTTTTCTTAAAAATGTTTCTTAAAAATGACTGATAGATTCATGAACAAAAAGACGGAATTAGTGGAATTTACTGAGTATGATAATAATTAATAATAGTAATAATATATATTCAAATCCCCATAACCCAAAATTTATAAATATATTCACTAAATGATATAAATTTATAAAACATATCTTAATTGTTCGAACAATTGAAAGTTTAAAAATCCATCAAAATTCATGGACAGACTTGATGGCTACAACACTCATGCATGTTTTATTGACATGTACCTTCAAATTAAACCTTTTCATGCACAAAATACTCTATTTTGGGTTAGAAACATAAGTGGATAACATTTTTGACTTTTACAAAACTCGAATCTCTCATCTATCTACTATAATAAAAGAAACCAACTTTTGAACACGTGTCATTTATTGAAGGTATCCTTAAATCTATACTTATCTTATATTAACTAAATAAATAATAAATTAATATTAAATCTTATCATACTTTAATAAAATATTATCCTCAAATCTAAATTGTTAAAACAAATACCTCTCTTTCCTACTTATATTATCTTATATTAAATATTATTAAATATATAAATAATAAATTAATATTAAATGTTATTCTAATTTATTAAAAATATAATTTTTTTTATTATTTGGTATACAAAATTATATTTATTCAACTCGTGTAAAATGCGGGGTTTTGAAAAATATAACTTTTTTTATTGTTTACTATACAAAGTTACATTTATATAACCCGTGTAATACACGAAGTTTTTAAAGATATAATTTTTTTATCATTTGCTATGTAAAATTAGATTTATTCAACACGTGTAATACATGGGGTTTTTAAGGATATATTTTTTTTATTATTTGGTAGATTTTTCAACCCGACTATACACGGGTTTTTTAAAGATATGACGTTTTTAGTATTTAATATACAAAATTACATTTATTTAATATGTGTAATACACATGGTTTTTAAAGATATAACTCTTTTTATATCTATTCAACACGTGTAACATACAGGGTTTTTAAGGATGTAATTTTTTTATTATTTAGTAGATTTATTCAACCCGATTATACACGGGTTTTTTAAAGACACGACGTTTTTAGCATTTAGTATACAAAATTACATTTATTTAATCTGTGTAATATGCATGGTTTTTAAAGATATAACTTTTTTATTATTTAATATATAAAATTACATTTATTTAACCCGTACAATATACGGGTTCATAAAGATATAACTTTTTGTTATTTAATATATAAAATTATATATTCAACCCGTGTAATACACAGGGTTCTAATCTAGTATCTACATAAAATACTTTCAATAACGCGTTAGCGGTTCATTCAAAACAATTAAATCATTAATATTCCTTTTTTATATAAAATTCGATACCATTTACTATAATAGAACTAGGTTAGAACCCCGTGTATTACACGGGTTGAATAAATATAATTTTATATACTAAGTAATAAAATAGTTACATCTTTTAAAAACTCGTGTATTACACGATTTGAATAAACACATGTCTTACACGAATAATGTAATCTGTTAAAACATTTAGTCATCAAGACGTGTTTTCTAACAAAAGAAACTTTGAAGTAATATTTACTTATTGTAACATCTCACTTTATTTTTTATTAGGTTAGAGAGTTGTGTATTACATTATTTATAACATTTTACTTTGTTTTTTTTATTTATTATTAGGTTAGAAACTTAGGTATTACCTGATGTTGGATGATCAGCAGAAAAAAAAAAAAAAAGAAAAAAAATATTTTAGTAAAAAATATTAAATATACAAGAGATAAGTTGGATATTATGATTTAATATTATTATTTCATTGGAGTGTAAAACGGGATAATGAGATCCTTTATTAGAAATAGGATTCTAAATATATGATGAATAAAAAATATATATGTTCTACATGTATTGAATAAATCCTTTTAACGAAACAGTTGATTAAAATAAATATTTTTATTTTAATATGTGATTATCAGTTATCCTTGTCTTTATCATCAAAATATAAAAACAATTAAAACTACCAATTAAAAAAAATCTTTATCTTTATAAATATTTAAAACGCTAATATATTTTTTTAGATTTTAATAATTAATATATGATTATAATAATTAAGATATTATTATCAGTTATCTTTGTCTTTATCATAAAATCTCTTCTATAAAATTAAAATTTAATATTATCAATAATTGGTTTTCCGTAATAAATATTTAGAAAAATAATTAAGATTGTCTCATAGAACGCCAGGTGTCCCTAATATGGTTTCTTTTATTACATGTATAGATAGATAATGCTGGTAGATTGTAATTAGTAGTAACTTCTGCTTTATAGAATTAGAGATATATATTGCAACCACTTTAAATCGTTAGTTTTAATAATTCTTTACCGATTTAAATTGATTAAGTATGTTTTCCAACTAATTTTCCTTTCTACAAAATTAATTATCAATTTGCGTCAAAACGATTTAGTTTTGTATTTTTAACTAAGAGGTTTTTTACGCGTGATTCCGCAGAAACATATATAAATGAAAAAAAAAAAGGATAAAAGTATTGTAAAAAATTGACCTCTGACATTGAGGCCCAAGTTACCATCCAATTACTTGGGTAACCCAAGAGAAAAACCTCGGCCTAATGGACCATCCCTTGGCGGCCCAGTTGAAGGAAACATTGAGATAAACACACGTAGAGGTGCACAAAATAACCGGTTAAAGTAATTAACCGGACCAGTTAAAAAAATAACCCGTTAAAGCATTAGCTGGTTAAAGTCAAATTAACCGGTACAATCGGTCGAGCATTGCTTGGACAACTCGAGTGCAAGAAGAGGACCGACCATGAGCATCTTTTAACGATCTTCTGAAATTAAAATTCAAAGGTTGGGGAGCCATAAGTTAAGTAAGGTTGACATTAGAATTAGATCAATTTTTTTGGAATACTATTAAAGCCCATGTTGACCGTTATAGGATCCGAAAATGATTGATTTAGATATTCAAATGCTTTGTTAAAGTCAAATTTTAAAAAAACAAGTTTCTTTCATTTAACATCATGTAAGTCTAATATAACATCCAGTAAGTCTAATATAACATCCACCCAAACCACTGTAAATTATCGCGTTTATGTGATGATATATTTGTTCTTACAATCGTAATTCTCATCAAACAAAAATGAAGAATTACAAGTTTGTTCATTGCAAGAATTAGGACAAGCTAATTCAAAGATACATACATTACAAGAAGTAGAACTCGTAATCAAGACACGCTGATCGAATCACACACGTGCGTTATTGTGGAAAGGTCTATATGTGTGGTGAAGATGTTGGTATTTTGTAATTGATGTAACGAGTCTCTCAGCAGACCCATTTTGGTAACCTTCTCCATAGTCACCAAAATATTATTTCAACACAGTTATCGTAGACCACACATTATTAAACATATCTAACTTTATATATAAGAAAAATGAAACCTTAAGGTTGTTGATAACATTTGAAACTTTATATACAAAATTAAGCAAATCCGTGGCCAACCCGTTCGTTAGACTATTAAAAAATAACGTAGGTACATCGGTAAAGAGAATCACATAACGATGAAGAAAACAACTAATTACGAAGCAACGGAAGACACGACACTTGATGTTAACATCTCTAAATTTATTTTGTTGGAATGGTTAACTAACATTTTTGTCATGGTGGAATGGTTTTAAAAGCAATCGTAACTTAAACAAACTCTTCTAGAAATTAAGAAACACTTCATATATTTAAATGTTTTAAAATCACAATTAAATAAATTTTAAAATTATGCATTACGTCTTAAAGTCAATAAAAAGATATGAGATACAATTAAGCATGATATGTTTTTAGAAAATAAAAAAAAGGAACAAAGTGTCTTAAGATACGTCATTTACTTACTCCCAACCATATGATAGCGATGGTTAAAGTTTTGAGTCACCTACATGTCAAGTTAACAATTACTGTAGCTAACAAGTTGTTCTATAACAACAACGGAATTTAGGTATGTTTTTAATTGTTACTAGCACGATGGAGTAGGAAACTTTGTAACCTTATTAGAGAAGATATCGTCTACATACTTATATGTTTTCCTGTAGTGCAACACGATTACCTATAATGCAAAAATACCAAAATCGTCTTGTATCAAAAACAAAAACCATAAAATGAATACCGGTAACGATACTGATGTTGTAAAGTCCATATGAGTAGGCGCTAAGGATGAGATTTTTACTCAAATATCTGTACCTGTACCGTACTCATGTTGCGTACTGATTTTGGCTATTCGGTATATGTATTGGTACCCACTTTTATTGATTTTGGTATTCGGTATTTTCAGTATCAGTACGGGTACGGGTAAAAATTGTACTGGTACTGAATTTTATTAAGAATGAATTTGATATTATGTTTTATTTTCGTATCATTGTACTCA
The DNA here is from genome assembly GCA_030545235.1 of Helianthus tuberosus. Taxonomy (NCBI): domain Eukaryota; kingdom Viridiplantae; phylum Streptophyta; class Magnoliopsida; order Asterales; family Asteraceae; genus Helianthus; species Helianthus tuberosus. The sequence goes on along the minus strand of CM060451.1, from coordinate 63,753,408 downwards.
TATTAATTTTACCTATTTGGTACCCGTTTTGTATTACTACTCATACCGATTTTTCCATATTGGTACCCGTACTTTATTGGTACTCGTACCAATTTTACCTATTTAGTACGAGTACGAGTGCTTAAAGATAGAAAAAATACAAAATGGCACCAAATCAGGTATTGTACCGAAATACCGGTATCGATACCGTACCACAATATTTAGTATGTTATTCGGTACCCAATTTTGTTCAGATTTGGTACTGGTATTTTCGGTACCGGTATTTTCGGTACCGGTACGGTTGCGGGTATCGTAACGTTCCCATCCCTAGTTGGCGATATGGTGGTTTTTAGTAAAAATGCTTATCCGTAACTTAATATAAAAATACTCTATTTTGAATACAACTTTGTTTTCAATAATATTTTTTTAATATTAACAATTTAAAGCGATTACCTAAGGAAAAAAATATTTCTTAAAAATAAACGTAAAACAACCAAAAAGTTAAATATTTAGTTCTCCTCGTCGGCGAGTAGTCGAAGTGCGTAATTATATTCCGCCGATACAAAAAAAAATACTTCATTTTGAATACATCTATGTTTTCAGTAACTGTTTTCTATTTTTTAATACGAATAATATTAACATTTTTAAGCAATTAGCTAACAAAAAAATAATTAGTAAAATTATATGTAAAATTATATAAAAAAAAGTAATATGCAATTTACATCGTCATCGGTAGTCGAAGTGTGTAATTGTATTATCTCGAAGCTACCAATGCAAACAAGTTTAAAAGCCTTTGTACCGGTACCAAAACTACCAAAACTAGGGCTGTAAACGAACCGAACGTTCAGCGAACCGTTCGGCGGGAAGTTCGTTTATGTTCGTTCGATTAGATTAACGAACGAACACGAACACAAAATTTCGTTTGGTTAGCTTAGCGAACGAACACGAACATAGGTCTCGTTCGTTCGACTGCGTTCGTGAACGTTTGGTAATATGTTCGGTTACGTTCGTCCGTGTTCTCGTTTGATTTTATTAAAAAATAATAAATAATAAACATTTTATCTGAACATATTGAAAACTTGAAACCCTATTTTTTCTTAGATAGCTAAAATTTGGGCATGCTAAGACATTTTTGGGGATAATTATGTATAAGTTAGTTAAAGTTGATTCATCCTTTGGTGGTGTATTAGACTTCTTGTGTTTTGATTTATCATTCGATGGTTGTATTTAACTACTTATATCCAATGTTTAAGGATAACAATATTTTTATTTTTTTATTTTCAAGTTAAATGTTCGTTTGCGTTCTTTTTTATTTGCTTGTGTTCATTTTTTGTTCGCTTGCGTTCGTTTATGTTCGCTTGCGTTCGTTTGTGTTCGAGACCAGTGTTCACGAACTGTTCGTGAACAACTGAATTTCCTTAACGAACGAACATGAACATAAACTTATGTTTGATATGCGTTCGTTAACAGTTCGCAAACATGTTAATCTCCTTAACGAACGAACATGAACATGACCTTGTTCGTGTTCGTTCGGTTCGTTTACAGCCCTAACCAAAACCGATACGGTATCGGTTCAGTACTGGTAGGGCAAAAATACATAATAAAAAACTAAAATTGACTTGTATCAAAACCGAGAAGTAAAAAAATGAATACAAGTACCGATACAAATATTATTCAGTCGGTAAATGAAAATCCTTAGTTTACAATAGCGAAAAAATACTTTATTTTGAATAAATCTTTGTTTTCAATAAAATTTGTATCGTAATGTTGACAAGAAAAACTAAACATAATAATATTTAGATATTTTAATGAGTTAACAAACGTAAGTTAATAGAAAAAAAAATCAAATTAAATAATAAATGAAACATCATAAAAAAAATTGACTGGACATACTTTTTAATAGTAATAGAATAGAAGTTGTAAAAGGCACTCAAAAGCCTCACGTTGAAAATCTAGAGACATTAAAAAGAAGTAGCAAAAAAGAAACAAAAACACTAACAATTTCATGGTGAGTGAGGATCGAATCTAGTCTTGTGCATGTAGAGGAACACGAAATAAGGTTATACAACTACACCTATGTAACAATTAGTACTTTTACCATACAAATTATATTTATGACGTTACGGTTTGAAAAAATATTGAGGTAAATCTTAATTTTTATATACTATACGCCCTAATGCCTTGTATATCTCGCTTCACTCAAAATACCTCCGTCTCTACTAATTGACATACTTAACTTTTATATACTATATGCCCTAATGCCTTATATATCCCGTTCCACTCAAAATACCTCCGTCTCTACTAATTGACATACTTAACTTTTATATACTATATGCCCTAATGCCTTATATATCCCGTTCCACTCAAAATACCTCCGTCTCTACTAATCAATGTTTTAAAAACCGGTAAATACCGGCCGGTTATACCGGTATTACCGTTTCAAGATGTAAATCCGGTACGAAACACCCCGGTAAATAAGTGAAACGGCATAAGGTTTGTACCAGCGGTAAAATCCGGTATACCGGTTTGAAACGTAATACCGGTACCGGCTCAGGGTTATTTTAGTTTGGGTTGTTACTTATAATTATTATATACGTTAATTATCTTACGTAATTTTTATATATTATGACTATTCGTAACTAAAAGTTCTTATTTAATATTGTATTAAACGAAAATAGTTATCCTCTAGTTGACGAGGATGACGATAATAGTGAATTTCATCTTTTATGCGATCGTGAACTTGATGTATTCAACACCCAAATGACTTAAACATATTGTACACTTTCATTTAAAAGAGCTTGTTGGAAAATTCAATGATTTTCGATTATCTTTTGAATTATTTTTTTATTATAGATTTACTTTTAGATCATCTTTTAATATGTAATCATACATTTTTGGATTAACTTTAGAGTTGCTGCTGTAATTTATGAAATTATAGAGTTAGCTAGTCAACCCGGTTGAACCGCTCGGAACAACCTGGTTCAACCGGTTGAACCATTTTTTAGCCTACTCCGGTTTGATTTAAAAACCGGTTTTTAAAACATTGCTACTAATTGACATACACGTGAACCACTCAATACACTTTCAACTTTGATTGATAATATATCTTTTACCTTAATCCCGTTGTTTTTAATCAATAAATCTTTCGAGCTTAAGTGTCTTCTAAACTACAAGAGTTTAAAACTAGATATTATTTTATAAAAGATGGTAAACAAACAAAAGTTATGAAAACCTAATCCACCTAAAATTTTATTAGTTTTTCTTTCTGTGTATATTTACCTTTACCTTATGCAAGAGACGCAAACGGCGAATGTTCAAGAATCAGTGTTGCGCTCGTTTTGGGGTAGATTCGATTTCGACTTTGATGTCGTCGAACCTGCTGGGAGATCTGGTGAGTTGGTTAATCTGTGGGATCCCATGGTGTTTTAAAAATTGATTGCCTCAAAGATCCGAACTTTCTACTTACTAAAGGTTTTCTTAAAGGTTGTGATGAGGTGGTAAATATTGTGAATATTTATGCTCCCCAAAAAAATGTTGATAAGAGGTTGCTGTGGTCCAAACTGCTGGGGATTTTGGACGGGACTCTCGGTCTTTGGTTCCTTATTGGGGATTTTAATGCGGTTCAAATATCGGAAGAGGGGAAAAGATCCAAGTTTAAACAAGGGTGCGCTAGAGACTTCAATATCTTAAGTTCGACGGCTGACCTTCATGAGTTTGAGATGAAAGGAAGTAAGTTGACGTTTCTAGTTGAAGATGCTAGTTGAAGATGAAAGAGGTAAAAAGCTTAGTAAAATCGACAGGCTCCTAGTGAGCAGGGGGGTTATAGACTTGTGGCCTTCGGCGTGTTTTCGGGTGCTCCCCCGATTATTCTCTGATCATAATCCCTTATTGTTATCATTGAATGATGTTAACTTCGGCCCTCGGCCATTCCGGTTTTTCAGCTCTTGGCTGGATCGGTCTGATTTTGCGGGAGTGGTTGTGGAAGCGCTAAATTCGTTTGAAGGTAGTGGTCCGCCTGATATTAAACTTATGAAAAATTTAAACATCTCAGGCAGAAAATCTTGTAATGAAGGGAGGAAGTCCGGTTAAAAGAATGGGAGGAGGAAGGAAATTTCAGGAAAGAGTTAGAAGAGCTGGATTTAATTATGGAAGATCGTGAGCTTACTGAAGAGGAGACTTGGGTTAGAGGAGAATGTAAAAATGGCTTGGAAGAGTTGGAGACCCTGAAACTTAAAGATATAAAACAAAAATCTAGATCCAAATGGGCGATGGACAGCGATGATAACTCGGAATTCTTTCATGGTATCATTAATAACCGTAAAGTGAGTAATACTATACAGGGGCTTGTGATTAACGGTATTTGGGAAAAGAGGCCGAAAAAGATCAAGAAATGTGTTTTCGATTTTTTCCGAAAAAAATATAAGGAAGGTGTGGCTTGTAGGCCATACCTGGAATGCCTTTTTTATTCAAAGCTTAACGACACGGAGGCGGTTGACTTGGTTCGGACCTTCTCGCCGGAGGAGATTAAAATGTCAGTTTTTGAATGTGGTGACGACAAAGCCCCTGGGCCCCGGATGAGTTTAATATTAGATTCGTCAAAAGATTTTGGTCGCTTCTGGAAGCGGATTTTTTGGATATTTACTGCGAGTTATTTGACTCAGGTACTATAAATAGAGGGTGCAGCTCGTCTTTTATTTCTCTTGTGCCCAAAGTAAAGGACCCGGTTAGTCTCGATGATTACCGTCCTATTAACTTGGTAGGCCTTATTAATAAAGTGATATCGAAAGTTCTCGCCAACAGGTTGAAACCTATTCTTCCTTCCTTAATTTCTAACTGTCAAACGGCCTTCCTTAAAGACCGCTCGATTCTTGACGGTCCGCTCATTATTAATGAGTTGATTTCTTGGGTCAATCATAAGAAGAGCAAGGCGTTTATTTTTAAGATTGACTTTGCTAAGGCATACGACAATGTTAGTTGGACGTTTGTTATGTCAGTTCTGAGGCAAATGGGATTCCCAGAGAGATGGTGTAAGTGGATCTTCGGTATTCTATCGACAGCTAGATCCTCGGTTCTGGTCAATGGTTCTCCGACTTTCGATTTTCCGAGTTTTAAAGGTATGCGCCAAGGTGATCCGATATCGCCTTTTCTTTTTATTATAATTATGGAAGCTTTCACTGGAATGGTTAAAAAGGCGAACTATGTTGGGGCTATCAGCGGTTTGGTTCTTCCCAAGAATGGTCATTGTATCTCCCATCTTCTTTACGCAGACGACTGTGTTTTTATGGGGGATTGGTCGGAGGAAAAAATTACGAATGTAACAAGATTATTAAGGTGTTTTTACCTATGCTCGGGGTTAAAAATAAATACGGGAAAGTCGAATCTATATGGGATCGGGGTGGATAATACCGAAGTATACAATATGGCTTTGAAGGTTAATTGCAAGGCTGGTTTTCTCCCGTGCAAACACCTTGGTATTATGGTCGGGGCGAACATGAATAGAGCTTCAATCTAGAACTTTTTATTCGATATCTTTGAAGCTAGATTATCTCGGTGGAAGGCGTTAACTCTTTCTATAGGCGGATGCGTGACTTTAATTAAAGCGGTGATGGAAAGTCTCCCTACATACTATCTATCCTTGTTTAAGGCTCCTAAGAAGTAAGAAGGTTATTTCCAGTCTTGAAAAAATTATAAGGAGGTTTTTATGGGGTGGTTCGGAAGGCAGTAATAAAATGTTGTGGGTGTCGTAGGACGTGGTGGCTTCGCCGGTGAAGGTAGGGGGGCTGGGTTTGAACAAACTGGGTGATACAAACATTGCTCTTCTTTCGAAATGGATATGGAGGTATAGAGAAGAACTAGAGAACTTGTGGAGAAAGGTTGTTAATTCGCTTCATGATAACGGGAGAAACTGGAAGGCCCTTCCGATAAATAAGGCGTTGACGGGGGTATGGAAGACGCTGGTGAGTTATGTTGAGAAAATCAAAGTTGGTAATGTGGTTTTTAATCAGATGTTTAAAGGTTCGGTTCGTGATGGCAATTGTATCCGATTTTGGATTGACCCGTGGCTTTGTAATGAGCCGCTCAAATATCGTTTTCCCCTTCTCTTCAGTTTAGAATCGGAGAAACAATGTAGCGTCAAGGACAAGTTTAATGTGGAGTCGAGAAATTTTTTGGACGCATGGGCGTGGTTGAGACAACCGTTTAATAGTGCTGAGCTTGATGAATGGAACATCCTTATTGATTTGTTGGATGATATCCATCTCACGGATAGGAAGGATAGGTGGTCGTGGCTGGGAGGCGAATATTCGTTGTTCTCGGTGAAGGCGGTCAAAAATTATTTAATTAGTGATAAAGACTTCAGCGAAAGGTATGTTTTTGCATGGTCGAAGTGTGTTCCAAAAAAAATTAACATCTTTGTGTGAAGAGCGGTCTTGAATCGTCTGCCAACATTGTAAGAATCTTCAAGCTAGGAGCTGTTTTTTTTTTGGGATAATATATGTTGCCTGTGTGAAGATAGTGAGGAAACAACGGAGCATCTGTTGTGTTCCTGTATTATCGCGACTCGAGTCTGGAGCAGTAAAGAGAGGTGGTGCAAGGTGAGCCGGATGTTTGTTTTTTCTGTTAAGGACCTCATTGAGTTTCCGAATTTTTGTGGTCTAAGCGCTAAAACGAAAGAGGTTCTTAAAGGTATTATCATGATATCGTGTTGGTGTATTTGGTTAGCAATGAATAAAAAAAGGCTTTCAAATGTCGATGCTAGAACTGAAGAGATTATTGCTAGTATTGAGTCTCTCGGGTTCTTATGGTATAGGAATCGGTCCAAGGATAGGTGTCTTAGATGGGTCGATTGGTGTAATTTCAATTCTGTGTAAGGGTTGTTGTGTTTTTGCCGCCTCGTTTTGAGGTTTTGGCGTTGTGAATAATTCTTACCTTAAAAAAAAAAATTAAACCTTTAAACCACCAAAGTCCAAATCATATTTGAAAATGAAATTTGAATAGAAGTCAACGAGGTTCACCATTTGACACTTTCAAACATGATAAAAGCACTGTACGACGCCGTTCCGGTTGTGGAAACAAACACGCGGACACGTGGGACCATCATTATGATTAATTAACTAATAATATCCAGCTACTAAAAGCTACTTTATGTGTATAATATTCACTTTACACCCTCAACTATTTTCTGTACGCAAGTTTGTCCATTATCTTTTTTTAATTCAAACTTTTGCACACTCTACTCTAAAGTCCAAGTGTCCAACTGCATCCACCCTTGTTTCCATAGAAGTAGAGTGTTTTGTTCTTATGTAGTCAACGAAGAGATAACTAGTCAAACCTTTTTTTGCTATAAAGGGAAAATACAAGTGTCTTATCTTATAGAGAAATTGTTTCTAAAATTCGCACATTGTAGCGTTCGGTTATTAGTTTCTTCTTTAGCTTTGGTCATTCGTATGTGTTGTGAGTTCCTTATATTGTATCTATAATGCAAAAAGTTTGTTCGATATTTGAATATAAACGTATAATCAGGCCATCTATCTAGAGATGTTGAAATAAGCGAAAGTCATAAATAAATGAGTTTAAAATATTTGATATTATATATAATCAACTAAGTTGATGCAATATCGCCTATCGGTGATCATATAATCAGTGGCGGACCCAGGAATATTTTCATGGGGGTGCAGAACATTTTTAAAAATTTTAGGCCCTTAGGTATATAAGTAAAAAAATCAGTTCGTATCACGTCAGGTTGAGTCATGTAAAACAAACGAACATCAAACTAAATTTATATAATCATCAAAAACATGTCAAACCTTGTTACAAACATAATTAAAACGTCGACGCCCTACGGGGTTTTCATTTTTTGAAATCTATACAAAACATCATCTAAATCTAATTTCTTAAGCAATTCTTTCTCTATATAACATAAGTTCATCGCTCCATAACATAATATTCCAATTTTAATTTTCAAATATTCAAGCCTTAGAAATCATAACGTAAGTTGTAATCACCTTAAAAATATATAAACAACATAATCACCCTAAAAATCATCTATACAACCATAAACAACGTCAAAACACACAAAATTTCAAACCTATTTAACAACTTTATTACCCTTTTTCCTCCTATAGTATCAACCAAAATCATCAAAATAACAAAGAAACTTACCCGTGTTCGGATTCCGGTTAGATTTGGTGTCGAACGACGGTGGTATGGTGTCACACCCCGATTTCCACGTGTCACCGGTGGGCCCGGTGGGGAGTATCGTGACGTCATGGTTGGTAACGTAATAGTCAAACAACACAATATTTAATATGCACAGCGGAAGCAATTTAAAAGATATAATACAACCGAATTTAATATTGTAATATCAAATGTCACAATATCCGGAAGTTTATCCACATATGGATCGAAACAAAATGAAACAATAGTTCAACAGACTTCAGGCATCTTAAGCTTGCGAGACTTCTAATGATGCTAAGGAGAAATCCCAGCCAATTACGCTTAGTACCTGCATTTAATCTTTTTGGGAAAATACGTCAGTTTACACTGGTAAATACAATCAACTGACTCATTTTGGAAAATGATTGAAAATTGGTTTGGATGCACGTGGCATAAACATTTTATTTAACTTGGGAGAATTATTTAAATATATAATCTTGTGAACGAATTACATGTTCCTTGTGCGTTCAGTAGCCCGGATCTAGTCCGGGTTAAAGATCAATAGACACACCACAATGTTCTTTTGTGCGCTGACGGGTGTACGCCTACACCCCCTGCTTAAGACGTGGCCATTTCGTAAAATGATGCCAAAGATATCCGGGACATGGTCATTAACCCCCCAAAGGCTTTAAGTAACAAGACTGTTTAAACGAGCCGATCAAATTTATTCAATTACCCACTCAACGGTGGAGGATTTGATGCCCGATCAAGCGGTATTCTATATACCGTAACCCAAGCCGTATAGGGAAAATAAGTTAAAAGTATTTACCTGAGCAATGTATAAATCACAATAAGCAAAATGCACGTAGCTTTTACTGGTACTCCTAATCTGGAACGAAGGTTTATAATAACCTATTAGAATCCTAACGGGTCTTTAGTTAAGCTTAAGCTTAGACCGGTTAGTTTCAAAGACACGGTTCGTACGCATGATTAAGCGAAGACCGGATAGAATGTGATTTAGACCCGACAAGTTCAGAGACTTGTTTAATATGGGTATTTCATACACATTCTGGATTTTGAGATAAAACCGTTAAGGTTTGACCCGTTTAGGCTAGTTTATGTAAACTAGTTACATAAACCGAACCGAACGCGTAATAAGCGTAACGGGTAGTAATGAGAGCCATTTACAGGTTTCCTAAGTTAATATGCTTCATATATGTTGTGACATCAGTAAGATGTCTTTTATTATGCCCGAAATGAATTTAATCACAAACTATGCCCCGTAGGGGTAGTTTGGTCATTTTAAAGGTTGTAAAAGAGTTTAAGTGTCAACCTGAGTTACAGGCCTGATGTAATCAGCAAATATACTCAATTTGCTAAGTTATATCAGTAGGTTAAAGTATATAAGTGAAATTTATCAATTATAACCAAACTATGCCCCGTAGGGGTATTTTGGTAATTTCACCTAATCCGAAAAGCTCAAAACTGAAGTCTGAGTTTATCAACCTTTGCTTACTGTTAAAAAATTATAATTTGCCTCAAATATCAGTAGGTATCAACCCTTGTATGTTTAAAATAGTTTTAGTACATACTATGCGTTAAAAACGCTTAAAAAGGCGATTAGAGGCCATTTCCGGGTTTGATACATAAATCTGGTATTTTTATATTTCCAGAAGGCTTAAAATAATTTATTTATCATATGTGATCAGTAGCAAAAGGTTTGGAATCGTTTAGATATGTAAAACTCATTTTATGGCCCGTAAGGGCAAAACCGACAATTACCGGATTAAGCCTACGACTATGAGTTATGCTCAGCCTAAAATTAATTAAAAATATTTAAAATTCCCAAAATAATATATTACATCAGTGGGTAAAATATTTGATATCAAAAAGTATGTTTAAATAGGCTATACGCTAATTACGCCTTTTAATTAACATAAAGCTTCTAATTTGCGCTAATGAGCATAACTCTTATTCTACTCCTCAAACTGATGTCAAACTTTGCATACAAGTTTATATATCAGTATTTAAGGTTTCTACACTTTTACATTTTCATAAATCACGTTTTAAGGTGAAAAGGGCATAATGGTCAACATATGAGCAATTAACGGAATCATGCATATTAATTGGATAACTAATGATCCGAGGTGTATAATCACAGAGGGTTATACTAGCATGTAACCTGGTCCAAATAAAGCTCCTAGGTATTTCTAATTCATACCAAAACGGATCAGAACTGAAAGTCAAAGTGAAAGTCAAACTATGTGACTTTCGGTTCCGAACCGGGTATTTACAGGAAATTGTCGGGTTGAACATGTTTAGACATGTTCTTACACTTATTACTAAGTTATAACAATGATCAAACAGGTTGTATATGATCTACATTGCTAATTATGCATAAATTGTAATTTAAGTATCCTGTTGACTTTTTCTTAGCAAGTTTGACCCGACTGCTGACCTGTTTAAGGTGGTAATCAGGGGGAACCCTTTTAAGGGTTTATTACCCACATAATTACCAACTTATAACTACTTTTAATTCGAGATTTGACTGAGCCATTATTAATTAATCTCGAAGTCAAACCGTAATTACGACGGTTTGACTTTTAGCTAAACAACTAAGCTAAACTCAATTAAAGAAGGTTAAGCCAACTTACAAAGGTCCTATGCACGAAATGTGAACACTTGAGAGCAGCCTTGATCTCCAGAAATGATCAGATGAGCAAGAATGATGGTGTGAAGACTTGTTGCAACTCAAGGGCTTTATATAGCACTTTAATCACCACAAATCTTTGACACATGAGTCTACAACCCACCACAATTGATTAACACATGTCCCTAAGTGTTTAGGGGGTGCCTAGGGGTCGCACAAGATGTGAAAAATCGGTTAAAGGCGCGCATGATGGCAATGGCAGACAACAGCCCAAAGAAATCGGAGCTGGGGACCCCTCGCGTGACGCTACCCCCCCCCCCTCGCGTCGCGCTAGGCCTTCTCTGATCAGAACTTTTGATTTTTGCGATTTGATCCTTGGCTCTTCAAAATTCGATTAGGCACTTGTTTCTTGCATTATGAACCCTCATAATTGATCTATAAGGGCTTTAAAACATATACCCACTTCGTTAAGTCCCCGGTTAACTTTATTGTTACCCGAAAAGTCCTAACTTTCGACGTTTACGCTTTAACCCTTCGCACACAAATTTGATCATAACTTTCTCATACGATAACGAAACTTTACAAAATTTAAATCGTGCATTCTAGTGAGCATAATTAACCGTTACAAAGCTTCGGGTTTGTCAAAAGGTCACTCAGAGGTATAACTTAAACATGTTGGCACATTTAGCCCCTGTAGTTTGTAATCTCTCACTTTTAGCTCCGTATGATCCATGATTTATTCGTTTGAAGGTATGAGCATCTTGTAGGGTTAATATACAATATATTTATTCACTGTTGACATTTAGAATACGTATATCCACATACTTTCCATGATTGTCAACTTCAGTCCTTCTATAATATTCTTTCACACGTTTAAACATTTGACACGTGTCTACACATTATGGGACGTGAATTTTCGAGGTGTTACATCCTCACCCCCTTAAAATAAATCTCAACCCGAGATTTAATGAGATAAATAAGGGTAATTTTCTTTCATCGTGGATTCAACCTCCCACGTGTATTCAGGACCTCTACGGGCATCCCATTTGACCTTTACAATAGGTACATGCTTCCTTCGAAGCTTCTTTACCTGTCGATCTTCAATCGACAAGGGTTTTTCCACAAATTTTAAGCTCTCATCTATATGCACATCTTTATGCGGTATTACCAGTGATTCATCAGCGAAGCACTTCTTCAGATTGCAGATGTGGAACACATTGTGAATTTCTCTGAGCTCTTCAGGTAAGTTTAACTTATAGGCAACTGACCCGAGACATTCGATAACCTCGAAAGGTCCTATGTATCTCAGGCTTAGCTTGCCTTTCTTACCAAATCGCATCACTCCCTTCCAGGGTGATACTTTAAGCAACACTTTATCACCTACTTCGAAGTGAAAAGCTTTACGCTTTGGATCTGCGTAGCTCTTCTGCCTATCCCGGGCAGCTTTGAGACGGTCACGAATCTGGACAATCTTGTCCGTCGTTTCAAAGACTATCTCTGGTCCTGATAATTGGACATCTCCAACTTCCGCCCAACAAACAGATGATCTACACTTTCTACCGCATAATGCCTCAAAAGGCGCAGCCTTAATGCTGGTATGGTAGCTATTGTTGTAGGAGAATTCGATTAATGGTAGGTTCTTATCCCAACTACCACCCAAATCGATCGCACATGCACGCAGCATGTCTTCCAACGTTTGAATAGTACGCTCACTCTGACCGTCAGTCTGAGGATGATAAGCCGTACTAAAATTTAAACGTGTGCCCAAAGATTGTTGGAAACTCTTCCAAAAATGTGACGTGTACCTAGTATCCCTGTCAGAGATAATAGACACAGGTATGCCATGTAAGGCTGCAATCTTATCAATGTATAACTGGGCTAACATGTCTGAGCTATAAGTCTCCTTGATGGGTAAGAAATGTGCTGACTTAGTCAGTCTATCAACTATAACCCATATTGTATCATTTCCTTTCCTTGTCTTGGGTAACTTGGTAATAAAATCCATAGTTACCATTTCCCACTTCCACGTAGGAAGTTCAGGCTGTTGTAGCAAACCTGACGGTTTTTGATGCTCGGCTTTGACTTGCGCACATGTCAAGCATTTAGCTACATAGGTGGCTACAGACTTTTTCAAGCCTATCCACCAATAATTTGCCTTTAGATCCTGGTACATCTTATCAGCTCCAGGATGAATGGAGTATTTGGAACTATGGGCTTCCTGGAGGATGACATCTCGAAGTCCTCCATAAATTGGAACCCATATTCGTCCATTTAATCTTAGAATTCCGTCCTTGCTATGAGTTAACTGCTCATCAGTTACTCCTAGCTTTTCATTAGGATAGTTAGCTTCCAACACAGCTTCCTTATGTGCAGCTAACAATCTTTCAATCAAATTGTTCTTTATCTCCATGCGTTTGGCATTGATTCGGATGGGTTTCACCCTCTCCTTTTGACTCAAGGCATCAGCGACTACATTCGCCTTGCCGGGATGGTATCTGATTTCACAATCATAATCATTTAAAGTTTCCATCCAACGGCGTTGCCTCATGTTTAATTCCTTCTGATTAAACAGATGTTGGAGGCTCTTGTGATCAGAATAGATCACACACTTGATTCCATATAAATAATGCCTCCACAGTTTTAGTGCGAATACAACGGCACCCAACTCCAAGTCGTGGGTGGTGTAATTCTTTTCATGCACCTTTAACTATCGTGATGCGTAGGCAATAACTTTGCCTTTCTGCATAAGCACACACCCCATGCCAGTGTGAGATGCATCGCAGTAAACCACAAAATCTTCTATTCCGTCTGGCAATGTCAACACAGGAGCGTTGCTCAACTTTTGTTTGAGGATATCAAAGGATTCTTGCTGCTTAGGGCCCCAAACGAACTTTACTTTCTTCTTGGTCAAAGAAGTTAGGGGTGCAGCAATCCTTGAAAAATTTTCAATGAAACGCCTGTAATATCCTGCCAATCCCAGGAAGCTACGAATCTCTGTAGGCGTCTTTGGTTCTTGCCAGTTCATAACTGCTTCAACCTTAGCGGGATCCACTTGGATACCATGCTCACTAACCACGTGTCCAAGGAATTGGACCTCTCGAAGCCAAAATTCACACTTGGAGAATTTGGCATAGAGCTTCTCATGATACAGGAGTTTGAGAATACATCGAAGGTGTTTCTCATGGTCAGCTTGATTCTTCGAATAGATCAGAATGTCGTCAATGAAAACGATGACGAATTTGTCTAAGTAAGGCTTGCAAACGCGATTCATGAGATCCATGAACGCGGCAGGTGCATTAGTGAGCCCAAAAGGCATCACTAGGAACTCGTAATGACCATAACGAGTCCTAAATGCAGTTTTATGCACGTCTTCATCTCTGACCTTCAGTTGATGGTAGCCTGACCTCAAATCAATCTTCGAGAAATAACTTGCCCCTTGTAACTGATCGAACAAATCGTCGATCCTGGGCAAAGGATACCTATTCTTGATCGTGACCTTATTAAGCTCACGATAGTCGATGCATAAACGCATCGATCCATCCTTCTTCTTGACAAACAGAACTGGCGCTCCCCAAGGAGACGAACTAGGTTTAATGAAACCCTTGGCTAGCAATTCATCCAGCTGTGTCCTCAATTCTTTCATCTCCGTTGGAGCCAACCTATAGGGTGCTCTGGCAACTGGTGCTGCTCCGGGGATGATATCAATCCTGAATTCCACTTGCCTATTTGGTGGCAAACCAGGTAGTTCTTCCGGAAAAACTTTTGGGAATTCAGAGATGACAGGGATGTCTTCTATCTTCGGTTTGGGCTCATCAATAATCACTTGTGCCATGTAGATGACACAACCCTTCTTTAAACATTTTGAAGCCTTGAGCATAGTCACTTGCTCAGGCAGCCCATACTGGGTATCTCCCCGAATGGTAAGTGATTCACCAGACGGAGTCTTTATCACCACTTGTTTCTTGTTACAGACAATTTGGGCCTAGTTACGAGATAACCAGTCCATACCCAGAACTATGTCAAAACCAACTAACTTAAATGGAAGTAGAGACAGAGGAAAAGAATGGTTCTTAATGGATATAACACATCCATCTAACACAGTTGAGACGGTTTCTAGGGTGCCGTCTGCTAGCTCCACCTCATAATTCACTTTTAAGGTTTTGACAGGTAATTTCAACAATTCACAAAACTTATTATCAACGAAAGACTTATCAGCGCCTGAATCAAAAAGTACTCTAGCATAGACGTCATTTACAAGGAAAGTACCTGTAATGACGTTGTCGTCTAGAACCGCTTCCTTTGCGTCCATTCTAAAGACTCTGGCATTAGTCTTCTTGGCCTCTTCAGGCTTCTTGTTGTATTTAGGGCAGTTGGTTTTAATGTGGCCCTTTTCATTGCAACGGTAGCACGTTGCGTCTTTCATCTTCTTGCAATCCAAGGTTTTGTGATCCGTGGACTTGCATATACCACAAGCATAAGATTTTGACTGAGTCTGTGAGTTCGACTCAAGTCTGCACTTTCCAAAGTGTTGTTTCTTGCATATCTTGCATTTGGGCTTCTCGCCAGAATGATGCCCATCTTTCCTCGACTCAGATCCTTTCT
Organism: Helianthus tuberosus; assembly: GCA_030545235.1. Classification (NCBI taxonomy): domain Eukaryota; kingdom Viridiplantae; phylum Streptophyta; class Magnoliopsida; order Asterales; family Asteraceae; genus Helianthus; species Helianthus tuberosus. The sequence goes on along the minus strand of CM060451.1, from coordinate 63,738,023 downwards.
TGTTGTCACCGTTCCCACGGTGTTTCTTGTTCGATCTCCGTGAACTATCATCTTCACGCTTTCTCTTCTTAGCCTCCTTGTTCCTCAGCGATCTTTGCCTGACCGCATCCAAAGTGAGGGACAAGGATATGTCAGCTACAGATCTAAAAGTAGCTGGCCGAGAAGCCTTCACGCTTGCCTTGATTTCCGGGGCTAAACCACCGATAAATCGAGCTATTCTTTTTGGTTCCGGGGTTACCAGATAAGGAACCAACCGGGACATCGTGTTGAAGCTCGTTAGGTAAGCTTGACAGTCAAGGTTTGTCATCACCAATGATAGAAAATTAGACTCTATCTTCTCCACCTCATGCTGAGGGCAGTAATTTTCCCTAATAAGGGCAACAAATTGTTCCCACGACATGTTGTACAATGGGATTTTTCCGGTGGCTTGAATCAGAGATCTCCACCATGCTAACGCTTCACCCTTAAAAGACTGCGACACAAACTTGACCACGTCTCTCTCAGCGCATCCGCTGATATCCACAACCGTATCCATCTCATCCAGCCATGTCTTACAGTCAATGGCTCCTTTCTCCCCAGTGAAATCCCGGGGTTTGCAGGAAACGAAATATTTATAAGAGCAACCCTTGACACGAGGTCCCTGATTTAGTACAACCTGCTGAGATGGAGCACTGTGGTTCGAGGAGTGTCAATCATCATCTTTCTTCGAGTCGTCCTTCTTGGAAGGAGGCTTTGAAGGCGGCTTAGATAGGGTCCTACTTCGAGTCCCACTATACTCTTCGTACTGCCTTTCCAAGGCCTGTGTAACTGCGCCGTCTATTATTGCTTTCAATTCAGCACCCGTTAAATTTATTCGGGCGTTCTCGTTATTCTCCACTGGATGACTATTAACCTCGTCCGAGTTAGCCATTTTAATTGAACTGTTGCAGAAAACAAGGACAATAGTTTATTTGGGAGTTTATTATGGAATTGCCCCTTAGGGAAATTCATTAACCATGGTAAACAGAGACCATATTTGGTTAATTTATTAATCATATTTATTTAGGATTTCTATCATAATTTATCCTAATTATAAAACAATAACAGTTTTATTTGTGGCACAAAAGGCCTGGTCACATGGACATTTTAAAATATAAGCCATGATTTCAGAGAATCAAGGCTTTTAAGGTATACTGGCACAATAGGCCTAGTCACAAGGACAATTATAAATTATATGCTAGGATTTCAGAGAATCAAAGCATTTGAGGTTTGAACCTAGTTCATTACCTTTTCGGACAGGGAGTCATCGCTACCACTGTCCTTTGGCTCATGTAGAAATGAGCAAGGCCCGTAGGCACTATATTACCACGTATGGTAAAAATATGATCATCTTAATTGATGATGTAAACCCAGGATTCAGAGATCATTAAACTGGGTTAGGAATCTTCTAAAGAATTCCTTTATAATAATGACGTATGTGATTTTTAATGAATCACGTCTGCCAGGAGTGTTAACATATTTTCAGATGTTAACAGGGATTTGAATCATTTTTAACAGGTCTTACCATCTTGGCCCGGCCTTATAATGATCCGAAGGCTAGGTTTCACTCTTTAAGATTCTTAATTAAAAATTTACATAGGCAGATATTTATTAAAAATGAATGAGTTTTGAATTTATTTATTTCATATATAATTTATCTATGCACATAATGGCAAACATGAAATTTATAAAACAAACATTCCATTAAGTTATTAAAATATTACACGCTGCCCTAAACGGGTCTTTTCAAATAACATACTTACCCACGCAGGGGTTTAAACAAGTACTTACCCACGCAGGGGCTTAATAACATAATAGTCCACGCAGGGACTTACACAAATAACATACCCTCGTAGGGGTTTACAGAAAATAGACCCACGCATGGGTCAAAACAAACAATCATACCCACGCAGGGGCTCAACAACAAGTGGAAAGATTTAGCGGTCCTTCTTGCTCTTCCCTTTAATCAGGCTCGTTAATCCTTGGAAGAACGTTTATCGTTCCCTTCGTTCCCTGTGAAGTTCTCCCTCTACATGGTCCAACCTTTGCAGAATTTCTTCACGCTCCGGTGGAGAGAACCTTGGTGGTTGCGATTGTTGCTTGATAATAGGTCTTGCAGGTATCTGGTACCCGTGTGTTGGGTACCCTACTCCCCATGGATCTCCATAGGGTCCTTGGGTGTTGTAGTTCGTCGCTACCATGTAAGGGCCGGCCTCCGCGTAACCATAATTGTGGTGATTCGGCGGTTCAAACGGGTTATACGCCATGGAACCCGTGTATGCTGGAATTGGGTTATCAAAACCCATCGGCGGTGGCTGTGGTACAGCTGGGTTAGAAGGTCCACCCATTTGTGGGTCCTCCTGATGTGGCGGATAGTGGCTGCCACTGGATTGACGAGGAGAGCTGAAATGAAAGTCTCCTGCTCGCGCAGACATACGCGCTCCGGATCTCCTACGCCTTGGCGGTTGTGGAGGTACCTGTTGAACTGGTGGTGGTGGAGGCGGTAGCGTAACTGCCACAAATCTTGAATCCTCAGAGGGATCCTGTTGCTGCTGCTGGGGCGGTGAATGGCGAGGAGGTGTATAGTACCATTCGTGCCTAGTGAACATAGCTTGAAAGCTATCTGGACCAACATATGGTGATCCGTGGAAGGAAGATCCGTCAGAGATCTCTATCGGGTGGTTTGGTGTACCACTGGCAGGCTCGACGGGATCCGTATCCTCGTCCATGTCGTCAGCATGATCTCCGGAAAAATGGTCCTCTGGTCCCAATGGGTTGAAACCCACTGGTTCTTGTATTAGATTTGCCGGGTTGAACCGGCCCCTAAAAACTGGTGTAGGGTCACCAAAAGAATGATGCGATAAGGATCGCTGCAACGGTATGTACGACGGTTGAGGGTTGTTGGGCTCATACTCCGGTTGAGGTCCATAAGGATTAGGAGGTGTTGAACTATGTGAGACCGACCGTATAGCCGGCTCAAAGAGGTTTCTCCGGTTCTGCCGGGGATCGTCACTCTCCGTGGTAGATGGAGCTCGCGCATTCGAAGGTCCAGCTTCATTATCATTGGGGGCGGTGATTGGCCCTTTGCCTCTTCCTCTTCTCCTGAAGAATATTGGCGGCATTTTCAAATCCTGTCATTATAATATGAGATAACAAAACAAAAATATATGCAAAATGAAGGACAACACAAACAAGGTGGAATTTGTCCTATGTTATATGTCTAGACTCGAAAGTTTAAAATGTGCAATTGTGTTATTGAGATTAAACACAAAAGGCTAGTGTTTAATTCACTCAATGTTGGCTCTGATACCAACCTGTCACACCCCAATTTCCACGTGTCACCGGTGGGCCCGGTGGGGAGTATCGTGACGTCATGGTTGGTAACGTAATAGTCAAACAACACAATATTTAATATGCACAGCGGAAGCAATTTAAAAGATATAATACAACCGAATTTAATATTGTAATATCAAATGTCACAATATCCGGAAGTTTATCCACAGATGGATCGAAACAAAATGAAACAATAGTTCAACAGACTTCAGGCATCTTAAGCTTGCGAGACTTCTAATAATGCTAAGGAGAAATCCCAGCCAATTACGCTTAGTACCTGCATTTAATCTTTTTGGGAAAATACGTCAGTTTACACTGGTAAATACAATCAACTGACTCATTTTGGAAAATGATTGAAAATTGGTTTGGATGCACGTGGCATAAACATTTTATTTAACCTGGGAGAATTATTTAAATATATAATCTTGTGAACGAATTACATGTTCCTTGTGCGTTCAGTAGCCCGGATCTAGTCCGGGTTAAAGATCAATAGACACACCACAATGTTCTTTTGTGCACTGACGGGTGTACGCCTACACCCCGCGCTTAAGTCGTGGCCATTTCGTAAAATGATGCCAAGGATATCCGGGACATGGTCATTAACCCCCCAAAGGCTTTAAGTAACAAGACTGTTTAAACGAGCCGATCAAATTTATTCAATTACCCACTCAACGGTGGAGGATTTGATGCCCGATCAAGCGGTATTCTATATACCGTAACCCAAGCCCGTATAGGGAAAATAAGTTAAAAGTATTTACCTGAGCAATGTATAAATCACAATAAGCAAAATGCACGTAGCTTTTATTGGTACTCCTAATCTGGAACGAAGGTTTATAATAACCTATTAGAATCCTAACGGGTCTTTAGTTAAGCTTAAGCTTAGACCGGTTAGTTTCAAAGACACGGTTCGTACGCATGATTAAGCGAAGACCAGATAGAATGTGATTTAGACCCGACAAGTTCAGAGACTTGTTTAATATGGGTATTTCATACACATTCTGGATTTTGAGATAAAACCGTTAAGGTTTGACCCGTTTAGGCTAGTTTATGTAAACTAGTTACATAAACCGAACCGAACGCGTAATAAGCGTAACGGGTAGTAATGAGAGCCATTTACAGGTTTCCTAAGTTAATATGCTTCATATATGTTGTGACATCAGTAAGATGTCTTTTATTATGCCCGAAATGAATTTAATCACAAACTATGCCCCGTAGGGGTAGTTTGGTCATTTTAAAGGTTGTAAAAGAGTTTAAGTGTCAACCTGAGTTACAGGCCTGATGTAATCAGCAAATATACTCAATTTGCTAAGTTATATCAGTAGGTTAAAGTATATAAGTGAAATTTATCAATTATAACCAAACTATGCCCCGTAGGGGTATTTTGGTAATTTCACCTAAGCCGAAAAGCTCAAAACTGAAGTCTGAGTTTATCAACCTTTGCTTACTGTTAAAACATTATAATTTGCCTCAAATATCAGTAGGTATCAACCCTTGTATGTTTAAAATAGTTTTAGTACATACCATGCGTTAAAAACGCTTAAAAAGGCGATTAGAGGCCATTTCTGGGTTTGATACATAAATCTGGTATTTTTATATTTCCAGAAGGCTTAAAATAATTTATTTATCATATGTGATCAGTAGAAAAAGGTTTGGAATCGTTTAGATATGTAAAACTCATTTTATGGCCCGTAAGGGCAAAACCGACAATTACCGGATTAAGCCTACGACTATGAGTTATGCTCAGCCTAAAATTAATTAAAAATCTTTAAAATTCCCAAAATAATATATTACATCAGTGGGTAAAAGATTTGATATCAAAAAGTATGTTTAAATAGGCTATACGCTAATTACGCCTTTTAATTAACATAAAGCTTCTAATTTGCGCTAATGAGCATAACTCTTATTCTACTCCTCAAACTGATGTCAAACTTTGCATACAAGTTTATATATCAGTAATTAAGGTTTCTACACTTTTACATTTTCATAAATCACGTTTTAAGGTGAAAAGGGCATAATGGTCAACATATGAGCAATTAACGGAATCATGCATATTAATTGGATAACTAATGATCCGAGGTGTATAATCACAGAGGGTTATACTAGCATGTAACATGGTCCAAATAAAGCTCCTAGGTATTTCTAATTCATACCAAAACGGATCAGAACTGAAAGTCAAAGTGAAAGTCAAACTATGTGACTTTCGGTTCCGAACCGGGTATTTACAGGAAATTGTCGGGTTGAACATGTTTAGACATGTTCTTACACTTATTACTAAGTTATAACAATGATCAAACAGGTTGTATATGATCTACATTGCTAATTATGCATAAATTGTAATTTAAGTATCCTGTTGACTTTTTCTTAGCAAGTTTGACCCGACTGCTGACCTGTTTAAGGTGGTAATCAGGGGGAACCCTTTTAAGGGTTTATTACCCACATAATTACCAACTTATAACTACTTTTAATTCGAGATTTTACTGAGCCATTATTAATTAATCTCGAAGTCAAACCGTAATTACGACGGTTTGACTTTTAGCTAAACAACTAAGCTAAACTCAATTAAAGAAGGTTAAGCCAACTTACAAAGGTCCTATGCACGAAATGTGAACACTTGAGAGCAGCCTTGATCTCCAGAAATGATCAGATGAGCAAGAATGATGGTGTGAAGACTTGTTGCAACTCAAGGGCTTTATATAGCACTTTAATCACCACAAATCTTTGACACATGAGTCTACAACCCACCACAATTGATTAACACATGTCCCTAAGTGTTTAGGGGGTGCCTAGGGGTCGCACAAGATGTGAAAAATCGGTTAAAGGCGCGCATGAAGGCAATGGCAGACAACAGCCCAAAGAAATCGGAGCTGGGGACCCCTCGCGTGACGCTACCCCCCCTCGCGTCGCGCTAGGCCTTCTCTGATCAGAACTTTTGATTTTTGCGATTTGATCATTGGCTCTTCAAAATTCGATTAGCCACTTGTTTCTTGCATTATGAACCCTCATAATTGATCTATAAGGGCTTTAAAATATATACCCACTTCGTTAAGTCCCCGGTTAACTTTATTGTTACCCGAAAAGTCCTAACTTTCGACGTTTACACTTTAACCCTTCGCACACGAATTTGATCATAACTTTCTCATACGATAACGAAACTTTACGAAATTTAAATCGTGCATTCTAGTGAGCATAATTAACCGTTACAAAGCTTCGGGTTTGTCAAAAGGTCACTCAGAGGTATAACTTAAACATGTTGACACATTTAGCCCCTGTAGTTTGTAATCTCTCACTTTTAGCTCCGTATGATCCATGATTTATTCGTTTGAAGGTATGAGCATCTTGTAGGGTTAATATACAATATATTTATTCACTGTTGACATTTAGAATACGTATATCCACATACTTTCCATGATTGTCAACTTCAGTCCTTCTATAATATTCTTTCACACGTTTAAACATTTGACACGTGTCTACACATTATGGGATGTGAATTTTCGAGGTGTTACATATGGTGGCTGATTACGGTGGTCGCCGGCTGCTGGACAGTTGTCGGTGGGTGATGTTGTTCGTTGGCAGTGAAGGGACACAAGAGAGAGAGAGAGAGAGCGGGAGAAAATTTCTAAAGCTTTTGGGCTTTAATTATTTTATTATAATTAGTTTGAATTATTGTTGGGTTTGGTTAATGGGCTAAGACTTAGTGGGCTAGCAAGTTAGGAAATATAAGTGGGTAAAGGTATGGGTATTTGAGTTTAGTTAGTTAGGTATTAAAAGTTATATAATTCAGGTAGTATTTTTTTTTTTAAATAAGTGTTTACCAAAAAAATTTAAAATATAAATTGATAACACTTTTAACCTAAGGGGTGCGGGCGAAAATTTTCAAGGGGTGCGGTCAAAAAATTCCAAGGGGTGCGGACGGAAAATTCCAAGGGGTACGGACGGAATTTTTGACGGAACTTAGCACTAATTTTTTTTTCCTGGGGATGTGCCCACCCACCTTGGGCTGGTCTTGGGTCCGCCCCTGCATATAATATAGATAAGATTTTTCATTTATTGTGATGTTTTATCTTGTTAGAAGTGAAATAAAATACATTGTAGTATAAAGTTTTTGTAAAACGTTGATTCTTCTTAAGGTTAGGTTTGGGAAGTTTTGATGAGTTTGTTGATGAAAAAGTCGACTTAAATTATTTATTATCGGCTACAAGTCAAATATATCAATTAAAAAAAACTAGCTATAATGGAAACATTTGAATATGTCAAAAAGATCAAGTGAATTGAGAGTCAATGATAGCGTACTCAAATACTTAAAATATTCTACATTACGTTATTTTATAAAAATAAAATGATTATTCTTACATGGGTGACTTAACGATAAACTTACTAAACTACTACTTTAGGCCTCCTGAGCTTCAAGGCAATGCATGCACATTTAAAACAAGTCTGAACATGTAAGACTGCCAAGGCTGTAAATGAGCCAAGTCAAACCGAGTTTGACCCAGTTCGAGCTCGGCTCAAACTCAATTCGAATTGGCTCGGCTCGAGTTTAAATTTCAAATCAAGCTAGGATTTGAGGCTCGAGCTCGATTAAAATTCGAGCTAGCTCGGCTCGGCTCGATCTAGCTCGAACTAACAAAGAACCGCAAAATTTAGTACTTAAAAAGCCCTAAAAATGAATATCTTCATAGATTAAAGACCACAATTACAATTTAATTTAACCAAATATCTAAATATGCAAGTATAAATAGTTAGCTCATTTTGTACAGTGTCTTTATCTTCTTTTACAGTGGAGATACTGCATTGTCTTCTGAGCGATGTGGGACAAAAAAAAATGAAGAATGTAAACCTTATCGAGCCGGCTCATGAGCTCACGAGCCAAGCCAAACTCGAGCTCGGCTCGTTTACAAACCGAGCTGGCTCGTTTACAACCGTGCCAATTAGCTTTTTTCGAACTTTTTTTGAGCAAGTTTCAAACGAGCTGCGAGCCGCTAGTTTTTTTAACACCCCTACCCGTTGTGGGCACGCAAGCACCTGACGCGCGAGCTGCCTAGGCTTATACTCGTGAAATAAATCGAAATTAATTTTAAAAACCTATATAAACCTAAGGAGATGTCTCACGGGGTGAATCAACAACCACGTGTTGGATCAGTTCTGTTCTAAACATAATGGAAAATATGAAAACATACATGTCACCACAGACAGTGCAGAGGAGAATCCAGTGAGAGATGATGCCATGGAGTTCGATATGTTTGTCAGTGTGATCTGGTTCCTCCTTAGGGTGCTGAGTGATGATGGTGATTATGAAAAACCGACAAGGGAATCGGCTATGGAGATGGAGGTCGATGATGATGATGTTGTGATTATTAGGTTATGTCTAAGTGTGTAACCTTTTAACCTCTACATAATTCTTCTTATATAAGCACCCAAGAGGAAACCTAATTAGTTAATAAGGGTAATATGGTTCATCAACAATTACCAACTAATTATTTAATAGGTTATTATATATTTTGATCTATATAATGTAAATGATTATAATGGCTACTATATTAAATATTAAACATAATATATTTAATCTTACATTCTCCCACTTAGCCGAGTAATCATTTACTATGAGTATTAGATATGCCTGATCAGGAGTTAACACTCATTTTAGCCTTAAACAAGTACTATAGCAGAGAAATACAGCCGTTGAATCATTATGCAACTCAGGACCCCCATTAGTCATACTATAGCCTTAATTTAAAACCTAATCGTTATGATCAAAATACGCATAAGCCCTTTGTTTGATTTGTAACTTTATTTGTCTATATGCCATTATACCGGTTGAACATATTCTAAGAGACATACAAAATCAAACTGAGGAAATTTCATTAATCATAAAACATAAGCTAGTACAATATGCTCAAATAAGGTCTTTACTAAATCCCATATTCCGAACATGTTCTTTGTAAACCTTAGGAGGGAGACCTTTAGTCATCGGATCCGCAAGCATATCTTTAGTACTAATATACTCGATACAAAGATTATTTTCCTCAACTCGTTCACGTACGAACATATATTTTGTATCGAGATATAAACCAGCTTCAGTCGAACTGTTATTGTTCGAGAAACTAACGGCAGCTGAGTTATCACAATAAAGCTTCAATGGTCTAGAAATGGAATTGACAATTTTGAGTCCAGTGATCAAATTTCTAAACAACATTCCATGACAGGTTGCGTTATAAACAGCAATGTACTCTGCCATCATAGTGGAAGTTGTGGTCAACTGTTGTTTATGACTCTTCCAAGAGATAGGGCCGCCTGCTAACATAAAGATATAGCCCGAAGTGGATTTCTTGTCATCTTTGCATTTGGCAAAGTTAGAATCAGAATAGCCCACCACTTCTAAATGATCACTTCTTCTATAAGTCAGTTTATAGTCTTTCGTCCCTTGCAGAAATCGAAGTACCTTCTTAGCTGCTTTTCAGTGATCTAGGCCAGGATTAGTCTGATAACGGCCTAGCATTCCAGCAATATAAGCGATATCTGGGCGAGTACAGACTTGAGCATACATCAGGCTCCCGACTACTGACGCATAAGGTATCTGGCTCATTTGCTCCTTCTCAACCTCTGTTGTCGGACACTGGAATGAACCAAAAACAACTCCTTTAACTACTGGAGCGACGGAGGGTTTGCACGGTTACATGTTATAACGTGTAAGGACACGATCTATGTAAGCCTTTTGAGACAATCCTAAGATCCCTTTGTGTCTATCTCGGTGAATTTCGATGCCAATGACGTAAGAAGCATCTCCGAGATCCTTCATGTCGAAGTTATGCGAGAGTAACCGCTTCGACTCATGCAACATGTCTAAACTATTACTTGCCAATAGAATATCATCTACGTAAAGGACAAGTATAGTAAAGTTGCTCCTACTCATCTTGAGGTAGGTGCATTGATCCACTTGATTCTTCATAAAACCTTGGTTCTTCATGACTTCATCAAACTTGAGGTACCATTGACGTGATGCTTGTTTTAACCCGTAAATGGATTTCTTCAACTTACAGACTAGATGCTCCTGACCTTCAGGTTTAAAGCCTTCAGGTTGTTTCATGTAAACATCTTCGTCCAAGTCTCCGTTAAGGAAAGCGGTTTTAACGTCCATCTGATGTAACTCTAAATCAAAATGAGCTACTAGGGCCATGACGATCCTTAATGAATCTTTACGAGAAACAGGTGAAAACGTCTCTTGATAATCAATTCCCTCTTTCTGAGTGTAGCCCTTTGCAACCAATCTCGCTTTGTAGCGTTCAACATTTCCATTCGGATCCAGTTTTGTTTTGAACACCCATTTACATCCTACGGGTTTGACCCCGTTGGGTAATTCTACCAAATCCTAAACATCATTTTTCTTCATGGATTCAAGCTCGTCAATCATTGCTTTATTCCATTCAGAAGATTGATCACTGCTTATGGCTTCATTGTAAGAGATAGGATCATTGAGCTTTCCGGGATCCATTTCAGTCCGGTAGGTAACATAATCATCTCAATTAGTGGGCCTTCTGGTCCTAGATGACCTCCTGAGTGGATTGTCGGGTTCAACGTTGTCTTGGTTTTGAGCGTTTGATGTGCCTTCATCATGAGGTATAATAGGTTCTGATTGTAGAGGTGAATTTTGAGTTGGTGTAGTAGCTTCAGGTACAGTAGTTGCATTGGGTACAAGAGGAGTAATCGGAGTAATGGCAATCGACGAATCTCCCCCCCCCCCCCGCGTCTTGTACTTCTTGCAATTCTTCGTAAGGGTTGGTACTGCTCCCACTGACCTTGAAATCCTCCAGGAACGCAGCACGCTTGGTTTCAACAATACGGGTGACATGGGAACGACAATAGAAACGGTAACCCTTTGAGTTATCAGGATACCCGATAAAGAAACAGGTAACTGTTTTAGGGTCAAGTTTCCTTATGAAAGGATTGTAAAGTTTTGCTTCAGCAATGCGGCCCCATACTTTCATATATTTAAGACTCGGTTTCCTTCCTGTCCAAAGTTCATAAGGAGTTTTAGGGACAGACTTAGAAGGAACTCTATTGAGTATATGAACAGCTGCTTTTAACACTTCAGTCCAGAGGAATAATGGTAAATTTGTGTTGGCTAACATACTGCGCACCATGTTCATAAGAGTACGGTTTCTTCTTTCAGCCACACCGTTCTGCTGAGCTGTACCAGGCATGGTGTATTGGTTCACAATCCCCTGGCCCTTACAAAACTCATAAAATGGAACAGGAGCTTGACCCACATCAGTATGTCTTCCATAATATTCACCGCCTCTATCTGATCTCACAGCTTTAATCTGACGATCTAATTGCTTTTCAACTTCAGCCTTATAATCTTTAAAAGTTGTTAGAGATTCAGATTTCTCCTTAATGAGATACAAGTACATGTAACGAGAATAATCATCAATGAAAGTGATAAATGAAGTATGTCCTGTTATGCCAGCGATTTGGTAGGGACCACTAATATCAGTGTGAATGAGTTCTAATAAATTAGAGCTCCTAGTGGCACCTTTCTTATTCGCTAATGTCATTTTACCTTTAAGACATTTGACACATGTTCCAAAATCAGAGAAATCGAGAGGAGGTAAGACTTCATCCTTTACAAGACGATTTAATCGTTCTCTTGAGATGTGGCCTAAACGTTGATGCCACAACATGGACGAAGTCTCTAAGTCTAGTTTCTCTTTCATCTTTGTGAGTGATTCATTAATGTTATATGACAACAAAGATTTGGAAAAATTATCATCTAGTTCTAATCTATAGAGACCACCATCCAGAATACCGGCACCATAAAGAACAAAATCATAGAGGATAGAGAGTTTGCGATGACCATGGGAAACAATAAAACCGTCCATGTCTAACTTTGGTCCTGATACAAGGTTCCGAGTTATCTCAGGAACATATAAGGTATCATAAAGTTTAATACATAAGCTAGTTTTCATAAATAATTGTAATGTTCCAATGGCCTTCACTTCTAATTCTCGATCATCCCCAACCTTAAGCGTTCTTTGGTTTCTTTCCAGCTTCCGGATTGTAAGGAATCCCTGAGTTGAATTGGTAACATGAACCATAGAACCAGAATCAAACCACCAAGAATTAGCAGGAACACTTAAATTATAGGACTCAAGTATCATAAAATAATTGTTACCTTTCTTACCCAGCCACTCCTTAAAGTCAGGGCATTCCTTCTGCATGTGTCCTGCCTTTTTACAGAACTTGCAGTGGATTCTGCCTAAGGAGTTCTTAGAGCTGGAAGGTGCACTTGTATTAGGATTAGGCCTTCGGACTTTAGAAGCATCCTTCCTCTGATGATTGTTCTTCCTCTTCTTAGAATTGGAGGTGGTGAAGTTAGCAACATCAGTAGTGCGATCCATCCTCATACGCTCTTCCTCCTGTACGCACATAGCGACCAGCTCACTCATCGTCCATTTATCCTTCTGAGTGTTGTAATTGATATTGAATGCTTCAAAGGATGAAGGAAGCGAAGTAATGATGAAATGAACGAGGAAACCATCACTGATTTCCATTTCCAGCCCTTTCAGCTTATTGGCCATGTCATTCATCATCATGATGTGCTCGCGAATGTCGCTCCTCCCATCATACTTAGTTGTCACCAGCTTGAGGATAAGGGTACTAGCGTGTGCTTTAGACCTCCCACTTGAACTGCACCTCCACAGAAGCCAAGTAGGTTTTAGCATCTTTAGAATCAGGAATGGCTCCTCTGATTGCATTGCTTATGGACTGCTTCATGAACATGAGAGACATACGGTTACACCTAGTCCACTTTTCACGAGTCAACTGCTCAGCAGCAGTACTTTGTGGAGTAAGGTCCGCTGGCTTATTCTCTCTTAGAGCATAGTCAAAGTCAAGCAATCCAAGTGTAAGCATGAGATCATCCTTCCATGCAGCAAAGTTATCACCAGTCAAAGGTGGAATCCCGCAATTGGGCGCTGATAGTGGAAATAAGATGAGCAAGTTATGATACTAAGAAAGAAGTCCTAATGTGATCTAAGGGCATGTTAAACTAAGGCAGGCATAAATAATGACCATTTTACGTTATGAAGCTGTGATATTGTCTATTACTAACATCAAAATAATAGACTTAGTTAAAATTCTACTTAAACGAAGACAAATCAGCTTTGGCCAGAAATGAAACAATCACTTTAGTTATGCACTCGCTAAGTATGCCATCTATGAAGGAATTAAATCAGCTTTGGCCAGATATTAAGACATTCATGTTTATGATGCACACTTAACATAGCTTTCGTAATACTTGAATGATAAGTAGATGTATCAAATCAGCTTTGGCCATAAATGATACATCAAAAGCTCATTCAAGTTAAGCCATTTTGGTTTTGAAAAACATTATCTGATTCTGATTAATTAACTAAGTAATTACAAAAACCAATTATTTAATTAGCAAACCACCTGTTAGAGCGGATCGAGTGAGATCTCGACTCAGTTATGAGGTCTCGAGTGAGATCTCAAGTCAAGTCTCGACTAATCTTGTAACATTTTGAGGTCTCGACTCAATTAAGGTCTCGAGTCGCAACCTCAGTGTCTCGAGTTGTAATCATGGTCTCGACTACTGTGTTTTATGAGATCTCGAGTGCTTGATGAGGTCTCGAGTCGCAACCATGGTCTCGAGTTGTGAAGATTGAAGCCCTTAGTCGAAACCTCAGTGTCTCGAGTCGAAACCTTATGGTCTCGAGTCGAAATCGTTGTCTCGAGTTCTAAAGATTTTGAGAGCACTTATGATTTCGAGTCAAGACCTCGTGGTCTCGAGTCGAGATCTTGGTCTCGAGTCGAAACCTGTTGGTCTCGAGTCCACTGTTAGCAGCTGTTAATGCAAAATAACTGAAAACTCGAAATTTTAGGGATTGTGTGATAGTGTTTCTTGTTTTATTGTTGATCTAAACTTATCAAGGATTTCGAAAAATTATAACTGATTATCTTGCAACAGTTTTCAAAGATTCTAAGGGATAAAATTCAGATCAAAACAGTAAAAACACCCACTAATCCAGATTTCATTCCAAAACTTAAGGAATTTTCGAGTTTTTCTTAGAACATGTGATGAACCCTAAAAAAATAAAACATAATTCTGGAACCCAAAAACTGAAAATTAAGGCTACTAAAACAGATTTCAGTCATAAAATTACCCATATTGGTTTCGAGTCATATTATTTACCAACTTAATCATTTAAACAGTGATATTGAACCACTCGAAACCGGCTGTGATGTTCATAAGGTTTTCAAAATTTCTGTTTTCATGATTTCAATCCCATAATTAATGGATACGAAAACAGAACTGACTAATCAACATATGCTCTGATACCACATGTTGGATCAGTTCTGTTCTAAACATAATGGAAAACATGAAAACATACCTGTCACCGCAGACAGTGCAGAGGAGAATCCAATGAGAGATGATGCCATGGAGTTCGACATGTTTATCAGTGTGATCTGGTTCCTCCTTAGGGTGCTGACTGATGATGGTGATTATGAAAAACCGACAAGGGAATCGGCTATGGAAAGGGAGGTCGATGATGATGATGTTATGATTATTAGGTTATGTCTAAGTGTGTAACCTTTTAACCTCTACATAATTCTCCTTATATAAGCACCCAAGAGGAAACCTAATTAGTTAATAAGTGTAATATGGTCCATCAACAATTACCAACTAATTATTTAATAGGTTATTATATATTTTGATCTATATAATGTAAATGATTATAATGGATACTAGATTAAATATTAAACATAATATATTTAATCTTACACCACAGATGTTCAAAAGCTACAAAACATAAGCGATATCAATAACCGTGAGACATACGGAAACCTTGGCCATGAGTTGGTCGAGCATTTGTAGGCTAGACGACCCGATGATCTTGTATTAGACTAGTATTATTTGTTGGTTGTAGTGTTTTTATTTAAATGCGATAATTTATAAAAATTAGTTTTCTATTAATATTATTTTACAAATTTAGAAACAATAAACATAAAGTAAAAAAAAACCTGTTGAAGCCACTGCTCAACTGAACCACAATAGGGTCATGAGGCTTCAACAAAGGCTTTATGTAGTATCCAGTCAGCACCAGATAAAGCAATATTATAGAATGAATCCTGGTGCTAGCTTGAACCACAACACAGTCTAACCAATATGACTATTTGGGTTGATTTAAGATCAATGTTATCGTTAGGAATTGCCGACGATTAATTTAAATTATTTGTAGGATTTCTCGTTGATCAATCAGTAATTATCCGGCTGGTAATAGCAATCTACTAGTAGAGAAATGTTGTAATAAGAGAAGTTTAGCCATTTGAAGAAGAAAAAAAAACCCTTCAAAAAGAAGATAATATTTTTTTTACTTTGTTTCCTTTAAGTATATCAAGAATTATGAAACGTGCTCTTTAAAAAAGTTAATTTCAGTTTATGTCCAAAAATCGCATGTTATGTAATAGTTTATATCCTTTAGCGCTAGCCCAGTTAAGAAACTCAGTTATGTTCACTTTACCCAAGGGCAAAGTTGTCATTTCACTTCCCAGTTTACAACCAATTTATTTGAATAAAAATAGAAACCTAAAAACTAAAATTTAAGTGGGCCTCACCCCACCAATCTTGTTCACAGCCACACCATCACCACCACACCGCCACCGCCATCACCACTATCAACCTTTCACCATCACCAACACCACCATTACGCAAAGCATACCTTCAACACCACCATCTCCATTACCTGCAACCCTCCATTAGACCCGCATAACCCCTGCCCTTCACCACCACGACAAACCATAAATGTTAACCGCCCAATGTGCATTAATTAGTTATCCACCATCATCCATCCAAAACCAACCTCCACTGTAACACCTTGAAAATTCATGTCCAATAATGTATCGACACGTGTCATGAGCTTAAACGTGCAAAAGAATACTTTAGAGGGACTAAAGTTGGCAAACAAGGAAAGTATGTAAATATAATGGTCCAAAGTGTCAACAAAGGATTAATATACTCTAAAATAGCCCTACATGATCTTTATACCTTCAAACGAATAAATCATGGATCATACGAAGCTCAATATGAAAGAAAGTGAGAGATTACAAACTACAGGGGTTAAATGTGTCAACATGTTTAAAGTATTCATCTGAGTGACCTTTTAGCAAACCCGAAGCTTTGTAATAATGAATTATACTCACTAGAATGTGTGATAAAAATTTCATAAAGTTTCGTTACCATATGAGAAAGTTATGATCAAATTCGTATACGAGGGGTTAAAAGCGTCAACGTTGGAAATTATGACTTTTTGGGTGATCACAAAGTTAACCAAGTACTTGCCAATGTTTAAACATGTCATGGAGCCCTTAAAAGTAAGGTTAGAAGGCTGAAAATGCAAAATGGGAGCTTAAAACCACGTTTAAAAGGACCAAGGACCAATAATGCAAAGTTTGAAACTTGTTTGGCTGGTTATGGGAGGCCAGGCGGCCCGCGTAAGAATGCCCTTGGGGCTTACGCGGCCCGCGAGAGAGTGCCAGCATCAGAAAACGCGAACAGGTGCCAGTTGCAACCTGTGAACCGACTCAAAATCTTGTTTTTACATACCAGGGGGCTGCCCCAATGGTATTACATGCATAGGGGGGCACTTGTCTTGATCTGGAAACAATTATAGACCTGCTTGGCATGATCTTAGATGATCAAAGCGAGTATATAAGGAGCTTCAAGTTGCAACACTTTGTTCATTCTTTTGCAAAGTTCACAAGACTTATTTCTGGAGCTTCTCTGGTCAGCAACCAAGTTCCTTAGGCTTCCTAAACGTGCATAGGACCTTTGTAAGTGTCCTTAACCCTTCCTAATTCAGTTTAGCTTAGTTAATTAACTTAAAGTCAAACCGTCGTAATTAGAGTTTGACTTTGAGATTACTCATAATTTATTCAGTCAAATCTCGAATTAAAAATACCTATGAGTGGGTAATTATGTGGGTGATAAACCCTTAAAAGGGTACTCTCTGATTCCCACTCTAACTATGTCAATTGTCGGGTCAAAGTTAACTTTAAAAAGTCAACAGAAAGCTTATTTTCAAATTAAGGCATAATTAACAATGTAGAAGCCATGCAACCTGTTTTATCATTAAAATAACTTGGTAATTAATGTAAGAACATGTCTAAACATGTTCACCCCGACAATTTTCAGTTTTGGCTCGGTTCGGAACCGAAAGTCGCATAGTTTGACTTCTGCTTTGACTTTCAGTTCTGACCCGTTTGAGCATAGTTTAGATGTTCCTTAGAGCTTATTTAGGACTAGGTTTCATGTTAGTATAACCCTCTGAGATTATACAACTTGATTCACTAGTTATCCGATTCACATGCATGTTTCCGTTAAATGTTTATATGTTGACCATTATGCCCAAATGACCTTAAAATATGATTTTTGAAAATATAAAGGAGTAGACACCTTAGCTACTGGTTTATAAACTTGCACCAAAAATTTGACATCAGTTTGAGGTCTAGATTAAGAGTTATGCTCATTAGCGTAATTAGAAAGCTTTTTAGTAATTAAATGACATAATTAGCATATAGCCTATTTAAACCCACTTTTTGATATCAAACTTTTTACCCACTGATGTAATATAATGTTTTGGGATTTTTAAAGATTTTTAATTAATTTTAGGCTGAGCATAACATAGGGTTGTAGCTTTAATTCGGTTAATGCCGGTTTTGCCCTTTTGAGCCTTAAAATGAGTTTTACATATCTTTTTGACCCCAAACCTTTTGCTACTGATTTTATATAATAAATAAATTATTTTAAACCTTCTGGAATAATGAAAATACCAGCTCTTTATATAGAACCCGGAAATGGCTCCAAATCGCCTTTTTGAGTATTTTTAACGCATAGTATGCGTCAAAACTAATTTTCACATATAAGGTTGATACCTACTGATATTTTAAGTATATTTATATACATTAACAGTAAGCTAAAGTTTTAAACTCAGATTTCCAATTTTTGACCTTTTTAGCCTAAGTGAAATTACCAAAATGCCCCTAAGGTGCATAGTTTTGTTATAATGGATAAATTTCACATATATTTAGAACCCTACTGTTATGATTTATAAAAATGAGTATTTTTACTAATTACATCAGACCTGTAACTCAGATTATTATTTAAACTCTTTTATAACCTTTTAAATGACCAAAATGCCCTTACAAGGCATAATTTGAGTTTAAATTCATTTGGGGCATAATAGAAGATATCTTACTGATGTCACAACATATTTAAGGCATATTAACTTAGGAAACTTGCATATGACTCATTTGGTTACTTGTTACGCACTTTTCTCGTTCGGATCGGCTTATGTAACTAGTTTGCATATATTAGCCGAAACGGGTCAAACCTTATCATTTTTGTCTCAAAATCCAGAATGTGTTTAGTTTACCCATATTATACAAGTCTTCAAACTTGTCGGGTCTAAATCACATTCTATTCCGGTCTTCGCTTATTCATGCGTTTGAACCGTGTCTTCCTTTAAAACTAACCGGTCTAAGTTCAAGCTTAATTAAAGACCCGTTAGAAATCTAATAGGTTATTATAAACCTTTGTTCCAGAATAGGAGACCCAGTAAAAGCTACACGCACTTGCTATTTGTGATTTATACTTGCAAAGGTAAATACTTTTAACTTATTTTCCCTATACGGGCTTGGGGTATGGTATATAAAATACCGCTTGGTCGGGCATTGAATCTTTAATCGAATAGAGGTTAAACCATTGATATGCTCCGTTTGGAAATGTTTTGTTTGCCTAAAGCCTTTGGGGGGGTTAATGACCATGTCCCGGATATCCTTGGCATCATTTTACGAAATGGCCACGAACTAAGCACGGGGTGTAGGCGTACACCCGTCAGTGCCAAAATAAATAATGTGGTGTGTCAATTGATCTTTAACCCGGTACAAGCCGGGCTACTGAACGCATAAGAAACATGTAATTCTTTCACAAGATTATATTCAAATAATTATCCCAAGTTATAAAAAGCTTTGTGCCACGTGCATTCAAATCAATTTTTATTAAACTTTTCAAAATGAGTCAGTTAAATTGTATTTACCAGTGTAAACTGATGTATTTTCCCAAAAAGGTTAAGTGCAGGTACTACTCGAACTAGGCTGGCTTTCTCCTAGCGTCCGCAATAAGTCTCGCAAGCTTGGATGTCATAAACTGTTGAACGATGTCTCCTTTTTATTTTTGATCCGCCTGTGGATCTGTTTCAACTACTTTTGTGATACTTAATATTACAATTTATTAAAGTTGAAATGCATCTATCTTTTGCTTCCGCTGTGCATTTAAATATTGTGTTGTTTGACTATGATGATATCAACTACGTCACGATACTCCCCACCGGGCCCACCGGTAAAACGTGGAAATATCGGGGTGTGACACCCACCATCCTGCACCTCCGCCTCACAAATCTGCAACCATCACTGATTTGCCACCCTAGCCCGACCACCGGTTGTCGCCTACAACCCTTCACACCACCACTTTTTCCAAGTTGTCATAGAGAGTGAAATCGGAGCTCATGGAGTCGATCAAACTCTCCATCCATTAATTAGTGTCAAAATCAACTCATCTACCGATCCAGATGCCACAAAATCAGCAAACCTAAACCTTAACTGGTGGTGTTGCTGGTTGTGATGGTTATCTAAGTTCGGAATCAGAAAGCCAGCCGCCTCTTCACCACCGACAACATCTGTCGTCCTCCGTAAAAAGGATCAGAAAAGTCGTCACCTAGAGTCGGAGACTGGTACCCTATGGGCGCCCAAAACGAATTCACATTCTTACTGATTACTTGTTGTTCGTGTTGTTGTTGTTGATGAAGTTGTTGTTCTTATTGTTGTTATCGGTGCATACATAGGCCATTCCCCGACGGAATATTGTCGGCGATGGTGTGTGTTACAACAATTTGGAAAAGGGGAAATTGGTGTGAACAAGAAAGGTGGGAGAAGGGTTAGGTGGGGTGGGGTGGGGTGGTAGAGAGAGAAATGGTGGATTTTGGTCAAATGGGGTTATATATGTGTTTTAACGTCAATAACATATGAATGGACGAAATTACCCATAGTTAAAGTGAACATAACTGAGTTTCTTAACTAGGTTAGCCCTAAAGGATATAAACTGTTACATAACATGCAATCTTTGGACATAAACTGTAATTAAATGTTTTAGTGGACACGTTTCATAATTCCTGATTTACTTAAAGAACACAAAGTGTAATTTACTATATTTTTTTTTGCGTTAATAGAAATGATTGATGAATCCAATCCAATAATGCAATGACTATTAAAAGAATCAAAGATGATTGCGTTCATTATTATTATGGGTGATACAGTATACAAAACAATGTATCAATAGTGAAATATATTTTTTAAAATTTAAAAGTTTAATTTATTTTTAGCCATCCTGGATACGCTTCTCATACTAGTCGTAGAGAACAAATAGTGTGACTAGATATATTCATGAAATAACTTAGAGGCAAATAATAACGGTAAGGTTGTTGTCATTCGAGTTGTGAAAACAATCTTTTACATAAATGAATGGTAAGGATACGTATATTAGACCCAACCCTGAAATCCGTAGACTCCGCGCATGTATAAGTCTCGTACACTACACTAATTTTGCTAAACATCTAGAAGGTAGAAAGTAGATGCAACTGATAAATATTCTATGGTGTTGATGAGGATGGAAATAAAAATATCAGAGTTGAATTAAATGACATTGAAAGAGAATGATCTAATAGTGTGAAATGCAAATATCAAGGAATTAATGCGAAAATGATTTTTGGATAAGATTACAAATGCTATATCATTTTATAGGTTTGTACGTTTTAACCAATACTTATATTAAAAACATCAAATATTTTAGAGTGGTGTAACACACATATAAAAAAACCTTTATCTTCTACATCCTCAAAAAGGTTTAAAGTTCTATAAGTAAATATAATAAAGTCTAATTCACAAATTATAATTAAAAAAAAAACGTTAAAAGTGGTGTTACAATATTACGATTTCGTGGTAAATATGTGATTTATTGATTATTGACATGGTTGTAAAACAAGGTCTCCAAGGTCGAGTACTCCTCTAGTAGTCGCTACAAGGTAGGCTGCTGAGACGACTTTCTTCAACTCCGACTAATTACTCATAATCGATCAAATGCGGTCAACATTGGCCAAAATCAGATCTAGTAGGTCAACTCGGGTCGGGTTTGACTTAAAATAAAATAAACCATAATTTTTATGCCTATAATATTAAAGAATGAATATCAATTTCACGTATTTTATTATAAATATTAGTAAATTTATGTTATTTGAAATATATTTAATTTCCGAAAACTAATTTCTTTATAATTTGCTATGTCCGAGTACTCTCCGTCTAGGTTGAGTACTCTCAATTCCCCGGTCGACCGACTAGGGAGCGCCTAGCGACTTTTACAACCATGATTGTTGATATTCTTTGAGAGATAAATGTTGAAAACGAGCCGTATTAACAAGCATTTCAGTCTCTTTAATTAAAACAGCCTATTGTTATAGTTTTTTTTTTTTTTAAATTACAGGATTTTGAATATACATTACGTGATAACGTGATTTTGAATACCTAGTAAGTGACTACTTTGAATACTCATTATTTGATTACGTGATTTCATTATAGTATTTTATGTGAAACCCCACTAAGTCATTACGTAATTACATAACAATAGTTGACTAAGTATTATTACGTGACCAAATGATTTTGAATACCTAATACTTCAGGTATACTCACGTATTAAGAATAAATTATATACAAAATTATATAGGGTCATGATATAATAAGAAGTTTTTTTTTTGCTAGGAAGGCTAGGAAGTAATCATGACCATCAATCTAAAATTAAATGAGTGAAATTGAAGAAAAAAAGGAGGCGTGTGGGTTTGTGTAGGGACATTCTAGTCAATACAGGGCAATAGTTTTTCTCTCCTCCATCCCCCCCCCCCATTTTTTAAACGTTAATAACTCTTTCATACGACATTATTTTTTTTTATAAAAATTGCATAAAAACGAGCGTTTTTTATATTTAAAACGAGTATACTATTGCTATATTTTCGAAAAAAAAAATTCGAAAACCCAGCTGTATAAAACGCAATGGACAAAAAGCGTAAGAAAATGATTTGTTTTTCTAAAACGCAATGGACCAAAAACACAAAGAAATATGTTTTTCTAAAACGCAATGGACTGAAAACACATAAAAATATGTTTTACCTAAAACGCAATGGACTAAAAACACTTCAAAATGTGTTTTTAGAAAATGCAATGAACCAAAAACACATAAAATGTCTTTTTTTCTAAAACGCAATAGCCTAAAAACACAAAATAAAGTTTTCTTTCTAAAACACAATGTACTGAAAACACATAAAAATGTGTTTTGCCTAAAACGCAATACACTAAAAACACTTCAAAATGTGTTTTTCTAAAACGGAATAGACCAAAAAACACATAAAATGTTTTTTTTTTCTAAAACGCAATGACCTAAAAACACAAAAGAAAGTGTTCTTTCTAATACGCAATGGACCAAAAAACACATAAAAATGTGTTTTACCTAAAACGCAATGGACTAAAAACACTTCAAAATGTGTTTTTCTAAAACGCATTGGATCAAAAAACACATAAAAATGTGTTTTTCTAAAACGCAATAGATAAAAACACAAAAGAAAGTGTTTTTTTTTTTCTAAAACGCAATGGGCTAAAAACACATAAAATGTGTTTTAACTAAAACACAATGAACTAAAAACACAATAAAATGTGTTGTTTCTAAAACCCAATAAACTAAAAATACAAAAAAAAACAGTGTTTTTTCATTACTTTGTAAAATGCAATTACTCAATTCAAAAATCCAGATCGTAAAAATGCAATTAAAAATTTCCTACATAGATCGAAGCCGATTTTTTTTAGATTTCTTCAACGTTTGACGAAATTTGAATGTTAGAAACACTTATTAGCGATCGAATCGAACGAATCTGTAACACACCGAAAATATTAGGAATTTTATAAATGACCATAATAGATATGTTGGTCACAATTAAGGATAAAATAACTAGGAAAAATTTAACCTAGTGAATTATGTGCCTTAAAATAATAAAGAAAAACTTGGTTAATAACCCTTTTATAAAACTTGAATAGTTAAGGGGCTAAAGTTGGCAAAAATGAAAAAAGTTTTAATTTATTAAAAACAAAACACCAAAACACACACCTAAGTGTGTGTTCTGGTCGTGAGTTTCCACAGAGCCAAAGAAGCTCCCTTGTTCAAACCCTAAATTGGAAGAATTCACCAAATTGAAAGGGGAAATCAAACCCGAATCGAAATTCAAGCACAAATTAGTGATCACCTCAGTAAAGGGATCATAAGGTATGTCAAATTTCATTGTTTGATTCCATCTTGAATTCTTGATAAATATATGAAATCGAAAATTTGACTTGCATGATTGATGTTCAGATGAAATTATATATACTTATAATTTGCAACATGTTTGTGCATTAGTGGCTTGTAACTTTTGCTTTATTTGTTTTGTGTGCATAGATAAGCTGTACATTTGGTTATATTGATTGTACACTAAAGCTTCTTTTGGAAGCTTTATATTTCTAGAAGAGAGACATGAGAGATAGAGATGCAGATTCCTTTGAGAGAGAAGGATTTCATCGGATCCGTTCGTCGATCTCAAGTGTTCAAACCCTCAGCCACCGGCGCCGGAAATGACGAAGGTGCAGGTGGTTCGTTCGGTGGATTTGTCGAAAAGATTGGTTCGAGCATTGGCAAATCGAAAATTTTCTCGAACGCGGGTGCGATGGGGGTGGTGTTAATATACTCCGATCGGAAGGATTACGGTGGGGGCGGGGGCGGTACGAAGTGGTTTCCGGATGACACATGGTTGCCGCCGAGTGGTGTTCATGTCGGGTCGGTGTTTAACGGGGCAGGTGGAACGGGCCGGTGACGTCCCGTTGATTCCGTCGTAGCCGATCTCAGGTGCCGACGGTGAGGAGATTCTGAGGTGGATTGGTGGGGTGGTGGCGTTCCGATTATTTTTTTGGCCACCTTCTTTCATGAAGATCGGTGACCTAGGGTTCCGTCGGGTGCCCCTGATAGCCATACGATCTTACATATACCAAAATCAAGTTGAGGGGACTGTTAAGGTAACCCATTTGAATTCTTTTTTTTTAATTGGTTAGATTATTTTCCTCTACAACTTGCTAATAATCAGAGAAAGATGTTGATGTTGATGATTTTATTAGTGTTGATGTTTCTAATTCGTAATTCCAGCGAGACAAAGATCTCTTCCATGTGAAGCATCTGAACGTGTGGCTGTTCTTCTTAAGGTTCTTATGCTTTGTTTTCAGGTGATAATTGCTTGTATTATATTTTGTTACATCAAAGAAATCAAAATACATTTTAAAAAACATTTGAATATTTATAGGAAGAAAAAAAACAAATGTGTGCTGGAATTTTTAGATTGTGAAGATAGCAAGGTTCATGGCTTGAAAAGATCGAATTTAGTGAGGGGAATCGAAGATGACCTCATCGGTTGTTATTTATCTCGAGCTATAGTAGTCTTTTGTGATGGTGCCAATGATGTTGATCTTGCTTTTGCAGTTGGTTCTTGCTCCGTGTTTTGCTATGATTTTGGTTAGTTCACTGATAATTGCTACTTCTCACAAATGTTTTTTAGTGGTCTAGATAACTCTTAATTTTATTTGTTAGATAGGCGATAATATGTTTATTTGGTACCTGACTATGTTCTATAATTGAAAGTATAGCATTCGTATGGTATGGTATGGTATGGGTTTTAACAAAATAGTTACTTTGGTACCAAATTGTAATCGACTAACAAGTATTTGCAATACTTGATTGAGATATTAATAAGCTTGTAATTTCATATTGGAAACAATAATTATTTGTATAACATTTATTCAAACCAATACTATCAACTTTATTTTTACCCATGACAATGTTACATTTTTCATGAGATTGGAGGATGTATTAGTAATATGATGAACAAATTTTGCTACTATAAGGTTAAAGTACATTTATTAATCATGATTGGTGTACCATAAATAGGTTTAATGTTGTGTAAATCTTGTATCTAGATTCGGGTTTGACCGTTGTTGTGTGCAGGCTGTGTTCCAGGTTTGTTTTAATGGCTATATGGCTATACAATTATGAAGTCAAATAACAAAAAGCCAAAAAAAAAACAAACTTACAAACTCGCACAACAGTGGCTACACATCTTCTGTTTCTTTTCAACTGTACCGGGTTTTTTGAATACCTGGATCAGCTTTTCAAATACCTGAACCGTACCCGAACCCGAAAATAGGTCCCGGGTATAGAATACCCGAACCCGGGTACATAGGGTATAGATTTTCTGGTCAATAGTCCAATACTCGGACCCGAACCCAATCCAGGTATTGCCAATACCCAATGGACAAACTACATTTTTTTATATATATCTGTACATATTGTGACGACATCGTATCCTCAAGACATGACTTATATTCCATAACAAAGATGGTTATGTACTGAGATTTAAAGTTTTACTGAATTTAAAATACACATTTTAACACGTGGTAGGCTCACATCCGCGAGTTGGAAGAAGAGGTGAAGATTTCAAACATTTTGGATCCAGATGCGGAAAAAAAAACCCTTGGACAAAAGTTGCAAAACTGGCCAAACCTCTCCTCAGGGACGAAAATGTCATTTTACTCTTTCTTTTATTTGTATTTGACAATGTTTAAAAATTTGGTATGTGGTGGTTTTGTGTATCTATTCGCTAATATAAATAGTACAAACACATACATATGCTCTTTACACGTGTCTTATTATAATGAGTTGCTTAACTAAGTTCAAGTCCTTACTAACCTCATTTTCTTGAAGGTATCCGAGTCGTTAAAAGCATCAATAAAATCAGCTTCATTGGAAGATGCTCACCACTTGGCACGCAGTTGTGATAGACTCCTCCAATCAGTTGAGAGTCAGGTATGTTTCAGTTCCACATACTTAACATATATATACACATGCACATATGTATGCAAGTATGAGGGTGTGTGCACGTGTAAATTTGATTGAGATGTACGTTTTGGTCAGGCTGTGGAAGTATTGAGGCGACAAACAAAGGTCTGAGATCCTACTCCAGAGAGTGCGTTAAAACTTAAAAACATGGAAGCATGGTTAAGTGAGCTCCGATCTTCTATGATCACACTTTAGAAAGAAGCAATCCCCGCGATGTTGTCGGTAGGAAAAAAGAACTTATGTAAAAAATAGTGTGTAACCGGCCGCAACGCGGCGGGTACTTTTCTAGTTAGTAATAAAAACATGTCTAGGAGTAAACCCTAGTCAAATACTTGTTGAATTGATGTTCAAAAGTGTGAAATTCATGGTCACCCATCTAAGTGTAGAATGGGTTTTGTAGAATGATAAAGAACATTAGGAATTTGATTTTAAAACGAGTGTTGTTGATTTACATGAAGTGAATCTAGATGCTATTATGCATACTAGATATAATGAACTTGCAAAAATTGTTAAATTTTGGACTAAATAGTTAGTCATGAACTTCATAATGGATTTAATAAAACAATGCCCATAAGTTATTTGTTAAAACGCCTGAGAGAAAACTAAATGTTGAAATTCGGAACAAAACGCATATTTGAATGATGTTGTGAATTATGCGTTATATGACATGAATAGAGTTCTAAACGAATCGTTGATTGAACTCTATAGGCAAAGGAATCGAGTCTTCAAACGGACGAGCCGGAGTAGACACGCGCTTGAAGGGAACGCTCTAAAGGTATGTAACCACGGTTTCGTTACGTTATGTTTGTTATGTATTTTGTTAGTAGACTTTGAATTTAGCATAGTATATGAATTTGGATGTTTAGTTGAAGTGACGATGTTCAGTAGATAAACAAATGGGTCAAATATTGGTTAAGATAAGTTTGGTGTGTCGTGAAGTGGTGGTATCCATTAGACAACCAAACGGGTCAAATAATGGATAAAATGGTAGTGTTGAAGTGATTTGATAGTCACTAGTTGATTTGAATTATGAAAGTATAGTTCATTATGCTTGATTATGGATTTTAGTTAGTAGACTTGAATTCGCATAATATGTGAATTTGGTATATCGTTGAAGTGACGAAGTTCACTAGACCAAACAAACGGGTTAAAATATTGGTTAGAATAAGTTTGGCATGTCATTGAGGTTATGGTTTTCACTCGACAACCAAACGAGTTAAAACGAACGGTTAGAGAACATTTGGTGTTTCATAGAAGTGACGAAGCTCACTCGTTAAACCAAACGGGTCAAAATAAATGGTTAAAGTATGGTTAGAATAAACCAAATGGGTTAAAATGAATGGCTAAAATCGTAGGGTGTATCATAGAAAACGGGTTAAAATAACTATTAGAATAAGTTTTGTTTGTCAATGAAGGGAAGGTCCTCACTCGATAACCAAATGGGTCAAGACTATGTTTTAAATTAATGATGTATGAAGTGACATGAAGGTCACATAATGTGTTAGTGATAGATTCGTAAGCCATGTAATGGATACACTAAGTTTGATTCAACGAACCCTTGATATTGGGTCAAAAGTTCAGAAATTTAACTTGTAGAATTTTGCATAAATTAGTATGCTTGCAACATTGAAAACAAGCATGACTCTACCGCGTACGTAAGCCATGAGATGGAAGTGATACGCTAAAGTCGACAAGCCCGGGAAATGGGTAATTACGTTAGAAATCAATAATGATGAATATGGTATTGTTATAACATAAAATTAAACTGGTCGAATAATAGAAAAAGGGATGTATGGGCCATTTGCTTATAAACTTAACTTTAATACGAACAATGATGGTAAACGGGTCTGTATTTAAATTATGGACACGTAGGAAAAAGAATTACGTAAAACGAACAAGTAGAACGAAAGTTATGGGGGTTTAAAGTTAGGATTTAGTTAAAATTCGGAGCTAGGCATTTGCAACTCAAAAGCTCGAAACCTTCTGTGAAAAAGAAGCCGTCGCGCCTCGCGATGGATTTAAAGATGTTGGTCGCTCCCCGCCACAGCCTGTGGCGGCCCGCGAAGGTTGAGACTTCATCTGTCGCGGCCCGCGACGAACCCTAGAACTGGCAAATTTTTGTTATTTTGATTGTATTTAAATTCCGGACTTGTTTAAACATGTTATTTGACCATCAAAACTAACCTTTATGTTGGTTTTGATATTAGGTGATGTAGGTGGTATTCCGGATGGCGATCAAACGACTATCAAGAACCGAACACAATACTTTTGAAGCTTCCGCGAATGATGTCTTTTGTTATGTTAAAAACAAGTAATCACTTGGATGTTTAAAACTAGTATGGACGATGTAACTTGAACAACTAAAATAAGTATGAGTGTTAATTCATCAAAGTTTTTGAAAAGCCGTATTTTTAGATATCAAAGTGTGTATTTCACATATTATTGTTTAATAAGAGACGGGTCTTACAGAATCGAGTGATTCGCTTCAAAATCACGGGAAAAAAATGAGATATTGTATGAAATTAATCTAGGTTTCTTCAAAAAAGTTGAAGAACACGTTGATTGGGTGTTTGAATTATTGATTTGTGACGAAAATCGCACTTTAATGTAGTGATTATTGAGATAGAAAGTGAAGAAAAGGTTGAAGAAGGTGGGTTTTGAAAATTGTGGGTTTTGAAAATGGTGGGTTTTGAATTTATAGAGAGAAGAGGGGAGAAGATTGGATGAAATTGAGTAAAATATCATTTCTCTTTATTTTAAATTCTGCCACATGTCATAATCCTATTGCTTCCTATCCTTCCTAGCCAAAATAAACTTCTTATTTGATCCTCACCCAAATTATCTATTAGAGATTTAATCACGTAATAAAACATAAACAATCAAGTTCTTATTGTTGAATGTGTAATCACGTGATAAGTATAATTGTATTAACATTAGTTATAAAAAAATCACATTGAATGTTTAATCACGTAATGAATTTATATTGAATGTGTAATCACGTAATGGTTATTCAAAAATCACGTAGTCATGTACTGGGTATTCAAAATCACATACTCACGTAATGGGTACTTGGTATTCAAAAGCACATAATCACGTAACTGGTATTCAAAATCCTGTAATTTTTTTAAGAAAACTATAGCAATAGGCTGCTCGATTTAAATAGAATGAAATGCTCGTTAATACGGTGTAATTTTTTTAAATATTAGCGTATGAGAAGGTTATAGCCATTTGAAATTAAGGGAGAAACTAGTTCACTTGAAAAAGGACTAAATTACCCTTCCTACCAATGGCACTTGTCACTCCCTCCTCACCTTCGTATGAAAATTCTCTCTTGTTTTTTTTGAACGGCAAACAACAGCTTTATTCATCACCCAAAATTCACAATTACAAAACTCCTTAGTAAGTGTAGGACCGGTTTTGACTCCGAAACGATTGCGAAACGAACGTCAAACGTGCGGAATCCGTACACGAACACGACCTAACACACGTGACGTAATATAAATGTGATTCTATTAAAAATCTGAAATCGTACAGCACCTTGAATCACTTTCTCTCTCTAGATTCTCTCTCTAGATCTAGAAAGCTCCAAATGACAAATGTAGCAAAAAGTTCATAATCTATGACATAATCTCCTGTTTATAGTCCAAGGCATTTAATGAGATTTCTCATTATTACAATTATGCCACCTTGCCTTTTTGTCTAGCTATCACTAATATAATGACTCGTTTTCTTCTGTTTCTTGCTACGGCTCGGATTGACGAAGGCTATAGACATAAATGCACTAACAGACTTCCCCTTGGATATTGCCGCAGTCAATCTCGATCATTGAGTCAAACTCGTAGCGTCTTCTTTTTCTCTCTCTCTTTGAATCTTCTTGAACAGAATCCCGATGGATCTGTCTTCAGCTTCAGCTTCTCCTTTCTGTAGACTCTTTTCTTCATCAGGCTCCCCCTTTCGTCAAGCTTCCGTGCTTTAGGGATCGACACCTTGCTTTTCGATTACAAACTCCCCCTTGCTTTGAGCTCGTCTTCAGACTCCCCCTTAGACTCAGCTTCCGGGATCGTAGTCTGGAATCTCATCTGCAATCACTCAAACATTTATAAGTAACAGCATTTCAAATTTAACTATTCAGGAATTGTAACCTGGCTCACTCAAACATTCTAAACAAACAATTTTCATGAATTTGGCAGTTTCATCGAATCGAATCGGAAACTAGCTCTATAACATTATAAGCATCCAAATCCCTCACAATTAATCAACCAAGTCCAAACTAATGACCTTGGAGATATCACAAACTGTTTTTGATTTTTAATTCAAGTTTCAAATTAATGAACTTGTTTTATTTTCAGAAACACAATCAGCTTACTTAGATTTTGAAACTCAGCATTTCAGACATCAGTTGTCGAAAATAAAGCAGAAATCAAAATCTTTTTGTATTTTTTGAAAATATAAAGCAGTAAAGAAATATGTACAAACATATTTACACACAGTATTTTTGTTTGAGTTTGCGTTAGAGGATCATATCAGTTTTTGACAAGTCACAAGTACCGTTGAGCTTATTTACACATTAAGAATTAAACAATTCACTTAGATTGTCGACATACTTGTCCACTTAAATTTTCACACAAATTTCAATCTGTCCAGGATACGGATTAAGTGTTTTAGAGACTTAAACTTATACGTGTGTCCCACCTCTTGAATATACTCCCGTATCCAGATCCCAATATTCAGTCTTACAGGTAATTATAACACAAATGATATCTGTAAGGGGTTAATAAATTATGAAGAATCATGAGAGCTCAGGTCAGAACCATCGTTCAGCAGAGAGATCATGACTCAACTTGTGGGTGTGTCCCCTTTAGAGGATCTTTTTTACAACAGCATTGCTAAGCAATTTTATTGTCTTATCATATATGCTGAGGGTGATGCTATGTTTCAAGCATTTGCGGAAAGTATTATTCGAGGACTAGGTCAGAACTTCCATTCAGCAGAAGTCCCGGAATAATACCCCAGATATCACTGAGTATAAAGACCTAGTATATCAGAAAAAGGAATCTTTCAAACAAGATTTCAGGGGTTACCTATATATCCAAGTAGTGTTCCCCACGAAATAAGTAAGTAAAGATTTAGGTTTATATCCCGAACAAACCTACTAAATGTGCAAAAACCTACCGACACATCCACAGTGAGATTGTTTAACACATTTAAACTTTCCATTTCTTTAGCATACTGTAACTGTCTACTGATGTACTATCATTTCCTCTTTTTACGCAAAAACTCAATTTTTGAATTTTATCATGTTTTTACTTTTTCAAATTTTCAAATGTTTTTGTATTTTCTAACAATATTACTCCCCCTAAAATGCAAAATCATATAAAGAAAATTTGACAACCAACACTGATAGCTCTGTCTCGCCATCCATTTTCTGCTTAAAGTGCTCTGATTTGCAGAAAATATACATACCCCCATGATTTACAACACATTGATATTTTAAAGTTTGAAAACCGTTTTTCAACCTGATGAAAGTAATCATGTTTGTTCAGCCGTGAGGGTTTCGGCATATTCAATCAACACATATTTTTATATTTTTCTATTTTTGACAGAAATTAAAAACAACCATATTTTTGGTTTTTCAAGTTTTTCAATTTTTAGGGTTTTTGAAAATATAGTTTATTTATGTACAGAAAAACATATAAATTCCCTGTTCAACCAAACCAGGGTCCAGCAGCAGCCACTTCTTCCTCTCCATGTGCCAGGCTGCTCCAACTTCCAATCTCACAATCTTTGGTATTCTTGAGCACCTGCACAAACAAACTACTTAATTACTTGAACAATTTAGCCCAGGTCTGTTGAACCTTAGGCATTTCAACACAATAATTCTCATTTAATGCTGGAAATTCTTTGTCATTTTTCACAAAAACTTTCTCAATTTTAACTTCAACTTTTTCATCTTTTACCAAATCAACATGTTTCTTAACACTCCATGTTTGACCTTTTGGTGTTCCTCGTTTGTAAAAATGTGAATCTTTTTGAACACTTTGATTTTGAACAACAACTCTTGGTTTCCAAAACTCTTGAGGTTTTGTCATATCAACAGTTGTTTTCCAACTTTGTGTTGTTCTAAATCTGGGTGTGTAAGAATTCCAGGTCTGTTTTGAATCAAACCTGTTCTGGTTTAATTTCCAATTTTGAGTCGAAACAAACTTGTTTCTATTGTACATCCAAGTTTGTTTTGAGTCAAATCTGGTTGACCTTTGTCTCACAGTCTCAGATTTTTGTTTCTCAGCATGAATCTTCTTTTTGTCAACATCCACATGTTTTAGATTAGGACACTTGCGTGCAAGATGTCCTTTTTGATCACATTTGAAACATGTTCTCATGGACACATCTTTGACCTGTGGTTGTTGCTTTTGCTTCTTAGCAAAGAACTCATCATTAGACTATCTCATTTTGAGTTCTTTTTCTTCTTCTAAACTGCCTCCTTGAACAAAAGTCATTTTTGTCTGAAAATTCGGCGTCTCATTTTTGTTTCGATTTTGTTTCTTCTTATAACCCAAACCAGCCTTCATGTTCTTCTTTTTGAAACCAGGTTTGTTATACGAACCTTTACGACTCTTACCAACAAACTTTGAAATTTCAGACTTCTCAATCTCAACCATTTTGAAAACTTTATCAACTTTTTCTGAAATCACATTCTGAATCGGGAATACAACATCTAAGAACAATTTGTCCGATCCAATCATGGTATAAACCAATCCTTTTGAATCATCATTCAAACTTTTCTCGGATTTTGTGTTTTTCAGATATCCATCATGAAGATTTCCTTCATCTTCATCCTGTGATTCAGATTTACCTGTATCAACCGACTCTTCTTTCAACACACTTTCAACGACTTTACCTACCACCTCTGAATCATGAGAATCATCAGATTTGGAATAGGTTATGTCAATGTTGTCTGGCAATTGGTCTACCATGTTGAAAGCTTTTTCGACCTTTTCCTCATCATAAAATGCAAATTTTCCCGGTGGTGGAACTTGATGAAACTCTGAGCCAATGCCTTTCTTGTTCTGCTCAGACTCACCATCACCCGGTTTTATATTGAAAATTCGTTCAAGCACATATGACGACATGTGGTAACTCTTTAACTTGTTGTTATCCTGTTCTAAATCAGCAATCTGTCGCTTCAACTTAGCAACATCCTCAATATAGGAATTAACAACATCTTGTTTTATAGAATACATTCGTTTAAGCTCTTTGGTTGTTTCAGACATATAATTCATTCTTGATTGAGCATATTTCATTTCATCTTTTATTTTATCATATGACTCTTTTGTAATGTGATATGATAATTTCATTGAGTCATATTCCTTTTTCATATCTTGACAAGCAATTTCTTTTTGTTCACATTCATTTGTCATTTTCAAAACATTTTCTTTCAAAACTTCATTTTCTTTCTCTAATTTGTTACATTTTTCTGAAAGTTTTTCATCATTTTCTTTAAAAAACTTTTCTTTTTCTAACATCTCTTTGCATTTTTCTTTGAAAATGTTTTCTATTTTTGTGAATTCAAAATCTCTTATTCTGAATTGCTCATCTTTTTCAGTACAAGCTCTGCACGGTTCCATGCATTTCTTGCACTGTTCAACAGTTTCAGTCAAGATGTTAGAATTAGAATTTACCTCAGTGATTGGCACTTCGGTGTTTTTAGCAACCTCTGTCTGCTCATCAACATTCTGCTTTTCTTCAACACCGACTTCATCACCAACATTATCAGCTTCTTCATTGTCATTCTTTTCTTCTTTTTCTTCTTTCTTCACCTCTTCTTCAATTTGCTGTTCTTCAGTAACAGCTTTCTCAATCTCTTCATTCACAACAACTTCTTCACTTTTAATTTCCTTCACAGCTTCAACTTCAACAGTTTCTGCTTTAACCTCTTCAGCAGCTTTCTTCAGATTGTTCACCATTTCTTCAACATTCTTCTTTATTCTCTTATCATCCCTTTTTCTCAGACACGATAACATAGCATATCTGATCTCCTTTTCAAATCTCTTAGCGTATGTGTCATCTTTCAATACATTTCTATAGTATTCAGCTCTCAACGGGACTTTGAGAAGAACATCATCGAAGATTATGTCCTTCTTGGGAACAACCGGTTCTCCTTCTCTGTTATAATAGCATTCTCTCTTTTTATCCCATCTTTTGCTACCGACAGCCATCTCATACTCCTCTTGCATATCATCCATTCTGTTGTAGACCACGTTTCTTTCTCTGTAGGTCTTCTCACTCAAGATCTCTTCTCGAGTTTTCTCTTTGATCTCAACTTTTTCTTCACGGATTTCAGCAGTGTCTTTGTCTTTGTTTTCATCTTGAATCTCAGCAACAAAAGCAAACTTTCTTTCTTCTGTCATAGCTCTCCCGTGAGCTGTTTTACGAACATTCTCTAAACGATCTTCTTCTGGACAAACTTCAGACCAATCATAACGTTCATCCTCGTAAATAACAGCATAAGCTCTTGATTTTTCTCTCGGCTTATCTTCGATCAACTTTGGTTCTTCTCTGCTTCGATGGTAAATCGCCTTTCGATAATAATCATCGTTGAAAGGACGTTCACTTCCTTTAGCAACTTCAGAGTTTCTGCATTCTCTTTTGAAATGACCCTTTTGCTTGCATTTGAAGCAGGTCACTTTGGATTTGTCGAATCCCAGCTTTGTTGACGCACCACCAAGAGATTGTTTCCCTGTAATCTCCATGTACCTCTGAGCTCTTCAAATACAACTAGCTAAACACCAACGGATATCAATGAGCTCCATCTCTTCCGGATCAATCTGGTCGTAGTCTTCTTTGGTCAATTCAGAGTTTCCAATTTTGCCAGCTACAAGACCTTCATATGACTCTAGAACAGATGCAAGGAAACTCATTTGCTGCTTAGCTGCATTTATGCTCATTGCAGGAGAATTCTTCAGTTTAAGAACAATGTTGCATAGAATTTCTTCAGATTCATCAGAATTTGTCTTTGAAGATGAATGATATCCAGAATGATGACTTGTTGAGGTTGTTGGTGGTTCTTTCATCTTTTCACCACTAAATGCTGTTTTTGGTGAACCAACGCCTTTATCAGAAGGCACACTGCCTTTGTAGTACAAGCCAACGTTTTGTTGATGTGAAGAATCAGTCATCTTGTTTTGCTTTTGTAGCTCCAGATCATGACTTTCAATCTTTTCAAACAAAGCATCAAGAGTAATTGTATCATACAAAGCATCATTTTTCAAAATAAAAACAAACATTTTCCACTGATCAGCTCGTGGTAACGCTTCAATCACTTTATCTATAAGTTCCTCTCTTGTTTTATTTATCTCTAATCTCTCCAATTCAATTTTAAGATGACAGAATCTCTCAATCATTTGTCTCACTGTCTCTCCTTTAATATTATCAAACAGATCAAATTCTTTCTTTAATAAAGCAATTTTATTCTTTTTAATCTGTTTACCCCCCTCAGCTTTAACTCGTAAAGCTTCCCAAACAGATTTAGATGACCCGTCATGAGTTAGTAAAGCAAAAATATCATTTCTGATTGCTGACTGGATCAATGCTATCATTCTCTGTTCAGCTCCGTATTCAGCTTTATCTTCTCTAGAAAACTTCTTGAATACAAGATCTTCGCCTTTATCATCTTTTGGTTTTTCATATCCATACTCCAAGCAGAACCAGCTTTCATGAGCATACGCTTTTGCCCAGTTGATGAAACGTTCTTTCCACCAGGTATAATCTTCAATGCTTTCCAGAGTTGGTGGCTTTGAGTGAGTTCCGTAAAAGTTATCATGCTTGATGTTTTCGTTGATCGCCTTCGTGATAGTTTTTGGTGTAACATTTGTAACCTCAGACGATTCGGATGTGAATGCGTTGAAAAACATGTTGTAGAATTCCTCAGCCATGATGTAAACCTTGAATAACCTTGAATCACACAAACAAACAAAATCAGTTCAAACACTATCAAACAACTGAATTAAAATAATACTCGAACTGGTGAATTTTCTGTGCGGACTGAAGGTTGACAAACTGTGCGGACTGCTATGACCCGGATCAAATTCAAATGACCTTGTTCACAAAAACACAACTTGGACCACTTCTAACCGAACTGGTTCACTTCGTATGGACTGATGAACTTTTCAAAGGACTGAATTAATTCCAAATGACCTTTACCAATATCAAGCGACCAAACTGATTCAATTTCACATGCAACCTGTTTGTATGCACTAGATTGGAATTTGAAAACAACAGCCGACAACAATTATGCCATCACATGAACTGATTCTAGTTTCTCGTAAATCTATGTCTACAACATTAATCAACAACACATGCAATTCTTGATGTTCAAATCAAATGGTCGACAAACAACAACTCAACTTTAATCTCATAGGACCTCTACATAATCCAATCACAATTGGGCCTTTCAATCGATGGGTCTGACATACACTTAAATGTTCACATGCAAATGTAAAGGATCAAGACAAATGGCCAACAACTGAAATTATGCAATACTTTTTATTGGACCGATGTTAGAAATTAAAATTGTCACACAATTCAAATACTTTTTCATGTAACTGTGATTGGGCCGAAGATGTATAGTGGACAGATTGTTTCACATGGACCTAGATTCTTTTAATGCAAACAATAGTGACCGACAATTTCTCGTGGGCTGACAACTACAGATTATAATATGATTCTATTGAGCCTTGAATTCCACCAAACCAAACATCGACAGTAAACAAGATCACATGGGCTAATGACTTATGCAATAAATGGATTCAGGAACCGACAACTTTAATGTTTACCCTATTCTCATTAGACCTCAACTATAATGGCTGACACTATATCTCGAGAATCGGCAGAAACAATTCACGTGACTGATACACAGCAGGTTACATGCAAACTGATTCAACAACACCTTTTAATGAACAATATGAAACAAACAAACGACATGATATAATTTGCCTTTTAAATGACTGACAAAACACGTGATCACAGAGTTGAATCTTATCAATTTTAGGCTGCCAATACTTTGTATCACATGAACTGACACACACAGATATGATTTCACATAAGATATAATTGTTCAAGCGGTACACGTATTTTCAAGCAAACTCAAATATATCAAGCGAAAGGGTGTGTCTCGCTTCAAATTGCCATGTGTTTCAAGCGATATGATAAATGTTCAAGCGAAAGACTCGATTTTCAAGCGATAGGGTACAGTTCGGTCAAGCGAAACCCAGATATTTCAAGCGAAAGCCTTAATATTCAAGCGAAACCTCAGAATATTCAAGCGAAAGCCTTTGTTTCCAAGCGAAAGCCAGCTGTTAATCACGAAATCGGACCTAGCAACTCAGATTTCTTCTAAACGGTTAGGAATTAGGATCTGAAACTTGGTAGGGTTGTAGATCAGGTGTTTTCGCACAACATATCAAAAAATCAGACGATTTGGACAGTAAAAACCCGTTCAATTTGACGATTTTCAGTGAAAAACGTGAAAAATATGAAAAAGATGAAGAAGTAGATGAAACCCGGATCTAAATCTGATGATTTTCTGCGCGAAAATGTGTGATAGATCAGTGCAATCGAGCTCCTGCTCTGATACCACTTGTAGGACCGGTTTTGACTCCGAAACGATTGCGAAACGAACGTGAAACGTGCGGAATCCGTACACGAACGCGACCTAACACACGTGACGTAATATAAATGTGATTCTATTAAAAATATGAAATCGTACAGCACCTTGAATCACTTTCTCTCTCTAGATTCTCTCTCTAGATCTAGAAAGCTCCAAATGACAAATGTAGCAAAAAGTTCCTAATCTATGACATAATCTCCTATTTATAGTCCAAGGCATTTAATGAGATTTCTCATTATTACAATTATGCCACCTTGCCTTTTTGTCTAGCTATCACTAATATAACGACTCGTTTTCTTCTGTTTCTTGCTACGGCTCGGATTGACGAAGGCTATAGACATAAATGCACTAACAGTAAGCTACTAAGTCAACCACCTATTACAATATCCCCTATGGAATAAAAAATTTAGGATCTTAACACCATAAAATATAAAAAGTAACAAACTCAACTTAAAAACTCAAAATTCACCAATTTCCTCCGATCCAAATTTGTTTGCTTTGCTCTATTTGTTAATCCACATGAAAGCATTTGCCCGCATTTCTCAAAGATCCCATCTATACTCGCTCGCTTCCATTGAAAATTCTAGCTTGATCCAAACACTATAATAATCTTAATAGTCGTTTTGGTAGAATAAATTCCCTAAATAATCTTTACGTTAACCATAAGTCGTAACCGAATTATTAGTGTTTTTTTCATCAATATTATTTGTTTTGTTCCGTGAAGTTCATGGGAATTAGCACTATATTTTAATATATTACTAATAATTTTTTTGCATATATTTTGTTTAGTTGGATGGCATGATATAATTCAAGTCGAACATATTTCATTGGGTGATGATGGTTTTTTCAATTGATCAAAAACGAATTCGAGGTTATTGGTTACGAAGCTTCAGCAAGCAAAAGTATTAGAGCAAGCAGAAGTATTAGAGTAATAGGCTTTCAATTTATATTTCAAACCAGAAAAACGTATTTCCTTCGTTTACTTATATTTTTGGTTATTTATATCTATAGTACATTGGTTTGTTGTATTTTCATCGTGAACTTCGAATTTCCATAATAAATCCATGCGTTCAGTTTCTTTATGATCAGTATAAACGTAATTTTTTTTTCTAAAATTAAAAAAACATATCATTTCTCAACACCACGAAATTCGCGAGTATTAGCACTAGTAATGAATAAAAAAACCATTCAAGGTTTACAATGTGCTAAGACCAACGATTAAATTTATTAATATTTTCCCGAATGGATATAATTATTAAAAATAAAATATTGATAAAATGGCTAATTGTCAATAAAAGAATCGTAGAGGCATACTCTCTTTTTAAAATTCTAAGTAGTCACTTAGTGATTTGTTTAGTATTGTAATAGTTTATAGTCCCGTATGTTACACAGGTTGAATGATAAGATTGGTTGTATTCAATGAACATATTATTACAAACTTTGAATTATTCTTGATATTGCACATGTTAAATATAAATTTTGATATAAACACATATTACACTAACATGAACTATCCATACAAAGTTAAAGAGAATATAACATTACTCGCTATAAATGACACATTTAAGCAAATACTTTATATTTATTTGTTACTTTATTAATAATTATTAGATATACATAAAATATATATTTATATAATAATTAAATTTATATATTATGTTATGATACGTAAAGAATGTGAAGTAGATTCTTAAATCTCATCATTATCTTGGAGAATGAGACGAAGTAGAAAAAATTGATGAACACATAAATGTTTCTTTAAAATTTTGGGATGATAATGAGAAGACTCTTAAATCTTAATTGAGTTGGAGTTGGTGACGATGGAGATGAATTGTGGTGGGTATATCTAATTGTAATAACCCTATTTGAAAAGATGGCGAACAGAAGACCGGCGAATAGGGACGACCGGGGTTACGGGAGCGAGAGGAATGAGAAAAGGATTACGAAGTTCTACGTGGCTAGGTTGCCGGAGAGATGCGGTTCAAATGACATTGCGGAGGTGTTAGGCGCGTTCGGAAAAATCGAAGGAGTGTACGTGGCTAGGAAGAGGGATAAACATGGGTTCCGATTCGGTTTTGTCAGCTTTTCTAGGGTGTCGGATGCAGCGAAACTGGAAAAGGAGTTAAAAAATGTTTGGATTGGAAGCTTTCGCTTATTCATTAACATAGCTAGATTTGCTAAGGAGAACGAGGTCGTGACAGATAACAGGAACTTGAAGCAGGAGGTAAGGCGTCATGTTCCCAATGCTCAAGGACCAAAGCTCAATGCCTTCATCAACAGCGGTATGTCCTATGCCGGATCTCTAATAGGAATACATCAGGTGAACCATAGTAAGAAAGAGGTGGTGGTATCGGATTTTGCTAACGCTTATGTGGACTTACACGGGAAGGCCAAACTCGGTAAAGTTAAGGATCTGTGGACCCTAAGGAAGTTGAACGTCTTTCTGAAGGAAGAAAAACATGGCGAGTCGAGCATCAAATACCTGGGTGGCATGGGGGTATTGATAGTTTTCAATTCGGACAGTGAGGCTGATTGATTCAGGGCAGATGCTACTGGATTCGGATGGTTTGTCTCTGTTGAGATTTGGAAAGGCCAAGTGGTGGCTTTTGAGAGATTAGCGTGGCTGAACATCCACGGAGTTCCTCTTCAGTTGTCCGGGATCGAAGTTTTCGACTCGGTAGTGCGGTGTTTCAAAAAAGGCATACACGCCTCTTAACGCAACCAGAAGACAACCTGCTTTCTTCTAACAGTGTGTGCATTTTGACGGACTCGGTTAGACGGATAGAAGAAGAAGTCACTTTGTGGGAGGCGGGTAAGCGTTTCAAGGTGTGGGTAGAGGAGGAGAGGGGCGACTGGATTCCGGACTGTTTAGATAATCAGGAGGGTTAAACCGGTGATGAAGATGAATGGGATTTTTTATCTGATTCTGGAAAATCCAATAATGACGAGGTGATGTTTAAAGTTAACAGCAGGCTAGTGACCAACATAGAAGATCTAGAGGGTGGTGATGAATCTGAAAAGGAAGGTAACGGCTTGCATAGTTCTTTCGTCGAGGGTTCGCAGGTTATCAGTAAAACTGCCCCAGGCGATAGCATATCAGAGTTTGAAAAGGTCATGAATAAAGAAGGGGGTTCGGATAACATTAACGTCGCGCCAGGCGATAGTAGGACGGAAGGTGAAATGGTCACCGGAGTTGGAAAGGGTCCGGCGGAGGAGGGGTTGGCGCCGGAGGAGACGAAGAGGTGGAAGTAATTAATGTGGAAGAGGGTATCGAGAACTTGAACATTACAGGAGCACAGAAGTTGAAAACGGCGGCGGAAAATATGGTCTACCCTAGGTTTTGGAATGTGGAAGAGTGGAAGGAAGGTCATAGGGATTGGAAAGATATGTTTGGGATTAAGGAGGGTATTTCGAGAAGGGGTATCAGGGAATATGGGGAGATCGATGGGGCTGAAGCTTCTATGGGCCTTAAGTTTAATCACAATACAAATGGGCCTAAGAATAAAGTTAAGTATATTAGGAAGCCCAAAATTAAGACAGTAAGGGAAGACGAGATTATGGGAGTTATTAGACCAAGGAAGAGATCAAGGCAGAATGACCCTTTTGATCTCAATGAAACGATTGGTATCCAAGAAGATAGTGTTTCTTCGGAAGATCAGGAAGCCGTAAAAGAACAAAGAATTCGAAACGATGATTTTTCGCTCAGGAAAAGACTATCGATTCAAGTTTGGAGTCAACGGGAGGGGAAGGAATAG
Organism: Helianthus tuberosus; assembly: GCA_030545235.1. Taxonomy (NCBI): domain Eukaryota; kingdom Viridiplantae; phylum Streptophyta; class Magnoliopsida; order Asterales; family Asteraceae; genus Helianthus; species Helianthus tuberosus. The sequence goes on along the minus strand of CM060451.1, from coordinate 63,696,169 downwards.
AGATCCTTGTGAAAGACCTCAACGAACAACCACTTGGGGAGGAAATAAATATTGATATAGAGACACACCACACAACCATGATGGGAGGAATTGTGGGAGTTGACCTACAAATCACGAGCATATGATCAGAGATGCCTTAAGGGAAGAAGGAATCCAAAATGTTACAATATGAATTTTCTTTTTTTAAATATTAGAGGGTTAGGGGAGGGGGATAAGAACAAAGCGGGTTGGGTTAAAGATATAAAAAGAGGTAATGGGATTGATTTCATTGCTTTACAAGAAACTCAGTTTAATGACATTTCAGGTATCGTTTTCGAAAAATTCTGGGGAGCTGGTAAATTCGAGATGGATCACGTGCCGGCAAATGGGAGATCTGGAGGGGTAGTCAGCATGTGGGATCCTAATGTTTTCAAGGTACTAGATTCTGTTAAACATCCGAATTTGCTTTTAATAATAGGAGTTTTAAAAGGATGTAACAAAGCGATCAACATCTTGAATATTTATGCCCCGTAAAAAGTCCCTCAAAAAAGGTGTTGTGGGATGAAATTGGGGGGATTTTGGATAACTACACGGGGTGGTGGGTGATTTTTGGAGATTTTAACGCGGTACGCTCTGCGGATGAAAGATGGAATTCTAAATTCAACAAATACTGTGGTTCAAATTTCAATAATTTTATTTCGGATAATGGTCTGAAGGAATACAACATGAAGGGTAGAAAATTCACATATTGTAAGGTTAATGATAATAAACAAAGCAAGATTGACAGAGTCTTGGTTAGTAACGATTTTTTCTCGGAATGGCCGATGGCGTGTCTTCGGGCCTTGCCTAGGTTTATTTCGGACCATTGTCCTCTCATTTTGATCTATTCGAACAAGAAATTTGGCCCAAAACCGTTTAGAATTTTTAATTTATGGATGGATCGGAAGGACTTTGATGAGGTGATTAGTAAGGCGTGTGTTAATTTTGTCGGGGTCGGGGATCCTGATGTGAGGTTACTTCAAAAATTCAAAAAGATCAGGGAAGATATCAAAAATGGAAAAAGGAAACGCTAGACAAGGAGGGAGAAAAAGAAATGAGTCTTAAGGAGGAGTTGGGAAAGCTGGAGGAATGGGCGAAGGAAAGGGAGTTATCCAAAGAGGAGGAGTGGATCAAAATGGAATGCGGAAAAGATTTAAAGGAGCTTGAAGAGCATAAAATTAAAGATCTAAAACAAAGAGCTGGAATAAAATGGGATATGGAAGGAGATGAGAATTCAACCTTTTTTCATGGTTTTATTAACAACAGGAGGGCAAACAACAATATTCCTGGTCTTTTGATTGACGGTGTGTGGACGACCAAACCCTTTTTGGTCAAAAAAGAAATCAGGAACTTCTTCAAAAGGGCTTTCGAAGAAAAATTCACCGATAGACCGAAACTCATATGTCATAATATTGGACGTCTTACTGGAGAGGATGCGATTTCCCTGACTGTTCCTTTCAGGAAAGACGAGATCAAGAATGCGGTTTTCGAGTGTGGTGCCTGAAGAAACACTGACCTTATGGGTAAGCTCCGGCTAGGACTACAACTCTTTGGCGATCCGAACAGCTAACTACAAAACCAAACACTGTTAGGACTCGTTACAGGAATGGGGTTATTCCTGTAACCACCCTCCGGCGTGAGAATAAGTCTCGGTTTGGGAGAAAGAAAGTATGAGTAGAGAGAGAGAGAGAGTAAACGAGAACAAGATGATTCGTACCTTTGATGTTTACCTCTATTTATAGTTTACCATTAGGGTTTCCCCTAACTTAGGATGGGCTCCGATAAGTTAGGGATTTGCATGATCTTCCCAAAAGTTTGGGGATTTGGTTAGGTGGTTTATCCATGCAGAATGGAACATTCTAGAATAAACATGTGTAATTAAGTATTTATAATAAAATAATAGGTAATGAGCTGGTCGGGTTAGCCGATCCGGGTCATACCTCGTCATGTCCCCCCAGTCCGAAGTTATGAAATGATGTTCATGAAATCGGACTAAAAAAGGAAAAAGTCAAAATTCCCCCCTTTGAGTGTAAATTTCTCGAGTGGGGTACCGTTACTTTTTTGAAAAATGGCGGCGATGGGAAAAGATGTGACAGTTAAGTCATCATTAAGATGACAGTTGTACCTCCCCCGTTTTGACACGCGTTCCCATCCGTTTGCCTTTTTGAATTCGAAAGGTTGTAATCCCTTATAAATAGGTTCCCCGTTTAGGGTTTGGGATTCCATTTTTGTCTTTGCTCACAACCACTTTCTTCTTCAACTTCTTGATTCCAAAAGTGGCCTCCAAAACTGGCGAGTCTTCTTCTTCTTCTGCCCAAGCAGGTTCTGATGCCCTATATGTCAAATGGGGGATTGTATCTTTCAATAATCTTGTTCAAGAGTATGGCATCAGCGCAGAGTGGAATCTGGTACTGCCGTCAAAGACAGATACGGCGTTTCCGTTGAAAAAGGGCCAAATCACTCTGTTCAGTGATTTTTTCAAATTCTGCAATTTCCGGTTGCCGATCACTAAGTTTTGTAAGTCTGTTCTTGACCATTATCCCATTCACATCTCCCAACTGCATCCATTAGGACTGGTCAAACTTCGACATTTTGAGTTTGCCTGCGTAGCCCTGGGTCATATCCCTGAACTTACCGTTTTTAGGGCTTTTTTCGTTCTTGTTTGGAAATCCCCCTTCTTCACATTTGATAGGTGAGACATTAGTGTGCCTTACTTGAGGGACATCCCCGCCAATTCCAGGGATAAGGACTGGAAGAAGAAGTTCTTCTATATTGATGCCTGTGTTATCCCCGGAGAGATGCAGTGGAGGGAAATGGGACCCAAGGACAAGGTTAAAGTTGACGGTCCCCCAAAAGATGCTTACGTTCAGAACGCCCTGTTTAAAAGGCTGAGTCAATTTCCCTCCGAGTGCACAGTGATCCCGGAGGGAGCCCTGGTGATGGCGGGGATAAGCTTCATATGGCGTGACATCAGATTGTATCCTTCCGTCCAAAGGGATGATGAAGGTATGTGACTCTTTGCCTTGAATTTACTCTGCTAATTATGTTTGTAGTAACGTATGTAAATGTCAATCAGGTAAATGGAGTTTGTTTGACTTTGTTGACCCTCCTCGGAATGCCGCTTTGAGGGCTGCGGACCGCGTGATTGGGAAACAAGAACCCGACGTACAAAAGATCCACCTTGAGTAGTTTTTGCTGACTGCTGTGCCGGCGGATCCGTCTGCTTATATTTCCTAGCCTCCCCCAGCAGGGGAAGTAGTGTTTCTGCTGCATAGGCGAAAAAACCAATCCGGGTGAAGGTCACCGGGAGGAAATACATGGCCACGGGGGCCACTACTTCCGCTGTTGCGGTTAGCGTTTATGTGCCCGCGGGGGGTGTCGCCGTTACATCTGCTGTTGCTGAGTTGGTGAGTCCAACCCGCGCATTGAAAAAACGCAGGGTTGTTCCTCCCTTGACTGCTTTTCAAGAGATCCAAACCGCCCATGCCTTACCCACTGGTGAGTAACTTTATTTGTGGATATAAATGTGAACTTTTTATACTGTTGTGCTGAATACCTGATTTGACACAAGTTCTATTGCTGAGGTCCCAGTTGAGGGTGTGACCTCTATGCCCTTGACATCTGTAGATGTTGTGCCTTCCTCTACAAGCGGACCAAGCCTTTCAGAACTTATATCACAGGCGAGTGCCGCCGCTGTTAGTTCCTCAGTGCCGCCTCTTGTGACCACAACTGCTGTGGATGTGACAACCAGTCCGGTTTCTACACCGCTATCTTCAAGTGTCATCCCCACGTCCTTGTTTGACTCTCCCATTGGTATTTTGTTCTGCATTTGAAAAGGAGATGCCTACAGCGTCCGCTGCTCACGAGGCAACCAGTGCTAGATATACCGCCGTGAGCGATGCTGGGGGATCTAGCAGCGGAATAGTTGATGATGGGGCCCGTTTGGGCGATGATCTTTATCTGCCCACCATTAATTGGGATTCAAATGTGTAGGACAAGTGCTACCAGCCCAAGTGGAAGATAGCGGAGTCGTCAAGATTGATCTTCCCTCCAGTGGTACATCACTGGGTTGAGCGGGCAAATCCCCCGGCTCAGTCTGTCACACCCCAACAGATGGCAGAAACATCGGGGCATGGCATTGAGCGAAACAGATTGTCCAGAAGTTTCCATAACAGTTATCATTACCAATCAATTTAAAGTAACATGTGCCATACCATGTCTCAAAAGGTAAACAAATTATTACAGACAAAATCTGGGCAAATAGTTCTATTCCGACAACTCAGATTTTCAAATGGAGCAATTGTTTATCTGCTTCTAGAGACCCTTGATTCATTTACTACAGACAACTATTTGTTGGGCTCTAAAGCTTTATTCTAGCTTCGACTTCCTACCAGGTGTGCATCCTAAGCACCTGTCACATACGTTAAAATAAAGTCAATACATATAATGTAAAGGTGAGCATACAAGTTTGATAATAGCATATAGAGTTCGAATTCGTTTACGCATAACCAGCACGTACACATAGAGAAATGAAGCACGTTAGTTATCGACATAGATCCATCGATACCAATGACTGCGGGTTGAATTCTCGAGGCAGTTCGCAATACATGATTACCACCGTAATCCATGCAAGTAATTGTCCTTAACAACCCCCGTGTGAACGGGTGCTGAGTCCAAACTATAGTACTATCGTTGCTAAGGCAGGTAGACCGCATTCCATGTGTAAACATAACAAACAAGCATTCATAAGCCACGTATAACATGCGATAACGGTTAGCGTTCAAATAGTATTGAGCAGTGTGTTTGTGGTGTTTTGAATAGTTGTAACGTATGTAACATCCAAAAGTGCATAAAGGAAAAAGGGATCGAGTATACTCACAGCGGTTGATGGATTGAAGGGAGCGCTTAGCGAGTAGGGTTAGCCTGAATAGTTTGACAGTATAACGATAAGTGACTCGTAAAACGATATCAAGTGTGAATGGGTCAGATAGCAGTTCGGTCGGATGGTAATCCGATCGGACGACTTGTTTGTGCGGATGACAATCCGTTCGGATGGTCATCTGGTCGGATGGTAGTCCAGTCGGATGACTATTCGAGTGGATTGTTTCTTCCTATGAGAAGAATGTGTTTGTGTATGATGGCTTGTCTTTTGAAGTTTTCGTTGTAGCATTTTAAAAACATTGAAGTATCTCTATCTTTCAAGTCGGTCGATCGGACGGTCAGTCGTGCGGACGACAATCCGTTCGGGTGGTCATCCGGTCGGACGGCGACTCTAGTGATGAGGTTACTTAGTGGAAACAAATTCACAGCAGAATAGTCACTCGGTCGGATGCTCATCCGATCGGGTGGCAACCCTGTTAATGAACATGTTGAAAATTGTTTAAGTCTTTAAAGTCCTAGTATCTCATGATCCGAAGAGTAATCCGGTCGGATGATAGTCCGATCGGATGGCAATTCGTTCCATACTCAAACTTTAGATGGAGTTGATTAAGTGTGGGACCTAAGGTGTTATCCGTTCGGATAACAATCCGTTCGGGTAGCCTATCCGCTCGGACAACAGTCCAGTCGGACAGCATTCCGTCCCGATTGTTCCGTTCGTTCTACACTTGGTCGTTTTGATTGTTTGTCGTTTTATCGAGACGTTTTGACAACGTGTTAACCAACAGAATCCCATCTCGACCCAAGTAACCTGATCAACCAGGAATCACCCTAGTTCGGCCAGTTAACCGGTTCAAGACGGTTATTCTCGTTTAACCCGAAATCGGTGGTCTCGTGGGTAGAATCCAGATCTTGAGCTAGCACAACACTAAGAATGAGTAGAGGACTAGATCAGGGTCGGATCCTATCGGTTTTGAGTGTATTGAGTGTAAAAGAGTTGAAAGAAAGTTAGAAACCATCTTTCAATCCTTTTTCACTATATTTAAGTTTAGATCTACACGAGATCCTTGTGTATTTGTGTGGAAATCTATTAGATCTAAGTTGTTCTTGGTGGATTGAGGCCATGACAAGAAGTTCGTCAAGAACTCATGATGACATCATCCTAGAACACCTCAAATCTAGTGATTTCACGGTTAAAAGTTAAGATTCAAAAGATAGAAAGGTGTAGGAGTGCGTGTAGATCAAGAAAGTACAAGATTTAGGGCGAGATCTTACCTGGATTAAGAGAAATCGAAGAAAAGGTGGGGAGCACAAACTGTTCGGATAGAGGATTTCCAAAAGTGGAAATGATGACAATAACAGGGGTATTTATAGGATTCCAAAAGGGGAAAGTGTGGGTCGGTCAGATGGCATCCCGCCCAGATGACTGTCCGGTCGGATGTCATCTCGGTCGGATGACGACCTGACACCACAATCAAGTGGCAATCCGGTCGGATGGCAATCCGGCCAGATGGCACTTGGTTCGGGTGTTTGGCGCGACGATTTTTGCTGTTTTGATTTCGGTTGCGAGCGATTCGATGCGATAGATTTTCCTAGTCAAATTACTTTTATTCCCAACTACTATCTCTATCATAGTTCGATTTCGATTGAGTTCGATTACGTTTCGAGTTCGATTGCGATTCACACATAACATAAATGAACATGCACACGTAACACATAAGGCACACACACACACGTATAACAATAATTAAAATACGTAGTTCGAGTTGCGATTCGAATTCGATTCGATTAGCATAGTTTGATTATCGTTTAGTTTTATCGCATTGCTACTTCCTATAGTTCACAGTCATAAATCGAATAGTTTGCGAGTAACATACGTCGATTATTGTAATTATTGACATTTACTCCACATAATACAACTAAAATAAACATCCAAAGAAATCTACTACAAGTCAAGTTGCGCGAATCGGTCGTTGACTTTGACTTTTCGAAAACACGGGGTGTTACACAGTCAGCCTATGTTGAGGGGTTAAACAATGGGAATTTGATGACTGCCATGATGGTGGACTCCGTTAGTCAGCCCCGGAGGCTAGCAGAAATCCGACGCTGGTGGATGCATGATAACAATGAGCTCCACCAGGCGCGGGCTGCTATTCAGGAGCTGAAGGATGACAAGTACCGCTTGGAAAGTCAACTCCAAGCTGCTGGTTTGAGGGAGAGCATGTTTGTTTCTGAGAAGAACAAGGCAGAGGATGACTTAAAGCGTGTGACGGCCCATCTTGCTTAAGAGAGAATATTGTGGGCCAGTGATATAGCGGAGAAGGATCGAGTCCTTGCTCATGCTAAAACTGTTCAAGAAGAGTTGGAACGTAAGGCTGTTGCTGACGCTCAAAAGGTGAGATCTGAGCTGTCTGCTAAAATGGAAAAGTTTCGTGTTGACACTGATTTTGTGTCTCAGGTGCAGGAGCGGTACCAAGCTCTAACTATGGAGCTAGAGGCGTCCAACGCCAAAGTCCAAGCTAAACAGGCTGAGTTGGAGGAGCGGGAGGGACAACTTAGGGAACTTCAGCAACAGTGTGACTCCCTTGTCTCCGAGAAGAACAAACTTGTTCAGTCTTCCGCCACCCACCAGACACGCCTTAAGGAGGCAGAAAGTGCATTAGAGCAGTCAAACGCCGAGGTGGATAGCTTGACCAGCCAATTGGCTGGATTACGAGGTGACAGGAATTGGTTGATAACCAATGGCCTGGTTGGGGCGTTTGAGTACATACGCCAATCACAGTCCTTTGTGACTTTGTTGGACCGCCTTTCTGCTGCTGCTTATCAATCGGGTCATCATGATGGCATTTACACTGGGTACTTTGATTGTCAACGGTCGGATAAGATTACTCCCACGTTTCACGCAAACAGAGGCAAACTGCAGGGGGATATGGCGGATGCTCGAAGGGGCGTGTAATGATCCGCTGCCTGCGTATGCTGAGCTCACAAGAAAGGTAGCCAAAGACGGCGTGGACTCCTTACACCAGATGCTGGACATCGCGGAGGAGTCTGATGAGGAATGGGTGTTTGTATTTTGTTTGTAATGTACACTGTTCCTTAGATATTTTGTGAAAACATTGTTTTGTTTGGGCTACGTGCAAGTACTTGATTTTCTGTCAGACATTTAATGCTATTATCATGATGAATGACGCCGCGGTTCGCCTAAGTGTGGCTATTTGACATGTAATGATGCCTTTTCATTAATTTTGCTGTCGTCATTGTTGTCAGGCCCATTTACTATTATAAATGAAGTCTAATTTTTTCCAAATTTGGTAACTGAAAAAATGGGGCGAAAGTGCTACAAACAGAAAATTTCCAATGTTCTTCGACGTTTGGATGCAGCTGATGCTCTGGTTCATCTTCAAGTTGCGGTGATAGAAGAGATGATTAGAGGTAGCGAGGTGAACTCCGGTGATACTGTGCCCCAGGTAAGCCGGTCATGCAAAAGTATCGAAGATGAGGGCCATTCGAAAGCTGAAACGGGTGTGGTTTCTCTATCAGCTGACACCCTGTTGTAAGCTTTTCCCTCCGATCATGTTCAACGCTGTAGGATGGTGTACGAACGACGCCGTAATAGCCGTCGATGTGCAGGCCTGGTTGATGATCAGAGTGTTTTGGCTTTTTCGGTAGATGAAGTGAATGTCGACGACCTGATCGTCGATCCTCATCCTCTGGAATATTACGGTGAAGCATTGTACACCCCTGCAGAGGTGAGGGCAATGCTCTCCGATGATTAGATATTTAGAACATGTTCGTTTTTTGGTTCCCGTATGTTGGTGTTTAGCAACAGGGACAAGTACTTGGTTTTTGTAAGATAGTTGTATGTATTTATTACCAAAATACCTATCTTTTTATAGTGGTTAATGTATCTATTACCAAGATACCCACTCTTAGCGCTGTATAGTTTTGATCCTTTGACTTACATATAAAAAATATTTCATGTCAAGGATACTTTTTACCGTTGTGTGCAGTTTAAATGTGATGGTAATTTTTTGTACCGTAAAGTGCAGTATAAATGCGATGGTAGTTGATATTGTGCATGTTAAAAATTATAGAGAGTAATAAAGAAGAAAGAACTTTTATTAACTAAATAACTTAAAGAATAAAGAGACACCGTTAAAGATGAATTACACTTATTCGTAAAGGAAAAGAAAAAATAACCAAACCCGTCGTTAGGGGCAGGGGTTTACATGTAACATTTTTCAACTGAGCGGCGTTCCAGCTACATGGAACCGCGGTGCCATCGAGCCGGGATAGGAGGTAAGCCCCTTTACCTAAGTCCTCTTGGACGATGTAGGGACCTTCCCAGTTAGGTCCCAGTTTACCTGAGGGTTCCGCTCTACTGGCCTCATTATCTCGCATGACATACTCGCCTTCCTTGAAAGTTTGCTGAGCCACGCGTTGGTTATAGTATTTCTCTAAGGTTTTCTTGTAGGTTAGGCTAAAGGGGGTTTCATTGTTGCTTGTCTTAGGCATAGTTCTATGTGCCCAAAGGACATTTGGTAGCTCTTCCACCCAGGAACTCCCCTCGTAGCCTAGCCTTCTTTTAACCCCATCAAGTAGACTCCTATTTGCCCGCTCCACCTGGCCGTTTCCTTGGGGATGTGCAACCGATGTAAAGATTTGCTGAATCTGGAGCTTCGCACACCAGTCTTGTAGGACTCTGTCAGTGAATTGTGTTCCATTGTCGCTTACAAGGTACAACGGTAGTCCGAATCGGCACACTATGTGTTCCCACAAGAATTTCTTGGCGTTTTCAGCAGTTATTTTGGCCAAGGGCTTTGCTTCAACCCACTTGGTGAAATAATCAATTGCCACGATCAAGTATTTTAGTTTCCCTGGGGCTAGTGGGAATGGTCCCACGATATCGACTGCCCATTTTTGAAAAGGCCAGGCCGCCGTGACAGGAATTAAATTGTTCTTAGGATGGAGCGTTTGAGGAGCAAACTTTTGACAACTGCGGCACTTTCTGAGTTCCTCTACCGCGTCTTCATGCATCCCGGGCCAATAGTATTCGACGTTCTGGATTTTGGCAACAACTCCCTGGGGTCCAGCGTGAATGCCGCATATACTAGCATGTATTTCCTTGATCAGGTATTTTGCTTCCCCTGGGGATACGCACCGCAGGAGTGGTCCCATGTACGATTTCCTGTAGAACACGCTGTTGTTTACTTCATACTGCAAGGCCTTGGTTTGTATCTTCTGAGCCACGGCTCGGGCAGGGGGTAGTTCCCCATTTGTAAGGAACTTTAAAATTGGGGTGTACCAGCAGGGTTCTTCCGCTGTGATGGCGGATACTTCCCGGGGTTCTATGGAAGGTGCTTGTAATGTTTCCACCTTTACTTCCTTTTCCTTACCCGAGGTGGCGAGCTTGCTCAAAGCGTCAACTATTTGGTTTTTTGCCCGATGGACATGGTTAAGCATGACGCTGTGAAAGGAAGCCATGAGCTCCTTGGCCTTAGCCAAGTATTTTGCCATCGTTTCGTCCTTGGCTTCATAGGTTTCGTTCACCTGGTTATTGACTAATAGAGAGTCGACATATGCATCGACCCTTGTTGCTCCCATAGACTGGGCCATTCGCATGGGATACATCAGTCTAATTTCATCTGGGCTTATCAGCATGAGGCCCGCCCCGGATCCTTTTCCACTAGAAGATCCATCGGTGTATAACTTCCAGGTTTGCCTGGCTGTGCTGGACTATGGTATATCTTGGACCGCGGGGTCTTGTATCACTTCTCCATCTGGGATCTCAGCCAAGAAGTCGGCGATCACCTGCCCCTTAATTGTTGTTTGCTTCTGATATTCAATATCCAGGGCTCCCAACTCAATCGCCCGTTTGGCCAATCTTCCAGAGACTTCTGGCTTGTGTAAGATTTGCTGTAGGGGATAATTTTTCAAGACTTTTACGCGGTGCTCTTGAAAATATCTTCTGAGACGCCTGGTGGCGTGGACTAATGCCAGCACCAACTTTTCAAGTGTTGGATACCGTGTTTCAGGTCCCGCTAGAACTCGGCTGATGTAGTATATGGGTGTTTATTTTCCATCTCTTTCTATCATGAGTACCGCGCTTACAGCGTTGTGGGCTGCCGCCAGGTACATTTTTAATAGTTCTTCTGGGTATGGCGCTGTCAACATGGGTGCTTCTCAATGAAACGCTTCATGTCTTGCAAAGCCTTTTCTGCTTCGCTGGTCCATTTGAAGTTTTTCTTGTTAAGGCAGTCCATTTATGAATGGCAAAGCCTCTTCTGCTTCGCCTCTTCTGCTTCGCTGGTCCATTTATGAATGGCAGAGATCTCTCAGCGTGTCTCTCCAGGAATCTGTTTATGTCCACTAGATGCCCGTTCAATGCTTGTGCCTCTTTTAAAGTCCTGGGGGAAGGCATTCGCGTTATAGCGGCTACCTTTTCCGGGTTAGCTTTAAAACCGTCCCGGGTGACCACCACCCCCAAAAACTTGCCTTCTTCTACCCCGAATGAACATTTCTTGGGGTTGAGCTTGATGTTGTATTCTCTCAACTTTTGGATAGTTTCTTCGATGTCTTCAAGCATTTGCTTTTCCTCTCTGCTCTTGATCACAAAGTCATCGACATATACTTCCAAGTTTCTGCCGATTTGTTTTTCAAAAGCTTTGTCCATGAGAGGTTGATAAGTGGCCCCGACGTTTCGTAGGCCAAAAGGCATTTTGGTATAGCAGAAGATGCCTATATCGGTGTGAAATGCTGTTTTTTCTTCGTCCTCTCTTGACATTTTGATCTGGTGGTAACCCTTATAGGCGTCTAAGAAACACTTGTACCTATAAGGGACCAGAGAGTCGACTTTGAAATCCATTTCATGCAGCGGATAAGCATCTTTAGGGTAAGCCATGTTCAAGTCTTTGAAGTCAATGCACATCCGCCATGTGCCATCTGGTTTTTTAACCATCACGGGGTTTGATACCTATGTATGGTATGTAGTTTCTCTAAGAATTCCAGCTTCGACCAGCTTTCGTACTTCTTTTACAACCGCTGCCTTTCGATCAGGAGCCATGCTACGCTTTCCCTGGGCGATTGGCTTAATGCCCGGGAGCGTCGCTAACTTGTGCTTTGCCTTATCCCTGGGTATCCCAGTCATGTCAGAGTGTTCAAAAGCAAAGATATTGGCGTTCCTTCTCAGCAACTGTTTCAGGTTGTTTTTAACCTCAGGAGAAAGGCCATCTCCTATTGTCACTGTTTGCTCAGGATGGCGTGTACTTAAAACCCACCTTTCCGGGCCGATGGCACCGGTAAGTCCTTGACGGCACCTCTTGGTATCCAAAACTTCTTCCAGCTTGTCCCGGTATACCGTTGCAAAACCGCGCGCCGTGGAGACTACGACGTCTAGTTTTCCCAGGGTGAACCTTCCAATGATTACATTGTGGTAAGACTCGGCGCGTACCACAAGAAACGTGAGGAGTATAGTTCTTTCCCGTGGGGTCTGTCCGAATGTTACTGGGAAAGTAATTTGGCCGATTGGATCAACCTTTTCTCCGGTGAACCCCTTAATAGGGGCGTGTACTGATTCAAGCAATTTTCTGTCTTCTGGTTGCATTCTGTTAAAACAGTGCTCGTAGATGATGTCTTCAGAACTCCTGGTGTCTACCAGGATTCTTCTTATATTATAGTCGCCTACCGCGGCTGATATGATTAGGGGGTCAGTGGTGAGGTGTAAATCCTCTACGCGTGGTTCGATTGTCATGGTTGCCAGCATCCAGGGTTCAAGTGTGGAGAAACTCCGTTTCGCTCCCTTTCCCCTATCGGCGTATACCATATTTAGCTCCCGCTGTCTCTTGCCTGCCCCTTTGTCAGTCTCCTCTTTGTTGGGAGGCGGACCCTGCTTAATGTCTCGAACCAGGTGAGCCAACTTACCCGCCTTTACGAAATACTCGATCTGCTTCTTCAATTGAAAGTAATCGTTGGTATCATGGTTGCTGCCTTTGTGGTACTCACAATATTTACTGGTGTCTTTGTTGGGAGTGTCTTTCAATGGCTTTGGAGGGTTAAATTTGAGGTTTTCAGAGGCCAGGATTTCTGCCGGCGTTTTACTTAAGTTAGGATAATCAGACCGTGGCTTAGAGGAGGACTCGTTTCTTGAGTATGAACTCCTAGATCTATCGTATCGCGAGTCTGATCTGTCACTTTTTTGGTACCTGTCTCCTCTACCTTTGCCCTTAGAGTTCCGCTACTCTCTATCGTCTTGGTTTTTCTGGGCTTCTTTCTTCCTGTTAGCCGCATGACTGGCTGCAACAGTCTTTTCTTGTGTAACGTATACCTTGGCTATCCTCAGGATTTCGTCTATGGTGGGGGGCACGCAATCCCTTCCATAGAGTGTCCTTAACAATTCGTCATCGTTTACTCCTTGTAGGAAAGCCCCGCAGGCTAATTCGTTTGTGACACCTGGGATTGCCAGGCTTTCTTTGTTAAACCTAACGATAAAACTCTCCACTGTTTCATTGTCTCGCCGACGAATGTGGAGGAGTTCGTTTCAATCCTTTGTGTGTCGTCTCTGTTGATTGAATTGTAACGTGAATTTGGACTCTAAGTCTTCAAAGCTATCGATTTCTACAATGAGTAGACTATCCCACCATACTCGCGCTGCCCCCACCAGCGTTTGGACAAACATTTTGCACCAAAGAGGCATGGGCCAGCATGCTACTTCCCTGACACTTTTGAACAGGTTGAGATGGTCATCAGGGTTACCTAAACCAACGTACTTACCCACTGTCTGAGGCATCTTGGGTTTTTCCTTAATTGGGGCTTCAGCTATTCTCCTTGTAAACTTGGACTTGAAAGTGGCGTCCACAGGTTTGTAAGGTCTGGTGAGGTCGTCATCTTCCACGTTAACGGGTTGCATTAGTTGAGTGGCCTCACCCTGGCAGGTTCCCTGAGTGATGGGAGGTTGGGTTGCGTTGGGTTGAGGTGATGTTCAGTGTAGAGTTGGGACCCCCGTTTGGAGAGAAACGAGGTCTTGAAGGGTTTCCCCTATCATAAACAGGCTCCACCGTAGGCGGGGATTGACCATAAGTCGATTATGACGTTGGGAAAGACCACCAAGGTGGCATGTAAGCCGCGTATGGCGGTTGTTGAGCATAACTCTGCGCTGTCATCTGGGGTGTGTAGGCCTGGTTATTGTATGAGGGTAGGTACCCATAAGGCGGTGCATAGTAATAACCTGGGAAGTAGGCTTGATTCCCAGGCGTGACTGGAGCATTCATAATCCCTACAGGCATGAGGACTGGCTGATGTGGTGGCGTGGACAGTGCTGCCGTAAGTGCTGCCGAATATAAAGGCGGCATGGCGTATGTAGCTGGGGGCTGATAGTATTGAGCCATGCTCGTCTGTTGTGTAGTAATACTTGGACCCGCGGATGTAATCACAGGCATAGTGCTATGACGTATAGTCTGTGCACCTGTTGTTGAAGCTGAGGTGGAGACATTGGTGACTGTTATGGTTGGTGCCACTGATCGCAGCTGCCAAGAGGTGTAAGAAAGAGGGTCTGCTGCTGTCCTCCCAGAAGAAGCAGCAGAGGTGCTTGCAAACCCTGGTGGTGGTGCTCTGCTTCAAACTCCAGGTCGAGAGACCTGGTCACAGTAGGTGAAGCCGGTATGTAGTGTCTACGGAACTCGTTACCAGCAATAGGTTGCTGGTTATTATTGCTTGATTTGGTGTGATTGTCGTGTTCTGATCGCTTGCCATTGGGTTTAATCTTGCTGTTGTTACCAAAAGGTCCCACGGATGGCGCCAATGAAGAAACACTGACCTTATGGGTAAGCTCTGGCTAGGACTTCAACTCTTTGGCGATCCGAACTGCTAACTACAAAACCAAACACCGTTAGGACTCGTTACAGGAATGGGGTTATTCTTGTAACCACCCTCCGGCGTGAGAATAAGTCTCGGTTTGGGAGAAAGAAAGTATGAGTAAAGAGAGAGAGAGAGAGAGAGAGAGAGTAAATGAGAACAAGATGATTCGTACCTTTGATGTTTACCTCTATTTATAGTTTACCATTAGGGTTTCCCCTAACTTAGGATGGGCTCCGATAAGTTAGGGATTTGCATGATCTTGCCAAAAGTTTGGGGATTTGGTTACGTGGTTTATCCATGCAGAATGGAACATTCTAGAATAAACATGTGTAATTAAGTATTTATAATAAAATAATAGGTAATGACCGGGTCGGGTTAGCCGATCTGGGTCATACCTCGTCAATGCCGATAAAGCTCCTGGGCCTAACGGGTTCAATTTCAAATTCATCAAAAGGTATTGGAATTTATTTGAAAATGATTTTTATGATTTGTTAGCTTCTTTTTACAGCAAAGGTAAAATTGAGGGGGGATGCAGTTCCTCTTTTATCACTCTGATCCCGAAAAACAAGGACCCGGTGGGGCTGAAAGATTATAGACTGATCAATCTGATTGGTGTGATCAGTAAAACAATATCAAAGATCCTCACGAATCGTCTTAAAAAGGTTATTGGATCCATCATCTCGGAAAATCAGACGACGTTCCTTAAAGGCAGGTACATTCTTGACAGCCCTCTGATGTTAAACGAGCTTATTGCTTGGATTAAAAAAGATAAAAACAAGGCCTTCCTGTTAAAAATTGATTTCGAAAAGGCTTATGATAATGTAAGTTGGAGTTTTCTTTTGAATATCATGGATCAAATGGGTTTTCCTAAGTTATGGTGTAAATGGGTGGGTGGGGTTTTAGCTTCGGCTAGATCCTCGATTTTAGTGAATGGGTCGCCCTCCTTCGAATTTAATTGTTATAAAGGGGTTAGGCAAGGTGACCCGCTATGTCCATTTTTGTTCCTTATGGTTATGGAAGCCCTGTCTAGCATTTTCTGTAAAGCAGGGTCGGAGGGGTTGTTTAAAGGGATTCAAACTCCTAATAATGGGCCGGTCATCTCTCACCTCCTTTATGCCGATGACGCTATTCTCTTGGGAGAATGGGATAGGGTAAATGTGTCTAATGTGGCTAGGTGCCTTAGAATTTTTTATATTTGCTCTGGCTTGAAAATCAATCTCCACAAATCCAACCTATATGGTTTGGTAGTGGAGGAGAACGATATCAAAAACATGGCTAAGGTGATAGGATGTAACACGGATAGTATCCCTCTGACCTATCTGGGGATTACGGTGGGGGCGAACATGAATAGAATTAGTAACTGGGATCCTATAGTTGAGAAATTCAATAAAAGATTGTCGATTTGGAAAGCAAAAAATTTGTCTATAGGGGGGAGGCTTACCTTGATAAACTCTGTTCTGGAAAGTTTACCTATTTATTACTTTTCTTTATATAAGGTTCCGGTGGGCGTTATCAAAATTCTCGAGGCAACAATGAGAAAATTCTTTTGGGCGGGTTGTAGTGATAGTAATAAAATGAACTGGGTGGCGTGGGATTGGATTACTTGGCCTAAGAGTAAGGGGGTTTGGGTATTAACAGAATCAAAGAAGTTAATGAGGCTCTCCTTTACAAATGGGGCTGGAGGTACAAGTTAGAGAAGCAAAATTTATGGAGAAAAGTGGTGGAAGCGTGCCATAGTAAAATTAATCAAAGAAGCTTTCTTCCTTTAAATGGTAACATTGCTGGATGTTGGATAAATATTGTTAAAGTGATTTCCAAAATAAAAATCAATGGGAAGGGTTTAAATCAGATGATTGGGTAAAGTGGGGAATGGTAACGATATTTGTTTTTGGCTTGACACCTGGATGGGGGATTCCCCTTTTCTGTAAAGATGGCCACATTTGTTTGTTCTGGAAAGGTTTAAAACTTGCAGGGTTGCGGATAGAGTTAAGACGGAGCAAGACAACGCTGGCTACTCTTGGAATTGGACTAGACTGCCCGAGACGAAAACCGAACTTAAAGAATGGCAGGAATGTTTAGATGCTTTAAGCAGAGTGAGACTGTCAAATGTTGCGGATTATTGGTTCTAGAACATGGACAAGCATGGCGGTTTCTAGGTCAGCTCGGTGAAAAAGGAACGCATAAATGATAGGGGTAGTAGCGGTCTCCCAATATTCGAATGGTGCAAATGGATTCCTCTAAATTGTAACATCATGGCATGGAGAGGTAATCTGGACAGGCTCGCTACAAAAGTTAACTTGAAAAGAAGGAATGTGGATATTACGTCTATTATGTGTCCTTTCTGTGACGAGTACGAGGAATCGGTGGATCACTTATTCACGGCATGTTCGCTGGCGTCCCGGGTATGGGCGGCTGTAAGTAATTGGTGCAATATTTCCCCGATCTTCGTCATCGCCTTCAAGGATTTAATGGATACCAATAACTCGTGCCTTTTCAGGAAAAAAGAAAAAAAAGATTATGCTCGGTTTGGTTATTACTTCTGTTTGGTGTATCTGGAAAGCTAGAAACGACTTGGTATTCAACCAGATAAGAAGAAGTCCGCAAGAGATTATGTCGGAGGTTAAAGCTAGGGGTTACGCTTGGGTGAAAAATAGATCTTCTTGTAAATATATCAATTGGAAGGAGTGGTGTAAATATCCGATGTATATGTTGTAACCTGTCTGCCCTTTGCCCGTTTGGGTCGGGGGTCCTTTTTTATTGGCCTTTTGCCCGTTTGGGTCGGAGGTGTGTTTTAATGAAGTTTAATTTTCAAAAAAAATCTAATTGTAATAAAAGTTTTTTTTAAAATAAATTAGAGATTAAATGAGAAAAAATAGAAAATTAATAATTAAGTAATGATGGGTATATAAAGCCCTCCTCTTGCACTTTTTGCCACTTATCACATAACGCCCCATAAAGAACTTTATGACTACTACGTGTCTACCAAAGTTTAGTTCATTCAACCTAAAGTCGATTTATTATAAGTTTTACTCAGCAAAAATATAAATAAACATTCTTTCCATAAATTTAACAATAACATTCATAAAACCTTAATATAACAAAAACAAAATTTTATTATCACCTTACATCACTCACCTAATTTGTCACCATACGGTCCATACTTTTTAATTTTTTTTTTGTTAACAACAATTTACAGAGTAAAACCCAAAGCCCAAACTCCTAAAGATTTGAAAACCTCCACTTGGATGTGTATCAAAGGATCACCTAACTTGTCTTTCAGCTAGTAGGACTATGCATTGAGTTGGTTACCGATGATTGGAAATCCTAGTTTCCTTTAAAAGAGGTAAGCTCATTGGCGGGTTAAACCCGCTGTTCTGCCTTTGTTTAGGGTTTAGACCCTTAGGCGAGTCCACCATATTTGTTAAATACAATTTGTTTAGCAAGTATGTTGTCCGTTTACCTACGATCTCGATGTAATTTCAAATATTATACTATTTTAAAATAATTTGTAACCAAGTTCAAAACTCAAAAACCAAAACTTAGGTGTTCAACTTTACAACAAAATCAAACATAAAGGACACAAAACAAAAATATCCTCAAGAGTAAAGTAAACATTTTCTCTCTCAGAGAACTCATTTTCACAACTTATTCACAACACAAAAAACACGCTTCAACCTATCATCTGAAATTGACCGGAGATATGGCCATCGTTGACGATACACCGTCGGCAGACTCCGGCAACGGCAGCGGAAGCAACGGCAGCAAAGTTTGGGGACTATTCAAGCTACCGTTTCGGAGCACTAACAACAGTACACCACACACAACTTCTTCTTCATCTTCTTCATATCCAATTGAAGGATACAACACTCACAACAACAACATCACCGGAAACAATAACAATAATAATCATAGCTCCAGCTCTGTTTCATCTGTGGCTAGATCTCTGCTTCCGACACGACGTCGTCTCCGACTTGATCCGCGGAATAAGCTCTATTTTCCATGTGAGAACACATTGTTTGATAACTGCTGATATTTTAGTGTTAGTTGTTGTAATATGATGAGATCTGGTTGAATTTGTTGATTTGTTTGAGAGTTTGACGGTTAATTTTGGTTAATTTGACAGTTAAGCGTTTATAGTTGAAGTTAGGGGAATATAGAGACATTAGGCTTTGAGTTTTGTGATTGTTGGAGAGTACTTGTGGCTGATTTGGTGATTTTAGTGTGTTTGTTGCTGTAGGAGTTGTTAATTTGAGCAGGAATAGGTAGATTTACTCGGTTTAGAAGGTGTTTGGGGTTGAGTTTTGAAAATAGATTATGCGTTTTGAATAATCAGAATCAGATAATTAACTGTAACAAAACGTGATGTTGAAAGATAGTGTTTGGATTTGACTATGTTGCTTGATATCACAATAATCAGATAATCAACTATTTGAGTGTTTGGCAAATATATATTTAAAAAAATAAACAAGTGAAAATCCTTTTCTAAACGCAAATAATCAATTTTTGGAAAACTGCGTTTTGTTGCAGTAGGGGGAGCTGCTTTTGGAAAACTGCGTTTTGTAACTTTCTAAACGCAAATAATCAATTTTTTAACTTTTTTTACCCAAACACTCAAAACTGATTATTTACGATTTCAAAACTCAATAATCTAAAAATCTCCTTCAAAACTCAACCCCAAACACCCTCTTAATTGTGATGAAACTTGTGTGGAAGTAGTTGAGGTGTTTTGCTTGTTCAGATGGATGTAAGTAGATTATGATTCCTGATTTTGATAGATTTGAAATATTTGTATTGTGAAGTGTTTGAAAGAAAACAAGTTGTGAATGAGGCAAATTTTGTTGAAGTTAGATGATATCAGAGTATATATTTGTAAAGCTTGTGTTAGTTTTCTGTTGAGTTAGGTAGAGGCATAGAGACTCTGTTATATGAGTTAGCTTGCTAGTCTTTGCTCCTCTCCTATATATAGAGGAGAGTATTATCGTGTATGTATCCTTCTTGATCATTGCTATGACATTGGTGAGACCTCCATACCCTTTGTTAGGGGGGAGGGGGCGGTCCGTTATGGACTCCCCATAACGAGTGATAGTATCACTAACACCGCCGCCACCACTTTGGTAACGAGTGATAGGAATAACTCGTTGTATTTATAACGCGTTGAATATTATTGAGGAATGTGTATGACTTGTACATTGTGTATTAATACTTGTACATTGGAATCCCATCACTAGTGATGACCACCCCCACTACATTTCTATCACTAGTGATAGAATATTGGGTGATGACATGGCATGATTTGATTGGATAGTGGGAGTGATAGAATTCTATCACTAGTAACCACCCCTCCTCCCCTTATATCATATATGGTATCAGCGTTTAGAGAGTCTGTTAGTTTTCTGGTTAGATTCTGGCCAGACTTCGTTTTCGATCACTTCACCTTTCATCTGTTTCTTCTTCTTCTTCTCCCCCTCCTCCTCCTTTGTCTCATTAGTTAGTGTGTTATTAGTAGTGGTGGATGAGCATTTTAACTTATGCAAGGGGGATGTTAAGCATCAACTGTAACGGATCAATATGGACTTGACTTATAGGTTTTTAGTTATAGTCTAGGAAGTTTACGAAGCTGTGACTATTATTGAAAGAAAGTTACGTTTAAGAACATCAGAATCTTTGAAATGAAAATTAACACTGAGACAAATAGAAAGAACTCAAAGAAATGTGGAGACAAGTAGGATAACGAAGAGATACGGGAACTCATATGAAGAAGATTAATACAAAGTGAAACTAAGGACAATATGTAGTGTACCATTTTGTTAAACCTTCCTTCACTTCATCACATGAAAATTGCACTACTTTTCCTTCACTGGGAATATTTCCAGTTAGATTACCACTTTGCTTCTAGTGTGGTGATTACAAAATATTTGTGGTTTAGTTGAAAACAAAGAGTTAGTTTAACATATACATATACTTGTTATATGTTGAAATGATAGAATGTTATTTTGTGTTCTATATATGTGTCATGAGCCAATAGAATGCTATTTTGTGGTCTTATGTGTTCCTGGGATGGAAAAAGTACCTTATCTGTAATTTCAGAACTAAAGCAACATGATAAACATGTTCATAACTTGTAATGCGTACCAACCTAGCATGGTCCATTTTGTAACAATATCAGATAACAAGTGTGTTACGTTTTCCTTTATGTAAAGAATCACATAGACAATAGCTAATGCTCTATGTAACGATCAGGTGGTACTACCTGTGAATCTGTGATGATAAATCTAGCTTGCTATGCACCTTAATGTGATAAGTTTAGATTCTTTGGTCGACGTATTCACATGTTGACGATCTGTACTTTAAGTTAGGATGACACAAGTAACACAAACAATAAACATAGAAGATGTCCCAAACTTCTCTACAACAATAGAATGAGAGTCATTCTTGACACAACATAGTAGTTAAAAAGATTTTTATCTATAGGTGCCTCCTGATCTTCATAAAACTGCCACCTCACACACTCTCATAGTGCTTCTTCAACCTGATTTTATACATTTGTTTTTAGTTCTTGGCTCACATGCTTTTAATTTGGTGTTTTTGTTTGTTATATGTAAACTACAGTATGACTTGAACATGTTACCTTTTTCTGGATTTTATCTACATAATTAATATAATATTTCTATTTTCGTTAACTTCCTAGATGAACCGGGTAAGCAAGTCCAAAGTGCTATCAAGATCAAGAACACTAGCAAGTCTCATGTAGCTTTCAAGGTATGATCATTAAACTCTTATTAAAGCCTGCTAATATTTTTGTGTATTCTTGTATTTAGTTGTATAAATATAATGTCCAAGCTTTACTTTGTAATATAATAATTTTTTTAAACTTAAATCCATTTGTAGCATTAGTTCCTCCATTTAATAAATGTTTTTTTTTGCTAAAGTTTCAAACAACCGCTCCAAAAAGCTGCTTCATGCGTCCTCCTGGTGCTATTCTTGCTCCCGGCGAGACTATTATTGCAACCGGTAACAACATTTGTTTGCATTTATTTTAATTATAAATTTCGAACATTCTAACGCGAAGGTTTATTTTGTTTGACAAGATAAAATACGATTTGGTGAATTTAATTTACATAAACAATTAAGCATCTTTTTCTATGATTATTGCTTACGAGTTTCATCTTTCATTTTGATAGTTTTTAAGTTTGTGGAGCCTCCAGAGAACAATGAAAGACCAATGGAACTAAAACGAAAGGTGAAATTCAAAATCATGAGCCTGAAAGTCAAAGGGATGATGGATTACGTACCTGAGCTTGTGAGTTATAAAACAATTTATATTTATAATTTTATTTAAATAGTTAATCTTATGTTGTTATTAATTGAATATTTCGTGTGGACTCAGTTTGATGAGCAGAAAGACCAAGTGGCGGTGGAGCAGATATTGCAAGTTGTTTTTCTAGATGTTGAACATCCAACTCCCGTAAGTTTAATTATTACTTTTTTTATAGCAGTAAAAGACATTTTTACCCTTACTGAAATTGAAAATAAATACATACTGAAGGCCCTGGAAAAACTGAAGCTGCGGTTAGCCGAGGCAGAGGCCGCCCTTGAATCCCGCAAGAAACCTCCAGAGGAAATTGGTACCAAAGTTGTCGGTGAAGGCCTTGTAATAGATGAATGGGTGAGGTTTCGTTAATATGAACTTTTGGGTTGTCCTATCTAATCCGTTTAATATACGGGTCGTTTTCGGGTTGACATTTTTAGCTCGTTTAATTAAACAAGTCAACCTGTTTTAACACATTTACAACTTGGTTGTAACTAGTTTACAACCGGCCAACCTGTTTGGCTCGTTTAGATAAACGGGTTAAATGGGTTGTGTTTGTTACACGATTTTAAGTGTGTTTGGGTTAGGGTTGATGTGTTTGACACAAATAAATGAGTAAAGTACATGGATGGTTCCTGTGGTTTACCAAATTTTGGTAAAACCACAGGGACCATCCGTGTAGTTTACTCAATAAATATAAATAAATATATATGGGATGTGTTTGGGCTCAATAATGATCGACAATCCTAAATTGCCTGCTAATGTTCCCTTTTATTTTCGTGTTTACTGTAGAAAGAAAGAAGAGAGAGATACCTGGCCCGACAACAAGTTGAAGGTGTAGACTCGGTGTAATAACAAAAAAAGGTTGGTGAACCGTACAAGTGTACAACCGATCTTTTTTAAATTCGTTTTGTATCATTTCAATCAATTGGTGAACAAAAAGTCTGGCACAAAACAAATTGTTAAAACATGTTTACAATGTAAAAAGCTTTCGTGGGTTGAGTCGATTTGAGTTATGTTTCAAGTTAAGGAACGTGTCAAATAGGTTGAATGGGTTAACGGATCAAACATTTTCAAGTTTACTTTTTAATGCGAAAAACATCATAAATTACTCAATAGATTAGATTATTACTTAATTAATATTTTATAATCATATTTGAAATTAATTATTTGTAATATTTAAATTTGCACAAAACACATGTTTTGGGTCGATCCATATCCAACCTGTTTTGGCTTGCACAACATAAACTAGCGAGTACAACTTGTAAATATGAAATTACAACATAAAGCAGAGCTAATTGGAGTTTATCTAGCTCATTATTGATTCATAAACTTCTTCATAACATGATATAAAACCCTTGTTTCTCTGGTCATCAGTTGGTCACAGTTCCATCGACACAAACCCACTGACCCACGAAGATCGATTCACAATTGATATTGGGGTTGATTGCCAAAAACGACTCCAAACCCAGCTTAACTGACTTGCTAATGGTTGTGCAGTCATCCCCCGATTGCGCACCAATAACTTGGTTACATGTAACGACGGAATTTGGCTTCTGGAAACCTGTTCATATAAAGAAGACAATGTCTCAATGTTTGGGAGTTTTGTGTACAAACCAAATCACCAAAATGCTTTAAAACTACCGGTTTTCATAGTCCGGGTTTATAGGATTTTGAGTCAAACTAGTAACTATGGCCGAAGAAAACGGCAAACCAAACTTCTTGGGTTGACTTGGTCGGCTGAATCTGACAAAAACAGCTCAAACCTTTCTGGTTTTTTTTTCTTTTTTATTTAAAATGATCAGATAGTTCATGGATATCAGAAATACGAAACGAACAATATACACAGGAAGATAACTTGGTTGGTTCAGTTTAAATAGCCGGTTTCAAGAGAAACTGCAGCCGCACCGCTGTTTTTTAAAACTTAAATCATGGGCCAAAGCAATATAAACTCTAAACCGGCTGATTTTCTTAGATCTGAGCTGTTCGGTCGTTTCAATAGCTTATAAACTTCCAATGGGGAATTCAAGTGAGACTTACCACCAATGAGGGTTGATCTACTGTCTGCCAACACGACAAGCATCAGGCAAAGCGAAAGCATTGCGACCATTTTCACAAACATGGAAGCCATGGTTTCTACTTTCTAGCTTGTGGTTGTTGCAAAGATGGTAGCTTACTTGTGACACATGATCTGAGTTGTATTTATAGGGTAAGATTCTAAAGATAAAACAAAAAAATAATGTTTCGATGGCTTTAAGATGACATAGATCAAAAGCCACCTATCACATTGTAATATGAAAAGATGCTGACGGCCACTTAGCCTTGTTTTATTGGATTCTTGCCGCCATAGGCGGAGAGTTTATTTGAAAAACAGACGGCGAAAAGCTTATTTGAAAAATCTGTCTGTTTTGGTTGTGTTTTATCCTTATATGATTAAACGAGTCTTGAAACGTTTTTTTTAGCTAAAATTAAATTAGTTAAATGAGGGACGAGTTAGATAGTTATCCATAAAACCATATAAATGCTTAAAACGCCATCTGGTTACAATCTGGATCGATTATTACATGGTCTCTTGTATTCATGACTTGATAAAGCAGCAACAAATACAATAAATAGTTGAGATTTTTTAAATTTAGAGTGGAATAGGAACTGGATCAGGTAATCCCAATGATTTCTGAAATTTATGTTGGGTGTAAAGTACATAAATTCTTATTGACCCTAATCTTTCTTGAACGGTTATCACTGACTATAATTTAAGGGATAACGTTAATAATTTTTTACATTGTTGCAGTTGTGTAAACTTACTTCAAATCCCAGTACATACACTCGCCGTGGGTTCGATCCACACTCCCTGCAAATTTGTTATCATTTTCGTTTCTTTGTTTTTTGCTACCTCTTTTTAATATATATATTGAATGGCCAACAAAGATGGTAAGGACTTTACCTTACACACCACCAACTTGAGTTCGAACCCTCGAGCTTCCCCCATTCGCTAAAGGTTCACACCCCTCCCTGGAAGAAACCGTCGGGAGGAGGACTTGAATCCATGACCTCCAAAGAAGGGACCCCACCAACAGTGGTGAAGCTTCGCCCCCCCATTTTTCCGAAACCGGGGGGTGGAAACGTATATACCTAAAAATTTTCTATAGGAAAGTACTATTCATAACACTCCGCGTCGAAAAGTTCGAGGGGTCGGGCGCCCCCTCGGACGTAGCCTAAGCTGCGCCCCTGCCCACCAAGGTGGGGGTAAACCCAAATTTTCAACAGGAACTCAAGGAGGCTTGGAGTGCCAATTTTACCTGATTTTGTTTTCAAATTCTATTCTGGGGGGTGTTTGGCCTAGTTTTTTTATCCAAGTTTATAGCTTTTTTAGCTTATTTTTACAAAATAAGCACTAATGGGTGTTTGGTTTAGCTTTTTAAGCTTATGCTTATTAGCTTATATAAGCTAATTCCAAGAAGCTTATGGGAACATGGTTTTTTAGCTTATTTGAATAAGCTTATTTGAAGAAGATGGTTTTTTACTCATTACACACAATGATATTATACCCCTTTCCATAATACAAAATAACTTAACAAACAACTAAAGATTAATTATTAATTATCAACTTGTAGAATATAAGCTAATCCAAACACTTAAAAATAGCTTATCAAATGAAAGAAAATAAGCATAAACTACTTTAAAATATAAGCATAAGCAAAATAAAAAAATAAAAGTTAGGCCAAACACCCCCTCTATTCTATCACTATTAAAAACCAATCGCATGAATTATAACTTGTCTTCTATTACTATTAAAAACGAATCGCATGAATTGTAATTTGCCCAATCAAGGTTTCTTTTAAATTATGTTTCATTTATAATTTAATTTGGCTTTTCTCTAATAACTTGTGTTCGTTACGAGTCGATACTCATACATGTATTCATTTTTATGGTTTTTTGTTTCGATATGAGTCACTTTTTTTAGTATACTTTACACTATATGTATCGAAATGGTACTGTATCGGTTTAGGTATTTTTGATAATGGTACATAGGCTTTTGCACGTGCTTGCATTGGTACCTTTATTTGTTAAATGTTAAAAAAAGTAGAAGATTAAAAAAAATAAAAAAACATAAAAGTGGTGGGGAGGACTATGACTAGGACCATCCTCCCATACCCTCTACTTTTGGGGGATGGACCATCCTTGGAAGGACTATAACGTGGCGCTTACGTGGCGGATGGTCCTCCAAGGATGGGATGTCACCATACCCTCTAGCCTAAGCTATGGATGCTACAAAGGTTGCGGTTTCTAACATGTTATGTCGCAATTTTTTAATATTTTTGTGCATTCTATTATTATTATTATTATTCTAATAATTGTAACTTGCCTTCTATTACTATTGAAAACTAATCGCATGAATTGTAATTTGCCCAATCAGGCTTTTCTTTTAAATAATGTTTCATTTATAATTTATTTTGGCTTTTCTTTAATAATTTGTGTTCGCTATAAGTGAGTACTTGTACCTAGTGGCGGAACTAGCCATTAAATTAGGGTATCCGAATTTTTTTTACTATGCAATCATACAATATTAAAAAAACGACAATAAATAAATAAAGTAAAATAAATATCTAATAGATTTGTCCTCTTCTTTTTTTCATAGCCTGGAATCGTTTCATCACATCGTTATATTTTACTTTATTAAAAAAATCATTTTCGACCGCACACACAATGACATTATTCAAAAATTCCGGGCCCATCCGATTGCGTAGATCTGTCTTGACAAGCTTCAATTTCGAAAAAACATCTTTCAACGTTGCGGTTGCAACCGGTAAAACCAAAGCTAGCTTCGAAACATCTTTCAATGGCTTCTGTTCTATTCGTATTTCAGAAATCAGGTGATTGACTTTTGGTTTCTCTCCATTGCCGCCCATTAACACAATGATCAATGGGCTTGTTTCAGTTTTATTATTGTTTTGGGTTTGAGCTAGGTTTATCAATTACCCAATCATAAGCATAAACCAGTTCTAGTTTTCTAAACAGAAGCTGATGAATTAAAAATAACATTTAAATCTTACGAAAAGAATTGGATTTAATAAAATAAAGTATTATATTTTTTGGTTAGGGGTATCCTAGATTTGTTTTAGGGGTATCCTTTGTATAAAACCGAAATAAATTTCACTACACATACGAAGTTGAGCCGTAGCCCGTGCTACAACTAATATAATGGTGGTTCTGCCTCTGCTTGTACCTGTATTCATTTTTTTGGTTTTCTGTTTTGGTAGGAGTCAGTTTTGGTATTTTTTTCAGTATATTTGCACTACATGTATCGAACTGGTGATATATTGGTTTAAGTATTTTTGGTACTGGTATAGAGGCTTTTGCACGTGCTTGCATTGGTATCTTCGGTGGAATACCATAGGCACTTCTAAAATATGGATGTTACAAAGGTTGCGGTTTCTAACAGGTTATATGTCGCAATTTTTTTTTTTAAAATTGTTTTTTACTTTCTTTTATTTATTTTATTTTGGAAATAGGGTTTGTCTTTCTTCATCCCATATCGACCGATTTTCTGTGTTTGGAGCACTACACACAATCGTCCATTACAGTTCCCTATCCCACGCGTATTTGTTGTGAATGACTGTTTTTTTTAGAATGGAAAATTTATTTAATCCTTTCGTCTATTGAACTTAAAGTGAAGAACTCCAAACCTTGGTATTCTTAAAGGCTTTGTCGTTGTCGATGGGCCGCCAACTCCATCCATTGTTGTAAACGACTGTTAGTGCATTAAGAATAAATTTATCATGAATTAATTGTCGCAATTATCCTATATATGGAACATTAGAACATGGGGGCAGGCACCTGCCTGTGATGTTTTCGTTGGTCCACGCTTCTGAATTTTTGGTCTTACGACGCGTGTAAAGGAACGGGGTGTTTATCAGAGGACAGCGATTGGGTGCGACGGTTTTGTTCACCAGAAAACAACAATCAATGACGTCAATCAACAACTTGCGGCTTAGTACTAAGTAATAAACATATGCCAATGAGTCTTTGGTGGAGTGGTGGAAAAGACTTAAGACATGTGAGAGGTCTCAAGTTCGATCCCCACTTCTAACAAAGAGGAGGTGGGAAGGTTTACCACCTTGTGGGTTCCTGCCCGGGAGTGCTCAGGTTCGAATCCCCCTCGGACCGAGCTTTGGTCATGTATAGCCCTGACCGAGAGCTGTTCAAAAAAAAAAAAAAAAAAAAAGTAATAAACATATAACTTTTTTGTTATCACAAAGTGGTGTTGGAAATTTACAAAATTCAAGATTGGTGGTGGAGGGGGAAGTTGCTTGTTTATACCGGAGATTGACTATTGGCTATTCTTTACTATAGGAACTATTTGGGTAAATTACCAAAATGTTGGTTGACCAATAGTGTTTTCAAATTTGTCACCCTTCTGCGTCCTTGGAAGGACTACTCAGCCTCGGAAGCGTCCGCCTGTCATGTTGAAGCGTCCGCCTCAGTTGCTAACGCGTCCGTGAAGCTTCGGAAGCATCGGCCAAAGACGCAGTTTTGTATATTTGTGCAAATTTTTTTTATAACTTATAAACATTCTAACATGGGATTCCGTTAACATGTATGTTAATGGAGTCAAATTTTAAACGATATAAAACATGTTATTTTTTAGTCAAAAATTTTTATATTAAACACTAAGGGGCTGTTTGGTAGCCTCTTAATGACCATTCAGATGCTACCTCTTAATGGTTTAAAACATCTGAATGAATAAGAGGTAACCTCAAGTCTGAATGGTTAAGAGGTAATCTCTCAATGGTAAATCATCACATGCCACATTCTTCTACCTTCTCATTGGTAAAATTCTTAATGGTTCCATTAAGAGTTAGCCTCTTAATGACCATTCAGAGGCTACCAAACAGCCCCTAATTAAACATCAAAACATAACATAATAAAAAAAAACCAAACAACACATAATATTATATCTAAAACCATATCCTAATAGCCTCCCACTCCGAGACATGTTTGAATTCATATCCCTCTTCATTACGGTAGTTGATGAGGGCCACGTCCTTCTGATCGTCCTCACCAAGGTCCGACATTTCTGTCTCCACTTTCTTGAAATATCGATCAAACCTCTCACATTCCAACCGCAGGACACGGAACCTGGAGGATAGTGCGTCAACGGTCCGGTTGTGGTCCGAACCACGTAGTTGGGCGAAATTCTGTTGAATACGGACCCAGAGCCCACCGTGTCCTTGACGTGGAGGATCGGTCATGGCCTGCTCCCATGCTTCGCACATAACAATATCTTCAACGTCAGTATAGGAGTTGGCCATTGTCGAGTCGTTGACGGCGTCGGAGTTATAGTGAAATGGCTGATTTTGTTTGCAAACTTTTTGAAAATGGCGGGTGTTTTGATAAGTGATAAGTGAACGGGTTATATAGTGGGGTAAATGTGTGCAACGGTAAAGTTAAACGACTTTTGAGTTTCCATTTTTTTTCGTTAATTATTATTTAAGCGTCGGGAAGCGTCGGTCAAGCCTCGGGAAGCGTCGGCCAATCCTCGGGAAGCGTCGGTCAAGCCTAGGGAAGCGTCGTCCAAGCCTCGGAAGCGTCGGCCAAGCCTCGGAAGCGTCGGCCAAGCCTCGGAAACGTACACAGGGACGCATCAAAAAAGTTATGGTTATGATGCGTCGGTGGCTGCCGCAATTTCGTAACGGAACAGACGCTTCAACGTGTCGGACACGTGTCGCTTGAAAGGAAACGGACGCTTCAACGTGATAGGCGGACGCTTCAACATGAAAGGCTGACGCTTCCGAGGCTGTGATGATGTTCCAAGGACGCATGAAGGTGACAATATTGAAAACACTCTTGGTCAACCAACATTTTGGTAATTTCCCCGAAATATTTCTTGTTTTTATGAATTTTTTTAGAACTGCGGCAAATATAAGACTATGTGTGTGGGTGTTACCCCACTTTCACATCACCGGCTAACACCTTGAAACAAGATTACGTGGAGGTTACCCACGTGTGCCAAAGCTTGAGGCACCAATTTAGGGGTGCAAATGAGCCGAGCCTGAGCTTGAGCTCGAGCTCGAGCTCGATTAACTCATGAGAGCTCGGGCTCGAGCTCAGCTCGATTCGAGCTTTGTTTTCAAAGCTCGAGCTCGGCTCGTTGGTATTATCTCAAGCTCGAGCTCGGCTCGTTTATTATCTATTAATTAATATATTAAATAAAAATAATATAAATAATAGACTTTTTAGGCTCGTGAGCTCGATAAGTGAAGCTCGGGCTCTTTTACTAAATAAGCTTATTTTTAAGTTCGAGGTCGGCTTGTAAACATGTTTAAATAAGCTCGGCTCGACTCGCCTCGTTTACACTAAAGCTCGAAAAGCCTAACGAGCTTCACATGCGAGGCTTGAGCTCAGGCTCGATAAACAAATGAGCTTTATTTTAGGCTTAAGCTCGGCTCGGGCTCGATAAGGCTCGACTCGGGCTCGATAAGGCTCAGCTCGTTTAGAACTTTTTCTCGAGTTGATCTCGAGTAGCTCGCGAGCCGCTCGGCTCGTTTGCACCCTTAGGCACCATGGCAGCAATTAGCATTAAAGAGAGGCAGATGAAAGCCTTTTTTAGCCAAACAAATAATTACGTAGTACACTATTTTATTTAAATTGTTTACTTAAAACCACTATAGTGAGAGCCCAATGCCAACATGGTGGTAATGTGAGACTTAGGTGGTGTTTGTTTTTCTAAAAAAAGATATGCACATGCTCTTCTATCTGCGCCGCGCAGACCATGCGCAGACATAGCCATCTACAGACTGTTTGTTTTTCCGAAGACGTTTTATTAAAAAACGTCTGCGCGAGCTCTTCTTGGTGGAGACTTGCCCCAACCACTTCAAGAGCTTCTAAAGTCTGTAGAAGGTTAAATACCACCACCCACCACCACCACCACCACCGTCCACCACCCACCACCGTCCATCACCACCACCACCGTCCACCACCCACCACCACCATCCACCACCGTCCACCACCCACCACCCCGTCCACCACCACCCATCACCACCGTCCCGCACCACCGTCCACCACCACCACTGAAGGGGTATGGTCCCAGATCTCGTGCCGGCATGGCCGCGAGTGACCATTACCCTTATCAAAAACCCCCACCGGCAAGAACTTATCTGTATCCATGCGGGCACGCGCGAACACAACGGTCGAATCCAATCGGTCAAGAGATGAGAAGACTTACCTGGCGTATGAAAATGGGTGATACGCATAGCGATGCGGCCTGGCAACGCATCCTATGAATATTTTCGTCACGACAAGGGATCTGGGCAACAGTAACAGTTACCAAGCAGCGATGCGGCACGACATCGCATCCCGCATACGTCTTGGCCAGAACAAGAATGTAGGAACAACATCAGTTACCGCGAGCAGCGATGCGGCCCGGCACCGCATCCTGCCTACAAGGCAAGTGGGACTGACACCACGGTGCAAGTGGCACTGAAGATAGTCACCTGTCAGCCCACATGTAAGCAACAGACTGACACCACAGCAGGACGTGGCATCGCCACCGTAACCGATAGACCTGACACACCTGCAGGAGGCTGTGCGATGTCAGTCTAGCCACTCAATTACCCTCCTTCACTCCTCAGCTATAAATACCCATCCCAAACCAGGTTTGAGGTATCTCTTTACAACTCTCTCACTACTACTACTACTATCACACACTTTGCTTCACAAGCAAATTACTGATTCTCACGCCGGAGAGTGGTAACAAGGAGCACCACCCACCCCTTTCTTCTTGTTACGAGTCACGGTGTGTTTTCCTTATGCAGGAGACAACCCAGCTGACGGTCCAGCCACCGATCCTCGGAAAGAAGGGATTAACCCTACTTGACGAGACCAGTGAATTAACCTCTCTTGGTTAACCACTGTTTCATCATTGGCGCCACCGCTACTCTTAGCACTTTTCTCACATCCCTTTCTTTCTTGAGATCATGTCTGATCGTCAAAACAATCCTACCAGGGATAGCCTCAACCCCGCAAACCCAGGGCCTGCGAGGACCTCTCCCCCAACCCCAAATACTGGCCACATCGGCACCTCCATGCAAGGGGGCACTCCCCCCGCATTCGCACCAGATTTTGCACAGTACGATTTTGTGATACCTCCAGGCATGGACCTTCATGCTTGGTATTACCAACAACAAACTATGCTGGCCGCAGCATACAATAGAGCTTGCGCTGAAGCGCATATTCCTGGCGGTCCCACCCCCGCACCTTATACACATGCGGGTCGTATCTTGCAATACGACGGCAGTGCCCCCACACACCCAGCCTCCCGAAGTAGGCACGAGGACCGTGGGTCCTCCTACTGCGACGTCCGCACACTCGACGAGGACGATTCCACATATGGGTCCCGCCGTAGGGGCCTAATACACAGCCGCCTAGGCCCTCATGCCGAACATTGGCGGCAGTCTACAGCCCTCCGTGGCTCCGGCATCCACAACCATTTGGGACCGCAATCCCACAACGAGGGGTATGATCGTACCGACCCGGAAGACCATAGATATTGCGGGGAGTCCCACACAACAAAAAGTCGACCGGGAGGGCACAATTATGTTCCTCCCACTGAACCCCGCACTACATACCTCTGCGCTGCTAAGCGCAACCAAACCCAGCCCTACAGGCCAAGATCCGCGGCCGCAAACTCCAAATTTGTACCGGAGATCGCCCACACTGACGTCACAACGACTAAACTCCCACTAACAATTGGGAAATACAATGGTTCATCCGACCCGGATGACCACATGAACATTTTTACAGGCGCTGGGTGCAACGGCAAATGGGACGAGGCCACGTGGTGCCATTTTTCCCCCAAACCCTCACCGGTTTGGCAAGGGCATGGTTCAATTCTTTGCCAGTGGGATCACTGGCTTCATTTGAACAGCTGCAAGAAAAATTTCTTGCACATTTCAGCTAGCAACGACGTCATAAACGCGACTCCATGGACGTCATGAACATCTGGCGCGGAGACAACGAAAGCCTAGAATCGTTTGTCATACGCTACAATAAAGAATTCCTCGAGATCGGCGGAGTTGCATATCAAATGGCACGCAACCATTTCATTCGGGCCGTCAAGGA
Organism: Helianthus tuberosus; assembly: GCA_030545235.1. Lineage (NCBI taxonomy): Eukaryota > Viridiplantae > Streptophyta > Magnoliopsida > Asterales > Asteraceae > Helianthus > Helianthus tuberosus. The sequence continues at coordinate 63,662,991 of CM060451.1, read as the reverse complement.
CGATGAAATGGTTATGACCATCTCAGGCAAGGAGGGCTTGCCAGAAAGGTGGGACGACGTCATGGCTGCAGTCAAAAGGTACGCCCAAACTCAGAGGTCTCTCAAACCGCACACTTCCAAGGCACAGACCCGGGCGGAAGGGCAATCCTCCCGCCCAGACTCCAAGCGCAATAACAAGCGCAATTGGGACACGTGGAATCATGGCAACGATTCCAAACCTTACGTCCCACGCAGTCACCAGCCCGACGCAAGGGCAACGATCAATGCCCAACGCGACAACCAGGCATCCAAGAAGGAATTTTGGGACCGTAATTGGACCGAGATCAACCAGTCGCCAAGTGACGTCCTCCTCACGGACGCACAATTCTTGCGACCGGCCCAACCAATGAAGTCCAAAAAAACCAAGACCTCACGCTTTACTGTGAGTATCACAAGGACTCGGGCCACACAACCAACAACTTCATTAGTCTACGACTGGAGATTGAGCGAGCCCTGAAGGAGGGGAAGCTGCAACACTTGTTGCCAGCCGCGCAAAAGCAAACCAAGCGCATCACCCCCACAACGAGGGCCCTTCCATGGGTAAAAGGACCATGTATGTGGCCTCAACCCACATGATCAATAGAGGACGTGGACAGTCACACAAGGCGGCAAGAAGATCGGAAAATGATTGGAAAGTCGAACAAATCGTCTTTCCAAAAGTCAGAGGCGGACCGCGCGACAGACGCGCCGTCGTCATTACAGGCTACCTAGCTCACTACTGCACGGAGCGATTATTCATCGACCCGGGCAGTACTTCTGACATTATATATGAGCAGTGCTTCAACCAGTTTGATCAAGAAGACAAAGATCGGTTGCAGCCGGTAGATTACCCTTTGGCCGGGTTCGCAGGGGAAACCTTTTTTCCCCTAGGCCAAATCACTTTCCCCGTGCGACTTACCAACGGAAGGCACACGCGAACGGAGGAGGTAAACTTCATGGTTTTACCTCACACCTCCCGATATGACGTACTTCTCGGGCGAGAGTCCCAAGGTGATTTCAACATGATTACCTCCGTCCCCCACTCCGCCATCGGTTTCACAACCGAAACGAGGGTCGCGATAATCTATGCCCGCAGAGAGGTTATGTCCACGGACGAGCTACGCCCGACAAAGACGGCAAGGCTCACCCCCAACACCCAACCAGAGAAATGGGTTCTTAACGCAAGACACCCAGAACAAACGGTCACGTTGGGTCATGCCTTGTCCAACAGCACCAGAGCGCGCCTGAAGCAGCTTCTCTTCAGAAATCAAGATATTTTCGCATGCACACCCGCAGACATGACAGGGGTACCACGCGAAGTCGCGCAACATTTCTTGAATACCCTGCCAGGTATCAAGCCGGTGATCCAAGGCCAACGCCACCTTGGATCCGCAAAGAACGAGGCGATGAACGAGCAGGTCAAAGAACTGCTCTCCACAGGCGTCCTGCGGGAAGTCAAGTACCAGACTTGGTTATCCAACCCAGTCATGGTAGAAAAACCAACCGGGGGCTGGCGCATGTGCGTCGACTATAAAGATCTCAACAAAGCCTGCCCCAAAGATTGTTACGCGCTTCCAGAGATCGACGAGAAAGTCGACAACCTCGCCCTGTTTCGATGGAAGTGCTTCCTCGATTGTTACAAAGGCTATCACCAAGTGCAGATGGCAATCGAGGATAAAGATAAAACGGCATTCCGCAAACCTACCGGGAATTACTGTTATACAAAAATGCCGTTTGGGTTGTGCAACACGGGCGCAACCTATCAAAAGTTGATGAACGACACTTTTGGTGATCAAATCAGCAAAAGTGTCGAAATCTACATGGACGACCTAGTCGTCATGAGCATGGAAGAAGATACCATGCTCAACGATATCGAAAGAACATTCCAAACTCTGCTTAGCGCCAACATGAAGCTCAATCTAGGGAAATGCTCGTTTGGAATGGAAGAAGGCAAATTCCTTGGATTCATCATCACCAAAGATGGATTCAAGGTGAACCCGGAAAAGGTTCAGGCGATCGAGCGCATGCCTTCGCCTTCCACAATGAAGGAAATGCAACGACTAGCTGGCCGGCTAGCCACACTGAACAGATTTTTAGCCAATCATGCTGCTAAATCTTATCCTTTCATCAAAACTCTGCAGAACTGCTTAAAGAAGGAACAGTTCCAGTGGACCGCAGAGGCTGAAAACGCTTTCCGGGAGATGAAAGAGTGTCTGATCCAACTCCCAACCCTAACCGCACCACGCAAGGAAGAACCACTTATCTTGTACCTATCCGCCGCAGACAACGCGGTAGGCGCGGTACTCATAGTGGAGCGAGAGGGAGTTCAAACACCCATCTACTATATCAGCAAAATGCTCAATGACCCAGAGACAAGATACTCCATCATGGAGAAGTTGGTACTCGCACTGGTGCACGCATCAAGACGGTTACAACGTTACTTTGCAAATCACGTCATCATCGTGTTAACCAACTACATGATCGGGCAGATCCTCTCCAAGCCCGAAATCTCTAGGAGATTAGCAAAATGGGCCATTGAACTGGGCGCGCACACATTGACCTATAAACCGCGCCCCACGATTAAAGGCCAGGTTCTAGATGATTTTGTTGCCGAGGTACCGGCGAATCGCATCCAAGAATGCGAATAAGAACAAAACCCTACACCACCACCATCCTCATCGGACACCTAGGCACTATATACCGATGGTGCATCCAACGAGGATGGTGCAGGTGCGGGTCTGCGACTCGTCAGCCCCGATGGCCAAGAGCTCACCTATGCAATCCGCATCGATTTCAAAAGCACAAATAAGCAGGCAGAATATGAGGCTCTACTCGCAGGGCTGCGTTTGGCAGTCAAACTCGGCGTCCAACATTTGGAGGCACACGTCGACTCACTACTAGTTGCAGGGCAGGTACGCGGCGACTATGCCGCAAAAGGGGATATCATGATCCTCTACCTCGAACAGGTCCTGCAACTGAAATCAAAGTTCACTTCCTTCAATATCCGCCATATCAACAGGAGTGAAAACAAACCCGCGGATGCACTTTCAAAACTTGCATCCACCAGCTTCCAACACCTGGCAAAGGAGATACGCATTGAGATTCTGCAAAATCCCTCAGTACCCCTGCGCCTAGTCAATGTCATCCAGTACGGTACAACATCCTGGATGACACCAATCATTGCATACTTGCAATCAGGTGTTACCCCCGAAAGTAAAGCAGAGGCACGCAAGTTGCAATATAAAGCGTGCCACTATCAGTTGGGAGACGGTATTTTATACCGCAAATCATACCTGGGGCCACTCCTCTGATACGTCGACCCCCAAGATGCCACATATCTAATCAGAGAGATACACGAAGGAATATGTGGCATACACGCGGGCCCACGCATGGTGGTGGCCAAAATCATGAATGCTGGGTACTACTGGCCCGACATGCACCTGGATGCGGTCAAAGTCTTGCGCAAGTGTTTCAATTGTCAGCGGCATGCTCCCAAAACCTTATGCCCCAAGAACAATCTGATCCCCGTCACCATCGCATGGCCTTTTCAAAAATGGGCGATCGATGTGGTGGGACCATTTCCAGATGCACTAGGTGCGGTGAAGTTTATCATAGTAGCTGTCAACTATTTCACAAAATGGGTGGAAGCAAAACCGCTCACCTCTACCACCGTTATGATAACAAGGAAATTCGTTTGGGAACATATCATCTGCCGTTTCGGTCTACCAATGTGCATCATTACAGACAACGGCACCAACTTCGCTGCCGAAGACTTTCAAAAATGGCTAAAGGAACTAAACATTGAACACATATTTCCTCAGTGGCCCATCCGCAAGGGAGTGGCCAAGTAGAGAGTATCAATAAGAGTTTAGTCGAAGGCATAAAGGCGCGGTTGGGAACAGCCAGGCATGGCTGGGTCGATGAACTTTCTAGTATCTTATGGGCTCATAGGACTAGCCCGAAGACAAGCCACAGTGAGACACCCTTCAGCCTGGTCTACGGCTCTGAGGCGGTGATCCCCGCTGAAATAGGTCTCCCTTCACCCCGAATGTTGGCTATCAACAAGATAGACAACAGCGATGAACGCAGGCTTGACTTGGACCTCTTAGAAGAAAGGTGTGAAAACGCAGCAATCAACGAGGCCAAGTACAAAACCAAACTTGAAAAGTACTACAATGCACGCATTCGCATTTGTACCTTCAACCCGGGAGACTATGTCCTTCGCGACAATGAAGCATCTAACGCAGAACGCCCAAGGAAGCTTTCCCCCAAGTGGGAAGGACCCTACCTCATCCAAGAGGTCCTGGGCAAAGGCGCGTATAAACTACAAACATTAGAAGGCGAACCTATCGCACGCACATGGAATGCAGAGCAACTCCGACGCTGTTACATGTAAGCCATGTTTTACATTTTCCATGTAACCTATCGGGTCGCAGGCCATTTGTCAATAAATAAACGAACAATTCAATGCAATATTGTTTATCCTTTCTATTACAAATGCGTGTTCCACTTTGCGGTATCTGCAAAAACAGATTGGCAAAATCTTCATTCGCGATACCCATACAAAGTGGTGACCATACACAAATATTGTAATAGACCAGATAGACAAAAAATGCTTATCCGACCGGATACGCACATACGGTTTTTACAAAACCTATACAATTCCTAAACCCTAACGGGATCATAATGGAAATGGACTACGACTCAACCGCGCTTTATAGCCAACGGAGTCATTCACATACTTGCATATCATCTAGATGTGCAAAGGACATATTTAGAGATAATGTTACGTAAGGCCTTAACCATTGGCCTTCCCTAACATTAACTCACACATGTTCAAATGCAAGAAATAAAACACTTGTGCAAATTGAATAAAAAGATTAACTGTATTCCAATAAATTTCTACACCTACGCGGTGCACAAGAAATTTACATAAGTTTTTCTAACATTTGCATCAAAGTGGAAATAAAAAAGAAGGGCACGCAGGCCAACCTAATCTTCTTTTGTACCACTGGTGCCCGCATCACCCTTGGCACCACCAGCGGTCTCCTCCTCCTCTTCAGGATCATCATACAACAACCGCAAGCAGTCCACGTAATCTTCCGCCTCCAAGCATTTATCAATATCATCGATGGCGGAAATGGACAGGTTGTTGTATGTATTAACAGCTGCAACATATCGACCCTCAGTATCTACACCATGGAACCCGGATTTCTCATCAGTAAACTTGCTCTTGAAGAAAGGGTTCACATGGTTAAGGCATTCGTTGTAACCAGCCTTGAACCCCGCCTCCCGCGCATGCTCCTTAAGTTCATTAACAGCACTTGCGTTTTTAGGCGCATCAAGAATGGTTCCAACAATATGCAAAACACAAGTCTTAAGGTTAGCAAAAGCAAACCAAAAGGTAGCAAAGGCACCGAATACTTACATGCCCGATACCATGATCACGCATCCAGTCACGGTCTGCTTTAAGCTGATCCAAGGAGGAAATCAGGCTATCTCTGGCCTCAGCAGCCTCCCTTACCCGCGCTTCAGCTTCCGCTGCGCGGGCATTGACATCCTCAATAATGGTCACCCGGTTCTGCACCTCAGCCTATGAGCAAAAAAGCATACACAAGTATAGAAGGATAATCAATCATACTTGTAAGACAAAGAAATAAAATCAAGTATAAATGCAACTCATACCTTGAGGCCCTCAACAGCTTTGTTTAAATTGTTGCGGTCAGCATCCGCCTCTTCAAGAGCCTTGGCACCGCGTGCCTCCGCCTCCTTGGCCTCCTTAGCAGCCGCCTCGCCTGCGGCCTTTTCCTTTAACAAAGCAGCGTTGGCCGCCTTAAGATTGGTCACCTCCTGACAAACACGGAAAAGTTTTTCATTTTCTCTAGCGCAAGCTTCCCTCCAACCCTTGCGCTCATCAGAAAGCAACTTAGCAAGAGTACGAACCTGTTTAAGGCTAGCAGTCGCGGCCCAAGCTTCAGTCTGCTTTTGCTTCTCAAAAGAAACTTTCTCTCTTTCGAGCTGCTCCGCACCATCCCGAGCAGCCTTTGCCATCGCCTCTGCCTCAGCCTGCAGGCGAACGATTTCCTCCTCCTTGCGGCCCAGAACCTTGTAGTCTTCCATAATAGCATTCGCCATTATGGAACTCCCAACAAGCATGGAGGAGAGTTGATTTATTCGGTTCTCACGGGGCAAACCACGGGCCCGAAGAACCTCAAAGGGAGTGCCTAAACCACTCAAAATATCCCTGCAGGCCGAGGGATCATTGGAAATATCATCCCCTTGCATTACAGTCCAAGGGGGGAGATGATAGTGCACACTCCGGGATGCTGCATAAGAACGGTAGTAAAATTCCAATTCAGACTCGCCAGGCTGAATGGAAGGTTCATCTACAAAACCCGTGCCTATGGAGGTTGAACCAGCGGTCTTCTCAGCAGCATGGGAGTTCGGCTTTTCAGCATCAGGAGACTTCAGCTTCTCACTCCCCTGCACTTCACTATCCTACGGGTCAATCAGATTGTTGGACGAATCCAATGTATCGAAGATAGTTTGACCCGCAGCCTTCTTCCCAGCAAGTTCAGAACCTTCAGAGGACCCAACCGCAGCCGCATCACCACCTGGAACACCCAAGCCCTCAAGGGTGTCAGACACTACCACGTAATCGGTGTATCTGCGTAAACAAGTGCGAGAAATACCTGCCACCTGCGGCACCAAAGGTGGAACAACAGCTGGCTCATGCGTTTTCTTCCTGCGAAACCGCACGCCTTTCTCCACCTGCTTTTTGGGAACACCCGCTGTGTCAGGGTCTCCCAAAGCCCCAAGATCACCTCTGTTCCAATCACCAATAAGCAATCAACAAAGGCCAACTCATTTACAGAAAAAAGTAAGGAAAGTATATCTACTGTACCTTTGCCTTGCGGTAGCTCTGTCTCTATTGCCTCCCGTTCAGGCAACCGGAAGTTGTCACGAATGATGAAGTTGAACCCATCCTCATCATCCGCACAAGCAAGCACCTCAACCTTGCCCTTAAATTCCGGGTCAAAAATCCTCCAAAGGGGAGCATCCTCTGATAACACATATATTATAAAGTCAGTAACAAACATAAGAAAGCAAGCAACCGCACAAGAAGGAAGATACTTACCACCACTTTTCTCCCGCACTACCGGCCTTGCTTTCCTACTCATCCTCCCCAGCATCATCCGCAACACCCACAACTGCGTGTTGCTCAGTTTCTTCCACCCAATGATCCGCAACCTCGGGAACCAGTCCACCACACCCACCTTGGGAACACTGATGGTCTCCGTTATGATCGTATCGGTCACATTCCGAAAGGTCGACGTGCAACCGATAGCAGCAGCTTTAATGTAGAAGAATTTTGTCTTCCACTTTGTAATACCCTTGGGAGGGACCATCAGCTTAGGGCTGCCGCGTTGTTGATAGAAAGAGAAGAAACCGGTATGCACTGTCATCTGATAAAACCGCCGGAAATCTCCGACGGTGGGTTCCATACCAAGAGCACAAAAAGTGTACTCAAAGTTTCGAACCCGAATCATCCCGAAAGGGCTCAGTTGAGAAATGTGGATCTTGTACCACTCCAAAATCTTGGCCACGAACACAGTCAATGGTAACCGAAGGTTACAGTCACCGAAAAAATCTGCCCACATGGTGACATACCCCGCCGGAGCATCAGCGCCGGTGTCACCTTCTTGTGGGTACAGAGCACCGTATTCCGATGGCATCTGGACAGCCAGCATCAGATTATCGAATGAAGTTTTCGTCCATTTTAGCACCGGTAAGCATCCACCGGCAACATCACCCTCCCCCTTCTCCGCTGCCGCCACCGGCGATGAGGGTTTAGGATCCTCACCAGGAACCGAATGTGGGTTCGATGGTTCAGCCATCACGAAGAAGAAAAAGGAAAACAAGTGTAGAACAAGTTCAAAAACTCAGAAACCTCATCGGAAAAATCAAACAATTGATCCGAGAAGACGAAGGAATATCTCTTTCTCTCACCGGATTTTTTTTTGAAATTTTGAAGAAGTGAGGGGAAACCCTAAATGGTTTCCCCTTTCATACTCATCGCAATAAATGCATAACAGTAACCGAAGCGTCATGCTCAAAAGGAACGAACCATGCGACAATACATGTACAAGCGACAGTTCCGCTGACGGTTACCACTCGCGAGTAGCCGTCCACGCGCCTGACAAAGCATACTTTATACACTCATGCACAGTGCATTTATTACCTTGGGCAGTGCAAGCGTCCTTTCATTCAGCACATGCTAGAAGATCCTACCAACTTCTACCAACTCACACGTGCGTTCTGCCATGTATGCAACAAAAAAGAGACAATAATATCCACACTTAAGCGGCATGTGGTTTCTTTGGTATACCGCACCATAACCCATACCGCATGTCGTTTTTTACATACCCCTCAAAAAAGGAAAAAATATATATCTACACTATGTAAAGGGGAATAACCAATGTCCTTATATATCCACGAGCACACGTGGAATATGCGGAGATGACACACACGAGCCCGCACAGGTGTGTCAGATACTCATAACCAGCGTTGTTCTTTGGACTGCGAAAACCGCATCTCAGGAACAGGCAAACCACATCACCCAAATAGCTTCTTCAAGCTTCAAATCCCTCGTGTCCGGTTCACAACCACGGAGGGAACACAAACAACTTCTCCTTAGGGAAAAGGACAAGTATGCTGAGCAACCGCACATCAGCAACCTTGACTCCTGATCCTTCAAGAGCTACATCCAAGCATCAAACACTTTTGAAACGAGAGTTTTTCTTGCAAACCGCAGACACTCATGAGTCACTGCGGTTACATATAACTCAGCGATCGGTAGCTACGGAAGAGCCACGACTAAGTCATCACACAGACGACCGAAGCTACTTCCAGAAAAACTGCTTTCCAACCAAGCTTGAAGGAAAGTGGCTACATAACGAATGTGGGCGAGTTTCTCCCAGATTCCTAAACATCTAAGGGGATCTCCTTGAGCAACAACCCAAGGAACAGTGGTAACAAGTCTGCTTATGACTTTGTTTGCCCGCCTATGAGCCGCATAGAATAAACAATGGTGGGCACAAACCTGCTTGTAACCATGTTTATTAGCCCATAGTACAGATTCACATTGTTCGACCAAACACGACCAACAATGACGCAAGTTCCCCACATTGTTCGACAACGAGGTAACCGCAAAGGACGTGCGGTTACTTGAGAGCTAAACTGGAAGAACACGAACACCCCACAAGATAGGGATCATCGTTACATGTCCAGTTGATAAACATAAAGCGAGAGCAAGGCACTTACAGCATTGCATCCGTTTCCGCAGAGGTTACAACTAGAGTTGCGGCCACTGACATCTTCAGTCACCATATCAAAGGTTGGTTCGACACACCAACAGGTGGCTGACCTCAGAAAAAGGTAGACCATGCTACCGGATCAAAACCCTCGGCTGAGAATTCTGCATCAGACGGAACTTGCTCACCGGTACGGAAGAGACGTCACACGACTCTACCGAATCCCCAGCTTGATTTACTTGAAGTAGGAGCCATTAGCATGGCCTAGAATCTTCTCCAAACTACAAACTACCTTCTAGACACCATAGTCCAGTATTCCTCCCACATGCAACTTGCATGAGGAAACAACACTAGACTGGGGGGACTTGAAGGGGTATGGTCCCAGATCTCGCGTCGGCATGGCCACGAGTGACCATTACCCTTATCAAAAACCCCCATCGGCAAGAACTTATCTGTGTCCGTGCGGGCACGCGCGAACACAACGGTCGAATCCAATCGGTCAAGAGATGAGAAGACTTACCTGGCTTATGAAAATGGGTGATACGCATAGTGATGCGGCCTGGCACCGCATCCTATGAACATTTTCGCCACGACAAGGGATCTGAGCAACAGTAACGAAGCATCGATGCGGCACGACACCGCATCCCGCATACATCTTGGCCAGAACAAGAACGCAGGAACAACATCAGTTACCGCGAGCAGCGATGCGGCCCGGCACCGCATCCTGCCTACAAGGCAAGTGGGACTGACCCCACGGTGCAAGTGGCACTGAAGATAGTCACCTGTCAGCCCACATGTAAGCAACAGACTGACACCACAGCAGGACGTGGCATCACCACCGTAACCGACAGACCTGACACACCTGCAGAAGGTTGTGTGATGTCAGTCTAGCCACTCAATTACCCTCCTTCACTCCTCGGCTATAAATACCGATCCCAAACCAGGTTTGAGGTATCTCTTCACAACTCTCTCACTACTACTACTATCACACACTTTGCTTCACAAGCAAATTACTGATTCTCACGCCGGAGAGTGGTAACAAGGAGCACCCCCACCCCTTTCTCCTTGTTACGAGTCACGGTGTGTTTTTCTTATGCAGGAGACAGCCCAGCTGACGGTCCAGCCACTGATCCTCGGAAAGAAGGGATTAACCCTACTTGACGAGACCAGTGAATTAACCTCTCTTGGTCAACCGCTATTTCATCAACCACCTATCACCGCTGTCGTACACCACCACCAGTTTATTCTAGAAGTGTACATACGTTAAAAACAAACAACCTTTTTCTTGGAGACTGCAGAGGTTTGGTTCACCTCTTCTTCTACAGATGTTTGTAGATGTGATCCGCAGACTGTAGATATTTTACCTCTTAAAAAATAAACAACACCTTACTTTTTCGCTTACTAACTAAACCACTACACATATTCTAAAGAAACTAGCAAGTGGCTAGCCAAAAGGAAAACATTACAATAAGCAAATACAAAGGAGAACGACACCAATCATCCCAGTTTAAATTAATTCTGTTAGCTCTAAGTTTAATCCAATAAACAAGTGAATCACGATATTTTCTGCTATTTTCAAAGGAGAACATGCCATTTTTGAACTTGTTCCTACCTTCCAAATCAACCATAAAATCGCATATGCAAGGGCGCAGACAAGTTAGTTGTGGGTATTCTTCTCCAACCTCTTCAACAAATTATCTATAACTACAAACACTAGATGAGGGAATAGTGCCAGGTAGCTGCCTGGCACTTCCCCATTTGTTCAGTGATGTGTGCAAAATGCAACATATAAATTACATTAAATGTGGCATAAAACTAACCCTTTTTTAGTACTAATGTTGGAAAAAATGTGTTTTTGTCTTCCTTTTGTATGTTCAGGATTAAATGAGCTCAAATGAACAAAAGAAGCAAAAAGGCAGCTAAATCTAACATAAATACAAGAAAAGGATCAAACGTGGCATGCCCGACCCCCCGACAACATCTTCCCAAGCAAAAACAAGAGAACAGAAGGCTGAACACGCCCCGTGTTCAGTGAACACGGGGGCGTGCCCAAGTGTCTGCAGAAAAGAAAAAGCTGTAGAAGCTTCTATCACCCACCACGGGGGCGTGCCCACCGGACATAGGGCCGTGGTCAACTCTAAGGTTCGCAGAATCTGGGGAAATCTTGATAGTACAGATACACTTCTGCACACGGGGTCGTGCCCAGCAGACACGGGGGCGTGGTCAACTAATGCAGACAAGATGCAATTAATGAAGAAAGAGAAGGAGGGTGGACACGGGGCCGTGCCCGAGCGTCTGTTCAGGCTATAAATAGGGGTGTTTGGCTTATTTGCAAACCATCCCTTGGCACACCACCTCTCTCACACTTCACCCACCACCCACCACCATCACAATACCATCATCCATCATAGAGTGTGTGAGTCGTCTCGGGATCCAAGATTGATCGTAAGAGTTCTTGACAATCAAAGGCCATGTTTGCCTAAGTCTCTTACATCACTTGGTGAAGACAAGTGTCTAGTGTAATACTTTTTATTTTTAATCTTTTCGCACTTTTTATTTGGTTATGTATTAATGACTTTAATAACTAGTTTCTTATGTTGAAGGTGATTCTTCCTTATCGTTTGTCTATGGTGGCTTGGCATTATTTTACTGTCTATATAAAATAAAAGATTTTCACCTTTCATATCTCTACGGTCTATATGGAGATATGTTGGCTACCTGGTCGGGGGTTAAGGGAACAGTTTGGTAAGAGTCTTGCCTTGTTCAGTGTATAGATCCTGCAAGGACCTGGGTCAAATTTAGTAGGACCTCCTTCAATACCCACCGGTATTGGATGGCGGGGGTCCAAACTCTTTGATCCCCTCATATGTAAGCTACTATTAAAACTTTAACCCGGCTACTTAGGACTGTATCCCTGCTGACTCAGACTACTTAGCCGAGGGTAACGTCACCTTCAAAAGAGGGGCCTACCACATTATGCATTAATAACTTAATTAATTATCTTTCAATAATCTTTAGGATTGTATCCTTGCTGACTCAAACTACTGGGTTGAGGGTAACGTCACCTTCAAAAGAGGAGCATACTACAATAACTAAGATAATCTCTTAAAAAGTGCAAAAGTGCGGAAATAATCAAAGGTTACACTACACACGAGTCGGAGCCAAGTGATTCATCTTGTCTATCTGTTTTTATTTTATTTTATTTTTCAGCATTTTAGTTGGTTTTTATTTTTCTAGTTTAAAACCTTTTTCTAAACTTTTGATTTGATTAGACGTTGAAGATAAACCGGTATTAAAAGCTCTTGTGTCCTTGGATGACCTCGGTATCTTGCCAACACTATACTACGCTCACGATGGGTGCACTTGCCCATATGTGTGTTTGGTGTTAGTAAAATATCGTGTTTTATAAATTTAAAACTTGACTAACGTGTAAAAAGGGCTTAAGAATATACATAATAACCTATAACACACTGCACGCATCAAGTTTTTGGAGCCGTTGCCGGGAACACAAGGATTTTAAGAAAGTTAGGAATCAACGGCCTAATCGTTTTTTCTAATTTTTCTGTTTTTTTAGGATTTTCTTAAATTTTCAGCTTCTGCAGAACTCAGCACGGGCCGTGCCCGCTGAACACGCCCCATGCCCAATCTTTGGAACTGGCAATCCTATTTTAAGTCAGACAGTAAGCTGAACATGGGACCGTGCCTACTCAACACGCCCCGTGCCCAAGTTTCAGTTACTGAAAACAGAACCGTAAGATCCCGACGGTTGGTAATTTCTGACACAAACATGAGTGATATTGATATTTTTTTACTTTTGGCACTCTTATGGTACGTGGTGTCAAATATGTGGTGGCTCCCATAAAGATTTAGAATGTTATTTTCTAAATTATAAGCCCCATTATATAGACCCATTATTTTCCTATACCCTTAAGAGGGGCGAAAGTAAAAATAACCCCTATCCTCTCCCTCGAATGCTCTCATCCGGATCTTATAGGAGAAATGCTTCTTGATGAACTATTTCAATTGGAAGATCTAATTCTTAATTGGTTAAAAGAACTTAAGATGGATTTCAATAATTCATCTCAAGACGATACCCAAGAAGAATTGTTGGGATCACATTCGAATAAAAACAACTTCGTTGTTCCCGATATTACCTCTAACTCTAGCGAAGACGTGGGCGATAGTCGTCCCTGTGTCGATTGTGCCGTGAAGGACTCTCCATCGACTTCGTTTGGTGCATACATAGACCTGAGCGATTCAGCATACACCTTCTTTAACAAGAGCCCGGGAAAGGGTTGGATTTGTCCACCTACATTTAGCATAGGAATCACCCTTACCGATAACCTCTTGCGTTCTCATCTTAATCTAGAGCAATTAAGGTATCTTAGGCACTTTGGGGTTGTTCCATCCAGTAAGGAACCACCCGATCCGGATGAATTCCTTAGAAATAGACGAAACTTCATAAACAGCCTCAAGACACGGGGCCGTGTCCAGGTCAACACGCCCCCGTGTCCACCAAAAGATTCCCGTCTGATTTCGTGTCAGAATATGGACAAATTGTGTCAGGATCTTGCCTGCACACAGGGCCGTGTCCAGCCGACACGGGGCCGTGTGCAGCATACTGTCGTTTTCTATAAATGCAGCCAAGAATCCTGCACATTTGGACCATTCCAGGGACAGAGATTTGGGAGAATCTTCTCACATACCATCCAAGGTATTTTCTAAAAGAAGTTTCTCAACAACCTTCTTGTCCTTTCCTCTTTTATCCACTTTCATCTTCTTCAGTTTTTCCTTAATACTTCCATTAGAGCTTGAAATCTCCATAATTTCAAGCTTTATTGAGATGTTTGTTAGATTTTTATTCATGGAATCTTGTTAAACATAAGTTCTACAACAATGTTTTAAGTTGTTTCTGCTTAAAAACGTTTTAAAAATCACGAAAACAAATTAAAACTCCATGATTTCTTGTTCCAAAAATCTGCAGACATCTGGACACGGGGCCGTGTTCATCGAACACGGGGCCGTGTCCGAGGTACTGCTCCCACAAAATTGAACTCTTTTCGGTATGTTTTCTCAGAATGGCAAGCAGAACTAGCGGAACATCTTCATCGCACTCCAGAAACAACCGACAAGGGAGAAGATCATCAATGGTTGAAGACTCTCTTGTAAACTACGTCTACGCCTTAAGGGAGGCCATTGATGAGATGACGGGGGTGGAAGAAGCATTGGTCGACCGTATTAATCATTTGATGGTGGGACTAGAGGGATGTCTTCGAGAGGTCAACCTTTTGCACCAAAGGTTGAACATTCTTGCCTCTCCTCCTTTGGTGCCAATTATCACCCAAAGGGAATGGAATGTGATACCGGAAGTCATCATTCCGGCCGAATGGTACGCCATACATTCAGAACCCCCTCGAGACATACTACAAGGGGTTCTGGTTGGTGTCACTCCCCCTCCACAAGATGTTAAGGAAAATGAAGCCACCTTCTTCCTCCCAAGAGAGATAGAAGAATGGCTTTAACAACATCTAGGAAACACCCCTCGGCTCGGAGTTCTACAAAGCTTTTAGATACCGGAAAACTATTTCCGGAATTTTGGTTCTTATTGTTAAAGTGGAGCTCCTTAGGATGATTTTATGTATCACTTGACCTTTCTAATTTAGGAACCTTATCTTTTATTTTTCTACATTGTTTTCAATTTTCTAGGACTATTATGTAATTTTCTCTATTTAATGAAATGACGGGTTTTAGTTGAATTGGTGTTTGGATGATGTTGTAATGGGTAAAACACACTCGGGATGGTGAAGGATACCAAAGGAACGTGAACCAGCACCCCATGCACAAAAACAGCGCCACCCGACAAATTTTTCTTCATTACAGCAAGTTCAGCACGGGGCCGTGCTCACCCAACACGCCTCGTGCTTAGCCGTCTGCAGAAAATACCCAGTTCAGGTAACTGGACACGGGCCGTGTTCACCCAACACGCCCCCGTGCCCAGGCTTCTGTTTCTTTTTACTCAATTTTGTTATTGGCGATCTGAACACGGGGCCGTGCCCGGACACCACGGGGCCGTGTCCAGACGCCCAGTAACATAAATTTTTGCTTTTTCACACCTTTTTACACATTCAATCAACCTAAAAACTTATTTTTGGGACACATTGAGGACAATGTGTAATTTAAGTGTGGGGGGGGGGGGGATGCTAAAACCTTGAATCTTGCAAGTCCTAATTACAAGCCTTACACAAAACTCTATTGGAACCGCTAATCACCCCAATTTTTTTTTTCAAAAATTTTTCAATTTTTTTACTTGTCTAGGTTTAACTTGGGAATTTCAAATTCTGAAAAGGTTATATTTTTACAAATTTACAACCAATAGCGTCGTGATAAAAAGAACCAACATAAGAAACTTATGAAATGGCATGACAAGTTTAGTTAAAATTTGATTATATATACTTGATCACATAAAAACCCATTCCCACAAAAAGTGAGTTTTGAGCCTTTATTGAGCATACAAATACATATCTTTAAACTAATTGCTCATTTTTCGTTTCTTGTGTGAATAGTTGCTTGGTTCTTACGACTCTAGAACTTGCCACGACGATACATTCCTGTTCCTTACCAACTTAAACCCGAGTAAGTAAATGACAGAGGCATTAGGACTAACCCTTTTTATTTCTACACCATTATTTTTCTTTTTTTTACCACTTACCCAAAATCCCCCTAGTTAACCCCTTTGAGCCTAAACCTTTTCATTTCTTAACCCAAAAACGAACACCCTTTTACCCACCAAAACCCTTTTTATTTTTAACCCTTTGTTTTAGTAACAAGCTCGGTTTTTCTCATGACTTTGAATAAAAAAAATCTTTGAATGATGTGGATGAAGCAAAAGGAAATAAACAAACAAGTTTATA
Source organism: Helianthus tuberosus (assembly GCA_030545235.1). Classification (NCBI taxonomy): domain Eukaryota; kingdom Viridiplantae; phylum Streptophyta; class Magnoliopsida; order Asterales; family Asteraceae; genus Helianthus; species Helianthus tuberosus. The sequence continues at coordinate 63,646,748 of CM060451.1, read as the reverse complement.
AAAAATAACTTTGTTTGAATAACAAGCTTCATCAAAATAAAAAAAATTACAAAAATAGCAAGTATTACGAAAACCGATGCTTTTACGCCTTTCGCCCTTTTCTACTAACCACTAACCCAACCACCTACCTTTAACCCAAGCCTAACCCTTCACCCCAAAAGTCCTCTTGATATTTACAAAGGTGTATAGTTAAAAAGGAGGAGGATTGATTGCTTGGCAAGCTTATAGTAGGAATAAGTTCCATGCCGCTCTCGAGCGATTCACTAAAATACATCTTCGGCCGAGTGTTGAGTGATCCCCCGTGAGGGATGTGAACTTGTATATAAGTGAAATTTTAAAAAGGCATGTTATGCCCTAATAAGTAATTTATCTTATGTATGTTTTAAATAAATCATGATGAATAGGATTGTAAATAAATAAAAACAAAACTTAATAAAGAATCTTGGAAATCCCGACACTCTATGACAAGCCCAAAAACCTTCTCTTCTACCAATTCCATTTGGGAGTGTAAAGCTACATTATAAAGAGTTTTGCTTGAGGACAAGCAAAGATTCAAGTGTGAGGGTATTTGATGTGTGCAAAATGCAACATATAAATTACATCAAATGTGGCATAAAACTAACCCTTTTTTAGTACTAATGTTGGAAAAAATGTGTTTTTGTCTTCCTTTTGTATTTTCAGGATTAAATGAGCTCAAATGAACAAAAGAAGCAAAAAGGCAGCTAAATCTAACATAAATACAAGAAAAGGATCAAACGTGGCATGCCCGACCCCCCGACAGCATCTTCCCAAGCAAAAACAAGAGAACAGAAGGCTGAACACGCCCCGTGTTCAGTGAACACGGGGGCGTGCCCAAGTGTCTGCAGAAAAGACAAAGCTGTAGAAGCTTCTATCACCCACCACGGGGGCGTGCCCACCGGACACGGGGCCGTGGTCAACTCTAAGATTCGCAGAATCTGGGGAAATTTTGATAGTACAGATACGCTTCTGCACACAGGGTCGTGCCCAGCGGACACGGGGGTGTGGCCAACTAATGCAGACAAGATGCAATTAATGAAGAAAGAGAAGGAGGGTGGACACGGGGCCGTGCCCAATGGACACGGGGCCGTGCCCGAGCGTCTGTTCAGGCTATAAATAGGGGTGCTTGGCTCATTTGCAAACCATCCCTTGGCACACCACCTCTCTCACACTTCACCCACCACCCACCACCATCACAATACCATCATCCATCATAGAGTGTGTGAGTCGTCTCGGGATCCAAGATTGATCGTAAGAGTTCTTGACAATCAAAGGCCATGTTTGCCTAAGTCTTTTACATCACTTGGTGAAGACAAGTGTCTAGTGTAATACTTTTTATTTTTAATCTTTTCGCACTTTTTATTTGGTTATGTATTAATGACTTTAATAACTAGTTTCTTATGTTGAAGGTGATTCTTCCTTATCGTTTGTCCGTGGTGTCTTGGCATTATTTTACTGTGTATATAAAATAAAAGATTTTCACCTTTCATATCTCCACGGTCTATATGGAGATATGTTGGCTACGTGGTCGGGGGTTAAGGGAACGGTTTGGTAAGAGTTTTGCCTTGTTCAGTGTATAGATCCTGCAAGGACCTGGGTCAAATTTAGTAGGACCTCCTTCAATACCCACCGGTATTGGATGGCGGGGGTCCAAACTCTTTGATCCCCTCATATGTAAGCTACTATTAAAACTTTAACCCGGCTACTTAGGACTGTATCCCTGCTGACTCAGACTACTTAGCCGAGGGTAACGTCACCTTCAAAAGAGGGGCCTACCACATTGTGCATTAATAACTTAATTAATTATCTTTCAATAATCTTTAGGATTGTATCCTTGCTGACTCAAACTACTGGGTTGAGGGTAACGTCACCTTCAAAAGAGGGGCATACTACAATAACTAAGATAATCTCTTAAAAAGTGCAAAAGTGCGGAAATAATCAAAGGTTACACTACACACGAGTCGGAGCCAAGTGATTCATCTTGTCTATCTGTTTTTATTTTATTTTATTTTTCAGCATTTTAGTTAGTTTTTATTTTTCTAGTTTAAAACCCTTTTCTAAACTTTTGATTTGATTAGACGTTGAAGATAAACCGGTATTAAAAGCTCTTGTGTCCTTGGACGACCTCGGTATCTTGCCAACACTATACTACGCTCACGATGGGTGCACTTGCCCATATGTGTGTTTGGTGTTAGTAAAATATCGTGTTTTATAAATTTAAAACTTGACTAACGTGTAAAAAGGGCTTAAAGATATACATAAAAACCTATAACACACCGCATGCATCATTCAGCCAAATTTAGTTTTTGTCCCGTTTAAATTTACAGTTTTGCCATTAGTTTTGTTTTTTCCCCTCTTAGCCAAATTACGATTTGCACTCCGTTCAAATTTACAGTTTTGCCACTGTTTTTTTCCGGTAATAGTGCAAGGCAGCTGCAAGTTGCCTGGCACTTCCCCATTCGTCCAGCCGAATTACAATTTTGCCCCGTATAAATTTACAGTTTTGCCATTGGTTTTGTTTTTTTCCTCCCAGCGAAATTACGATTTAGCCCTCCGTTCAAATTTACCATTTTGCCATTGTTTTTATTTTTTTCCTAACATATTACGATTTTGGTCCTGTGTAAAATTATAGTCATACGATCGTTTTAGTTTTTTTTTTCCAAACTATGGTAGTGTTTTCTTTTAATTGTTTACTTGGGAATGTAGGAACTCTTAGTAATAAATTGTTGGAAGTGATAGATGCACTTAAAAGACGTAGAGTACAGATAGCATGCCTTAAGGAGACTAGGTGGAAAGGACATAGAGCAGAAGAGTTCAATGGGTACATGTTGTTGTATTCCGGGTCGGATGGGGCCAAAAACGGGGTAGGATTTTTGGTGTCTATAGAATTGCATAAGAATGTAATTGAGGTGATACGACACAATGATAGAATTATGGTGTTAAGGTTAGTATTAGGTGAACAAGTAGTGACAGTGGTATGGGCATATGCACCGCAAGTGGGACTAGGAGACCAAGAGAAAAGAGAGTTCTGGGATTGTCTAGATGTAGTAGTAATGGCCATACATAGGGAGGATAAAATTTTTATAGGAGGAGATTTTAATGGGCACATTGGTAAGGATCGGGATGGCTTTGAGTTGGTACATGGGGGTTTTGGTTTCGGTGATAGGAATGACCCTGGTAGAGACCTTTTAGACTTTGCGGCAGCTCATGGCCTAGGTATTATAAACTCGTTCTTTAGGAAGAGAGAATCTCATTTGGTCACTTTCAGTAGCGGAGGACGTAACACGCAAATCGACTATCTTTTAATGAGGCAGGTAGATTGGCAGATGTGTATGGACTGCAAGGTTATACCAAGGGAGACTACAGAGGCTCAACACCATTTGCTAGTAGCAGATATAGCCCTAAAAGTAAGGCTAACTGAGGGGGAGAGGAAAACCAGACCTAGGATCCGTTGGGGAAACTTGAAGGGAGAAAAAATTATGATGTTTAGAGAGATAAAGTTAACTCGATGACATCGATGCAACTAGGTGACGACGCAAACCGGATGTGGGAGGCTATGGCGACTACGATCACTACAGTGGCGAATGAGACGCTAGGGGTCACAACAGGAAAGACTAGTGGTCATAAGGAGTCCTGGTGGTGGAATGAAGACGTGCATACCAAAATAAAGGATAAGCAACAGAGTTTTAGAGACCTTTTGAGGTGCACAGATGAGGAGGAACGGCTGAGGGTAAGGGAGATATACAAGAAGGTGAAAAGGGAAGCGAAAAAGGCGGTGACCGAGGCAAAAAACACAGCCTATAACAAATGTATGAACGTTTGGAAAGGAAAGAGGGGGAGCATGATATGTTTACGATTTCCAAAGCTAGGGAGCGAAGAAGACAAGATCTAGGAGTAGTAAAGTTTATCAAAGGAGAGGATGGACGTGTTTTAGTCAAGGCACATGACATTAAGTTGATATGGCAAACCTACTTCCATAATCTTTTCAACCATGGTAGGGCATATCAACAAGATAGCAGCAATCCCAGGATTCAAAGGCGACAACAGAATAATTGCTACTGCAGGAGGATCACACATGACGAGGTGAGGATGGCACTTATGAAGATGGGAAGAGGAAAGGCAGTGGGTTTGGACAACATACCGATTGAGATGTGGAAGTGTTTGGGGGAAGAAGAAGTCCGATGGTTAACACTTTTGTTCAATTGTATTTTCAAGACTGGAAAAATGCCAGATCAGTTGAGGAGTAGCGTCGTGGTGCCTTTATACAAGAATAATGGAGATGCTCAATGTTGTGGGAACTACATAGGAATCAAACTGCTAAGTCACACTACGAAGCTCTAGGAGAGGGTAATTGAAACTAGAATTAGAAGAGAAACTCAGGTTTCAGTAAACCAATTTGGATTCATGAAAGGGAGGTCAACTACAGAAGCGATACATATTCTAAGGAGGTTGATGGAAAAATATAGAGCAAAGAAGCAAGATTTACATATGGTGTTTATCGACTTGGAAAAGGCATATGACACTGTCACACGACAACTGATTTGGGATAGTTTGGAGGGTCGAGGGCTACCGGGGAAATATATAGACATAATTAAGGATACATACGATAGAACAGAAACTAGTGTCCGCGCGCCTGTAGGAGATACAAACTTCTTTCCTGTGGAGGTAAGGGGTCTGCGTTGAGCCCTTTTCTTTTTGCGGTTGTCTTGGATGAGTTGTCCAAGTTGATTCAGGAGACAGTTCCATGGTGCATGCTTTTTGCAGACGATATTGTGTTTATTGTAGAGACTAAACAGTGCCTGAACGCGAGGGTAGAGGAGTGGCGAGTAGCTTTAGAGGGCAAGGGCCTAAGGATTAGTCAATCTAAGACTGAGTATCTACATTGTGATTTCAGTGGTGTAGCCGACGACGATGACACCCAAATCACCATTGAGGATCAATTGGTCCCGCAGGTAACTAGATTTAAGTATATGGGGTCGTTTGTACAAAGAGATTGTGACAACTGTCAAAAATTCAGGTATCCGTACAATTAATTAACCATGATTAGTGCTTAATGACTGTGGTGAATTACAATTAACTGCTTCCTGATTACTGCATTATATTTACATGTGCATCACATAATGCATAATGTCATATCATTACTGCATGCAAACATATTGACATAAATGATGCACAAAGCACAGTAAACGGATAAATCAGCAAATGCTGACAAAACTCAGCACATAGACAGATAGTGTTTTGAGACCCAGTATGAGCCAGAAACTAAGTACTACACTAGTATAGAGTGTAGGAAAGTAAGGATCACAAAACTGCCTTTCTAGTGATAGTTTAAGTGCCGGAAAGTGCCTAAAACTCACCCAAAGTGCTGAATTCAGCAAAATTAAGCATAAATAAGCATTTTAACATACTTATATTATGCAGAAATATGGTAAAATGGTCCTGAATGCTTTCCTAAGTGTTGGGAATTAAAAGTGTCACAAAAGGGTACATAAAGAACACTAAATTGCAAAGTTTAGCACTTTAACGAATCAGTATCTTACCAAACAACCGGACACTACCCGAAACACCAAATTTACACTAGAAGCATTGTTTTAACATATCCATGCTAGTTATGATCCCCGAACATCATAACACCTCCTAAAAATATCTAATAACTGGAACACGTAACCGATACTTGAATTTAAACTAGTATGTAACTAAATGGTTAGCACCTAAGCTAGACCCCCCCACCTAGTGGACGGCCCATACATGGCCCCCACACTTTGATTTTGTTTCAATTAAATATAAGATCTTGTTGATGCTTTTAGTGACATATTACAGATAAGATAACACATGAACTTGGTTATAAGAAGAACATGAAGGGTCCTAATCTCATTTCTCACAACACACTTGATCTTCTTCTTCACCCTTGGGAGCTGTCGACCGTAACTCACCACACCCACACTCACCATCAATCATTCATCTTCATACATTCCACATACACACAAGGGTGCTAGAGATCATACAAAGGAGCTTGGTGGCTTTGGATCTTGAAGGACCTCTCTTGTTAGCTTTTATCCACTTCATTTCTACACTTGAATCATCCCTAGCCTTGAGCTAGTGGTAAGATCCTTGCACACTCCATTTTACTTCTATTTTAGTAGGTTAAAAGATGTTACAAGTAACTAATCTTGAAGAACACTAAAGATCATGAGAAGTAAATATGAACATAAGCTTAAAATGTGAAGTAATCTTGATGCACATGAGTCGTTATGCTTGTTGATCATTGATTGTTTATAGAAATGATGTTGATCATCATATGATCTTGCTAGATCATGATTAAAAACATAATCTAGCAAGATGTGAGAATAGAAATTGTTGTAGGATGATGGATCATCCACACATAAAGCATGAACTTGAAAGAAACATAATGTTTTCTTGTAAAGTAATGATCAAAGTATATTGTTAATCTTGTAGATCTAAATATTTCATGGATTATTCTAAAGAAACCAAGCTAGAAACATAAGTTTTGTTAAAACTTGGTTCTTACATAAACTAATCTCATTTTTGGTGGATAAACAAGTGTAGAAACACTTGTGTAACAAGAAAATTTCATAAAGAAACACTTTTATAAAACATGATTACAAGTTGTAAATGTTTTGGTCAAAAATTACCTAAGCAATTTAGTGATCAAATTAGTTAAGTGTGGTAGTGTGCTAAGAATGTATATTGAAAATATGCTGAGTTGGTTGTTTGCAAAAATAGTATTCAGGATATAGCTCAGGATATTGAGCTATATTTACAATCAAACAATGAGCAAAAAGTAAAGGGTGACACGAGATGTACGAGGAAAGCCCTTGATCAATCTAGATCGCCGGCATAAAACCTCGGGAGCTGACAATCGCAGCTGCCTTGTTCTTCTTATTACTTCAAATGTCAGGATACAGTGCAGGATATTGATCAGATCGCTACTAAGTGTTACAATGCTTTTTGTGAAAGTGAGAGTTGCAAGAGAGTCGAAGTGTTTGAGAGCAGTGAGTTTTGTGTGTCCTATTCGATCTGATATATCCGTCTATTTATAGCTAAGAAATGAAAACAAAATCTCCTATAAAAGGGGGATGCCTTCGAATATTCCTTAGTTAACGTTGGAGACCAAGTAAAGCGGCTTCAACGTCTTTCTTTGAACTACTTAGACCGAGTCTTCTGGCGAAAAGGTTCTCATGAACGTTGCAAGCTTGGACTCGTACTCCTGCACATAATCCATTAGTGATCCTCAGGATACCATCCAGGATGTTACCAATATCCTGAGTTAGCATCCTGAGAATGAACATTTATCATTGTTATGGGTGATTTTCTGCTATATATATCCTGGCCGATATGCTGACTTTGTTTGTTTTATTGTGACCAGGATGCTGGATCAGGATATTGGTAACATCCTGATACGATATCCTGGTAGTAACTAATTAACTTACGTACAGATTATTGGAACAAGTCTCTAACGTTCAAGAGGACTTCTTCTCCTCAAGACTCGGGCAAATCAGTTGGATTATGGACGTTGAAGCTGGAAGACGTGGACTACAACGTCCACATATGGAATATTCGCCGAATCCCGGAATAATAGGATAGTTAGTTGGTTTCTTTTTACTATAAAAAGGATTGATCGGATCAGATTAGGGACACAATCTTTCGCACACTCTTTCTCTCTAACTGCAAACAATCACTACACACTTACACTTGTATTCAAATTACATTGTAACACTTAGTGGATCCGCATCATACCCTGCACTGTATCCTGACATTTGAAGCAATAAGAAGAACAAGGCAGCTGCGATTGTCAGCTCCCGAGGTTTTGTGCCGGCGATCTTGATTGATCAAGGGCTTTCCTCGTACATCCTGTGTCACCCTTTACATTTTTGCTCATTGTTTGATCATAGATACAGCTCAATATCCTGAGCCGTATCCTGAAAACTGTTTTTGTAAACAACTAAACCAACATATTTTCAACACACATTTTTAGCACACTACCTCACTTAACTAATTTGATCACTTAATTTCTTCGGTAATTTTTGACAAAAACAATTTGCTGTCCACCGTGGGGCAAGTGGTGCTACTTCTACTAAAAGTCTTTGCAAAATCGTTACTTGGTTTTCTATTTTCAAAACTTTTTGCTACACTATTTTCAATGGCCTCGAGATCAAACATGAGCTCTTCCACCGTGTCTGCTACAACCTCTGCAACAATTGGTTCGGTGCTTCCATCACCTCCTCCGAGAACGCAAGCCTCTTCACAAGGAACTGAAATTCATGTGGCTCAGGATGTTATCCCCACTCGCAATATCCAGGGATCTGGTCCTGTTTTGGCTTCTAATGAAGAAATTCTAAATTTGTTTGGTAGTGTACAGGAACAGATGAGGCAGCGGCAGGAAACTAATCAGATGCTGATGAGAGAGATACAACTCTTGAAATCCAGCTCAAGTAGGCCTGCTGAAGATACTGTCACTCCCTTGCAACCTAGGGCTTTGAACTTCAGTTCAGCAGTTTATGCTGAGGATAACCGGGGGAATATTGTGCCTAGCCATTCCCAGAATCATAATCCTGCGATACCCTCTTCAGTCAGAGTGTCGACTGTGAGAAGCTCAGGATATGCTTCAGGATATGGCCAGAATCCTCAGACTGGTAATGTATCTAATAATAATAATACTCTTGCTACTAATGGTGTTGGATCTTTGCAGGATGCAGGTATGACATCAGCATTTTCCAGGGAGCTTCAAAAACTAAAGGACATGATATCCAGTGTACCTAGCGTGGTCCAACCAATTCCAGAAGTATCCCAAGACAACCACAGGATATCACGGTTCACGTATCCCATCTGTGATGCTGAAATCCCAAAAAGATTTCAGATCCCTACCATGAAACTCTATGACGGAACTACGGATCCAGAGGAGCATATTGCCCAGTATAGGGAAAGGATGGAAATCAACCCTATTCCTTCGGATCTCAAAGAAGCATGCCTATGCAAAGGCTTTGGTTTTACCTTAACAGGATCAGCCTTAATGTAGGATCGACTTGTGACCCAAACGAGTCGTTCAGAAGAGTTCTTATCTATACGAAAGGCGGAAACAGACGTATAGACTGTGAAACAGCTTGATTATCACTTTAAACGTCTTGTATATTGATATAACACTGTTTACAATAAGTAGACAAACCGGCAGCACCTCGGTATCACACTCTAATTCCGTTTCAAATGAAAAGACCACTAGCCTATTTATAGCTAACTAATTTCGTTTGAAACTATCCCATGTACTTTCAAACGAAATTACATAACATCATTACAAACGAAATTACCAAATGACAATTCAAACGAAATTAAAATTTGTTTCATGTGTGCATTGTATTTCATGTGATGTTGCACTTTCATGATGTCAAATTGTGATGTCACTTGTATGATTTCATCATTCTTGATGATGACATCATGCTTGTTCAGATCCGCAACAAATCCAAGACTCGATATAAGACGAAGTCGACAGATGTATGCACCAACAGACTCCCCCTCAGATGTTGACGAGTCTTAAGTGTCGAGTCTTCACAATCTTCAGTCTTTATCAGTCTTTGGGCTCTCAGAATCTCAATCTGACTCTTGCCTCACTCTAACATTCTTCAACTAATCTCCTCCTCGGATGATGTAACTCTCTCTTGTAATTTTCATGAGCAGCTGGCTCTAGCAACTTCTGACTTTCTTTCTCTAACAAACTCCCCCTCAACTTGTACTGGGATCGTAGTCTGGCTTTCACAGGATCAGGATCGTGACCTGACTCTCTGTCTGCCCAGGGTCAGAAACCAGGCTATCCTGCACATCCTTAACCTCAAAATAAGATTTACAAATATAACAAAATTTAATCTTTGATTACCACTTGTAAAAACATCATTCATTTTCAGAACAATTTACTTTCAATAGACTCCTTTTCACTTAAAAACTTTTCAATCACACTCTCCCAAACCTGTTCTTCATGTTTAGCACTTAGAATTTTGAAAATTAGCTTTTCAACATCAGATGTCTAAAATCTTTTTGAATTTTTCAAAATTTTTGCTAAAACACACTGAAAATCTTTTTGGAATTTTGTTTTGAAAGAAATACAATAACGAAATATTTACAAGCAATATTTTTTGTGAGTTTGTGTAAGAGGATCATATCAGTTTAATGAGACAAATCACCAACACCGTTAAGTTTTAAACATTTTAAGTTCTAAACAATTCACTTAGATTGTCAGTATACTGATCCACTTAAATTCTCACACAAAGTTCAACTGTTCCGAGATACGAGATTAATGTCTTTAGCACTTAAACTTATTCACGTGTCCCACCTCAGAATATACTCCCGTATCCAGATCCCAATATTCAGTCTTACAGGTGAGTATACCTAGATGATATCTGTAAGGGGTTAATTGCGAAACCGTGAGAGCTCAGGTCAGAACTTCCGTTCAGCAGAGAGATGACGGCTCAATTTTAGGTGGGTCCCCTTTTACAACAGCACATGATTTGCATTTTGCAATGTTTTATTATTTTTTATGCTGAGGGGAGGCTATATTTCAAGGAAGCGTAAAGTATTCTCTGGGGACTAGGCCATTGCTTCCGCAAAATCAGAAGTCCCGGGATAATACCCCAGATATCACTAAGCATAAAGACCTAGTATCTCAGAAAGAGGGGTCCTTCAAACAAGATTTCGGGGGTTACCCATATATCCGAGAGATGTTACCCATGATATAAGCCAGTTTGAATTTAGGTTTATATCTCGTCACAATCTACTAAATGTGCAAAAACCTACTGGCACATCATCAGTGAGACCATTTATCACATTTTTCTTTCCAAATCTTTAGCATGCTGTGATCGTCCACTGATGTACTATCATTTCCTCTTTAATACAACAAAACTCATTTTGAATTTTATCATGTTTTTGACTTTTTCAAATTTTCTAATGTTTTTGGATTTTCTGAAATTTTTACTCCCCCTAAAATGCAAACACATTTTAGGAAATTTGAAAACAAACTATACAAGCAAAATGACAACTGATATCAAATCACTTCAAATCGCCATCCACTTGGCAAAAACAATCAGAACTCCCCCTTTCAACAAACTATTTTTCCCATTGTGATTTCAAAACACTTAAGTTTGTTTTAATCAAATGGTTTTTCCGGACAATAAGTTTCGTTGATTTTATACACCACTTGTAGGTAAGGGGTTCATCACATTGTTTCTTAATCATTTGTAGAAAAACAAGTACAATTTAATGTCCTTGATTTACCACTTGAAAGTGAAAACCTTCTTCAACCTCTTGTAGGTTCACTTATCAACCAAAACCACTTGTAAATCAAAATATAACAATATTAAAATATCACCTCTAAATTTACCAAACAAACCTATTCAAGAATGATGCCGATTCCTGCTCCACGCTTACCAACCTGGGAGCTCCGGCAAGTCCGGATTTTTAGTTAGGAAATACTTTCCCCCAAGCCTGACCTGTCTTGGGAGATTCTGGTACACATCTATCCCACCAACATTTTGATTTATAAAAATCTTTTGCACTTTTAACCTTCCCATCAACCATCTTCCCGAAAATATGTTTAACTTTGCCATTAAACGCCTTTTCAGCATCAAATTCTTTGTTATCGGCAAAGAATTGACCTGAAATTTCAGTTTTACCTACTTTCAACCTCAAATTTTCCTTAGACAACTTGGGAAAATTTTCATCGTTCACCTCAGGAATGGAATTAACAACCTTTTTCTCAACAGATGACTCCTCTGATTTTATGGAATCAGATTCATTGTCAGAACTACTTTCAGATTTTACAACCCATTTTTGTTTGTTTAAATCAACTCTTCTTTTGTAAAAATGTTTTGAACTTTCACCTTCTTCGGAAGTTGAATTTTCAAACACTTTAGATTTCACAGTTGATTGTTTCTTCTCTGATTTTGAGTCAGAAGTAACTCCCTATTTTGTATTGTTGGACTGTTGGCAATTCCAAGCAATATGTCCAACTTTTTGGCATTTAAAACAGGTTCTTCTGTCAACTCTTGGACCAAATTTCTTCACATTCTTCTTTACTTGAGCAAGAAACTCTTGATTTGATTGTTTCCAGAATGGTTTCTTCTGCTCATCTTCAGAACTTCCTCCTGCAACAAATGTTGTTTTTGGTTTATAATTTTTCTCATTTTTATAATTTTCTGAAGAACTAAAACCAAGACCTTTCTTTTTGAAATTACTGTTATGGTTTGGTTTCTTTTGAAAACCATAACCAGAACCGTAACCCTTTTTCTTGTTCAATCTCGGTTGAACTCTTGAAGTGTACTTTTTAGGTTTTTCATGAAGATTTAAATTTTTTTATTTCAGAAATATTAATTTCTGTTAATTTGAAAACCTGTTTGATCATTTCAGTTTTGACACTTCTTATTGGAAATTCCTCATCAGAATATAATTTGTCTGAATCATTCAAAGTATAAGCCACTTTGATTGATCCGTCATTCAAAATAGATTTTGAAAATAGGAATTCTTTATTGTAGACCCCTTTAACCGGTGAACTCGGACTCTTTTCTGATGAACTCGAACTTTCAGACTTAGACTCCGGTTTTGACTCTTCATCCATATCCAACACCTGATCGACCACTTTCTTTAATAACTCAGACTCATGATCAGTGTCAGACGATGTGAATGTGACATCAATATTGTCTGGTAATTCATCAATGATTTCAGACTTTAACTTGATGTTGACTGCCTTTTTTAGACGCTCCTCGTTAGGATTCCTGGGAGAATAACTTTCATGGATCGGGGGCGGACATCTGTTATACTTGACACTTTGTTTCTTACCAGTATCAGTATCTTCAGTCTTTTTCTCCATGAATGCTTCAAGACCTGCAACAGTAGGATAAACACGATCAATCAAATAATCACATGTTGTATAACTCAACAACAAACGTTTAATCCTTTCACTCTCAATCTTTTCAAGTTCCAACTCCTGCTTCAGCTTAGCACAATCTTCAATATACTCGTTGATGACCTTTTGCTTTGTCATTAAAGTTGCATTCATCCTCATCTGAGCAGTTTCAACTTCTAAATTTGTATTTTTCAGACCATCAACTGTTCTGTTCAGAACATCATACGATTCTTTCACATACTTCACATCACACAACAAGTCTTCTTTAATCTTCTCCAAATCAGTAATCTTCTTATTTCTCCTCACAAACTTTGCAAGATTCTAAACACTTCAAACATGGTTTTTCAACTTCAACCACTTTTTCAATTATCTTTTCAACCTCGACGATTTTCTCAACTTCAACGATTTTTTCTATCTCGACGAGTTTCTCTACTTCGACAAGTTTTTCAACTTCTACTATTTTTTCGACTTCAACAATTTTCTCTACAATCTTTTCAACCACTGATTCTTCAGATTCTATTTCAGCTTTCTGTCCCTCAGTTCCTTTGTTGAACTTTCTTCAACTTCTGCTTTCTCAGTTTCTACTTTTGCTTCTAACTCATGTTCTTCAATTTTCTGAATAAACTGTGCCAGATTCATATTTTCAGTTTTTCTCATATGTTTTACAATTAACAGATAAGTTCCCCATTTTTGCTGTGGTAATGTATCAGCAAGTTTATCAACCCATTCATCATCATCTTTCTTAATGTCCAATCTTCCTATTTCCAAGACTAAATGACAATGTCTATCAATGGTCATCTTTGTTGTTTCATAGTCAAAAGCTACAAACATGTCAAATGACTTCTTCAACAGCGCCTCTTCCATGTTTAGGAAAATTGTTCACAATAACTGATTTTTCAAGCAAGCTGAGTTTGAAACGAACTGATTTGATGCGAACTGGTTCTCCTCGTGAAATATCTGTAATCACCTGGAATCACCGGGAGATACAAAAACAAATGATCAGTTTAAACGAACTGAATATGTGAACGTGTGTGTTGATGAAATCAATCTAAGATTGGTGTCGAAGATTTGCGGACACTTTCCAATGTTGTTCGAGTGAAATCACTGAATGAATGAGCTTGATAGGAATGAAATAGATTCAATTGGGCCTTTGAATGATTTGGGCCGTGCACTTTAATATGTTGTAAACCTTGGGCTGACAACACTTTATGACTTCAAACTTGATTGGGCCGTTTGTATATGATCAACTCACATGCACAACTGACATATTTCATGCACACACTAATAAATGATGGTCGACAATACTGTTTTGATATGATTGTAATTGTGCCGTTCAATGTTAATCACGTGATGAACTCATATATTCAATTTTATTGGACCTTTATATCCACTAAGCCGACATCTCATTTAATACATCTCACATGCAGCACTAAACAGACTGATATCTATTAAATGCTTATGCAGACCTGGGCCGACAACTGCTTAATCAACTACACATGGTTCGATGAAATGTTTCACGCGAAATTAAGTATTTTCAGACAAAACACAGTAATTCCGCACGAGATTAAGGACCTTTCAAACGGAATTAAAAATTTTCAAACGGAATTATGTGTTTTCAAACGGAATTAAGATTTTTCAAGCGGAATTATGTTTTTAAAACGAAATTAAGATTTTTCAAACGGAATTAGGATTTTTCAAACGGAATTAGCTTATTTCGTGCGGAATTAAGCTAACGTCACACGATTTCGAACACAAAATCTAAAATTCCTCTCAAACGGCTAGGAATTCGGATCTGAAACTTTGTAGGGTTGTAGATTAGGTGTTTTCGCACAACATATCAAAAACTCAGCCGATTTGGACCGTAGAAACCCGTTTAATTTTGAAAAGAAGGTGTAGAAGTCATAAATTGTGATGAAAACAGGCTGTTTTGGTATGAACTCCTCGTCCTGAGCTCTGATACCACTTGTAGGATCGATTTGTGACCCAAACGAGTCGTTCAGAAGAGTTCTTATCTATACGAAAGGCGGAAACATACGTATAGACTGTGAAACAACTTGATTATCACTTTAAACGTCTTGTATATTGATATAACACTGTTTACAATCAGTAGACAAACCGGCAGCACCTCGGTATCACACTCTAATTCCGTTTCAAATGAAAAGACCACTAGCCTATTTATAGCTAACTAATTTCATTTGAAACTATCCCATGTACTTTCAAACGAAATTACATAACATCATTACAAACGAAATTACCAAATGACAATTCAAACGAAATTAAAATTTGTTTCATGTGTGCATTGTATTTCGTGTGATGTTGCACTTTCATGATGTCAAATTGTGATGTCACTTGTATGATGTCATCATTCTTGATGATGACATCATGCTTGTTCAGATCCGCAACAAATCCAAGACTCGATATAAGACGAAGTCGACAGATGTATGCACCAACACTTAAAATGGCTCTTAAACGTTCCTCCTCACTCAATTACTTCATTTGCTCATTTAGTTAATTTATTTAGAGTAAACTTCCATTTTGCTCCCTCTGGTTTGGTCATTTTAACGGTTTTGCTCCAATAGTTTAAAAATAGCCATTTTCCTCCTTGATTTATCTAACTTATCTTCATTTTGCTCCCAGCCTCTAACTCCATCAGGGAGGAAAATGGAGACAAACTCGAAAGATTAGGGAGCAAACTGGCGACAAACTCGAAAGATCAGGGAGGAAAATGGCTATTTTTAAACTATTGGAGTAAAACCGTTAAAATGACCAAACCACAGGGAGCAAAACGGAAGTTTACTCATTTATTTAATAGTCAAATTTCTTGCAGTCGGAGTTTTAAAAAACTAACCAGTGATCTCTACAGGATAACTCAAGGACCTCAGGAATCCTTGAGAGATTATGTGAACAAGTTTAGCCAGGAATCCTTAGATATCCCACATCTTGATGTTGCAACAGCTGTGCAGGCTTTCAAGATGGGGTTGCAAAAAGACTCTCAATTTTACCAGGATCTTGTAATGAATCCCTGCAAGAATCTGGATGAAGCTCGAAATAGGGCTTTCAGATATATTCGGCTGGAGGATGACAAAAAGATGCAAGAGAGGATGAATTCATCCACAACCTATGAGTCAACCAACAGGAAACCAGAATCCTCGTATCAACCATATCGCTCCAAGCCATATGGCAGAAATGATAGCAAAAAAGTGAATGCTATTGAAGACGAGGATCCTGAGGAGTATCCTGAATTGTCTGAATATTGTTTTTCTGTTAACATACCTGAATTGATGTATGCTATGCAGGGTTTAGGAGACAAAGCAAGATGGCCCCGGAATAATCAACAAAAAGCTGATTGGAAGGATAAGTCCAAATGGTGAGCCTTCCACGAGGATTTCGGACATGTTACTGAGGATTGCATTGCTCTAAGGAAAGAAATAAGCTATCTTTTGAGCAAGGGATATCTAAAGGATCTCCTGGGAAGAAAGAAGAATAAAAGTCAGGATCCTGAACGAGCGGCATCACCTCCTGCAGATGCCAAAATAATTAACTTTATTTCAGGAGGATCTGACATCTGCGGCACGTCATATTCTGCGGCGAAAAGGCATGCGAAGGAAGCCAAAGCAGAGAGGGGAGATAAGCCAACCAGGATGTTAACCCTCATGACTAACAAAGTGATCACGTTCGATAACGATGACAGGGATACTGTCCAAGATCGTCATCATGATGCTTTAGTAATAACGTTATATGTTGCTAACCATTTTGTGCGCATGATATTAGTGGATAATGGCAGCTCAGTCAACATAATTCAACTGGAAACGTTGAAGAGGATGAATGTATCCCCGATGGATATTACTTCGAAGTCCACTGTGCTCGTTGGTTTCAGTGGAGAAGCCAGGAATACCGTAGGAGAGATAAAGTTGCCCGTGTATGTTGAAGGGGTCAACTCAATGCAGTGCTTTTGTGTCATGGACTCTTTATCTTGCTATAATATTATATTAGGTAGGCCTTGGATCCATGATATGAAAGCTGTTCCGTCAACATACCATCAATGCATCAAGATCCCTACCCCTTGGGGAGTTGTCAAGGTGGAAAGTGATCAACAGGAAGCAAAGGAGTGTTATTCTTCTTCGATGAAATCCTCAACAAAGCCTAGTGCAGCATAGCAATTAAAGATGCGAGGCCAGGATATCATGGAAGCTTCAGAACAGGATGTAAAGAAAGTTATCCTGGATCAGGATAATCCGGATATCTCGGTGCTCGTAGGAACCAATATCCCTCAGGATATTGAAAACCAATTGACTAACTTTTTGAAATGCAGAATGTCAACATTCGCGTGGAAACACGAGGATATGACATGTATTTCCAAGGATATTATAACTCACAAGCTCGTAATTGATAGGTCTTTCAAGCCTGTCCAACAGAAACGAAGAAAATTTGCTCCAGAACGGAACACTATCATTCAGGAGGAAGTTGAAAGATTATTAAAGAGCAAGATGATTAGGGAAGTGAAGTTTCCTAAATGGCTGGCAAATGTAGTTGTGGTGCAAAAGAAAAACGGGAAATGGAACCACCTCCAGGATATTAAGGGAGCATTTGATATCCTGGACCAGTACTGTTTTGGTCAAAAAATCAGATGAGGATATTGCAACCAAACTCTCAATTACGGGGTATGATGCTTGAAATGTAGAACAATGATGAGGATCACTTTAATATAAAATTGCACAAACAACACAAGGATTTATACGGGGAAAAAGCCCTTGATCAAGAGTTGATCTCCGGCACAAAAAACCCCGGGTGATGGAAACTACCGATCACCAAGCTCAAATAAATGAATAAATGTTTACAACTTCGGATAGTAACGAGCTAGGTACAAGGATCACTATCGTGAAATGTGTAAATGTGAGTGAAAAAGAATGAATGTTCGTCGAGAGCTTCAAGTGTGTGAGTATATGAGTGTGTGTAGCTGTAAAAAATGACTAAGTGTTTTCTACTAGCTCGTTACCCCTTTTAAAATAGAAATTAAACTACCAAACTAACTATCCGACTTTTGTGCCAAGCCCCCACGTTCTCCATAACGTCCATTTTTAGCTAAGCACGTGCAAAATAGTTTGGGAATATTCTCCAGGAATGTCGCCAAGACTTGGTCAAGCTGGTTATTCCTGCGAGATAGTACAAAACATAAGTGAACAATCGTCAGTACGAGGATCCTTAAAGTGATCCATGATCCTGATCCTGAAGCTCTTCTGAGGATCACCACCTGTCACAGAAGTAAGGATCACTAGTTAGGATAACGAATAAGGATCACTAATTGTTAGAAAATCCTCCCCTAACAATTGCCCCCAAAATATAAGGAGTTAAATTGTAAATATGTGAGTTATATTTTACTGATCTTATCCGCAACAAACTAACGGATATATAGCCGTTAAAATAGAACTAGCCGTTGTGATCATGACGTCACGAAGTGACAATCCTGCAGAATCATAATTATAAATAGAGATATAGATAGGATCATTATGCATTCAAATTCGAAAGAAACTCCCTTTAAATTCTCAGTCGACGATCAACCAGGTATTTCTTTCTCCTCTTTCTTCCTCTCTTCCTCTCTTACTCTGTTTTTCTTTCTTTATCTCCGTCACTTCGAAAATGTTGCTCCGGAGTTCACCAGCCAAGGATCACCCAAAGAACAGTCCTCCGAAAAGCCAGGGGATTATTGAAGACTCCATTAAAGAGCGCTGTTTCTTCAATGATGCTCAGATAGATGGGATCCGCCACTGCTTCCCGGCGAACACCGAATTTAGGCCTTTTGACCCCAATGCCTTGAGCGATCATATCTCCGATAAGTGGGTTGCTTTCCCCGTCACTCCTTTCACCATAGGCTATACATATCCTTTTCCAGCCTTCACCCAATCTTTCTTTTCCCTAACCGGCATCTCTTATATCCAAGCCATGTCGATGATTTGGAGGGTTTTGTACACCCTTGAAAGGATCATCGATCACGAGGGAATAGATCTAGGAATGGCAGAGCTGGGAGAACTGTATGATCTTACCACCTTTGGCTCTCACCGTTATTTGTTCAAACGTAAACCCGGTGAGGAACACCCGATCTTCAAAGCCACCAAGAATGATGCTAATTGGAAACGACACTTCTTTTTTATCAAGAGAGATTCCATCCAGGATGGAAAGGATCTTCCTAAAAAATGGGCTACCCATAGTAGGATGGAGGATCATGAGAAGGATCACCAGGAACTTTCTTTTGATGTAAGGATAACTTATATTTTTGCTTTCTTTTTATGCAGCTATCACCGTCTCACACCTCAAACTGTCCCCTGCTGCTAAGGAAAGGCTCCTCGCTTTCAAGAAACTTGATCCTGAGACAAGAACTTTCAAGACAACAACCCAAGATTCACAGGAGGTATCCTCAGGCTCTGTCACAATGTCAAGTAAGTATCCTTGTTTAAAATTTAAATAAATAGTGAAATATGAACTAAGAAAAGATACTTATCTTGTTTTGATTGTGTAGGTGCTGGAAAATCTACCAAGTCCGCTTCCAAGTTCAACGTTGCTGATCTCACCACTGTCAGATCTTCCAAGAGGAAAGCTCCTACTAGTCCGACAGCTTCGGTCCCCAAGGCGCCCCTCAAAGGGAAGGCGATCAAGAAGAGGAAAGCCTCTGAAGCTGGGGATCTGCAGGGTCTGCCTCTGATCCGTCATCAATTCCTTGAGTACTTTAACGAGGTGAGGATCACTGTCTTTGCTCGTATATCCTGTTGACATATCCTGCTGGTACATCCTGCTGGTATATCCTGCTTATTACTTGATCCTGACCTTATCATTTTTACAGAAATTCGCTGAGATTGAGGACTATGTGGGCCACGTTGAGGATCAAGATAGGAAGATTGCTGATCTCCAGCAGGTTGCGGTGTTGAAGGATCTCACAATTGCTGATCTTCAGAAGGAAGTCCGGGATACCAAACAGTAGATGGCCAAGGTGCTGGTTAATGTTGACTATGAGAAGAGTGAGATCACCGAGGATGCCAAAATCTCTGCCGCCATTACAATGTACAAGACCAAGCTTCAAATGGCCTTGGAAGCTCAGGATCCCAATTTTGACAAGAGCACCTGGGATATTGAAGGTTGGAAGGCTAGGCTTGCTGAACTGGACGATGAAGAGGCTGAGGAGGTTGAAGAGATCCTGACAATCGAAGCTGGAGGCAAAGGTGAAGGTGGTGAAACAAGTGGAGCTGGGGGTGACAATGCAGCGAAGGCTTGGGCTGCATGATTGGGCGATGAAGGACATTTCTAGACGTAGCCGGATCCCAATTTTTAAATCTGGTGGCAGTTTGTTTTTTGTGGTTGTGATGTTTAAAACAATTTCAAGGTTTGTACTTAAACAATAGGTTTTTGGATTAAGGATCATGTATGATCCTTTGAACAATAGGCAGGATTGCATATGGTGGAGGGATCCTCTGTTTGGGGGATGAAGCCATTGTGATCCTGCCGCCTTTATATTCCTGCACTACTCTTGAACTTATTATCATGGACACCCTTTACCTACCCCAGCGGACGGGCCACGTTTTGCTGGTAGATGCTCGGGTAGGTAATTTTGACAACCTTTTAAGGGTTAGTCTTTTGTTTATAAATAAAAACTTAACCTTTTGTCGCTTATCTTGTGTTGTTATCCTTTTTAATATCTTACTTTCCAACTGTTGTAATGTTCATTCCGTTTATACTTATCAAGCCTTAAAAAGATATCAAAAAGTTTAGGATATGATCAAGTGTTGGATCGTGTACGTGACCCTGAAAGTCAGTTAAGGTAGCTCAACATCAAAAACTAAGGCGGAATCAAAGTAAATGACGTCCAAAACACAGCTTTATCCTTTAATCTTTCTTTTCCTATTAATAAACGTGCTTGTACAACTTGTTCTGATGAAATGTGACACTCACACCCCTATTTATAGACTTTGACCCTTCCGTTTGAAACTTACATCTCTTGGTTCAAACGGAACCCTATGTTTCAAACTTTGAACTCAAACGGAACCCTATGTTTCAAACGGAACCCTCTATAACAAGACTGTTTTCAAACGGAACCCTCTAAAACATATTCTAAAATCAAAACTAAAACCTAATTTTGACTTTTAAGCTCCAATATTGACTTTCATGAACTAAGACTTGATGAAGATGTAGTCAACAGACATTCTCGTGCATCAACAGACTCCCCCTTGAATGTTGACGTAGTCTTCAGCTCCTGAGTCTTCAGTCTTAGACTTTTCTTCCATTCTGTCTTTTCATCATAAGCACTTTATCTTCACATTCCCATATGCTGTTGATCCAGACTCCCCCTTTCACAGACTCCCCCTCTCGATATGCTGAATCTGAGATATCTGGTTCAAACTTTGACACTTTGCTTCCATTGGGAATAATGAAGACCAAATCTGTTACTCAACCAATAAACATTACAATTCTATCTTTTCAATCACAAAAACACAAACTCAATCAGTTTTAGAAATCCACTCAAGTATTCAAGTCCAAGTTAATGACCCTGATCACTTGATTAATCTACCAAGTCCAAATTAATGACCTTGGTTAATCATTTGACGAAACAAACTGATATTAAAACAACATTTTCAAACATTTTCTGAAAATAACAAGTATCAAATTAATGAACTTGTTTTTGACTTTTCAAACAAATTAAACTTCTTCAAAGTAAGCTCTCCTCATTCTTCAGTCCAGAATCTCCTGCATCTGCTTCAAACATCTGAGAATCCAACAATCAACTCTCCACTTTGGTTTGTCGGAAAATAAAGCAGAAATAAAATCTTTTTGGATTTTATCAAAGTATTCTATACTAAGAAATGAAATACAGAAAACTTAAATTGCAGAAATTAAACAAAGTAAACTATTTACAAACATATTTTTGGTGAGCGTGTCAGGGAATCATATCAGTTTTTCAGACAAATCACAAGTACCGTTAAGCTACATTACATACTCAGATTTAAACAATTCACCTCGATTGTCGATATACTGATCCATCTTAAATTCCCACACAAATTTCAATTTACTCAGGATACGATTTAGATGAATTAAGAACTTAGATCATTCATGTGTCCCACCTCTTGAATATACTCCCGTATCCAGAATCTCAATAATCAGTCTTACAGGTGAGAATACTACAATGATATCTGTATATAATTTAGGTATGCGAGGGCCGAGGGATCTCAGATCGATACTTCCGTATACGCAGAGAGATATCAGCTTCGACTTTTCAGTGTGTCCCCTTTAGAGGATCTTTTTGCTTACAATAGCAGCATTTATCAATTTTATTGTTTCAGCATGCTGAGGGTTTAATGCTGTGTTTCAAGCATTGCAGCAAGTATTAGCCAGGGACTAGGTCAGAACTACCGTTCAGCAGAAGTCCCGGAATAATACCCCAGACATCATAGAGTATAAAGACCTAGTATATCAGATTACGAGACCTTTCAAACGAGATTTCAGGGGTTACCTATATATCCAAGTAGTGTTCCCCACGAATTCACAAGTTTGAATTTAGGTTTATATCCCGAATAAATCTACTAAATGTGTGAAAACCTATCGACACATCATCAGTAAGATTGTTTAACTCTTTTATACTTTTCAAATCTTTAGCATACTGTAATCGTCTAGCTGATGTACTATCATTTTCCCCATATACACAAGCTCTTTTTCAGATTTTATCATGTTTTTGTATTTTTGCATTTTTTACTGTTTTTGTATTTTCTGAAAATAACTATGTACAAACATCTACTCCCCCTAAATACTAAAACAAGTAAAAATTCGACAAACCATTGCAGATTGTTTCTCGTCTTCATCCGCAACAGTACTCTCATCAACGCCAATTATGCCATCCGACACCGACAGAAGCTTCATACCATTCAGTTTTAACAAATATTTAAACCGATTTTTATCAAAAGCTTTGGTATGTAAATCAGCTTTCTGTTCGTCAGTGTGGATTTTCTCAATTCGTATCAACTTTTTCTCAAAGCAATCACGAATAAAGTGATGACGAATTTCTATGTGTTTAGTTTTAGCGTGATGTACTGGATTTTTAGTTATATTTATAGCGGCCTCATTATCAACAAAAAGAGGTGTGTTAAGAAACTGCAAACCGTAGTCGCGCATCTGTTGCTGTATCCACAAAATCTGAGAGCAGCAACTGCTAGCAGACACATACTCCGCTTCACAAGTAGATAACGCCACAGACGTTTGTTTCTTACACTGCCAGGTAACCAATCTAGGACCAAAAAACTGGCATCCTGCAGTTGTTGATTTTGAATTGACTTTGCAGCATCCGAAATCCGAATCGGAATACCCTTCGAGCGTAAAATCGCCTTTTCTAGGATACCACAACCCCAATGAAGGAGTTCCTTTCAGGTAGCGCAATATCCTCTTCACAATGATCATATGCGATGCTCTCGGGTTAGACTGAAATCTTGCTGCGAGGCACGTTGGGTACATTATATCAGGACGTGAAGCAGTTAGGTACATTAAAGAACCTATCATGGATCGGTAAAACGTCTCATCAGCCCTGTCTCCGGTGAGATCTGGGTGAATCCCATGATTTGTTGCAAGTGGGATAGCAGCTGGAGTAGAACCTGACATTCCAAATTTCTCTAGAATATCATGAACATACTTTGACTGATGAATGAAAATTCCTTCAGGAAGTTGTTCAACTTGTAATCCCAGAAAGAATTTCATCTCCCCCATTGATGACATTTCAAACTTCTGCTTCATCACTGATTCAAAATCTTTGCATAGATTTTCATTCGTTGACCCAAAGATTATATCGTCCACATAAATCTGAACTATCAGAAGATGACCATCGACCTCCTTAGTGAAGAGAGTGGCGTCCACTTTTCCACGAATGAACTTGTTGGCTAGTAGGTGTTGAGACAAAGTCTCGTACCAAGCTCTCGGGGCCTGGTGTAAACCATACAGCGCTTTGTCCAATAAGTAGACCTTGTTTTTGTGGATTGGATCGGTAAAGCCCGGTGGCTGACCGACATAAACCTCCTCTTTGACCTTCCCGTAAAGAAACGCCGATTTAACATCTAACTGATAAACTTTGAAGTTCTTCCAAGACGCAAATGCTAGGAAAATTCTGATCGCCTCTAGTCGTGCTACAGGAGCATAGACTTCGGTAAAATCAATTCCCTCCTGTTGACTAAATCCCTGAACAACGAGTCGAGCTTTGTTCCTTACGACAACTCCTCTATCGTCTCTCTTACATTTAAACACCCACTTAGTGTTAATTTTCCTATGACCATCCGGCAAATCAACTAACTTCCACACTCCTAATTTCTCGAATTGACTAAGTTCCTCCTGCATTGCATTGACCCAAGAGTCTTCAGTAAGCGCCTCTTTGTAAGTTCTTGGCTCAACCTGCGAGATAAAACAACTCAATGAGAATTCAGTTTGTAAAGGAGCAACTTTTGTATAAAAACATGTAAGCCCTTTATCAATTTGATTTCGAGTGCGAACTCCTTTCTGCAATTCTCCTATGATCAACTCCTCTGGATGATATGAAAAAGTTCGCGGCATCACTTCACTTGGAACCTCTACATTTCCCTCCAGATTAGTAACATTCTGCTCTGCATCTTGTTCACCAACTTGGTTTGATTGACTTGAAATCTGAATTTGCTCCCCCTCAGAATTTGAATCTGAATCACCATGATCAAATACTGGCATGTTTTCAGCGTCTAGATTATCATTCTGAACCGACTGATTATCTTGAGCAACTTCATTTTGTTGGACATCATCATGTTCACCAGCATTACTTGGACCTGCTTCATCATCATTTGAAGTTTCCCGTGGTCTTCTTGAATACTCAGCTGGGAACCTTAACTGCGACTCATATTCACGCAAAATATCCAATTCATCAAAGAAATCTTCTTCATCCTCTGATTCTTCTCTCATGTCAAACGAATCCCAAAGTTTGTCATAATGATAACGCCATGAATCACCAGGATTCTGCGGCGGCATAGTATAACCTTGACATTCAACATTATATGCCTCAATAATCGTTTTCCAAATGGGAATGAAAACTCGTTTCAATGGACTTGCATAGCCCACGAATATTCCTTCTAAGCCTTTTTCACCAAATTTGCCTTGAAAATCGAGAACGGTACAGGGAGACCCAAACGGTTCAAGATACTTCAGATTTGGTTTACGATTATTGATCAGCTCAAAACATGTTTTGTTGAACTTCTTGACAGTAAGAACCCTGTTGAGCGTATAGCATGCGGTGGAAACAGCTTCAGCCCAAAAATTAATTGGTAACTTTGAATCTGCGAGCATAGTTCTAGCTGTCTCGATTAGTGTCCGATTTTTACGTTCTGCAACTCCATTCTGCTGCGGAGTGTACGGAGCACTAAACTCATGCAAAATACCTCGTTCATCACAAAATTCTTCCATCTTTCTATTCTTGAATTCAGTACCATTATCACTTCGAATTCTCTTGATACGCCTTTGGTACAAATTCTCAATCTTTCTGAACAGACCCATCAAACTGTCAAATGTTTCATCTTTCGTCTTCAAGAAAGAAACCCACGAAAATCTGGAATAATCATCTGTAACGACCAAACAGTAGTAATCTCCTGTAATACTTTTGACATTCACAGGACCAAACAAATCCATGTGAAGTCTTTCCAGAGGACATAAAACTGAATTGACTCGTTTTGTAAGGTGTGACTTTTTCTTTTGCTTGCCTTTGATGCAGCTAATGCACTCCCCTTCCAGATGAAAACCTTTGATATTAACACCCAATACCAAATCATTGTGCACCAAGTGATTCATCTTCCGTAGGTGAATATGCCCCATCTTTCGGTGCCACAATCTAGATTCTTTCTCAGTTGCTCTAGACACGAAACAATGTGCTTGACCAGTAGTTGTAGTTGCTACAGACATATCTAACACATATAAATCATTCACTCTAGGTGCCCTCATGATAATCCATTCTTCAGGAACAACAAAACCAGGTTTCAAGATCAAACATTCTTTATCAGTGAAGTGAGTAGAATACTGATTGTCACAAATCTGCGAGATACTTAGCAGATTGTTCTCCAGCTCAGTGATGTAGTTAACTCTCTCAAACGTTACAATCCCATTGGATAACGTTCCTTCACCAACAATTCGACCACCTTCATGACCAGCAAAACCCACATAACCACCATTGATATTCTTCACATCATATAGCAATGCAGTTTTTCCTGTCATATGTCGAGATGCCCCACTATCCATGATCCATCTTGAAATGGCTCGTGGAAGATCCTGCACATACCACAAGTTGATTTTAAAACATTTCAATAAAGATGCCGATTCATGCTTCGCGATCCAGGAAGCTCCGGCAATTCAAATTGCTTATTCGAACATGGTGTCCACCCAGGCCTCATCAGCCTTAGGTGTAACCTTGACTCTAGCAACTTGAATTTTGAAATTTTCAGCCATCAAAGGTGGAAAATTTGCATCATAATCAACCGGAATTGATTCATCAGCCTTTTTCACTTCAGAAGTTGAAATTTTCATTTCAGTTTTTGGTTTCCAAACTTGTTGAGTTAATGTAACCTGTTTATAAAACTTGTCGTTTTTAGTTACCACTTTCTTTACAGGTTCATTTTTCACTTTAATGTTGTTATTTTTCACACACTTTTTCTCAACAACGATTGGTGCTTTACCCTTCACATCAACTTTCTTCTGTTGAAACTTCAGATTTTCAGTCTTAGGCTTCACATTGGTACACATTCGTGCAATGTGACCAACTTGGTTACATCTGAAACATGTTCGAGTATCAATCACTCGACTTGTGCCTTCAGACCGATAATGTGAAGCTCTTTTCTCAAAGAACTCTTTATTTGATTTTGAAAAAATTTCATTTTCCTCATCAGAAAGTGAACTTGAACTGTTCACAAACACCTTCTTTTCAGCAAACCTTTTATTTTGAAAACTCTTTTTCCGATAACTATTACCACCCCAATAACCATCTGACCGATTGTTTCGATTGTTATTATAAAAACGTGGTGGAACTACAGGCTTTTTGTAGTAAGCTTTATCTTTCTCAAAATTCATTTGCCTTTTTGTTTGACACAAACTGTTCACTTCTGACAATTCAACTTCAATCAATTTGAAAACATTTGTCAGCTTTTTCAAATTAACATTCTCAATTGGAAACTCAGAATCCGAATACAACTTATCAGATCCAGCCATCTTGTACATCACAAGACCCGGTTCATCACTTAAGTTGTTTTTGGACTTTTGTTTCGGAATGTATTTATCCAAGAAACACCCATCCTCCTCAGAAGTGTCACAATCCGGTTTAAGCACTTTGTCTACCACACTTTTCACCACATCACTTTGGACACCCTCGTCATTGGAAGATGTGAACGTGACATCAATGTTTTCAGGAAGTTTAACT
Organism: Helianthus tuberosus; assembly: GCA_030545235.1. Lineage (NCBI taxonomy): Eukaryota > Viridiplantae > Streptophyta > Magnoliopsida > Asterales > Asteraceae > Helianthus > Helianthus tuberosus. Next base: position 63,619,389 of record CM060451.1, on the reverse strand, counting down.
TCACTTTCTTCCTCAATTTCCACCAAACTAGACTGCTTTTTCGTGTAGTTGTCTAAAATTGGCGGTGGAACTTTGTGAAAACCTACACCAGTTCCATCAGAAAACACATCCTCGCCATCTTTGTTTTTCCCTATAGGTTTAGGAACAATATGCTGCAAAACAAAGCTTGCCGATTTATAGCTGTTAAGCTTCAACTGGATTCGTTCATTCTCAATTTCAGCTTCTTGAACTTTAAGTTTCAATTTAGCAATTTGATCCAGTTGTTCATTAATCGATTCTTCTTTTAATCTCAAAACAGCTCTTAGATGTTCATTTTCTTTAAATGTTTTGCCATTACGATCATCACTATCTTTAACAATGCTTTTCAATTTCTCAAACTTTTCAGAAATCTGACGGTTTTCAAGAATTAACTTTTCATTTTCAGATTTTATTTTCTCACTTTCAGTTTTATCATTTTCAATTTGAGTTGTTAATTCTTTGATCCGTTCAGTTGAAGCTCTTACAGTTTTGTCACGATCGAGAATCTGATCTTCAACCTTTCTAACTTTTGTTGTCAGATTCTGAAATTTCTCATTGTTAAGATACGTGACAGTGCTACAAAAATTGCATTGTTTGGTGCAATTTTTGCAGTCAGCATTCCCTTCAATTTTGTTACCTGACGCATTTGTCGACACACTTTGACTGACCGATCCCTTTGACTCAGTAACAGACTTAGGATCTACCTCAAGTGCTTTTGCAGCTAGCACTTTGTCAGCCATCACTCCCAGGTTCTCAGCTGTCAACTCTTGCGTAGTATCAATTATGCCTGTATCAACCTGCTTTTCTTTCTTCTCTTTCTCCTCTTTCTCCTTTCTCTCTTTCTCTTTTGCTTCTTCAATCATCTTTGATGTTGGTGTTCCCCACCATTTGTGTTGCCAATACTCATCATCTTCTTTGTACTCCTTGATAATGGCTTCGATATCTAGCGTTTTGTCATCAATCGCAATGTTGCCATACCTATCAAGATAGCACTCTCTAACTGGATCCCATCTGTTTGCTCTTCTAGCTTCCAGAAAGACACCAGAAAGTCTGATAATCTTGTTTTCAGCAATCATCTTCCGATATTGATACTTCTGTTCCTCAGTACGATCATCTTTCCATTTAACGGGTTCATCATTGCTTGCCATGAATGCGTAACCCACCGCATCTTCTTCCGGTAGAACTTCCTTACTCCAATCATACCCTTCATCATCATAAATCACAGCAAGAGCCCTTGATTTGTCTCTGTTATCTTCAGACTGCTTCAATCTAGGCGGCTCGGATTTATTTTGATGGTAGATTGCCTTTTTGTAATAATCATCTTGAAATGGATTCTCCGATTCATCAACATAAGCGTTTCGGCATTCTCTCTTAAAATGACCCTTCTGCTTACACTTGAAGCAAGTCACTTTCGATTTATCGAACCCCAGCTTAGTAGAAGCACCACCAATTGATTTTCTGCCAGTAATTTCCATAAATCTTTGTGCACGACGAACAGCACTTGCCATAGCCCAACGAATATCGATCAGTTCCATTTCCTCCGGATCAATCTGATCGTAATCTTCTTTCGTCAGATTTGTATTGCCAATCTTCCCAGCTACCAATCCTTCATACGATTCCAACACTGATGCTAGAAAGATCATCTGCTGCTTGGCCGATTCCTCATCAAAGTTCTGAGCATTCTTCAAGTCTATTGCGATGTTGCATTGAAAACGATTCTTTGCATCAGCATTTCCAAAAGATGAAGATCCACTGTGAAAACCACTGTGACTTCCACTGCTTTGATCACTTTGACTTTCTTTGTCGGCTGTCGACACATTTTCAGCAGAAAAAGCTGTTTTTGGTGAAGTAGCTTTCGGCATCATGCTCTTTGGATAGTATAAATCCAGATTCTGCTGATAAGATGAATGATTAATTTTGTACGTCTTCTTCAACTCCAGTTCATGACTTTCAAGTTTCTCAATCACCAAATCTGGTTTCAACAAATCAGAAGGAATAGTGTTCTTAAGCATGACAGCATAATATCTCCACTCCATCTCGTCTGGCAATGCATCGAACAACTTGTCTACTTGCTCATCATCAGGATATCTGATATCATGTCTTGCTAATTCCAGCTTCAGATGACCAAACCTTTCAATCATTTTACATACTGACTCATTTTTAAGACAACTAAACATATCAAACTCTTTCCTAAGAAGTCTCTTTTTATTTTTTACAATCTCTTTGCTTCCAAGACACTTCTTTTCGAGTTTTTCCCATAAGTCTTTAGAATTTGAGTAATCTATCAGTGAAATGATGTCTTCACGCACCGACTGAAACAATAATGCCACACATTTTTGCTCGGCCACAAAACTGTCAATCTCTTCAACTGATCTTAATGCTTCACCATTCTTCTTTCCTTGAGCATAACCATTCTTCATACTCTTCCAGCAAGGAAAAGCAAATGCCATCAACCAATCTTCGAACTTTGATGCCCACCTGCTGTATTCTTCTATAGCCATCAGCTTAGGAGGTTTGTTAAATGTTCCAAATGCGCTTTCGGACTCCCAAGCTTCCTTCTTTCTTTCTTTCGGTGGACTTTTGTTTGCATCGCTTGAAGAAGTATCATTGTTTCCTGAACTACCCGTGAAAGCATACATATCGCTGAATGGATTCATGAAAATATCATCCATTTTGATCGTACCTGTAAAATCAAACAACACTTAGACAAATTTTGATTTGGAAATTATCAGATTCAAACGACACAATTTCAAACGTAATGGTTTGTATCGTTTGAAAAATCAATGATTTATTTGAACAACAAATTCACTAAACCGATATGAATTAAATGCTGTCAAAAATTAAGTGAAATCAAATTTAATTCGACCGCCCAATTAATTCAACTTTTATCCAAACCTTGTATCACCTCACTTTAACCAACAACTTTTAGAGTATGATTTGTTTTATTCAACTTTTAACTTTTGTCAAAAATTTTAACTGGACCGATCTATTAGTGAGTTGACAAAATTTTTTACTTGAACCAATCAAACTATAATGGCTGACAATTGACTTTCACTTCTAAAATCTCATTGGACCTCTGAATTACATTCTCACATGCAAACTGATAAGACTTATCATATATGTGGCTGACAACAGTTACTTAGTGAAATATGATTTGGCCGCTGAGTTTTAATCACGTGATCAACTGTACTAACTTTCAAATGAACAACGTGATTCAAATGATAACAATTTCAAACGACAAACTCACACAAACAGTTCAAACGATAAACTGTTTTCAAACGACAAAGATTCAAACGATGACTGTTCCGTTTGAATCTATAGTTTCAAATGATAAATGTTCAAACGACAGATCTTATTTTCAAACGACAGCTTGTATTTTCAAACGATTGGTTCAAACGATGAATCAGATTTCAAACGATAGAGTTATTTTTCAAACGATAGACCAGTTTCAAACGATGACGTCAGCAATTTGCGAAACTTTTCAAACGGTACGAATGATTTAGATCAGTTTTAGGTCGAATTTCGTTTTCAAACTTTCAAGGATTAGTTATTAGTAGATTTCGTTTGATATATGATCGTTTCAAGCCATTTCAACCGTGACAACAAGATAAAATCAGAAAAGAAAGGTAGAAGTGAGATAATCCGATGATTTTCAGCTGTATTCGGTATGAACTCCTCGTCCTGAGCTCTGATACCACTTGTTGGATCGTGTACGTGACCCTGAAAGTCAGTTAAGGTAGTTCAACATCATGTGTAAAGGCGGAATCAATGCACATAACGTCCAAAACAGCTCTAATCCTTTTAACTTTTCTTTTCTGATTAATAAACGTGCTTTTACAAAGTTTTCTGATGAAAATCCGGCAGCACCTCCCTACTGTTCCAACCGTTCCGTTTGAAATGAAACTAGCACACACCTATATATAGGCATGAGACCCTTCCGTTTGAACTTAACATAAACTGTTTCAAACGGAACCCTCTAGTTTCAAACGGAACCCTATGTTTCAAACGGAACCCTCTATAACAAGACTATTTTCAAACGGAACCCTTCTAAACACATTCTAAAATCAAAACTAAACCCTATGTTGATCCATATTGACCTAAGACTTAATGTAGACGAAGTCAACAGACATTCCGTGCACTAACAAACTCCCCCTTGGATGTTGACGTAGTCTTCAGCAATCTTCAGCACCTGAGTCTTCGGTCTTGGTCTTTTCTTCAACTCTTTGTCTTCACATCATAAACATTCTTCACAGGTTTAGAATCATAACCTGAATCTAACTTTCATCTTCCCTTTGACTGTTGATCCAGACTCCCTCTTTCACATACTCCCCCTCTCAATATGCTGAATCTGAGATATCTGGTTCAAGCTTTGTCATTTAGCTTCCGTGGGAATTCCTGAAACCTGCATATTCTCTACCACAACATAAGTTTCACAAATGTATAATACTTAGATTTAAAAACTTACTGGTAGAATACATTCATCCATATATCTGTAAAGTTACATCAAGTTCAAATAAATGACCTTGATTAACTAAAACCTCAAACTTTCAAAAAACATTTGTATATGACATTCAAAGTTTTCAACATATTCCCCCAAACCAATTCATCATGTTTAGCACTTGGAATTTTGAATATCAGCTCCTCAACATCAGTTGTCGAAAATCTTTTTGGACTTTTGAGTTTTTTAAAGACACACAGTAAACAAATATATACAAACAATATTTTTTTTTGTGAGTTTGTGTAAGAGGATCATATTAGTTTATGAAACAAATCACTAGCACCGTTAAGCTTTAATCATTTTAAGTTCTAAACGATTCACCTTGATTGTCGATATACTGATCCATCTTAAATTTTCACACAAATTTCAATTTACTCAGGATACGAATTAGATGTCTTATGAACTTAGCTCATTCATGTGTCCCACCTCTTGAATATACTCCCGTATCCAGAATCCCAATAATCAGTCTTACAGGTGAGAATACTACAATGATATCTGTATATAAATTAGGTATGCGAGGGCCGAGGGATCTCAGGTCGATACTTCCGTATACGCAAAGAGATATCAGCTTCGACTTTTCGGTATGTCCCCTTTAGAGGATCTTTTTGCTTACAACAGCAGCATATATCAATTTTATTGTTTCAGCATGCTGAGGGTTTATCCTTTCTGAAACTTCAGCTAACGGTGCTTTTCTGATTGATTAACGTGCTTGTACAATGTTTTCTGTTACAAATCCGGCAGCACTTCGTTAACTGTTCCAACCGTTCCGTTTGAAATGTGACACACACACTCCTATATATAGACCTAGACCCTTCCGTTTGAACTTAACATAAACTGTTTCAAACGGAACCCTCTAGTTTCAAACGGAACCCTCTAGTTTCAAACGGAACCCTCATAAACATGACTAATTTCAAACGGAACCCCTTGAAACACATTCTAAAATCAAAACTAAAACCTAATTTTGACTTTTAAGTTCCAATATTGACTTTCTTGAACTAAGACTTGATGAAGATGTAGTCAACAGACATTCTCGTGCATCAACAGACTCCCCCTAAAATCAAAATATGTTTCAATTTTGATTTTCTGGAAAATTTGAAAACAAACTATACAAGAAACGTGACAAACTGATATCAAATCACTTCAATTCGCCATCCACTTGGCATAAACAATCAGAACTCCCCCTGACAACAAACTATTTTCCCATTTAGATTTCAAAACACTTAAGTTTGTTTTAATCAAATGGTTTTTCCGGAAAATTAGTTTTGTTTGTCTTTTCACAAACTTGGGGTTTCATCACATTGTTCTATTTCAACCATTTTAAAGAATTTGACAATTAAGACCCTTGTCAATAACAAACACTAGTAGAAAATCAAGTACAACCAAATGTCCCTGATTTACCACATGTAAGTCGAAATATCACAGTTACCAACCTGTGAATTTCTCAAGAATAATGCCGATACCTGCTTCACACTTACCAACCTGGAAGCTCCGGCAAGTCAGGTTTTTCTATTTGAAAAGATTCACCCAAGCCTGACCAGCCTTGGGTGATTTTGAATTCTTGTTCAACAATGATGGAAAATTTGCATCCTCCATTGTTAAACCTGCATTCTTAGATTTTACCTCAACACTAGGCTCCTCTGGCTTTGATGAACCAGAATCATGGCCTGAATGTGGCTTGTCTGACTTTGAGAAGCCAGATTCATCGCCGACAACCTTCTTTTTCTCCTTTTTCTCTTTTGTCTTCAGATTTGCATCTGAAGAATTCAATTTACTTGGCTTTACAGTTGAGTGAGTTGATTCATCAGGACTTTTATTCAATCTGTCCGGTGAACCCGAAGACAAAATTTTCTCGAGATACTCTCTCGCCTTCTTCCTTTTCTTTCGCAGTCTGTCTTTCTGCCCCTGTGAAAGTTTAACTTTCTTTTCTTGAATTGTCTGATCCTGAACTTTAGATTTTAGAACCTTCTGTTCATGGGGCTTGACATTGACTGGCTTCTTTATCGTTCTTTGAGATTCAACCCTCGATCTTCCCATTGATCTCCTTGGGCAATCTCTGGCAATATGTCCTCTGATTTGGCAGTTATAGCATCTTCTCATCTCATAACTCCAATTCCGGCAGTTAACAGCAATGTGTCCTCGAATACCACAAGAGTAACACACTCTGTTATCGTACCATTCACCACTTTCACACCAAACACTTAAATCATAGCATTGTCTAGCTTTGTGGTGATTATCACTCCTCCTGAAAACTGAATTTGGCTTTGAAGCACTGTGGTCAAACCTGCACCACTTATTACCAACATTTTGTGAGTTTTCATTTTTAAATTTTTGTGATTTTTGATAATGATTGGATGACTTATCTGATGAGCTTTTATTTTCAATTTTAACATTTTTCAAATTTTTATCTTTTTGTTTCTGTTCTACACTCTTCTTAACAGGTTTTTGTTTAGAACATTCACCTGTTTCAGTAGATTGCAAAACAGTATTTTTAATTTTTTCTTGTAAATCTAAAAATATTTTTCTTTTCTTTTCTTTTTCATCATCAGATATTTCATCACAATCTTCAATTTTGACTTTTTCAAAATTTGTGACCTTGTCACTTATTGGAACAGAATTGATCGGTTTTGGACAAACATATGATGCAGAAGTCACAAAACTTTTCAATTTATTCTCTAACTCTTTGATTTTCTTTCTATCACATTCAGCTTCTTTTTCAAGTCGAATAATAGTCTGACGATGGGAATTTATTACCTTTTGCTTTTCAATATTATTCCTGCTAAAAACAGATCTCCCATCTTCAAGAATATTTATTTGACTTTGAAAATCTTTTTCAATCTTTAATTTTTCATTTTTAAAATCCTTTTCTTTTTCTTTAAAATTTTTGTTTTCTAATGACAAACTCTCAATATTCTTCAAAAGTTTGTCATTTTCAGATTTTAGTTTTTCGCAATTCAAACGCAAATCCAAAATCTGTTCATCATCAGCTTTCTTCTCGTCTTTCAAAGCTTTGTTTTCCAACGTCAAATTCTCCACATCTTTCAAGAGATTGAAATTTTCTGCTTCTGATTTTTCGCATTTTGAGCACACAACTTCATTTTTCGAAGTTTCATCCTTCTTTAATTCTTCATTCTTTGTCATTCCTTCTTTAATCCTTTTGATTAATTCACTAAACTCAACCAAACTCATATTTTCTGAGTTTCTTTCAATTTCATCTATTAACTCTTTCTTTTTCTTTTTCTCTTCTTCATCTCCCCACCATTTCTTTTGCCAATAATCATCCTCTTCTTTGTACTGCTGGATGATGGCTTCGATATCAAGCGTTTTGTCATCAATCGCAATGTTGCCATACCTATCAAGATAGCACTCTCTATCTGGATCCCATCTGTTTGCTCTTCTAGCTTCCAGAAAGATACCAGAAAGTCTGATAATCTTGGTTTCAGCAATCATCTTCCGGTATTGATACTTCTGTTCCTCAGTACGATCATCTTTCCACGGAATAGGTTCGTCGTTTTTTCCCATGATTTTATGTCCTTGAATTACCTCAAAATCACCTGCAAACAAACAAACAGTTTAAAACCGAAATGAATATGTGAAAGTATATGTCGTGACACAAAAAGACAATCTCAAATACACAAACTCAATTCTAGTTTCGAGATTCACTTGATTGGATCGATGTACCACTAGGTCGGCAAATTCATTAATTCTAATTGTAATTATCGAAGACTTTAACAATTGATTAATGAGCTGACAACAACTTTCACAATGTAATCTGACTATTATCACATAAAACCTATATGATTGGACCTCAAATATTAAGTGTGGCAGACAACTAGAATGTGATTCGATTTCTGATTGGACCTTATCTTTAAATCACATGCGCAATAGACACAAACCAACACCAACTTTAATTTTGTGAATGGATCGTTGAATCCACTTAAACCGACAAACAATGTCTGACAAATTCTCAATGACAATTAATATTCGACAACTCTGATTGGACCTATAAAACCCACTAATTCAATACCCAATGACCGACCACATGTTGTTTGTTTTTGTTTTATTTAACCAAGAATTAAATTCTCACATGCATGTTCACTCTAAACTCGATTGATTTTATCGGTGCTGACAAAACTGACTAATGTTGACTAAGTGACAACGTGGTGATAACACAAGACTCGGATTGTTGTGACGTGTATTGTTATCCGGATGGTGAACCGAATTGATTTTCAAACGACAAAGATTCAAACGGTGACTGTTCCGTTTGAATCAATAGTTTCAAACGATAAATGTTCAAACGATGAACTGTTCAATCGATAGATTCAATTTTCAAACGATACGATCAATTTTCAAACTATACGATCAATTTTCAAACGATACGCATGATTTCAGTTAGTTTTAGGTCGATTTTTGATTTCAAACTTTCAAGGATTGGTTAATAGTCAATTTCGTTTGTTATGTGATCGTTTCAAGCCATTTTAACCGTGAGAACTAGTTAAAATCAGAAAAGAAAGGTAGAAGTGAGATTAACTTAACAACGATTGGTGCTTTACCCTTCACATCAACTTTCTTCTGTTGAAACTTCACATTTTCAGTCTTAGGCTTCACATTGGTACACATTCGTGCAATGTGACCAACTTGGTTACATCTGAAACATGTTCGAGTATCAATCACTCGACTTGTGCCTTCAGACCGATAATGTGAAGCTCTTTTCTCAAAGAACTCTTTATTTGATTTTGAAAAAATTTCATTTTCCTCATCAGAAAGTGAACTTGAACTGTTCACAAACACCTTCTTTTCAGCAAACCTTTTATTTTGAAAACTCTTTTTCCGATAACTATTACCACCCCAATAACCATCTGACCGATTGTTTCGATTGTTATTATAAAAACGTGGTGGAACTACAGGCTTTTTGTAGTAAGCTTTATCTTTCTCAAAATTCATTTGCCTTTTTGTTTGACACAAACTGTTCACTTCTGACAATTCAACTTCAATCAATTTGAAAACATTTGTCAGCTTTTTCAAATTAACATTCTCAATTGGAAACTCAGAATCCGAATACAACTTATCAGATCCAGCCATCTTGTACATCACAAGACCCGGTTCATCACTTAAGTTGTTTTTGGACTTTTGTTTCGGAATGTATTTATCCAAGAAACACCCATCCTCCTCAGAAGTGTCACAATCCGGTTTAAGCACTTTGTCTACCACACTTTTCACCACATCACTTTGGACACCCTCGTCATTGGAAGATGTGAACGTGACATCAATGTTTTCAGGAAGTTTAACTTCACTTTCTTCCTCAATTTCCACCAAACTAGACTGCTTTTTCGTGTAGTTGTCTAAAATTGGCGGTGGAACTTTGTGAAAACCTACACCAGTTCCATCAGAAAACACATCCTCGCCATCTTTGTTTTTCCCTATAGGTTTAGGAACAATATGCTGCAAAACAAAGCTTGCCGATTTATAGCTGTTAAGCTTCAACTGGATTCGTTCATTCTCAATTTCAGCTTCTTGAACTTTAAGTTTCAATTTAGCAATTTGATCCAGTTGTTCATTAATCGATTCTTCTTTTAATCTCAAAACAGCTCTTAGATGTTCATTTTCTTTAAATGTTTTGCCATTACGATCATCACTATCTTTAACAATGCTTTTCAATTTCTCAAACTTTTCAGAAATCTGACGGTTTTCAAGAATTAACTTTTCATTTTCAGATTTTATTTTCTCACTTTCAGTTTTATCATTTTCAATTTGAGTTGTTAATTCTTTGATCCGTTCAGTTGAAGCTCTTACAGTTTTGTCACGATCGAGAATCTGATCTTCAACCTTTCTAACTTTTGTTGTCAGATTCTGAAATTTCTCATTGTTAAGATACGTGACAGTGCTACAAAAATTGCATTGTTTGGTGCAATTTTTGCAGTCAGCATTCCCTTCAATTTTGTTACCTGACGCATTTGTCGACACACTTTGACTGACCGATCCCTTTGACTCAGTAACAGACTTAGGATCTACCTCAAGTGCTTTTGCAGCTAGCACTTTGTCAGCCATCACTCCCAGGTTCTCAGCTGTCAACTCTTGCGTAGTATCAATTATGCCTGTATCAACCTGCTTTTCTTTCTTCTCTTTCTCCTCTTTCTCCTTTCTCTCTTTCTCTTTTGCTTCTTCAATCATCTTTGATGTTGGTGTTCCCCACCATTTGTGTTGCCAATACTCATCATCTTCTTTGTACTCCTTGATAATGGCTTCGATATCTAGCGTTTTGTCATCAATCGCAATGTTGCCATACCTATCAAGATAGCACTCTCTAACTGGATCCCATCTGTTTGCTCTTCTAGCTTCCAGAAAGACACCAGAAAGTCTGATAATCTTGTTTTCAGCAATCATCTTCCGATATTGATACTTCTGTTCCTCAGTACGATCATCTTTCCATTTAACGGGTTCATCATTGCTTGCCATGAATGCGTAACCCACCGCATCTTCTTCCGGTAGAACTTCCTTACTCCAATCATACCCTTCATCATCATAAATCACAGCAAGAGCCCTTGATTTGTCTCTGTTATCTTCAGACTGCTTCAATCTAGGCGGCTCGGATTTATTTTGATGGTAGATTGCCTTTTTGTAATAATCATCTTGAAATGGATTCTCCGATTCATCAACATAAGCGTTTCGGCATTCTCTCTTAAAATGACCCTTCTGCTTACACTTGAAGCAAGTCACTTTCGATTTATCGAACCCCAGCTTAGTAGAAGCACCACCAATTGATTTTCTGCCAGTAATTTCCATAAATCTTTGTGCACGACGAACAGCACTTGCCATAGCCCAACGAATATCGATCAGTTCCATTTCCTCCGGATCAATCTGATCGTAATCTTCTTTCGTCAGATTTGTATTGCCAATCTTCCCAGCTACCAATCCTTCATACGATTCCAACACTGATGCTAGAAAGATCATCTGCTGCTTGGCCGATTCCTCATCAAAGTTCTGAGCATTCTTCAAGTCTATTGCGATGTTGCATTGAAAACGATTCTTTGCATCAGCATTTCCAAAAGATGAAGATCCACTGTGAAAACCACTGTGACTTCCACTGCTTTGATCACTTTGACTTTCTTTGTCGGCTGTCGACACATTTTCAGCAGAAAAAGCTGTTTTTGGTGAAGTAGCTTTCGGCATCATGCTCTTTGGATAGTATAAATCCAGATTCTGCTGATAAGATGAATGATTAATTTTGTACGTCTTCTTCAACTCCAGTTCATGACTTTCAAGTTTCTCAATCACCAAATCTGGTTTCAACAAATCAGAAGGAATAGTGTTCTTAAGCATGACAGCATAATATCTCCACTCCATCTCGTCTGGCAATGCATCGAACAACTTGTCTACTTGCTCATCATCAGGATATCTGATATCATGTCTTGCTAATTCCAGCTTCAGATGACCAAACCTTTCAATCATTTTACATACTGACTCATTTTTAAGACAACTAAACATATCAAACTCTTTCCTAAGAAGTCTCTTTTTATTTTTTACAATCTCTTTGCTTCCAAGACACTTCTTTTCGAGTTTTTCCCATAAGTCTTTAGAATTTGAGTAATCTATCAGTGAAATGATGTCTTCACGCACCGACTGAAACAATAATGCCACACATTTTTGCTCGGCCACAAAACTGTCAATCTCTTCAACTGATCTTAATGCTTCACCATTCTTCTTTCCTTGAGCATAACCATTCTTCATACTCTTCCAGCAAGGAAAAGCAAATGCCATCAACCAATCTTCGAACTTTGATGCCCACCTGCTGTATTCTTCTATAGCCATCAGCTTAGGAGGTTTGTTAAATGTTCCAAATGCGCTTTCGGACTCCCAAGCTTCCTTCTTTCTTTCTTTCGGTGGACTTTTGTTTGCATCGCTTGAAGAAGTATCATTGTTTCCTGAACTACCCGTGAAAGCATACATATCGCTGAATGGATTCATGAAAATATCATCCATTTTGATCGTACCTGTAAAATCAAACAACACTTAGACAAATTTTGATTTGGAAATTATCAGATTCAAACGACACAATTTCAAACGTAATGGTTTGTATCGTTTGAAAAATCAATGATTTATTTGAACAACAAATTCACTAAACCGATATGAATTAAATGCTGTCAAAAATTAAGTGAAATCAAATTTAATTCGACCCCCCAATTAATTCAACTTTTATCCAAACCTTGTATCACCTCACTTTAACCAACAACTTTTAGAGTATGATTTGTTTTATTCAACTTTTAACTTTTGTCAAAAATTTTAACTGGACCGATCTATTAGTGAGTTGACAAAATTTTTTACTTGAACCAATCAAACTATAATGGCTGACAATTGACTTTCACTTCTAAAATCTCATTGGACCTCTGAATTACATTCTCACATGCAAACTGATAAGACTTATCATATATGTGGCTGACAACAGTTACTTAGTGAAATATGATTTGGCCGCTGAGTTTTAATCACGTGATCAACTGTACTAACTTTCAAATGAACAACGTGATTCAAATGATAACAATTTCAAACGACAAACTCACACAAACAGTTCAAACGATAAACTGTTTTCAAACGACAAAGATTCAAACGATGACTGTTCCGTTTGAATCTATAGTTTCAAACGATAAATGTTCAAATGACAGATCTTATTTTCAAACGACAGCTTGTATTTTCAAACGATTGGTTCAAACGATGAATCAGATTTCAAACGATAGAGTTATTTTTCAAACGATAGACCAGTTTCAAACGATAGACCAGTTTCAAACGATGACGTCAGCAATTTGCGAAACTTTTCAAACGGTACGAATGATTTAGATCAGTTTTAGGTCGAATTTCGTTTTCAAACTTTCAAGGATTAGTTATTAGTAGATTTCGTTTGATATATGATCGTTTCAAGCCATTTCAACCGTGACAACAAGATAAAATCAGAAAAGAAAGGTAGAAGTGAGATAATCCGATGATTTTCAGCTGTATTCGGTATGAACTCCTCGTCCTGAGCTCTGATACCACTTGTTGGATCGTGTACGTGACCCTGAAAGTCAGTTAAGGTAGCTCAACATCAAAAACTAAGGCGGAATCAAAGTAAATGACGTCCAAAACACAGCTTTATCCTTTAATCTTTCTTTTCCTATTAATAAACGTGCTTGTACAACTTGTTCTGATGAAGATCCGACAGCACTTCGTGATACACACAATGATCACCTACGGTTCCGTTTGAAATGTGACACTCACACTCCTATTTATAGACTTTGACCCTTCCGTTTGAAACTTACATCTCTTGGTTCAAACGGAACCCTATGTTTCAAACTTTGAACTCAAACAGAACCCTATGTTTCAAACGGAACCCTCTATAACAAGACTGTTTTCAAACGGAACCCTCTAAAACATATTCTAAAATCAAAACTAAAACCTAATTTTGACTTTTAAGCTCCAATATTGACTTTCATGAACTAAGACTTGATGAAGATGTAGTCAACAGACATTCTCGTGCATCAACATCAAGGATCACATATCCCATAACCGATAAGTTCTAAAAAGCAATATGGTTTAAGAATCATAAGTTCAGTTGTCAAGTATAAGGGTTATTCAAAAAAATAAGGAATAGAATTAAAAATAGTTAAGGATCATACCTGAGGATCCAAGTTAGGATCCTAACCTTAATAAGGATAACTATAAGATAAACCTTAGAATAAAGTAAGGATCAAGGATCCCTAGTTGCCTACCTTCAAGAACCTGAAATAGAGCATTACTTGGGACTAAGCCAACATAAGATAAGAATTAGCAACTGGGGACAAGCCCAAGGATAACTGGGGACAAGCCCAAAGATAACCGGGGACAAGCCCAAGGATAACTGGGGACAAGCCCAAGGATAACTGGGGACAAGCCCAAGGATAACTGGGGACAAGCCCAAGGATCGTATGTAAACTGGAGTATGGCCCTAACTGGCGACTATCCAAACTTAGTGGCATGAAAATGCCAAAACCTTAGCTAACGTGAAGACGTTAGAAACCTTAGCTAACGTGAAAACGTTAGAAACCTTAGGAACGGATGTATGGTATGTCTACCACTATACGTAGGATCCTAAGCATAGCCAGTACAATGGAATTATCAGCCCCTAAAACGAGTACTGGTCCCAATGCCTTGAACTATACCAGGATCGTCGTGCGCTACAGGCGGAACTGGGGTCAAGCCCGAATAACTGGGGATAAACCCAAAGGACGGATTGCTTCAGTGGATAACCAGTGTTATGCTAAGGATACTTGAACTTTCAAAACTCAAATTCACGTGAGAGATGGATAAAGGATACGTGATCCTTATCCTTATATGAGAAAATAAAGAAATGAATTAGTTCAAGTTTAGGATATTACCTAAGTAAGGATCACCAAAGCTTTGAGGATCCTTTAAGGATATCCCTATTGTGAGGATCATCTGTGCCACTAGGATCCTGCTCACATGAAATATTTCTTCAAGTGGACAGCATTCCAGGCTCTTGGTAGCAAATCACCTTCCATGGTTAGCAATCTATATGCCCCCTTTCCTGCTTCAGCTTCAATCAAATAAGGGCCTTCCCATTTTGGAGCCAACTTCCCATCAGCAGGATTGGTGGTATTTTGGAATGCTTTCCTTAATACCATATCTCCAACTTGAAACCTCCTGATCCTGACATTTTTGTTGTAAGCACCAGCCATTCTTTGCTGATAACTGGCCATCCTTATCCTAGCCATATCCCTGATTTCTTCAATAGTATCCAGGTCTTGAGCCAAGTTCTCATCATTCTCCTCAGGATCACGGGTACTTGTTCTAGCAGTTGGAACCACCATTTCTGTTGGGATCACTGATTCTGCCCCAAATACCAAAGAGAATGGCGTTTGACCAGTAGCATTCTTAGGGGTTGTCCTATCAGCCCAGAGCACATAGGGTAGTTCTTCTGCCCATTTCCCTTTCTTGGATCCAAGCTTCTTCTTCAAATTGTTGATGATGATCTTGTTGGATGATTCTGCCTGACCATTAGCTTGTGGGTGGACTGGTGTTGATGTTATCATCCTAATCCCCCAGCTGTCACAAAAGTTAGTGGTTCTGCCCCCAATAAATTGGGAACCATTATCACATATAATCTCAGAAGTAATTCCAAATCTAGTTATAATATTTCTTTTAATGAAGGATATAACTTCCTTTTCTCTGACTTGGGCAAAAGCTTCAGCCTCTATCCACTTGGAGAAGTAATCAGTCATAGCTAGCATGAATACTTTTCCACCAGGTGCCTTAGGGAGCTTACCAACTATATCCATACCCCATCTCATAAATGGCCAAGAGGAGGATATAGGATGCAATAATTCAGCTGGTTGATGAAGGATATTGCTGTGCCTCTGACAAGGATCACATCTCTTAGCATACTCCACAGCGTCTCTCTTCATGGTTGGCCAGTAGTATCCTGTTCTCAGGATCCTTGAGAATAATGCCCTGCCCCCAGTGTGGTTTCCACAATCTCCTTCATGGAAGTCTTTTAAAACTTCTTGGACTTCAGGATCCTCAATGCATCTCAAGTATGGTCCTGCAAGAGATCGTCTATACAACATACTATTTATAATTGAGAATAGAGATACCTTAGATTTGAAAGCCCTAGGGTTTTCTCCTGTAGGAATCTCTCCATGTTGTAAGTATCTCATAATTGGTGAGATCCATGATCCTGATCCTGAATGGGATCGAGTATCCTCACTAGGGATTATTGCAGAATCATTCCCTATTTCCATAGCCACATGATCCTCAATAGCCGGGGTCAGGATATGGATAATAGGAATCTTGATATCCTCCGGGATCTTCAAGGATGATCCTAAATTAGCCAATGCATCAGCTTCTGTATTTTCTTCCCTTGGTACCTGTGACAAACTAAAGGAAACAAAAGAGAGTGCCAAACTTTTGACTATCTCCAAATATTTGGTTAACTTTTCACCTTTAACAGCATAGGATCCATTAAAGTGGTTTGTAATTAGCAAAGAATCTACGTGTACCTCAAGATACCTGATCCCTATATGCTTAGCAATTTGCAAACCAGCAATTAAGGCTTCGTATTCAGCCTCATTGTTAGTGGTTTGGAACTCACAAGCTATAGAGTGGGGTATTATGTCCCCCTGTGGCGATTTTAGTAGTATTCCAAGCCCTGTGCCTTTGACATTTGAGGATCCATCAGTATAGAGTATCCAAGGATCCTTGGTCTCCTCTAGCTGCTGGACTTCTAACTCAGCTTCATCTTGTAAATCACTACTGAAATCAGCCACAAAGTCAGCTAATGCTTGGGATTTGATGGCTGTCCTAGGCTCATATCTTATATCATATGCACTCAGCTTCACTGCCCACTTAGCCATCCTTCCTGACATCTCTGGTTTCCTGAGGACATTCTTAATTGGAAAATTAGTTTTAACAATGATAACATGAGTTTCAAAATAATGTCTTAACTTAGTAGATGCCATAATTAATGCGAGAATAAGTTTTTCAAGGTGTGAATACCTGGATTCGGCATCAAGTAAACTTTTACTTACATAATAGACAGGATGTTGTGTACCTTGATGATCCTTAACAAGGACCGCACTTACTGCTTTCGAGGATACCGCAAGATACAAGGATAACACATCACCTTTTTCTGGTTTCATCAAAGCCGGGGCCGAGGATAGGTAATCTTTGAGGGCTCTCAAAGCATTTTCATGCTTCTCCGTCCATTCAAATTTCTTGTTCTTCCTTAGGATATCATAGAATTCTTTACACTTCTCGGAGGATTTGGATATAAATCTGTTCAAGGCTGCTATCCTGCCTGTTAGCCTTTGAACATCCTTAGCATTGGCCGGAGATTTGATGTTCACTATTGCTTTGATTTGTTCCGGGCTAGCTTCAATGCCTCTCTTTGTCACCATATATCCTAAGAATTTACCTGCTTTAACACCAAAGTGACATTTTGAAGGATTAAGTTTCATGTTATATTTGTCAAGGATATCGAATGCTTCCTCCAAGTCTCTTAGGTGATCCTCAGCTTTTAAGGATTTTACCACCATATCATCTATATAAACCTCCATAGTTTGTCCAATTTGATCCTTGAACATCATATTCACCAGCCTTTGATATGTTGCACCTGCATTTCTTAATCCGAACGGCATAGCAATATAGCAGTAAATACCAGTTGGAGTCATGAAGGCTGTATCCTCTTGGTCGGATGGTTCCATTTGGATTTGTTGAAATCCAGATGAAGCATCCATAAAAGTTAACAGTTCATGACCCGCGGTTGCATCCACCATGGAGTCAATGTGGGGTAAAGGGAAAGGATCCTTGGGACATGCCTTATTTAAATCGGTAAAATCGACACATACCCTCCACTTTCCGTTTTTCTTTTGAACAACAACCACATTGGCCAGCCATCTTGGATACTTGACCTCTCTAATCATACCTGCCCGGAGCAATTTCTCTACCTCTTCCTGGATAATGGCATTCCTTTCCAGTGCAAACTTTCTTCTCCTTTGATGGATTGGTTTGAAGGATCTGTCAATGCCGAGTTTGTGAGTGATTACATCTTTGGATATACCAGTCATGTCTTCGTGTTTCCATGCAAAGGTAGTCTTTCTCCTTTTTAGGAAGGATACGAGGTCTTCTTTCATTTCGCCAAGGATCCCTGATCCGATATAAACTATAGATTCAGGATCATCCGGATCCATAAGGATTTCTACCACATCCTGTTCACTCGCCTCCAAGACATCCCTTGGAGGATACTTTGATTGCTATTGCTCCCTGGATTTCGAAGCTGGTTTCATCGATGAAGTATAGCAATTCTTAGCCTCCTGCTGATCACTATCAATCTTCACTATTCCCCAAGGACTAGGGAGCTTCACACATTGATGGTAAGTGGATGGGACTGCTTTCATATCGTGTATCCAGGGCCTGCCAAGGATAACATTACAACAAGATAAACAGTCAATAACACAAAATTTTTGATAAGAGTGTAGGCCTTCAATGTATATTGGGAGTTTAATGTCCCCCAGGGTATTCTTAGTTTCACCACTAAATCCCACGAGCACAGAGGATCTTGGTATGATCTCTGATTCAGGAATACCCATCTTCTTTAGGACATCAAGCTGGATAATGTTCACTGAACTTCCTCCGTCTATAAGGATCCTGCGGACAAAATTGTTAGATATGAAAAGAGTAATAACTAAACCATCGTGATGAGGATCCTGGATATCAACACGATCCTCTTCATCAAAGGTTATGACTTTCCCTTCCGAGACACTTGATGTTCGAACAGGTCTTTCTCCGTTATCCATTTTAGTTTCCTTTGCATGCCTTTTAGCTACTGAGAAGGATGTGCCGCAAATGTCTGATCCTCCAGAAATGAAGTTTATCACTTGTGCATCTGCTGGAGGGGCTGGAGCCTTCTCAGGGATCCTTTCAGGATCCTGAGTCCTTGACTTTTTTCTTCCCAACAATTCTTTTAGATGCCCCTTGCTCAACAAGTATCCAATTTCCTTTCTTAGTGCAATGCATTCTTCTGTGAGGTGCCCAAAATCTTCATGGTATGCACACCACTTTGATTTATCCTTAGTTGCAGCTGGCCTATCATTTTTTCTGGGACATCTAGCTTTATCACCTAGACTCTGCATCGCAAGGATTAGTTCATTGTTATCAACACTAAAACAATATTCAGAAATTGGAGGATAATCCTCATCATCCTCTTCTTGATCAATAGAATGCACGTTCTGGTTATCAGATCTGTTGTAGGATCTGAACTTGTTGTTCCTGAATGAGGATCCTTGCTTATCCTGCTTTGAGGATCCCGCTAACCTCTCCTGGATCCTCTTGTCATCTTCTAGCCGGATGTACCTAAGGGCCCGGGTTCTTACCTCATCTAGGTTCCTGCATGGTGTCATAACAAGATCATCATAAAATAACGAATCCCTAAGCAATCCCATTTTGAAGGCCTCAACAGCCGTGGCTATATCTAAGTTAGGAATGTCTAAGGATTCTTTACTGAATTTGGTAATGTAATCCCTTAATGATTCATTATGACCCTGGGTTATCCTATACAGATCACTAGTTAAACGCTCAAATTTTCTACTACAAGAAAACTGATTATTAAATAGATTAACTAGGTTAGCAAACGAGGTAATAGAGTAAGGGGGAAGACTTAGCAGCCATTTGAGAGCTGATCCAGTAAGAGTAGACCCGAATCCCTTGCACAGGCATGCTTCCTTTAACCTTTCTGGGATCGGATTGATTTCCATCCTCTCCCTATATTGTGCTATGTGTTCTTCAGGATCAGTCGAACCATCATACAGCTTCATTGTAGGCACATGGAACCTCTTGGGTATCTCAGCATCACAGATTGGTGGTGCAAAACGAGATATCTTGTGGCTCCCATCTGCAATCTCTGGGATAGGTTTGACCACTCCCGGAACACTTGATATCATATCCTTTAGCCTTTGCAATTCTCTAGCCATGGCATGATTGATACCTGGATCCTGCATAAGACCATGGTTAGTAGTATGAGAATTATTAAAAGTGTTACCTCCCATTGGATTCAAGTTAGGAAGAATGGATGTTAATCCATATTGTTGAGGCTCTGGAATGATCGAGGGACCAGTAGAGGCATTGGTCTGCATTGGAATAAAATCTCCCTGATGGACATCTAAACTTCCTGTTTGCAAACTCCTCAAGGATCCTGGCATCTGGAAGGATCCCTGAAACTGGGACGATCCTGGAACAAAGGAGGATCCTTGAACCTGGGATGATCCTGGAACGAAGGAGGATCCTTGAACCTGGGATGATCCTGGAACGAAGGAGGATCCTTGAACCTGGGATGATCCTGGAACGAAGGAGGATCCTTGAACCTGGGATGATCCTGGAACGAAGGAGGATCCTTGAACCTGGGATGATCCTGGAACGAAGGAGGATCCTTGAACTTGGGATGATCCTGGAACGAAGGAGGATCCTTGAAACTGCTGCATTCCTGAATATCCTCCTGAGCTCGTGAGGGATCCCATATGCTGAGGATAGGATCCCGCTGGCTGGAAATATGAACCTGATGCCTGGGTCATTGTTGTTGTTCCGTAGTGCACTCCTTTTGGTCCACCCACATATTGAATGTCTGGAACCACTGATGGCTGAGAAGTAATCACCGGAGTATCAAAATTCAAAGATCTGGGCATTAGTGGGGAACGATCCTCTGCTGTTTTCTTCTGTTTCTTAATTTCGTCAATCTCCCGGAGGATCCTTTCGTTGGTCTTATCCTGCTCTTGTGCATGATTCCTCATCTGCAAAATCAAGGCATAGAGATCATTAGTAGTAGGATTAGTTGAAACAGAAGAAGTAGGTGGTTTTGAGAAAATGGGAGTTGGTTTCTTCGCGGCATTCTCGGTATTCTTCTGGGATCCAGAAGGTGGTGGAGGCAAAGGAGGGACGCCTTGTGGAGAAGTGGATGAGGGCATCAAATTTGAAGCATTCTTCGCTGAGGAAGCCATTTGCTTGGTTGTAGTGAACCGAAATGAGCACAGAAATGCGTATTTTTTCTAAGGACGAAGCACCAATTGCCCCACGGTGGGCGCCAAACTGTTTTGGTCAAAAAATCAGATGAGGATATTGCAACCAAACTCTCAATTACGGGGTATGATGCTTGAAATGTAGAACGATGATGAGGATCACTTTAATATAAAATTGCACAAACAACACAAGGATTTATACGGGGAAAAAGCCCTTGATCAAGAGTTGATCTCCGGCACAAAAAACCCCGGGTGATGGAAACTACCGATCACCAAGCTCAAATAAATGAATAAATGTTTACAACTTCGGATAGTAACGAGCTAGGTACAAGGATCACTATCATGAAATGTGTAAATGTGAGTGAAAAAGAATGAATGTTCGTCGAGAGCTTCAAGTGTGCGAGTATATGAGTGTGTGTAGCTGTAAAAAATGACTAAGTGTTTTCTACTAGCTCGTTACTATCCGAAGTTGTAAACATTTATTCATTTATTTGAGCTTGGTGATCGGTACTTTCCATCACCCGGGGTTTTTTGTGCCGGAGATCAACTCTTGATCAAGGGCTTTTTCCCCGTATAAATCCTTGTGTTGTTTGTGCAATTTTATATTAAAGTGATCCTCATCATTGTTCTACATTTCAAGCATCATACCCCGTAATTGAGAGTTTGGTTGCAATATCCTCATCTGATTTTTTGACCAAAACAAGTACAACATGAAATTAAATCCTGCTAAATGTCATTTTGGAGTGGGAGCAGGAAAGTTTCTAGGATACATGGTGACGAAAAGGGGGATAGAGGCAAGCCCGGAGTAGATTAAAGCTATCCTGGATATCAAGTCACCTTCAAATATGAAAGATGTACAAAGACTAACGGGGCGAGTTGCGGCATTAAACAGATTTATCTCAAGATCCTCGGAAAAATGCAAGGAATTTTATGATATCCTGAAGAAGAATAAGATATTCGAATGGGGAAAGAAGCATGAAGCGGCCTTGCAGGATTTGAAGCAATATCTTTCAACCGCACCTCTATTGATGAAGCCTGAGGATGGTGAACTATTATCCCTGTATCTTGCAGTATCAGGGAACGCAGTAAGTGCTGTTCTTGTAAAAGATCATGAAGGTCAGCAGTATCCTGTCTATTATGTTAGTAAAAGTTTATTAGATGCTGAAACTAGATATTCTCATTTAGAGAAATTAATATTAGCCCTAGTTATGGCATCAACGAAACTTAGACATTATTTTGAAACACATATGATTCATGTTAAAACCAACTATCCTGTTAAAAATGTGCTTAGGAAACCAGAGATGTCAGGCATGATGGCTAAGTGGTCAGTAAAATTAAGTGCCTATGATTTAATATATGAACCTAGAAATGCCATAAAGTCTCAGGCCTTAGCTGACTTTGTGGCTGATTTCAGTAGTGATATTCAAAATGAAGTAGACCTAGAAGTGCAACAACTAAGAGAAAATATAGAATCTTGGACACTATATACTGATGGTGCGTCTAATATTAAAGGTGTAGGTTTGGGTATACTACTAAAATCGCCACAGGGGGACATATTACCCCAGGCTATTAGATGTGAGTTTCCTGCCACTAATAATGAAGCAGAATATGAAGCTATAATTGCGGGATTAGAATTGGCTAAGAGCATGAATATCAAGGGTTTACAAGTATTTGTTGATTCCTTGTTAATTACTAATCATTTTAATGGGACCTATGCAGTTAAAGGAGAGAAGTTGATCGAGTATCTCGAAATTCTCAAAAAATTAGCAGGATATTTCGATATTTTTACACTTGAACATGTACCAAGAGAGGATAATGCTGAAGCTGATGCCTTGGCAAATCTAGGATCATCAGTCAGGATACCTGAGGGGACCCAAATACCAATATTACATATCCTGTATCCTACGACGGATCCTCAGGATAAGGAAGTAGTAAGTGTTCAGGATCCTAATGATGAGTATCCCGAGGAGGATCCTAAGTCCTGGACGGCTCCAATCGTGAGACATCTCAAGGAAGGACACATCCCAAAGGATGAAAATCCTAAGGCCTTTAGAATGAAGGTATCACGATTCACTATTATAAATAATGTTTTGTATAAGAAATCTCTTGCAGGACCATATCTGAGGTGCTTGGAGGATCCCAAAACTAAAGAAGTGCTTCAGGATATACACGAAGGGGTTGTGGTAACCATACCGGGGGCAGGTCATTATTCTCAAAGGTATTAAGAACAGGATAATATTGGCCGACGATGAGAAAAGATGCTGCAGAATATGCTCGAAGATGTGATGTGTGTCAAAGACACAGTAATATATTACATCAACCTGCTGAGCCACTTTATCCTATCGCTTCCCCTTGGCCATTCATGAAGTGGGGAATGGATATAGTAGGAAAATTGCCAAAGGCTCCAGGAGGAAATGTCTTCATGCTGGCAATGACTGATTATTTCTCTAAGTGGGTTGAAGCTGAAGCATTTGTTCAAGTTAGAGATCAAGAAGTAGTATCCTTCATAAAAAGGAATATCCTGACTAGATTTGGAGTACCAGCTGAGATAATTTGTGACAATGGTTCTCAGTTTATAAGTAAGAGGACTACTGACTTTTGCAAGAGTTGGGGAATCAAAATGATCACATCCACACCGGTACATCCTCAAGCAAATGGACAAGCAGAATCCTCAAACAAGACAATTGTCAACAATTTGAAGAAAAGGCTTAGAGCTAAGAAGGGAAAATGAGCAGAAGAATTACCCTTTGTTTTATGGGCTGACAGAACTGTTGTGGGTGGAATTTTCTAATCTATATCCCGAAATTATATCCTGACTTTATATGTCTATTTTCGCTACCAGGATACTGGACCAGGATATTGGTAACATCCTGCGAGGGTATCCTGCGTGTTGTTAACAATTTGCTTTGGCTGCAAGGTACAAACGGTCATGAGGCTTGGTCTCCCTAAAGAATAGGTCAAGGTGGTTATAAGAAAGACGTTGGAAGCTTGGAGAAGGGGTTTACAACGGTCAAAAGGGAATATTCGCAGGATCCCGGAATAATAGGGGAATATCCTGGATTTTTAGCATAGTTTGTTATTTCTTGTAACTATAAATAGGAGTGCCGGATCATAGAAATTCACACACTTTCGAGCTCTCATACTCGTACACTCTCATTTCTAGCTAAAAACACACACTAACACTCACAATTCACAATCATTGTAACACTTAGATTCGATCCGAGCATTATCCTGCATTGTATCCTGGTTATTCAATCAATAAGAAGAACAAGGCAGCCGACGATTGTCAGCTCCCGAGGTTTTATGCCGGCGATCTAAAAAGATCAAGGGCTTTCCTCGTACATCTCGTGTCAATTTTTACTTTACTTGCATTTCGTTTACAAATTGATATAGCTCTGTATCCCGGAACTATATACTGAAACTGTTTACATTTTCAACAAAGTTAACACATTTCTACAAGTTTACATAGCACACTACCTCACAAACTAAGTTTGATCACTAAATTGCTTCGGTAATTTTTGACCAAAACAATTTGGCGCCCACCGTGGGGCAAGTGGTACTATTTTTAATCAATACTTTGTTAAAATCATTACTCGGTTTTTTGTTTTCGAAATTCTTTTCAAAACTATTTCTAATGGCTTCTCAATCGAATTTGAACTCTTCTTCCATGTCTGTTTCAACCTCTGCTGCTGCTGGTTCATAACCTCCTCCACCTTCACAAGTTCAAACTTTTCAGAGGAGAAATGAAAGCCACACACCGAGAGAAATTCCTGCTGCTCAGAATGTTTATAGATCCAGAAATTTAGGGAGAACCCATATCCTTGCTTCTAATGACAAAATTCTGTCTTTGTTTGGTAGTATACAGGAACAAATGAAGAGGAAGCAAGAAACTAACCAGACGATCATGAAGGATATACAACTCTTGAAGTCAAACTCCAGGAAACCTGTGGAGGATACAACTACTCCTCTACAACCCAGGATGCTGAACTTTAGTTCAACAACATTTACCGAGGATAATCAAGGCAACATGATACCGAGTCAGTCCCGGAGCAACATGCTGGAGATACCATCATCCCTCAGGATATCGACTGTGAGGGGTCCAGGATATGGCAAAAGTCAACAGGCTGGTAACATGTTTGCCAATATCAGTATCCCAGCTACTAATAATTCTGATTCTTTGCAGGATATAGGTGTAACACCAGCATTAACCAGGGAACTTCAAAAATTGAAGGATATGATATCAAGTGTTCCTGGAGTAGTGCAGCCTATACCGGAAGTATCCTAGGATAGTCACAGGATATCCCGATTTGCTCATCCAATTTGTGATGCTGAAATTCCAAAAAGATTCCAGACTCCCAGCATGAAGTTGTATGATGGGACGACAGATCCTGAGGAGTATATTGCCCAGTATAGGGAAATGATGGAAATAAATCCAATCCTACTAGAACTTAAGGAAGCATGCTTATGCAAAGGCTTCGGTTCAACTTTAACAGGATCGGCCTTAAAATGGGTTTTAAATGTTCCACCTTATTCAATTACATCATTTTCTCATTTAGTTAATTTGTTTATCAGTCAACTTTCTTGTAGCAAGAGCTTTGAGAAACTAACAAGTGATCTTTACAGGATAACACAAGGATCACAAGAATCCCTAAGGGATTATGTTAACAAATTTAGTAGAGAATCCCTAGATATCCCGAATCTTGATGTTGCTACGGCAGTACAAGCGTTCAAAATGGGGTTACGGAAGGATTGTCAATTTTATCAGGATCTTGTAATGAACCCTCGCAGGAATTTAGATAAAGCTCGAAATAGGGCTTTGAGATACATAAGGCTTGAAGATGACAAGAAAATGCATGAGAGGATGAACACATCTTCAACATATGAATTGACAAATAGGAAGTCATAATCTTCCTACAAACAGTATCGTTCAAAGCCATATGCTAAGAACGATAATAAGAGAGTGAATGTTGTTGAAGATGAGGATGATGAAGAATATCCTGAAATCTCAGAGTATTGTTTTTCTGTAAATGTTCCGGAGTTAATGTATGCTATGCAGGGACTGGGGGACAAAGCTAGGTGGCCAAAAAAGAATCCAAGGAATACAGATTGGAAGGATAAATCTAAATGATGTGCCTTCCATGAAGACTTTGGGCACATGACAGATGATTGCATAGCCTTGAGAAAGGAGATAAGCTACTTGCTGAGCAAAGGATACTTGAAAGAATTCCTCGGTAGAAAGAAGAAAGCTCAGGATACTGACCAGGATCCTGGGAGAGCTGCACCTCCACCACCAGATGCCAAGATAATTAACTTTATCTCCGGGGGATCTGACATATGTGGAACTTCTTACTCTACAGCTAAGAGGCATGCCAGGAAGGCTAAGGAGGAAATAGGAGATAAGCCCACTAGGATGACCATGCTTACGGATGATAAAGTCATTACTTGGTAAAGGGTCACGAAGGTCAGCAGTATCCTATCTATTATGTTAGTAAAAGTTTACTAGATGCTGAGACTAGATATTCACACTTAGAAAAATTAATATTAGCTTTAGTTATGGCATCGACTAAACTTAGACATTACTTTGAAACACATAGAATTCCTATTAAATCTAATTATCCAATTAAAAATGTGCTTAGGAAACCTGAGATATCAGGTAGGATGGCTAAGTGGTCAGTGAAATTAAGTGCATATGATCTAGTCTATGAACCTAGAAATGCCATAAAGTCTCAGGCTTTAGCTGACTTTGTGGCTGATTTCAGTAGTGATATTCAAAATGAAGTAGACCTAGAAGGGCAACAACCAGGAGAAAATATAGAATCTTGGACACTATATACTGATGGTGCATCTAATGTAAGACGTGTAGGTTTGGGTATACTACTAAAATCGCCACAGGGGGACATATTACCCCAGGCCATTAGATGTGAGTTTCCTGCCACTAATAATGAAGCAGAATATGAAGCTTTAATTGCAGGATTAGAATTGGCTAAGAGCATGAATATCAAGGGTTTACAAGTATTTGTTGATTCCTTGTTAATCACTAATCATTTTAATGGGACCTATGCAGTTAAAGGTGAGAAGTTAATCGAGTATCTCGAAATTCTCAAAAAATTAGCAGGATATTTCGATATTTTTACACTTCAACAGGTACCAAGAGAGGATAATGCTGAAGCTGATGCCTTGGCAAATCTAGGATCATCAGTCAGGATACCGGAAGGGACTCGAATACCAATATTACATACCCTGTATCCTGCGACGGATCCTCAGGATAAGGAAGTAGTAACTGTTCAGGATCCTGATGATGAGTATCCTGAGGAGGATCCTAAGTTCTGGACGGCTCCAATCATAAGATATCTCAAGGAAGGACACATCCCAAAGGATGTAAATCCTAAGGCCTTTAGAATGAAGGTATCACGATTCACTATTATAAATAATGTTTTGTATAAGAAATCTCTTGCAGGACCATATCTGAGGTGCTTGGAGGATCCCGAAACTAAAGAAGTGCTTCAGGATATACACGAAGGGGATTTTGGTAACCATACTGGGGGCAGGTCGTTATTCTCAAAGGTATTAAGAACAGGATACTATTGGCTGACGATGAGAAAAGATGCTGCAGAATATGCTCGAAGATGTGATGCGTGTCAAAGACACAGTAATATATTACATCAACCTGCTGAGCCACTTTATCCTATCACTTCCCCTTGGCCATTCATGAAGTGGGGAATGGATATAGTAGGAAAATTGCCAAAGGCTCCAGGAAGAAAAGTCTTCATGCTGGCAATGACCGATTATTTCTCTAAGTGGGTTGAAGCTGAAGCATTTGTTCAAGTTAGAGACCAAGAAGTAGTATCCTTCATAAAAAGGAATATCCTGACTAGGTTTGGAGTACCAGCTGAGATAATTTGTGACAATGGTTCTCAGTTTATAAGTAAGAGGACTACTGACTTTTGCAAGACTTGAGGAATCAAAATGATCACATCCACACCGGTACATCCTCAAGAAAATGGACAAGCAGAATCCTCAAACAAGATAATTGTCAACAATTTGAAGAAAAGGCTTGGAGCTAAGGAGGGAAGATGGGCAAAAGAATTACCCTTTGTCCCATGGGCTGATAGAACGACAGTGAAAAGTGCGACTGGTCAAACCCCATTTTCCTTAGTATTTAGAGCAGAAGCCGTGATCCAGACAGAAATGGTGATACCTACAGCGAGATCCAACCTCAGGGATCCTGAGCAGAATCCTAAAGCCCTTTGCCGAGAATTAGATACTATTGATGAAAGAAGGGATGCGGCAAAGCTAAGGATGGCTGCATATCAACAGAGGATATCCAGGGCATATAACAAGAATATAAGGCCTAGGAGGTTCCAAGTTGGAGATTGGGTGTTAAGAAAAGCTTTTCAGAATACTAAGAATCCTGCTGATGGAAAGTTGGCTCCAAAGTGGGAAGGACCCTATGAGATTGAATCAGAATCAGGGAAATGAGCATACCGACTCAAGAATATGGAGGGGGATATGCTACCAAGATCCTGGAATGCTATACATCTAAAGCTCTATTTCAAGTGAGTTTGGAATTTAGTTTCTAACTCAGGATGGTATGAATTCTATCTTTTTTGATATATTTGATATTGTTTATTCATTTGAACCCAATACTGACTTAAGCATCAGAGGGGTGTTAGCCAGGCTAACACCCACCTTAGCTTATGGTTGTTTTGCAGTATATGCCTCAGGATATAGCTCCAGGATACAAACTCAGGATACTTCGAAAGATTAGAGGATTGGCCCCCTCTCTCACGTTTAAGGGATCTTGATCCCTTCACAGGTTTAAAGGTATTCACCTTTCTCTCGAATTGGGTTTAAACACCCCACCTGGAGCGCAAGTTATCCAGGGATAGTTCAAGATAGCGGGACCAGTCCATGTAAAAGTGGCTGACAATTTCGTTATCGTTGGCTATATCCTGGATCCTAAAGGTATATGAGGATTGATCACCCTCTCTCACGGAAGGGAATTATCATACTCTCTAAGGTTTAAAGGTTATCACATTTCTAAGTCTTGGAGTTTATACACTCCCGCCTGTAGCGCATGAAAATTTGGGATTTTCCCCAGAATACTTATGGGTTTATCCCCAGGATACTAAGGATTTATCTCTAGTAAATTTTAGGGTTTACCCCATGTAGCATAAGAACTGTTCAAACAGTTGGAACTGATGTTCAGAAAATTTCTAAGTGTTCAAAGACATTATGCACAGGGGACATTCCTTCTGAGGCGATTGTGTAAAGCTCAAAGGATCGAATTTGGACCTAGTGCACTAAGTATCTCGGACTGGGGATATCTTAGTGGAAAAAAATTACAAAAGGATTGAAGCTCAAAAATAGGGTTACACTCTATTCCTGGTATGATCTTTGTAACACCTCGAAAATTCAAGTCCTATAATGCGTTGACACGTGTCATATGTTTGAACGTGTGAAAGAATGTTCTGAAGGGACTAAAGTTGACAAACTTGAAAAGTATGTGAAAATACGAGTTCTAAATGTCAACAGTGAATAAATATATTGTACATTAACCCTACATAATGTTTATACCATAAAACGAATAAATCATGGATCATACGAAGCTAAAAGTGAGAGATTACAAACTACAGGGGTTAAATGTGTCAACATGTTTAAGTTATACCTCTGAGTGACCTTTTGACAAACCCGAAGCTTTGTAACTGTTAAGTATGCTCACTAGAATGCACGATATAAATTTCATAAAGTTTCGTTATCGTATGAGAAAGTTATGATCAAATTCGTAAGCGAGGGGTTAAAGCATTAACGTTGAAAGTTATGACTTTTCGGGTTAACCAGAAGTGTCCAGGGACTTAGCAAAGGGGGTATAAGTCCTAAAGCCCTTGTAGGCAAATAAGAAGGGGTCAAATTGCAAGAAAAATGCTTAGTTGACCTTTCGAAGAGCCAAGGGACAAAATGCAAGAATTTGAAAATGAGAAAATCTGATCAGAAGGCCCACGCGGGCCGCGTAAGACATGCTAAGTCTTTACGCGGGCCGCCTCAGCCTCCCAGATGCAGAAAATCGTTTATTTTGGATGTTCAGCCTTGGAACCGACTTATGATGATATTTTCTCATCCATGGGCGACCCCAAAGCATTCCTAAACACTTAGGGACACTTGTAAACGAATTGTGGTCAGTCATAGCCTTGTGTGTCAACTTTTTATGGTGATTAAATCACTATATAAGGACCAAAGTTGCAACCAAGTTCCTCACACTTCATTCTTGCACTTCTGATCATTTCTGGAGCTCAAGCCTTCTCTCAAGTGATCACATTTCGTGCTTAGGACCTTGGTAAGTTTGCTAAACCTTTCTTGATTAAGTTTTAGCTTAGTTTTAGCTTAAAAGTCAAACCGTCGTAATTAACGGTTGACTTTAAGATTAATCACTAATGGTCCAGTGATTAGCCGAATCAAAAGTAGTTATAAGTTGGTAATTATGTGGGTAATAAACCCTCAAAAGGGTTCCCCCTGATTACCACTCTAACTAGGTCTAATGTCGGGTCAAACTTGTTAAGAAAAAGTCAACAGGTTCCTTAAATTCTAATTTATGCATAATTAGCGATGTAGAACATATACAACCTGTTTGATCAGTAATATAACTTGGTAATAAGTGTAAGAACATGTCTAAACATGTTCAACCCGACAACTTTCAGTAAAGACCCGATTCGGAACCGAAAGTCGCACAGTTTGACTTTCACTTTGACTTTCAGTTCTGACCCGTTATGGTATGATTTAGAAATACCTTAGAGCTCCATTTGGACCAGGTTACATGCTAGTATAACCCTCTGTGATTATACACCACGGTTCATTAGTTAACCGATTAATACGCATGATTCCTTTAATTGCTCATATGTTGACCATTATGCCCTTTTCACCTTAAAACGTGATTTGTGAAAATGTAAAAATGTAGAAACCTTAGTTACTGATATATAAACTTGTATGCAAAGTTTGACATCCGTTTGAGGTGTAGATTAAGAGTCATGCTCGTTAGCGCAAAATGAAAGCTTTATGTTAATTAAACGGCGTAATTAGCGTATAGCCTAGTTAAGCCTACTTTTTGATATCAAACTTATTACCAACTGATAAAATATATTATTTTGGGATTTTTAAAGATTTTTAATTAATTTTAGGCTGAGCATAACTAGTAGTCGTAGGCTTAATCCGGTAATTGTCGGTTTTGCCCTTACGGGCCATAAAATGAGTTTTACATATCTAAACAAATCCAAACCTTTTGCTACTGATTAGATATGTTAAATAAATTATTTTAAGCCTTCTGGAAGTATAAAAATATCAGCTTTATGTATCAAACCCGTAAACGGCTCTTAATCGCCTTATTAAGCGTTTTTAACGCATAGTATGTATTAAAACTATATTAAACATACCCGGGTTGATACCTACTGATATTTTTGGCAAATCATAATATTTTAACAGTAAGCAAAAGTTGTTTAACTCAGACTTCGGTTTTGAGCTTTTCGGCTTATATGAAATTACCAAAATGCCCCTACGGTGCATAGTTTGGTAATAATTGATAAATTTCACATATATAAAATATCCTACTGTTATAACTTATAAAAATAAGTATTTTTGCTGATTATATCAGACCTGTAACTCAGGTGAATACTTAAACTCTTTTATAACCTTTTAAATGACCAAACTACCCCTACGGGGCAAAGTTTGTGTTTAAATACGTTTTGGGCATAATGAAAGACATCTTACTGATGTCACAACATATTTGAGGCATAAATTAACTTAGGAAACCTGTATATAGCTCTCATGAATACCCGTCACGCTTATCACACGTACGGTTCGGTTTATGTAACAAGTTTACATAAATTAGCCGAAACGGGTCAAACCTTATTGGTTTTATCTCAAAATCCAGAATGTGTATGAAATACCCATATAAGACAAGTCACTGAACATGTCGGGTTTAAATCACATTCTATTCCGGTCTTCGCTTAATCGTGCGTACGAACCGTATCTTCCTGTAAGACTAACAGGTCTAAGCTTAGGCTTAATTAAAGACCCATTAGCATTCTAATTAGTTATTTATACCATCATTCCAGACTAGAGCCTTCCGGTAAATGGTACCTACGCTTACTTAAGTGAAAACGGCTGAGTTATTAAATTCTTGCTATTTAAGACAGGAGCTAGCTCAGGTAAATACTCTTAACTTATTTTCCCTATACGGGCTTGGAATACGGTATTATAATACCGCTTGGTCGGGTATTGAATATTTAATCTTATTATGGTTAAATTATTGAGGTAACCCGGTTTAATCTGTATTGTTTGAAATAAAGACCTTTAGGGGTTAATGACCATGTCCCGGATATCCTTGACATCATTGTATTATAAAATGGCCACGTCTTAAGCACGGGGTGTAGGCATACACCTGACAGTTGCTTAAGTAATAACGGTATCTCACTCTCTTGTGGGCCTATACTTGTGGCGTGTCTGTTAATCTGACTCAGTTTCTACATCGGGCCCTGAACGTACAACGAACATGTAAATCTGTATACAAGGTTATAAATATAATTGTTCCAAGTTAAAAAGGTTGATTTTGCCTCTGTGCATTTTAGTCAAATTATAAAAGATACTTTGTGCCACGTGCATTCAAATCAATTTTCTTAAACTCTTTTCAAATGAGTCGGTTGAGTGTATTTACCAGTGAAAACTGACGTATTTTCCAAAAAGGTTAAGTGACAGGTACTGAACGTAATTGGCTGGAAGCTCAGGGCGCTAATAAGGAATCTTGCAAGTTCTAGGCGTCTAAAGTCTGTTGAACAAATGATATGTTTTAAGATCCGCCTGTGGATCCTTTACTTTCCGTTGTAATACTGGATATTACTTTATATTCGGAATGTAATAATATTTATCTTTTGCTTCTGCTGTGCATTTATATATTGTGTTGTTTGACTATTATGTTGCCAACTACGTTACGATACTCCCCACCGGGCCCACCGGTGACACGTGGAAAGTCGGGGTGTGACAGGTTGG
Source organism: Helianthus tuberosus (assembly GCA_030545235.1). Taxonomy (NCBI): domain Eukaryota; kingdom Viridiplantae; phylum Streptophyta; class Magnoliopsida; order Asterales; family Asteraceae; genus Helianthus; species Helianthus tuberosus. Next base: position 63,586,311 of record CM060451.1, on the reverse strand, counting down.
TATCAGAGCCAACACTGAGTGAATTAAACGCTAGCCTTTTGCGTTTAATCTCAGTTACACAGTTGCACATTCTTGAGTCTAGACGAGAACATAGGACAAATTCCAATTTGTTTCATTGTCTTTTAAATTACTTCCTTGATTATTTTTCTGATTAGCCTTTGCATGGGCAAGTCATATTTATTAGAAGTCCCGTTTAGGACAACTATATACTTGTTTAAATTTTAAAGGAACAATTATATTTAAATTATCATTCCTATATTATAAGATCTACCATTATAATAAAATGGAAAAATCTAAAAAGAACAAGACCTAGCCACGTGTCATTTTAAAACGGGGCCAAGATGGTAGTTACATAATTAGATTAAGATCCATATTTAACACCTTAATTTAGGATTGTTCTGCGTTAAATATTAATAAGAATCTTAAGAGTGAAACCTAGCCTTCGGGTCATTTTAAGGCCGGGCCATGATGGTAAGACCTGTTTAAAAGATTCGAATCCCTGATAACATCTGTAAATGTGTTAACACTCCTGGCAGGCGTGATTCGTAAAAATCACACACGTCATTTTATATATGGATTCTTTAAAAAGATCCCTAACCCAACTTAATGATCTCTGAATCATGGGTTTAGATCATCAATTAAGATGATCATACTTTGACCATACATTGGTAAAAAAAAAAATATATGCCTACGAGCTATAATGTATTGTCCATTTGAGACATTGACATTTGATCTTTATGATTCCTTGTCTATGGTGGTGAGCTATGCTCAAGCCTATTAGTCTGTATGATCAATGCGATCCTGACTACTATCATCAAATGAAGATGATCATATTATAAACATCCGTTAAAAGGGAAATGCCTACGGGCTATAGTTAATGTCCTCCGAGACTAAAGACAGTGGTAGCCTACAACTCCCTCTCAAGAAAGGGTAATGAACTTTAATTCAAACCTAAATGCCTCGATTCTCTGAAATCATGGCTTATAAATTAAACTTGTCTATGTGACTAGGCCTTTGCGCCACTTTAATATCCTTAATGTTTTATAACTAGGATAAATTATAATAAAAATACTAAATAAATGTAACTAACAAATTAACCAATATGGTTTATATTACCATGGTTAATAAATCGTTGAAAACGATAAGACTGTATAAACTTCCGTATAAACCTTGTCCTTGTTTAATTTTATGTAGCAATTAAAGCTACATGGCTAGGTCAGAGGAAGAGAACAGTCATCCTTTGGAAAACCGCGATGATGAGAGGATTAACATAACCAAAGGAGAGCTTCGTTCACTGATTGATACAGCTGTATCTAAAGCTGTGGAGGAGCAATTCAGGGAGTATAGTGAGACTAATAGTAAAGCCTCATCTGTACCCCACTCTAAGTCTGTCCCTAAGACTCATTCGGAGGCTCACAGCAAGCCACCGCCCTCAAAGAAAGATGAGTCAAAGAAAGATGATGATCGACGTTCATCTAATTAACACAGTGTTCCATCCAAGAAGATAGTGTTCGATAATGAACCGCATACCAAGTCTTGTACCTATAAGTACTTTGTTTCCTGTAAACCCCGAGATTTCACTGGGGAGAAAGGGGCAATTGATTGTATGACCTGGTTAGATGAGATAGACATAGTGGTTGACATCAGCGGGTGTGCTGAGAGGGATGTAGTGAAGTATGTATCCCAATCGTTCAAGGGAGAGGCACTAGCATGGTGGAAGGCTCTCATTCAAGCTGCTGGGAAGATCCCACTTTACAACATGTTATGGGAACAGTTTGTTGCTCTCATTATGGAGAACTACTGCCTTCAACACGAGGTCGAAAGAATCGAATCAGATTTCTTATCGTTGGTGATGACAAACTTGGATTGTCAAGCATACCTCACCAGTTTCAATACCCTGTCCAGACTGGTTCCTTACCTAGTAACACCAGAACCCAAGAGAATTGCTCGCTTCATCGGGGGTTTAGCCCCAGAAATCAAAGCCAGTGTTAAGGCTTCAAGACCTACTACATTCAGGTCAGCGGCAGATCTGTCGCTATCTCTTACACTCGATGTAGTCAGAAACAAGGCTGCCAAAGCCTCTGAAGATGGAAAGCGTAAAAAGGAGGATGAGAATTCTCATCGCTCCGATATGAAGAGGAATTCTGAAGATAAGAAGAGTTCCGGGTTTAAGAGAGACAGCCAGCAGTCGGGAGAGAAGACCAGGTGCGGAACCTGTAGGAAATACCATCTTGGGAAATGCAGATTTGAGTCTGAGCCACTACCCTGTGGAATCTGCAAGTCTAAGGAACATAAAACCTTGGATTGCAAGAAGTTGAAAGATGCAACCTGTTATGTTTGCAACGAGAAGGGGCATATCAAGACTAACTGCCCTAGGAATCAGAAGAATCCTGAAGAGGCCAAGAAAGCAAACGCATGAGTCTTCCATACGAACGCCAAGGAGATGATGCAGAATGATAACTATGTAGCAGATACCTTTCCTTATCAAACAGTTTATGCATGAATTTTATTTGATACTGGCACATATGATTCTATAATGAATGATAAATGTTGAGAACTGTTGTCTCCGCCTGATTAAGACTGCGGTCATTTAATGCGAGGTAGAAATTGACCGATGATACTTTAGAAAATGCTCCAACAAATCCTATATTGATATTTAATATCTATTAGAAATCACTCTTTTCTGATACCCTTATGGCAAACTTTCAAACTATCCAAATTCATCAGTACAATAAAGACAGATGTGACCTTTTGATCCCCTGTCGAAGAGGTGATGGGCTAGGTCCAACCCTTAAATGCCATTGATGGTCTTTTGTGACCTAGGCTAAGTAATATTGATATATTTTTAAAATAACGTTCATTAAGAATGTTAGTGCCTTATTGGCCAGTATAGTTTGATAAAACCATGGTTAGTATATGTTAAGGCCATCAGGGTAATGAGTAGCAGATGTTGGATTGCAACTAAGTAAATGATTCATCTGGTAATAAGAACTAAATCTCGAGTATGATAAACTCGGATAAGACAACAGTAAATCGCGCCATTGATGAGGCGACGCATGCTATTGATACTACAATAATAAACCGTAGAAAGTCCTAATATACCCTCCCTCCAGATAAAGTACATCATCATATGAAATTGATATCTCTTTGATCTCTACTGATTTCGAATACCAAATAGTATGACAAAAGCACTATATGAGGATTGGTGTATCTTAATATGTTCCATAGATTGCTTCCATGCCTGATCAGTATGGAGGTTTAATGCATGGAACCACAAAGATATTTCAATAATCATATGGTACTAAAGTCAACTAATAGTATTCAAAGAAGATATCAAGAATAGAATTGTCCAAATAAATATTCCCTGGTAAAGGAATATGTGGACTCATAACATGAATGTGTCACTTATAAGACACAAGCGTTGATGAGTGAACTGGAGCCTGAGATATGGAAATCTCTGTAACCTCCTTGTACCTTGATTATCTTCTCCTAAGATTACCCTGTTACCCCTGAAAGGCAGGTAGAGTTAAGTTTAATATCCCATTTAGGGCCGTATTATTATGAAATCTCCAAGACAACTAGTACCATTATTGGCAGAATCGAAAACCCTGGTTAAGTAAGTTTTAAGATATAGATTCATAAAGCCAAACTCAATATCCTGAGAATTTGGTATAGTAAATTATGAAAGACGGTTCATTTTGCTAAGGCATTGTTTACCACAACCCTAATTAGGCAACGATTAAGAATCGCCATCAGCTGCCCAGGATTATCGATTTGTTCGGCTAACTGTAAGGATTAGCTATTCCTTAAGATTAATTTTGAGCAATGGTTGGAATAACCATCTCACCTTAAGATAAGCTTAAATAACTGTTATATAAGTATCAAGGTGGCTCCTTTGGAGACTTTGTATAAATGAAATATCAAAACATCCGTTGGATGGACGAGACTTTAGAAAGTCCAAACATCAGGATCTGAAGGTTGCATTAGAAACAACAAATAAGATCACGCAAATTCATAACCATCTGTAAGATGCCAGTATTCGGCAGAAAAAAATCGAGGATTAATGAAAATAGCAAACCTCCTAAATTCTTGTTAAGGAATAAGGTTCAACAATAGGTATCACCCTGGAAGGGTGTGCTAAATTGTTAAATTATCGGGCTAGTTAAGCTTCGAGAATATAGAATCATTCGAAGGAAATCGAATGTATCAAGATCAAATAGCTTACGAGCCAAGACCTAATTAAGGGGCTTGGTGGAGCGCGCAATGTGAACCACACTAATGATTTAGCGACGTGTCACCAATAAGTCGAAAAGCACTATCACATAATGATATGCAGATTTATAATATGATGAGCAACCTGTGTCGATTAAGGATCGACAGGATTAGAAGCTCCAAAAAGATACATGTACATATTATAAAGGTCAATTGGAATGCCTTAGAGGCTCAAAGGTACTGGGGTAGATTAAGCCCAATGTAAGGCAGAAATTACTTCCTTTACTTTAACAAATCTCGAGGTCGAGATTTCTTTTAAGGGGGTGAGGATGTAACACCTCGAAAATTCACGTCCTATAATGCGTTGACACGTGTCATATGTTCGAACGTGTGAAAGAATGTTCTGAAGGGACTAAAGTTGACAAACTTGAAAAGTATGTGAAAATACGAGTTCTAAATGTCAACAGTGAATAAATATATTGTACATTAACCCTACATAATGTTTATACCATAAAACGAATAAATCATGGATCATACGAAGCTAAAAGTGAGAGATTACAAACTACAGGGGTTAAATGTGTCAACATGTTTAAGTTATACCTCTGAGTGACCTTTTGACAAACCCGAAGCTTTGTAACTGTTAAGTATGCTCACTAGAATGCACGATATAAATTTCATAAAGTTTCGTTATCGTATGAGAAAGTTATGATCAAATTCGTAAGCGAGGGGTTAAAGCATTAACGTTGAAAGTTATGACTTTTCGGGTTAACCAGAAGTGTCCAGGGACTTAGCAAAGGGGGTATAAGTCCTAAAGCCCTCGTAGGTAAATAAGAAGGGGTCAAATTGCAAGAAAAATGCTTAGTTGACCTTTCGAAGTGCCAAGGGACAAAATGCAAGAATTTGAAAATGAGAAAATCTGATCAGAAGGCCCACGCGGGCGGCATAAGACATGCTAAGTCTTTACGCGGGCCGCCTTAGCCTCCCAGATGCAGAAAATCATTTATTTTGGCTGTTCAGCCTTGGAACCGACTTATGATGATATTTTCTCATCCATGGGCGACCCCTAAGCATTCCTAAACACTTAGGGACACTTGTAAACAAATTGTGGGCAGTCATAGCCTTGTGTGTCAACTTCTTATGGTGATTAAATCACTATATAAGGACCAAAGTTGCAACCAAGTTCCTCACACTTCATTCTTGCACTTCTGATCATTTCTGGAGCTCAAGCCTTCTCTCAAGTGATCACATTTCGTGCTTAGGACCTTGGTAAGTTTGCTAAATCTTTCTTGATTAAGTTTTAGCTTAGTTTTAGCTTAAAAGTCAAACCGTCGTAATTAACGGTTGACTTTAAGATTAATCACTAATGGTCCAGTGATTAGTAGAATCAAAAGTAGTTATAAGTTGGTAATTATGTGGGTAATAAACCCTCAAAAGGGTTCCCCCTGATTACCACTCTAACTAGGTCTAATGTCGGGTCAAACTTGTTAAGAAAAAGTCAACAGGATCCTTAAATTCTAATTTATGCATAATTAGCGATGTAGAACATATACAACCTGTTTGATCAGTAATATAACTTGGTAATAAGTGTAAGAACATGTCTAAACATGTTCAACCCGACAACTTTCAGTAAAGACCCGGTTCGGAACCGAAAGTCGCACAGTTTGACTTTCACTTTGACTTTCAGTTCTGACCCGTTATGGTATGATTTAGAAATACCTTAGAGCTCCATTTGGACCAGGTTACATGCTAGTATAACACTCTGTGATTATACACCACGGTTCATTAGTTAACCGATTAATACGCATGATTCCGTTAATTGCTCTTATGTTGACCATTATGCCCTTTTCACCTTAAAACGTGATTTGTGAAAATGTAAAAATGTAGAAACCTTAGTTACTGATATATAAACTTGTATGCAAAGTGTGACATCAGTTTGAGGTGTAGATTAAGAGTTATGCTCGTTAGCGCAAAATGAAAGCTTTATGTTAATTAAACGGCGTAATTAGCGTATAGCCTAGTTAAGCCTACTTTTTGATATCAAACTTATTACCCACTGATATAATATATTATTTTGGGATTTTTAAAGATTTTTAATTAATTTTAGGCTGAGCATAACTAGTAGTCGTAGGCTTAATCCGGTAATTGTCGGTTTTGCCCTTACGGGCCATAAAATGAGTTTTACATATCTAAACGACTCCAAACCTTTTGCTACTGATTAGATATGTTAAATAAATTATTTTAAGCCTTCTGGAAGTATAAAAATATCAGCTTTATGTATCGAACCCGTAAACGGCTCTTAATCGCCTTATTAAGCGTTTTTAACGCATAGTATGCATTAAAACTATATTAAACATACCCGGATTGATACCTTCTGATATTTTAGGCAAATCATAATATTTTAACAGTAAGCAAAAGTTGTTTAACTCAGACTTCGGTTTTGAGCTTTTCGGCTTATATGAAATTACCAAAATGCCCCTACGGTGCATAGTTTGGTAATAATTGATAAATTTCACATATATAAAATATCCTACTGTTATAACTTATAAAAATAAGTATTTTTGCTGATTATATCAGACCTGTAACTCAGGTAAATACTTAAACTCTTTTATAACCTTTTAAATGACCAAACTACCCCTACGGGGCAAAGTTTGTGTTTAAATACGTTTTGGGCATAATGAAAGACATCTTACTGATGTCACAACATATTTGAGGCATAAATTAACTTAGGAAACCTGTATATAGCTCTCATGAATACCCGTCACGCTTATCACGCGTACGGTTCGGTTTATGTAACAAGTTTACATAAATTAGCCGAAACGGGTCAAACCTTATTGGTTTTATCTCAAAATCCAGAATGTGTATGAAATACCCATATAAGACAAGTCTCTGAACATGTCGAGTTTAAATCACATTCTATTCCGGTCTTCGCTTAATCGTGCGTACGAACCGTATCTTCCTGTAAGACTAACAGGTCTAAGCTTAGGCTTAATTAAAGACCCGTTAGCATTCTAATTAGTTATTTATACCATCATTCCAGACTAGAGCCTTCCGGTAAATGGTACCTACGCTTACTTAAGTGAAAACGGCTGAGTTATTAAATTCTTGCTATTTAAGACAGGAGCTAGCTCAGGTAAATACTCTTAACTTATTTTCCCTATACGGGCTTGGAATACGGTATTATAATACCGCTTGGTCGGGTATTGAATATTTAATCTTATTATGGTTAAATTATTGAGGTAACCCGGTTTAATCTGTATTGTTTGAAATAAAGACCTTTAGGGGTTAATGACCATGTCCCGGATATCCTTGACATCATTGTATTATAAAATGGCCACGTCTTAAGCACGGGGTGTAGGCATACACCTGACAGTTGCTTAAGTAATAACGGTATCTCACTCTCTTGTGGGCCTATACTTGTGGCGTGTCTGTTAATCTGACTCGGTTTCTACATCGGGCCCTGAACGTACAACGAACATGTAAATCTGTAAACAAGGTTATAAATATAATTGTTCCAAGTTAAAAAGGTTGATTTTGCCTCTGTGCATTTTAATCAAATTATAAAAGATACTTTGTGCCACGTGCATTCAAATCAATTTTCTTAAACTCTTTTCAAATGAGTCGGTTGAGTGTATTTACTAGTGAAAACTGACGTATTTTCCAAAAAGGTTAAGTGACAGGTACTGAACGTAATTGGATGGAAGCTCAGGGCGCTAATAAGGAATCTTGCAAGTTCTAGGCGTCTAAAGTCTGTTGAACAAATGATATGTTTTAAGATCCGCCTGTGGATCCTTTACTTTCCGTTGTAATACTGGATATTACTTTATATTCGGAATGTAATAATATTTATCTTTTGCTTCCGCTGTGCATTTATATATTGTGTTGTTTGACTATTATGTTGCCAACTACGTCAAGATACTCCCTACCGGGCCCACCGGTGACACGTGGAAAGTCGGGGTGTGACAATCTTTCATTTGTAAACCTTATATGAATCATTTGAACATTTGAAACTATGTTTGAAAAAGGCTTAAATATCCTGATTAGGATATATTCTCAGGATATATTCTCAAAATGTATTTTCGGAATATGTTTCAGGATATTTGTTTGGAATATTCGGTATATGATATTTGGGTTAGAAATTAAAACTATATTCTAGTCAAACAAGTATTATCAAAACGAATTTTGTAAAATAAATTGTCCTTTTTTCTTTAAAAACTTTATCTGAATTGTTTGAATTTTGAAGAAACCCTATTAGACGAGAGTCTTTGTAGGATATCGCTGAATATACTGATCTAGATATTTTGAAAAAGTAATGGCACTAATTTTGGAAAGTTAAAATCTAAACTAAGCAATGCATAACAAAAAGTAAAAGGCAACAACAAATAAGTCAAAAGGAGGTTATGTTATTAACATATAAAAAGTTGTGCTTTTGGTTTCACCTCAAACTGAGGCCCATCCACCAAAAGCACTATTAGTTTCTTACCATATTTACACAATGGTTGAAGGTTTCATCTCAAACCGAGACCCATCCGCCTCCAACCGTTGTATTGTTCAAAACAGATTATACTAATTGATGACCAAGGGCTTCATCCTGAAACTCAGGACTCATCCACCTTTGGTCATCATATTGTCTTAATGCAGGAAATGTAAATTGTTCAAAGATAGGAAAAGTAAATTGTTTAACAACCAACAACCATTGAACTTAAAAAAGCGGGCTCCGGTGTAGGCATAAATATCCATCATCGCTCACTTTGCCACCCGCTCACGGGGTAGCACCAGCTCCACCATCACCAGCTTCTTCCGCCGTCTCACCCGCCTTGGAAGATTCGCCAATCTACGGCTTGGCAGGATACGTCACATGACTGCAACCAAGATCCTTCAGTTTCTTCTCCCAGACATCAACGGTCCAGGTTGGGCATTTAAAGCCCGCTATCCTGGCTTCATAAGCCATCTTAAGCCTGGCCTGAAGGAGGGAAACTACGATGGAACCCTTGAGGCCATCCCTGAATGAAGCCATATCTTGCTTATGTTGGACCTCGGCGACAACCAGCTCGATCTCAGCATTCTGAGTGGCCTTCTTCACTGCAGATTCGGCATCCAGAGTCACCTTTTTTAACTTATCTTCATAATGTTGTAACCTGGCTGCGACGATCTTCCCCTGATCCACGATAGTGATCTTAGCTTTCTTCAACTTGGCCTCTGAGATCTTCACTTTTTCAAGCTTCGGTGTAGAGATGCGTCAGACGCTCAAGACCCTACAAAACAGAACTCAGGTATTGTTAATATAATCTAACCAGGGTATCGATTCAGCATATGTGTGCAGGATGTAGGATAAGGATATTTACCTGGTTAAGGAAAGAAGTCATGAAATGGCTAGATTCCATGAAACCAAGGTTCTCGTAGGAAAAGACTTCAGCGATGACAAGAGAATCAGATTCTTTCCTCTTACGGGAACTAGAAGCATGGAGCTTCGCTGCTGAGGAAGGCTTGGGCATGGCTGCAGGTTTAGAACTAGTTGAAGGCTTGGATGCTATGGAAGGCTTGGAGCTAGGCTTTTTCTTTGCTGGAACGGTTGCCTGGAAACTGTCAAGTTCTTCCAGATCGAAAATTGGAACAAGTTTGCTGGAATCTACATAAAAGGGAAGTAATTTCAATTTTTATATGTTAATACATCAACTAACCAAACATGTGCAGAAATGCATTTAGAACATACATCCTTACCCGACGTATTGGAGGATGAATGCTGACTTGAACTTGAGTGACTAAGCCAAAAAACAAACCCACTCAGCTGAAGAAAAATCTGACTGGATGTTCCAATCAAATGGCCGAATGACGTACCATCAGGGAAGGCTCCAGAGGCACGTAGAGCGGCCATGTTGGCATTATCAAAATTGCAAACCTCTTTCTCAGGCTTGCCAAGCAGATTGTGTGCCATGAAGGTTGGCTTGGAGTCGCCGGAGCATGAACGAGTGCGTTTTGCCATGAGATCGGTGACGACGGAAAAGATGCACAAAGAAAGAATAGAGAGAAACGGAATACCTGAATGGTCTGGTACAATGTGATAATTAACAAGAAGAAAGTAGAAGATATAGGGCGAAGATAGCTAACTATGAGAAATACTAGCCTTGAAAGCTGCATCAGGTCACATCACATCTCTATCCATTAAGACTTCAGATAACGTCTGAAAAATACATCTGTTAAGATCAAAGGATCCCAACAGCTATATTATTGGGGACAATTGTTGTGAGTGGAATTTTCTAACCTATATCCCGAAATTATATCCTGACTTTATATGTCTATTTTCGCTGCCAGGATACTGGACCAGGATATTGGTAACATCCTGCGAGGGTATCCTGCGTGCTATTAACAATTTGCTTTTGCTGCAAGGTACAAACGGTCATGAGGCTTGGTCTCCCTGAAGAATAGGTCAAGGTGGTTACAAGAAAGACGTTGGAAGCTTGGAGAAGGGGTTTACAACGGTCAAAAGGGAATATTCGCAGGATCCCGGAATAATAGGGGAATATTCCAGATTTTTAGCATAGTTTGTTATTTCTTGTAACTATAAATAGGGGTGCGGGATCATAGGAATTCACACACTTTCGAGCTCTCATACTCGTACACTCTCATTTCTAGCTGAAAACACACACTAACACTCATAATTCACAATCATTGTAACACTTAGATTTGATCCGAGCATTATCCTGCATTGTATCCTGGTTATTCAATCAATAAGAAGAACAAGGCAGCCGACGATTGTCAGCTCCCGAGGTTTTATGCCGGCGATCTAAAAAGATCAAGGGCTTTCCTCGTACATCTCGTGTTAATTTTTACTTTACTTGCATTTCGTTTACAAATTGATATAGCTCTTTATCCCGGAACTATATCCTGAAACTGTTTACATTTTCAACAAAGTTAACACATTTCTACAAGTTTACATAGCACACTACCTCACAAACTAAGTTTGATCACTAAATTGCTTCGGTAATTTTTGACCAAAACAAGAACGACGGTGAAAAGTGCAACTGGCCAAACCCCATTTTCCTTGGTATTTGAGGCAGAAGCGGTGATCCTGACAGAAATGGTGATACCTACGGCAAGATCCAATCTCCGGGATCCTGAGCAGAATCCTGAAGCCCTTTTCCAGGAATTGGATACTGTTGATGAAACAAGAGATGCATCAAAGCTAAGGATGGCAGCATATCAACACAGGATATCCAGAGCATACAATAAGAATATAAGGACTAGAAGGTTCCAGGTTGGAGATTGGGTATTGAGAAAGGCTTTTCGGAATACTACTAATCCTGCTGATGGAAAATTGGCTCCGAAGTGGGAAGGACCCTATGAGATTGAATCAGAATCAAGAAAAGGAGCATACCGACTCAAGAATATGGAGGGGGATATGCTACCAAGATCCTGGAATGCTATACACCTAAAGTTTTATTTCAAGTGAGTTAAGAATTTAATTTCTAACTCAGGATGGTATGAATTCTATCTCTTTTAATATGTTTGATATTGTTTATTCTTTTGAACCTAATACTGACTTAAGCATCGGAGGGGTGTTAGCCAGGCTAACACCCACCTTAGTTTACGATTGTTTTGCAGTATATGCTTCGGGATATAGCTCCAGGATACATACTCAGGATATTTCGAAAGATTAGAGGATTGGCCCCCTCTCTCACGTTTAAGGGATCCTGATCCCTTCAAAGGTTTAAAGGTATTCACCTTTCTCTCTAATTGGGTTTAAACACCCCGCCTTGAGCGCAAGTTATCCAGGGATAGTTCAAGATAGCGGGACCAGTCCATGTAAAAGTGGCTGACAATTTCGTTATTGTTGGCTATATCCTGGATCCTAAAGATATATGAGGATTGATCACCCTCTCTCACGGAAGGGTATTTTCATACTCTTTAAGGTTTAAAGGTTTTCACCTTTCTAATTCTTGGAGTTTATACACTCCCGCCTGCAGCGCATGAAAATTTGGGATTTTCCCCAGAATACTTATGGGTTTATCCCCAGGATACTAAGTATTTATCTCTAGTACATTTTAGGGTTTACCCCCTGTAACACAAGAACTGTTCAAACAGTTGGAACTGATGTTCAGAAAATTTCTAAGTGTTCAAAGACATTATGCACAGGGGACATTCCTTCTGAGGCGATTGTGTAAAGCTCAAAGGATCAAATTTGGACCTAGTGCATTAAGTATCTCGGACTGGGGACATCTTAGTGGAAAAAAAATTGCCAAAGGATTGAAGCTCAAAAATAGGGTTACACTCTATTCCTGGTATGATCTTTCCTTTGTAAACCTTATATAAATCATTTGAACTTTTGAAACTATGTTTGAAAAAGGCTTAAATATCCTGATTAGGATATATTCTCAAAATGTGGTTTCAGAATATGTTTCAAGATATTTGTTTGGAATATTTGGGATATGATACTTGGGTTAGAAATTAAAACTGTATTCTAGTCAAACAAGTATTATCAAAATGAACTTTGTAAAATAAACTGTGCTTTTTTCTTTAAAAACTTTATCTGAATTGTTTGAATTTTGAAAAACCCTATTAGACGAAAGTCTTTGTAGGATATCGCCGAGTATACTGATCAGGATATTTTCAAAAAATAATTGCACTAATTTTGGAAAGTTGAAATCTAAACTAAGCAATGCATAACAAAAATTAAAAGACAACTGCGAATAAGTCAAAAGGGGGTTATATTATTAACATGTCAAAAGTTGTGCTTTTGGTTTCACCTCAAACCGAGGCCCATCCACCATAAGCACGATTAGTTTCTTACCATATTTAATTAACAGTTGAAGGCTTCATCTCAAACCGAGACCCATCCACCTCCAACTGTTATATTGTTCAAAACAGGTTATACTAATTGATGACTAAGGGCTTCATCTTGAAACCCAGGACCCATCCACCTTTGGTCATCATATTGTCATAGTGCAGGAAAGTAAATTGTTTAGAGACAAGAAAAGTAAATTGTTCAGACAACTACAACCATCAAATCTATAAAAGTGGGGTCCGGCCTTGGCACGTATATCCATCATCGCCCACTTCGCTGCTTAAGGAGCAACACCTTCTTGACCAGCAACATCTTCCCCAACGCCTGCACCAACATCATCCTCGGGATTCTTCTCAGCATCACCACCAGCATCGGCCACCTCCTCTGCCTCCTTAGAAGGCTTCTCACCAGCATGCTTTGCAGGATGTTCCACAGGATTGCCTCCAAGATCCTTTAATTTCGCTTCCCAAGCCTTGACGTTCCAGGAGGGGCATTCAAAGCCCAAGGCTTTGGCCTCATAGGCCATCCTTAACCTGGCTTGGAGAAGGGAAATTATAACAGATCCTTTGAGGCCATCCCGATAGGAACTCATATCCTGCTGGTATTGGAGATGAGCAGCATCCAGCTTGGTTTGGGCATCCTCATTGGCTTTGTGGATGGCAGCTTGGTGCTCTTGGGTCATCGCCTTGAGTTTGTTTTCGTAGTGCTGAGACTGGGCAGCGGCGATCATCCCTTGGTCAGCGATGGTAACTTCAGCTTTCTTGAGCTTGACCTCCAGCATTTTGTTAAGACCACATGCCTCTTCATACAAGTGCATGAGACGTTCCAGGCCCTGAAATCAAAAGTACAGATATCAACATATGTAGGATGTTCAGGATAATAGTTAACATATATGTTCAGGATATCGGATGGGAGTTTTTACCTGATTAAGGAATGAAGTCATGAACCCACTGGCTTCATTAAATCCATGGTTTTCGTAAGGAAAAGTCTCGAAGGTAGCCGGGGAATCCGTTTCCTTCCTCTTTCGGGCGCTGGAAGCACGAGTCCTGGTGGCTGGAGGAGTCTTGGGAGTGGCAATAGCTTTCGAACCGCTAGGCTTGGAAGACGTGATGGCTTTGGGGATTGGTTCCTTCTTCACCGAAAGGGGAGCGGGATAGCTGTCCAATTCATCGAGATGAAAGACCTCTGGAGCTTTAACTGGTGCTGCATGAAGGGAAGAAACATTTAACTCTTGAGTATTTTTAAACTGATATATTCATTTCGTACTGATATACTTACCAGACATGTCAGAGCTGGATCTCTGGCTTGAACTTGCAAATGACAGGGAAAGAGTTCTCTCACTTTACGGGAGTTGGTAAATGCTTTTGATCCTCTGTTCTGATTCAGCGCTTGGAGGGGCTAGTTCTTTGAAATTTGCTGCACAAAAGATAAAGATGTCAATTCAAGATGTAACTTCAGGATACGATTGGGGATACTCCTAAAACCCTAAAGCCTACCGGAAGTTAACCACTTCATCGGAAGGTCAAAACCTCCAGTAATAGAATCCCTTTTTACAAAAAAGAACTTTCGTTGCCATTTTTCCTCATTTTTCGTGGCTTTAAGGATAAGAGGATTTTTGGAGGTTGAGAAAAGGAGAAAATGACTGTTGCCGTGAGAACGAAGGCGATAGGCCATTGGGAGATCTTCAATATAGAGGCCGGGAGTAAAATGGGATCTGATTTGGTCCAAGGTCACTAGCACCCGCCAAACCATAGGCATGGTTTGGGCATAACTAAGACCGGTAAGCTCAAAGAAACGGGATATAAAAGCCGGAAAGGGGTATCGGAGTCCGATGGAGAAAGGGTAAGCCAAGAAACAGACCCATTCGTTGGAAGAAAAATCCGATCGGATTTCTCTGTCGAAAGGGCGAATGATCGTACCAATAGGGAAGGCACCGGAAGCTTGCAGGGCTGCAAAGTCAGCATTGTCGAACTAACAAACTTCTTTTTCGGGTTCCCTAAGAAGGTTTTGGGCTTCGAAGGATGGGATTGAGTCGCCTGTATGTGATCTCATTCTACTGGCCATGAAAGATTTCGATGAAGAAAAACAGAGGAAAAGAAGAGAGAAGGAAAGTACCTGAGAAATCGCTTGAAATATGATGATAATGATGCAGAATAAGTCGGCTAAATAGAGGCTGAACATAGGGGGGCAAAGAGTAAATATCGCATTGAAAGTTGCACAAAGTCACATCAACCGTCGTTTCGGTTTAATAACCTCGATTTAGGAAATAAGTTTTAAAATATATCCGTTGGAATTGGTATACCAACAGATATATTTTGGGGACAATTCTTATGGGTGATTTTCTGCTATATATATCCTGGCCGATATGCTGACTTTGTTTGTTTTATTGTGACCAGGATGCTGGATCAGGATATTGGTAACATCCATATACGATATCCTGGTAGTAACTAATTAACTCACGTGCAGATTATTGGAACAAGTCTCTAACGTTCAAGAGGACTTCTTCTCCTCAAGACTCGGGCAAATCAGTTGGATTATGGACGTTGAAGCCGGAAGACGTGGAATACAACGTCCACATATGGAATATTCGCCGAATCCCGGAATAATAGGATAGTTAGTTGGTTTCTTTTTACTATAAAAAGGATTGATCGGATCAGATTAGGGATGTTTTGGTCAAAAATTACCTAAGCAATTAAGTGATCAAATTAGTTAAGTGAGGTAGTGTGCTAAAATTTATATGTGAAAAATGTGTTAACCAAATTAGTTGTGAAAACAGTTTGAGGATACGGCTCAGGATATAGAGCTGTATCTACAATCAAACAATGAGCGGAAATGTAAAGGTTGACACGTGATGTACGAGGAAAGCCCTTGATCAATCTAGATCGCCGGCATAAAACCTCAAGAGCTGACAATCGCAGCTGCCTTGCTCTTCTATTGCTTCAAATATCAGGATACAGTGCAGGATGTGGTGCGGATCGACTATGTGTTACAATGTGATTCGAATACAAGTGTTGTGTGTAGTGTTTGCGATGAGCTAGAGAGAAAGTGTTTGAAAATGTGTAAGTTGAGTGCCTTAATCTGATCCGCCCCCATCTATTTATAGTAAAACAAATGTAACTAACTATCCTACATAACCGGGATCCAACGAATATTCATTAGTTGAACGTTGGAGACCTGGTCTTTCGGGCTCAACGTCTCTCCTTTAACAAATACGCCCGAGTCTTGAGGAGATGGAGTCCACTTGACCGTTGGCAAGTCCCAGTCTTTAACCTGCACGTGATTAATTCGATATACCTCAGGATATCACCCAGGATGTTAGCAATATCCCCGTCCAGTATCCTGATCACAGATAAATAATTAAAAAGCAGGATATAGTTCAAGATATGTATGCTTAGAAAATGAGCCATAACAATTGTCCCCAAATATATCGGTTGGTTTACCAATCCAACGGATATATTTTAAAAACTTTATCTCGTCAACCGAGGCAATTAAAATGAAACGATGGTTGAAGTGACGTTGTGCCATTTTCAATGCAATATTTACTCTTTACCCCCCTACATTCAGCCTATAATTAGCCGAATCATTTCTGCTTATTATCATCAATCTTCAAGCAATTTTCAGGTAATCACTTTTCTCTTCATCCTCTATCCTTCTTTCTTGAGTTTCTTTTAGTTTGCCCAACACCCTTCATGGCATCACGAACAAGATCTCGATCGGACGGACCGGCCTCAACCCTCGTAAGCCAAAACCTCATCCGTGATCCAGCAAAGGAAATCTGCTGCTTCAACAACGCCGACATCGCTGCTCTTAAAGATTCCGGCGCCTTCCACACCGGAACAATCTTTCGCCCTTTTGATCGGGAAGCCCGATCAGACGCGTCATCTGACGAGTGGGTTTGTTTCTTCGCCTACCCTTTTTCTCTTGTACTCCGGTATCCATTTCCACCCTTCATCTCTCGCTTTTTTGACCTCACCGGCCTTAGCTATGCCCAGACTATGCCAATGGTCTGGCGAGTTTTGATAGTGCTGGATCAAATCAAGTCTCGTCATTTTCCTGACCTGTGTATTGAAGACCTCCCTATAGCATACCGGTTGAGATCCCATGGCGATCACCGTTTTCTTCTGTTTTCTACCTCCAAGAACCCTTTGGTTCTTAAGGCCACCAAGAACGGGGATCGATGGCGACGAAAATTCTTTTTCGTAAAAAGAGACTCTATTGATAAGGGTTTCGATCTGCCGGTTAAATGGTTAACCAAGGGTAGGATTTAGGGTTTTAGGAATATCCCCAATTATATCTTCAAACTATATCCCAGACTTATATCCTGATGTTTTTATGCAGCGAACTTTAGAGATTTAGTGCCTCCCAGTGCAGAATCCGAATCCAAGATCAAGGAAATCTACCGACTTCCTGCCAGTGAAAGAACTTTCTCCCTGTCTCTCACAGATTCAAGCCAGAAATCAAGCTCAGAGATGTCTGGTAAGCACATTCTCAGCAATTATACATATATTTTAAATCCATTATTTTTCAAAAGTATGATGAGTTTAAGAATATCTTCCCTTGTGCAGTACCAGTTGTCAACCTTGAAGGTTTCCAACTTGACGAGTTGGATTGCTACTCTAGTCTTGTACCCATCAAACAAGAATCCAAGCCAAAGTCGTCTGCTACACCAAAGCCTACCTCTTCAAGAACTGTTTCTGCTCCAAAAGCCCCTCCGGCATCCAGGACCCGGGCATCTAGCTCTCGGAAGAGAAAGGAGACGGACTCTCCAGCTGTTTCTGAGATATTCTCTCTCGAGAATCATGGGTTTAACGAAGCCACCTCATTCCTCAAACAGGTAAAATTTTCCTTTCGACATCCTGCACAAGTATGTTAGTCCTTATCCTGTTTATTTTTACATCGATACCTGTGTCCTTATCGATAGGGCTTGGAACGTCTTACGCACTTGTATGAAGACGCCTGCGGGCTTAACAAGATGTTCGAGATCAAGCTGGAGAAAGCTGAAGCCACCATAGCTGATCAAGGAACCATTGCGGCTGCCAAATCCCAGCATTACGAAGACAAATACAAGGCAAAGATCCAGGAACACCAAGCTACCCTCCATAAAGCCAACGAGGATGCCCAAGCCAAACTAGATGCCGCCCTTCTCCAATACCAGCAGAACATGAGTTCATATCGGGATAGCCTCAAAGCATCCGTGGTCGTCTCTCTTCTCCAATCCAGGATAAGGATGGCTTATGAGGCCAGGGATTTGGGTTTCGAATGCCCCTCCTGGAACATAAAGACTTGGGAAGCGAAACTAAAGGATCTCGGAGGTCATCCCGTTGCTCATCCTGCAAAGCATGCTGGTGAAGAGCCTTCTAAGGCAGCAGAGGAAGTGGCCAATGCTGATGATGCTGATGCCGAGAAGAATCCTGAGGCCGATGCTGGTGCAGATGCTGGGAAGGAGGCTGTTGATCAAGAAGGTGCCGCTTCTTAAGCGGCGAAGTGGGCGATGATGGATATACGTGCCAAGGCCGGAGCCCACTTTTAAATTTCGTGGTTGTGGACTTCCAAACATTCGTTCAACTTTGTAGAAAGTTCTTTAAAGAGTGAAAAACAATCCATCTTTCCAAAACCTGTTTTGATAATACCTAAATGATCAAAGTTCCAAACCAGTATTAATTTCAAATATTTTAATCAAATATTCTGTGAAGTATTTTGAAAATATATTTTGAGAATATATCAGGATATTTAACCTTTTACCAAACATAGTATTGTCAAAAACTTAAACAACGTTTACAAAGGAAAGATCATACCAGGAATAGGGTATAAACCTATTACCAAACTTCAATCCATTTGCAACTCTTCCAATGAAGATGTCCCCTGTCTGAGACACTTAGTGCATTAGTTCTGAACCTTATCCTTCGAGCTTTACATCATTGCCTTGGTAGGAATGTCCCCTGTGTACAATGTCTTCAAATACTTAGAAATCCTCTGGATATCAATCCCCGTTGTATAGACAATTTTTCATGTTACAGGGGTAAAACCCAGGAATGTTCTGGAAATAAATCCCTTGAATTCTGGGGGAAATCCCAAATTTTCGTGCGCTACAGGCGGGAGTGTATAAACTCCAAGACTTAGAAAGGTGAAAACCTTTAAACCTTAGAGAGTATGAAAATACCCTTTCGTGAGAGAGGGTGATCAATCCTCATATACCTTTAGGATTCAGGATATAGCCAACAGTAACGAAATTGTCAGCCACTTTTACATGGACTGGTCCCGCCACCTTGAACTATCCCTGAATAACTTGCGCTCCAGGCGGAGTGTTTAAACCCAATTCGGAAGAAAGGTGAATAACTTTAAACCTGTGAAGGGATCAGGATCCCTTGTACGTGAGAGAGGGGGCCAATCCTCTAATCTTCTGAAGTATCCTGAGTGAACATCCTGGAGCTATATCCCGAAGCATATACTGCAAAACATCCTTAAACTAAGGTGGGTGTTAGCTTGGCTAACACCCCTCCGATGCTTAAGTTAGTACTGGGTTTTAAAGAATAAATTAAACCAAACATATTTAAAAAAGATAGAATTCATACCATCCTGAGTTAGAAATTAAATTCTAAACTCACTTGAAATAAAGCTTAAGGTGTATAGCATTCCAAGATCTCGGTAGCATATCCCCTTTCATATTCTTGAGTCTATATGCTCCTTTCCTTGCTTCTGATTCAACTTCATATGGTCCTTCCCATTTTGGAGCTAGCTTGCCATCAGCAAGATTAGTGGTATTTTGAAAAGCCTTTCTTAACACCCAATCTCCAACCTTAAATCTTCTGGTCCTAATATTCTTGTTATATGCTCTGGATATTCTTTGTTGATATGCTACCATCCTTAGCCTTGCTGCATCTCTCTTTTCATCTATAGTATCCAAATCCTGACTCAAGGCTTCAGAATTCTGTTCAGGATCACTTAGGGTAGACCTTGCAGTAGGTATTGCCATTTTCGTTGGAATCATTGCTTCTGCTCCAAATACCAAGGAAAATGGGGTTTGGCCTGTTGCATTCTTTACCGTTGTCCTATCAGCCCACAAAACAAAGGGTAATTCTTCTGCCCATCTTCCTTTTTGGCTCCAAGTCTCTTCTTTAAGTTATTGACAATTATCTTGTTTGAGGATTCTGCTTGTCCATTCGCTTGAGGATGTACCGGAGTAGATGTTATCATTTTGATTCCCCAACTCTTGCAAAAGTCAGTAGTTCTCTTGCTTATAAACTGAGAACCATTGTCACAGATTATCTCGGCTGGTACTCCGAATCTGGTCAGGATATTTCTCTTTATGAAGGATACTACTTCTTGATCCCTGACTTGGACAAATGCCTCGGCTTCAACCCATTTGGAGAAATAATCTGTCATTGCCAACATAAAAACCTTCCCTCCTGGAGCCTTTGGAAGCTTTCCCACTATATCCATACCCCACTTCATAAATGGCCAAGGGGAAACAATAGGATATAATGGTTCAGCAGGCTGATGCAGTATGTTACTATGTCTTTGAGATGCATCACATCTTCGAGCATATTCTGCGGCATCTTTTCTCATTGTTGGCCAATAATATCCTGTCCTTAATACTTTTGAGAATAACGACCTGCCCCCAGTATGGTTACCACAATCCCCTTCATGCATATCCTGAAGTACTTCTTTGGGTTCAGGATCCTCCAAGCACCTCAAATACGGTCCTGCAAGAGATTTCTTGTATAAAACATTATTTATAATAGTGAATCGTGATACCTTCATCCTAAATGCCTTAGGATTTTCATTTCCGGGGATGTGTCCTTCTTTGAGATATCTCATGATTGGAGCCGTCCAGGATTTAGGATCCTCTTCAGGATGCTCTGCTCCAGGATCCTGAATACCCGCTACTTCTTTATCCCGAGGATTCGTTGCAGGATATAAGACATGTAATATTGGTATTTGGGTTCCTTCTTGTATCCTGATCGATGATCCCAGATTTGCTAATGCATCTGCTTCAGCATTATCCTCCCTTGGTACCTGTTTAAGTGCAAAAACATCAAAATATCCTGCTAATTTTTTGAGAATATCGAGGTATTCGATTAATTTCTCACCCTTGACTGCATAGGATCCATTAAAATGGTTAGTAATTAACAAGGAGTCAACATATACTTGCAAATTCTTGATACTCATATCCTTAGCCAATTCTAATCCTGCAATTAAAGCTTCATATTCTGCCTCATTATTAGTAGCAGGAAATTCACACCTAATAGCCTGGGGTAATATGTCCCCCTGTGGCGATTTTAGTAGTATACCTAAACCTACACCTCTTATATTGGATGCACCATCAGTATATAATGTCCAGGATCCTGAAGATTCTCCTAACTGTTGAACTTCTAGGTCTTCCTCGTCCTGAATGTCACTACTGAAATCAGCCACAAAGTCAGCTAAAGCCTGAGACTTTATGGCATTTCTAGGTTCATATACTAAATCATAAGCACTTAACTTTACTGGCCACTTGGTCATCCTGCCTGACATCTCTGGTTTCCTAAGCACATTCTTGACAGGATAATTCGTTTTAACATGGATCCTATGTGTCTCAAAATAATGTCTAAGCTTTGTCGATGCCATGACTAGAGCTAATATCAATTTTTCTCAATGAGAATACCTAGTTTCAGCATCTAACAAACTTTTACTAACGTAATAAACAGGATATTGCTGACCTTCATGGTCTTTTACAAGAACGGCACTTACAGCATTCCCTGATACAGCGAGGTATAGGGATAGTGGTTCACCATTTTCAGGCTTCATCAATAGAGGTGCAGTTGAGAGATATCGCTTCAAATCCTGCAAGGCTGCTTCATGCTTTGCTCCCCATTCAAATTTCTTATTCTTCTTGAGGATATCATAGAATTCCTTGCATTTTTCCGAGGATCTTGAAATAAATCTATTCAAAGCTGCTACTCGGCCTGTTAACCGTTGTACGTCCTTCATATTCGAGGGTGATTTTATATCCAGGATAGCTTTAATCTGCTTCGGGCTTGCCTCTATCCCCCTTTTCGTCACCATATATCCAAGAAACTTTCCTGCCCCCACTCCGAAATGGCCCTTAGCAGGATTCAGTTTCATGTTATACTGATCCAGGATATCAAATGCTCCCTTGATATCCTGGAGGTGATCCTCAGCCTTTTTAGATTTCACCACCATATCGTCAATATATATCTCCATGGTGTCCCCCAGCTTATCTTTGAACATCATGTTTACCAATCTCTGGTACGTTGCACCTGCATTTTTCAAACCGAAAGGCATAGCAGTATAACAATATATACCTGTTGGTGTCATGAAAGCAGTATCCTCCTGATCCGAAGGCTCCATTTGAATCTGCTGAAATCCTGAGGATGCGTCCATGAATGTTAACATTTCATGTCCAGCAGTAGCATCTACCATTGCATCGATATGAGGGAGAGGAAGTGGATCTTTAGGACAAGCCTTGTTCAAGTCCGTGTAGTCTACACAGACTCTCCATTTCCCTTTTTTCTTCTGTACCACAACTACGTTTGCTAGCCATCTTGGAAACTTGACTTCTCTGATCATCCTGGACTTCAACAATCTTTCAACTTCCTCTTGGATAATCTTATTCCGCTCAGGAGCAAATTTTCTTGTTTTTTGCTGAACAGGCTTGAATGATTTGTCAATTCCAAGCTTGTGAGTGATAACGTCTTTGGATATGCCTGTCATATCCTCATGCTTCCATGCAAACGTTGACATCCTGCATTTCAAAAAGTTAGTTAACTGCTCTTCAATATCCTGAGGGATATTGGTTCCTACGAGCACCGAGATATCAGGATTATCCTGATCTAGGATAATTTTCTTCACATCCTGCTCCGAATCCTCCACGATATCCTGGGCCCGCATCTTTAATTGCTATGCCTGATTAGGCTTGGTCGAAGATTTCATCGAGGACGAGTAGCATTCTTTCGCTTCCTGCTGATCACTTTCAACCTTGACAACTCCCCAAGGAGTAGGGATCTTGATGCATTGGTGATATGTTGATGGCACAGCCTTCATATCGTGAATCCATGGTCTCCCTAGTATGATGTTATAGCAGGATAATGAGTCCATCACACAGAAACGTTGTATCGAGTTGACCCCTTCAACATATACCGGTAACTTTATCTCCCCTACGGTATTCCTAGCCTCTCCACTGAAACCAACGAGCACAGTGGACTTCGAAGTAATGTCCATCGGAGATACATTCATCCTCTTCAATGTTTCCAGCTGAATTATATTGACAGAACTACCGTTGTCTACCAGTATCCTGCGTACAAAATGGTTAGCCACATATAATGTTATTACCAAAGCATCATGGTGAGGATCCTGAACAGTATCCCTATCATCACTATCGAAAGTGATCACTTTATCAGTTGTGAGGGTAGTCATCCTGACTGGTCTGTCTCCCCTCTCACTCTTAGCTTCCTTTGCATGTCTCTTAGCCGCCGAATACGAAGTTCCACAAATATCGGATCCTCCTGAAATAAAATTAATTATCTTGGCATCTGCTGGGGGTGATGCTGCTCGTTCAGGATCCTTCTCGGGATCCTGACCTTTATTCTTCTTTTTTCCCAGCAAGTCCTTCAGATACCCTTTGCTTAACAGGTAACTTATTTCTTTCCTTAAAGCAATGCAATCCTCGGTCATATGTCCGAAGTCTTCGTGGAAGGCACACCATTTGGAGTTATCCTTCCAATCAGCTTTCTGCTGGTTCTTTCGAGGCCACCTGGCTTTGTCCCCTAAACCCTGCATAACATACATTAACTCAGGTATATTAACAGAAAAGCAGTATTCAGATAAGTCAGGATATTCCTCAAGATCCTCGTCTTCAACAGCATTCACTTTCTTGTTGTCATTTCTGCCATATGGCTTGGAGCGATATGGCTTATACGAGGTTTCTGATTTCCTGTTAGTTGATTCATAGGTTGAGGTAGAATTCATCCTCTCCTGCATCTTCTTGTCATCTTCCAAACGGATATATCTCAAAGCCCTGTTACGAGCTTCGTCGAGATTCCTGCAGGGATTCATTACAAGATCCTAATAAAACTGAGAATCCTTTTGTAACCCCATCTTAAAAGCTTGCACAGCTGTTGCAACATCAAGATGCGGGATATCCAAGGATTCTCGACTGAATTTGTTCACATAGTCCCTCAAGGATTCCTGAGGCCCTTGAGTTATCCTGTAAAGATCACTGGTTAGTTTCTCAAAACTCCGACTACAAGAAAATTGACTGTTAAATAAATTAACCAAATGAGCAAACGAAGTAATTGAGTGAGGAGGGACGTTTAACAGCCATTTTAAGGCTGATCCTGTCAGGGTAGAGCCGAATCCCTTGCATAAGCATGCTTCCTTGAGATCTGGAAGGATTGGATTGATTTCCATCCGTTCCCTATACTGGGCAATATGCTCCTCAGGATCCGTAGTCCCGTCATACAGTTTCATGTTGGGAGTCTGGAATCTTTTTGGTATTTCAGTATCACAGATAGGATATGCAAAGCGAGATATCCTGTGGCTGTCTTGGGATACTTCCGGAATTGGCTGGACCACTCCAGGTACACTGGATATCATGTCCTTCAATTTTTGGAGCTCCCGGGTAAATGTTGACGTCATACCTGCATCCTGCAAAGAGCCATTGTTGTTAGTAGCAAGAATGTTATTATTTGACACATTACCGGTCTGAGGATTTTGGCCATATCCTGAAGCATATCCTGAACTCCTCACAGTCGACATCCTGACTGAAGAGGGTATCTCAGGGGTATGATTCTGAGAATGGCTTGGGTCAATATTCCCCCTATTATCCTCAGTGTAAACTGCGGAACTGAAGTTCAAAGCCCTGGGCTGTATAGGAGTGACAGTTTCTTCAGCAGGTCTGCTCGAGCTAGCTTTTAAGAGTTGTATTTCTCTTAACAGAATTTGGTTAGTCTCCTGTTGCTGCCTCATTTGTTCCTGCACACTTCCAAATAAAGTCATAATTTCATCATTAGAGGCTAAAACGGGAGCAGATCCCTGGACACTCCGAGTAGGGATAACATCTTGAGATTGTGAAGAAAACGGCATCCTTGGAGGAGGTGGTGGAAGCACCGAACCAGTAGTAGCAGAGGTTGTAGCAGGCATAGTAGAGGAGCTCATGTTTAATCTTGAGGCCATTGTAAACAATGTGGCGAAAAGTTTTGAAAATAGAAAACCGATTAACGATTTCACAAAGATTTTTAGTAAAAGTAGCACCACTTGCCCCACGGTGGGCGCCAAATTGTTTTGGTCAAAAATTACCTAAGCAATTAAGTGATCAAATTAGTTAAGTGAGGTAGTGTGCTAAAATTTATATGTGAAAAATGTGTTAACCAAATTAGTTGTGAAAACAGTTTGAGGATACGGCTCAGGATATAGAGCTGTATCTACAATCAAACAATGAGCGAAAATGTAAAGGTTGACACGTGATGTACGAGGAAAGCCCTTGATCAATCTAGATCGCCGGCATAAAACCTCGGGAGCTGACAATCGCAGCTGCCTTGTTCTTCTATTGCTTCAAATATCAGGATATAGTGCAGGATGTGGTGAGGATCGACTATGTGTTACAATGTGATTCGAATACAAGTGTTGTGTGTAGTGTTTGCGATGAGCTAGAGAGAAAGTGTTTGAAAATGTGTAAGTTGAGTGCCTTAATCTGATCCGCCCCCATCTATTTATAGTAAAACAAATGTAACTAACTATCCTACATAACCGGGATCCAACGAATATTCATTAGTTGAACGTTGGAGACCTGGTCTTTCGGGCTCAACGTCTCTCCTTTAACAAATACGCCCGAGTCTTGAGGAGATGGAGTCCACTTGACCGTTGGCAAGTCCCAGTCTTTAACCTGCACGTGATTAATTCGATATACCTCAGGATATCACCCAGGATGTTAGCAATTTCCCCGTCCAGTATCCTGATCACAGATAAATAATTAAAAAGCAGGATATAGTTCAAGATATGTATGCTTAGAAAATGAGCCATAATAATTGTCCCCAAATATAACGGTTGGTATACCAATCCAACGGATATATTTTAAAAACTTTATCTCGTCAACCGAGGCAATTAAAATGAAACGATGGTTGAAGTGACATTGTGCCATTTTCAATGCAATATTTACTCTTAACCCCCTACATTCAGCCTATAATTAGCCGAATCATTTCTGCGTATTATCATCATTCTTCAAGCGATATTCAGGTAATCACTTTTCTCTTCATCCTCTATCCTTCTTTCTTGAGTTTCTTTTAGTTTGCCCAACACCCTTCATGGCATCACGAACAAGATCTCGATCGGACGGACCGGCCTCAACCCTCGTAAGCCAAAACCTCATCCGTGATCCAGCAAAGGAAATCTGCTGCTTCAACAACGCCGACATTGCTGCTCTTAAAGATTCCGGCGCCTTCCCCACCGGAACAATCTTTCGCCCTTTTGATCGGGAAGCCCGATCAGACGCGTCATCTGACGAGTGGGTTTGTTTCTTCGCCTACCCTTTTTCTCTTGTACTCCGGTATCCATTTCCACCCTTCATCTCTCGCTTTTTTGACCTCATCGGCCTTAGCTATGCCCAGACTATGCCAATGGTCTGGCGAGTTTTGATAGTGCTGGATCAAATCAAGTCTCGTCATTTTCCTGACCTGTGTATTGAAGACCTCCCTATAGCATACCGGTTGAGATCCCATGGCGATCACCGTTTTCTTCTGTTTTCTACCTCCAAGAACCCTTTGGTTCTTAAGGCCACCAAGAACGAGGATCGATGGCGACGAAAATTCTTTTTCGTAAAAAGAGACTCTATTGATAAGGGTTTCGATCTGCCGGTTAAATGGTTAACCAAGGGTAGGATTTAGGGTTTTAGGAATATCCCCAATTATATCTTCAAACTATATCCCAGACTTATATCCTGATGTTTTTATGCAGCGAACTTCAGAGATTTAGTGCCTCCCAGTGCAGAATCCGAATCCAAGATCAAGGAAATCTACCGACTTCCTGCCAGTGAAAGAACTTTCTCCCTGTCTCTCACAGATTCAAGCCAGAAATCAAGCTCAGAGATGTCTGGTAAGCACATTCTCAGCAATTATACATATATTTTAAATCAATTATTTTTCAAAAGTATGATGAGTTTAAGAATATCTTCCCTTGTGCAGTACCAGTTGTCAACCTTGAAGGTTTCCAACTTGACGAGTTGGATTGCTACTCCAGTCTTGTACCCATCAAACAAGAATCCAAGCCAAAGTCGTCTGCTACACCAAAGCCTACCTCTTCAAGAACTGTTTCTGCTCCCAAAGCCCCTCCGGCATCCAGGACCCGGGCATCTAGCTCTCGGAAGAGAAAGGAGACGGACTCTCCAGCTGTTTCTGAGATATTCTCTCTCGAGAATCATGGGTTTAACGAAGCCACCTCATTCCTCAAACAGGTAAAATTTTCCTTTCGACATCCTGCACTAGTATGTTAGTCCTTATCCTGCTTATTTTTACATCGATACCTGTGTCCTTATCGATAGGGCTTGGAACGTCTTATGCACTTGTATGAAGACGCCTGCGGGCTTAACAAGATGTTGGAGATCAAGCTGGAGAAAGCTGAAGCAACTATAGCTGATTAAGGAACCATTGCGGCTGCCAAATCCCAGCATTACGAAGACAAATACAAGGCAATGATCCAGGAACACCAAGCTACCCTCCATAAATCCAACGAGGATGCCCAAGCCAAACTAGATGCCGCCCTTCTCCAATACCAGCAGAACATGAGTTCATATCGGGATAGCCTCAAAGCATCCGTGGTCGTCTCTCTTCTCCAAGCCAGGATAAGGATGGCTTATGAGGCCAGGGATTTGGGTTTCGAATGCCCCTCCTGGAACATAAAGACTTGGGAAGCGAAACTAAAGGATCTCGGAGGTCATCCCGTTGCTCATCCTGCAAAGCATGCTGGTGAAGAGTCATCTAAGGCAGTAGAGGAAGTGGCCAATGCTGATGATGCTGATGCCGAGAAGAATCCTGAGGCTGATGCTGGTGCAGATGTTGGGAAGGAGGCTGTTGATCAAGAAGGTGCCGCTTCTTAAGCGGCGAAGTGGGCGATGATGGATATACGTGCCAAGGCCGGAGCCCACTTTTAAATTTCGTGGTTGTGTAAACAATTTACTTTTCCCGTCTTCGAACAATTTATATTTCCTGCATTAGAACAATATGATGACCAAAGGTGGATGGGTCCTAGGTTTTAGGATGAAGCCCTTGGTCATCGATTAGTATAACCTGTTTTAAATGTGGTAACGGTTGTAGGTGGACAGGTCCTGTTTTGAGAAAGATCCTCCAACCGTTACACAAGTATGGTAGAAACTAATTGTGCTTTTGGTGGATGGGCCTCGGTTTGAGGTGAATCCAAAAGCATAACTTTTGACATGTTAATAATATAACTATCTCTTAACTTACTTGTTATTGCCTTGCATTACTTAATGTACCTTTTAACTTTGCAAAAATTTTGTATTGTTATCTTATGAAAATATCCTGATCAATATGCTCAGCGATATACTATAAAAACTTTTTGTTGGAGAGGACTTCCAAACATTCGTTCAACTTTGTAGAAAGTTCTTTAAAGAGTGAAAAACAATCCATCTTTCCAAAACCTGTTTTGATAATACCTAAATGATCAAAGTTCCAAACCAGTATTAATTTCAAATATTTTAATCAAATATTCTGTGAAGTATTTTAAAAATATATTTTGAGAATATATCAGGATATTTAACCTTTTACCAAACATAGTATTGTCAAAAACTTAAACAACGTTTACAAAGGAAAGATCATACCAGGAATAGGGTATAAACCTATTACCAAACTTCAATCCCTTTGCAACTCTTCCAATGAAGATGTCCCCTGTCTGAGACACTTAGTGCATTAGTTCTGAACCTTATCCTTCGAGCTTTACATCATTGCCTTGGTAGGAATCTCCTCTGTGTACAATGTCTTCAAATACTTAGAAATCCTCTGGATATCAATCCCCGTTGTATAGACAATTTTTCATGTTACAGGGGTAAAACCCAGGAATGTTCTGGAAATAAATCCCTTGAATTCTGGGGGAAATCCCAAATTTTCGTGCGCTACAGGCGGGAGTGTATAAACTCCAAGACTTAGAAAGGTGAAAACCTTTAAACCTTAGAGAGTATGAAAATACCCTTTCGTGAGAGAGGGTGATCAATCCTCATATACCTTTAGGATTCAGGATATAGCCAACAGTAACGAAATTGTCAGCCACTTTTACATGGACTGGTCCCGCCACCTTGAACTATCCCTGAATAACTTGCGCTCCAGGCGGAGTGTTTAAACCCAATTCAGAAGAAAGGTGAATAACTTTAAACCTGTGAAGGGACCAGGATCCCTTGTACGTGAGAGAGGGGGCCAATCCTCTAATCTTCTGAAGTATCCTGAGTGAACATCCTGGAGCTATATCCCGAAGCATATACTGCAAAACATCCTTAAACTAAGGTGGGTGTTAGCTTGGCTAACACCCCTCCGATGCTTAAGTTAGTATTGGGTTTCAAAGAATAAATTAAACCAAACATATTTAAAAAGATAGAATTCATACCATCCTGAGTTAGAAATTAAATTCTAAACTCACTTGAAATAAAGCTTAAGGTGTATAGCATTCCAAGATCTCGGTAGCATATCCCCTTTCATATTCTTGAGTCTATATGCTCCTTTCCCTGCTTCTGATTCAACTTCATATGGTCCTTCCCATTTTGGAGCTAGCTTGCCATCGGCAGGATTAGTGGTATTTTGAAAAGCCTTTCTTAACACCCAATCTCCAACCTTAAATCTTCTGGTCCTAATATTCTTGTTATATGCTCTGGATATTCTTTGTTGATATGCTGCCATCCTTAGCCTTGCTGCATCCCTCTTTTCATCTATAGTATCCAAATCCTGACTCAAGGCTTCAGGATTCTGTTCAAGATCACTTAGGGTAGACCTTGCAGTAGGTATTGCCATTTTCGTTGGAATCATTGCTTCTGCTCCAAATACCAAGGAAAATGGGGTTTGGCCTATTGCATTCTTTACCGTTGTCCTATCAGCCCACAAAACAAAGGGTAATTCTTCTGCCCATCTTCCTTTTTTGGCTCCAAGTCTCTTCTTTAAGTTATTGACAATTATCTTGTTTGAGGATTCTGCTTGTCCATTCGCTTGAGGATGTACCGGAGTAGATGTTATCATTTTGATTCCCCAACTCTTGCAAAAGTCAGTAGTTCTCTTGCTTATAAACTGAGAACCATTGTCACAGATTATCTCGGCTGGTACTCCGAATCTGGTCAGGATATTTCTCTTTATGAAGGATACTACTTCTTTATCCCTGACTTGGACAAATGCCTCGGCTTCAACCCATTTGGAGAAATAATCTGTCATTGCCAACATAAAAACCTTCCCTCCTGGAGCCTTTGGAAGCTTTCCCACTATATCCATACCCCACTTCATAAATGGCCAAGGGGAAACAATAGGATATAATGGTTCAGCAGGCTGATGCAGTATGTTACTATGTCTTTGACATGCATCACATCTTCGAGCATTTTCTGTGGCATCTTTTCTCATTGTTGGCCAATAATATCATGTCCTTAATACTTTTGAGAATAACGACCTGCCCCCAGTATGGTTACCACAATCCCCTTCATGTATATCCTGAAGTACTTCTTTGGCTTCAGGATCCTCCAAGCACCTCAAATACGGTCCTGCAAGAGATTTCTTGTATAAAACATTATTTATAATAGTGAATCGTGATACCTTCATCCTAAATGCCTTAGGATTTTCATTTCCGGGGATGTGTCCTTCTTTGAGATATCTCATGATTGGAGCCGTCCAGGATTTAGGATCCTCTTCAGGATGCTCTGCTCTAGGATCCTGAATACCCGCTACTTCTTTATCCCGAGGATTCGTTGCAGGATATAAGACATGTAATATTGGTATTTGGGTTCCTTCTTGTATCCTGATCGATGATCCCAGATTTGCTAAGGCATCTGCTTCAGCATTATCCTCCCTTGGTACCTGTTCAAGTGCAAAAACATCGAAATATCCTGCTAATTTTTTGAGAATATCGAGGTATTCGATTAATTTCTCACCCTTGACTGCATAGGATCCATTAAAATGGTTAGTAATTAACAAGGAGTCAACATATACTTGCAAATTCTTGATACTCATATCCTTAGCCAATTCTAATCCTGCAATTAAAGCTTCATATTCTGCCTCATTATTAGTAGCAGGAAATTCACACCTAATAGCCTGGGGTAATATGTCCCCCTGTGGCGATTTTAGTAGTATACCTAAACCTACACCTCTTATATTGGATGCACCATCAGTATATAATGTCCAGGATCCTGAAGATTCTCCTAACTGTTGAACTTCTAGGTCTACCTCGTCCTGAATGTCACTACTGAAATCAGCCACAAAGTCAGCTAAAGCCTGAGACTTTATGGCATTTCTAGGTTCATATACTAAATCATAAGCACTTAACTTTACTGGCCACTTGGCCATCCTGCCTGACATCTCTGGTTTCCTAAGCACATTCTTGACAGGATAATTCGTTTTAACATAGATCCTATGTGTCTCAAAATAATGTCTAAGCTTTGTCGATGCCATGACTAGAGCTAATATCAATTTTTCTAAATGAGAATACCTAGTTTCAGCATCTAACAAACTTTTACTAACGTAATAAACAGGATATTGCTGACCTTCATGGTCTTTTACAAGAACGGCACTTACAGCATTCCCTGATACAACGAGGTATAGGGATAGTGGTTCACCATTTTCAGGCTTCATCAATAGAGGTACAGTTGAGAGATATCGCTTCAAATCCTGCAAGGCTGCTTCATGCTTTGCTCCCCATTCAAATTTCTTATTCTTCTTGAGGATATCATAGAATTCCTTGCATTTTTCCGAGGATCTTGAAATAAATCAATTCAAAGCTGCTACTCGGCCTGTTAACCGTTGTACGTTCTTCATATTCGAGGGTAATTTTATATCCAGGATAGCTTTAATCTGCTCCGGGCTTGCCTCTATCCCCCTTTTCGTCACCATATATCCAAGAAACTTTCCTGACCCCACTCTGAAATGGCACTTAGCAGGATTCAGCTTCATGTTATACTGATCCAGGATATCAAATGCTCCCTTGATATCCTGGAGGTAATCCTCAGCCTTTTTAGATTTCACCACCATATCGTCAATATATATCTCCATGGTGTCCCCCAGCTTATCTTTGAACATCATGTTTACCAATCTCTGGTACGTTGCACCTGCATTTTTCAAACCGAAAGGCATAGCAGTATAACAATATATACATGTTGGTGTCATGAAAGCAGTATCCTCCTGATCCGAAGGCTCCATTTGAATCTGCTGAAATCCTGAGGATGCGTCCATGAATGTTAACATTTCATGTCCAGCAGTAGCATCTACTGTTAGGGGAGGATTTTCTAACGATTAGTGATCCTTATTCGTTATCCTAACTAGTGATCCTTACTTCTGTGACAGGTGGTGATCCTCAGAAGAGCTTCAGGATCAGGATCATGGATCACTTTAAGGATCCTCGTACTGACGATTGTTCACTTATGTTTTGTACTATCTCGCAGGAATAACCAGCTTGACCAAGTCTTGGTGACATTCCTGGAGAATATTCCCAAACTATTCTGCACGTGCTTAGCTAAAAATGGACGTTATGGAGAACGTGGGGGCTTGGCACAAAAGTCGGATAGTTAGTTTGGTAGTTTAATTTCTATTTTAAAAGGGGTAACGAGCTAGTAGAAAACACTTAGTCATTTTTACAGCTACACACACTCATATACTCGCACACTTGAAGCTCTCGACGAACATTCATTCTTTTTCACTCACATTTACACATTTCACGATAGTGATCCTTGTACCTAGCTCGTTACTATCCGAAGTTGTAAACATTTATTCATTTATTTGAGCTTGGTGATCGGTAGTTTCCATCACCCAGGGTTTTTTGTGCCGGAGATCAACTCTTGATCAAGGGCTTTTTCCCCGTATAAATCCTTGTGTTGTTTGTGCAATTTTATATTAAAGTGATCCTCATCATTGTTCTACATTTCAAGCATCATACCCCGTAATTGAGAGTTTGGTTGCAATATCCTCATCTGATTTTTTGACCAAAACAGTTTGGCGCCCACCGTGGGGCAATTGGTGCTTCGTCCTTAGAAAAAATACGCATTTCTGTGCTTATTTCGGTTCACCACAACCAAGCAAATGGCTTCCTCAGCGAAGAATGCTTCAAATTTGATGCCCTCATCCACTTCTTCACAAGGCGTCCCTCCTTTGCCTCCACCACCTTCTGGATCCCAGAAGAACACCGAGAATGCCGCGAAGAAACCAACTCCCATTTTCTCAAAACCACCTACTTCTTCTGTTTCAACTAATCCTACTACTAATGATCTCTATGCCTTGATTTTGCAGATGAGGAATCATGCACAAGAGCAGGATAAGACCAACGAAAGGATCCTCCGGGAGATTGACGAAATTAAGAAACAGAAGAAAACAGCAGAGGATCGTTCCCCACTAATGCCCAGATCTTTGAATTTTGATACTCCGGTGATTACTTCTCAGCCATCAGTGGTTCCAGACATTCAATATGTGGGTGGACCAAAAGGAGTGCACTACGGAACAACAACAATGACCCAGGCATCAGGTTCATATTTCCAGCCAGCGGGATCCTATCCTCAGCATATGGGATCCCTCACGAGCTCAGGAGGATATTCAGGAATGCAGCAGTTTCAAGGATCCTCCTTCGTTCCAGGATCATCCCAAGTTCAAGGATCCTCCTTCGTTCCAGGATCATCCCAGGTTCAAGGATCCTCCTTCGTTCCAGGATCATCCCAGGTTCAAGGATCCTCCTTCGTTCCAGGATCATCCCAGGTTCAAGGATCCTCCTTTGTTCCAGGATCGTCCCAGTTTCAGGGATCCTTCCAGATGCCAGGATCCTTGAGGAGTTTGCAAACAGAAAGTTCAGATGTCCATCAGGGAGATTTTATTCCAATGCAGACCAATGCCTCTACTGGTCCCTCGATCATTCCAGAGCCTCAACAATATGGATTAACATCCATTCTTCCTAACTTGAATCCAATGGGAGGTAACACTTTTAATAATTCTCATACTACTAACCATGGTCTTATGCAGGATCCAGGTATCAATCATGCCATGGCCAGAGAATTGCAAAAGCTAAAGGATATGATATCAAGTGTTCCGGGAGTGGTCAAACCTATCCCAGAGATTGCAGATGGGAGCCACAAGATATCTCGTTTTGCACCACCAATCTGTGATGCTGAGATACCCAAGAGGTTCCATGTGCCTACAATGAAGCTGTATGATGGTTCGACTGATCCTGAAGAACACATAGCACAATATAGGGAGAGCATGGAAATCAATCCGATCCCAGAAAGGTTAAAGGAAGCATGCCTGTGCAAGGGATTCGGGTCTACTCTTACTGGATCAGCTCTCAAATGGCTGCTAAGTCTTCCCCCTTACTCTATTACCTCGTTTGCTAACCTAGTTAATCTATTTAATAATCAGTTTTCTTGTAGTAGAAAATTTGAGCGTTTAACTAGTGATCTGTATAGGATAACCCAGGGTCATAATGAATCATTAAGGGATTACATTACCAAATTCAGTAAAGAATCCTTAGACATTCCTAACTTAGATATAGCCACGGCTGTTGAGGCCTTCAAAATGGGATTGCTTAGGGATTCGTTATTTTATGATGATCTTGTTATGACATCATGCAGGAACCTAGATGAGGTAAGAACCCGGGCCCTTAGGTACATCCGGCTAGAGGATGACAAGAGGATCCAGGAGAGGTTAGCAGGATCCTCAAAGCAGGATAAGCAAGGATCCTCATTCAGGAACAACAAGTTCAGATCCTACAACAGATCTGATAACCAGAACGTGCATTCTATTGATCAAGAAGAGGATGATGAGGATTATCCTCCAATTTCTGAATATTGTTTTAGTGTTGATAACAATGAACTAATCCTTGCGATGCAGAGTCTAGGTGATAAAGCTAGATGGCCCAGAAAAAATGATAGGCCAGCTGCAACTAAGGATAAATCAAAGTGGTGTGCATACCATGAAGATTTTGGGCACCTCACAGAAGAATGCATTGCACTAAGAAAGGAAATTGGATACTTGTTGAGCAAGGGGCATCTAAAAGAATTGTTGGGAAGAAAAAAGTCAAGGACTCAGGATCCTGAAAGGATCCCTGAGAAGGCTCCAGCCCCTCCAGCGGATGCACAAGTGATAAACTTCATTTCTGGAGGATCAGACATTTGCGGCACATCCTTCTCAGCAGCTAAAAGGCATGCAAAGGAAACTAAAATGGATAACGGAGAAAGACCTGTTCGAACATCAAGTGTCTCGGAAGGGAAAGTCATAACCTTTGATGAAGAGGATCGTGTTGATATCCAGGATCCTCATCACGATGGTTTAGTTATTACTCTTTTCATATCTAACCATTTTGTCCGCAGGATCCTTATAGACGGAGGAAGTTCAGTGAACATTATCCAGCTTGATGTCCTAAAGAAGATGGGTATTCCTGAATCAGAGATCATACCAAGATCCTCTGTGCTCGTGGGATTTAGTGGTGAAACTAAGAATACCCTGGGGGACATTAAACTCCCAATATACATTGAAGGCCTACACTCTTATCAAAAATTTTGTGTTATTGACTGTTTATCTTGTTGTAATGTTATCCTTGGCAGGCCCTGGATACACGATATGAAAGCAGTCCCATCCACTTACCATCAATGTGTGAAGCTCCCTAGTCCTTGGGGAATAGTGAAGATTGATAGTGATCAGTAGGAGGCTAAGAATTGCTATACTTCATCGATGAAACCAGCTTCGAAATCCAGGGAGCAATAGCAATCAAAGTATCCTCCAAGGGATGTCTTGGAGGCGAGTGAACAGGATGTGGTAGAAATCCTTATGGATCCGGATGATCCTGAATCTATAGTTTATATCGGATCAGGGATCCTTGGCGAAATGAAAGAAGACCTCGTATCCTTCCTAAAAAGGAGAAAGACTACCTTTGCATGGAAACACGAAGACATGACTGGTATATCCAAAGATGTAATCACTCACAAACTCGGCATTGACAGATCCTTCAAACCAATCCATCAAAGGAGAAGAAAGTTTGCACCGGAAAGGAATGCCATTATCCAGGAAGAGGTAGAGAAATTGCTCCGGGCAGGTATGATTAGAGAGGTCAAGTATCCAAGATGGCTGGCCAATGTGGTTGTTGTTCAAAAGAAAAACGGAAAGTGGAGGGTATGTGTCGATTTTACCGATTTAAATAAGGCATGTCCCAAGGATCCTTTCCCTTTACCCCACATTGACTCCATGGTGGATGCAACCGCGGGTCATGAACTGTTAACTTTTATGGATGCTTCATCTGGATTTCAACAAATCCAAATGGAACCATCCGACCAAGAGGATACAGCCTTCATGACTCCAACTGGTATTTACTGCTATATTGCTATGCCGTTCGGATTAAGAAATGCAGGTGCAACATATCAAAGGCTGGTGAATATGATGTTCAAGGATCAAATTGGACAAACTATGGAGGTTTATATAGATGATATGGTGGTAAAATCCTTAAAAGCTGAGGATCACCTAAGAGACTTGGAGGAAGCATTCGATATCCTTGACAAATATAACATGAAACTTAATCCTTCAAAATGTCACTTTGGTGTTAAAGCAGGTAAATTCTTAGGATATATGGTGACAAAGAGAGGCATTGAAGCTAGCCCGGAACAAATCAAAGCAATAGTGAACATCAAATCTCCGGCCAATGCTAAGGATGTTCAAAGGCTAACAGGCAGGATAGCAGCCTTGAACAGATTTATATCCAAATCCTCCGAGAAGTGTAAAGAATTCTATGATATCCTAAGGAAGAACAAGAAATTTGAATGGACGGAGAAGCATGAAAATGCTTTGAGAGCCCTCAAAGATTACCTATCCTCGGCCCCGGCTTTGATGAAACCAGAAAAAGGTGATGTGTTATCCTTGTATCTTGCGGTATCCTCGAAAGCAGTAAGTGCGGTCCTTGTTAAGGATCATCAAGGTACACAACATCCTGTCTATTATGTAAGTAAAAGTTTACTTGATGCCGAATCCAGGTATTCACACCTTGAAAAACTTATTCTCGCATTAATTATGGCATCTACTAAGTTAAGACATTATTTTGAAACTCATGTTATCATTGTTAAAACTAATTTTCCAATTAAGAATGTCCTCAGGAAACCAGAGATGTCAGGAAGGATGGCTAAGTGGGCAGTGAAGCTGAGTGCATATGATATAAGATATGAGCCTAGGACAGCCATCAAATCCCAAGCATTAGCTGACTTTGTGGCTGATTTCAGTAGTGATTTACAAGATGAAGCTGAGTTAGAAGTCCAGCAGCTAGAGGAGACCAAGGATCCTTGGATACTCTATACTGATGGATCCTCAAATGTCAAAGGCACAGGGCTTGGAATACTACTAAAATCGCCACAGGGGGGCATAATACCCCACTCTATAGCTTGTGAGTTCCAAACCACTAACAATGAGGCTGAATACGAAGCCTTAATTGCTGGTTTGCAAATTGCTAAGCATATAGGGATCAGGTATCTTGAGGTACACGTAGATTCTTTGCTAATTACAAACCACTTTAATGGATCCTATGCTGTTAAAGGTGAAAAGTTAACCAAATATTTGGAGATAGTCAAAAGTTTGGCACTCTCTTTTGTTTCCTTTAGTTTGTCACAGGTACCAAGGGAAGAAAATACAGAAGCTGATGCATTGGCTAATTTAGGATCATCCTTGAAGATCCCGGAGGATATCAAGATTCCTATTATCCATATCCTGACCCCGGCTATTGAGGATCATGTGGCTATGGAAATAGGGAATGATTCTGCAATAATCCCTAGTGAGGATACTCGATCCCATTCAGGATCGGGATCATGGATCTCACCAATTATGAGATACTTACAACATGGAGAGATTCCTACAGGAGAAAACCCTAGGGCTTTCAAATCTAAGGTATCTCAATTCTCAATTATAAATAGTATGTTGTATAGACGATCTCTTGCAGGACCATACTTGAGATGCATTGAGGATCCTGAAGTCCAAGAAGTTTTAAAAGACTTTCATGAAGGAGATTGTGGAAACCACACTGGGGGCAGGGCATTATTCTCAAGGATCCTGAGAACAGGATACTACTGGCCAACCATGAAGAGAGACGATGTGGAGTATGCTAAGAGATGTGATCCTTGTCAGAGGCACAGCAATATCCTTCATCAACCAGCTGAATTATTGCATCCTATATCCTCCTCTTGGCCATTTATGAGATGGGGTATGGATATAGTTGGTAAGCTCCCTAAGGCACCTGGTGGAAAAGTATTCATGCTAGCTATGACTGATTACTTCTCCAAGTGGATAGAGGCTGAAGCTTTTGCCCAAGTCAGAGAAAAGGAAGTTATATCCTTCATTAAAAGAAATATTATAACTAGATTTGGAATTCCTTCTGAGATTATATGTGATAATGGTTCCCAATTTATTGGGGGCAGAACCACTAACTTTTGTGACAGCTGGGGGATTAGGATGATAACATCAACACCAGTCCACCACAAGCTAATGGTCAGGCAGAATCATCCAACAAGATCATCATCAACAATTTGAAGAAGAAGCTTGGATCCAAGAAAGGGAAATGGGCAGAAGAACTACCCTATGTGCTCTGGGCTGATAGGACAACCCCTAAGAATGCTACTGGTCAAACGCCATTCTCTTTGGTATTTGGGGCAGAATCAGTGATCCCAACAGAAATGGTGGTTCCAACTGCTAGAACAAGTACCCGTGATCCTGAGGAGAATGATGAGAACTTGGCTCAAGACCTGGATACTATTGAAGAAATCAGGGATATGGCTAGGATAAGGATGGCCAGTTATCAGCAAAGAATGGCTGGTGCTTACAACAAAAATGTCAGGATCAGGAGGTTTCAAGTTGGAGATATGGTATTAAGGAAAGCATTCCAAAATACCACCAATCCTGCTGATGGGAAGTTGGCTCCAAAATGGGAAGGCCCTTATTTGATTGAAGCTGAAGCAGGAAAGGGGGCATATAGATTGCTAACCATGGAAGGTGATTTGCTACCAAGAGCCTGGAATGCTGTCCACTTGAAGAAATATTTCATGTGAGCAGGATCCTAGTGGCACAGATGATCCTCACAATAGGGATATCCTTAAAGGATCCTCAAAGCTTTGGTGATCCTTACTTAGGTAATATCCTAAACTTGAACTAATTCATTTCTTTATTTTCTCATATAAGGATAAGGATCATGTATCCTTTATCCATCTCTCACGTGAATTTGAGTTTTGAAAGTTCAGGTATCCTTAGCATAACACTGGTTATCCACTGAAGCAATCCATCCTTTGGGTTTATCCCCAGTTATTCGGGCTTGACCCCAGTTCCGCCTGTAGCGCACGACGATCCTGGTATAGTTCAAGGCATTGGGACCAGTACTCGTTTTAGGGGCTGATAATTCCATTGTACTGGCTATGCTTAGGATCCTACGTATAATGGTAGACGTACCATACATCCGTTCCTAAGGTTTCTAACGTTTTCACGTTAGCTAAGGTTTCTAACGTCTTCACGTTAGCTAAGGTTTTGGCATTTTCATGCCACTAAGTTTGGATAATCGCCAGTTAGGGCCATACTCCAGTTTACATACGATCCTTGGGCTTGTCCCCAGTTATCCTTGGGCTTGTCCCCAGTTATCCTTGGGCTTGTCCCCAGTTATCCTTGGGCTTGTCCCCGGTTATCTTTGGGCTTATCCCCAGTTATCCTTGGGCTTGTCCCCAGTTGCTAGTTCTTATCTTATGTTGGCTTAGTCCCAAGTAATGCTCTATTTCAGGTTCTTGAAGGTAGGCAACTAGGGATCCTTGATCCTTACTTTATTCTAAGGTTTATCTTATAGTTATCCTTATTAAGGTTAGGATCCTAACTTGGATCCTCAGGTATGATCCTTAACTATTTTTAATTCTATTCCTTATTTATTTGAATAACCCTTATACTTGACAACTGAACTTATGATTCTTAAACCATATTGCTTTTTAGAACTTATCGGTTATGGGATATGTGATCCTTGATCATATCCTAAACTTTTTGATATCTTTTTAAGGCTTGATAAGTATAAACGGAATGAACATTACAACAGTTGGAAAGTAAGATATTAAAAACGATAACAACACAAGATAAGCGACAAAAGGTTAAGTTTTTATTTATAAACAAAAGACTAACCCTTAAAAGGTTGTCAAAATTACCTACCCGAGCATCTACCAGCAAAACGTGGCCCGTCCGCTGGGGTAGGTAAAGGGTGTCCATGATAATAAGTTCAAGAGTAGTGCAGGAATATAAAGGCGGCAGGATCACAATGGCTTCATCCCCCAAACAGAGGATCCCTCCACCATATGCAATCCTGCCTATTGTTCAAAGGATCATACATGATCCTTAATCCAAAAACCTATTGTTTAAGTACAAACCTTGAAATTGTTTTAAACATCACAACCACAAAAAACAAACTACCACCAGATTTAAAAATTGAGCTCCGGCTACGTCTAGAAATGTCCTTCATCGCCCAATCATGCAGCCTAAGCCTTCGCTGCATTGTCACCCCCAGCTCCACTTGTTTCACCACCTTCACCTTTGCCTCCAGCTTCGATTGTCAGGATCTCTTCAACCTCCTCAGCCTCTTCATCGTCCAGTTCAGCAAGCCTAGCCTTCCAACCTTCAATATCCCAGGTGCTCTTGTCAAAATTGGGATCCTGAGCTTCCAAGGCCATTTGAAGCTTGGTCTTGTACATTGTAATGGCGGCAGAGATTTTGGCATCCTCGGTGATCTCACTCTTCTCATAGTCAACATTAACCAGCACCTTGGCCATCTGCTGTTTGGTATCCCGGACTTCCTTCTGAAGATCAGCAATTGTGAGATCCTTCAACACCGCAACCTGCTGGAGATCAGCAATCTTCCTATCTTGATCCTCAACGTGGCCCACATAGTCCTCAATCTCAGCGAATTTCTGTAAAAAGGATAAGGTCAGGATCAAGCAATAAGCAGGATATACCAGCAGGATATACCAGCAGGATGTACCAGCAGAATATGTCAACAGGATATACGAGCAAAGACAGTGATCCTCACCTCGTTAAAGTACTCAAGGAATTGATGACGGATCAGAGGCAGACCCTGCAGATCCCCAGCTTTAGAGGCTTTCCTCTTCTTGATCGCCTTCCCTTTGAGGGGCGCCTTGGGGACCGAAGCTGTCAGACTAGTAGGAGCTTTCCTCTTGGAAGATCTGACAGTGGTGAGATCAGCAACGTTGAACTTGGAAGCGGACTTGGTAGATTTTCCAGCACCTACACAATCAAAACAAGATAAGTATCTTTTCTTAGTTCATATTTCACTATTTATTTAAATTTTAAACAAGGATATGTTGATGCACTACATCTGTTGACTTCGTCTTGTATTGAATCTTAGATTTCATTGTATAGATCAGGGCACGTTGTACGAGAATATGTAAAATTATATAGGTAGTTAAAGAGGATTTCGCTCATGTGTACAAGAGGGTATCGCTTATGTGTACATGACACATAAGCGAAATCACTAACATGGGGTATCGCTTATGTGGTCTGTCACATAAGCGAAACCATCACCCTATATATAGGTGACCTCTTGAGCGAAATCAGAGAGAGAGACCTTGTAACTCGTACCGAAGTGCTGCCGGATCGAGATTTGAATGTACAAGCTGTTAAATCAATCAAATCAGTGAATTAAGTGAATTGCTAGCTGTTTCTACGTTGATTACTTGTTTTCCGCACCTGTAATTGACGAAAACTCCTCTGAACGACTCGTTCGGGTCAGTATACGATCCTACAAGTGGTATCAGAGCTCAGGAGGAGGAGTTCTGCTGAAATTAGCTTGTTTTCTTCTGATTTTCATTGATTTTTCTCACTTCTACACATACTTTTCTTAATTCAGAGTGTTTTCACGGTCAAAATTGGATCAAAATTGTTCAGCACATAGATAATCTTGCATAGACAAACCCTGGAAAGTTTGAGACTTAGATTCTAAGTAAAATAGCCTAAATTCTGGTTTGAAGGGGTTTCGCTTTTGAGGTCAGGGTATCGTTCTTGTGTCACAGTGATTTCGCTCTTAGGGTAAATTGAGATTTCGCTCTTGTGGTAATTTGGGATTTCGCTCAAACGTACAACTTGGGGTTTCGCTCAAACGTACAACTTGGGGTTTCGCTCAAACGTACAATTTGAGGTTTTGCTTTTAAGACACAGTGTTGAAAAATTTGATACGTCATCATGAGTACTGAATTCTACAACGCATTTGCAACACCGACGGGTCAATCTTCAATTGCTAAAGCCGTGAACTTAGAGAATGAGACAGGAACTACACAGAAACCTCCAAAGCTTATGGGTATTGAAGAATATTATGGTTGGAAAGATAGGTTTGAAAACTGGGTTCAAGCTAATCATTTGAGATCATGGGAGTGCATTTTGAAGAAGTACGTATTACCAAGAACTGAGCTACAAACAATTAAACAGATTTCAGATTTCAGCAATGAAGAACGAGAGATGTATCGGGCTGAAAAAATGATGATTAATTTGTTACAACAGGCGATCAAAGAAGACATATTCATACTTCTTCAACATGATAAAACATCGAAGTCGATTTGGGATGCTTTGAAAGTAAAGGTTGAAGGAAGTGCAAATATGATTAAGAACAAGAAGTCGTTACTTAAAAAAGAATTTGATCTGTTTACAAGTCTGCCTGGGGAAGACACGAAGAAGTTAATTGAAAGGTACTGTCATCTGGTGAGAACAATGTCGATGATGGACATCACAAAGGAAAATGAGGAATGGGTTGATAAGCTAGCTGATGCTTTACCACAGAAAGAGTGGGGAACGTATTTGATGATACTGAAAAATACGGGTGTTTATGATGGTTTATCGATATCTCAATTCATTGAAAAAATTGAAAGTCAGGATCTGGAACAGCAAAAGATCGCTAGGATGAATAATCCAAGTGGTCAACAGGATGTGAAGATGTATTATAAAGGCAGTGTTCCTACATCAGAAGCTGATAGAAGTCCTAAGATTCAGACTGCATATAGTGTTGAGAATGCTACAGAACAAACTGATCAAAGCACAAACAAAAGCAGTAGCAGTTTTTCATCATATCCAAGTTTTAATCCAAAGACTTCATCAGAAAACACAAAGATGGGAAATGGTTGTGTGATTCAGTGCAATATAGCTCTCAATCTGCCAGAAGGTAAAAGTTTTTCAGAAGACATAGCAAAGGATCACATGGCTCTACTTGGTTCGGTGTTGGTATCCTATGAGGGATTGGTAGCTGGTCGAATTGGAAATCCTATGTTGACAAAGGAGGATTATGATCAGATAGATGCCGAAGAAATGGAACTCATGGATATTAAGTGGTGTCTTGCTAGTGTTCTTCGAAGGGCTGAGAAGTTCAAAACAATCACTGGAAGGAATGATTTTCTTGATGCTTGTGTTTCTAATTTAGGATTTGACAAATCTAAAGTTACTTGTTTTAGATGCAGACAAAAAGGTCATTTCAAACGAGAGTGCAAAAACAGAGAAGTAAGTGGTGCTCAGAATCCGTTCGAAAAAGAAGACTACTACCGGAAAGCCATCTATCAGCAAGTTGGTCAATTACAAGATTCACAAACGGCTCATGGTAGAAAGATTGAAGATTCAAAGAAAGGATGCTTGGTAGATTTCAACTGGAGCAAATACATATCTTCTGAAAACTCAGCATGTTTGGTAGATCAGAATGATGAAGAATTACCTGAAGGGTTTAGCTGGGATATGTTTGTGGATGAGAAAGGTGGTTTCAAAGCATTTATTGCAAAGATAGTCAAAGAACCAGATTTGTTTGCTAAGTGGATGAGATCTATTGGTGAGACAGTGAATAGTGTGAAAGAAGAATCTGATGCATTTAATGAAAGTTCTGACAGTGATGAAGAAAGTCTGAAAAGTTCTGATGAGAGTATTCAAAATGATGATAGTTCAGAAAAAGAAGTTGTTTTTGATCAAACACCAGTAGATTCTGGTTGTTCAGATACTGAGTCTGAAAAATCTACA
The DNA here is from genome assembly GCA_030545235.1 of Helianthus tuberosus. Lineage (NCBI taxonomy): Eukaryota > Viridiplantae > Streptophyta > Magnoliopsida > Asterales > Asteraceae > Helianthus > Helianthus tuberosus. The sequence continues at coordinate 63,542,109 of CM060451.1, read as the reverse complement.
CAGTTTGATCAGACACCAGTTGATAGCAGCAGTGATAATGATGAAGAAAAACATATTAATGTCGCTAAAAGTCACTTATCTCCTGAAAGTTTTCATTTCTATTTTGCAGAACGATTGGAAAAGCTGAAGGAGAAAAGAGCTGAAAAAGAACAACAACAAGATTTGAAGAATGAAAATGTTGTTGAAGAAGAAAAGATGACTGAGGTTGAAAAAGAAATTGTTGAAGAAAAGATTATTGAAGTGGTGAAGACTGTAGAGGTTGAGAAGATTGTTGAAGTTGAAAAGCCTTGCATGAAGTGTTCAGAAATTTGCAAGAAGTGTGAGGATAAAGATGTGTTGTTGTTTGACAGAGAAAGATTGATAGAGAAGTTGCTGTCTGACATCAATTATGTGAAAGAATCTTACAGTGTCTTGAACAGAACAGTGACTAGTCTTCAAACAACAAATTCAGAAAGAGAAAAGGCATTAACCATGACTAATTCAACTTTGATGCAAAAGCAAAAGGCAATTAATCATTACATTGAAGAGAATGCAAAACTGAAGCAGGATTTGGAAAATGAAAAGATTGAGAACGAAAGAATCAGAAGGTTACTTCTTAGTTATTCATGTTCTGACTATGTGATTGATAGAGTTTATCCTACTGTTGCAGGTTTTGAAGCATTTGAAGATGAAAATAAAAAGAAAGAGACTGGTAAGAAATCGACTGTTAAGTATAACAAGTGTCCGCCTCCTATCTGGGAAGGTTATTCTCCTAGGAAACCAAATGAGGAGCAAGTCGAAAAAGCAGTCAATATAAAGTTAAAATCAGAGGAAACTGACGTTTTACCAGATAACATTGATATCACGTTTACCTCGTCTGATACTGATCATGAGTCCGAGTTAATCAAAAAGGTGGTCGATCAGGTGTTGGATACTGAGGAGGTGTCTAAGTCAAAGTCTGAGTCTGGGTGTTCAAGTTCGTCAGTCAAAAATTTGAGTTCGTCGGACACAAATTCCAAAACATCAGAAAAACGGTCTTATAGTAAAGAATTTTTGTTATCAAAAGCAAATTTGGATGATGAAGCATTTAAAGTTGCATATACTTTAAATGGTTCTGACAAATTATATTCTGATGAAGAGTTTCCGATGAATAGTGTTAGATTTGACAAAATCAAAAAGGTTTTTAAAATCACAGAAATTAATATTTCTGATACTAAAAATTTAAATTTTAATGAAAAACCTAAAAAATATACTTCAAGAGTTCAACAAAGGTTAAACAAGAAAAAAGGGAAAAAAGATTACAATTTTAGTTCTGGTTTTCAAAAGAAAACAAACCAGAATTGTAATTACAAAAGAAAAGGTTTAGGTTTTAGTCAGCAAGAAAGTTACAGAAAGGTAAACAATTCTAAATCAAAAACAAAATTTGTTTCAGGTGGAAGTGTTGAAGATGAACAGAAAAAACCTTTCTGGAAAGAAACAAATCAGGAGTTTCTTGTTGAAAGAAAAAGAACAGGGACTGGAGTGTTTCATCCAGATAGAGATTTTATGCAAAGAGATACAAGGATCTGTTTTCAATGCCAAGTTGCTGGACATATTGCTCACAATTGTCCAAACAAAGACAACAGAAAACAGGGAGTATCTGATAAACTCAAAGAAAAACTGGTTGAAAAGAATGTTTCACCAACTACAAACTTCAAAATTGTTGAAAATTCAAAGAATGAAATTGGTGAAAATTCTAAAAGATTTTACAAAAAGAAGGCTCATCTTGACAATCAAAAATGGGTTGTTAAAGAATCTGATGTAAAATCTGGCAATGAATCTGATTCCACAAAATCAGAGGAGTCACAAAATGAGATTGATGATTTGTTGAATGATGCTGACATTAAATCTATGAGTGTGAAAGAAATTCAACAAATGGTTGGTAAAATAGAAATCTCAGATTTTGATATTAAAAAAACATTCAATGGTAATGTTAAGAAAATTTTCAAGAAAATGCTTGATGGGAAAGTAAAGGGGGTTAAAGATTTTTATGCAACGAAAAAGGCAACTTACAACCCTACTACCCAGGAATTGGAAGCCACCAAGTCAAATAAGACTTGGGTGGAAGTTTGCTTTCCTTAAAGTCGAAGGACTATGCCGGAGATCCCAAGTTTATATCGTGGATCAGGAATCGGCATCTTTCTAATGTTTGAAGATTTTGGTTGAAAGATTTTGATAGTGTTTGAATGTTTACAGGTTGAAGGACTATGCCGGAGCTTCCAGGTTGGTAAATGTGAAGCAGGAATCGGCATCTTGATTGGTAAAATGGTTTGTGTAGATGGTTTATTCCTACATATGTTTTAAATGTTGGATATTCTTACAAGTGGTAAGAGGTTGCTTAATTGCAAACAGTGAATCAAGGACATTAAGTTGTACTTGATTTACTACAGTTGATAAAACTGACAAGATGATGAACCATATCCCCATACTTAACAAGTGGTAAACCTACAAGTGGTAAATACAAATTCATTTTCCGGAAAAATCATTTTGATTAAAACAAACTTAAGTGTTTTGAAATCTAAATGAGAAAATGGTTTGTAATAAGGGGAGTTCTGATTGTTTATGCCAAATGGATAGCGATTTGATGCAATTCGATGTCAGTTGTCAAGTTTTTGTACAGTTCATTTTATGTTTTAAGTGGGTCAAGAGTCTAGTAGTTTTCAAATTTCCTAAAATGTGTTTGCATTTTAGGGGGAGTAGAAAATTTCAGAAAATCCAAAAACATTTGAAAATTTGAAAAAGACAAAAACATGATAAAATGAAAAACGAGTTTGGTTGTGAAAAGAGGAAATGATAGTACATCAGTAGACAGTCACGGTATGCTAAAGAAATGTAATGTTTGAATAGCGTTAAACAGTCTCACTGATGATATGCCGATAGGTTTTTACACATTTAGTAAACTTTTTCGGGATATAAACTAAAATTCAAACTTGCTTATTTCGTGGGGAACACTACTTGGATATATAGGTAACCCCTGAAATCTCGTTTGAAAGGTCCCTTATTCTGAGATACTAGGTCTTTATACTCAGTGATATCTGGGGTATTATCCCGGGACTTCTGCTGAAAGGAATTTCTGACCTAGTCCCCGGAGAATACTTTCCGCATGCTTGAAATATAGCGCAGCCCTCAGCAAATTGATGAAACAATAAAATTGATAGTCATTGCTGTTGTAATGCAAAAAGATCCTCTAAAGGGGACACACCGAAAGTCGAAGCCGTCATCTCTCTGCGTATCGAAAGATCGACCTGAGCTCTCACGGCCCTCGTACTATAATTTATTCCCCTGACAGATATCATCTGTGGTATACTCACCTGTAAGACTGAATATTGGGATCTGGATACGGGAGTATATTCAAGAGGTGGAACACATGAATGAGTTTAAGTTCTTAAAACAACTAACTCATATCCTGAATCAGTTGAAATTTGTGTGAAAATTTAAGTGGATCAGTATATTGGCAATCTAAGTGAATTGTTTAATTCTTAATGTGTAACTAAGCTCAACGGTACTTGTGACTTGTCATAAACTGATATGATTCTCTTACACGAACTCACAAAAATATTGTTTGTAAATATTTCTTTATTGCATTCTTTTATAATCAAAAATTACAAAAAGATTTTAGTGTGTTTTAGCATAAGTTTTGAAAAATCCAAAAAGATTTTCGACAACTGAGATTGAAAAGCTGATTTTCAAAATTTCAAGTGCTAAACATGATGACATCATTGTAAAGAGGGAGTAAATCTTAAATGAAAAAATTATTTTTTTTGAAATTTTACTAATGGTTCATCAAATAAAAGTGAAATGTGAATTTGAAGGAGAGTTAGTATTGGTGCATATAATTTGTTAAATTTAGAAATTTATATTTGGGATAAGATTTTTCCAGATATTGACCTGATGCTGATGAACTTAAGGAATCAAGAGATCTGATCAAAAGAATTAGACTTGGTTTTGAAAAGCCAGGTTTTGATATCTGAAGTCTTAGAGAGACAGACAGAGATCCTAAAGGTTGTGCTGAAGAACAAAGGAATACCAGCAAATCGAGAGGGGGAGTCTGAAGAAAGCATCTGAGGAGGAGAGTTCGGGAAAGCCCATAGATAGATCAAGACTGAAGAACTGAAGATACAGTTGGTGCTGGATGCGACTCGTCAACATCTGAGGGGGAGTTTGTTGATGCACTACATCTGTTGACTTCGTCTTGTATTGAATCTTAGATTTCATTGTATAGATCAGGGCACGTTGTACGAGAATATGTAAAATTATATAGGTAGTTAAAGAGGATTTCGCTCATGTGTACAAGAGGGTATCGCTTATGTGTACATGACACATAAGCGAAATCACTAACATGGGGTATCGCTTATGTGGTCTGTCACATAAGCGAAACCATCACCCTATATATAGGTGACCTCTTGAGCGAAATCAGAGAGAGAGACCTTGTAACTCGTACCGAAGTGCTGCCGGATCGAGATTTGAATGTACAAGCTGTTAAATCAATCAAATCAGTGAATTAAGTGAATTGCTAGCTGTTTCTACGTTGATTACTTGTTTTCCGCACCTGTAATTGACGAAAACTCCTCTGAACGACTCGTTCGGGTCAGTATACGATCCTACAGGATACTTACTTGACATTGTGACAGAGCCTGAGGATACCTCCTGTGAATCTTGGGTTGTTGTCTTGAAAGTTCTTGTCTCAGGATCAAGTTTCTTGAAAGCGAGGAGCCTTTCCTTAGCAGCAGGGGACAGTTTGAGGTGTGAGACGGTGATAGCTGCATAAAAAGAAAGCAAAAATATAAGTTATCCTTACATCAAAAGAAAGTTCCTGGTGATCCTTCTCAGGATCCTCCATCCTACCATGGGTAGCCCATTTTTTAGGAAGATCCTTTCCATCCTGGATGGAATCTCTCTTGATAAAAAAGAAGCGCCGTTTCCAATTAGCATCATTCTTGGTGGCTTTGAAGATCGGGTGTTCCTCACCGGGTTTACGTTTGAACAAATAACGGTGAGAGCCAAAGGTGGTAAGATCATACAGTTCTCCCAGCTCTGCCATTCCTAGATCTATTCCCTCCTGATCGATGATCCTTTCAAGGGTGTACAAAACCCTCCAAATCATCGGCATGGCTTGGATATAAGAGATGCCGGTTAGGGAAAAGAAAGATTGGGTGAAGGCTGGAAAAGGATATGTATAGCCTATGGTGAAAGGAGTGACGGGGAAAGCAACCCACTTATCGGAGATATGATCGCTCAAGGCATTGGGGTCAAAAGGCCTAAATTCGGTGTTCGCCGGGAAGCAGTGGCGGACCCTATCTATCTGAGCATCATTGAAGAAACAGCGCTCTTTAATGGAGTCTTCAATAATCCCCTGGCTTTTCGGAGGACTGTTCTTTGGGTGATCCTTGGCTGGTGAACTCCGGAGCAACATTTTCGAAGTGACGGAGATAAAGAAAGAAAAACAGAGTAAGAGAGGAAGAAAGAGGAGAAAGAAATACCTGGTTGATCGTCGACTGAGAATTTAAAGGGAGTTTCTTTCGAATTTGAATGCATAATGATCCTATCTATATCTCTATTTATAATTATGATTCTGCAGGATTGTCACTTCGTGACGTCATGATCACAACGGCTAGTTCTATTTTAACGGCTATATATCCGTTAGTTTGTTGCGGATAAGATCAGTAAAATATAACTCACATATTTACAATTTAACTCCTTATATTTTGGGGGCAATTGTTAGGGGAGGATTTTCTAACAATTAGTGATCCTTATTCGTTATCCTAACTAGTGATCCTTACTTCTGTGACAGGTGGTGATCCTCAGAAGAGCTTCAGGATCAGGATCATGGATCACTTTAAGGATCCTCGTACTGACGATTGTTCACTTATGTTTTGTACTATCTCGCAGGAATAACCAGCTTGACCAAGTCTTGGCGACATTCCTGGAGAATATTCCCAAACTATTCTGCACGTGCTTAGCTAAAAATGGACGTTATGGAGAACGTGGGGGCTTGGCACAAAAGTCGGATAGTTAGTTTGGTAGTTTAATTTCTATTTTAAAAGGGGTAACGAGCTAGTAGAAAACACTTAGTCATTTTTACAGCTACACACACTCATATACTCGCACACTTGAAGCTCTCGACGAACATTCATTCTTTTTCACTCACATTTACACATTTCACGATAGTGATCCTTGTACCTAGCTCGTTACTATCCGAAGTTGTAAACATTTATTCATTTATTTGAGCTTGGTGATCGGTAGTTTCCATCACCCGGGGTTTTTTGTGCCGGAGATCAACTCTTGATCAAGGGATTTTTCCCCGTATAAATCCTTGTGTTGTTTGTGCAATTTTATATTAAAGTGATCCTCATCATTGTTCTACATTTCAAGCATCATACCCCGTAATTGAGAGTTTGGTTGCAATATCCTCATCTGATTTTTTGACCAAAACATCTACCATTGCATCGATATGAGGGAGAGGAAATGGATCTTTAGGACAAGCCTTGTTCAAGTCCGTGTAGTCTACACAGACTCTCCATTTCCCGTTTTTCTTCTGTACCACAACTATGTTTGCTAGCCATCTTGGAAACTTGACTTCTCTGATCATCCTGGACTTCAACAATCTTTCAACTTCCTCTTGGATAATCTTATTCCGCTCAGGAGCAAATTTTCTTCTTTTTTGCTGAACAGGCTTGAATGATTTGTCAATTCCAAGCTTGTGAGTGATAACGTCTTTGGATATGCCTGTCATATCCTCATGCTTCCATGCAAACGTTGACATCCTGCATTTCAAAAAGTTAGTTAACTGCTCTTCAATATCCTGAGGGATATTGGTTCCTACGAGCACCGAGATATCAGGATTATCCTAATCCAGGATAATTTTCTTCACATCCTGCTCCGAATCCTCCACGATATCCTGGGCCCGCATCTTTAATTGCTATGCCTGATTAGGCTTGGTCGAAGATTTCATCGAGGACGAGTAGCATTCTTTCGCTTCCTGCTGATCACTTTCAACCTTGACAACTCCCCAAGGAGTAGGGATCTTGATGCATTGGTGATATGTTGATGGCACAGCCTTCATATCGTGAATCCATGGTCTCCCTAGTATGATGTTATAGCAGGATAAGGAGTCCATCACACAGAAACGTTGTATCGAGTTGACCCCTTCAACATATACCGGTAACTTTATCTCCCCTACGGTATTCCTAGCCTCTCCACTGAAACCAACGTGCACAGTGGACTTCGAAGTAATGTCCATCGGAGATACATTCATCCTCTTCAATGTTTCCAGCTGAATTATATTGACAGAACTACCGTTGTCTACCAGTATCCTGCGTACAAAATGGTTAGCCACATATAATGTTATTACCAAAGCATCATGGTGAGGATCCTGAACAGTATCCCTATCATCACTATCGAAAGTGATCACTTTATCAGTTGTGAGGGTAGTCATCCTGACTGGTCTGTCTCCCCTCTCACTCTTAGCTTCCTTTGCATGTCTCTTAGCCGCCGAATACGAAGTTCCACAAATATCGGATCCTCCTGAAATAAAATTAATTATCTTGGCATCTGCTGGGGGTGATGCTGCTCGTTCAGGATCCTTCTCGGGATCCTGACCTTTATTCTTCTTTTTTCCCAGCAAGTCCTTCAGATACCCTTTACTTAACAGGTAACTTATTTCTTTCCTTAAAGCAATGCAATCCTCGGTCATATGTCCGAAGTCTTCGTGGAAGGCACACCATTTGGAGTTATCCTTCCAATCATCTTTCTGCTGGTTCTTTCGAGGCCACCTGGCTTTGTCCCCTAAACCCTGCATAACATACATTAACTCAGGTATATTAACAGAAAAGCAGTATTCAGATAAGTCAGGATATTCCTCAGGATCCTCGTCTTCAACAGCATTCACTTTCTTGTTGTCATTTCTGCCATATGGCTTGGAGCGATATGGCTTATACGAGGTTTCTGATTTCCTGTTAGTTGATTCATAGGTTGAGGTAGAATTCATCCTCTCCTGCATCTTCTTGTCATCTTCCAAACGGATATATCTCAAAGCCCTGTTACGAGCTTCGTCGAGATTCCTGCAGGGATTCATTACAAGATCCTAATAAAACTGAGAATCCTTTTGTAACCCCATCTTAAAAGCTTGCACAGCTGTTGCAACATCAAGATGCGGGATATCCAAGGATTCTCGACTGAATTCGTTCACATAGTCCCTCAAGGATTCCTGAGGCCCTTGAGTTATCCTGTAAAGATCACTGGTTAGTTTCTCAAAACTCCGACTACAAGAAAATTGACTGTTAAATAAATTAACCAAATGAGCAAACGAAGTAATTGAGTGAGGAGGGACGTTTAACAGCCATTTTAAGGCTGATCCTGTCAGGGTAGAGCCGAATCCCTTGCATAAGCATGCTTCCTTGAGATCTGGAGGGATTGGATTGATTTCCATCCGTTCCCTATACTGGGCAATATGCTCCTCAGGATCCGTAGTCCCGTCATACAGTTTCATGTTGGGAGTCTGGAATCTTTTTGGTATTTCAGTATCACAGATAGGATATGCAAAGCGAGATATCCTGTGGCTGTCTTGGGATACTTCCGGAATTGGCTGGACCACTCCAGGTACACTGGATATCATGTCCTTCAATTTTTGGAGCTCCCGGGTAAATGTTGACGTCATACCTGCATCCTGCAAAGAGCCATTGTTGTTAGTAGCAAGAATGTTATTATTTGACACATTACCGGTCTGAGGATTTTGGCCATATCCTGAACTCCTCACAGTCGACATCCTGACTGAAGAGGGTATCTCAGGGGTATGATTCTGAGAATGGCTTGGGACAATATTCCCCCTATTATCCTCAGTGTAAACTGCGGAACTGAAGTTCAAAGCCCTGGGCTGTATAGGAGTGACAGTTTCTTCAGCAGGTCTGCTCGAGCTAGCTTTTAAGAGTTGTATTTCTCTTAACAGAATTTGGTTAGTCTCCTGTTGCTGCCTCATTTGTTCCTGCACACTTCCAAATAAAGTCATAATTTCATCATTAGAGGCTAAAACGGGAGCAGATCCCTGGACACTCCGAGTAGGCATAACATCTTGAGATTGTGAAGAAAACGGCATCCTTGGAGGAGGTGGTGGAAGCACCGAACCAGTAGTAGCAGAGGTTGTAGCAGGCATAGTAGAGGAGCTCATGTTTAATCTTGAGGCCATTGTAAACAATGTGGCGAAAAGTTTTGAAAATAGAAAACCGATTAACGATTTCACAAAGATTTTTAGTAAAAGTAGCACCACTTGCCCCACGGTGGGCGCCAAATTGTTTTGGTCAAAAATTACCTAAGCAATTAAGTGATCAAATTAGTTAAGTGAGGTAGTGTGCTAAAATTTATATGTGAAAAATGTGTTAACCAAATTAGTTGTGAAAACAGTTTGAGGATACGGCTCAGGATATAGAGCTGTATCTACAATCAAACAATGAGCGAAAATGTAAAGGTTGACACGTGATGTACGAGGAAAGCCCTTGATCAATCTAGATCGCCGGCATAAAACCTCGGGAGCTGACAATCGCAGCTGCCTTGTTCTTCTATTGCTTCAAATATCAGGATATAGTGCAGGATGTGGTGCGGATCGACTATGTGTTACAATGTGATTCGAATACAAGTGTTGTGTGTAGTGTTTGCGATGAGCTAGAGAGAAAGTGTTTGAAAATGTGTAAGTTGAGTGCCTTAATCTGATCCGCCCCCATCTATTTATAGTAAAACAAATGTAACTAACTATCCTACATAACCGGGATCCAACGAATATTCCTTAGTTGAACGTTGGAGACCTGGTCTTTCGGGTTCAACGTCTCTCCTTTAACAAATACGCCCGAGTCTTGAGGAGATGGAGTCCACTTGACCGTTGGCAAGTCCCAGTCTTTAACCTGCATGTGATTAATTCGATATACCTCAGGATATCACCCAGGATGTTAGCAATATCCCCGTCCAGTATCCTGATCACAGATAAACAATTAAAAAGCATGATATAGTTCAAGATATGTATGCTTAGAAAATGAGCCATAACAAGGGACACAATCTTTCGCACACTCTTTCTCTCTAACTGCAAACAATCACTACACACTTACACTTGTATTCAAATTACATTGTAACACTTAGTGGATCCGCATCATATCCTGCACTGTATCCTGACATTTGAAGCAATAAGAAGAACAAGGCAACTATGATTGTCAGCTCCCGAGGTTTTGTGCCGGCGATCTAGATTGATCAAGGGCTTTCCTCGTACATCCTGTGTCACCCTTTACATTTTTGCTCATTGTTTGATCATAGATACAACTCTATATCCTGAGCCGTATCCTGAAAACTATTTTTGTAAACAACTGAACCAACATATTTTCAACACACATTTTTAGCACGCTACCTCAGTTAACTAATTTGATCACTTAATTGCTTCGGTAATTTTTGACCAAAACAATCATATAGCCAAGATATAATTCAAGATATTATCAAGGATATGGTCTCAGAATTTCACCCATAACAATTGTCCCCAAAAATGTTACCGTTAAGTATCTTGATACTAACGGTTACATTTTTTCACGAATAACGAGGCAATTAAGAGATAAGACCTTGATGTGACTGCTTGTAACCGTGCAGCCTATAATTACTCATTACCTCCCTATAACTTCTCATCCTCATCCTCATTTAACCCTTACTGAAGAGAAAAAAGGTAAAATCTTCTCTCTCATTTCCATCTTTTTCCTCCTATTCTGCTCAATATTTCGGCAACCATATGGCGAGGCAGACCGGATCCAGATCCAGCTCCGGTGACTCCGCTCCTACATTTATCCACCAGAATATTCTCCAAGATCCGAAGAAAGAAATATGCTCCTTCGATAGTGCCCACTTGTCGGCTCTCAAAACCTCCGGCATTTTCCCGAAAGGGACGGTGTTCCGGCCGTTTGATCGGGAAATCCGGTCGGACATGGTTTCCCATGAGTGGTTGTGTTTTAATGCTTTTCCCTTTACCTTAGGGTTGCAATTTCCATTTCCAGATTTCATCACTGAGTTCTTTAACACCACAAAAATCAGTTTCAGTCAAACAATGCCGATGCTTTGGCGAGTCTGGCTTGTTCTTGATCAAATCAAGAACAACCATATCCCTGATCTTTCCATTCATGATCTTCCCTTAGCATATCAGCTAAGATGCCATGGTTCTTGCCGATTCTTGTTTTATTCTACCTCCGGCGATCCACTGATATTTCATGCCACCAGGAATGAGGATGAATGGAAATCCAAATTCTTCTTTGTAAAAAGAGACTTAATCTCTAGTGGAACGGATTATCCGTTGCAGTGGTTGAGAAAGGGTAGGATTTAGGGTTTTAGGATAATCCTGTCTTATATCCTGTTTCTTATCTTGCACTAACTTTTTTTTTTATTTTCTTTTACATAGCCGACTTCAGAAAAGCTTGGACCTCCTTTAGCCGACTCACATAAGAGAATCGACGTCATCAGACTCCATCCAGAGGCTGAAAGAAGTTTCAATCTGTTTCCACCATCTCCAAGTCCACTCTCCAGTTCAAATATGTCTGGTAAGGATCCTACACAATATCCTGCATACATGTTTTTAATTGATATGTTTAGGAAAGAGTTTTACTCCCTGTATGCAGACTCCAGTAAAGTTCCAATCCTCTTGGACCTTGATGAGCTTGATAGTTACCCCACTCCAGTCAACGTCAAGAAAGAAACTCCTGCTACTACCAGCTCCAAACCGCTCCCGGCTCCTAAGCCCAACCCGAGAACTCGTGCTTCCACCGCCAAGAAGAGGAAAGGTTCTGAGGTCAGCACCCCAGGCTCTGAAGGGTTCTCTTACGAAGAACTCAGCTTCACTGACTCCTTAGAGCCAATGACGTCCTTTCTTAACAAGGTAAGATCCTTGTACCATATCCTGCATATATATCCTGACAGAATATCCTGGTTAGCCAGTTTTTAACTTATACCTGAATTTCAAGTCGTAGGGTCTCCAGCATCTGCTCCATCTCTACACTGATGCTTACAGTACGACCAAATTTCAAGAAGCCAGGATCAAGCAGCTCGAGACCACTGTTGCTGACCAAGACCTGACCTATACAATCTTCTTTTAGAAGATGCCTCCTCGAAGAAACAATCAGTTGCCCACAACTGAGGTAGAACTGCAAGAACGGATAACATGAGGCCTTGCGCTCTGAACACAGCGGAGGTACCTCCGGAAATAAGCCACCTCACGGTTGTACTTACAAGCAGTTCCTAGACTGTAAGCCTCTGAACTTTGACGGCACTGGAGGTGCTGTAGCTTACGTTAGATGGGCTGAGAAAACAGATTCTGTGCTGCGAATGAGCAAGTGTGCGCCAGAGCACCAGGTCACTTACATTTCTGGACTTTTTCTAGACGGGGCTCTATCATGGTGGAACCTTCAGGTTCAGACTCTGGGAGAGGAAGATGCACATGCTATGACTTGGGACGAGATGAAAGAACTTATGCGCAAGAAGTACTGTTTAAGGGCTGAGATTCAGAAGTTGGAAACCGATTTTTGGAATCAAAAGATGGATGGTCCAAAGATTGCTGAGTATGTACAGAGATTCCATGACCTGTCTCGCGTAGTTCCTTACATGGTTGAACCAGAGTTCAAGCGAATTGAACGCTTCATCTGGGGATTGGCACCCCAAATCATGAGCATGGTGACGACATCAAAGCCTCCAACGATCACTGAGGCCATTGATCTGAGTGTGGCATTGACTGAAGAAGCGATTAGGCTAAACAAGTTCTCAATCTCTGATGGAAAGAAGAAGGAGACTCATGTCGAGTCGTCAGGAGAGAACAAAAGGAAGTTCTCCAACTTCAAGAAGGGTACTCGTGCGAGCAGCAATGCCAACAAGCGTAAGGATGCTAACCCACCAGTTGAAGCACAAGTTGCTGCTACTGGTGCTGCTACTGGCGTTGAGATCAAAGGAAAAGGATACATGGGCACCTTGCCAAAATGTAATGCATGTTAGTATCATCTTGCCGGCCAATGTAGAGTTAGGAAGTGCGAAACTTGTGGAAAGAATGGTCATTCGAAAGAGACGTGTTGGGTTGGTACCGGTCGTGGGAATGATGGCCAGAGATGAAATGGCAATGGAAACCATGGTGGAAAAGGTATTGGTGATAGAAACAACCAGGTGGAAATGAAAATCGTGGTGGTTCTGGAAACCAAGCTGGTAATGGAAACCGCAACCAAAACAATAATCAGAGTGGTACTGGAAACAGAAAAGGTTGCTTTAATTGTGGTGATGTCGGGCATTTCAAGAGAGATTGTCCAAAGAACAACCAAGCCCAAGGAAGAGTCTTCAACATTGGAGCTAGGGAAGCTCGCAAGGATCCGAACGTAGTCACTGGTACGTTCCCTATCAACCAACATTTTGCATCTGTGCTATTTGATACTGGTGCCGATTATAGCTTCGTATCCCTAGAATTTAAGAACATACTTGGGTTAGTTGCAAGTAAGTTAGATATTCCGTATTCAATAGAACTAGCTAATGGAAAGCTAGTAGAAGCAAACGAAGTCATTAGAGGTTGTGTGATAGAACTTGTAGAGCGTGAGTTTATGCTTGATCTTCTGCCAGTCGAGTTGGGAAGCTTTGATGTGGTAGTTGGAATGGATTGGTTATCGAGTAACCGAGCGGAGATAGTATGTCATGAGAAGATAATCCGCATCCCATTGGCGAACGGAGAAACGCTTGTAGTGCACGGAGAAAAGCATGATACACCACTAAGGATTATCAGTTGTTTGAAGGCCCGAAAGTTTTTGCAGAAAGGATGTGTTGCCTTCCTGGCTCACATTATTGATAAGTAAGCCGATGTGCCGAAGCTGGAAGATATCTCGGTGGTAAGGGAATATCCTGAGGTCTTCCCCGAAGACTTGCCAGGATTACCGCCACAACGACAAGTCGAATTCCATATTGACTTGGTTCCAGGCGCCGCGCCTGTAGCCAAGGCACCTTATCGACTTGCACCCTCAGAAATGCAAGATCTTTCGACGCAGCTTCAGGAGTTGTTAGACAAGGGATTTATAAGACCAAGCTTCTCACCTTGGGGAGCTCCAGTTTTGTTCGTCAAGAAGAAGGACGGTAGTTTTCGCATGTGTATCGACTACCGAGAGCTAAACAAGTTAACCATCAAGAATCGGTATCCTTTGCCGAGGATTGATGATCTATTCGATCAACTACAAGGTTAGAGTTACTACTCCAAGATCGATCTTCGATCAGGATATCACCAACTGCGAATTCAAGAAGAGAGTATACCTAAGACTGCCTTCAGAACTCGTTATGGACACTACGAGTTTCTAGTAATGTCGTTTGGGCTGACAAACGCGCCAGCAGTATTTATGGATTTGATGAACCGAGTTTGCAAGCCATATCTCGATAAATTCATGATTGTATTTATCGATCATATTTTGATCTATTTGAGGACAGATGAAGAGCACGAACAACACCTTAGAACCATTTTAGAGTTGCTCAAGAAGGAGAAATTATATGCTAAGTTCTTGAAGTGCGAGTTCTGGTTGCGTGAGGTGAATTCCTTGGTCATGTAGTGAACGAAGATGGAATCCATGTGGATCCCACCAAGATCGAGGCGATTAAGAATTGGGAAACTCCAAAGACGCCAACCGAAATCCGACAATTTTTGGGTTTGGCAGGATATTATCGCAGATTCATTGAGGATTTTTCCAAAATCGCTCAACCGCTGACCTCCCTTACTCAGAAGGATAAGAAGTACGAATGGGGAGATAAACAAGAGGAAGCTTTTCAGTTGCTGAAGAACAAGCTTTGCGATGCACTTATTTTATCCCTACCCGAAGGCACCGATGATTTCGTGGTATACTGCGACGCCTCGCGTCAGGGATTAGGCTTTGTGCTGATGCAGCGGCAGAAGGTTATCGCTTATGCTTCGCGCCAGTTGAAGGTTCATGAGAAGAACTACACCACGCACGACTTGGAGTTAGGCGCAGTGGTGTTTGCATTGAAGATTTGGCGGCATTATTTGTATGGCACCCGATGCACGATCTTTACAGATCACAAGAGCCTACAACATATATTCGACCAGAAAGAGCTTAATATGGGACATCGCCGATGGGTGGAGCTGTTAAACGATTATGATTGTGAAATCAAATATCACCCAGGAAAAGCGAATGTGGTAGCAGACGCCTTAAGTCGAAAAGAGAGGATTAAGCCCATAAGGGTTAGGGCTTTGGAGATGATTATACAGAGAGACCTCTCATTGCGTATTCGTGCTGCACAAAGAGAAGCTCTTAAGAAAGAGAATCTTAAGGATGAATATCTCCGTTGGATGGAGAAGAAGCTGATACCCAATGAGGAAGGAACATTGTGTTTCATGAAACGAATTTTGGTTCCCCTCTTCGGTGGTCTTAGAGAGGTGATTTTCGATGAAGCTCATAAGTCAAGGTACTCGATCCACCCAGGATCGGACAAGATGTACCAAGATTTGAAGGATTTCTACTGGTGGCCAAGACTGAAAGGTGATGTTGCAACTTATGTTGGAAAATGTTTAACTTGTGCCAAAGTGAAGGCTGAGTATCAGAAGCCTTCAGGTCTTTTGCAGCAACCTGAGATACCCATGTGGAAATGGGAGCATATCTCAATGGATTTTATAACCAAGTTGCCAAAGACACCCAGAGGTCATGATATGATTTGGGTAATAGTAGACCGTTTGACGAAATCTGCACACTTTTTGCCAATCAGAGAAAAGGATAACACTGGTAAGCTAGCTGAGCTGTACCTAAGGGAGATAGTTGCACGTCATGGAGTGCATATCTCGATTATATATGATAGAGATGGAAGATTTGTGTCAAGGATTTGGCAATCTTTCCAAGAAGCGTTTGGTTCTCAGTTGAACCTGAGCACAGGTTTTCATCCGTAGACGGATGGTCAAAGTGAGAGAATGATTCAGACGCTTGAAGATATGTTACGAGCTTGCATAATGGACTTGGGTGGCAGTTGGGACACTCACCTACCTTTGGTTGAGTTCTCCTATAACAACAGCTACCATACAAGCATTCAAGCTGCACCGTTTGAAGCTCTTTACGGACGCAAGTGTCGATCGCCGTTATGCTGGGCAGATGCGGGCGATAGACAGCTAGTTGGTCCCGAGTTGGTTCAAGAAATGATAGATAAGATCATACAGATCCGAGAGCGCATCAAGGCGGCTCGTGATCGACAAAAGAGCTATGCGGACCAAAGAAGAAAACCTTTGGAATTTGAAGTGGGAGATATGGTTATGTTAAAAGTCTCACAGTGGAAAGGTGTGGCTTGGGAAGCGTGGAAAGTTAAACCCACGATATATTGGACCATTCAGAATCCTGGAAAGGATTGGTACTGTAGCATACAAGTTGGAGCTACCAGCAGAACTTAATGGTGTTCAAGATACATTCCATGTGTCACACCCCTTTCTGCGGCGGAAGCACGAGGTGTGATCATGAAAGGTTCTCATTGCATACGAAAGGTAAACATGCTACATGATCGTAAAAATAACATCAAATACCATAATTTGAAAACATAAGTTTAGCGTTTACATCGCTAAGTAGCATAAAACATTGTCTTAAAAAGTTTACAACTTTATTTAAAGATAAACATAAGCGACATCCAAGAGCATAAGCAAGACCGCGCGCACATCCATCCTAGTTACCTGAAATACATGTGAGTTTTGGAAAAACGTCAACATAATGTTGGTGTGAATTCATGCAGTTTTTGTATTTCACGTTTGTATACTTTGTATGAAAACATAGTTTGTGTCATGTATAAATCAAGTTTTCATATATAATTCAAGTATTCATGTGTACACCACGTACTCATGTATAGTTCAAGTTTTCTTGAGTACCCCACGTACTCAAGTATAAATCAAGTTTTCTTGAGTACCCCACGTACGTCAAGTATAAATCAAGTTTTAGTATGGTATGAATCTTATGTAAATAAAGATTTCCCGTAAGTATCAGGATTGTTAATGGGTTGCAAGGCCATTAACATGTGACACGACATAGGAAGTCACCAAACCTTAGGCATTTTTCTAGTTGGCATATTCTGAGACACAAAAGCACTACTCGGTTCTCGTCCTCACCAAGAGTGTGGCTGCCCGGCACCCGTTAGATCTAACCTTTTGTTCTGCGGTCTAGGTATATTGTTGATTAATGGTGCTTATGTACCCTATTCGTGACACGATTTCTCGTATCATTTCTCATAACGCATCATTCTTGGTACTCGTTCTCACCAAGTGCGCTTCTTGTATTCCTATATTTCATCACACTTGGTACTCGTCCTCACCAAGTGTGCTTCTTATTATCATACCATTTGTAAACATAGTAATATTTGTAACATGTATTTCACCCCCGAAGTCATAAAACTGAAAACAGTTAAAAGAAAAGGGGGGGCATGAACTCACAACTTTGCGTTCCTTGCGTCGTAAACTTCACCGGATTTGCTTAATTAACGTCGTGACCTATACGCGTTTTCTTAACGTTAGTCACTAGACTTGTATCGCACAAGTACAGTCACTATCTTTTGTATATGTTTTGTTTTGTTAAAAATATTTTATATTTTTAACTAAGTATCTTACTTATATTATTTTCTCAAAAATTAATATAAGTATCTTATGTTTTGCACTTTGCACCCGAATTATGTATCTTGTATGTTGTATGTGTATTTTTGTGTTTATATTTCTCATGAGTATTTAGTGTATTTTTAAGTCTTACTACACTAGCACGTATAACACATACTATATACACTTAGCACAAAAGTTGGTGATCAAATAATATATATTTTTCTCTAAAAAATATACATACTTAACATAAATTTTAATCTTGAAGAAATCATGATTTCTTATTGTGACACCTGTGTCACTGCGACCATCAAACAAATACCAAACCAATGAAATATTGTATTTCATACTTTGGACTTGTATAAATATGTGTATCTTTTGCACATATCAACTCTTATTCGATTTCAAGCTCTAAATCGCTTTCTGGAAGGTTATACGCGCACTAATGCGTAAATATAACCAGTTTAATGCAACAAACACTCCGGAATAGTGACATAGGCTTAACATACCTTAAATAACCTTTACATAACTTAGAAATAAGTTTTGGAAGGTTTGGTATGCCGAAAACAAGTTAATTCGCTTACAGGGACTAAACTTGACAAACCGCGAAAGTATGACGATTCGTACTGGAACGAACATTCAGGAACATGACCATAAGTTAAAACACACCCTAAATATCCTTTACATAGCTTATAAATAGGCTTTGAGGGGTTCGGTGTGCCAAATTAAACTTTTGGGTCATTCAGGGACTAAAAGCGTCAAAAAGTGCACAAGTTTGCATTTTCGCGCATAACTTACGTTCTGAATACACCTGAACATCCAAAAATTTAAGTAAGCACTAAAACATTTTATTTTAGTGTTTGGCATAAGAAAAATCCATTCGTCGCGTCATTTGGATCGTTTTTCGCGCTTATGCGCATTCCGTCGTAATTAGCCGAACAACGCAACCGTACGGCTAAACGAACCGACATCCGAGATATTTTTGAGAACATTTTAAGTTCCCTTTACTTTAACTTCATTTTAGAGCTTTGAAATGGGGTTAACGGGCCTTAAACGCGTCGGAAAAGGCCTTATTACACTACAGGGACCAAATCTGCCATTTTTGAAACTTTCTGTGCAGAAACATTGAATTTGGCCTATACCACCTTTGCACATGGTTTTGGGCAATACTATGGGCTGTTTTGATGTGCACATGGTATTACAATACCATGGGTGCAAGTGTATGGCCAAGATTGAAGCACTTTTTCCAAGAAACGATCCTAACGGTTCGGGAAATCCTATAAATACCCCATGCCTTCAATTGCAAAACCCACTAGAATTTTGATTTGAGAAACTCTAAGTTGAAACCATTGTTTCATACCTGAGTTACTTGGATCGAGATTAGCATTCGGGGACCCTTCGTAAGTATTCCTTCGTTCTTTTATTGCTTTTCGAGTCCGAAAGTCAAACTTTGTTTGACTTTCTGTATTGACCAGTTTATGGTCAATGCGAAGTTCGTTTGAACTTCGCAACGTGATTGTAATCACGATGGTTATAGTCCCTTGGGACTATGCCTACTGATTACCACGTTGTCTAGGGTCGTAAGGGTAAGCGATCTGATAAATCGCTTATGCCTTCGAACCCGACCCATTTGGTCGATCATTAGGATCCGACCAAGCACATTAGGTGACCATAGTATATAGGGAATAACCTTCCAAGATTATACCCTATGGTCATATCGTTTGAGTAGTTGTATGATAGGTAGTTTATATGCCTTAGGTAAATTACCAGAATACCCTTTTCATCTATAATTGGTAATTAAGCATATGTAACCTAAAATTTTGTCACATAACTGATTATGTAACATGATTAGGCATATAACACTTGTCATAGGGCTAATTAGACGTCTCGAGTGCGCCTTTGCGCGCACGACGCGTTAACGTAGCATAAGCTACCTTAACGGGTCGTAATGGGTCACAAGCACTTATGTTAGGTTTCATTTAGTATGTAGGCTTTGTTAAACCCTATTACACGAGTCTCCATACTCGTTTGGTTTACGAACCCTCATTCTATCCGATCCTCCGATTTAGGTCCGGTTTATTAACATAGTTACCTATATTAGGTGTCGTTTGATTCCGTGATCTCTAGCATTGCTTGGTGGTTATCTTAGGACTTCTGAGCAATCTCAAGTGAGTACATAGACCCCTCTTTTACTGTTTTCCAAACATTTTGGGGTGGAACACATCTGCCTACATGTTACTTTCGTGCTTTCCTGTTTTCACATCATATACCCGCTATGTTTCGTTAGTACATTATAGTACATTGTTTACATTACATTTCATGCTATGTATGCCCATTGTGTGCGTACTTAGTACATTACTTTACATTACATTCCATGCTATGTATGCCCATTGTGTGCGTACTTAGTACATCGTTCTACATTACATTTCATGCTATGTATGCCCATTGTGTGCGTACTTAGTACATCGTTTTACATTACATTTCATGCTATGTATGCCCATTGTGTGCGTACTTAGTACATTGCTTTACATTACATTCCATGCTATGTATGCCCATTGTGTGCGTACTTAGTACATCGTTCTACATTACATTTCATGTTATGTATGCCCATTGTGTGCGTACTTAGTACATCGTTTTACATTACATTTCATGCTACGTATGTCCATTGTGTGCGTACTTAGTACATTGTTTTACATTGCATTTCTGTTGCATATACTCATCCAGCATATGAACACATTATACTACATTTTGAACCGTTGTAACTCTTTGATTATATGAACCGTTTGTAACTATTGAACCGTGTGAACCAGTTGTATCCGTTGACATGATTTACATTTGACAATAGACATTTGACTATACATAAACATTTCTACAATTGTTAAACATTTTACTTTGGTGGTTTGGTTTGAGTAAGTGATTTAAGTAACGAGGCGTATGTAATATGATACAAGCACGGTGGATACGCCGCTGGTACTTCCTATATATAAGTGTTTGTATGGTATCACATATTGTAGCGTTATTTGAATCATTTCAATTTGAGACATATAACATTTTATACAAATAACATACTTTTCACAAGACATTGATTTACAAACAACTTATCTTATACAAACTCATTTTACATGGTTATTCATTTAACCATACAATATTCTCGTATTTATACATATCATCTGATCTTATCGTATTTCAAATGATTTACAAGACAAAGCAAATTACAAGGTTCATGACTAAACATTTTCTCAAACATAAGTCATGAATTCTGTTTTCACAAAACCTATGTATCTCACAGGCATTTTTATGCTGACGTACCTATTTTCACATGTGTTTTCAGGAGATGATGCATAGGACTTATCAAGACATACTTAGGCGGACCTGTGCCTTAGTGACTTAAAACGAGACAAGAACTAGTTAATTTATGTTATGTACTCTTTGTTTCTTGTTTAAAACAATGTAAACTCTCATGTTTGATTAATAAAACGAAACTTCAATTGCCATGGATTTGAAACAATTAATTCTGTTACAACACTCCCCGACATTTCCGCCACGTTTTGTATGTTCTACATGGTCGGGGTGTGACAGAAAAGATGGTATCAGAGCCAATGGTTATAGGGAATTAGGTTATTAGTAATGCTTTGACCTAGTCTATAACCTTTCTAGGACCCTAACGCGAGTTTACTTGCGTTTAGTCATAAAACAATACCGTCACCTATCCTTAGGCGACGACCACAACAAGAACATAAATTTCAAAACCGCTTTGAAAACTAATCATCTGTTCTAGGATGATTGATTACTAGGTTTTGAACCCTCTATTGTAAGGTTTTGAACCCTCTGTTATAAGGTTTTGAACCCCTTTGAGTTTTCAAAATCTCGTCAAGGTTTTGGGTTTTAAATAATGTGAACACGTGCAAACTGGAAGGGTGAATGCCTGTATTCTGGGTTTTCTGTCTAGGCAAGCACTTCGTATATATCTCATCAGACACGAGACCAGTTGTGCTTACCTGGGAATTCTTGGGATGAGTGTTCACTTATAGGCGAGCATGTCTTCGCGATACATTATTTTTGATCCATTTACTTTGATTAGTCACCAGGGTCGTTTGTTGCTTTGTAGTAACAAACAAATGACCACTATCCTTGCTTCATCAGATTTGTTTCATCTCATTATTTTCGTCTAATACTCTCACTCGTTTCCTTTCATGTTTCCTCTTTTAGAATGCCTCCTCGACGCGAAAACCATATAGCGACTGCCGAACTGGCAGAAATTATTGCGCAGCAAATGGCTGCTCAATTCCCAAACCTCTTTGCTCAATGGAACCAAGCCAACAACAACAACAATGGTCCATGCAATTTCAAGAGTTTTAACTCGGCTAAACCACTCAAGTTTAGTGGTTCTGAGGGAGCGACTGGGCTTCTTCAATGGTTCGAGAGCATTGAGAATACTTTCCGCCACGTGCAGTGTCCTGACAATCGCAAGGTCGAGTTTTCTTCGAGTGTGTTTCAGAAGAGGGCCCTTACGTGGTGGAACGGGGTTATGAGAGATCGTGGTGCAGAAGTTGCTCTAGCACAGACATGGGCTGAACTTAGGGCCCTTATGATGAAGGAATTATGTCCTCGTCACGAGATCAGGGCCTTGGAAAGAGAGTTTGATGGTTTGAAGCAAGATAGCGGTGAGCATCGAGCCTACACGGACCGTTATGAGGAGTTAAGTCTGTTATGCCCAAACATGGTCACGCCGTTGGATAAGGCAATCGAAAAGTACATTGATGGCCTCCCTGACTCAATATAAGACATTGTGACTGGTAGCAACCCTACTACAGTTAGGCAGACCATTGAGCTAGCTGCAACCTTGACTGAATCTCAGATCAGGAAACGTAAGCTTTTCCGAAAAGGTGACAAGAAACCGGTCGAGGAATCAAAGACCATGGATGAACAGACTGGATCCCCTAAGAGGTCAAAGAAGCGAAAGGCTTCTCAAAACTTCACCATGGTTACTCACAATGATCAAGCCGTCCCCAACCAACCAGCTCAACCCCCTGCTAGGAAGCCATACAATGGAACTGCACCCTTGTGCAACCAATGTGGTCTACATCATCATGCCGGTGTGAAGTGCCGCACATGCCAAGTTTGCGGACTTATAGGTCATACAGCGAGGGTTTGCCCAACCGCAGCTGCACCAAATCAAGCTGGCAACAATTCTGCTCAAGCTCGTTTTCCACCGGGGTCTTTCTACAACTGTGGCGAGATGGGTCATTTCCGAAGAAATTTCCCAAAGCTTGCTAATGCAAATCCAGCACAGGGATGAGCATCTGACTGACTAGAAGACAACATCGTTTAGAAATAATCACGTCTTATGTATTATTTTCTTTTGTTTTCAAGGTCCAAGAAATAGTTGTTATCGTTGTATATAAATAAATCTTTCATTTACATTTTTATATGTTTATGTTTATGTGGTTGCATGTATAAACATATCCTCTACAATACCAACAATCAAGGAACCATATTCCTTGAAGAACAGACTACCCCCAAATTTCTTCCATTGTATGATCTTTTGCGTTTTCCACGAAAATCCTAAGTACCCGTTTCTTCCAAGAGAAACGAAGTACGAGGTGCCAAGTTAATAGCAATCAATAACAAGATAATAACAATTTAACAATTATGTGCTTATGTGCTGATGTGTTTCCTTTTATGTGTCATGTGATCCAAATTATGTTATCCAAATCCTCGTAGAATCTTACATATCCTTGTACAAGAGATTCATAGTAGGATACCCAAAGGTACTACCTAAAATCCTTAATGGACTTCTACGCTGTAGTTAAGTCCCTTGGATTATAAAGTACTACTTCATAATTAGACCCCTTTAGGGGTCTAGTTAAACTGATCGATCCAAAAATCTGGTTAGGAATATTATGTGATGATATAGATGAAAGGACTCCTTGGTGGCCTAATTAAGAAGATCCTCTGTCGATCTAATTAAAAGGACCCTATGGTAGTCTAGTCACCCTCATCACAAGTTTGATATCCTTCCCCACAACATTACAAAACGAACTGTGCGGACTGTGCAAGGAATTACGTAATTATGGATGCATACATAATTATGGAATTTAGTGCACAGAAATCACAACAAGTTCTATCATGTATCTAAGTTAACCCAATTCATTTCCAATTCTGATGAAGTATCCGTTGAGGAAAAAAATGAACTAGCTATTCATTTTTCACTTCTGAGGAATATCCGTTGAGGAAATGAATATCCGTTTATCCTTCATTTCCAACTCTGAGGAAGCAACCGTTGAAAATGACTCCGTTAGTTCATTTTCGTTCTGAAGATTATCCGTTGAGGAAATGAATATCCGTTGTTAAATATTTCATTTCCGTACCTGAGGAAGCAACCGTTAAAAATGACTCCGTTAGTTCATTTTCGTTTCTGAAGATTATCCATTGAGGCAATGAATATCTGTTTATCCTTCATTTCCAACTCTGAGGAAGCAACCGTTGAAAATGACTCCGTTAGTTCATTTTCGTTCTGAAGATTATCCGTTGAGGAAATGAATATCCGTTGTTAAATCTTTCATTTCCGTACCTGAGGAAGCAACCGTTGAAAATGACTCCGTTAGTTCATTTTCGTTTCTGAAGATTATCCGTTGAGGCAATGAATATCCGTTGATTATTCCTTCATTTCAAATTCTGAAGAATAACCGTTGAGGAAAATGACCCCGTTTGTTCATTTTCGTTCTGAAGAATATCCATTGAGAGAAATGAATATCCGTGGATTATTCCTTCATTCCCGTTTCTGACGAAGGACCCGTTGAGGAAGAATGAATCATCCATTCGTTTTCACTTCTGAAGAATATCCGTTGAGGGAAATGTATATCCGTTTAGTTAAAAAAATCCTTTATTTTCCATTTTCGAAGAACCCATTAAAGAAAATGACTCCGTTCGTTCATTTTCGCTTCTGAAAAATACCCGTTGAGGAAAATAACAAAATCATGCTTTATATATCTTTGATGGCTATTTAACACAAAGTCACAGACAGACTTCTACGAATAAATTTCGGGACGAAATTTCCTTAAGTAGGGGAGACTGTGACACCTGTGTCACTGCGACCATCAAACAAATACCAAACCAATGAAATATTGTATTTCATACTTTGGACTTTTATAAATATGTGTATCTTTTGCACATATCAACTCTTATTCGATTTCAAGCTCTAAATCGCTTTCTGGAAGGTTATACGCGCACTAATGCGTAAATATAACCAGTTTAATGCAACAAACACTCCAGAATAGTGACATAGGCTTAACATACCTTAAATAACCTTTACATAACTTAGAAATAAGTTTTGGAAGGTTTGGTATGCCGAAAACAAGTTAATTCGCTTACAGGGACTAAACTTGACAAACCGCGAAAGTATGACGATTCGTACTGGAACGAATATTCCGGAACATGACCATAAGTTAAAACACACGCTAAATATCCTTTACATATCTTAGAAATAGGCTTTGAGGGGTTCGGTGTGCCAAATTAAACTTTCGGGTCATTCAGGGACTAAAAGCGTCAAAAAGTGCACAAGTTTGCATTTTCGCGCATAACTTACGTTCTGAATACACCCGGACATCCAAAAATTTATGTAAGCACTAAAACATTTTATTTTAGTGTTTGGCATAAGAAAAATCCATTCGTCGCGTCATTTGGATCGTTTTTCGCGCTTATGCGCATTCCGTCGTAATTAGCCGAACAACGCAACCGTACGGCTAAACGAACCGACATCCGAGATATTTTTGAGAACATTTTAAGTTCCCTTTACTTTAACTTCATTTTAGAGCTTTGAAATGGGGTTAACGGGCCTTAAACGCGTCGAAAAAGGCCTTATTACACTACAGGGACCAAATCTGCCATTTTTGAAACTTTCTGTGCAGAAACATTGAATCTGGCCTATACCACCTTT
Organism: Helianthus tuberosus; assembly: GCA_030545235.1. NCBI lineage: Eukaryota > Viridiplantae > Streptophyta > Magnoliopsida > Asterales > Asteraceae > Helianthus > Helianthus tuberosus. The sequence goes on along the minus strand of CM060451.1, from coordinate 63,516,565 downwards.
GCACATGGTTTTAGGCAATACTATGGGCTGGTTTGATGTGCACATGGTATTACAATACCATGGGTGCAAGTGTATGGCCAAGATTGAAGCACTTTTTCCAAGAAACGATCCTAACGGTTTGGGAAATCCTATAAATACCCCATGCCTTCAATTGCAAAACCCACTAGAATTTTGATTTGAGAAACTCTAAGTTGAAACCATTGTTTCATACCTGAGTTACTTGGATCGAGATTAGCATTCGGGGACCCTTCGTAAGTATTCCTTCGTTCTTTTATTGCTTTTCGAGTCCGAAAGTCAAACTTTGTTTGACTTTCTGTGTTGACCAGTTTATGGTCAATGCGAAGTTCGTTTGAACTTCGCAACGTGATTGTAATCACGATGGTTATAGTCCCTTGGGACTATGCCTACTGATTACCACGTTGTCTAGGGTCGTAAGGGTAAGCGATCTGATAAATCGCTTATGCCTTCGAACCCGACCCATTTGGTCGATCATTAGGATCCGACCAAGCACATTAGGTGACCATAGTATATAGGGAATAACCTTCCAAGGTTATACCCTATGGTCACATCGTTTGAGTAGTTGTATGATAGGTAGTTTATATGCCTTAGGTATATTACCAGAATACCCTTTTCATGTATAATTGGTAATTAAGCATATGTAACCTAAACTTTTGTCACATAACTTATTATGTAACATGATTAGGCATATAACACTTGTCATAGGGCTAATTAGACGTCTCGAGTGCGCTTTTGCGCGCACGACGCGTTAAAGTAGCATAAGCTACCTTAACGGGTCGTAATGGGTCACAAGCACTTATGTTAGGTTTCATTTAGTATGTAGGCTTTGTTAAACCCTATTACACGAGTCTCCATACTCGTTTGGTTTACGAACCCTCATTCTATCCGATCCTCTGATTTAGGTCTGGTTTATTAACATAGTTACCTATATTAGGTGCCGTTTGATTCCGTGATCTCTAGCATTGCTTGGTGGTTATCTTAGGACTTCTGAGCAATCTCAAGTGAGTACATAGACCCCTCTTTTACTGTTTTCCAAACATTTTGGGGTGGAACACATGTGCCTACTTGTTACTTTCGTGCTTTCCTGTTTTCACATCATATACCCGCTATGTTTCGTTAGTACATTATAGTACATTGTTTACATTACATTTCATGCTATGTATGCCCATTGTGTGCGTACTTAGTACATCGTTCTACATTACATTTCATGCTATGTATGCCCATTGTGTTCGTACTTAGTACATTACTTTACATTACATTCCATGCTATGTATGCCCATTGTGTGCGTACTTAGTACATCGTTCTACATTACATTTCATGCTATGTATGCCCATTGTGTGTGTACTTAGTACATCGTTTTACATTACATTTCATGCTATGTATGCCCATTGTGTGCGTACTTAGTACATCGTTTTACATTACATTTCATGCTATGTATGCCCATTGTGTGCGTACTTAGTACATTGCTTTACATTACATTCCATGCTATGTATGCCCATTGTGTGCGTACTTAGTACATCGTTCTACATTACATTTCATGCTATGTATGCCCATTGTGTGCGTACTTACTACATCGTTTTACATTACATTTCATGCTATGTATGCTCATTGTGTGCGTACTTAGTACATCGTTTTACATTACATTTCATGCTATGTATGTCCATTGTGTGCATACTTAGTACATTGTTTTACATTGCATTTCTGTTGCATATGCTCATCCAGCATATGAACACATTATACTACATTTTGAACCGTTGTAACTCTTTGATTATATGAACCGTTTGTAACTATTGAACCGTGTGAACCAGTTGTATCCGTTGACATGATTTACATTTGACAATAGACATTTGACTATACATAAACATTTCTACAATTGTTAAACATTTTACTTTGGTGGTTTGGTTTGAGTAAGTGATTTAAGTAACGAGGCGTATGTAATATGATACAAGCACGGTGGATACGCCGCTGGTACTTCCCATATATAAGTGTTTGTATGGTATCACATATTGTAGCGTTATTTGAATCATTTCAATTTGAGATATATAACATTTTATACAAATAACATACTTTTCACAAGACATTGATTTACAAACAACTTATCTTATACAAACTCATTTTACATGGTTATTCATTTAACCATACAATATTCTCGTATTTATACATATCATCTGATCTTATCGTATTTCAAATGATTTACAAGACAAAGCAAATTACAAGGTTCATGACTAAACATTTTCTCAAACATAAGTCATGAATTCTGTTTTCACAAAACCTATGTATCTCACAGGCATTTTTATGCTGACGTACCTATTTTCACATGTGTTTTCAGGAGATGATGCATAGGACTTATCAAGACATACTTAGGCGGACTTGTGCCTTAGTGACTTAAAACGAGACAAGAACTAGTTAATTTATGTTATGTACTCTTTGTTTCTTGTTTAAAACAATGTAAACTCTCATGTTTGATTAATAAAACGAAACTTCAATTGCCATGGATTTGAAACAATTAATTCTGTTACAACACTCCCCGACATTTCCGCCACGTTTTGTATGTTCTACGTGGTCGGGGTGTGACACTTATCACCAAAAATTAGGGAAACCTTGGTAATATTTTTAGATACATTTTTAGGGAATAAGTTTCTCAAAAACTTATATTTTCTAAGTGTCAAAATTTATAAAAACTTTGACAGAGTTTCCCCTAAAAATGGAGGTTTCCCATGTTTTCAAAACATGTGTTTATTTTCTTTTAAATCATCAACAATATCAACAACACAATCTTTAATTACCAAACTTGTCAAAACAAGCATATACCACAAACTTATGAACTTGAAAGTTTGTAAAAATATGTAGTAACTTACTAGCACATTTAGTAAGTCTTGTTACCTTTAAAAATAAAATTAGTTTCTTAAAAACTTTATTTTTAAAGAACTTGGAGTTTTACAACTTCTAGTCAAGATTTATCAAAAATATTTCTTGTTAAATTTTCTTGTTCACACAAGTGTTTACGCACTTGTTTATCTTCTAAAAATATATTTAGTTCATGTAAGATCCGGGTTTTAAACAAGACTTGCATCTTTCACTTGGTTTTTCCGAAAAACCACTTGTAAATCTTTAGATCTACATGTTTAGAAGCTTATTTTGCAAGAAAATTTATATTTACCCAAGTTCATGTTTCATGGATGGAAAGTTTCATCATCTTTCATAACTTTAACACTAACATACTACTAGTTCATGTTCTTGAACATGATCTAGTATGTCTAGATGATGATCCATCCCACTTTTAGTAACAAACAACATCAAATAATAACAACTATACAAGATTTACATGATTTACACACATAACTTCTCTTTATCCAACTTATTCATCTTATTTTCAAGACTTTAAGTTATGTTCTTTAGTGTTCTTAAATTTTAACCATTAAATCACCTATTAACCACCAAAAACAAGAACAAGATGAAGATTTGAAGCACTTACTACTAGCACAAGGCTAGGGGAGTTCAAGAGGGTAAATGAAGTGGATAAAAGCAAATGGTGAAGGTCCTTCAAGATCCGCTTGCACCGAGCTTCGTTATTGACCTTCTTACACCTTAATATCACCTTGGAATGGATGGATATGGATCGAAAATGGTGGTGGCTTGAGGGACCCTTGTGGCCGTGAGCTAGAGGGGGTAAGATGAGAGAGTTTTGTTGGTGTTGAATGATGAAGATGATAAGAAGAATGAAGGACTAGAGGGTTATAAATAGATCTCTCCAACATTTCATTATCCATTAGATACAATGTCTCCTAAGTACATTGCATATAACATAAACTATTCAAGAAAATCAAGTGGGTGTTTCCCACTTCTCAACCGGTTTTTTTTTTTTTTTTTTTGGGGGGGGGGGGGTTGGTTTCTAGTTGAGTTGTAATGGTGGATAACTAAACTAGTTAGAAGATAAGTGAAATACTTAGTGGTTTAAGTGTTTTATTAAATATATAGTGTGTTAGGGTGTTCGGGGACCCCAACTAGCCTAGAAAAATAAAAACAATGCTTCTAGCATTATTTTGGGGTTCCGGGTAATATCCGGTTGTTCGGTTATATACCGGTTCGTTAAAGTGCTAAATTGCACCGTTTAGTGTCTTTTAAGTATCCTTCTTGTACCCTTTCAATTCCCAACACTTGGGGAGGTATTCTGGATAATAAAACGTAATTTCTGCATAATATTTATGTTGTTAAAAGCTGCTTGGAGCTGAATTTATTAAAATTCTGCACTTAAAGTGTGTGTCGGGTGCTTTTTAGTGCTTATTTTTGCTTCCGTAATGTCTATATATTAAACCATTGTATGTACTCTTGGGTTTTACAGTATTCTTGTTGTTGGACCTACACCTAGGCTCCAATTTTAATGTCTGACTGCTTTCTGCAGTTCTGTTGACACAGTGTGTCTTACCGGTGAGTTTACTAGTATTTCTGACGCAACGCTCTAGTTTATGCATAAAGCAATATCTTGTAGTATACAACGTGCATGAATTCACTTGTTTAGCATGTAATCAGTCAATGTTGACATTTAAGCACATAATTGCAGTCATTAAATAATGATTAAAGTGTACGAAAATTACCGGTTTGGTGCCAGTTGTCACAGTCTCCCCCCGTTAAAAGAATTTCATCCCGAAATTCAGGCTGAACTAACTCTCGCAGGAGTCTTCTTGAATAGGTGGGGATACTTTTCTTTGAACTGGTCTTCTCATTCCCATGTGTACTCGGGCCCGTGCTTAGAGTTCCAACGTACTTTGACAAGTTTAACAGTGCTCCTCCTGGTCTTGTTGACTTTCCAGTCGGTAACCTCAATGGGTTGTTCTGTAAATCGAAGGGCGTCATCAATATGCACTTCATCCACTGGGATGATCACGTTTTCTTGTGTTGGACTCTTCTTGAGATTGGATACATGGAACGTATCATGTACTCCATTAAGTTCTTCTGGTAATTCCAACTTGTATGCCACGGTACCAATTCTTTCCAAGATTCTAAATGGTCCGATGTATCGTGGATTCAGCTTTCCACGCTTTTCAAATCTTACTACGCCCTTCCAATGTGAGACCTTGAACAACACTTTGTCTCCCACCTCGAATTCTACTGGTTTTCTTTTCAGATCAGCGTAGCTCTTTTGTCGATCTCGAGCTGCCTTAATGCGCTCTCGGATCTGCGCAATCTTGTAGGTTGTCTCTTGTACAAGTTCATGACCAACCATACGTTTATCTCCAGCATCTGCCCAACATAAGGGCGATCGGCACTTGCGGCCATACAGAGCTTCGAACGGCGCGGCCTTTATGCTTGTATGATAACTGTTATTGTAGGAAAACTCAACTAAAGGTAGATGAGTATCCCAGCTGCCGCCCAGATCCATGACACATGCGCGAAGCATATCTCCTAACGTTTGTATAGTCCGTTCGCTCTGGCCGTCTGTTTGTGGATGGAATGCCGTGCTTAGATCTAACTGAGATCCAAAGGCTTCCTGAAATGATTGCTAGATTCTTGAGACAAAGCGTCCATCTCTGTCTGAAATGATTGAGATTGGCACTCCATGACGTGCCACAATTTCCTTTAAGTATATCTCTGCAAGCTTTCCAGTGCTATCCTTCTCTCGGATCGGTAGGAAATGCGCATATTTCGTTAATCGATCAACTATTACCCATATCATATCATGCCCTCTCGGGGTCCTGGGTAATTTTGTTATGAAATCCATCGAGATTTGCTCCCATTTCCACATGGGTATCTCTGGTTGTTGTAGTAGGCCGGACGGTTTCTGATATTCTGCCTTGACCTTGGCACAAGTTAGGCATTTTCCAACATAGACAGCAACATCGCTTTTAAGTCTCGGCCACCAGTAGTATTCTTTTAAGTCTTGATACATCTTGTCTGACCCTGGATGGATCGAGTATCTCGATTTATGCGCTTCATCAAGGATGACTTCTCGTAGGCCACCATAGAGTGGAACCCAAATACGCTTCTTGAAGTATAAGGCTCCCTCTTCGTTTGGCACCATGTATTTCAACATACCCCAGAGGTATTCAGCTTTACGGTTTTCCATCTTAAGGGCTTCTTGTTGTGCATCACGAATACGTGCAGTGAGGTTCGTTCGAATAGTCATTTCTAACGCTCGAACCCTTAGGGTCTTAACCCTTTCTTTTCGACTTAGCGCGTCTGCTACAACATTTGCCTTTCCAGGATGGTACTTAATCTCACAGTCATAATTATTCAGTAGCTCGACCCATCGTCATTGGCGCATGTTTAATTCTTTCTGATCGAATATGTGTTGTAGGCTTTTGTGATCTGTGAAGATTGTACATCGAGTACCATATAGATAGTGTCGCCAGATCTTCAAGGCGAATACCACTGCGCCCAGCTCCAGGTCTTGAGTGGTATAGTTTCTCTCATGAACCTTCAATTGTCTTGAAGCGTAAGCGATGACTTTTTGGCTCTGCATGAGCACGCAACCCAAGCCTTGTCATGAGGCGTCGCAGTATACCACGAAGTCTTCAGTGCCTTCGGGTAATGATAGTATCGGTGCATCGCAGAGCTTATTTTTAAGTAGCTGGAAGGCTTCTTCCTGTTTATGACCTCAGTCGTATTTCTTGTCTTTCTGTGTAAGGGTCGTTAGCGGTTGGGCTATCTTTGAGAAATTCTCGATGAATCACCGATAATAGCCCGCTAAGCCCAAAAATTGTCGAACTTCAGTTGGGGTTTTGGGGGCTTCCCAATTCTTTATTGCTTCAATCTTGGATGGGTCTACATGAATGCCCTTCTCATTAACAACGTGACCCAGAAATTGTACTTCGCGAATCCAGAATTCGCATTTTGAGAACTTTGCATAAAGCTTCTCTTTCTTCAGTAGTTCCAAGATGGTTCTGAGATGTTGCTCGTGTTCTTCTTTGGTTCGCGAGTAAATCAGGATATCATCGATAAATACAATCATGAATTTATCAAGATATGGTTTGCATACGCGGTTCATCAGATCCATAAAGACCGCTGGTGCATTCGTCAGCCCGAATGGCATCACAAGAAATTCGTAGTGCCCATAGCGTGTTCTGAATGCAGTCTTTGGTACGCTTTCCTCTTGGATTCTCAGCTGATGGTATCCAGATCGAAGGTCGATCTTGGAATAGTAGCTTGATCCTTGCAACTGATCAAATAAGTCATCAATCCTCGGTAGTGGATACCGATTCTTGATCGTGAGCTTGTTCAGTTCTCTGTAATCGATGCACATCCGCAGTGTTCCATCCTTCTTCTTTACGAACAATACTGGAGCTCCCCAGGGCGAGAAGCTTGGCCTTATAAGTCCTTTATCCAACAACTCCTGGAGTTGTGTAGATAATTCTTGCATTTCGGATGGCGCAAGTCGATAGGGTGCTTTGGCTACAGGAGCGGCTACTGGAACCAAGTCTATACGGAATTTGACTTGTCGTTGCGGAGGTAGTCCTAGCAGATCTTCGGGAAAAACATTAGGAAATTCCTTCACCACAGGAATGTCTTCGAGTTTCGGCTCCTCAGCCTTCTTATCTACCACGTGTGCTAGGAAGGCAACACGTCCTTTCCTTAAGCACTTATGTGCCTTCATACAACTGATGATTCGAAGAGGTGCGTCTCGTTTTTCTCCATGCACAATGAGAGTTTCATCATTCGCCAAAGGGATGCGAATGATTTTCTCGTGACAAATAACTTCAGCTTTATTCTTGGACAACCAGTCCATGCCGACTACTACATCGAAGCTACCCAATTGAATAGGTAAGAGGTCGATGTTAAAATTTCGTTCACCAAGTTCCAATGAGCAGCCTCTAACGACTTCGCCCGATTCAACAAGTTTACCGTTGGCTAGTTCTATGGAATAAGGAATTTCTAATCTACTAGATTCTATTCCAAGCATGCGTTTAAATTCCACAGACATGAAGCTATAATCGGCGCCAGTGTCAAATAATATGGATGCAAAGTGATTGTTAATGAGAAACGTACCGGTGACCACGTTAGGGTCCTCGCGTGCGTTCTTTGCTCCAATCACAAATGCTCGAGCCTGAGCATTGTTTCCCTCTGGGCAGTCTTTCATGAAATGATCATTGCTTCCACATCTGAAGCATCCTTGGTTCCGCCCCTTCCCGTTACCATTCTTGTTACCAGCGCCATTTCCATTCCGGTTCTTTCCTTTTCCCCAACAGTCTTCTGTTTGATGACCCAACCTTCCACATTTGTCGCACCTTTGAATGCGACAAGCTCCTTCAAGATGATGCTTACATTTTTGGCATTTAGGCATGGTGCCTTGGTATCCTTTAGTTGCAAGGGTTTTCGTCTCCTGAGGCGGGTTAGTGTCGCGCTTCTTGCTGAAACCTTTGTTGTTGCGAGTTGCTTGATTCAGATTCGAATGCTTTCTTTTCTTGTCACCGGACGACTCAGCATGTGTCTCGGTCTTCTCTGTTGGGTTCAACAATAACTTCTTCATACGAACACAATCTTCAGTAAGGCTGACAGCCAGAGTTACAGCCTCGGTGATTGTTTGTGGTTTGGCCGACGTCACCATGCCCCGAAACTCTGGGGCCAGTCCCCAAATGTAGCGTTCAACGCGCTTGAATTCAGGAGTCACCATGTAGGGAAGCACTCTAGACAGATCATGGAACCTCCGAGTATAACCATTAATGTCAGCACCGTCCATGGTCAAGTGCCAGAACTCCGTTTCCAGTCTTTGGAGTTCAGCATGAGAGCAATACTTCTCTCTCATTCTTTCCTTCAGTTCATCCCACGTTAGGCCATAAGCGGCATCATCGCCCAAGGTTTGGGCTTGCAAGTTCCACCAAGTCAGAGCTTCATCGACAAACAGCCTAGTAGCAAAAGTGACTTGCTGATCCGCGGTACACTTGCTCATGCGGATAGTAGCTTCAGTCTTCTCCGTCCATCGTACGAACGCTACTGCACCTCCTGTGCCGTCATAGTTCATTGGTTTGCAGTCAAAGAACTGCTTGAAAGTGCAGCCTTGAGCTGCATTGCCTCCAGACGAATCTCCATTCCCATTACGCCTAGCGTTGCTTGGTCCTCCACTGTCTTGAGTACGGTTCGCCTCATACTGGGCGATAGCAGCGGAGATCCTTTCTTCCAGTAGAGCGTTCAGCTCTTCAACAGTTCTTGGCAGTGGGGGAGGAGGAGGTTGATCATCATTGCGAGCATTCATAGCTTTCCTGGGTGCCATGTTCTGACAGAACATAACACAACAGGGTTAAGCATTTGTTTGATATCGTCATACTAGACAGTAGTAGTATATATATATTCACAGGTATATACCACAAAAGTGACATCAAACAATTATTACTCTAGCAGAGTACTTCGTAGGCTTGCGCTGAGGGAATCTATACGTGACAAGACTTGCTGTGATTTCTGTGCACTGAATCCCATAATTATGTATGCATCCATAATTACGTAACTCCTTGCACAGTCCGCACAGTTCGTTTCATCCTCGTATTTCTTCCTTCAGATGGGCCATCGCTTTTAGATAAAATCACGTATACTTGTGACATTCTACTTCTAGTATATGCTAATTATCACACATAATTGCAGGTAATTCTTAATCATAGACAAGTGCTACCCCAGTGCACCCTAAGTCTCGTAGTGTCTTTTCTAGAATCTTGTAAACAGTTTCAGGTAGTGGATGTCGCGGGACGTTTTATGCAATGAAAACCCTTTGAAAAATTGTTTTCGTGAAAGGATCCTAGAGATTGTAGACTAGACTCGAGAAGGAATCCTGGTTCACTACAATCGCAGCTCTGATACCAATCTGTCACACCCCTTTCTGCGGCGGAAGCACGAGGTGTGATCATGAAAGGTTCTCATTGCATACGAAAGGTAAACATGCTACATGCTCGTAAAAATAACATCAAATACCATAATTTGAAAACATAAGTTTAGCGTTTACATCACTAAGTAGCATAAAACATTGTCTTAAAAAGTTTACAACTTTATTTAAAGATAAACATAAGCGACATCCAAGATCATAAGCAAGACCGCGCGCACATCCATCCTAGTTACCTGAAATACATGTGAGTTTTGGAAAAACGTCAACATAATGTTGGTGTGAATTCATGCAGTTTTTGTATTTCACGTTTGTATACTTTGTATGAAAACATAGTTTGTGTCATGTATAAATCAAGTTTTCATATATAATTCAAGTATTCATGTGTACACCACGTACTCATGTATAGTTCAAGTTTTCTTGAGTACCCCACGTACTCAAGTATAAATCAAGTTTTCTTGAGTACCCCACGTACGTCAAGTATAAATCAAGTTTTAGTATGGTATGAATCTTATGTAAATAAAGATTTCCCGTAAGTATCAGGATTGTTAATGGGTTGCAAGGCCATTAACATGTGACACGACATAGGAAGTCACCAAACCTTAGGCTTTTTTCTAGTTGGCATATTCTGAGACACAAAAGCACTACTCGGTTCTCGTCCTCACCAAGAGTGTGGCTGCCCGGCACCCGTTAGATCTAACCTTTTGTTCTGCGGTCTAGGTATATTGTTGATTAATGGTGCTTATGTACCCTATTCGTGACACGATTTCTCGTATCATTTCTCATAACGCATCATACTTGGTACTCGTTCTCACCAAGTGCGCTTCTTGTATTCCTATATTTCATCACACTTGGTACTCGTCCTCACTAAGTGTGCTTCTTATTATCATACCATTTGTAAACATAGTAATATTTGTAACATGTATTTCACCCCCGAAGTCATAAAACTGAAAACAGTTAAAAGAAAAGGGGGAGCATGAACTCACAACTTTGCGTTCCTTGCGTCGTAAACTTCACCGGATTTGCTTAATTAACGTCGTGACCTATACGCGTTTTCTTAACGTTAGTCACTAGACTTGTATCGCACAAGTACAGTCACTATCTTTTGTATATGTTTTGTTGTGTTAAAAATATTTTATATTTTTAACTAAGTATCTTACTTATATTATTTTCTCAAAAATTAATATAAGTATCTTATGTTTTGCACTTTGCACCCGAATTATGTATCTTGTATGTTGTATGTGTATTTTTGTGTTTATACTTCTCATGAGTATTTAGTGTATTTTTAAGTCTTAATACACTAGCACGTATAACACATACTATATACACTTAGCACAAAAGTTGGTGATCAAATAATATATATTTTTCTCTCAAAAACATACATACTCAACATAAATTTTAATCTTGAAGAAATCATGATTTCTTATCACCAAAAATTAGGGAAACCTTGGTAATATTTTTAGATACATTTTTAGGGAATAAGTTTCTCAAAAACATATATTTTCTAAGTGTCATAATTTATAAAAACTTTGACAGAGTTTCCCCTAAAAATGGAGGTTTCCCATGTTTTCAAAACATGTGTTTATTTTCTTTTAAATCATCAACAATATCAACAACACAATCTTTAATTACCAAACTTGTCAAAACAAGCATATACCACAAACTTATGAACTTGAAAGTTTGTAAAAATATGTAGTAACTTACTAGCACATTTAGTAAGTCTTGTTACCTTTAAAAATAAAATTAGTTTCTTAAAAACTTTATTTTTAAAGAACTTGGAGTTTTACAACTTCTAGTCAAGATTTTTCAAAAATATTTCTTGTTAAATTTTCTTGTTCACACAAGTGTTTACGCACTTGTTTATCTTCTAAAAATATATTTAGTTCATGTAAGATCCGGGTTTTAAACAAGACTTGCATCTTTCACTTGGTTTTTCCGAAAAACCACTTGTAAATCTTTAGATCTACATGTTTAGAAGCTTATTTTGCAAGAAAATTTATATTTACCCAAGTTCATGTTTCATGGATGGAAAGTTTCATCATCTTTCATAACTTTAACACTAACATACTACTAGTTCATGTTCTTGAACATGATCTAGTATGTCTAGATGATGATCCATCCCACTTTTAGTAACAAACAACATCAAATAATAACAACTATACAAGATTTACATGATTTACACACATAACTTCTTTTTATCCAACTTATTCATCTTATTTTCAAGACTTTAAGTTATGTTCTTTAGTGTTCTTAATTTTTAACCATTAAATCACCTATTAACCACCAAAAACAAGAACAAGATGAAGATTTGAAGCACTTACTACTAGCACAAGGCTAGGGGAGTTCAAGAGGGTAAATGAAGTGGATAAAAGCAAATGGTGAAGGTCCTTCAAGATCCGCTTGCACCGAGCTTCGTTATTGACCTTCTTACACCTTAATATCACCTTGGAATGGATGGATATGGATCGAAAATGGTGGTGGCTTGAGGGACCCTTGTGGCCGTGAGCTAGAGGGGGTAAGATGAGAGAGTTTTGTTGGTGTTGAATGATGAAGATGATAAGAAGAATGAAGGACTAGAGGGTTATAAATAGATCTCTCTAACATTTCATTATCCATTAGATACAATGTCTCCTAAGTACATTGCATATAACATAAACTATTCAAGAAAATCAAGTGGGTGTTTCCCACTTCTTGTTGTTGGACCCTTGTATGTACTCTTGGGTTTTACTGTATTCTTGTTGTTGGACCTACACCTAGGCTCCAATTTTAATGTCTGACTGCTTTCTGCAGTTCTGTTGACACAGTGTGTCTTACCGGTGAGTTTACTAGTTTTTATGACGCAACGCTCTAGTTTATGCATAAAGCAATATTTTGTAGTATACAACGTGCATGAATTCACTTGTTTAGCATGTAATCAATCAATGTTGACATTTAAGCACATAATTGCAGTCATTAAATAATGATTAAAGTGTACGGAAATTACCGGTTTGGTGCCAGTTGTCACACCATGTATCTAATCTGAAGAAGAGTCCAACTCAAGAAACAGTGATCATTCCTGCTGACGAAGTTCACATTGACGACACACTCCACTTTACCGAAGAACCTGTTGAGGTTACTGATTGGAAAGTTAACAAGACTCGAAGGAGTAGTGTCAAACTTGTCAAGATTCGATGGAACGCGCGTCACGGCCCAGAGTTTACTTGGGAGCGTGAAGACCGCATGAAAGCTAGATACCCGCATTTATTCCCTAACACCCATGCAGCGAGTAGTAGAGCTTAAAATTTCGGGATGAAATTTTCTTAACAGGGGGAGAATGTAACAACTGTCAAAAATTCAGGTATTCGTACAATTAATTAACCATGATTAGTGCTTAATCAATGTGCTGAATTACAATTAACTGCTTCCTGATTACTGCATTATATTTACATGTGCATCACATATTGCATAATGTCATATCATTACTGCATGGAAACATATTGACATAAATGATTCACAAATCACAGTTAGCACAGTAAAAGGATAAATCAGCAAATGCTGACAGAACTCAGCACATAGACAGACAGTGTTTTGAGACCCAGTATGAGCAAGAAACTAAGTACTACACTAGTATAGAGTGTAGGGAAGTAAGGATCACAAAACTGCCTTTCTAGTGATAGTTTAAGTGCCGGAAAGTGCCTAAAACACACCCAAAGTGCCGAATTCAGCAAAATTCAGCATAAATCAACATTTTAACATACTTATATTATGCAGAAATATGGTAAAATGGTCCTGAATGCTTTCCTAAATGTCGGGAATTAAAAGTGTCACAAAAGGGTACATAAAGAACACTAAACTGCAAAGTTTAGCACTTTAACGAATCAGTATCTAACCAAACAACCGGACACTACCCGAAACACCAAATTTACACTAGAAGCACTGTTTTAACCTTTCCAAGCTAGTTATGATCCCCGAACATCATAACACCTCCTAAAAATATCTAATAACTGGAACACGTAACCGATACTTGAATTTAAACTAGTATGTAAGTAAATGGTTAGCACCTAAGCTAGACCCCCCCCCCCCACCTAGTGGACGGCCCATACATGGCCCCCACACTTTGATTTTGTTTCAATTAAATATAAGATCTTGTTGATGCTTTTAGTGACATATTACACATAAGATAACACATGAACTTGGTTATAAGAAGAACATGAAGGGTCCTAATCTCATTTCTCACAACACACTTGATCTTCTTCTTCCCCCTTGGGAGCTCTCGACCGTAACTCACCACACCCACACTCACCATCAATCATTCATCTTCATACATTCTACATACACACAAGGGTGCTAGAGATCATACAAAGGAGCTTGGTGGCTTTGGATCTTGAAGGACCTCTCTTGTTAGCTTTTATCCACTTCATTTGTACACTTGAATCATCCCTAGCCTTGAGCTAGTGGTAAGATCCTTGCACACTCCATTTTACTTCTATTTTAGTAGGTTAAAAGATGTTATAAGTAACTAATCTTGAAGAACACTAAAGATCATGAGAAGTAAATATGAACATAAGCTTAAAATGTGAAGAAATCTTGATGCACATGAGTTGTTATGCTTGTTGATCATTGATTGTTTGTAGAAATGATGTTGATCATCATATGATCTTGCTAGATCATGATTAAAAACATACTCTAGCAAGATGTGAGAATAGAAATTGTTGTAGGATGATGAATCATCCACACATAAAGCATGAACTTGAAAGAAACATAATGTTTTCTTGTAAAGTAATGATCAAAGTATATTGTTAATCTTGTAGATCTAAATATTTCATGGATTATTCTAAAGAAACCAAGCTAGAAACATAAGTTTTGTTAAAACTTGGTTCTTACATAAACTAATCTCATTTTTGGTGGATAAACAAGTGTAGAAACACTTGTGTAACAAGAAAATTTTGTAAAGAAACATTTTTGTAAAACATGATTACAAGTTGTAAACATCTAAATTCTTCAAGAATGATGTTTTTAAATAAACAACCACACTTTAAAGGGTAACTAAACTTACTAAACACACTACCAAGTTACTACAAATTTTCACAAACTTTCAAGTTCATGAAGTAGTAGAATATGCATGATTTTGGCAAGATTGGTAAGTAAATTTTGTTTAGTGTTGATTGTGGATTGGTTGTGATGATTTTTTCAAAAGAAAATGATATGCTTGAAAGCATGGAAACCTCCATTTTTAGGGGAAACTATGGCAAAATTTTCTAAAAATATAAACACTTAGAAAAATATTTTTAAAACAAATATTTATAAGTGTATTTTAACCATGAGTTTTCCACATAAACTTTGCCATAATTTTTGTTACAAAAATATAAGTGTTGGAGGTTGGTTTTTATAAATAAAAGTGGCTAAATATATATTTAGAATATATATATACATTAAAGACACATATGTGTGATTATTTGTATACTTTATGTATTAGCTATATTATTTTAAGACTTGAAATAATATGACTCACAAAATACCAAGAATTACCATCCAAAATATTGTTGAAACCGAACAAAGGAATATAACTCACAAAATATTCCGGAAATAATATTCACGTGTATATTTTGGTAATTCATATTTTGGACATCAAGGAACTAAAAATATGATTTTTGCAATTTCTACAAAAATATATCATATTTTTGACAAGGAAAATATATTATTTTTGGAGGGTATGAAATATATATTTCTTGAAATATTTAGAAGATATATTATTTTTAAGAAAATATATATTTTCTTACACAAACAACAAATACAAGAATAAATACTTGGGAAGTATTATTATAATAATATTGTTTAACAATTATTCCAAAATTCAATAAATATAATTTAAGTTAAAATATTAATTGTTTTGACAAATAATTATATAACTTGGAATAATATCAAAGGAACGAAGAAACGTAACTCAAAGACACTAATACTAAATCAAGGCACGGCCCGTTCGTCTAATAGACATTAGTACGTTGTAGGTAGTTGTATACGCCAGACGAAGCTTTGAGTTACAGTGCGAAGACGAAAGACTGTGAGTTCATGACCCCCTTTTCTTTAACTGTTTTTGGTTTTTATAACTTCGGGGGTGAAGTACATGTTACAACTGTTTACAAACGTTTTATACATGGTATGGTTAGCCAAGGAAGGGTACTGCTTGATCATGTGAGTGGTGGGTATAACACTTAAGGCCATTAATCCTCGTTGTAGGACCGAGGGACATGAGTGATAGATCTATTTGGGTGTAGCGAGCCCACACCCATGTGGACCAGGGTGGCCCATGGGGTGACTATGTCTTATTCTCGGAGACAAATCTGCTAGGTTTGAGTTTTCCTGCATCACTTCACACATATCAATGGCCTTGCAAACCATTGGTGATCTGTTTTCCTTGTTGCTTTCATACCAGGATTTACATACATACAAACATACTTTCAAAGGTTTACTCATACACACAAACAAACACATGAACTCGCTCAACTTTTGTTGATGTTTTCAACTACATGTATTTCAGGGAATTAAGTGTGGATCTGGCGGGCGTTAGGAACTTCCAGGTGTGGTTTAAGAATAAAAGATGTCATCCATGGTCTTAGGGTTTGGGCAGGGTGCTTATTCCTAGACAAGACACGTCTTCCAAATCCTGGTTTATTTAATGTCTTTTGTCGAGTATTTGCGAACTTTTAAACAAGTTGCATGGTTTGTACTCGTATTTGAATTTCTATGTTTTAAGACAATGTTGTCATGATTTTAAACCTAATTTATGGATGAACGTCTATGGTTTTAATCATATAGTTGTTGTTATGATTGAATATAATGGTATTAAGAAAGTCACACCATAATCACGCTTCCGCAATATTTAGGGTGTGACATAGATAGTGACGTAACTCATCGCATACAGGCTGGCTAGTGTAGATGGTGGGCAGCCAGTGGGGTATTGTGCGATAGGAGGTTCCAAACTAAACTAAAGGGGAAATTTTACAGGGTAGCAATTAGGCCCGCTATGCTATATGGAAAAGACTGTTGGGCTATCAAGAAGACACAAGCACACAAGATGGAGGTAGCAGAGATGAGGATGCTGAGGTGGATGTGTGGACACACGAGGTTAGATCGGATAAGAAATGAGGATTTTAGGGAAAGATTAGGAGTGACTAGTATATCAGAGAAGATTAAGGAAGGGAGATTGAGATGGTTTGGGCATGTGAAGCGGAGTGAAACGGCGGCACCAGTTAGAGTAGTGGAAACTCTTACTGTGGAGGGGAGGAGAGGAAGAGGCAGACTCAAACTGACATGGGATGAACAGATTAGGCATGATTTACTAGAGTTGCATCTTTCTGAGGACATGGTCCAAGATAGGACTTCGTGGAGGCGTAGGATTAGGGTTAAGGACTTCTAGAAGATATTGCAGTAAGGTCTTAGGTGTATTTTAGGGACGTAGGTTTTTCTCACTCTTTAAGGGAATTTTCCGGTGATTGTCTTCTTGTGTTTAATCACAATTTACATTATATTGCGTCACTCTGACCAATTACTTGGTATGGGTGACTTCTTATTTCTAGATTCTTTGACTTGGTGTGTTGGTATGCTGTTCGTTTTCGAGACGAGGGTCTCTCTGGAAGCAGCCTCTCTATCCCTATGGATAGAGACAAGGTCTGTCTATATCCCACCTTCCCAATACCCTATAACTAGCTTTGCTATTTGTGGGATTTACTGGGTATGGTTGTTGTTGTTGTTGACTTGGTATAATTTTTATTCTTGTTAGGCGGTTGTCTAACACACGCTCATTTGTCCTGAAAAATTACAATTTTGCCCCCAATTTAAAATTATAGTATTTCCATCGTTTTAGTTTTTTCTAGCAAAAGTATTGGTAGTGTTTTGTTTTAATTGGTTGACCCAACGTAATGTTTTTTAAGATCTTATGAGTAGTATGTACAAGTAACCGAAACACAAACGTATATGAGAAAGAAATATTCTCGGCTTACTGCCCCGCAATGTAGCCAGGACAAAAACTAGTTCTCTATATAAATATGATTAGAAACCCGAGGTACAACCAATTAATTTTGATGGACTAGCTCAGGTGAGAATTGCCTATTTTTTAAATCGTTATTTACAGGTTTTTTTCTTCTTATCATCTAAATTGTTTTAAACTTAACTAATTGATGTTATCCATTTAAACTATGAAAATTTATACCTCAATAAATTTTACTGTAGGCATTTGAGCTTGTGCTGGAATGGTAAGAGAAAGACTTGAGTTTTCAATAAATTTTACTATGTAATAATGCCTATACACAAATTCAGGAGAAATCCCAATAAATCTGGGAAATCCCCATTGTGAGAATCGAACCCATGACCTAATAGTCATAAGCCTTATCCCAGCACCAAGATACCACTAGGCTATAATGCCATGGGTTATTTTAGACCAGTTAATTTAGACACCTTCTAAATGTACACATAAATCTACACTTTCGCCTAGCACATGACTTAAACCTTTAATCTCATAGGGAGGGACACCTCTCCTTCCAGCTTGATACTAATAAGCTACAAGCACTTTGGTATCTAAAATTATGTATACTATAGGACTTAATCCTCAACCAGAACACCTTTTCTATACACTTTGATACCGCTAGGTTACAACCCAACCCTTTGTGTCTCATATTCTCATGACTATACACCTGTATTCATTTTTAACTTCCCAATAAAGTTACATGAATACTTGATTTTCTCTAAATAATTTTAACTTTTATTAAAAATAAATACACATTTATTTAGTAGTAAAAACAATTTAACCTGCAAAACAATGGCCGGCTGTAATTTCTCAGATTACAAAGTGAAATTGGCTCATCTATGGTTTGATATGCATACTTTATTTACATGATACACTATAAATACCAACTACAAGAAGAACTCATACAATTAAATTAAAGTAACTCACAATCATCACCTTTCTTGACCAAGAGATCATGGCCATGAAAGCTTCCATGTTTGTGAAAATGGTCACCATACTTTCACTTTGCCTCATGCTCATCGTATTGGCAGAAAGCAGAACCACCCTACTCGGTAAGTCATCAAAAAACAAATGAAAACTTATTCTTCTTAGTGTTACATTTGACACAACATTTATTATTTTGTGTATCATCAATCACTACTACAATAATAGGCAATAGCCACCAAATTGTGCTACCGAAAAAAACGGTAACAATTTTTTTTTACCTATTTCCAACCTAAAGCGTAGTTACCTATGATTCGGTAGCAAAGCAGTGGCAACATGAATTTTTATTCTTTTTAGTTTTTAGCGGTACATGGGTTTTTAATTTTTATTAGCTCGCTCTATGTTTTTTATATCCACTCTAATCAATCAATTAGCTCCGCTAGGGTTTCACTCCGCTCCGTTCCATCGCCCCTCAGTTAGGGTTCAATTCCGTCGTGCTACGCTCCACCGCTCCTACGTTAGGGTTCAATTCGTCGTGCTCCACACCATTTTGATCCATCGAACATCAATTATGAGATCCACACCGTCACCGTTATGTGGACCGATCGATTTTCACAACGGTGATCTCATTTCGTCGCGGCTGGATTACGGAATTGATCTCATTGCAGTTCAGTAAATTGATTTGATTAGTTGTATTTTGTTTGATTGTTTACTTAAGGTATGATTCATCCATCAAAAAGCTGCTACATATTGTGATTTGTATTTGTTTGATCGATTCTCTATTTTACAGTTGATTAGTTTGTTCATCTGATCTGATAATATATTCGATTGTTTATATATTCTGAAAATTGAGACGTCTGAAAATTGATCTGATAATATGTTCCTTTGTTTGTGTTTAGTAATTGTTAGGGTTTACAAATTGCAGTTATTAACCGTCAATTTACTATAACTCAGACCTTGTTTGTGGTGTGTGACAGATTTTGATATCTATACTGAAGAAAAATGGCAATCGATGAATGTATCTTTCTGTGATTAACCAATAACCAGCCTTCACATGCAAGTCCGAAGTTGCTACGAGTTACATCACTTACCGTTAGGTGCTCCACTGGTTCTGTCTCAACCAGTACGATGCTTCAGTTGTTGCTGGTAGTCTTTCAACTTATATATATATTATGTTAATGTGTTAAACTGAAGTAGAAGTCTTGTAGTTTTGTTTAGTGTTTATGTTTCTGGAAGTTTATAATGCATTTAGTCTATATAATCTATGTTAATGTGTGAAATTGAAGCTTATGTTTCGTAAATAAGACTTAAGCTCTAGTTTATAATGCATTTTGAAAGAGAGAGAGAGAGATCAACAATATTGAACTGCTAATAGAACATAAATATACGGAAATAGCATAATGAGTACCTGGCAAAGTGGCAAAGAGCCTCAAGATTTCACAATGTAGCTTAGAAGTGGAGTAGGCGTATAGCCTGAAGTTTGTTTCCACCACAACATATCCCTGAAGCAGAGCATATATTTTACAAATTTGTCCAGATGAATTCATCAAATTTTGTAAAGCGTAAATGCCATTTTTGTCCCTGATTTGCGACTTTTGACCTTTATTTTTCTGCATCTAGATCCAAAAGGTTTGAAATCTTGCCATTTTCATCTGGCTTGTTAACTCATCTTTTTTTTCTGTTAAGTCAGGGGTATTTTCGTCTTTTTTGTTAACTTTTGGTCTTTTTCACTTTATGTACAAGCATTTAGCATTATGGAAGTATTTAAAATATCCTTACTAGATAAAAAAGACGAACTTAACGGAGAAAAATGGATGGAGTTCACAAGCCGGATGAAAATGGCAATATTTCAAACCTTTTGAATCCAGATGCAGAAAAACAAACCTATGAACGAAAGTCATAAAACTGGCCAAACCTCAGGGATGAAAATAGCAATTTACTCTTTTACAAATTTGGGAAAGTTACATGTTTCCTTGATGACACATCTGACATGCTTATAGAGAGGTTTGTAGCCAGTTTAGTTGGAATGAACCCACTGTCTTTCCTCCCCTAGAGAAACAGAGATACCAATACAGAGAAGTCATAACTCATAAACGCATATGATAAAATTTAAGCTATTTGAAAATATAGTAGCATTCACCTGCTGGAGTTTGATGAGGCCCAAGTCTGCAAGGTCTTTAACTGTTGTCCTTTGTATATCATCTAAAGTGTTCACTTTATACGCCTGTGCACAAGTTATAGATATCAACTCCTCAATAAATATGTATCAATCATGTCTTTAACTGTCTTTTGTAATTTATGTTAATGTGTGAAATTGAAGCTTAAGTTTCGTAAATTGAATAAATTAGCCAGTTAAATTAGATATAATTACTGATACTGGTATTCTTTTATTATAGTGAATTATATGTGCTCTTTCATAAATCTTATTTTGTGGTTTAATGCTTCTCAGGGTGCCAGAGCTTCTGCTGGGAACAAAACTATATTCTAAGCAACCATGATGTAATGGGAAAACAGAGTGTGACCAACTTGACAAGGTAAGTTGACTAATGAGTTGTATTTTACTGTACTATCATTAGCACTTGGTCACTTTGGACTCTTATAATGACAGATATTCAAAACACTTAGCACGCCAAATGAGGCTATTTGTAGGGGTGTAAACGAACCGAGCCGAGCTCGGCTCAGTTCGAGCCTACTATTTTGAGACCGAGCTCGGCTCGAAAGTAAAACCCAAGCTCGAGTTCAACAAATATGATTTCATATGCATGCATGTTGATATTGATGAGTCTTGATACTCTTTATCACTTATGTAAACTCAACAACTCAAGTGAACCGTTTGCTTTTGTTAACTTCTGTTTAAAGTAAACTTAACTAAACTGTTTAAGTGGTTATAGCTAGTGGATTAATATAATGTGACCCACAATTTTTTGAACAGAGCATTCATGCTAGTGTTTCAAGGATTCTGACTTCAAAAGCATTTAGAGACACTGCTTTGTGCTCAAATCTACTTTCAGCTTCAGTTCAATGGATTAGAAGTAATTGAATGTTTGGTATGAAATCCCTTTTTGGCAGTATATTTAGTTAAATTTTCAAAGTGTAGATATTGTATAATTGTAAGCTTTGTTATATCGATGAGGCTTATGTTGACGTGATTATGTATTGTTTATCTTGTAGATTGAGAAATTGAACGAGGTTATCAAGGAGCTTGTTAAGGAAAAGGAAGAAGATAAAGAAAGGTTTAATGGAATTATAGAAGCTATGTTAACAATTTCAGTTCAAATATAGCACAGTTTTACTTTAAATGTTAAGATTTGGATGTTCAATTTCGGTTATTTGATGTTTTGATTTGGATATTTATTAAGAGGATAATTGGATGTTTGCTATGATTTGAAATTTCATGGTTACATTTTTAAGCTTTGCAAAGAATATATAAATGGGAAAAAATGGCAGCAACATGTATAAATGGGTAAAAAGGTAGCAAAATTGTGACAAAAAGCGGTAGCAAAATGGTGACAAAGGGGTAGCAAAATGGTGACAAAAAAGCGGTAGCAAAATGGTAACAACAAAGCGGTAGCAAAATGATGACAAATAACGGTAGCAAAAAGATTACGATAAAGCGGTAGCAAAAACGGTAGCAAAAAATAAAACGGTAGCAAACGGGTGGCAATAGGGCAATTGCTACGTGTGTATTTCTTACCGACCTTTTGGTAGCAAAACGGTAGCAAAAAGGCAATTGCCACCGTTTTGCGACCGAAAACATGGTGGCAAAAACCCAATTTTCTAGTAGTGAATGTATTCGTGAACATGTAGATGGCTTCCACAACGCAAATCCAGTTGTTGTTTGTGACCAAGTTATCGGTGTGGAATCTGGTGAGGATTGCACGAGCATTAGCCAGTCGTTTAAGATGAGTTTGAAGTCTTTTTTGGCGATCAACCCCAACATCAATTGTGAAGCCATCTTTGTTGGTCAATGGGTGTGTATCGATGGAAGCTTGACTAATTGATCTACCTCAGTAAAGACAGTTGTGATCGTCTGAACGAATAAAGAGCCAGAAAGACTTCGATTAGCTCAGTTTAACGTTGTCATACTTTTACAGTTTGTATTTCAGAATTAAGCTTTGTCGTTTGATTTACTAAGTTTAAAATGCTATTTTCAACTTGATTGCATGTTCCCTCTCTTGGTCTAGCTAGTTGCATTTATAATCTCAAATCTTCTTCATAACAATATATTCAACAAAAAAAATACATAACACTTTTATGCCAATCAGTTTCAAATTAAGACGTCTTTATTTTGTATTGGTGTAGTTCACAGGATTTCTCATGTAATGCTTTCTGTCCTTGTTTTCTCTCTGGTCCTCAAAGCCAAAGGAAACATCGATGATTCCAGAATGGCAGGTTGATCTGAAAATGAAAAATCTATTGTTAGTTTCAATGTTTAGTTAGTTATAGTTCTAGCTCTCTTGTATTTTCTGAAAATGTTTAGTTAGTTATAGTTCTGAAAATGAAAAAAATATTTGACGTAGCGCCCCGCAACGCACGCAGTATATTAACTAGTTTATAAACATTTTAAAAATACTTCTTGGTAGGGGAACGTCTAAATGCCTAATGGTAGCATATACACCATTTCTTTTTCGTTTTTTCAACACGTGGATGAAATGTTTAGACAAGTTTCATAATTTAATAACGTCATCCGTAGTCATAACCCCTCGTAACCACTTTTATGGAGTTATACATAAATGACAAAAAAAATGAAATGTAGGGGGTTACGGGGGTTATATAATATGAGTGTGTAGTGGATGGAGCCTCTAACCCCCTACCAATCATTACTCAATTATTATTTTTAGGCAAATTGGAAAATAATAATCCCATCTTTCTGAAATTGGTCGATAATAATCCCAAGTCAGTTATTAGCCAATAATAATCCGACCTCGTCCAATTTTTTGGTAAAATAGTCTGCCGTTAAAATAAGCTTAACGGAGTTAAGTGTTTTTCCGAATTACAAACCGACGTTTTAGGGCTTTTGATCAGAACGATGATACAAGTCGATTGACGTAAAACTTACCTCGAAATTGTGTTCGAAATGACTTGAATTTTGTTAAATGGAAGTTAAACACCCGAATTGAAGCACCGTTTGCGAGGGTTGGGGGCAGTTGTTCGAGGTAAGTTTTACATCAATCGACTTGTATCCTCGTCCTGATCGAAAGCCCTAAAACATCGGTTTGTAATTCGGAAAAACACTTAACTCCGTTAAGCTTATTTTAACGGCAGACTATTTTACAAAAAAATTGGACGAGGTCGGATTATTATTGGATAATAACTGACTTGGGATTATTATCAGCAAATTTCAGAAAGATGAGATTATTATTTTCCAATTTGCCTTATTTTTATAATTTTTTTATTTAAACTCTAAATTTATAAAATTAAAAAACAAATAACATTTCATTATATTAAAAAAAACATTACAATAAAATCTAAAAAACACTTTAAAACTCGAAGTCCATATTTTTTTCGATAATCGCCTTTCGTTTTAGAGCCATTTCTAACGCCTTTCCAGTTAGGTGGTCGTGCGATTTCGAGTAAAACTCAAAGTCTCTCTCAAATTGTCTATCCCTTATAAGCTCGACTGCTTCCCGGATCTCTTGCATACGTTAAGCCCCGAGGTCGCGTATGTCTTGAGGGCGTGGTTCATCTCGGAAAACGCTTAACTCAAGTTGGATCCCCCCGACGATGACTCCGGTCTCCTCGATTTTGCATCGCTTCTTTTACCGGGTGGTCGTCGTAGCTCCGCCTGCTCATCCGCCCTTCCTCCCCCGTAAATAATGGATTAACATCGTCTAAGTTGATGTTTCAAGCGTCGGACGCTAGCATTTCGAGTTCAATCGATTCGGAGGTTTTTGACTTCTTTGTCAACCTTCTATTTCCCTACCTAGCGGAAGAAGTTCCTACCGTCGTAGGGATGTTGGCACATTTAGAGCTATTACGAAAAAAGCTTCCAAACCCTCATGTATGGGAAATTCTCTCGTGCGTGCCGCTTGGTATTCTATTAAAGCCGACTTCATTATATCCTCGTCACTCTCGCTGCTTTTCCAACCGTTTCTTTGATGTTGATAAATCGATTGAAATCTTGTGCATGTGTTGTTGATATCGCTCCACTTGCTCGATATTGAATCTGATTGCCAGTAATTGTCCCCCCTGCCGACGAGTTCAAAACAGAGTGCTCAAATTCGTTTCCAAAACTCAGTTTTATTTTGGTTGTTTGCTAAAAAAAGATACAAAAAAGTACAATTTTTAACAAACAAATGATATGTATAAATTAAAAAATAAAAAATTCTATAAAAAATATTACAGATATCGGGATCCTCCGATACGTCGACCCAGGCTCGGGCTAACGCGTACACCTCTTCATCATCCTATGGTTGCATGGTTTTTTTTCCGCTCAGAGATCTGTTGTTTCTTTCTTTTTATGTGACACCCGTTTGTTTCGTTTGGTTTGGTTCGGTGGTGTCTCCGGCTTCTCCTCATCCGGTTATATCTCTGTTTATGTCTTCGGGACGAAGTCGGGCTCGTTTTGTGACAAGCCGAAACCTTGTGATGAGCCGTAGCCTCCTATGTAAGTTTGGATTCCAACCGTATTAATTTGGGTCCCATGAGAGAGGTTTGTTTAAGAGGTTCATGAACTTGGTGTGGTTGTGATTATACCCGACAAACCCGGTTCGATAGGCGGTTGGTTGGGTGGGTACCGGAGCAATGGGTTGGCTAGGAGCGTTCGTTTAGTTCGGGTCACCGCTAGATCGAGGAGGAATGAAACCACGGTTGTAAGGATACATAGTAGAGAGAGTGGTATGAAAATATTTTGTTTTTTTTTATAAAATATGGAGTGAGAAAAATGATGGTAGAGAAAGTGATTTAAAAATAATGTGAATGAAAGGTATATATAAGGTTTTAATTGTTTAAAAAAAATTTGAACAACATTACCATTCAACGATAATATCATACATCCCAACCATTGAACACCCGTTGTTGCTACAACAAATATGAGACCAAGGGTAGTGACATGACCTACTAGGTAAAAGGGTTCAAGGGTTTCAATTAGCCTAACGCAGGTCGTGGGGTCCCCCATGTTTGCAGTACGTGGAGTTGGATCAAGTTGTTGTTATTGTTTTGAATCCTGGATTGAAGGATCTACAACCCATAATATTTATGTGTTATTTAAAGTTTGAAGTGAAGAATAGATTAGGCAAGGTGCAAGATCTAGAGAGAGAAGAGAATGTGGAGTGTGTATTTGAGTCAAGGTAGTCAGCTATTTATAGAAGAAATGATCTTCTATAAGAAGAAGCTCTTGACCCTTGATTCATAATTGCCGTGGAGGACTTGCCCTTTTTGGTGGTAAAAGGCTTTTGACATGCGGATAATAGAGATCACTCTCCCACATGTGCCGATTGCTCCTGGATGGGAGAATCCACACGTAAAGCGTGATGTGACTGGACACTGTCTCGTTCCTTTTGCTGCTTATGACAGCTGCTTACTTTTGAACCCTTTTGGCTTTCAACCTTTTAAGCTATTTTGTACTCTGATTAGTTTATTAAGCTTTGAGCTACCCATGTCATCACCCCTTATACACATCGCGAGAATCTGGGTATGGGTTGTATAGCGCCCCAGGGGGCGGTGTTAAGTGGCGCTATGGGGCGTTTTGCTCATGTTTGGCGCTATATGAAACCACAGTACCAAGAATCTAAATATATACTTTTAAAACCTCAATAGCAAAAATGCTTACACATTATTTTGAAGGATTACCAACAACTAGGGGTGCAAATTAGCCGAGCCGAGCCCGAGCTCGAGCTCGACAAGGCTCAAGCTCGATTAACTCATGAGAACTCGGGCTCGAGCTCGGCTTGTTAGTATTTTCTCAAGCTCGAGCTCGGCTCGTTTATTATTTATTAATTAATATATTAAATAAAAATAATATAAATAATAGACTTTTTAGGCTCGTGAGCTCAATAAGTGAAGCTCGGGCTCTGGCTCTGGCTCGTTTACTAAATAAACTTATTTTTAAGTTCGAGGTCGCCTTGTAAACAAGTTTAAATAAGCTCGGCTCGACTCGCCTCGTTTACACTAAGGCTCGACAAGCCTAACGAGCTTCACATGCGAGGCTTGAGCTCGGGCTCGATAAACAAACGAGCTTTATTGTAGGCTCAAACTCGGCTGAGCCTCGATAAGGCTCGGCTCGTTTCGAGCTTTTTCTCGAGTCGATCTCGAGTAGCTCGCGAGCCGCTCGACTCGTTTGCACCCTTACCGACAACTACCGATGTTGGGTAATTCCGTCACCAATATTGCTTATAAACTGTAACAAAAACTTTCCGTGAGTGTCACTCCAACATCTACCGTTTCAATTCCGTAATAGTAACAAAAAAATGGGATGTTATAGCATCTCTGATACTTGTAACTATAATTTATTTATCCCCCTCCCTCAAATATCCACCAGATTTGGTCTAAGAAAATCATCTTTGTATGCAGATGTGGTCCGCAGACTGTAGATCTTTTGCATCTGAAAAAACAAACACCACCTAACTAAACCACTAGACATAGTCTAAAAAAACTAGCAAGTGGCTAGCCAAAAGGTAAACATTACAATAAGCAAATATAAAGGAGAACGACACCAATCATCCCAGTTTAAATTGTTTCTGTTAGCTCTAAGTTTAATCCAATTAAACGAGTGAATCTCAATTTTTATTAAAAATAAATACACATTTATTTACTAGTAAAAACAATTTAACCTGCAAAACAATGGCCGGCTGTAATTTCTCAGATTACAAAGTGAAATTGGCTCATCTATGGCTTGATATGCATACTTAACTATAAATACCAACTACAAGAACTCATATAATTAAAGTAACTCACAATCATCACCTTTCTTGACCAAGAGATCATGGCCATGAAAGCTTCCATGTTTGTGAAAATGGCCACCATACTATCACTTTGCCTCATGCTCATCATATTGGCAGAAAGCAGAACCACCCTACTCGGTAAGTCATCAAAAAACAAATGAAAACTTATTCTTCTTATTGTTACATTTGACACAACATTTATTATTTTGTATATCATCAATGGATTCGTGAACATGTAGATGGCTTCCAAAACGCAAATTCAGTTGTTGTTTGTGACCAAGTTATCGGTGTGGAATCTGGTGAGGATTGCACGAGCATTAGCCAGTCGTTTAAGATGAGTTTGAAGTCTTTTTTGGCGATCAACCCCAACATCAATTGTGAAGCCATCTTTGTTGGTCAATGGGTATGTATCGATGGAAGCTTGACTAATTGATCTACCTCAATAAAGACAGTTGCGATCGTCTGAACGGATAAAGAGCTAGAAAGACTTCGATTAGCTCAGTTTAACGTTGTCGTACTTTTACAGTTTGTATTTCAGAATTAAGCTTTGTCGTTTGATTTACTAAGTTTAAAATGCTAGTGTCAACTTGATTGCATGTTCCCTCTCTTGGTCTAATTGCATTTATAATCTCAAATCTTCTTCATAACAATATATTATATATTATAATTTTGCAACATTTGTATGCAATGAAAGTTGTACATTGTGTTGTTTTATCAATTTTGTCCTGTAATTGGATAGTTTGGGCGGTGGAAAATACATCTGCTCATAGGACATGCGTCATTAATCCTCGTCGTATGAAAACCCTAAACCATCTTTCTCATTCTCAGAAAGTCTGGATAGAGAGAGAGAGATTGGGAGAAAGAGAATCCGACCACACTCCGGCGGCCGGTGGTATCCATAACGACGGTGATCATAGGGGTAAACGACAATGAAGACGACGGTCCATTGAGATTTAGATTGTACGGTTGCTTTGTAATAAACCTGTCATTGTGGTGGCTCTGGTCGTGTTTTGCAGCGGGTAAGGCGATAGCCGGCGGCGGAGACGACCTACTGCAGCTAGACATTTATGGTAAAAGTTTTTAGGGTTTTAGATTATGAATATGATTGTTTCTTTTCTTTTCTTTTCTTTTTTTTTGTTTGCATACAAATGGTTTGTGCAAATTTCGATTTCTTATATATATGTTTTTCTATTTAAATTTGAAGGTAATGCAGTTTAGCTAGCTGATGTCAATTTTAAGTTTTAAATTCTTCATTTGCTGTTAATTTGACTTCAATCTAATAGACTTTTTGATTTGGGGTTAAATATGATTTATATATCTAAGTGAGAGGCTGGGGGATTTCTATTGATTTGTATTGGGTAGTTGCTAATTAAGTAATTATATAAAGTGACAAGTTGGGGGATTGTTTAGACTTTGAATGACTCATTGTTATGTTGGTCATGCTTCTACGGAACATAATCTATGAAAAACATGTTCCCAAAGTTCTAGAATTAAAATTCAGATGATTTCGTTTATAAAAATAAAATAAAAAAACTAGATGCTTAAGTTGACTGGCTGGCAATGTAAAAGTTGGCCTTTAATTAAACTTGCAAAACATTACCATGGAAGTATGGAACAAACTCATTAGTATAAATTCATATGGAACAAACTCATTTTTAAATTCGTTTGCAAAACATCAGAATTATTTTATTCGTTGTATTCATTCATAATACAACAGCTTGATTCCGTTGTTGTAAGTTAGTATGTTTTTTATCAGTTGTTCAGAGGAGTGTTATTGCACCATCTCTAAAATTGTTTCTTCCTGCTGTTATTAGAAGCAAAGCATGCTCGCCTATGAAACGGGTGATCTTCAATTAATCATAAACTATTTTTTACCATAATCTTTTCATAATTTAATAGAATAAGGTGCATGATTTTATCAGGTTAAAAATAAAAGCAACTTTGTATTGGGGATTTTGTCTACATAAGAATATAAAGTTGCATCAGGATAGATTAAAATGAAATAAACCATTTTTACTGTTTTTTTGGCTGAAATTGTATCTGTCCTCCCTCTATTACTTTCATTTGTCCAGTATTCTACCTTTCATCCTTTCCTTTATTTTAAATCTTTTTTCCTATATGTAGAACATGAAGTTCACTTGCATTGCATCATTAAAGACAGAAAAAAGCCACCAGTGGTACTACCTCGGATGCAATAAATGTTGAAAGAAAGTACTGAAAGAGGACACACACTAGCATGTCCGCAACACGGCAAGGACAACAACATAAACACAGGTGCAACTCCTAATATTAAACGTTTAAGTGTAATGTTGACATCTCCTTGAAATACACTTTCAAAAACCAAAATTATCATTCCAGGTGTTGTGTCAATGCAATAATTGACGACTGCACTGGCTTGGAGTCAGTCGTGTTATTTGATAAAGCAATGGCGTCACTTCTTTAGATTCATTGGACTAATATGGTTACTAACAAGTGTTTGCTTTTCCAACTAGATTTTATTCCAAAGATGTGATCTTAGAGCTCGCCTACACCAAGTATACCATTAGTGGGAACTTTGCTTTCTCTCACCATCAACATGGGTGAAGCTTTTAAGGGGCGGGAGGGGGCGGCCGACCCCCCGAACTTTTCGCTCAGCGGTGGAGAGTGTAGTTTTCGTATAGAAATTTTTGGATATATAAGTTTTCGACCCCCCAATTTTATAGAAATTTTTAAAGTTCGGTGACTTTCGTCCCCACGGTCGAAAATCTCAAGCTTCGCCACTAACCATCAACACAATCTTTAAAATGACTACTAGCAGTGGCGAAACTTCCGCGACACCACCACCAGCTCTATCCCCGGGTACACCTGTAGTAAAGCCAATCAAAAGACAAATACAATCCTCCTTAGGTATGTGCTAAACACTTCCCTCAACAACATTTTTTACCAAAACAATATAAAATCCGACTTGCTCCTTTTTTTAGAAAAACTCCCGATGAAGTACTTGGTAATGAGGTACACACAAGTTGACCTTAACCTCTATTTCTTGCCACTGTAGGCAGCTTTGTGATAATGAAAGTGTCACTTTTTTATTAATATATTTCTATTTCTTTTTTGTCCACTTCGGACTTGTATTCTTAGAGTTGATCTACACGATGATGGTTGCAAACACAAAGTGAGGAACCTTCTTCAAAGAATTGATGGTATTCTCTATTTTAGATTTTCCTTTCATTTAAAAAAAGAAGAAAAGAAAGAATGTCTTTGACTTTTGAAGTCAAAGAATACTTTTGGGTTTCCAAATTGGTATGAATGTAATTTTATTAAGAAAAAAAATGGTACATATACAAGTATGTGTCGAATATGGTACAAAAGGGAAGAACTTCTTAGTGTAGGTATGGGTGGGATATGTAGGTCAAGACTTGTCGGGTTTGACTACAAAAGTTCAAGAATTGGGACGTTAATGAATCTTTAAGTTTGGTTAGCCTAACGAACTAGAGCGGGTAGTTTCATTCAAGTGTATAAATGTGATAGCAATTGAAGAATATTAGTTTGCTTTAGCTTTGTGAAACTGGTTTGAGCGGGTAAACATGCTAAAGCTTTGGTCAAACAAGTCGCCTGAAACTAACAAGCATGACCAAAGTCAAAATCACCAAAATCCAAAAGGTTCGTGTATTGTGATGGTGGTTGCACGATGGTTAGGATGGTGAGTGACGATTGTAACAGTTTAAGCTGGTTATATCTTTTTGTATTTTTTTTTATACAAACAAATTTGAAGTTGTTAGACTATCTTTGCTTAGGTTGTAATTGAGTTACCTATTAATTTTTTTTTTCCTGTTTTTGCATGTGTTGGTAGATATAAGGATTTGTAACTGGCTTCTTGTTTATTGGTTATTATCAAAAGGGCTATTAACTATGAGCATGTTGGTAGCATTCTGATTAAGTTGATGGTTTGCCAACTGACAGTTGTGTTCGAGTACAGTCATGATTGTGAAGATTGTTATTCGCTTTGCTCATGAGGTTTGCCTTACTATCTTATGTATTAATTTATGTCATGTGCGCGTGTTGTGTATCTGTTTATGTTTGCCTTTCCATTTAGTTGCAGTATGTGTTTAGTTGAGCCGTATCTTAACAGAAAGCAACTTGCACAAAGGTGTTCTTGAGGGTGTTATTAAGAAGGAAGCGGCTTGAAGATGTAATCCATTGTAGGCTTAGAAGAACGTGTTTGTTGTCTTGATGTACGTTGTCAAAGCCTGTTGACATGTTCTTTGTTCAAGGATTTGAATTTTTTTGTTGCTTGAGTTGCAAGGTCTTTGAAGATTTTATTGTTGTAATGTATGTCCTGGTTATGAAAGTTTTGGCTCCTTAAACAAAAGAAAAAAAACAAGGGGGTATAGGATTGAAACCTGCATCGTTTTGAGTTTAAACTTGGTTGATTTGAAAAGGATTGTCAAGACATTGTTTATGATGGGCTCAATTTGTATGCCCCGCCGCAACGCGGCGGACCTCCTCTTATCTAGTTCAACAAAAAATACATAACGCTATTATGTCAATCAGTTTCAAATTAAGACGTCTTTATTTTGTCTTGGTAGTTCACAGGATTTCTCACCTAATGCTTTCTGTCCTTGTTCTCTCTGGTCCTCAAAGCCAAAGGAAACATCGATGATTCCATGTTATGGGTTTGACAGGTTTCAGAACGGCAGGTTGATCTGAAAATGAAAAATCTATTGTTAGTTTCAATGTTTAGTTAGTTATAATTTGGGAAGAAATATTTGACGTAGAGCCCCGCAACGCGGGCGGGACATTAACTAGTTTATAAACGTATTTTAAAAATACTTCTTGGTAGGGGAACTCTAAATGCCTAAGAGGACCCGGGGTGATGTGCTAAAAGTGGTCAATTAAAAATTAATTAATTTTAACCTAAACTAGATACGCTAAGTTTTTAAATTTATAAACTAAGACTTTCTAAAACCTAGACCACACAACTGACAAGCGTACCGATCAATGCAGTATAGCCTAAGTAAGTCCGAGTATCGAACCCACGAGGCTCTCTAATTACATTTACTAGACTCGACTAACTTATCTAAAGACTGACTCAACTTATTTGTTTTTATATTTGTGGGGGGTTTCTAAATATCCTAAAATTGCGAATTAATTAAATTAATTAACTAAGTTGACTAGACACGAATTATGACTCGGGTTTACTCAGATGATGGTGAATGACTACCTAGACTGGAATCCTGGATTGTGCTAGTTATGTTTTATTAGGATGTTTGTTACTATGGAACTGGGATCTTATTATGCTAAACCTATCGAGACACCGAGCAGGACCCCCGACCATTCTCATGATGACACATATGGAACTCTAAAGGCTGTTATGGACACCAGTTGGTCTAGACTCCCTCACGGGTTATCTAAGTGGTTCATTAAAGTACCCAAATTCGATCTACTCCCTCACGGGTTATAAACCTAGGATAAACTTGGGGTCTCGACTTAACTTGTTAGACAACGGTCAATAGGGAAATTAGTTCAGACTCCTCACGAAGACCCTAGCTAGCAATTTACTAACTTAGACCTAACAATAACCTCGCACCTTATAACGACCCTCCTAGAACCCTTAACGTTACCCTAAACGTTCCTTACGTACCCCATACGTCAAAAACGGACCCGAAATACCTTTGTACTTGTGAATATCAAGAAAAACAAAATTCAGCAGTCGCTCGCGGGGCGCGATCGAGACCACCTTGGTCTGTCGCGGGCCGCGACTGCCTTTGTTTGTCGAACAAGGCACAGTGCCACGTGGCACGTGACTCACCCAAGCTAGACCGATGACTGGTCAAAGCAATAATCGACACATCAATCCTCGCGGGCCG
Source organism: Helianthus tuberosus (assembly GCA_030545235.1). Lineage (NCBI taxonomy): Eukaryota > Viridiplantae > Streptophyta > Magnoliopsida > Asterales > Asteraceae > Helianthus > Helianthus tuberosus. Next base: position 63,483,091 of record CM060451.1, on the reverse strand, counting down.
CGAAGGCTTTCCTTGTCTTCTTCGCGCGGCGTGAGCCACCCTAGATTCAGCCTATAAATAGTGGCCGATCAGCTCATTTCCAAATCGTTTAAAATTTCAATTCTTTCTCAAACTTCTGAATAGTAGGAATTCTACTCGGGCATAATACCCACTATAAAGCGAAGCTCTGCCTCGTTGTAAGTACTATAACCCTGCTATTACCCTACACGATCGATTTAGGATTCCATAACGCATGTCGGCTCTGCCCGACTCAGTCGTTGGAATTATGTCTCGTGTGTACACCCGATTGATTTAGGATTTCGTAATGCATGTCGGCTCTGCCCGACTCAGTCATTGGAATTCTGTCTCGAGTTGTACGGTCAATGTGATTTGGGTTATTTTACTAACACGTGTGCATTGTTTAATTTTAATAGATAATAACCAGGAGAATCACCAGGAAGCTTTAGTTTTACCTAAATCAACAATGTGAGTACATCTGCTTTTTGCCACCTTTTTATAAATCTTTTTGTGAGTCAAAATGTTTTACCAAAACCTCAATTATTTTAAATTACACTTAACAGTAATTGAGTATTTGTGATTCTACAATTACTGCCGGTATGTTGGGGTTTTGTATACAAAATGTGGAAAACGTTACCATTGGACAAAGAGTTAGCCAATGGGTAATATGACCCACAGGTCAGGTGTTGATAGTACTAAATGAGTAATTGAGTAGATATAAACAAATGTAATTGTGCATGCCCTAAATACTGTAAAGTGATAAAAATTGTTTTGATTAAACTGGGATGCTCTCGCCAGTATTTCTTGCTGATAAAATGTTTTTAAAACGCGTTTAAGGTAACACAATGTGAAAGCCAAAGAGAAGCCAGCTGGAGAGCACCGAAGGCTTGGAAAAGTGCTATAAAAGTTACCTAAATAAAAAAGGAGTTTTGTTTTCAATAATTAGGGTTTTATCCCTACAATTGTACTGTCAAATGAACTTGGGTTTTTTATCCCAAAGATTTATTATAAAAGTTTGGTGTTTTACTCTGATCAAAATAGTTCCTAACCACGGTCCTGATGTCTCATTTCCGCTGCCAAATTAATAAACACCGATACCACTAATACTGCCCTTGCGGCGCCCGCTCCCGGGTAGGGGTCGGGGGCTGTGACAAAGCAGCTGCCTGACACTTCCGCATTTGTTCAGCCATATTTAGATTTTGCCCTGTTTAAATTTAAAGTTTTGCAATTGGTTTTGTTTTTTCCCCTCTTAGCTAAATTACGATTTTTGCTCTCCATTCAAATTTTCAGTTTTGCCACTGTTTTTTTTTTTTTGGTAATAGTGCCAGGCTGCTGCCAGTTGCCCGTCACTTCCCCATTCGTCCAGCCAAATTGCGATTTTGCCCCGTTTAAATTTACAGTTTTACCATTGATTTTGTTTTTTTTTTCTTCCAGCGAAATTACGATTCTGCCCTCCGTTCAAAATTACAGTTTTGTCATTGTTTTTGTTTTTTTCTGACAAATTACGATTTTGCCCAGTGTAAAATTATAGTCATGTGATCGTTTTAGTTTTTTTTTACAAAACTATGGTAGTGTTTTGTTTTAACTGTTTACTCGGTGTAATTTTTATTCGTGTCAGACGGTTGCCTGACACACGTTCATTTGTCCTTGAACTGAATGGGTTTTACCTCACCGCACTGTCGTGCCTTTGGGCGAGTGTTCACGGGCTTCTGCCCTAGGTGAGGGTTTTCCGTAGTTCGATGACGAGTGTTCACGGACCATTGGAGTATCATCATGTCACAAGCGGAACCACCCGATCATATCCATCTCCACTAGGCAATAATGCCTATACACTAATTAAGGAGGAACCTCAATAAATCTGGGAAAACCCCATTGTATGAATCGAACCCATGACCTAATGGTCATAAGCCTTATCCCACCCCTAAGATACTACTAAGCTATAATGCCATAGGTTATTATAGACCGGTTAACTTAGACACCTTCTAAATGTACACATAAATATACACTTTTGCCTAGCACACGACTTAAACCTTTAATCTCATAGGGAGAGACACCTCTCCTTCGAGCTTGATACTAATAAGCTAAAACCCTTTGGTATCTAAACTTATTTATACTATAGGACTTAACCCTCAACCACACGAAGATGAACACCTTTTCTACACACCATGATACCATTAAGTTACAACCCTTTATGTCTCATATTCTCATGACTATACACCTGTATTCATTTTAACTTAGCAATAAAGTTACATGAATACTTGATTTCCACTAAATAATTTCAATTTTTATTAAAAGTAAATACACATTTATTTAGTATTAAAAACAATTTAACCTGCAAAACAATGGCCGGCTATAATTTCTCAGATTACAAAGTGAAATTGGCTCATCTATGGTTTGATATGCATACTTTATTTAAATGATAACTATAAATACCAACTACAAGAACTCATATAATTAAAGTAACTCACAATCACCTTTCTTGACCAAGAGATCATGGCCATGATTATGAAAGCTTCCATGTTTGTGAAAATGGTCACCATACTTTCACTTTGCCTCATGCTCATCGTGTTGGCAGAAAGCAGAACCACCCTACTCGGTAAGTCATCAAAAAACAAATGAAAACTTATTCTTCTTATTGTTACATTATTTTGTGTATCATCAATGGATTCGTGAACATGTAGATGGCTTCCAAAACGCAAATTCAGTTGTTGTTTGTGACCAAGTTATCGGTGTGGAATCTGGTGAGGATTGCACGAGCATTAGCCAGTCGTTTAAGATGAGTTTGAAGTCTTTTTTGGCGATCAACCCCAACATCAATTGTGAAGCCATCTTTGTTGGTCAATGGGTGTGTATCGATGGAAGCTTGACTAATTGATCTACCTCAATAAAGACAGTTGCGATCGTCTGAACGAATAAAGAGCTAGAAAGACTTCGATTAGCTCACTTTAACGTTGTCGTACTTTTACAGTTTGTATTTCAGAATGAAACGGTTAGAATTAAGCTTTGTCGTTTGATTTACTAAGTTTAAAATGCTAGTGTCAACTTGATTGCATGTTCCCTCTCTTGGTCTAGCTAGTTGCATTTATAATCTCAAATGTTCTTCATAACAATCAGGGCCGGCTCAACCGATTTAGAGGTCCACTGCAAACAAAAAGTCCGTGGCCCAACACCCTTCCCAATAGTCATATTATACCTTAAGAATTTTAAGATTCTGTAACCTATATATTAAGAATAAGAACACTTCCATCTAACAAATAAAATGATAAATCAACAAGAATGATGTTCTTGTTTGATAGAATGAAGATGGAAGATTTCACCATTAATTTATTTAGAGCTAAAAAAGAAAATAAGAGATATGTTTTTCTGTATAATTAAATAGAAAAGTTGGGGTTTCTAAGGGTTTGTTCATAAAATAACAAAAGGAAAAAAAATCAAACATATATGTTTCGTACTTAAAAATAGGTGTGTTGGGCTTGTACTTCAATGAAAGTAAATAACAATCATCACCTTAGCCAATGTCTCGAACCCTTAAACACTTCATTAACTAAGGGGCTGTTTGGTAGCCTCTGAATGGTCATTAAGAGGCTAACTCTTAATGGAACCATTAAGAATTTTACCAATGAGAAGGTAGAAGAATGTGACATGTGATAATTTACCATTCAGAGGTTACCTCTTAACCATTCAGACTTGAGGTTACCTCTTATTCATTCAGAGGTTTTAAACCATTAAGAGGTAACATCTGAATGGTCATTAAGAGGCTACCAAACAGCCCCTAAAAGACAAATGTACCACTAAGACACTTGATACCAGCATTTACCTGGCTTAATTTGAATTTAAATATACATATCACAAATTTTATTTTTAATTTGGAGGCCCAATTCAAGTGGTGGCCTAAAGCCCTCGCTTGGGTTTAATTACCCTTGGGCCGGCCCTGATAACAATATATTCAACAAAAAATACATAACACTTTTATGTCAATCAGTTTCCAATTAAGACGTCTTTATTTTGTATTGGTAGTTCACAAGAAACATCGATGATTCCACGTTATGGGTTTGACAGGTTACAGAATGGCAGGTTGACTGGTTGATCTGAAAATGAAAAATCTATTGTTAGTTTCAATGCTTAGTTAGTTATAACTCTAGCTCTCTTGTATTTTCTAGTAGGAATATGTGCTCTATCATGGAGCTTGTTATTTTATTTTTTATGTATACAAAACCAATGGAGGGGTATAGTGCCAGATAGACCTGACATTTCCCCATTGGCACGAGTAAATTACGATTTTACCGTTGTTTTTAATTACGATTTTGTTTTAATTTATGAAGAAATATTTGACGTAGCGCTCCGCAACACGGGCGGGACATTAACTAGTTTATAAACATATTTTAAAAATACTTCTTGGTAGGGGAACGTCTAAATGCCTACGAGGACCCATGTGACGTGCTAAAAGTGGTCAATTAAAAACTAATTAATTTAACCTAAACTAGATACGCTAATTTTTTAAATCTATAAACTAAGACTCTCTAAAACCTAGACCACACAACTGACAAGTGTACTAATCAATGCAGTGTAGCCTAAATAAGTCCGAGTATCGAACCCACGAGACTTTCTAATTACGTTTACTAGACTCGACTAACTTTTCTAAGACTGACTCAACTTATTTGTTTTTATATTTGTGGGGGGTTTCTAAATATCCTAAAATTACGAATTAATTAAATTAATTAACTAAGTTAACTAGACAAGAATTATGACTCGGGTTTACCTAGACTGGAATCCTGGATTGTGCTACTTATGTTTTATTAGGATATTTGTTACTATGGAACCGGGATCTTATTATGCTAAACCTATCGAGACACTGAGCAGGAGCCCGACCCTTCTCAGGAAGACACCTACGGAACTCTAAAGGCTGTTATGGACACCAGTTGGTCTAGACTACCTCACGGGTTATCTAAGTGGTTTATGAAAGTACCCTAATTCGATCTACTCCCTCACGGGTTATAAACCTAGGATAAACTTGGGTTCTCGACTTAACTTGGTAGACAACGGTCAATAGGGAAAGTAGTTCAGACTCCTCACGAAGACCCTAGGTAGCAATATACTGACTTAGACCTAACAATAACCTCGCACCTCACAGCTATTGAGATTAGTAGAACACTTAGACCTACTTAATTATCAGTTACCGCTTCTAAGGTATATTGGCCAATTAACCCAAAAGATCACAATATAAAATTATAATCTAGCATGAACCTATTATATGGAAGACATTCACCAAGAATCATACGAAGCAATAAACGACAATTAAATAAAACTAAGCATGCATACACATCGAACCGATAATCAAGTTGACTACTTTCATAAAGAATCCATAAATAATCAAACATCCATAATAAAAATTAAAACTTTATCAATCCATTCATCCTTGTCTAGGCAGTTTAAAGAATTTAGCCTGACATATTCATAATCAAATACAAAACAAGAGTATTATCAAGAAAACAAAACATGGTTTATAATCAAAAGTGAAGAACAAGTAAACCTGGAGGATTAAATCACGAGCCACGCGATCTGAGCACTTCCAACCTTCAACCGATGCTTCTTCTCCTTCGAAAACGCTCCAAAAGCTTTAGAATTTTCATCCACGTTGCTCCCAATTCGTCTAGGGTTGTCTGGGATTGATTAGGGTTAAGTATGGGGCTTAAATAGGGCTTAAATGTGAACTTTTATGGGCTGATCAGCAAACACGCTACGTCGCGCGAACAGTTATGGGTCCTCCGTCGCGTGACGCAACGGATCTGCGTACTGAGAATATGGTTTCGGCCATAACTTATTCGTTTCAACTCCGTTTTCTTCACGGGCTTCGCCTTCGGGTTCGTAATTCAATTATCTATATTCTCATCTTATCAAATATCCATTCTCATTCTAGGAGATTCCTTCAATAAGCCCAAACCTCCTCCAGTGTGCTCGTTTCTTCAACGTTTTAGCTCGTTTTCACTCCTGGGACCCTGCAAGGTCCACAAGACACCATAATACACAAAACCAATGATAAAATGACAGAAAACAACTCAAATATTATACAAACTATACATGGAAACATATGTAATTTGCATTACATTAACGGGCTCTTCTGTCTGCGCCACGCAAACATTGCCATCTACAAACTGCCGAAGACGTTTTATTAAAAAACGTATGCGCGAGTTCTACTTGGTAGAGACTTGGCCCAACCACATCTAAGATCTTCTAAAGTCTGCAGAAGGTTAAACACCACCGCCCACCACCGTCCCGCACCACCGTCCACCACCACCACCGCCCACCACCACTGTCGTACACCACCACCAATTTATTCTAGAAGTCTACATACGTTAAAAAACAAACAACCTTCTTCTTGCTGACTGCAGAGGTTTGGTTCACCTCTTCTTTTACAAATGTTTGTAGATCTGGTCCGCAGACTGCAGACATTTTATCTCTTAAAAAACAAACAACACCTTACTTTTTCACTTACTAATTAAACCACTACACATGGTCTAAAGAAACTAGCAAGTGGCTAGCCAAAAGGTAAACGTTACAATAAGCAAATACAAATTAATTCTGTTAGCTCTAAGTTTAATCCAATTAAACGAGTGCAACACGATCTTTTCTACTGTTTTCAAAGGAGAACATGTCATTTTTGAACTTGTTCCTACCTTCGAAATCCACCATAAAACCGCATATGCAAGGGCGCACACCAGTTTGTTATGGGTATTCTTCTCCAAGCTCTTCACCAAATTATCTATAACTACAAACACAAGATGGGGCAATAGTGCGAGGCAGCTGCCTGACACTTCCGCATTTGTCAAGCCAAAATTAAGATTTTGCCCCATTTAAATTTACTTTTGTTTTTTCCCCTCTTAGCCAAATTATGATTTTTCCCTCTGTTCAAATTTACAGTTTTGCCCCACTGGTTTTTTCGGGTAATAGTGCCAGGCAGCTGGCAGCTGCCTGTCACTTCCCCATTCGTCCAGCCAAATTGCGATTTTGCCTCGTTTAAATTTACAGTTTTGCCATTGGTTTTGTTTTTTCCTCCCAGCAAAATTACGATTTTGCCCTCCATTCAAATTTACAGTTTTGCCATTGTTTTTATTTTTTTTCTGACAAATTACGATTTTGCCCCAGTTTAAAATTATAGTCATGCGATCGTTTTAGTTTTTTTTTTTTTTTTACAAAACTATGATAGTGTTTTGTTTTAATTGTTTACTCGGTGTAATTTTTATTCATGTCAGGTGGTTGCTTAGCACACGCTCATTTGTCCTTGAACTGAATGGGTTTTACCTCACTGCACTGTCGTGCCTTTAGGCAAGTGGTCACGGGCTTCTGCCTTAGGTGAGGGTTTTCCCTAGTTCGATGACGAGTTTATCCCGATGTGGTGAATTTCTCCAGTAGTTCATTTGTAGGATTCGTTGGCCGTTCAAAAAATTTTTTTTACTCTAAACTTACTCTTACATCTACACTTTTCAGACCGATTTTTTTTAAACGATAAATTTAGATCACTAACGGACCACTAGAGTATCATCATGCCACAAGCGAAACTACCCGATCATATCCATCTCCACTAGGCAATAATGCCTATACACCAATTCAGGAGTAACCTCAATAAATTTGGGAAAACCCCATTGTGGGAATCGAACCCATAACCTAATGGTCCTAAGCCTTATCCCACCCACAAGATACTACTGGGCTATAATGCCATGGGTTATTTTAGACTGGTTAAGTTAGACACCTTCTAAATGTACACATAAACCAAAACTTTCGCCTAGCACACGACTTAAACTTTTAATCTCATAGGGAGAGACCCCTCTCTTTCCATGTTGATACTAATAAGCTACAAGACCTTTGCTATCTAAACTTATGTATACTATATGACTTAATCCTCATCTACATGAAGATCAACACCTTTTCAACATACCATAATACCACTAAGTTACAACCCTTTAGTTGATACGGAGTGGGCAGCAAGGGGGGTCGGCAAAGGCAGTTTGCCGCTCGGGAACACCGCCGCCAATTTCGCAACCCCCACCCCCTATCTGTCCCGGGAACGGGCAGCCGCGAACTCAGTGTTGGTGGTATCGGTGTTTATTAATTTGGCAGTTGAAATTATATCAGGACCGTAGTTAGGAAATATTTTATCAGAGTAAAACACCACATTTTATATAAATAAACACATTGGGATGAAACCCAAGTTTTCATTACAAATTGATTTGTAGGGATAAATCCCATTTTATTGAAATAAAACGCCTTCTTTATTTAGGTAACTTTTATAGCCACTTTTCCAAGCCTTCAGTGTTGTCAGTTGGCTTCTAATTGGCTTTAACATTGTGTTACCTGAAACGCGTTTTAAAAACATTTGTCAGTGGGAAATATTGGTGAGTGAATCCCAATTTAATCAAGAAATATTAATTTAATTTAAACAGTATTGAGAGCGATTACAATGTTTATATCTACCGAATTACTCATTCAGTATTGTCAATCCTGACTGGTGGGTCATATTACACATTGGCTAACTCTTCGTCCAATGGTAACGTGTTCCACATTTTGTATACAAAACCCCAATATACCGGCAGTAATCGTAGAATTACAAAGACTCAATCACTGCTAAATTGCATTGTAAAATAGTTAAGGTTTTGTAAAAACTGTTTACAAAAAGGAGATTACTCACATTGCTGTCTTAGGTTTTCTATAAGGATTTCCTGAGAATTATCTATAATTTACACAAACGCACATGTGTTAGTATAATAACCCATTTTAACATTAGTAATACCCTCCCCAAGACGGCATTCCAACAACTACGTCGGGCAGAACCACGACAGCCGTTACGGAACCCTAGATCAATCGGGCAGAGTATCTAATACGTATCCAGGGGTTATGATACTTACAACGGAGCAGAACTTCGTTATTTAGGGGGGGGGGGGGGTATTATACCCGAGTATAGCTTCTACTATTAAGAATTTGAGTGAGAAAGTCGAAATTTGAACGGCGTAAACTGAAGGCCCGAAGCCCTCTTATATAGGGCCTGATTTTGGGCTCTACGCGGCCCGCGTAAGGTGTAGCCGAGAGGCTACGCGGCCCGCGTCAAAGATGGTCAACGGTGTAGCTGATCCGGGTCATCGACTAGCCTTGCCACGATGATGACACGTGTCATCACCGGGTGTCACTGCGTTCTCGACCACTCGCGGCCCGCGTAAGGGTTGAGGGGTGGCTTACGCGCCCCGCCTCAAACCCAAAAATTGAATTTTTAATTATTTTTAATAATATTCAAGGTATTCGGGGTCCGTTTTCGCGTATGGGGTGTATTTTAGGACATATTGGGATATTTTAAAATATATTAGGGTGTCGGAAAAATATTCGGGAGAGTGTCGGTTTAATTTAGGGTTGTTACATCCTCCCCACCTTGTTTTAGAGCTCGTCCTCGAGATCTACTGGTACAGGTGTGGATATTTCCTTTGCATTTCTGATTCAAGCTCCCATGTGTACTCAGATCCTCTTTTGGAGTCCCACTTCACTTTGACCAGAACTAATCTCTTATGCTTGAGGTTCTTGACTTTCCTGTCTTCAATCTGTAGAGGTCTTTCTACAAACTTGAGTTGTTCATTTACCTCTATATCCTTAAGAGGTACTACTAGTGATTCATCAGCTAAACACTCTTTGAGATTAGATACATGAAATACATCATGTATTCCTGTCATTTCCTCTGGCAGTTGTAGCTGATAGGCTACAGGTTCTATTCTTCTAATAATCTCAAAAGGTCCAACATACCTGGGACTTAGCTTTCCTCGTTTGATGAATCTTACTACTCCTTTCCAAGGAGAGACTTTCAATAATACTTTGTCTCCTACATGAAATTCCAATGGTTTCCGTCTGTTGTCAGCATAGCTCTTTTGTTGATCGCGTGCTGTTTTTAGTCATTCCTTGACTTGAATGATCTTGTCGGTTGTTTCTTGTACTATCTCAGGTCCAGATAGTTGCTTTTCCCCAATTTCTGCCCAACAGACTGGGGTTCGGCACTTTCGTCCATAAAGTGCTTCGAATGGTGCAGCATTGATACTTGTGTGATAACTATTATTATAAGAAAATTCTATTAAAGGTAAGTGATCGTCCCAATTACCTCCGAAATCAATTACACAAGCTCTAAGCATGTCTTCCATTGTTTAAATTGTCCTTTCGCTTTGTCCGTCTGTTTGAGGATGATAAGCTATGCTTAGATTCAACTTGGTTCCCATTACTTTTTGGAAACTTAACAAAAAATGAGAGGTAAAATGGCTATCCCTATCAGAAATAATTGATAAAGGAATTCCATGTAATGAAACTATTTCATTTACATATAATTTAGCTAACTGTTCCATACTGAAAGTTTCCTTCATTGATAGGAAATGAGCTGACTTGGTTAGCCTATCTACAATCACCCAGATTGTATCATTACCTTTCCTTGTTTTGGGTAATTTAGTAACAAAATCCATTGTTATCAATTCCCATTTCCATACTGTCATTTCTAGCTGCTGCAACAAACCTGAGGGTTTCTTGTGTTCAGCTTTAACTTGTGAACAGGTTAAACATTTAGAAACATAGGCTGTTATATCCTTTTTCATTCCTATCCACCAAAAATTATTTCTTAAATCTTGATACATTTTATCATTTCCTGGATGCATCGTATACTTGGACTTATGGGCTTCTTCTAATATATGATGACGTAGGTTTCCTAATTTAGGTATCAACATTCTCTTCTTATGGAATCTCCAAATTCCATCTGTTCCTTGTTCTAATTTCTTAATCATTCCTTTTTACTTTTCAATATCATCATTGATTACTAATTCTTGTGCTTTTCTAATTTGCTCATTTAAATCTACTTGTAGATTTAATTTAAGAGAACGTATCCTTTTTGGCTTTTCATAATACTTTCGACTTAAAGCATCAACAACTACATTTGCCTTTCCTGCATGATACTGGATATCACAATCATAATCACTGAGCATTTCCATCCAGCGTCTTTGTCTCATATTCAACTCCTTTTGCCCGAAAAATACCTTAAACTCTTATGATCAGTGAATATGGTAAACTTACTACCATAAAGGTAATGTCTCCAAATCGTAAGAGCAAAAATTATGGCTCCTAATTCTAGATCATGAGTTGAATAATTCTCTTCATAATTCTTAAGTTGTCTAGATGCATAAGCTATAACCTTTTGGCGTTGCATTAATACACATCCATAACCTAACTTAGAAGCGTCACAACAGACTACCATGTCTTCAGTTCCTTCTGGTAACGCTAGTATGGGTGCATGGGTTAATCTTTGCTTAAGAATTCTAAATGCTTCTTCTTGTTTTGGTCCCCATTCAAACTTAATAGATTTACAAGTTAACTTAGTTAAGGGAATGGCAATTCTAGAAAAATCTCGAATAAACCTACTATAATAACCAGCCAATCCTAAGAAACTTCTAACCTCGGTTGGTGACTCAGGGGTTTTCCATTTGGTAATCACCTCGATTTTTGTGGGATCCACATGAATTCCTTCATGATTGACTAAGTGTCCAAGAAACTGTACCTGTTCTAACCAAAATTCGCACTTTGAAAATTTGGCATAAAGCTTTTCTTTTCTTAATAGACTTAAAAGCGAGTGCAAATGCTTTGCATGATCTTCCTTACTTTTAGAATAAATGAGAATATCATCAATAAAAACAATTATGAATTTATCCAAATATGGCTTACATATTCGGTTCATCATGTCCATAAATGCGGCTGGGGCATTGGTTAAACCAAATGGCATGACAGTAAATTCATAATGGCCATACCTGGTTCTAAATGCGGTCTTAAGAATATCCTACTCCTGTACCTTTAATTGATGATATCCTGACCTTAAATCGATTTTAGAGAAAAATCGAGCTCCTTGCAGTTGATCGAACAGATCATCGATCCTTGGTAATGGGTACCGATTCTTAATCGTGACTTTGTTCAATTCACGGTAGTCAATGCACATACGCATTGATCCGTCCTTCTTTTAGCGAATAAAATTGGTGCTCCCCACAGCGATGAGCTTGGTTGTATGAATCCTTTATCCAAAAATTCGTCTAATTGTTTTTTTAGTTCCTGCATTTCGGCGGGTGCCAAACGGTAAGGTGCTTTGGCAATTGGTGCTGTTCCTGGTAGCAGGTGAATTCTGAATTCAACTTCTCTGTCTGGCAGTAGTCCTGGTAATTCTTCTGGAAACACATCTGAAAATTGAGACACTACTAGAATGTCTTTTAGTTCTTTTCCTTTAGTGTTAGTGATTATAGAAATCAAATACACTATAGACCCTTTTCTTATATAGCTTGCAGTTTTCATCACTGAGATGAATTTCGTGGATCTAGATGGTTTATCTCCTTTAATTGTGATCTTTTCACCTTTTGGTGCATTTACTTGAATTGACTTTTGATCACATAAAATACTGGCTTTATTGGCTATTAACCAATCCATTCCTAAAACGACATCAAATCCTACCAGATTCATGGGATAAAGGTTTGCCATAAACTGTTGGTTTAAAAATTCTATCCTTGCTCCATGCAAGATTTCAGAAATCCTAACCGTTTCTCCATTTGCTGTCTCTACTAGACATTCTTGTGGTAGTTTAGTTAATGAATGATTTAGAAGTTTGCAAAATGAAGTATTAATAAAACTTTGGTTTCACCAGAGTCAAATAATACTTTAGCAAAAACATCATTAACTAAAAACGTACCGGCTATCACATCTGGAATCATCTTGGCTTCATCTGCAGTCAGAACGAATGCTCTAGCATTTTTAGTGTTCTTGTTATTTGTAGCTGGAGCTAATTTTGGACAGTTTGGCTTGATATAACCTTGTTCCCCACAGTTGTAGCATATCCTGTTGTTGGCTTTCCTCCTGCAGTCTTCTTCCTTGTGTCCTGATATTTTGCAGAAATTGCAATATATGGTGCATCTTCCAGAATGCTTACTTTTGCAATACTTGCAATAAGGTGCAGATGTGGAACCTACATTTTTCCCACAGTTGGAATTTCCAGATCGGAATTCCTGGGTAAGTCTTTGAGCTAGGTTTCTACTCTGATCTTCTTCTCTAGTACGGATTAATTCATCTGTCAAGGTGTTTGCTAATTCTACAGCTTCTTCTATAGTTTGAGATCTAGCTGCCTTGACTACATGTCTAATCTCCCCGATTAATCCCAAATGTAACGGGAGATTAATACTGGTTCAGGTGATGCAAGGGTTGGTACTATTCTAGCATATTCAAAGAATGTAGTAGTATAACCCTTACTATCTACCCCGGTCATTCTAAGGTTCAGAAACTTATTTGCTATCTGTTCCTTTTCATTGGGAGGGCAGAATTTCCTTTCTACCATATTTTTAAATTCTTCCCATTCCATGTTGTAAACCCTATCGCTTCCTCTTGATTGGAGGATAGTGTTCCACCATTCTAAGGCTGAGTTTTTAAATAAATTAGAAGCAAACATTATGTTATCTTCTTCAGTACACTTGCTTATTTTTAAAACAGCCTCAGTCTTTTCTATTCAGCGCAAAGTTGCAATGGGTCCTTCATTGCCCAAGAATTCTATTGGTTTGCAGGACTAGAATTCTTTATAAGAACAACCATAAGGCATGGTTCTTCTTCTTTTGGGAATGGGCACTTGAAATACGGGTCCATTGTTTACGCTGTGTTCTGGTTCAGTTGGTCGCTTACTGTTGTGCTTACTTTTATTATTCGCTTCCTGAACCGTTTGAATAATAAATGGCATTGCATCTATAATTCCTTGTGCCACTATGTGTTGAATGGCACTATTATCCACTTGGTTTCCATTGTTATTGTTGTTCGGATTCTCATTATTCAGATTATCGTTATTCGGGTGGTTATCACTCTGGTTTTCCTGGTTCACTTCGTTGTCCATCTGAATTTTAAACATTTACCACGTATTAATAATCACAAAATAATATTTAATATAGTCAATCACATGACACGCACTTTGGTCAAAAGCGTCGATCATTGCGACTTTACTCTATTCACATAATATGCGTCTATTACACACCAGTACTGAAATTAAAATTACAATACCGGCTGAAATTTAAAGTTACACTACTAATAATAGGCATCCGTAGGGTTTTTTTTTCATACACATACATACATATTATATTATTTTATTATTATTATTATTACTACCGTCTCCACCATCACATTCATGGATATGGATTCATCCAGAAATCCATATTGCGCTCGTCTTACTTCCAGACGAGTCGCTCTCCCACATGTCTCATTCTTTCACTACTCTCTAAAATTTCCTCACCAAATGTCCTAAGTTCTTGTACATTGTCTGCACTCATTGGGGATGCAGGTTCTAGGACTGGGTTCGGAAATTGGGGTGCGGATTCCTGGTACGGAGGTATAGGGGCCTGGTATGGGTAAGGATTTTCTAACATCTCCCTAATGTATACATCATTGTCGTAATAGGGATCTAGAGGATCTAACCCTGGGTAGGATCCTAGGTTCAGCATGGGCATGTCTTCGTGTATCGGGTAACGTTGCACATAGTCCCTATTGTCATCCCACCATGGGTCGTAATTTGGGTCTAAGGGATTTGGTACTGGTACCCTAGGTATTTCCTCCGGGTTAAAATCATGCATTTCTACTTGATTTTCAGGGTTTTCTATCTCCATCGGTTGGTCAGGAATTGGTGATTGTGGTTGGGGTGCTATCATTTGTTCCAGGTTAGGGTCAGCTTCAGTGGTTGCTAGGATGTGGATGTTGGCTATACCCTTATTAATCATTTCCTGGGCATAGGCATCAGTTTCTCTTTTGATTGCTGCTAGTGCTCTCTGGTCTTGTAACTTTTTCATACGTTTCCTATGCTCATGTGCCCCTCGACTGAACCATCCTCTCTTTTTCTGAGGGAATGGTTCTTCGGACTGAGCCTTAAATACGAATATTCATTCTTCAGTATCAGCAGAGTACCCTGAGAGGGCAGGCTGAGAAGAGGCACCTTCGCTTCTAGGCGAACCAGACAATTGACGGTACGCGTCAGATGGTCCTTGGTCGCTCATATGTAAACTAACAAATAGTCAAATAACACATAACAATAATATACAATTATACACATATTCCCGTAATTTATTTCCTAACAATTTAAATTTTGGTGTCAGCAAAACACTTATGTGGCTGAATCAGTGGCTTAGCTCTGATAACACCTTCTTTCGTAACCCCCGCCCCTATCTGTCCCGGGAACGGGCGGCCACGAACTCAGTGTTGGTGGTATCGGTGTTTATTAATTTGGTAGCAGAAATTACATCAGGACCGTAGTTGGGAAATATTTTATCAGAGTAAAACACCACATTTTATATAAATAAACACATTGGAATGAAACCCAAGTTTTCATTACAAACTGATTTGTATGGATAAATCTCATTTTATTGAAATAAAACGCCTTCTTTATTTAGGTAACTTTTATAGCCACTTTTCCAAGCCTTCAGTGTTGTCAGCTGGCTTCTAATTAGCTTTCACATTGTGTTACCTAAAACGTGTTTTAAAAACATTTGTCAGTGGAAAATACTGGTGAGTGAATCCCAGTTTAATCAAGAAATATTAATTTAATTTAAACAGTATTGAGAGCGATTACAATGTTTATATCTACCGAATTACTCATTCAGTACTGTCAATCCTGACTGGTGGGTCATATTACACATTGGCTAACTCTTCGTCCAATGGTAACGTGTTCCACATTTTGTATACAAAACCCCAACATACCGGCAATAATTGTAGAATTACAAAGACTCAATCACTGCTAAATTGCATTGTAAAATAGTTAAGGTTTTGTAAAAACTGTTTACAAAAAGGAGATTACTCACATTGCAGTCTTAGGTTTTCTGTAAGGATTTCCTGAGAATTATCTATAATTTACACAAACGCACACGCGTTAGTATAATAACCCATTTTAACATTAGTAATACCCTCCCCGAGAGGGCATTCCAACGACTACGTCGGGCAGAACCACGACAGCCGTTACGGAACCCTAAATCAATCGTGCAGAGTATCTAATACGTATCCAGGGGTTATGATACTTACAACGGAGGGGGTATTATACCCGAGTATAGCTTCTACTATTAAGAATTTGAGTGAGAAAGTCGAAATTTGAATGACGTAAACTGAAGGCCCGAAGCCCTCTTATATAAGGCCTGATTTTGGGCTCTACGCGGCCCGCGTAAGGTGTAGCCGAGAGGCTACGCGACCAGCATCAAAGATGGTCAACGGTGTAGCTGATCCGGGTCATCGACTAGCCTTGCCACGATGATGACACGTGTCATCACCGGGTGTCACTGCGTTCTCGACCGCTCGCGGCCCGCGTAAGGGTTGAGGGGTGGCTTACGTACCCCGCCTCAAACCCAAAAATTGAATTTTTAATTATTTTTAATAATATTCAAGGTATTCGGGGTCCGTTTTCGCGTATGGGTGTATTTTAGAACATATTGGGATATTTTAAAACATATTAGGGTGTCGGAAAAATATTCGGGAGAGTGTCGGTTTAATTTAGGGTTGTTATTGCCTACCCCCCTTTGCGACGTGGTGAAGTTCTCGATCGGTCACAGGTTGCCGAACGGTGAAGGGAGGGAAGGTGTGTGTGGTGGGGTCCATGCCATCTCAACCAATCTCTCTTTTTCCTTTTTTTTAAATAGTTTACCAATTCATGAAGTGTCTAACCATTGGCAACACTTTTGAGCATAGTTTAAACACTTTTCATTTAATGAAATGGCACACTCTCATTGGTTGATTTTGAAGTTTACCACTTTCAAGTGTCTAACCACTCCCTACACCCTTATGTCTCATATTCTCATGACTATACACCAGTATTCATTTTAACTTAGCAATAAAGTTACATGAATACTTGATTTTCTCTAAATAATTTCAATTTTTATTAAAAATAAATACACATTTTTTTAGTAGTAAAAACAATTTAACCTGCAAAACAATGGCCGGCTGTAATTTCTCATATTACAAAGTGAAATTGGCTCATCTATGGTTTGATATGCATACTTAACTATAAATACCAACTACAAGAACTCATATAATTAAAGTAACTCACAATCATCACCTTTCTTGACCAAGAGATCATGGCCATGATTATGAAGGCTTCCAAGTTTGTGAAAATGGTCACCATACTTTCACTTTGCCTCATGCTCATCGTATTGGCAGAAAGCAGAACCACCCTACTTGGTAAGTCGTCAAAAAACAAATGAAAACTTATTCTTCTTATTTACATTTGACACAACATTTATTATTTTGTATATCATCAATGGATTCGTGAATATGTAGATGGCTTCCACAACGCAAATTCAGTTGTTGTTTGTGACCAAGTTATCGGTGTGGAATCTGGTGACGATTGCACGAGCATTAGCCAGTCGTTTAAGATGAGTTTGAAGTCTTTTTTGGAGATCAACCCCAACATCAACTGTGAAGCCATCTTTGTTGGTCAATGGGTGTGTATCGATGGAAGCTTGACTAATTGATCTACCTCAGTAAAGACAGTTGTGATCGTCTGAACCAATAAAGAGCCAGAAAGACTTCGATTAGCTCAGTTTAACGTTGTCATACTTTTACAGTTTGTATTTCAGAATTAAGCTTTGTCGTTTGATTTACTAAGTTTAAAATGCTAGTTTCAACTTGATTGCATGTTCCCTCTCTTGGTCTAGCTAGTTGCATTTATAATCTCAAATCTTCTTCATAACAATATATTCAACAAAAAATACATAACACTTTTATGTCAATCAGTTTCAAATTAAGACGTCTTTATTTTGTATTGGTGTAGTTCACAGGATTTCTCATGTAATGCTTTCTGTCCTTGTTTTCTCTCTGGTCCTCAAAGCCAAAGGAAACATCGATGATTCCACGTTATGGGTTTGACAGGTTTCAGAATGGCAGGTTGACTGGTTGATCTGAAAATGAAAAATCTATCGTTAGTTTCAATGTTTAGTTAAGGGAAAATGCCACAGAAATGTAATCAAGTTTGTCAAATGTCAGGGGCGGATCTAGCATATAGTAAGAGGTGGCGTCCGCTACGGCTTGGCGTTACGGCGGTAGTGTAAAATTAGTGTAAATTTTGAAAAAATTTGACGTTTTTTCGATTTCGTTACCGCTTATTTCTAAAACGTTACGGCTTGGCGCGAATCCTAGATCCGCCACTGTCAAATGTTTCAATTAAGTCATCCAAACTTTTTTTGTCTATACAAAATAACTAAACTTTATTTTTGTGTTTTAATGGTGAATCAGGTTACCATTTGAATTTTTTTTATTTGTTATTTTGTTTTAATGCTTATGTGGATAATATTCAAAGTAATAAGAAAGTAGATAAAAAAAATCAATGGAAAAAATGTTCTTCTTCACGGTTGTAGACTGTCATCGTTTCCCAAAACCCCACCCCCAATGCATAAACAATTAAACACCACAACCCTACTGCTTCAAATCGCCAACGACCAACCATAAACCCTCACAACGTTGCCGATTCGTTGCTGGTGTAGTTTCCGGCGAATACAATGGTCGGAGTGGTGTTATGAGCCCGGTCGGAATGGCGTTAAAAGTCCAGATCTGGCTGTTTCATGGAGGTTGCAGTCTTCTGTCATGTTTTATTGGGATGTTTTGCTAAATTCTAAGGAAATGAATTTGAATGTTTAATGAATCTGGGTTTGTGGATTTGTTGAATGAACATTGGGTTCAATAAATAAAAATTGGTTCTTACTTTCTACTTTCTAGTACAGAAGAACAACGAAATAGGTTTGGAGTTTTTGATGAATTAAAATAAAGAAATAGGTTTTATTAAAAATATGTGATTTTCTAATTTAATCTTTTAAAAAATGAAAAAGCCATGTCACTATTTTTGTAATCCATGTACGCATTAAAAACTAAAAAAAAGTATTACCTGACAAGATTAGAACAAAATATGAAACTTGAGTTACTTTAAAGAGACAAAAAAGAGTTTGAGCGACTTTATTGGAACATATAGAAAACTTGGTTATTATCTTATAAAGTTACCCCTTTAGTTAATTATAGTTCTAGCACTCTTGTATTTTCTAGTATGAATATGTGCTCTATATTTCTGTTGGAGCTTAATTCTCAAATCCTCTTCATAATAATATATTCAACAAAAAATACATAACACTTTTATGTCAATGAGTTTCAAGTTTTCATTTTTTTTTTCAAACCTATGGTAGTGTTTTGTTTTAATTAGTTAACTCGACGTAATTTTTATTTGCTAGAGCTCACTCATTGGTCATGACAAATTCTAGTTTTTTTCTAGCAAAATGATAATGTTTTGTTTTAATTTGTGAAAAAATATTTGACGTAACACATTGCAACGCGGACGGGACATTAACTAGTTTATAAACATATTTTAAAAATACTTCTTGGCAGGGGAATGTCTAAATGCCTAATGGTGGCATATACACCATTTTTTTGTTTTTTTGTTTTTTCAACACGTGGATGAAATGTTTAGACATTTTTCATAATTTAATGACGTCATCCATATTCATAACCCCCCATAACCTCTTTTATGGAGTTATACAATAAATGACAAAAAGTGAAATGTAGGGGGTTATTGTGGGTTATATGACATGGGTGTGTAGTGGATGAAGCCTTATAACCCCCTACCAATCATTAGTCAATTATTGTTTTTAGAATTTTTATTTAATCTCTAAATTTATAAAATAAAAAAAAAACAAATAACATTTCATTATATTAAAAAAACATTGCAATAAAATCTAAAAAAACACTTTAAAACTCAAAGTCCATATTTTTTTCGATAATCGCCTTATGTTTTAGAGCCATTTACAACGCCTTTTCGGTTAGTTGGTCGTGCGACTTCGAGTAAAACTCAAAGTCTCTCTCAAATTGTCTATCCCTCCTAAGCTCGACCGCTACCCGATTCTCTTGCATACGTTGAGCCCTGAGGTCGAGTATGTCTTGAGGGTGTGGTTCATCTAGGAAAACGCTTGACTCAAATCGGATCCCCCCGACGATGACTCAGGTCTCCTCGATTTTGCATCGCTTCTTCTGTCGGGTGGTCGTGGTAGCTCCGTCTGCTCATCTGCCCTTTCCTACCCTGTAAATAATGGATTAACATCGTTTAAGTCGATGTTTCAAGCGTCAGACGTTGGCATTTTGGGTTCAATCGACTCGGGGGTTTTTGACTTCGTTGTCGGCCTTCTATTTCCCGACCTAACGGAAGAAGTTCCTACCATCATAGGGATGTTGCCACATTTAGAGCTATTACGAAGAAGCTTCCAAACCCTCATGTATGGGAAATTCTCTCGTCCCACTTGATATTCTATTAAAGCCGACTACATTATATCCTCGTCACTCTCGTCGTTTTTCCAACCGTTTTCTTAACGTTCATAAATCGATTGAAATCTTGTGCATTTGTTATTGATATTGGCCCACTTGTTCAAAAAAGAGTAAACTAAGTTTTATTTTTGTTGCTAAAAAAAGATAAAAAAAAAATAAGTACAATTTTTAACAAACAAATTATATGTATAAAATAAAAAATAAAAATTTCTATAAAAATATTACAGATATCGGAATCCTCCGATACGTCGACCCAAGCTCGGGCAAACGCGTACACCTCTTCATCATCCCACGGTTGCATGGTTTTTTTCGCTCGGAGATCGGTTGTTTCTTTCTTTTTATGTGACACCCATTTGTTCCGTTTATAATATCTTTTATAGAGATAAACCCTAGTTGCTGAAAATATAAACTTCTTCTTTTATTTAGGTAACTTTTATAGCCAATTTATTTAAGCCTTCAGTGCTCCGTATCTGGCTTTATATCTTCACATCAAGTTACTTGAAACACGTTTTAAAAATATTTTATCATCAAAAATATACTGGCGAGTACATTCCATTTATGAAAAGACACATTGTTATTTTATAGCATCAAGAGTTTTTACATTTGTTTATATCTACCAAATTCTCAACAAAGTATTGCTACAGGGGCACCATTGTCCCCCGCGCTTGCGGTCATGCTAATATTGGCCAACCCTTTGTCCAATATTAACGAGTGTCAAGTAATGTATACAAAACCCCTCATACTAATGATAATTGTAGAATTACAAAAACTTAATCACTGTAAATACAACTGATAAACATTTAGGGTTTTGTAAAACATTTGAAATAATGGCTCAGAAACTGTGAGAAAACGAGAATGACTCACATTGCAAATTTAGGTATTTTTTTTTGGCTTCCTGATGATATTATATTCTTAAGTGCCTGTTAAAAATATACAATGCATGCGCGTTAGTATAATAACCCAAATTCAACTTATCAATACATCTGAGACGGAACCTCAACTTAGTTTACAAAGCATAGCCCTGAACAGGCAGCGCTTTGGCATCAGTTGTTGGATTCCAGATCAATCAGACAGGGTATCGAATTAGTGATCAGGGGGTTAAAATACTTACAACAGGGCAGAGTTTCGTGTTATAGGGGGTATTTTAACTGATATTTTCGTGTGAAAGCATAGAGAGAAAGAATGTTTTGAACGAGGATTGAAATGCAGACTGAACGTCCAATTTATACAAGTTTCGGGGGTCTCTCGCGCCCCGCGACCCCCTCCCCTTGATTCTTTCCCGCCCCGCGAGGGCACCCTAGCTACGGCTAGGGTTGCTGGGTGGCCCCATAGGTTTGACACAATAGGTGACACGTGTCATCCTGGGTGTTCGGCAACAAAAGGTCCGTCGCGCCCCACGACCGGCCCTTTCAAACCTGTCGCGGCCCGTGACAGGTGTAATTTTCTTGATTTTTCATTTTTTTCCAAAAATTAACGTTATGCGGGTCTGGTTTCGTACATATGGAGTATTTTAGGGCGTTTTCGAGGGTTCTTATAACCACTGCCACCGCACCCTAACCCCGACACTGGCTTCATCACTCCAAACGGCTGTCGACGAACGATCTGCAAAATCGTATCGCCGCCCCTATGGTTTACGGCGTTTTAAGGCCTTAAAAAGCGGTGGTGGCTTTAGGTGGTTCCGGGTAAAAAGGGGCCAGATGTGGTGGTTTTGGCCGGCTGGAACCCTAGATCTGCTTAATGTTCAAGCCAGATAGCGGCGACAAGGGTTAAGACCAGATTTGGTTGTGGGTGTTTACGATTTTGCAGGTGGTGGCGATACGATTTTGCAGATGGTTGTGATGGGATTGAAGGTTTGAGTAAGAAAAGGAGAAAGAGTGTGGTGATGGCAGATGTGGTGCTTTTGGCCGGCTGGAACCCTAGATCTTCTTAAGGTTCAAGCCAGGTGGCGGCTGCAAGGGTTAAGACAGGTTTGGTTGTCGGTGGTTACAATTTTGCAGGTGGTGGCGGTATGATTTTGAAGGTGGCAGTTGTCACACCCCTTTCTATGGTGGAAGCACGAGGTGTGATCATGAAAGGTTCTCATTGCATACGAATGGTAAACATACTACATGCTCGTAAAAATAACTCCAAATGCCAATAACATTACGTAATTGAAAACATAGGTTGAGTGTTTACATCACAAGACAGCATAAGACATTGTCTGAAAAGTTTACAACATTATTCAAAGATACACATAAACAACATCCGGAGCAAGAGTATGACCGCTCGCACATCCACTTTAGTTACCTGAAATACATGTGAGTTTTTTGGAAAATCGTCAACGTAATGTTGGTGTGAATTCATGCAGTTTTTGTATTGAACGTTTGTATACTTTGTATGAAAACATGGTATGTAATTTGTATGTATCAAGTATTTCTGTAAATATAAGGAAATCGAGATCGCTAATGGTTTGCAAGGCCATTAACATGTGACACGACATAGGAAGCATCCAAACCTTAGGCATTTTTCTAGTAGTCGATTCACGACTGAGACACAAAAGCACTACTTGGTACTAGTTATCACCAAGAGTGTGGCTGCCCGAAAACCCATTAGATCTAACCTTTTGTTTTGCGGTCTTAGTATGTACACGATTAATGATGCTTCTGGTACCCTATTCGTGACATGATCTAAAGTATCATTCCTTTGTTTTTGTATCCATCATACCATAACACATGTATGTTCCCCAAGTTTAAAAAGTATGTAAAAGTTTAAAAGTGGGGACATGAACTCACAACTTTGCGTTTCTTGCGCCGTAAACTTCACCGGGTTTGCTTATATAGCGTCGTGACCTATACGTGTTTTATTAACGTTAGTCACTAGAATTGTATCGCACAAGTACAAGTCACCATCTTTTATGAATTTGTTCTTTGTTGTTAAAAATAACTTATATTTTTAACTATAACTCGTGCTTATATTATTTTCTCAGAAATAAATATAAGTGTCTTGTATTTTTCACCCGAGTTATATATTTTCATAAATATATGTTCTTGTATTTGTCTAAGCATGTTGTATGTGTATTTTGTATTTCTACTCCTTGGGAGTATTTAGTGTATTTTCAAGTCCTAGTACACTATTACATATGATACATACTACATACACTTAACACAAAATTTGGTGATCAATAAATATACATATTTTCCTCAAAAATATACATACTTAATATCAATTTTTATTTTGAAGAAATCATCATTTCTTAACTTGAAGTTTACATAAAGATTAGGGAAACCTTGGTAAATATTTTTAGGTGAATTTTTAGGGAATAAGTTTCACCAAAACTTATATTTTTCTAAGTGTCAAAATTTTATAGAAATTTTGACATAGTTTCCCCTAAAAATGGAGGTTTCCCATGTTTTCAAAACATGTGTTTATTTTCTTTTAAAATCATCACAAACAATCATCAACTCATTCAATACTTACCGAGTGTCAAAATCAAGTAGATTACACTACATCATGAACTTGAAGTTTTTGTAAAATCTTGTAGTAACTTATCATGTTATTTAGTAGGTTTAGTTACCCGTAAAACATGATTATTTATTTGTAAATCACTTTATTAAAAGATTTAGTCATTTACAACTTGTAAGATGATTTTTCTAAAAATATTTCTTTTGTGTTTTTCTTGTTACAATCATGTTCCTAGTCTTGTTTAATCACTAAAAAAATATGATTAGTTTATTTAGAAACCATGACTTTGTAAATCTTATAAATAAACTTGGTTTCTTGAGAATATTATTTTTATAAATAAACTTGGTTTCGAAAAGTGAAGCTGAACACGCACACCACTTACAAGAAGTGTTAGAGACACTTGGACGAGAAAGGCTGTATGCGAAATTCTCTAAGTGTGCCTTTTGGTTACGAGAGGTACAATTTCTTGGCCACGTCATAAGTGCCGACGGAGTATTGATGGATCCGTCCAAGATCGAGGCTGTGTCAAAATGGAATCCTCCGAAGAACCCTTCGGAAATTAGAAGCTTTTTGGGGCTTGCGGGATACTATAGGAGATTCATTCAAGATTTCTCCAAGATTGCGTCACCGCTAACAAAGCTAACCCAAAAGAAAGAAAAGTTCATTTGGGGTGTCGATCAAGAAAGAGCGTTTCAAATGCTAAAAGAGAAGTTAACACAAGCTCCGGTACTGACATTGCCGGACGGAGTTGAAGACATGGTGGTTTATTCGGATGCTTCGCTATTGGGGCTAGGATGCGTTTTGATGCAACGGGGCAAAGTTATAGCTTATGCCTCAAGGCAATTGAAGATACACGAGAAGAAATATCCCACGCACGATCTAGAGTTAGCTGCGGTGGTATTTGCATTAAAAATATGGAGGCACTACTTGTATGGGGTAAAGTGCACCATATTCACCGACCACAAGAGCTTGAAATACTTCTTCGATCAGAAGGAGTTAAATATGCGACAAAGACGATGGCTAGAAACGGTGAAAGATTTTGATTGTGAAATACACTACCACCCTGGAAAGGCAAATGTGGTGGCGGGTGCTCTGAGCAGGAAAGCGGACTATGACCCAATACGTGTAAGATCGATGCAGCTCGTGGTGACCTCGGGTATACTTGAACGTATTCGAGAGGCGCAATTAGAAGCAGTGAAAGAGGAGAATTGGAAGAAAGAAAGAATAATCGGTCAGTTAAAGGATTTGTCAGATGGGAATAACGGGTTGAAGATTCGATTCGATAGGATATGGGTTCCAAATACTTGTGGAGTGAAGGCGCTTCTACTTGATGAAGCTCATAAATCCTGATATTCAATTCATCCGGGAGTGACCAAAATGTACAATGATTTAAAACAAAACTATTGGTGGCCCGGGATGAAAAGAGATGCGGTGAAGAACGTAGAAAAATGCTTGACATGTTTACAAGTCAAGGCGGAGCACCAAAAACCATACGGTAGACTTCAACCGTTGGAAATTCCGGTTTGGAAATGGGAACAAATCACCATGGATTTGTTGACCAAATTGCCCAAAACTAACCGCGGGTTTGATGCTATATGAGTAGTTGTAGATAGACTGACAAAAAGCGCTCACTTCATTCCAATTCGTGAGACTTATACATCCGAAAAGATGTCGGAGGTGTACACTAATGAAATCATAGCACAGCATGGGGTACCGATATCCATTGTGTCAGACAGAGATACTCGGTTTACTTCGAATTTTTGGCGTGAATTTCAAGAACAAATGGGAACTAAATTGTTCATTAGCACTGCTTACCATCCACAAACGGATGGGCAGAGTGAAAGAACAATACAAACGTTGGGAGATATGCTACGGGCTTGCATTATTGACTTCGGGGGTAGTTGGGATGTCTATCTACCCTTGGTCGAATTTTCATACAACAATAGCTATCACGCGAGCATTAAGATGGCTCCGTATGAACTGTTATATGGAAGAAAATGTCAAACTCCGGTATGTTGGGGAGAAGTGGGCCCACGAGGGCTAGCACCTAATGATATAATCCAAACTACGAACGAGAAAATCGACATGGTTCGGGCACACTTGAAAGCGGCTCAAGACAGGAAAAAGGCGTATGCGGATAAAAGGAATAGGCCAATTGAATTTCAAGTTGGCGACATGGTTATGCTAAAAGTTTCTCCATGGAAGGGCATTATTAGATTCAGAAAAAGGGGGAAACTAAGCCCGAGATTTATTGGGCCATTCAGGATCACTGAACGGGTTGGTAAAGTAGCTTATCCTCTCGAATTACCCGAGGAGTTGAGTGGGATTCATAGCACACTCCACGTGTCACATCTCCGAAAATGTTTGGTTGACGAAACTGCTCGTATCCACTACGATGATATCGAGGTGGATAACAGCCTCAACTATGCAGTAAAACCAATTGCGATTTTAGATCGTAAAGAGAAAAGTTTGAGGAACAAGGTGATTAATCAAGTCAAGGTCAAATGGGAGCATAGGAAAGGTTCGGACACTACGTGGGAGTTCGAAGAGGAGATGCGACGTCTCCACCCAACATTATTTGGTACGTACTTCGGTTTCGGGGACGAAACCCTTTTTAAGGGGGGTGGACTTGTAACACCCCGAAAATATAAACCTTTATATTAGAGTTGTAAAGTATAAATAAACGAGAATTTACTAACTAGGAATTTTAACCTAGTTAGTTACAAGTCTAGAAATAGCTTATAATAGGGTTAAAAGCAACTAATCTATAAGTTGAACAAAGTGGAAGGGCCTAAGTTGTAAGAATTAAACTATCTTATTAATTTTGAATAAAAATCAAAACCAAACACCCATTAAGGATGTCTGGTCGATTAGAACAAGCAGGGGGCGACACCCCCACTCTCAAACCCTAAAATTCTACTTAAACTCTCAAATTGGAGGTGCAAATCTGGTCCAAACGAAAATCCGAGCTTAGAATCGTGATCCTCATCGCAAGAGGATTACAAGGTATGTAAAATTTAATGAAAACTCTTAACTCGAAATTCTCATGATTTTGGAAAATCTGAAATTAGATGTTGCATGTGTGTTATTTGGTTAGATTAGGGATGCTATAGTGTCTAGAAGTGAAACCTAGACAACTACATGTGAAATCATATCCAAATTCAGGAAATTCCATGAACACCTTGAAGGTGGGTTGTGGGTTTTACAAGATGAAGATGAACACTAGGGTTTAGAATGATCATTCTAGTGTAATTCGATCATAGAAAGTGATTTCAGAAAAGTATGATGTTTAAATACTATATGAAGGCTTTATTGATGTTAAGTTAGCTAATTAGCAAGCTATGAACTTGAATATGAAAGATATAAAAATTATGCCCTTATAGTGTTTGTTGAAATGCCTCAAAGAAGGGTTGAAACTGAATTGTTAAGTTAAAACGCATAATTATGATGTATGACAAAATGTGCGTTATGTATGTGAAACAAAGAGTTCTAAACATATGGTGATTGAACTCTATAGGAAAGGAAGCCGGGGCATCTAGTGGGCAAACCGGTGTGGACGCACGTTTGAAGGGCTTGCTTTAAAGGTATGTAACTTGATTAGTTACAATTGAGTAATTTTTTATATGTAGTATATATGTATTGATTTGTGAATAAAAGTTGAGTTGGAATTAAGCGATAATGTTCGCTAGTTCGAATAATAGGCCAAGAAATTTGGTTAGACCTTATTGGTAGTCATCAAAATGGAGGATTCCTTAGATGAGCTAAACGGGTCAAATAACCAAATAAGGCACGGAAAAGCTTTGTAGTTTGGTTACTCGGTCTTCGTTAACATTGAAAAGAAGATCTATTGAAATATGAAAAATCAGTATGTTTGTTGGTTAGAATAAGAAATCCGAGAAATGGGTTTGGGCAAAACAAGCAAAAAGGCAAAACATAATAGTGCAGAGACTACCGTAAGTTACGATATCACCGTAACTTACGGTAGACATCAGATGGGTTACGGTGGATGTCTACTGGTTTACGGTAGACCATAAGTATCAAATGTCTACCGTAACTTACGGCAGATACCGTAAGTTACGGTAGAGAGCTGAGACGTCTGTTGATGTTAGCATATAATAGTTAAATCGAATCCGTTTTTAAACGTAGTTTCGATTACGTATTTCCTTCAAGTACTTCAACACTAATGTTTAATGTAAACATTTCAGTTTTAGGTATTCAAGGATCACGGATGACGGTCAAGCCAACTTTTGAAGAACCGAACACTACTTACAAGCTTCCGCAATGTTTAAAATCTTTACTAGACTTGTTTTATGGGTTGTACATGATTGTTAAATAACTTTTGAAATGTTTTAATTTAGTCGTGTTTGACTAAAGTCTATGTTACTCATGAACTTCTTGTATGAGTTCTATGTTAGTTAAGCATGTTTTATTTTCAATGGTATAATCTATTATTAAAATCAAGTAAAAATTAGACGGGTGTAACAAGTTGGTAATCAGAGCTTAAGGTTGTCAACAAAGTGTTCGGTTCAAGCTTGATCGATCGTCCGGTAAGAATTAACTTATTATGTTAATAAATTATGTCTTATGTAAGGAATGAGAAACGAATTGATATGCATGGGAAGAGCGTGTTAACACACTCAAACCCGGAAAGTGCATTAAATGTGAACGGTTAAAGCAAGTTAGGAACTTGGCTAAACTGAAACAAACGAAGCAATGTCATGAATGAAATGTTTAACGTTTGATGTAAACATTTCAGTTTCAAGATGTCCGATGGGAATGACGATAAGCAGGTGCAAACAAGCACTGAACAAATGAAAGAGATAATTGCCGAAGAGGTAGGGAAGGCAATTGAAGGAAGTCTATCCGGGTTTATAGACAAAATTCAAGGCACGGTGTTGTCGCTTGTAGAAGAGCGAGTTAAAAGGTTGGAGGATATTGTCAACCTTATGAAGGAGAAAACGGGAGAACGCAAAGGGTGTTCGTACAAGGAATTCATGGCGTGCAAACCGCCAATCTATAACGGGGAAGTTGACCCGATAATTTGCCAAAGATGGTTGGGCGATATTGAAGGGGTGTTTGAAAGGACCCATTGCGACGAAAGCGATTTCGTTGCCTATGGAACAGGTCAGTTAAGAGGACAAGCCAAGGATTGGTGGGATAACAAAAAGAATGAAATATCCGAAGCGGCAAGGGCCATGACATGGGAAGAGTTTAAGACACCATTTCTTAAACATCATAGTCCCAAAGCGGTCATTAACAAAATCAAGGAAGAGTTCATGCAACTTAGGCACAAGGGTGAAACCATAGACAAGATCACGGCAATGTTTATGGATAAAATGAAGTTTAGTAGTGAATTGGTGACGAACGAAGAACAGAAAATATACTACTACTACAATATGTTGAGCGCTGAATATAGGGAGTTTATGACTCCTTCAAAATACGAGACCCTTACCGAAATCATTAACGTTGCTCGGGAACGGGAAATCGAGTTGAAGAAGCAAGTCGAAAGAGGTGAGTGAAGGGCACATGATGTGAATCCAAGCCCTACAAAGAAAGCCCGAACTGGAGAATCGGGAAAGAAGGTGGATACTAAAGGTGGGTCGTCGAGTTGTAAAGTGTGCGGGAAGGGACACAAGGGGGAATGTCGGTTCAAAGACAAGCCATGCCCCATATGTAATAAGACAGGACACACGGCCTCGCTATGCCCGGGAAAAGTCTCAGTTTGCTACAATTGCTATCAACCCGGCCATAAAAAGTCCGAATGCCCAGATTTAGTTGGAAAGAGAGACGCTAAGGAGTCTCCAGCAGAAGCCCCCAAAGCAAAGGCTAGGTCCTTCCAACTTACCGCAACTGAAGCGAAAGCAGAACCCGATGTGGTTTCAGGTATATTCACAATAAATTCAATTCCAGCACGTGTATTGTTTGATACGGGTGCGAATAAATCCTTCATTTCGCATGGATTTATTCGACATACTTCATTTGTATTGACGAAATTACCTGTGCCCTTAAAAGTTGAAATAGGGGACAACAAAAGTTTTATAGTTTGTGATGTTTGTCGAGGCTGCAAATTAAGCATCGACGATGAGGAATACTTGATAGACCTAATCCCGATGTCAATGGGGGAATTCCAAGTAGTCGTTGCGATGGATTGGCTAGCCCAGCACCATGCAAAAGTCGTGTGTTTTCGTAAAGAGATAAAACTAACATCTTCGAGCGGGAAACATGTTACCATTTATGGCGAAAAAGGAGGTAACCCCATAGTGTGCTCAATGTTGAAAGCTCACAAGCTTATGAAGAGAGGATGCAAGGCGTTCATGATATACACAAATGAGCCCGAGAAAGAATCACGAAAGATTGAAGACGTACCGGTAGTACGAGATTATGAAGATGTGTTTCCGGAGGATTTACCAGGGATACCGCCTGAACGGGAAGTAGAGTTCGGGATCGAATTGATTCCGGGCGCAAAACCCGTAGCAAAAGCTCCGTACCGACTCGCACCGTCGGAATTACAAGAGTTGATGTCCCAAATTCAAGACTTGCTTGACAAGGGATTCATAAGGCCGAGTGTGTCTCCTTGGGGCGCACCGGTATTGTTCTTGAGGAAGAAAGACGGAAGCATGCGCATGTGTATCGATTACCGGGAGTTAAACAAACTCACGGTAAAGAACCGATACCCGCTTCCGAGGATAGATGATTTATTCGACCAATTACAAGGTGCGAATTGGTTTTCAAAAATTGACCTTAGATCGGGGTATCACCAACTAAAGGTCAAGGAAGAAGATGTGCCGAAGACGGCTTTCCGCACGAGATACGGACATTACGAATTCCTCGTGATGTCATTTGGGCTAACAAATGCACCCGCGGCTTTCATGGACCTCATGAACCGGGTTTGCAAGCCAATGTTGGATAAGTCGGTCATCGTGTTTATCGATGATATCCTGGTGTATTCGAAAAGTGAAGCTGAACACGCACACCACTTACAAGAAGTGTTAGAGACACTTGGACGAGAAAGGCTGTATGCGAAATTCTCTAAGTGTGCCTTTTGGTTACGAGAGGTACAATTTCTTGGCCACCTCATAAGTGCCAACGGAGTATTGATGGATCCGTCCAAGATCGAGGCTGTGTCAAAATGGAATCCTCCGAAGAACCCTTCGGAAATTAGAAGCTTTTTGGGGCTTGTGGGATACTATAGGAGATTCATTCAAGATTTCTCCAAGATTGCGTCACCGCTAACAAAGCTAACCCAAAAGAAAGAAAAGTTCATTTGGGGTGTCGATCAAGAAAGAGCGTTTCAAACGCTAAAAGAGAAGTTAACACAAGCTCCGGTACTGACATTGCCGGACGGAGTTGAAGACATGGTGGTTTATTCGGATGCTTCGCTATTGGGGCTAGGATGCGTTTTGATGCAACGGGGCAAAGTTATAGCTTATGCCTCAAGGCAATTGAAGATACACGAGAAGAAATATCCCACGCACGATCTCGAGTTAGCTGCGGTGGTATTTGCATTAAAAATATGGAGGCACTACTTGTATGGGGTAAAGTGCACCATATTCACCGAACACAAGAGCTTGAAATACTTCTTCAATCAGAAGGAGTTAAATATGCGACAAAGACGATGGCTAGAAACGGTGAAAGATTTTGATTGTGAAATACACTACCACCCCGGAAAGGCAAATGTGGTGGCAGATGCTCTGAGCAGGAAAGCGGACTATGACCCAATACGTGTAAGATCGATGCAGCTCGTGGTGACCTCGGGTATACTTGAACGTATTCGAGAGGCGCAATTAGAATCAGTGAAAGAGGAGAATTGGAAGAAAGAAAGAATAATCGGTCACTTAAAGGATTTGTCAGATGGGAATAACGGGTTGCAGATTCGATTCGGTAGGATATGGGTTCCAAATACTTGTGGAGTGAAGGCGCTTCTACTTGATGAAGCTCATAAATCCCGATATTCAATTCATCCGGGAGCGACCAAAATGTACAATGATTTAAAACAAAACTATTGGTGGCCCGGGATGAAAAGAGATGTGGTGAAGAACGTAGAAAAATGCTTGACATGTTTACAAGTCAAGGCGGAGCACCAAAAACCATACGGTAGACTTCAACCGTTGGAAATTCCGGTTTGGAAATGGGAACAAATCACCATGGATTTGTTGACCAAATTGCCCAAAACTAACCGCGGGTTTGATGCTATATGGGTAGTTGTAGATAGACTGACAAAAAGCGCTCACTTCATTCCAATTCGTGAGACTTATACATCCGAAAAGATGTCGGAGGTGTACACCAATGAAATCATAGCACGGCATGGGGTACCGATATCCATTGTGTCAGACAGAGATACTCGGTTTACTTCGAATTTTTGGCGTGAATTTCAAGAACAAATGGGAACTAAATTGTTCATTAGCACTGCTTACCATCCACAAACGGATGGGCAGAGTGAAAGAACAATAAAAACGTTGGGAGATATGCTGCGGGCTTGCATTATTGACTTCGGGGGTAGTTGGGATGTCTATCTACCCTTGGTCGAATTTTCATACAACAATAGCTATCACGCGAGCATTAAGATGGCTCCGTATGAACTGTTATATGGCAGAAAATGTCGAACTCCAGTATGTTGGGGAGAAGTGGGCCCACGAGGGCTAGCACCTAATGATATAATCCAAACTACGAACGAGAAAATCGACATGGTTCGGGCACACTTGAAAGCGGCTCAAGACAGGTAAAAGGCGTATGCGGATAAAAGGAATAGGCCAATTGAATTTCAAGTTGGCGACATGGTTATGCTAAAAGTTTCTCCATGGAAGGGCATTATTAGATTCAGAAAAAGGGGGAAACTAAGCCCGAGATTTATTGGGCCATTCAGGATCACTGAACGGGTTGGTAAAGTAGCTTATCGTCTCGAATTACCCAAGGAGTTGAGTGGGATTCATAGCACATTTCACGTGTCACATCTCCGAAAATGTTTGGCTGACGAAACTGCTCGTAACCACTACGATGATATCGAGGTGGATAACAGCCTCAACTATGCAGTAAAACCAATTGCGATTTTAGATCGTAAAGAGAAAAGTTTGAGGAACAAGGTGATTAATCAAGTCAAGGTCAAATGGGAGCATAGGAAAGGTTCGGACACTACGTGGGAGTCCGAAGAGGAGATGCGACGTCTCCACCCAACATTATTTGGTACGTACTTCGGTTTCGGGGACGAAACCCTTTTTAAGGGAGGTGGACTTGTAACACCCCGAAAATATAAAACTTTATATTAGAGTTGTAAAGTATAAATAAACGAGAATTTACTAACTAGAAATTTTAACCTAGTTAGTTACAAGTCCAGAAATAGCTTATAATAGGGTTAAAAGCAACTAATCTATAAGTTGAACAAAGTGGAAGAGCCTAAGTTGTAAGAATTGAATCTATCTTATTAATTTTGAATAAAAATCAAAACCAAACACCCATTAAGGATGTCTGGTCGATTAGAACAAGCCGGGGGCGACACCCCCACTCTCAAACCCTAAAATTCTACTTAAACTCTCAAATTGGAGGTGCAAATCTGGTCCAAACGAAAATCCGAGCTTAGAATCGTGATCCTCATCGCAAGAGGATTACAAGGTATGTAAAATTTAATGAAAACTCTTAACTCGAAATTCTCATGATTTTGGAAAATCTGAAATTAGATGTTGCATGTGTGTTATTTGGTTAGATTAGGGATGATATAGTGTCTAGAAGGGAAACCTAGACAACTACATGTGAAATCTTGTCCAAATTCAGGAAATTCCATGAACACCTTGAAGGTGGGTTGTGGGTTTTACAAGATGAAGATGAACACTAGGGTTTAGAATGATTATTCTAGTGTAATTCAATCATAGAAAGTGATTTCAGAAAAGTATGATGTTTAAATACTATATGAAGGCTTTATTGATGTTAAGTTAGCTAATTAGCAAGCTATGAACTTGAATATGAAAGATATAAAAATTCTGCCCTTATAGTGTTTATTGAAATGCCTCAAAGAAGGCTTGAAACTGAATTGTTAAGTTAAAACGCATAATTATGATGTATGACAAAATGTGCGTTATGTATTTGAAACAAAGAGTTCTAAACATATGGTGATTGAACTCTATAGGAAAGGAAGCCGGGGCATCTAGCTGGCAAACCGGTGTGGACGCACGTTTGAAGGGCTTGCTTTAAAGGTATGTAACTTGATTAGTTACAATTGAGTAATTTTTGATATGTAGTATATATGTATTGATTTGTGAATAAAAGTTGAGTTGGAATTAAGCGATAATGTTCGGTAGTTCGAATAATAGGCCAAGAAATTTGGTTAGACCTTATTGGTAGTCATCAAAATGGAGGATTCCTTAGATGAGCTAAACGGGTCAAATAACCAAATAAGGCACGGAAAAGCTTTGTAGTTTGGTTACTCGGTCTTCGTTAACATTTAAAAGAAGATCTATTGAAATATGAAAAATCAGTATGTTTGTTGGTTAGAATAAGAAATCCGAGAAATGGGTTTGGGCAAAACAAGCAAAAAGGCAAAACATAATAGTGCAGAGACTACCGTAAGTTACGATATAACCGTAACTTACGGTAGACATCAGATGGGTTACGGTGGATGTCTACTGGTTTACGGTAGACCATAAGTATCAAATGTCTACCGTAACTTACGGTAGATACCGTAAGTTACGATAGAGAGCTGAGACGTCTGTTGATGTTAGCATATAATAGTTAAATCGAATCCGTTTTTAAACGTAGTTTCGATTACGTATTTCCTTCAAGTACTTCAACACTAATGTTTAATGTAAACATTTCAGTTTTAGGTATTCAAGGATCACGGATGATGGTCAAGCCAACTTTTGAAGAACCGAACACTACTTACAAGCTTCCGCAATGTTTAAAATCTTTACTAGACTTGTTTTATGGGTTGTACATGATTGTTAAATAACTTTTGAAATGTTTTAATTTAGTC
The DNA here is from genome assembly GCA_030545235.1 of Helianthus tuberosus. Classification (NCBI taxonomy): domain Eukaryota; kingdom Viridiplantae; phylum Streptophyta; class Magnoliopsida; order Asterales; family Asteraceae; genus Helianthus; species Helianthus tuberosus. The sequence continues at coordinate 63,448,347 of CM060451.1, read as the reverse complement.
GTGTTTGACTAAAGTCTATGTTACTCATGAACTTCTTGTATGAGTTCTATGTTAATTAAGCATGTTTTATTTTCAATGGTATAATCTATTATTAAAATCAAGTAAAAATTAGACGGGTGTAACAATGTGGGTGGTGGCTCACGGCCGAAGGTGGGGCAAGGGAGGAGAAGAAGGTTGGTGTGTGAAGTGTGTGAAAGATGTAGATGATGATATTCTTTTATAACCAAGTTTTGTGTATTAACCAATGAGTTATATGTTCCTAATAGTACATGCAAATCTCTAAGTGTATCTTCACAAGATTAGGGGAATCTAGGAGGGTCAAGGAAAGATCATGTATGATCTTGTTTGTGGGGTCACCCTTGTGACTGTAAATACAAGGGGGGGGGGGGGGGGAGGAGGTAAAGTGTAAGTTTCAATGCTAAGTTATGTTACTTAGTTAGAATTTATGTGTAATGATTTAGGTGTTATGCACATATGGTGTTATATAGTGTGTTAGGGTGTTTAGGGATCATAACTAGCTCAGAAATAATTAAACAATGCTTCTAGTATAATTTTGATGTTTCGGGTAATGTCCGGTTGTTCGGTTAACTACCGGGTCGTTAAAGTGCTAAACTATTTCGTTTAGTGATCTTTGAGTATCCTTTTGTGACCCTTTCAATTCTCGACACTTAGGAGGGTATTCTGGATGATAAAACATGAATTCTGCATGATATTTATGTGTTAAAAAGCTGATTATAGCTGATTTGTGCAGAATTCTGCATTTAAAGTGCGTTTCGGGTGCTTTTTAGTGCATATTCTAGCTTCCGGAAAGTCTATATGTTAACCCTTGTATACATTCTTGGTTTTAATGTATTTTAGACGTTGGACCTACTCCTAGGCCCCAATTCTATTGTCTGACTGCTCTCTGCAGAATTGTTGACACAGTGTGTCTTACCGGTGAGTTTACTAGTATTTCTGACGCAACGCTATCATTAATGCATAAAGCAATATTTGTAGTATAAAATGTGCATGAATTCACTTGTATAGTATGTAATCAGAAAATATTGACATTTAAGCACATAATTGCAGATATTAAATAATAATTAAATTGTACGGAAATTACCGGTTTGGTGCCAGTTGTCACAGCAGTGGTAGGGTTGAGGGTTTGTAACGGTAAGAAAGGGAGAGAGAGTGGTAGTGATTGAAGGCTAGAACATGTTGTACGGGTGAAGGGTGGAGGATGGTGATGGCAGGTGGTGGTCGTCGGATGGTGGGGTGGTGGCGGCCGGCGATGGTGATTATAAATGGTTGAGAGAAGTGGAGAGATAGAGAGGGGTTTTATATATTTAATATCATATCAATAAATAAAAAGATAAAACAGATTTAAGGAATAATAACAATTAATTAAGTACTTAAATATAAAATTACCGAAATACCCCTACCATTAATTGAATGGTTTAACTGAGTTAAGAGTCAGGGAGCTGATTGGAAAAAAAGATAGTAAAGTATTAGAGCAAAATGACAGTTTTTAAACCATTGGGGCAAAACAGTCAAAACTACCAAACCAAAGTGAGCAAAACGGAAGTGTACTCTTTCTTGTTACACTCTATATAATTTTTTTTTAAATTACCGTAGGAAATATTTCTTTTTTACTTTCTATATAACCTTTTTTAGAACGGCGACAAATATAAGACTGTGTGTGAGCGTTACCCCATTTCTGCATCACCGGCTAATACCTTGAAACACGATTACGTGGACGCTACCCACGTGCGCCAAAGCTTGAGGCACCATGGCAGTAACTAGCGAGATGAAAGCCTTTCTTAGCCAAACAAATAATTATGTAGTACACTATTGTATTTAAAGTGTTTACTTAAAAGTTAAAACCACTATACACTTTTAATGGGTTAGTTAGTGAGAGCCCAATGACAATGTGGTGGTGATGTGAGATTTACTTTTTCATTTACTACCTAAATCAGTACACATAGTCTAAAGAAACTAACAAGTTGCTAGCCAAAAGGTAAACCTTCCAATAAACAAATATAAAGGAGAACGGCACCAATCATCTCAGTTTAAATTAATTCTGTTAGCTCTAAGTTTAATCCAATTAAACGAGTGAATCTGGATCTCTTCCAATGTTTTCAAAGAAAATGTATCAATTTTGATCTTGTTCCTACTTTCCAAATCCACCATAAATCCGCATATGCAAGGGCGCACACCAGTTTGTTGTGGGTATTCTTCTCCAAGCTCTTCAATAAATTCTCTATATAAGATCAATGAACAATTAAAAAAGTATTTTCAATTAACAATGAATATTTAGAAAAAAATGATTAGAAAAATACTTGAGGGACAACCAATTAACTTGGTTGGACTAGCTAAGGTGAGAATCGCCCTTTTTTTAATCGTTATTTACATGTTTTTTTCTTCTCATCTAAATTGTTTTGAACTTAACTAATTGATGTTATCCATTTAAACTATGAAAATTTGCACCTCAGTAAATTTTACTCTAAACTTACTCTTACACAATGTTGCAGAAATCGGCTAAGGCGGCCGATTAATCGGCGCCTAGGCGCTAGGCGGTGAGTTACTGACTAATTTTTAGCTAGTCGGTCCAATTAGGCGGATATGGTCAAAATCGGTCTTAGGCGGTCAAAATCGCTCAAAATCGGTCCCAGGCGGTCAAAATCGGACTAATCGGTCCATGTTTTACAGCCCATTAAACACAAAATTTGACCCATTTTTGAATCTGGCCCATTGTTTTACAGCCCAAATATTACTTATAAACCTATTTTAACATTTAATTTTAGGTATTTTAACATTTAACCCCCTCTATCTTTCACTAGTTTACATATGGTTCCTAAACTTTTAAATTTATTAATAAAAAGTATAAAGTTATCTCCTAAACTTGTAAATTTATTAATAAAAAGTATAAAGTTATCTATATATATAAAAAATTTGTAAAATTATACTTAAAAAGTCCAATCCGATTAATCCTGATTAATCCCTAGGCGGTACCTCACCGCCCGACTAGCGCCTTCTACAACATTGCTCTTACATCTACACTTTTGTTTATTTTAGACCGGTTAATTAGACACCTTCTAAATGTACTCATAAATCTACATTTTTGCCTAGCACACGACTTAAACCTTAATCTCATAGGGAGAGACACCTCTCCTTCCAGCTTAATACTGCTAGGCTACAAGCCCTTTGGTATCTGAACTTATTTATACTATAGGACTTAACCCTCAACCACACCAAGATGAAGAACCTTTTCTACACACTTTGATACCGCTAGCTTACAACCCTTTGTGTCTCATGTTCTCATGACTATACACCAGTATTCATTTTAACTTAGCAATAAAGTTACATGAATACTTGATTTTCTCTAAATAATTTCAATTTTTATTAAAAATAAATACAATAATTATTTAGTAGTAAAAACAATTTAACCTGCAAAACAATGGCCGGCTGTAATTTCTCAGAATACAAAGTGAAATTGGCTCATCTATGGTTTGATATGCATACTTTATTTACATGATACACTATAAATACCAACTACAAGAACTCATATAATTAAAGTAACTCACAATCATCACCTTTCTTGACCAAGAGATCGTGGCCATGAAATCTTCCATGTTTGTGAAAAAGGTCACCATACTTTCACTTTGCCTCATGCTCGTCGTATTGGCAGAAAGCAGAACCACCCTACTCGGTAAGTCATCAAAAAAACAAATGAAAACTTATTCTTCTTATTGTTACATTTGACACAACATTTATTATTTTGTATATCATCAATGGATTCGTGAACATGTAGATGGCTTCCAAAACACAAATTCAGTTGTTGTTTGTGACCAAGTTATCGGTGTGGAATCTGGTGAGGATTGCACGAGCATTAGCCAGTCGTTTAAGATGAGTTTGAAGTCTTTTTTGGCGATCAACCCCAACATCAATTGTGAAGCCATCTTTGTTGGTCAATGGGTGTGTATCGATGGAAGCTTGACTAATTGATCTACCTCAATAAAGACAGTTGTGATCGTCTGAACGAATAAAGAGCTAGAAAGACTTCGATTAGCTCAGTTTAACGTTGTCGTACTTTTACAGTTTGTATTTCAGAATGTAAGACAGTTAGAATTAAGCTGTCGTTTGATTTACTAAGTTTAAAATGCTAGTGTCAACTTGATTGCATGTTCCCTCACTTGGTCGAGTTGCATTTATAATCTCAAATCTTCTTCATAACAATATATTCAACAAAAAATACATAACACTTTTATGTTAATCAGTTTTCGTTTTTTTTTTTTCAAACCTATGGTAGTATTTTGTTTTAATTAGTTAACTCGACGTAATTTTTATTTGCTAGCGCTCACTCATTGGTCTTGACAAATTCTAGTTTTTTTCTAGCAAAACTATGATAACCTTTTGTTTTAATTAGTGAAGAAATATTTGACATAGCACCCCACAACGCGGACAAAATATTAACTAGTTTATAAACATATTTTAAAAATACTTCTTGGTAGGGGAACGCCTAAATACCTAATGGTGGCATATACACCATTTCTTTTTCGTTTTTTGAACACGTGGATGAAATGTTTAGACAATTTTCATAATTTAATAATGTTATCCGTAGTCATAACCCCGATAATCTTTTTATGGAGTTATATGATAAATGACAAAAAAAAGTGAAATGTAGGGGGTGATGGGGGTTATATAACTTGATTGTGTAGTGGATGGAGCCTTATAACCCTCTAACAATCATTACTCAATTATTATTTTTATAACTTTTTATTTAATCTCTAAATTTATAAAATTAAAAAACAAATAACATTTCGTTCTAGGTTGGTGGTAATCAACACACAAAAAAGTAACCGGAAAATATTGATTATCATGGACGAATTATCGACGACTACTCATGCTAGGAAACCTGAACATTACCGATGCTTGAATATATCTTGATTTTATTTGTAATCTCAAGAAATGTATTGTATTTTATCCAGTTTTTTAAGAATCGCTAGGCGCTAGTCAGGCGGTAGGGTACCGACTAGCGATTAATCGGGATTAATAGGGATTAATCGGAATTAATCGGATTGAGATTTTTATATGTAGTTTTTTAAATTAAGTAGACATGTTTTAACCCCACATTAACCCATTTTTTAAGTAATTGGAAGGAATTTATATGGTTTGGTAAAAATTTGGCTAGCATCTAGCCAAAATTTGGCTAGAATATGACCGCCATTGACTGCCTAGCTATTAATCGGCCATTAATCGGTAAACCTCAGATTAGTGATTAATCGGCGACTAATCAGAGACTAGTCGGGATTTTTACAACCATGATTTTATCGCAATACATTTAAGAAAACATACACATTCCTTTAACATCAAAATGACTTTTTTAATCTTGTGTGGTTTTGTGAAACATAAACCAACCCACATCCATGACAAGGCCAATTGATTACCGATCATCATGCACCTGTAACTTAATGCCAAAATAACTTTTTATGAACTAATCTAGATTTGTGTAACATAAAACAACTCACTAACACATACATTGTACCTTAACACCCGATAATCATACATGTGTAATTTAATATTAACATGACTTGTTATGCCCTAATATAACTTTGCTTGACCTAAATACTCACTAAAATTTTACAAACGGCCCATTAATGTACTAACTACCTGATGCGGGTAATTTAACACCAAATGACTTGTTATGACCTAATGCGGGTATGTAGACTATAACATAACTCATTAACACACGACAGGGCCATTAAGGCCCATAGTTTACGGATCATCATACCCATGTAATTTAACATCAAAATGGCTTGTTATGACCTAACATGACTTTGTTAAATCTAAACCAACTTTTTTTTAATGACAAATGCTACTTCTTTACAAATATAATTATAAATTATTCCCTCTAGCTGAACTTTAAATCTCTCTTTTAAGAGACAAGTGCCTCTACTATGTGTTACCCTACGTTGGCAAACCTAAGCCAACTAACTAACACGTTTTGAAGGCCCATTTGTTAGAATAGGAGTCGTCACCAATATGCCGATAATCACCGAGTTATGGAGGAATCATCGACATGTTTTGTATTTTATGTTCGTTAAATTTTATTCAAGTTGCATGTCATCGGAAAATCTAACGCTAGTGCTGAATTTATCGTCACTGATCCATAGATGAAAAGGTTCAACAAACAGTTTTGTTCACACTAATCGATTCTGTTCCAAACCTTCAGGCGAACGGTTAAAACTATCAAACACTCAAAACCCAACCATGAATCAGATGGTATGGTTTGGAATATTAGATCGGTTTCAACGGTTCATGAAGACACTACCAAAAAGTACGTATTTTGATCCATGAATCAGTTGTTCTAAAATCCAAGGAACCACCACGTATAGTACAACTTGTAATTATGAAAATTACAACATAACCCAGAGCTGATTTTAGTAAATCTAGCTCATTATTGATTCAGATACTTGTTGATTACATGTTACAAACAAAACACTATTTTCTGGTCATGATCAGTTGGTCACAGTTCCGTTGACACAAAGCCATTGACCCACGAAGATCGAAGTACAATTGATGTTAGGGTTGATCGCCAAAAACGACTCCAAGCCCAACTTAAATGACTTGCTAATGGTGGTGCAGTCGTCTCCCGATTGTGCACCAATAACTTTGTTACATGTAACCTCCAAATCTGTCCCCTGCAAACCTGTTCATAAATTACAAGACACTATCTTAAAGTTCCAAGTTGATTAAATAGTTCAAAAATAGCAGGTGTATACATAACCACATATTTAAAACATGAAACTAAGAATATATAAGGGATGTTAACTCGCTTTTTTTCTAACGGCAAATTTTTTTTATTCCCTGCTGTCTATGGTTGCAGAAAAGGTCGTTTAAGACAAACTTTTAAATACTATTTTTCAAACCGTATAAACTCCAAACATGCTGAACCGACCGATTTAGTTTAATTTGAGATGTTTGCTCGGTTTATGAACACCTCTACTGAACGACAGGGAATTTATATGACTTACCATCAATCAGGGTAGATCTACTTTCTACCAATACGACAAGCATGAGGTAAAGTGAAAGTATTGTGACCATTTTCACAAACATAGAAGCCATGGTTTCTAAGCTTGTGGTTGGCACAAAGATGGTAGCTTACTTGACACATGATCTGAGTTGTATTTATAGTGTAACATTGGCAGACAAAACAAATATATGGTTCGATAGTTTTGAGATAAAAGAGATCAAAAGGCAACCATCATAGACGGCCATTGCCTTGTTATATGGGATTCTTGCCATCACAAGTGGCACTTCTATTTAAAAACCAGTGTAATTTGGTTATGTCTTAGTTTTTAAATGAGAAAATTTTAAGAATCTAGCTAAAATTAAACCTTTTAAATATTGGTCGCACAAACTATGTGAGGCTAGCCCACTTGTTAGAAGCACAGACTAATTAGAGAAGATGTCTCATGTTCACTCATAGGTAAGAGTGAATAATTTAGACTTATGAAGTAAAAGAGTAGTAACAAACGTTGTTATTCAAAAATAAAATATTAGTCGCACGAGATAAAGTTACACATATCTTCCTACAACTTTACCAAATGTGATATATGTATCTAGCTTTGTGCATAAGGGTGGAGATATAATAGGAAGTTTATTTCACTAGGAAGGATAGGAAGCAATCATGATCGTCCAATTGAACAATTAACGGCCGAGATTAAAATCAAATTAAAAACTGTCATTTAAACACGTTCTCCGGGCATTCAAGGGTATTATCATCAAATTGCAAATGTAACCGCTGTTCAATATACACAGAAACCCTTCGAAAAAAAGTTCATTACGTTTTACACTTCCACTGAACGAACACACACATACAGAAATTTGAGAAAATAAAACTCCATTGAAGTTCATGGCATCATCGAGAGATAATTTGAAGGTTTATATTCGAGTTTCTGAAAAGAAATCTGTATCTGAAAACCCTAAATCATCAAAGAAGGCAAAAACATCATCAGTTGAAGAAAACATCGATCAACAAGGAAACATTAGCCGAAAATCAACAATGAAACAACAAACTAGTAGAAAACGCAAAGAGATTTCTGATAATGGTATATTTTTGGTTTTTAACTGTATTCAAGTTACGTTTTATAAAGCGCAATAGACCTAATATACCTTATCCCTCCCCAAAAATTGTTTATGAGTGATATCTTATCCCTATCTTATCATTGAAAGTGCTTAATTAGGTTTGTTATTAGAGACTGCGTTGCGTTTTATGTTAAAACTATGACCTAAGGTGCTAATGCTTTTTATGGGATTTATATATTGTGAACTAATGTGTTTTACCTTAAAACAATGTAATCGAATATTAAAACATTGCGTTTTATCTAATCTTTGTATTTGTTGAGATACATGTGTTGTTAACTATTGCTTTTTATCTTAATACTGTATAAAATGTATTTTTTTTCTTGACTAACGCGTTTTAATTTAAAATATTATAAAAAAACAAAATGAGATTATGTAATGTTAATTTGCTGAGTTAATTTAATATGATGTAAAGTATTGCGTTTTATTTTAAAACTGTGAACTACTGCTTTTTATCTTTATAGTGTTAGCTAATGCGTTTTATCTTTAAATTTGTTAATTGAAATTGTTTCATTATTCTGTTTAAAGATAAAAAACAAGAGGAAAAACAAAAAAGGAGAAGAAAGAAAGTGGTGATAGAATCTTCAGAAGATACAGATTCTGTTTCAAAAGATGAAAATACTAGTCGAGCTATAATTCTGCATACTTCTGAACAACAACAAGTAAATTCAGGTAACATAAAACGCATTAAACATAATTTCATTGAAAATATATATGTTTCTAAAACACTTGAATGTATCAGATGATGATTTTGTTGATCCACCACCAAGAGTGAAACAGACAAAATATCAACAGAAGGAAAATGCATAATCAAAAACAAAGAGATCATTGAAGAAAGATAAAACAGAAGAACATCCAAAAGAACAACTAGAAGAACAACCATATTATGATTACGACGGAAAAAAAATCAACGTAAGATGTGCAGTCAATAATCTCACAGATTATATTGAAAGTTTGTCAAAAGAGCAAAAGCAAGTTGTTAGAGAAATAGGGTTTGGCAGCATACTATCATTCAAGTTGCATTCAGTTCCACTCAAATTCGGATATTGGCTGGTAAAAAACTTTGATGCTGAAAATGATGAGATAAATATTGGAGATGAAAAGATTAAGATCACAGCTGAATTGATCCAAAAGGTATTTCAAATACCAAATGGAAAAACAAAGATTGAGGAAAAACTGAGACCAAAAGAAACTGATCTTATAATTAAATTCTGGCGCGGTCAATTCAGCAAAGATATTTTGAAGAGAATGTATGCTGCCAACTTGATTAAATATTTAAAATCAAGAAATGAGCTTTGAAGACTGTTCAAACTAAACTTCTTAGTTATATTTTTTACGGTCATGGCAGAGGCAATGCAAAGTAGTAATGTTAACCAAAGATTCTTGCCATCGATGAAAAATGACAAAAAAAACCTAAGATTTCAATTGGTGTGAATATATTCTGAATGTTTTAAGGCGTACAAGAAGACAATGGCCTGGAAATGACAAGCTCTTCAATGGACCTATTGGATTGTTAGCGGTATGAAATCTGATCTTGCATTATTGCTACATATTATGCTGAATGCTTGTTTAGCCTGCTTGTTTGTATTCTTTATTTAAAATATCTTTGATTAAAATGCAATGACTTGTTTATATTATTTGTTGGTTTGTTTAAAACGCAACGTTTATAAAGCAAAAGGCAATGACATGTTTATATGCTTTGTTCAAAATATGCTTTATTAAAACGCAATGTTTGTTTAAAACACAATATATATAAAGTTACAAAAAATTAGTTGGGTAAGTTGTTTACAATGATTTATATTATAAAACGCAACAAATTAGTTTGAATTAAAACGCAATAGACCTATTGGATTGTTAGCGGTATGAAATCTGATATTGCATTATTGCTACATATTATGCTGAATGCTTGTTTAGGCTGCTTGTTTATATTCATTGTTTAAAATATGTTTGATTAAAGTCCAATGTATATAAAGTTACAAAAAACTAGTTGTGTAAGTTGTTTACAATGATTTATATTATAAAACGCAACAAAATTATTATTGAGTATTGTTTTAAAACGCAATGATTCATACATATTCTATATGCTTACAAAAATATGAAGATGAATTGGAAATTGCTACACTAAATGAGGGGAGAGATCTTGTAAAGGATAAAAAGAAAAAAAGGGAAAAATGTAAGAAAGAAAAAAGAAAAAAAGAAAGAGGAGGAGGATGAATTTTATGTTTATCCATCTGAATCCGACAATGAAAATGAAGAAATTTGTCAAGATGAATCCGGAGAAAAAGATGAAGACGATGTTCAAGAACAACCAGACATCCAAATCAACTCAGAAGAGATAAAAGATGGCAACACATTACTTAAAGTTGCAATAGACTGGATTAAACTAGATGATGCTCAAAACACCCAACTTGAAACCATTGAAACTGAAAAAACACAAACATAAAGTGGAGGATCATGGGGGCAATTCTTCATAAAACCATCAAAAGAAAATAAAGATAAAATGTGGGTAGACAGTCAATGCTGATTGCGTAATTTCATGCCATCACAAAATCAAAGTGAAAGTCTTTCTGAGATTCATTCAACAAAAAGTAGCGATGAAAATATGAAGAACATTGAAGGAAAAAAATCGAATGAAGAATATGTTGTGACTGCCTTAGATTTCATTTTAAAGGATTTGAAGAAGTTTTCGAAAGCATCCAATCACGCATAGATGAGATCATTGAAGAATATCCAAATAGTGAAAATGTTCATAACAAAGTAAATGAATGGGTTTCATTGATTGAAAAATTCAACGATCAAGCTAAAAAGCACAAGAAAGTTAGTATTGATTTAACTGTGATCGAAACTCCATCAAGATTTCTAAATTTGAGCCAAAATGAAGACACAGAAAATCAACTCATTTCATCTCCAATGACTGTAAAACGCAATGATGATGCTACAAAACGCAATGAAGATAACACAGTTGAAGACCAATCCTCAAATCCAGAAAAAATCATTGAGAAAGAACCTACATCAAGTCTGCAAATACACATTGAAAACCCTTTAATAGTACAATCATCTTTTATCGAAGAAACTCCATCATTAATGTTGGAGATAATCGAAAAGACAGACGAAGCAGAAAAAAAATCAAATAAAAAAATTCAAAATGATGAGGTACCATCCTTTGATTTGAAAATTTCTCAGTTGTCTTCAAATATGGATGAAAATTAAGTGAAATATGATACTACTTGCCACGCTACACAATCCGAAAATCAAACAGAATCTGAAAATAAAACAAGCGAAAAAGAAGTTGAAACTTCTATTCAAATTACTGGGATACAAAAAATGTTTGATAGAATTGAAGAACAGAACACTGAAAATGAAATCAGTAATCTGATTCAAAACACATCATTCCTGAACCCACAAGAAGATCCTTATAAAACACCTGCAAAACCTGTTCAGGAAGAACAACCAACAACTGATATTGTAAGGACTCTCAAAATTTTCCCAAGTTGACCTATAAATGAAAACCCGAACCCCTGAAACACCACTGTACATGAAAAACTAAGAAATCAGAAATTGTGGGTTTCAGGCGGGCCGCGTAAGGGTTAGCTTAGCCTTACGCGGGCCGCGTCAATATGTGGGTTGACCGGATAAACGTTCCCGAGCCACGTGGCATACACATGTCGACCCTACTCGTGACCAATCAGACCTACGCGTAGACTAGGTGGCTACGCGGGCCGCGTGAACCCTAAATTTCACCTATAAATAGATCGAGCTATGAGCAGTCCTCTGATGTCGAAACAATTTCACAAAAAACGAAGTTCTACTGCCATAATTCGAATATTACTCTCAAATTAGTGAGGTGCTGCTACGATACCGGGTATTAACTCGATCGCTGCTACGATTCAATGTCCGATCGATTAAAACTATCCGATGAATGTTTAAGTGCTGCTCAAATTGGGTTTATACTTTGTCATTTGTCATGAATTCGATGGATGTTTAAGTATTGGACTTTGTCATTCGTCGTGAGGGTTTAATCTCGTGAGTTATCGTAAATGATGTATTAGTTACTGACCTAAGTTTGTATGCATTGTTGTTTAAATTAGGTTATCAGGCTTATCAGTAGGCTAAACTCTGCCCGTATAAATCTGCAATGTGAGTCATTCTCTTTTTATTAAAATAGAGTTAACTGCCATTTTCGTCCTTGTGGTTTGGTCACTTTGGCCATTTCAGTCCATTTTTCAAAAATGCGCTATTTTCCTCCCCGACGTTCTGGAAAGGTGCCATTTCAGTCCAAAAATCATAACCCAGTTAAGTCAGTTTGTAAATAAGGACTGATTGTGTAAATTTGTAACATAAAGGACCATTTAAGTAAAATGTATAAATATTAATATAATTATAAAATATATATATATATATATATATATATATAATGTATACACACCGTCGCCGGAACCGGAGCTCCGGTGGTCACCACCGCCGCCGCCGGTACCTTCATCTGCAAAAAGTTATCCGATGTGGTTTGTAGAGAGAGAAACTGAGTAGAGAGAGAGAAATCCGAAAGATTGGGTCATCGATGGAGTAGTAGGTGCGGCCATGGCCTCCGGTCGACCACCGTTTTGTGATAAACGGAGAATGGAGAAGATAAACAGAGAAGATGAACTCGTGCAACGGAAGGTTGTCTGTTATACGGTTGTACGGTGACGGGTTGAAGATGAAGAACTGTGAAGATGGTGTTTCGAATGGAGTATGGATCTGATTTTATGTTTCGGATCTGTTGATATGATGATGCTTGCTGATGATCGATCTCGGATGAGAAAGTTTAATGATGACTGAATGAAGTTGCAGGTTTCTGTTGTTGGAAGTTACAGTGGTGGTCCGACAATGACTGAACGGAGAAGGAAGATGGTACAGTCGTCGGTGATGGAGAGTGTCGGAGGTGTATTGGTGGCGGTGACACTGTTACGCGGCGGAGGAGATTGATCGGAGATGGTAAGTCATCAGAATGGTGAACTGCGTAGCAGTGGTTGTTTTGTTATCGGAAGTAAGGTTCTCCGGTTAAATGTTCGCCTGATGTCACGCATGGTCAGTAAGAGAATGTTGGGGAATGAATGTGGCGGCTGCACCACCATCAACGTCATCATCGACCTTCATCTGTTATCAACATCATCGATTCAGTTCACACACACACTCTCTCTCTACTCTCTCTCTCTCTCTCTATGCTCTGCAGGCGGCGGCAGTGGTGATGAAGGTTCCGGCGGCGGCGGTGGTGACCACCGGAGCTCCGGTTCCGGCGGCGGTGTGTATACATTATATATATATATATATATATATATTATATTTTAGAATTATATTAATATTTATACATTTTACTTAAATGGTCCTTTATGTTACAAATTTACACAATCAGTCCTTATTTACAAACTGACTTAACTGGGTTATGATTTTTGGACTGAAATGGCACCTTTCCAGAACGTCGGGGAGGAAAATGGCGCATTTTTTAAAAATGGACTGAAATGGCCAAAGTGACCAAACCACAGGGACGAAAATGGCAGTTAACTCATTAAAATATTTACAATACTCCATTTTCAAATGTTATAATTACAGGGATTAAGTCGTGGTTATCTTAAATCACTGGCTAGTGGGGTATTGTGCACATTACTAATTTCTCACGGGTTAGGCTAATAAATCCTCACTGTGATAAACGTCACTACTTGGGGAAGGACCCAATAGTGGTATGACCATCGTCACACGGGTGACAAGGCGCCAGATAAAAATAAGATAAAAGTCATTGTAATCGCTCTTATGCTGTAATTAATAACTATGTGTCATTTTATCAAAATGAATGATTCACCAGTATTTCCCCGCTGACAAAATATTTTTAAAACATGTTTCAGGCGACCTTGATGTAAATCAAGGAAACCGTGCTACGGAGCACTAACAAGCTTGAAGAGGTGGCTCGGTTAAAATGAATAAACATGTTTTAATAAATCAGGGAATTTACTTATGAAATTCCTCTATTGTAAAAATAACGGGGTTTATCCTGGATAATGAAATAAAATATTTGGGCATTTTAAGTTTTAAAAAGATCCTGTAAAATCTTCCGCTGTCGCATCATAGATACCACGGGTTCCTGTTCCGCGGCTCCTGACCGGGTCAAACCGGGGCTGGGGCCGTGACAGAAAAAGGTGGTATCAGAGCCACTGATTTAAGCCAATTAAATATTTAAGAAAATACTTAAATTTTTACTGATTGCCATTTTGTGATTACATGTTTTATTATTTGAATATTTGTTTACAGTATGGGTAAACAAAGACTTTCGGACATCTATTATAAAATAGATAAATTACTGAAAGAAAAAGGAACTTCATCCTCAAAATACCCAACAGATACGGAGGAAGGAATATTTGTCCGTAAAGCACAATTTGAGGAACCACTTTCTCCTAAGAAAAGAAGTCTAATTATTAGAAAAAGCCAGGAGAAAAGAAAGAAATTACGACAAAAAAAAGAGGGTTAATCAGGAAACCCCAGGAAATAAGCAATAACTCACCATGGGAAGATGAGTTAGATGAAAAATTGGCAGATCTCTACATGTTAGCCACTGTAGCAGTAAATGCAAAATTTTAAATACCCTGAACCAGTATTAACACCCATATCATCTACAAGCCAGAAACTCTAAAGAAAATTTTACCCAGTAAACAAATAAGTTTACAATAAACCCTAGTATGTTTTAATTTTCAGTTGTCCTTTGTATTAAATTAGTTATACGGTATGCAATAATACTTGAATGTTTATCTGTGAAAAATTTTATTATAAAATTTTAACTTAGCATTTTGTGCATTTTGCATATATGCTAAAACAGCATGAATGAGTTATCTGAAGCCCTTCAGAATCTCAATCTTTATCATGTAAAAATAGAAGTTTCCAAAGACTTTACTGGTTACATAGCCAATGTGGAAGAACCTATGGAATTCAAAGCTCCACCTCTGGAGAAACCAAAGCCTAATAAAAAGAGAAGATTTGTAGGTTGGAGGCGAGTACGCAGGAGGAAACCAACAACTAGAAAAGTTCCCAAAATAGAGAATCCCATAGATAAAGGAAAAGGGATTGAGATCGGGGAAGGTTCTAGGCAAATAGAAATGGAAATTGGGGAAAGCTCTATGCAAGTCGAGGAATTGCCATTACAGGAGGAATTGGATCGCGTATTGGCAAGCTGTGATATTATCAGGCCTATCAATAATAATCTCTTTCCTTATCCTGCCGAACCCCAACTTCTAATAAATTTGGAACCAGCAATCCCAGAACCTTTGATCCACACTCAACCATTAGGAGAAATGGACGAATGGTGGACTAATGACTGGCAGTTTCAAAACCTTCTCAATAACCCCTATACCTTTTTCCCTCAGTTCGACCCAGAACCTATACCAAACCCACCAATGAGCAATGAAAACCTAGCTGAACTCCGCCACTTTGGCGAGGAGTTGATAGATGCAGGGAATAGGATCCGGGAAATAGGAGAACAGATCTCCTGGAAATACGACGAGAGGGAACATCATTTCTGAGGACCAGCTGATAAGAGATAGTGTGGTTGTGAAGTTATGATGGTATAATAATAATAACAATAAAATATATAACCTTGTAAAATAACTTAAAAATAAAACTTTTGTAAAATAACAGTGTGTACGGATGCATAATATAATCTATAAAAATGGAAGTCGAGAAATCAACAATTTTGGATATACGTGTGTTGTGATTCTTGTGCGATTGTTTTGTTATATTTAATTGTTAATTATTTTCAACTAATTACTTATCTATATTAATTACCAGATGGAAAACGCTAATAATGAACCAGTTAACAAAGTTAATCAATCTGAGCAACATCAGGAAGATCAATTTATGACTAGGCAAGATATCGAAAATATCGTTGCTCAAGGAATGGCCAATGCTATTCCAGCAATCCTGGCTACTGCCCAGAAACCTGTTGAACCTCAACAAATTATTCCTAGTAAACGTACTCAAGAAGATAACTTCAGTAATAGTGTAAATGGAGGCGACAATCATATTAACAACGATAATGATATACAGCAAGCCCCAATTCTCAAAAGAATGAAAGCTGCAACGCCTGGTTGCACTTACAAAGAATTTCTTGCTTGTAAACCAGCTGAATTTGCAGGCAATGAAGGGGCAACTGCAGCACTGCGTTGGTTGGAGAAAACCGAAGCAGTAATTATGATAAGTAAATGTTTTGAGGAAAACAAGGTCATGTATGCGTCGCATCTTTTTAAAGAAGAGGCGCTAGAATGCTGGAATACGGTACTTCAAGCCAAAGGAAGAAATATGGCCTATGCCATGAGTTGGGAAGAATTTAAGCAGTTAATGGAAAGAAAATTATGTCCCGAATATGAAAAGGAACAAATGGCAAATAAATTCCTGAACCATCGGATGATAGGTATAGATTGTCGAGGGTATACTTCGACATTCTTCGAGTATACGAGAGTGGTACCAACCCTGGCTTCGCCAGAACCAATACTTATTTCTCGCTATATTTGGGGATTGATTGGCGAAATCCGTAATATCGTTAAAGCTGCGAGACCTCGCACTATTGACGATGCTGTGGAATTAGCTAACACCCTAACTAACGAGCTGGTACGCACAAGAGAAGAAAATCGGAAAAAGGAAGTAGCCCAAAAGATTACCCAAGGATTCCGTATGGGTAATAATAGCAACTTCAAGAGAACGGGGACTAGACAATCTCCCACTGCTTCATTTTGCAATGCCTGCAAAAGAAAGCATTTTGGAAGATGCAAAGGGTATTGCAATTTCTGCAAAATCCCAGGGCACCAAGAAGAAGATTGCAGGTAGAAGAAAGCAACAGTCTGCTACAACTGTGGAGAAGCTGGACACTTTAGGCCAGACTGCCCAAAACTGGTCAAACCAGTTGATAATAAAGCCAAACCTGTAGAAGGAACTACAAAGAAGAACCTAAGAGCCTTCCAGTTAACTACGCAGGAAGCCGAACTAATTCCTGATGTAATAACTGGTACGTTCCTAGTTCACAATGTTTATGCAAAAGTATTATTTGACTCTGGTGCAAACCAAAGTTTTATAAATACTTCATTCTGCCAAGCTCTTAACTTACCTTTAACCAACCTTAGGCAAATTTTTACAGTCGAAACAGCAGATGGAAATTCTGTTAAAATAAATAAGGTTGTGCGAGAAGGAAAGATAGAACTTTTAGGTCATAAATTTTCGGCAAACCTGTTACCTATGAATTTAGCCGGATTCGATGTGGTGTTAGGAATGGATTGGTTAGTAGCCAACCATGCTCGAATTCTTTGTGATAAGAATTCCATAGAAATTCATACACCCACAGGAGAATTAGTGGTGATTACAGGAGATAAACCACGAAAACCCCTAAAATTCATTTCAGTAATGAAAGTTGCTAGTTATGAACGAAAGCAAGGAATAGTGTATATGATTTCAGTAATCATTAACACTAAGGGTAAGGAACTCAAAGAAATTCCAGTAGTATCAGAATACCCAGAGATATTCCTAGAAGAACTACCTGGATTACCACCTGATAGGGAAGTAGAATTTAGAATTCAATAATTTCCTGGAACTACACCGATAGCCAAGGCAGCTTATCGGTTAGCACCCACAGAAATGCTAGAATTGAAAAAGCAGTTAGATGAATTACTAAGTAAAGGATTCATACAACCTAGTTCATCCCCTTGGGGAGCACCAGTGTTGTTCGTAAAGAAAAAGGACGGTTCAATGAGAATTTGTATCGATTATAGGGAATTAAATAAGTTACAATTAAAAATCGATACCCATTACCTAGGATTGATGATCTTTTTTATCAACTTCAAGGAGCTAGATACTTTTCTAAGATCGACTTACGCTCCGGATATCATCAATTGAAGGTACAAGAAGAAGACATACCTCTAACTGCTTTCAGAACTAGGTATGGTCATTACGAGTTTACAGTCATGCCCTTCGGATTAACGAATGCGCCTGCGGCATTCATGGACATGATGAATCGGATCTGTAAACCGTATTTGGATAAATTTGTAATTGTTTTCATCGACGATATACTTATTTATTCCAAAAGTCAGGATGAACACTGTCAGCACTTGCATGCACTCTTAACTTTGTTAAGAAGAGAAAAGCTTTATGCCAAATTCTCGAAGTGTGAATTTTGGCTACAAGAAGTGCAATTTTTAGGACAAATGGTGAATCACGAAGGTATTCACGTAGATCCTGCTAAAATAGAAGCAATCACTAAATGGAAGGTTCCACAATCAACTATGGAAATTAGAATCTTTTTAGGATTAGCCGGATACTATAGGCGCTTTATTAAGGATTTTTCCAAGATAGTTGTACCATTAACTAAAATAACCTGTAAAGCAGTTAAGTTTGAATGGGGACCTAAGCAAGAAGAAGCCTTTAAGATTTTAAAGCATAAGTTAACAAATGCTCCAATCCTAGCCTTACCAGAAGGGACTGAAGATTTTGAAGTATATTGTGATGCTTCAAAATTAGGATTAGGATGTGTGCTAATGCAACGCAACAAGGTAATTGCTTATGCATCAAGGCAATTGAAAAAGCACGAGGAAAACTATAAAACTCATGACTTAGAGTTAGGAGCCATAATTTTTGCCCTTAAGATTTGGAGACATTATCTGTATGGAAGTAAGTTTACTGTCTATACGGATCATAAAAGTTTAAGGTACATATTTGGGCAAAAAGAATTAAACATGAGGCAGAGGAGATGGATGGAAATACTAGGCGACTACGACTGTGATATTCAGTATCACGAAGGAAAAGCAAATGTAGTTGCAAATGCCTTAAGTCGTAAGTATCATGAGAAACAACGACGAGTCCGTGCTCTTAGAATAAATCTGCAATTGGATTTAATGGAACAATTAAGGAATGTTCAAGAAACAGCAATCGAGGACGCTGCTGAAGGAATGAAAGGGCGAATAAAAGAATTAGAGCAAGGAAATGATGGAATTTGAAAATTCCATAAGAAAAGGATTTGGGTACCTAAGCAAGGAGAATTAAGAGACAAGATTTTAGAAGAAGCCCATAAATCTAGGTATACCATACATCCAAGAAACAATAAAATGTACCAAGATTTAAGAAATAATTTCTGGTGGATAGGAATGAAAAAGGATATAGCTAGATATGTTTCTAAGTGTCTTACTTGTTCACAAGTTAAGGCAGAACACCAGAAACCTTTGGGACTACTACAACAATTAGAAATGCATGTATGGAAATGGGAGCTCATAACAATGGACTTTGTTACTAAGTTGCCCAAAACCAGAAAAGGTAATGACGCGATTTGGGTAATTGTGGATCGATTAACCAAGTCAGCTCATTTTCTACCCATGAAAGAAACCTTTAGCATGGAAAGGTTAGCAAAGTTGTATGTAGACGAAGTAGTATCCTTACATGGAGTTCCGCTCTCCATTGTATCGGATAGAGATAGTCGTTTCACTTCCCACTTCTGGACAAGTTTCCAAGAAACAATGGGAACCCGACTAAATTTAAGTACTGCATATCATCCACAAACAGACGGACAAAGTGAAAGGACGATCCAAACCCTGGAGGACATGCTTAGAGCATGTGTGATAGATTTTGGTGGAAACTGGGACGATCACCTACCTTTGATCGAATTCTCCTATAATAATAGTTATCATGCAAGCATTGAAGCTGCTCCATTTGAAGCATTGTATGGACGAAAGTGCAGAACTCCGGTTTGTTGGGCAGAAATAGGAGAGAGTCAATTATCAGGTCCCGAAATAGTACAAGAAACTACCGACAAGATCACTCAGATCAAGGAAAGACTAAAGACGGCTCGAGATCGCCAGAAGAGTTATGCCGGCAATCGACGCAAGCCGTTAGAATTCCAAATTGGAGACAGAGTACTGTTGAAAGTTTCTCCTTGGAAAGGAGTAGTTCGATTTGGTAAGAAAGGAAAGCTAAGTCCAAGGTACGTAGGACCATTTCCAGTAATCCAACGTATAGGACCAGTTGCTTATCGCTTACAACTACCAGAAGAACTAGCTGGAGTACATGATGTATTTCATGTATCCTACCTCAAGAAATGTCTATCTGACGAATCTTTGGTAGTACCTCTTCAGGATATAGAGGTAAATGAAAAGTTAAAGTTCGTAGAGAAACCGCTTCAAATAGAAGACAGGAAGATTAAGTTTCTCAAACACAAACAACTAGTGATAGTCAAAGTCAAGTGGAATTCGAAACGAGGACCCGAATACACTTGGGAGATGGAATCGGAAATGAAGCGAAAGTATCCTCACTTATTCCAGTGAATCTCGAGGACGAGATTTTAAATAAGGTGGGGAGGATGTAAGGACTCTCAAAATTTTCCCAAGTTGACCTATAAATGAAAACCCGAACCCCTGAAACACCACTGTACATGAAAAACTAAGAAATCAGAAATTGTGGGTTTCAGGCGGGCCGCGTAAGGGTTAGCTTAGCCTTACGCGAGCCGCGTCAATATGTGGGTTGACCGGATAAACGTTCCCAAGCCACGTGGCATACACATGTCGACCCTACTCGTGACCAATCAGACCTACGCGTAGACTAGGTGGCTACGCGGGCCGCGTAAAGATCATGCCAAGGTTCACGCGGGCCACGTGAACCCTAAATTTCACCTATAAATAGATCGAGCTATGAGCAGTCCTCTGATGTCGAAACAATTTCACAAAAAACGAAGTTCTACTGCCATAATTCGAATATTACTCTCAAATTAGTGAGGTGCTACTACGATACCGGGTATTAACTCGATCGCTGCTACGATTCAATGTCCGATCGATTGAAACTATCCGATGAATGTTTAAGTGCTGTTCAAATTGGGTTTATACTTTGTCATTCGTCGTGAATTCGATGGATGTTTAAGTATTGCACTTTGTCATTCGTCGTGAGGGTTTAATCTCGTGAGTTATCGTAAATGTTGTATTAGTTACTGACCTAAGTTCGTATGCATTGTTGTTTAAATTAGGTTATCAGGCTTATCAGTAGGCTAAACTCTGCCCGTATAAATCTGCAATGTGAGTCATTCTCTTTTTATTAAAATATTTACAATACTCCATTTTCAAATGTTATAATTACAGGGATTAAGTCGTGGTTATCTTAAATCACTGGCTAGTGGGGTATTGTGCACATTACTAATTTCTCACGGGTTAGGCTAATAAATCCTCACCGTGATAAACGTCACTACTTGGGGAAGGACCCAATAGTGGTATGACCATCGTCACACGGGTGACAAGGCGCCAGATAAAAATAAGATAAAAGCCATTGTAATCGCTCTTATGCTGTAATTAATAACTATGTGTCATTTTATCAAAATGAATGATTCACCAGTATTTCCCCGCTGACAAAATATTTTTAAAACATGTTTCAGGCGACCTGATGTAAATCAAGGAAACCGTGCTACGGAGCACTAACAAGCTTGAAGAGGTGGCTCGGTTAAAATGAATAAACATGTTTTAATAAATCAGGGAATTTACTTATGAAATCCCTCTATTGTAAAAATAACGGGGTTTATCCTTAATAATGAAATAAAATATTTGGGCATTTTAAGTTTTAAAAAGATCCTGTAAAATCTTCCGCTGTCGCATCATAGATACCACGGGTTCCTGTTCCGCGGCTCCTGACCGGGTCAAACCGGGGCTCGGGCCGTGACAGATATCAACAAAACAGAAGAAATAATCACAAAGATAGTACGACCAGATCGACAGAAAAATGTTGCAGAAGCATTATGTTCACCATACTATCAAAGACAAATATCAATGAACGAAGCAAGAACGGCACACGAAAACAACATATCGGGATATGCTTTCCATGCAGAAGGAGAAATAACGTACAACATCATTTATATACACTAACACTAAACAAAAAATCAAAATATTATAATTTAATTATTTTTTTTTGCAGGGACACTATCTTTGAAATTAAAGATCATGTATTTCTGTTGAGATATGCTGCAGAAACAATGAAGCCGGGATTGGAAATAACAAGAGAAGTAATCAACTGTTGGGCATATATTTTGAATGAGGAAGAAAAAAGAAGATCGAAAGACAACAAAGCTCCAAGATTTTTCTGTACTATTCGAATGCTGGTAAGATCTATAAAACGCAATTTGTCTGTTTTATACAAATAATATATGTTTAATGATGTTTTTTGAAGTATGGTTGAATAAAGTTATATAAAACGCAATTGTCAATTTATTTGTTTCATAAAACGCAATGTGTAGTTTGTTTGAATGTAGTTTTATAAAACGCAACTGTATGTTTTATTACCTTCATAAAATGCAATTAATAATTTAATTTGTTTATTGTTATGCAGGCTTTATCATTGAATGAAAAGAAAGAAGAAATGATAGCAGAGTTCACCAAGAACATAGAAAAAATTCTTCAAGGTGCAAAGCTAAAAAGCATAAAGGATTTTAAAATTATCCTTGTCCCGATTCTCCATGTAGAGCATTTCTATGTGATCTCATTCAATCTTGAAGATAAAGAAATATTCATCATTGACAACAGTGCGAAAGCGGTCACAAATAAACAAAAATATGGGGATGTGCCTTTAAAGACAGTAAGTTTTTCGACTTATGCTTTTAAAACACAATATAAACCACCTAATCTTTTTGTTTTTTTTTTCTGTAGAGGAATGCTTTAGCAGGTTACCTCAAATCTGTTGGTTATAAAAATGCAGATGATATAAAGGGCATACAACCTGTTAGAATGGAGATGAAATGGAGGACAAAAAATAACGGCATTGACTGTGGACTATTCTGTATGCGTCATATGGAATGTTATAACGGGGAAGAAGCCGAAAATTGGGATTGTGGATTTCATGAGGAAGATGAAGAACCTGCAATTATCGACCATGGTAAAACACATGTGAGCAAGAAGAAAGCACAACTTGAAGATTTAAGAAGAAAGTTTATCACAAAGATATTATTGCACGATATCAACGAACTCAAAGATTTTATTATTGAGGATTCAAAGAAGTTTCGGAACCTCAGTGCAAAACTTAAAAAACAATCTTATGACACTAGTTTAGAGAGGATTAAAGAGTGGCTTGCTCTTGCTGGTTTACTTTGATTTAAATATGCTACTTATTATAAAACGCAATATTTTGTCTTTTATTCTAATTTATCATATAACGCATTATTTTGTTTGTATATTTTGTTTAAAACATATAATTAGAGTTTAAAATGCTTCTTATTGTTTGTTATTTTAAAACGCAATGCAATTATCATCATATTACATAAGTCTTTATTTTTCAATTATCATCATATAACACAATGCATCAAGATTTGATTGATATTTTAAAAATTTGTACAATTTATCAATAAAAATTTAAAATAATATGTTTAAAAGAAAGGGTACATATATATTGAAATGCGATTATACTAAAAGGCAATAATTTATTTTATACACTTGTTTTCTTTTTTGTCATATTATAAAACATAACATTTTAATAATATACTATAAGTCAACATTGTCTCTTTATTTGTTGTTTGACTTATGTTATTTATTCTAAAACGCAATAAAAACATTTTTCTAATTATTCATTTCCAAAACATAAAACGCAATACATCTTTATAACGCAATAAATGTTTTTTTACTGTTTTTATAACCCATAAAAAAAATAAAGACTTAATGACAATTATGACAATAAAAAAACTACTATTTTATATTCTTTCTAAAACGCAATGTTATAAAATAAAATAATAATAAATGAGGAAATGATAAGACAAAAAAAAACTGACTGCTTAATGACAAAAGAAATTGATAAGACAAAAAACCTTAAAAAGCCTTTTGGATTCCTGATAACTGATAAAATATTGTATGATTGAACAATCAATTCAAAGAAAAAACTAAAAATATAATCATTTTTATTATTACGACACTTGATACCAATCCCTCTACAAATCCATTATATAAGAACAAAAACCCTAAATTATATTCACATTCCTCATACACCAAAATACCCAACCACAAACACAAACAAAAAACCCTAAATGGCTAATCAACAACTCTTAGTTTGGTGGGTTAAAAGAGAACAAATCGTTCTTCAATTCCTTGATGGCAAAAAAATCAGATACCATTCCATTGCGTCTGTTCTTCAAAACTGCAATGAGAATGTGTTGAGAAGGATGAATGAAATAGGAATACCACCTGCTTGTTACACAAACCAGACATCAGCACTATTCACAATTCTACACAAAAGATATGGAAATCCGAATCAAACTGCAGTTAATGAAACCCCAAGTTACATCTTGGGAGTTCATAGAGGAAACTTTCAAAGTTTCAGTGACTTGGGACGATGGTGAGGTAGAGATATACGACCCAAAGGACATATCTTCCAGTGAGGATATATCCTTTTTGAAGCAGTTATCTGAAATACCTATCATCAACAACTCTGGAAGCAAATTTGCAGAGAAGCTTCAAAAGGCAGTAGTCTCACAGGTTGATCTTTGGACGGAATCTGAAAGTGATGAGGAAATCCCTAATGGAAGCTTAGGGTACTCATCTGAAGAAGAAACAAACTTTGATCCATGAATCTGATCTTGCTTTTAATTTTTATTTAGTTTTGTAGTTTGTAATCATCATCTTTGTTTTAAACTTTCATCATCTATAAAACGCAATATTTAAGATATCCATTTGTTGTTCATTTTTAATTTGATCTGTGTTATCATAAAACACAATATTTATAAGGTACCATTGCATTATAATGTTGTATGTATAAAAGGCAATAACAATAGACTGTTGTTATCATAAAACGCAATTAACCAAAAAATACCTGATATTTATGTAGGATATCACAAAACGCAATAACAAAAAGAGCTGAAACCTATACATCATAAAACGCAATAAAAAAATTTTCTTTTTATTCTATCAGAATTTTTATACATACTTACATTGTATTGCTAGAACCTATAGCATTAGAAGAAACCTTGTCTTTACATGTGCGACTGTTATGTCCTTTTCCACCACATACACGGCACGATTTCTGGATCTTTGATGATTTCTGAAATGCAATCTCACGATTAGACTTAATCCTTTTTTGTACACCGCATCCTTTTGTCCTTATTTTTATCGGTACATGAATCATAGCATCCGACTTTTCTATGTTCCCTCCAATATCAGCAAACCTATCTTTGCGACTAGGAGGCGGCGCAGCAACCATAACCTCATCCGCTTTATCAATATAAGCTTTAATATGATCTCTGTAACGACACAACTCATCTAAATCCCCAACCAACCTATTAACCACATATTCATTTGCTTCAACGATTTCTCTAAAAACTTTATCAATTTCACTATTCCTACCAATTTCATCAAACCGAATATTGCAATGAATTGAGCCATTCTAAACAACATCTCTCATCCATCTTCTATGAACATATCTTCTAGGAAACTCAGTTATATCATCATACCGTAGAACATAAAATATATGCCGGCACAATATACCAAATTGTTCAAACGTTTGCAAGTACAACTTATACTTAAACCATCTTCTTGTTTACTGTATTCAACCTGTAAATAAAATAAAAAACGCAATGAATAATAAATATAATAAAGAAATTTAGTATATGATCATATAATGTTAAAACGCAATAAACTTAATGATAAAACGCAACAAATGGTGGAAAAAATAAAACGCAATAGATGTTTAAAACAATATTAATTTAAAAAAATACCTTGAATAAAGATGTGCACGGCTGTTTGAAATCCTTTATTTCAAAATATTGAACATCACCCACAGTATCATGAGACTTTGACATACACTTTGTAATGGCAGCATCAATTTCAATCTGTATATCTTTGAAATTGTTTTGGTATATATTTCTGGTGCTTGTTTCTCCAATACAAAGTCACTCCAGGTCTTAGATTGAATATACCTTGTATCATGATCATTCTTCCTATGCTCATGCCTTTGAATATCAATTGCAGTCTCAAAATGAGAGAAAAATTCAACAAGTGTACATCTTGGATTGCAAATCTGACCAAAGAAGTAATTCTCGCTTTCACATCTAAACGTAGTACGCATAAGACCAGCCAAATTCTCTCCATGGTAATAAGAAGGAATCCAATCAAATCGAAGATCATACATATCTTTTAACCACTCATGATTTTCCAATCCAAAAGTAGACATTATTGAATGCCACTCAGTTTCAAAATCTTCTGGAATAATAGTATCATTCCAAACAACACGAGTCATTCTTGTATTAAAGTCAATATTGGATGACAAAACAGGACCAACCTGTATAAAAAGCAATAAATTATTAAACATAAAACGCAATAATTTAAACTATATAAAGAGTTACAGTTTATAATATCATAACATGTTTTCATTTATTCTTCTAATAAAACGCAATATTATGAAAATGATAAAACTAATACATTATTGATAAAACGCAATTGTGTTGTTATATTAAAACGCAATTATATTGATAAAAATGTTTGGGGATCTTATTGTTTAATAGATCATAAAACGCAGTTTAATACCTTTTTCTTCAATTTCTCCCATATATGCCACATACATAACCTATGTCTACTACTTGAAAGAACATCCTTAATAGCTCTCTTCATTGCAGCATCTTGATCAGTAACCACAACTTTAGGCTCATTACCAAAAGCATTAACAAAGCACCTTAAAAGCCATCGATAAGAATCTGCAGTCTCAGAACCAAGTAATGCACCACCAAATGTGACATTCCTAAAATGATTATCAATCCCAGTAAATGGTACAAAAACCAAATCATATCTATAGAAAACAAATTAAAAAAGCATTAGAAAACAAGAAGAAAAAAGGAGTATAAAACGCAATAGGATATATAACGCAATAAATGAAAAAAAACTTACTTGTTTGATTTATAAGTAGCATCAAAACCTACTATGTCACCAAATACTGTATAATTTGTTTTTGATTGCTCATCAGCCCGGAAGAGTCCTTTCAATCTTCTATCATCACCAATAACATAATCACATGTGAAACCAGGAGAACATTCTTTCTTCCTAATAAGACGCCTAACTACCATTTCTGCATCATACTCTCCTATGTAAAGATTCAAATCCCTTCTATAGTTCTTACAATCAACTTTACTAGCACCAACTTCACCAAAACCACCATACATTGTTTTCATAATATTGAATGCTTTAACAGGTCCAATATTGATTGCAGACAATCCAGATATAAAACTTTCTTTAACATAATCAATACTTCTGGCAACAGGCAAGAAATGAATATCTTCATCTTCAACAAAGATATGATTATGTTCTTTTTCAAAGTAGTAGATTTTAAACATATTATTGTTCTCTAATATTAATTTCACATGAGCATTGCATCCAAATCTTTTTGAACCTCTATTACGTCTAACAATCTTTTTACTATTCTCATCAACTGAACCAGAATCTATTTCTTTGCTAACATGAAAACCTTCTTTTGAGCACACAATATATCTTATTTTCACTAAACCACCACCATTTTTCCAAGAGGTATTTTTTCTTGTAGAAAAACCTGCAGCAAGTGCATATCTCTGATAAAACGCAAAAGCCTCGTCAAATGATTTAAAAAACATTCCAACAGAAGGTCTAATGGATCCACTGACTTTAGGTTTGTAAAACTTTCTTCCAGTGTTTAAGCATACACGTTCCTCCCATTTAGAAATGTGATCTGAAACAATTAACAAATAAATATAAAACGCAATACCTCTTATATAATCATGTTTTTAGAGTTAATCTTAAAATATATAATTCGAAATTGAAAAAATACAAACCTTTAAAGTTACAATCATCTGATGTGGTTAAAATCATAAAACGCAATAAGTTCAGTAAAACGCAACAAATGATAAACAAACAAAACAATAAAAAACTGTTAAATTATACATCAATGACAGTTATGTGCTTTATATTAGAACAATTACGAATTTAGACTTTGTATGCATATAATGTGAATAAATTTCTAAAACGCAACAAGTTCATTAAAACGCAATAACTGATGAACAAACAAAACGAACAAATTAAGTTAAATTATACTACAATGACAATAAAACATATGAAAAATCAAATATTAATAATAGAAAGACGAATTATTAAACGTAAAACATTGAAAATCGGCAAAATAACAAAAAGTTACTCAAAATTGAAGCTAAACTTACCAACAGAGTCTGCAGAAGACATTGACGTTATCGAATTGACAAACGAAACAAGAGAAGAGAAGATTATTGCTTGAAAAAAAGGTGAATTTGCGATCGATTGCGATTTAGGGTAAAGGAATCTCAATTCTGTTATGAAATTGACGAACTAAAGAGAAGATGTAACAAAATCTAGTATAGTTAGAAAGAAGATATGATAATGTAAACTGACGAAAATGCCCACGCGTCCAAAATTTTAAAAATAACAGATGAACGGCTAAGATTGCTTCCTATACTTCCTAGCAAATATAAACTTCCTAATTGATCCTTTCCCTTGTGCATAATACCATGATCCCCTTTTTTATGGTTTATTGTATTTAAATAACTCCAATTTTCATCCATTTTTTATGGGTTATTGGATTTAAATAACCCTAATTATCACCATTTAACCGATAGTACTCTCAACTTACGAATTGTACCATGCCACTCCCAACATTCAACTTATTTTTGTTTTGCACTCCCAAATTAACTGAACACTAACCCAGTTGGCTGACGTCAGTTACCATGTTACTAAACAAGTATCACATCAAATGTCATATCACTAAATAAGTGTCACATTAGATGTCATGTCATTAAAAAAAGCCACGCTAGATCCCACACCATGTCAGTTCGTGTGGGCATGTCAAAAGAAAATAAGTTGAAAATTAGGAGTAGTGTGGTGCAATTCGTAAGTTGAGAGTACTATTGGTCGAAAATTGATGTTTAATTAAATGCAATAAGTTTTTTATTATTATTAAAAGTATATCTAACGCCATAGGGAGGAGATGTACTCTAAATCTCTCGAATTTTGTCTCATGTAGAGATTAATAATTGCATACTAGCTTTTTTTTCTTTAAATCACCTTCGACCCAACTGGTCAAAAGACCAAACAAACACAAACGTCCCCGACCCAAACAAGCAAAGGGCAACAAATTACAACATATACAGAGGATATTTACACCAGTCCTACCATATAATATACTTACAGGAAGTTCTACTTTTAACCCACACGCATATCCCCTAGATTTTAACTCCCGATGATGTCGCCCGATCTACATTTTCGTTGATTAAAAACCATATCATTTCTGCCTTTCCATATACACCAACATGCTATAATGTCAAACCAGTAAATGATTTTCTCCGCCTTCTTACCACTCTTTATGAGCTTGTGACTTTCTAATATGTCTTTGAATTCAATACCAGAAACGTCGCTGAACTGAAGTTCCTGAAGAGCGATGAAGTCAATACCATTCTCCTATTTCATATTTTTTATCCATCCAACTTTATTATAATCCCCCACTCCCAACCCTCTGAGGTTTAGAGAAAGATAATTCATCTATCACCATTTAGAATCCCTTCTTCCCTAATCACTTCTTTGATCAGAGTCTCATGATTTTGAAGATCAACTCCCACTAGCTCCCCCATGACGGATGTTACATTCATTTCCAAAATGATAGTTTCCTCCTCTTCCTCGTTGGGCTTCAAATTTAGATCATTTATCACCTCCGCCACAACTTCCTCTCTATTTCCACTTTGTTCGGTCTGCCCAAACTCCTCGCCTCCTACATATCTCAAATTGACGTCTTCACCATCTACCTGTTCTCCTGTATCTTCACTAACCTCCTCAATTCCAATTATCTCGTTCAAGTCAAAAGGGTCATTAATTCTAGATTTTTTTTGGGTCTAATCAGCCCACTTACCTCTTCCACATTGGATTTATTACTACTCTTATTATTTTTGGCCTTCCTCAAATTTTAATACCTTTTATCGGCCCATTAGAAATAGGATTTTTAACACCAAATCTCGGCCCATTAGAAGTTAGGTTTTCTTTTAACAACTAAATACCCACAATAGGTGCATTTAATTCTCCTCCTTCTCCTCCAATTTTCCAAAACTCATTACCCATCATCCTATTTGATTGGTCAAAAAAATTAGGAAATTCCAACTAAAAGCTACCCGTGTAACCAAAAGATAAAACTGTATTGTAAAACTAAGTATTCCCTTCGCAAGATATAGCGGGAACATGTATTTCACAAAATAAAAGTAGCAATAGATTTAATTTATACTAAAGCTACCCGTGTAACCAAAAGATAAAACTGTAAAATTCTTAGAAAGATATGAATACGAGTTTTACATCAAGTTATATCACTCTAATGAATGGTGATTTGTCATTCCATTGACACATAAAAGTTAGTACGGACTTTCATAGTTTTTATGTGTTCATAATAAGGCTAGAGGGTGTGGGATAACCCCCCTTGGGTCTTTATAAGGACACCTCAGCGCCACGTAGACGCCACATCAGCCAATGGGGCTTTATAACCCCCCCCCCCCCCCCCCTTTAACATGGAGGGTGTGGTGATAACCCCTAGGGCGCTATAGAGCAAAATAAAAAAATTGATTGGTGCAAACAAGTGGGCCCTACCTGATAACCCCCTCCTCCCTCGTTACCATGTTCGCGAGTGATGTATAGCGCCCCATGTTAATTGGCTGGGTGTCGGTGTATAGCGCCGGGGGCGCTATAGCCTCTGACGTGGCGAGGGTGGCGCCCCCACACCCTCCGGCCTAAGGATATAATAAATTAAGAAAACTATAACTTTGTTTATTAACGTTGTTAGAGCATTCACATCCAATCCATCAAATTATACATACATTCCACTAAAAAACAACTCCTATATCAATATATTTCCACTAAAAACAAATACTTTTTCTCTCTCCTTTCAATTAAATAATATTATCATCACATTTTTCTCTCACTTCCACTCACAACCACTTTCAAAATATATTAAAAAATTATAACGGGTGAACAGTGTCCCCCCAAATATACAGATGAACAGTAACATTTTCTCTCTCCTCTACTCACAACCACTTTTTATACCCTTTATAATATAAAAACCCCTCCTCACATAATTTGATGGTTAGGATGTGAATGCTCTTAGTGACTAATTAAAACAGTGAAGATGAACAAAACTGACAAGTATATAAATTTCTTAAGCAATTTAAAATAAATAAATACATACCTTCGTTATGTTTAGGGTAAGATAGTCGTTATCGTTATCAGAAGTTAAAAATAGAAGTTGTTAATACTGGAATCTTGGACGTGCAATTTTGATGAATTACGATTTTTAAAGGGGTAGGCTAAATGTACCCCCTCTTATTACTTTTTATACACTCTTTCTATAAAATCACATTAAAACTTGTAATATTTAAAGTGTAAAACAAATTCAAAAGTGTTACAAAACAAATTCAAAAGTGTAAAAAAAGATTACAGACGTTTTTTTCTAAATATTTATTATTTAATTTTTATATAAATCATATTTTTTTTAAAAGTTTTCATATATTGTTTTTAAAGAAACCTTCTCAAATAGTATTTTGATTATGTTTTTTTATTGAACATCTTTACAAATAAATAATAACATTTTTCTTAGGATAAATTACATTTTTCGTCCTTTATGTTTGTACTGAATTACAATGGATGACCTTTAACTTTAATAATTACAGCCACGGTCCTTTATTTAAAAAACTCAGTACACTTTTCGTCCTTTAGCAGTAACAAGGTTAAATTTTTCAGTTAAGTCTAATCATGTGCCTTGCACATGAGGGCAGATTGGTAATTTTACCCATATATTAAAAAAGATTAAAAAATATAAATGTATGCACATAAATCCATATGTGGTCATCTTCTTCCTGTCTTCAACCCCACCTCTCCCTCCTCAACCAACCTCTATCACCACAACCACCATATCCCAGCCGCCACCATCAAATCGAGCCGCAACACCACCACCGACGTATGCCAGCACCACCGATCAAGCCCCACCGCCATAACCTAATCCAAAACCCCACTCACCGACGTGTTTGTAGGTTGTGGAGACAACCGATCGGAAAAGATTGTGGGTCATCGGAGACAACCGACTGCAGATCTGATGTTTAGATCTGATGCAGGTTGAAGGAGACCTATCACCTCTCTTGCCACAATATCATCTACTTTCGGATCTTGTTGAGCCGATGATGGGATGTGAATGCTCTCATATGTTACACTCTTTCCCTCTCTCTTCTAGATATGTATCTATATCTACACATCTGAATCTCACTAGGCCAATGAAGATCTTGTTCTTGTTCTGCATATAATAATATTTTGCAATTCAACGATACCCACAAAAGTTTCAACAATATTTTGCAAAAATTGGATCTTTTTTATAAGTATTCAACAAAACCCATAAATATGTCACCCAATTTAACAAAACCTACAAACAATTTGAACAAATATTTATAAAAATTGGTTCTATTTTATGAGTTTTAACAGTTCTTTCAAGATTGTGTCAGGCGAAGAGGATTGATGATGAGAATATTACGAGCCCTAATCTTGCGTCTCTCAACATCAACAGATTTACTCCGGCGAAACTCCGGCGCCGACATCATTGAAGATGCGTCAACAACAACATCCTTGCGTCTCTCAACAGAAACATATTTGGTGACGGGACGGGTTTGTGGGTGCGACATCATTGAGGGAACCGATGGAGGTGTGTAACGCAGATAACTTTCTCATTGGGTTTCTGTATGAAACTGATGTAAAAGGTAATTTGGTGGTTATGGTGGTGGAGGTAGGGGGTAGCTGGTGATTATGGTGGTAAAGGTGGCGGTAGCTGGTGCTTTTATGGTGGTCAGGTGGTGTTCCCTGAAGAAGAAGGTAGTTCTTGAGAGAGAGATTGAGTTATATGTTAAAAGTTTTATTGTTCAAATTTATTAAAGATAAATAAATGAGTAAAATTACCAATATACCCTCATGTGCTAGGCACATGTCATACTTAACTGAAAATTTTAACCAGGTTAGGGCTAAAGGACGTAGAGTGTAATGGGTTTTCCAAATAAAGGACTATGATTGTAATTATTGAAGTTAAGGGCTATCCACTGCAACCCGCTACAAACATAAAGGACGAAAATTGTAATTTATCCTTTTTCTTATAAAAGTAATAAATTAGTTTTGAACTTTCTTTTTGAAAAAGGTCTATATTATATTTTTTTCCTCGTCTAGTTTGTATTTTAAAGGTTTTACTTTTATATTTTTAATACTTTAGATGTGTTTATAAAGTAATTAACAATTTTTATTTATCAAAAAAAGTAAAAAGTTTTTCTTTTAAAATAGCGTTTACAACCCTAACACATATTAATCATTCAAACCATCTATGTAAGTGAACAAATAAACAACAGGTACTAAAATTATTTTATCAAACTATAAATTAACAATCTATATAAATTCAAATTTAATTAGTGTAAAGAGTATGTTATAAACAAGTTAAAACATGTTTAAGAATTAGATCAAAGTGAACATTTTCTAAAGCAAAACAAATGGATAGGGTTGATTCACAAATATTTTTCTCTTCTTCATTTAAAAAAATATATTAAACTGGTTGATTTAAAAAATGTATGTGGATTTTTTTGTATTATTCTTTATACAGACTCAATGAGATACTGATCGGAGTATCGCCCCCCGGATAAATATAATATTCATATACCCAAATTACCCTTAACAATGCATTAGTGGTAGTAAGGGTTGTGGTCGAAGGTGATGATGGTGGATGATTGTGTAGGTCCCAATACGGAATGTCAAATTGGTCCTGACGCACTAAACAATTGTCTACGAGTATTTTCTTCCGACGAGGCTTTCTGGAGGGCGTCGCCGACGGCCAACTAGGGCATCGCCGACTAGCTCTCTAAAACTTGTTTTTCTGATTTCAATATTTCATCGTTTCGTGTTCCCGTTTGATCCAGTTCGCTCCCCGATGCTCTGTAAAGCTCCCGAATAACTCTTTAAACTCTGTTAGACCTGTAAAACACAAGTCTAATAAAAAATAGGTCATTCGAAACCAAAAGTCACGTAAAAGAATAAACTTAATTACGAATAATCATCGGTTTTCGACCACGCATTAGATACCCACTTCAAGTCGTTCCAAAATAAAATAAAAAAATTTAAAATATTAAAAATAGTAAATATAAGGCATTTAAAATACAAACTAGATGAGGAAAAAAATATAATGTAGACTTTTTTCAAAAATAAAATTCAAAACTTTTTTATTATTGTTATATGAAAAACGTTATTAGTAATTTGTAAAGATGTTCAATAAAAGAAAACATAATCAAAATACTATTTGAGAAAGTGTAAACAATCTGTGAAAAAAATTTAAAAAATATGCTTTTTTTAAATAAACATAAAAAACAAACAATTTAAAAAAAACGTCTATAATATATTTTTACACTTTCGAATTTGTTTTGTAATAAAAAAGAATACTTTAAAAAAATATGACTTGTTTAGGGGGTAAATATGAAAGTTTAAATGTGATTTTATGAAAAGGGGGTATAAAAAGTAACAAGAGAGTATACATTTAGTAAAGACCAAATACGACAGCTAGAGTTCTTGGCTGATTGGGTAGAAATGGAAAAAAATAAATAAAAGAGTAACGTGGATGTGTTGTGATGTGCGTGAGTGTTATTAGTTTTTAATGTATATGTTAAGCCCTTTTTAACACTTTTTAGCCAAGTTTTAAATTTATAAAACACGATATTTACTAACACTAAACACATATATGGGCAAGTGCACCCATCGTGAGCGTAGTATAGTGTTGGCAAGATACCGAGGTTGTCCAAGTACACAAGAGCTTTTAGTACCGGTTTATCCTCAACGTCTAATCAAATAAAAAGTTTAGAAAAAAGGTTTTAAACTAGAAAAATAAAAACTAACTAAAATGCTGAAAAATAAAAATAAAACAGATAGACAAGATGAATCACTTGGCTCCGACTCGTGTTTAGTGTAACCTTTGATTATTTCCGCACTTTTGCACTATTTAAGAGATTATCTTAGTTATTGTAGTAGGCCCCTCTTTTGAAGGTGACGTTACCCTCAACCCAGTAGTTTGAGTCAGCAAGGATACAATCCTAAAGGGTCGGATTATTGAAAGATAATTAATTAAGTTATTAATGCATATTATGGTAGGCCCCTCTTTTGAAGGCGACGTTACCCTCGGCTAAGTAGTCTGAGTCGGCAGGGATACAGTCCTAAGTAGCCGGGTTAAAGTATTAATAGTAGCTTACATATGAGGGGATCAAAGAGTTTGGACCCCCGCCATCCAATACCGGTGGGTATTGAAGGAGATCCTACTAAATTTGACCCAGGTCCTTGCAGGATCTATACACTGAACAAGGCAAGACTCTTACCAAACCGTTCCCTTAACCCCCGACCAGGTAGCCAACATACCTCCATATAGACCGTGGAGATATGAATGGTGAAAATCTTTTATTTTATATAGACAGTAAAATAATGCCAAGACACCACGGACAAACGATAAGGAAGAATCAGCTTCAACATAAGAAACTAGTTATTAAAGTCATTAATACATAACCAAGTAAAAAGTGCGAAAAGATTAAAAATAAAAAG
The DNA here is from genome assembly GCA_030545235.1 of Helianthus tuberosus. Classification (NCBI taxonomy): domain Eukaryota; kingdom Viridiplantae; phylum Streptophyta; class Magnoliopsida; order Asterales; family Asteraceae; genus Helianthus; species Helianthus tuberosus. Next base: position 63,412,603 of record CM060451.1, on the reverse strand, counting down.
TATTACACTAGACACTTTGTCTTCACCAAGTGATGTAAGAGACTTAGGCAAACATGGCCTTGATTGTCAAGAACTCTTACGATCAATCTTGGATCCCGAGACAACTCACACACTCTATGATGGACAATGGATGATGGTGGTGGATGATGGTGTTGCGATGGTGTTGCGATGGTGGTGGGTGGTGGGTGAAGTGTGAGAGAGGTGGTGCCAATGGATGGTTTGCAAATGAGCCAAGCACCCCTATTTATAGCCTGAACAGTAGCTCGGGCACGGCCCCGTGTCCAGTGGGCACGGCCCCGTGTCCATCCTTCTTCTCTATCTTCATTAATTGCTCTTGTCTGCATTAGTTGACCACGGCCCCGTGTCCGCTGGGCACGACCCCGTGTGCAGAAGCATATCTGTACTATCAAGATTTGCCTGGATTCTGCGAATCTTATAGTTGACCACGGCCCCGTGGTGGGCGATGGAAGCTTCTACAACTTTGTCTTTTATGCTGACACTTGGGCACACCCCCGTGTTCACTGAGCACGGGGCGTGTTCAGCCTTCTGTTCTCTTGTTTTGCTTGGGAAGATGCTTTCGGGGAGGTCGGGCATGCTACGTTTGTTCCTTTTCTTGTATTTATGTTAGATTTAGCTACCTTTTTACTTCTTTTGTTAATTTGAGCTCATTTAATCCTGAAAATACAAAAGCATACTTTTTCCAACATTAGTACTAAAAAGGGTTAGTTTTATGCCACAATTGATGTAATTTATATGTTGCATTTTGCACACATCAGTTGAATCAAACGTTAAAACCCAACTTCAAACCAAGGCCTCGAACTCAAGTCATTGCACAACTTTGTACCACTCTTTTTATTAATAAAAACTTCGAGAGAACTGATTACAAGGTTACACAAAACCTAGACCCCAACAATATGGGTGTTTATACAACTAAGAAACTTGCTAAAGAATTAAGTCGAAACCGAATCAAAAACTTAAACGTTAAGAGATGAACAATAAATAAATTATATCCTACCTAATCTAACTTTAACTTCGACCACGAAACTTTTGATTTTAAACAAACTAGACCTGCAAGCTTCGACTCACAACTTCCAGCGGCATCCCAGTGTTGCCTCAACTCCAAACGCATCCTCGAGTTGCGACCCCACACCTCCAACCGCTACTCAAAGCTTCCTTGCAGCGGCTCATGCTTTATCACACCCACCAAACCATGGATTTGGTTCTCGACTCCTGTTTTCGCTCCAAAGTGTTAACTTAGCCACCAACCACATCCTAGCTTCACCTAGTGTAACAATCCTCAATAAACCGACACCCTTGAATATTTTTCCGACACCCTAATATATTTTAAATTATCCCAATATGTCCCAAAATACACCCCATACGCGAATACGGGCCTCAAATATAATAAAAAGTATTAAAAATAAATAAAAATTGAAATCTTGGGCTGAGGCGGGCCACGTAGGACCTCACTCCAACCTTACGCGGGCGGTATTAAGGTTTAAAACTGATTTCGTTGATTTATAAGTTAAGGCGGGCCGCGTAAGACCCCCATTAAGTTAACGCGGGCCGCGTGAGATCAAGATAGTGGCGCAGTCCGGTGATGACACGTGTTATCATCGTGGCAAGTCTATGTGATGATCCGGATGAGCTACGCGTTGACCCAGCTTTGACGCGGGCCGCGTAAGCCCTGGGCTTATGTTACGCGGGCCGCGAGAGACCCAGGTTCAGCAACAATTAAGCAAGCCATCGGGTTTCATTCGGAATTCGCTCACGATCATTTCTCAATCACAATTTCTGAATATTAGGCATATTATACTTGGGTATTATACCCCTAATTAGCGAAGTTCTGCTCCGTTGTAAGTATTATAACCCCTGGATACGTATTATATACGCTGCCCGATTGATCTAGGGTTCCGTAACGGCTGTCGTGGTTCTGCCCGATGTAGTCGTTGGAATGCCGTCTCGGGGAGGGTATTGCTAATGTTAAAATGGGTTATTATACTAACGCGTGTGCATTTGTGTAAATTTTAGATTATCACCAGGAAATCCTTACGGAAAGTCTAAGATAGCAATGTGAGTTGATCCACTTTTTGTAAACTTTTTGTTAACTGTTTTTACAAACCCTTAAATACTTTTCCATGCGAATGACAATTATTGAGTATTTGTAAGAATACAATTATGATGAGTATGTTGGGGTTTTGTATACAAAATTTTTTACCACCTGGTCAAGGAGTAACATTACCACAAGTCGGGTTCGACAGTACCATGGATGTTAATTGTTATGTCTTGGAAACAAATATAATTGCGGGATCGCCCTCTATACTGAACACTGTGAAATGATTATTACTTAAACTTGATTAAACTGGGATTCACTCACCGGTATTTCCACTGACAAATGTTTTTAAAATGCGTTTCAGGTAACAAAATGTGAAAGCCAAATAGAAGCCAGCTGGAAAGCACTGAAGGCTTGGAAAAGTGGCAATAAAGTTACCTAAAAATAAATTAGATGTTTTATTAAATAAATAGGATTTATTCCTATGAAAACGTGGGTACTATGAACTTGGGTTTTAACCCATTTGTTTAATGCTATGAAAATGTGGTATTTTACTCTGATCAATATTTCCTAACTACGGTCCTGATGAAAAATTTCCGCTGCCAAATTAGACAATACGAGATATCACCGAAACTGGCTCGCGGCCGCCCGTTCCCTGGGAAGTGGGATCGGGGGTTGCGACAGGAGGTGGTATCAGAGCTAAGCCACTGATTCAGCCACAGAGGTGTTCTGCTGACATCAAAGTGTAAAGTGCTAGGAAATAAATTACAGAAATACGTGCATAACTGTATTTTATTGCTATGTGTTATATGACTATTTGTTAGTTTACAGTATGAGCGACCAAGGACCATCTGACACGTACCGTCAATTGTCTGGTTCGCCTAGAAGCGAATGCACCTCCTCTTCTCAGCCTGCCCTCTCAGGGTATTCTGCTAATACGGAAGAAGGAATCTTTGTGTTTAAGGCTCAGTCAGAAGAGCCATTTCCTCATAAAAAGAGGGGATGGTTCCGTCGAGGGGCACACGAGCGTAGAAAACGTATGAAAAAGTTACAAGAACAGAGGGTACTGGCAGCAGCCAAGAGAGAGACAGATGCCTATGCCCAGGATATGATAAATAGGGGTATAGCCAATATTCACATTCTAGCAACCACTGCAGTTGACCCTAATCTGGAACAAATAATAGCACCTCAACCACAGCCACCAATCCCTGACCAACCAATGGAGATAAAAAACCCTGAAAACCAAGTAGAGATGCATGATTTCAACATGGAGGAAATCCCTAGGGTACCAGCCCCAAACCCCCTAGACCCAAATTACGATCCCTGGTGGGATGAAGTTAGGGACTATGTGCAACGTTACCAGATACATGAAGGCACACCCATGCAAACCATAGGAGCCTATCCAGGTATAGACCCTTTAGATCCCTATTACCACGATGAATACGTTAGGGAGATCTTAGAAGATCTTTACCGATTTCAGGCACATACACCCCCATATCAGGAACCAGCACCCCAGATTCCGAACCCAGTCCTAGAACCTGCACCCCCAATGAGTGCAGAAAACGTCCAAGAACTAAGGACTTTTGGGGAGGAAATTTTAGAGAGCAGTGAGAGAATGCGTCAGGTGGGAGAGCGACTCGTATGGAAATACGATGAACGCAATATGGATTTTTGGATGAATCCATATCCTTGAATATGATGGTAGGAGACGGTAATAGTAATAATAATAATAAAATAATAAAAATAAAATATGTGTGTACGGATGCCTACTATTATTTATTTCAGTTGGTATTGTAATTTTATTTCAGTACTGGTGTGTAATAGATATATAGTAGATGAATAGAGTAAAAGTCGCAATGATCGACGCTTTTGGCTAAATTGCGTGTCATGTGATTGACTATATTAGAATATTATTTCGTGATATTAATATGAGGTAAATGTTTAAAATTCAGATGGCCGATGAAGGAAATCAAGGAAATCTGAATAACGATAACCAGAGTAACATTAACGTGGTTAATGAGAATCCAAGCATCAATAACAATGGAAACCAAATGGATAATAGTGCCGTTCAACATATAGTGGCACAAGGAATTATAGATGCAATGCCATTTGTTATTCAAACGATTCAAGAAGCGAATAATAAAAGTAAGCATAGCAGTAAGCGATCGATCGAACCAGAAAACAGCGTGAACAATGGACCCGTACTTCAAGCGCCCATTCCCAAAAGAAGAAGAACCATGCCTTATGGATGTTCTTATAAAGAAATCTGGTCCTGTAAACCAATAGAATTCTCGGGCAATGAAGGACCCATTGCAGCCCTACGCTGGATAGAGAAAACTGAGGCTGTTTTAAAAATAAGCAAATGTGCTGAAGAAGATAAAATAATGTTTGCTTCTAATTTGTTTAAAAACTCAGCCTTAGAATGGTGGAACACTATCCTCTAGTCAAGAGGAAGTGATAGGATATACAACATGGAATGGGAGGAATTTAAAAATATGGTAGAAATGAAATTATGCCCTCCTAATGAAAAGGAATAGATAGCTAATAAGTTCCTAAACTTAAGAATGACCGGGGTAGATAATAAGGGTTATACTACCACATTCTTTGAATATGCTAGAATAGTACCAACCCTTGCATCACCTGAACCGGTATTAATCTCCCGTTACATATGGGGATTAATTGGGGAGATTAGACATGTAGTCAAGGCAGCTAGACCTCAAACTATAGAAGAAGCTGTAGAACTAGCCAATACCTTGACAGATGAGTTAATTCGTACTAGGGAAGAAGATCAGAGGAGAAACCTAACCCAAAGGCTTACTCAAGAATTCCGTTCTGGGAATTACAACCGTAGGAATATGGGTTCAACCTCTGCACCTTTCTGCAAGATCTGCAAGAAAAAGCATTCGGGAAAATGCTCCACTCTTTGCAATTTCTGCAAGATGCCAGGACACAAGGAAGAAGATTGCAGGAGGAAATCCACTAATGGACTATGCTACAACTGTGGAGAAAAAGGTCACATCAAGCCGAATTGTCCGATATTGGCTTCAGCTGTGAACAACAGGAACACTAAAAATGCTAGAGCATTCGTTCTAACCGCAGATGAAGCCAAGATGATTCCAGATGTCATAGCTGGTATGTTTTTAGTTAATGATGTATTTACTAAGGTATTATTTGACTCTGGTGCAAACCAAAGTTTCATTAATACTTCGTTTTGCAAACTTCTAAATCATTCATTAACTAAACTACCACAAAAATGTCTCGTAGAGACAGCTAATGGAGAAACAGTTAAGATTTCGGAAATCTTGCAGGGAGCAAGAATAGAAATTTTAAATCAGAAGTTTAGGGCAAACCTTTACCCAATGAATCTGGCAGAATTTGATATTGTTTTAGGAATGGATTGGTTAATAGCCAATAAAGCCAGTATTTTATGTGATCAAAAGTCAATTCAAGTAAATTCACCAAAAGGTGAAAAGATCACAATAAAAGGAGATAAACCCTCTAGGTCCACTAAATTCATCTCTATGATGAAAACTGCAAGCTATATAAGAAAAGGTTCTATAGTGTATTTGATTTCCATAATCACTAACACTAAAGGAAAAGAACTAAAAGACATTCCAGTAGTATCTCAGTTTTCAGATATATTTCCCGAAGAATTACCAGGACTACCACCAGACAGAAGTTGAATTCAGAATCCATCTACTACCAGGAACAGCACCGATTGCCAAAGCACCTTACCGTTTGGCACCCGCTGAGATGCAAGAACTAAAGAAACAGTTAGATGAGTTATTGGAAAAAGGATTCATACAACCAAGTTCGTCGCCTTGGGGAGCACCGATTTTATTTGTCAAAAAGAAGGACGGATCAATGCGTATGTGCATTGACTACCGTGAATTGAACAAGGTCACAATTAAGAATCGGTACCCATTACCTAGAATCGATGATCTATTCGACCAACTGCAAGGAGCTCGATTTTTCTCTAAAATCGATTTAAGGTCAGGATATCATCAATTAAAAGTACAGGAAGAGGACATTCCTAAGACTGCCTTCAGAACAAGGTATGGTCATTATGAATTTACTGTCATGCCATTTGGTTTAACCAATGCCCCAGCCGCATTTATGGACATGATGAACCGAATATGTAAGCCATATTTGGATAAATTCATAATCGTCTTCATAGATGATATTCTAATTTACTCTAAGAGTAAAGATGATCATGCTAAGCATTTGCACACACTTTTAAGTTTATTAAGAAAGGAAAAGCTTTATGCTAAATTTTCAAAGTGTGAGTTTTGGCTAGAACAGGTACAATTTCTTGGTCACTTAGTAAACCATGAAGGAATTCATGTAGATCCAACTAAAATCGAAGCGATTACCAAATGGAAAACCCCTGAGTCACCAACTGAGGTTAGAAGTTTCTTAGGATTGGCTGGTTATTATAGGAGATTTATTCAAGATTTCTCTAGAATAGCCATTCCTTTAACTAAATTAACCTGTAAATCCATTAAGTTTGAATGGGGACCAAAACAGGAAGAAGCTTTTAGAATTCTTAAGCATAAATTAACCCATACACCCATATTAGCGTTACCAGAAGGAACTAAAGACTTTATAGTCTATTGTGACGCTTCTAAATTAGGTTATGGATGTGTATTGATGCAACGTCAAAAGGATATAGCTTATGCATCTAGACAACTTAAGAATCATGAAGAGAATTATTCAACCCATGATTTGGAATTAGGAGCTATAATTTTTGCCCTTAAGATTTGGAGACATTACCTTTATGGTAATAAGTTTACCATATTCACTGATCATAAGAGTTTAAGGTATGTTTTCGGGCAAAAGGAGTTGAATATGAGACAAAGACGCTGGATGGAGATGCTTAGCGACTATGATTGTGATATCCAGTATCATGAAGGAAAGGCAAATGTAGTGGCAGATGCTTTAAGTCGAAAGTATCATGAAAAGCCAAAAAGGGTATGTTCTCTTAAATTAAATCTGCAAGTAGATTTAAATGATCAGATAAGAGAAGCACAAGAATCAGTAATCAAGGATGATACTGAAAAATTAAAAGGTATGCTAAAAGAATTAGAACAAGGAACAGATGGAATTTGGAGATTCCATAAAAAGAGAATGTGGATACCTAAATTAGGAAACCTACGTCATCGTATATTAGAAGAAGCCCATAAGTCTAAGTATACAATGCATCCAGGAAATGATAAAATGTACCAGGATTTAAGGAAAAATTTCTGGTGGATAGGAATGAAAAAGGACATAGCAACCTATGTTTCTAAATGTTTAACTTGTTCACAAGTTAAAGCTGAACACCAGAAACCCTCAGGTCTATTGCAACAGCTAGAAATGCCAGTGTGAAAATGGGAATTGATAACAATGGATTTTGTTACTAAATTACCCAAAACAAAGAAAGGTAATGATACAATCTGGGTGATTGTAGATAGGTTAACCAAGTCAGCTCATTTCCTACTAATGAAAGAAACTTTCAGTATGGAACAGCTAGCTAAATTGTATGTAAATGAAATTGTTTCATTACATGGAATTCCTTTATCAATCATTTCTGATAGGGATAGCCGATTTACCTCTCATTTTTGTTCAAGTTTCCAAAAGGCAATAGGAACCAAGTTAAATCTGAGCAAATCTTATCATCCTCAAACGGACGGAGAAAGCGAAAGGACAATCCAGACAATGGAGGACATGCTTAGAGCTTGTGTAATTGATTTTGGAGGTAATTGGGACGATCACTTACCTTTAATAGAATTTTCTTATAATAATAGTTATCACACAAGTATAAATGCTACATCATTCGAAGCACTTTATGGACGAAAGTGCCGAACCCCAGTCTGTTGGGCAGAAATTGGGAAAAAAGCAACTATCTGGACCTGAGATAGTACAAGAAACAACCGACAAGATTATTCAAGTCAAGGAACGACTAAAAGCAGCACGTGATCGACAAAAGAGCTATGCCAATAACCGACGTAAACCATTGGAATTTCAAGTAGGAGATAAGATATTGTTAAAAGTTTCTCCTTGGAAAGGAGTGGTAAGATTCATCAAACGGGGAAAGCTAAGTCCCAGGTATATTGGACCTTTTGAGATTATTAGAAGAATAGGACCTGTAGCCTACCAGCTACAACTGCCAGAGGAAATGGCAGGAATACATGATGTATTTCATGTATCTAATCTCAAAAAGTGTTTAGCTGATGAATCACTAATGGTACCTCTTAAGGATATAGAGGTAAATGAACAACTCAAGTTTGTAGAAAGGCCTCTACAGATTGAAGACAAGAAAGTCAAGAATCTCAAACATAAGAGACTAGTTCTGGTCAAAGTGAAGTGGGACTCCAAAAGAAGACCGGAGTACACATGGGAGCTTGAATCTGAAATGCAAAAGAAATATCCATACTTGTTCCAGTAGATCTCGAGGACGGGCTCTAAAACAAGGTGGGTAGGATGTAACAATCATCAATAAACCGACACCCTCGAATATTTTTCCGACGCCCTAATATATTTTAAATTATCCCAATATGTCCCAAAATACACCCCATACGCGAATACGGGCCTCAAATATAATAAAAAGTATTAAAAATAAATAAAAATTGAAATCTTGGGCTGAGGCGGGCCGCGTAGGACCTCACCCCAACCTTACGCGGGCGGTATGAAGGTTTAAAACTGATTTCGTAGATTTATAAGTTAAGGTGGGCCGCGTAAGACCCCCATTATGTTAACGCGGGCCGCGTGAGATCAAGATAGTGGCGCAGCCCGGTGATGACACGTGTCATCATCGTGGCAAGTCTATGTGATGATCCGGACGAGCTACGTGTTGACCCAGCTTTGACGCGGGCCGCGTAAGCCCTGGGCTTATGTTACGCGGGCCGCGAGAGACCCAGGTTCAGCAACTATATAAGCAGGCCATCGGGTTTCATTCGGAATTCGCTCACGATCATTTCTCAATCACAATTTCTGAATATTAGGCATATTATACTCGGGTATTATACCCCTAATTAGCGAAGTTCTGCTCCGTTGTAAGTATTATAACCCCTGGATACGTATTAGATACGCTGCCCGATTGATCTAGGGTTCCGTAACGGCTGTCGTTGTTCTGCCCGACGTAGTCGTTGGAATGCCGTCTCGGGGAGGGTATTGCTAATGTTAAAATGGGTTATTATGCTAACGCGTGTGCAATTGTGTAAATTTTAGATTATCACCAGGAAATCCTTACGGAAATTCTAAGATAGCAATGTGAGTTGATCCACTTTTTGTAAACTTTTTGTTAACTGTTTTTACAAAACCTTAAATACTTTTCCATGCGAATGACAGTTATTGAGTATTTGTAAGAATACAATTATGATGAGTATGTTGGGGTGTTGTATACAAAATTTGTTACCACCTGGTCAAGGAGTAACATTACCACAAGTCGGGTTCGACAGTACCATGGATGTTAATTGTTATGTCTTGGAAACAAATATAATTGCGGGATCGCCCTCAATTTTGTACACTGTGAAATGATTATTACTTAAACTTGTGTCACACCTCGATATTTCCACGTATTACAGGTGGGCCCGGTGGGGAGTATCGTGACGTAGTTGATATCATCATAGTCAAACAACACAATTTAAATGCACAACGGAAGCAAAGGATAAATATATTACAATCCGATTCAAAAGTAATATTAAATATTACAACGGAATGTAAGATGGATCCACAGGCGGATCTTAAAACATAAAGATAACATTGTTCAACAGACTTTAGGCATCTAGAACTTGCAAGATTCCCTATTAACGCCATGAGCTCACAGCCAATTACGTACAGTACCTGTCATTTAATCTTTTTGGAAAATACGTCAGTTTACACTGGTAAATACAATTAACTGACTCATTTTGAAAACATTTAAGAAAAAATGATTTGTATGCTCATGCCACAAAACTTTTTATAACTTGGGATAATTATTTATATATAAACTTGTAAAAGAATTACATGTTCGTTATACGTTCAGTAGCCCAGGTTGAATACCGGGTTAAAGATTAATAGACACACCAAAGGTATAATGCCCACAAGGTTGATTCCTTTAAGTGGATTACCAGTGTTTACATATGCAACTGTCAGGTGTACGCCTACACCCCGTGCTTAGGTCGTGGCCATTTCATGAATGATGCCAAGGATATCCGGGACATGGTCATTAACCCCCCAAAGGCTTTAAGCAAACAAAACAGATTAAACGGGTCATCTCAATAAATTAACCTTCATATGATTAACAATTCAATGCCCGACCAAGCGGTATTTTATATACCGTACCTCAAGCCCGTATAAGGGAAAATAAGTTAAAAGTATTTACCTGAGCTTAAAAATGCAATTTATACTTAGCCGTATATCCTAATCAGCAAGTGCAAGTACCTTTACTGGGGCTCTTAATCTGGAACGAAGGTTTTTAATAATCTATTAGATTCCTAACGGGTCTTAATTAAGCCTATGCTAAGACCGGTTAGTTTTAAAGGAGGATACGGTTCAAAACGCTTGATTAAGCGAAGACAGGATTAGAATGTGGTTTAGACCCGACAAGCTTGTATACTTGTGTAATAAGGGTAAACTAAACACATTCTGGATTTTGAGATAAAAATGATAAGGTTTGACCCGTTTCGGCTAATTTATGCAAACTAGTTACATAAGCCGACCCGAACACGAAAAGTGTGTAACGGGTAACCAAAAGAGTCATGAACAGGTTTCCTAAGTTAATATGTCTTTAATATGTTGTGATATCAGTAGGATACCTTCCATTATGCCCAAAGCGAATTTAAAACCAATTTATGCCCCGTAGGGGTATTTTGGTCATTTTAAAGGTTATAAGAGAGGTTAAAGAATAATCTGAGGTCCTGGTCTGATATAATCAGTAAAAAAAATACTTACTTTAATAAGTTATATCAGTATGGTATTGCATATATGTGAAATTTATTAATTTTAACCAAACTATGCACCGAAGGGGCATTTTGGTAATTTCACATAAGCTTTAAAGGTCAAAATTAGAATTCTGAGTTTAAAACTTTTGCCTACTGTTTAATTATGAAAATTTACTTAAAACATCAGTAGGTATCAAACCTTATATGTTAAAAATAGTTTTAACTTATACTATGCGTTAAAAACGCGTAAAAAGCGATTTTAAGCGATTTCCGGGTTTTATAAGAAAAACTGATATTTTTATCATTCCAGAAAGCTTAAAATGTTTTATTTATCATATAAAATCAGTAGCAAAAAGTTTAGTATCAAAATGTTATGTAAAACTCATTTTATGGCCAAAAGGGCAAAACCGGCAATTACCGAATCAAGGCTAGAACCCTATGTTATGCTCAGCCTAAAAATAAATAAAAATCTTTAAAAATCCAAAAATATTATTTTACATCAGTAGGTAAAAAGTTTGGTATCAAAAATTGGGTTTAGATAGGCTTTATTCTAATTACGCCGTTTAATTAATAAAAAGCTTTTTAATTACGCTATTGAGCATAGCTCCTAATCTAGACCTCAAACTAATGTCAAATTTTAAGGACAAGTTTATAAATCAGTAATAAAGATTATTGTCCTCTCACATTTTCAAAATTCTCGTTTTAGGGTCAAAAGGGCATAATGGTCATCATTTAAGCATATAACGGGAACGTGTAAATGAATAGGATAACTAAGGATCCAAGTTGTATAACCTCATAGGGTTACACTAACCTATAACATGGTCCTAAAGGAATCCTAAGGCATATCTAAACTAAGCTAAATCGGGTCAGAACTGAAAGTCAAAGCAAAAGTCAACTTTTGCGACTTTCGGTTCCGAACCGAGCCTATACTTAGAATTGTCGGGTTGAACATGCTTAGATATGTTCAACTAATATTTACCAAGTTATTAAAGTGAGAAAACTGATTTTATGGCTTCTATATTAATAGTTATGAATTTTTTTTAAAACTAACCCATTTGACTTTTATTTGACCCGACAATTTAACTAAGTAAACGTGGTAATTAGGAGGTGCCCTTTTGAGGGTTCAACACCTACCTATTTACGGTCACGTAGCCATGTTCGTTGCGAACAATGGCTTAACTGTTTAAAAGTCAAAGCGTTTATCGCAAATGCTTGACTTTTCGGCAATAAACGCTAAACGATTGAACTAAGCACGAAAGGAACACTTACAAGTGGTCCTTAGGACTGAAGGAGGTTCCTAATATGATCAGAATCCTCTTGCATTCAGAGAGCCAAAGCAGAAAAGCAATGAAGGTGTGAAGTGAAAGTGAAAACCCACCTCTTTATATACTTTTCGGGACCTCGTAGGATCGTGACATGTGTCGAGAGGTTATATTCAGATCATGACATATGTTAAGTGGTTTTATGATTCAATGGGCAGCCCCTAGTATCGAATTTGTGAGTATGGAAGCCAGCTTGAACAAAACCAGCAACGAACAGGCTGTCTGTAGCTGTTTCTGCATCTGTGCAGGTCTCGCAGCCCGCGTAGGGGTCTGTGTGGCCTTACGCGGCCCGCCTAACAGTCCAACCCAGCAACACATGTTTCTGAAATGGCAGATTTGGTCCCTGTAATCATATAAATGTGTTTCTGACACATCTAAGGCCCGTTAACCTCATTTCAAGGCTCTACTATAATGCCTAAACATAGGGGACATGAAACATGCTCAAAAACATGTCGGATGTCGGTTCGTTTGGCCGTACGGTCACGTTGTTCGTCTAATTATGACGAAACACGACCGGACGCGAAAAACGATTCAAATTACGCGACGAATGAAATTTTATCATGTCGAACACTAAAATAAAATATTTTAATGCTTACATAAATTTTTGGGTGTCCGGATATATTCAGAATGCAAGATATGCGCGAAAATGCAAACTTGTGCACTTTTTGACACTTTTAGTCCCTGCATGACTTAAAAGTTTATTTTTGCGCACCAAACACCTCTAAGCCTATATCTAAGCTATATAAAGGATAATTAGGGCATTTTAACTCATGGTCATATTCCGGAAGGTCCGTTACCATACGAATCGGCATACTTTTGCAGTTTGACGCAAATAGTCCTTTAGTCGCGCAAAATAGCGCGAAATGCCGTTTACTGACATCCAAGCCTTCCATGGCCCATAATGGGCATTCCCAAACATGATTTTAATTATTTCTATGCTCTCGATCGCTTAAATGGTCACCAAAAGGCGTAGATTCAAAAGTTGACGCTTTAGGTCCCTCTAATGCGCAAACTTGCGCATATCATCGTTTAATAGCATCGAAGCCTCATCTTATCCATATTAGGTAGTCTTGAGAGTATTATTAAACATCACGATGCTTCGGGCTCGCTAAAAGGTCATTCAGATGTATATTTAAACATATTGACACTTTTAGTCCCTCTAACTTGCAAAGTTGCGCGTATCTTTACTTATAGGCATAAAAACCTTAGACGGCCAATAATTGGCATTCCGAGAGTGTAATCAAATATCATGAAGCTCCCGGTTTGTTAAAAGGTCACTCAGAGGTAAGAATTAACATGTTGACGCTTTTAACCCTTCATTGCGCAAACTTTCAATTAATTATTCAAACGACCCATTTGTGAATATGATTACTATGTAATGTTATTCCGAGGCTTATAATAAGCATGTTATCATTTCCAGTCCCTCTATAATCAAAGTTTTTGATTTTTCGAAAAATTAGTCCCTAAATTTCAATGTTTTGACTTCATTAGGGTTTATTACACGTGTCAATACATCATTGGTAGTGATTTTACGAGGTGTTACAACTTGATTAAACTGGGATTCACTCACCAGTATTTCCACTGAAAAATGTTTTTAAAATGCGTTTCAGGTAACAAAATGTGAAATCCAAATAGAAGCTAGCTGGACAGCACTGAAGGCTTGGAAAAGTGGCAATAAAGTTACCTAAAAATAAAATAGATGTTTTATTAAATAAATAGGATTTATTCATATGAAAATGTGTGTACTATGAACTTGGGTTTTAACCCATTTGTTTAATGCTATGAAAATGTGGTATTTTACTCTGATCAATATTTCCTAACTACGGTCTTGATGAAAAATTTCCGTTCCCTGGGAAGTGGGATCGGGGGTTGCGACACCTAGGCCTCGGCCGCATCTCTACTTCAACTGCATCCCAAGTGCATCTCGTACCTTTTCAAGTTTCAACACACTAGATTGACTTCGACTCGAATCGAGCTCAACACAATTGGTCGTGTCTGGCTCAAGTGTTGAATTTCAACAGGATTGTTATTATTATTAGGGTTATTGGATTTTATCACCCCTAACTATTATGTATTGTCACAGCCCCCGACCCCTCCCCGGGAGCGGGAGCTGCGAGTCATTCAGATGGTATCGGTATTTATTAATTTGGCAGCGGAAATTTTCATCAGGACCGTAGTTAGGAAATATTCTTTATCAGAGTTAAACATCATAATGTTTAAAATAGATAGATGGGATAAAACCCAAGTTTTGTTGATAATACATTTATAATAATAAGTGGGGCAAAATTTGATTTTCATTTGTAATATGTTCATAGGGATAAACCCTAATTATTGAAAACAATTCTCCTTTTTAATAAGGTAACTTTTATAGCCACTTTTCTAAGCCTTCAGTGCTCTCTAGCTGGCTTTTATTTGGCTTCACACTAAGTTACCTCAAACACGTGTTTAAAACATTTTATCAGCAAGAAATACTGGAGAGTGAATCCCAGTTTAATCAAAACAGGTTTTATCATTTTAGAGCATTGAGGGCAATCCAACAATTACATTTGTTTATATCTACTTTAATTACCACCCACGGTAGTACCAATCCTGACTTGTGGTAATGTTACTACTCACAGTGTAGTAACAAATTTTGTATACAAAACCCCAACATACCGACGATAATTGTAGAATTAAAAATACTCAATCACTGTTAATTATAAGGTAAAAACAATTGAGGTTTTGTAAAAATAGTTTACAAAAAAAGAAGGATTACTCACCTTGCTAATTTAGGTATTTCCTTGTGGCTTCCTGGTTATAATCTATTAAATTAAACAATGCACACGCGTTAATATAATAACCCAATTTACATTAGTTATACCATCCCCGAGACAGAACTCCAACGACTGAGTCAGGCAGAGCCTGGACATGCGTTACGGAGCACTAGATCGATCAGGCAGCGTATCTAATACGTAACCGGGGTTATGATAATTACATCGAGGCAGAGCTTCGCTATTTTAGTGGGTATAATACCCGGGAATTATTATTGCTATTCAGAATTTAGAGAGAAAGATCGAGATTTGAACGAATTGGAAATGAAGCTCGAACTCCCAATTTATAGGGCTGATCATGGGGTTTCTCGCGCCCCGCGACGGAAACAAAGGGGCCTTCGCGCGCCCGCCAGAGGCAAAAAGGCGGCAGATTTTGCTGAGTCATCGGTGGTCTCGACGCGTGTCATGCCACGTGGCACGATGTGGTTCCGCCATTTGACTCTCGGTCGCGCCTCGCGATAGATGAAGAAGAGTCTTTCGCGCCCCGCGACAGACTATTATTTTTGTTTTTATTTGTTATTTAATGAAATAAAGGTATTTTGGGCCGTTTCTCGCATACGGGGTGTATCTGTGAGAGTTTAGGGTTGTTTCCGAGAAAAGTATCCGTTCCGTTACAGTGTTTCTGTATAGTTATTATCTCACTTTCTATTTTTGTATCTCGTAAACAATTAATTCGAATCTTTATATACTGCTCTTATTCTTGGTGGCCAAATAAACTCATATGTGGTGGTAACTGAAGGAAGTACGTGGCACTTAAATTATTAGATTTATTGTCAACTCTATTTGCCTACCTATGTTTAGCTATTTTAGGACATATATATATATATATAGGATTAGGTTCCAACGTGAACAATTTCTCCAAAGTGAACTGCGTGAACTGATCTGGGCCCTTGATTTTTATGATCATGAGATTTAAATGAGTGACATGATGGTAATTATTTGGTTAATTTTTTCCATTTAATAAAATACATAAGGGTATATCCGTAATTACACAATCAAAATAATTCAATAAAGAAACCTAAATTCTTTCCATTATTTAAAATCCAATCAATTTTCAAATCCAGTGAATTTAGTCTCTCTTTCCATCAATCAGTTTCAAATCCAGTTTTTATGGTATCTCTATCTTGATGAAGAACAACTGCCAGATGACTGAATCGCCGTTTCATCGCCGGATCATCGTCGTTTCATCACCGGATCTCGATGAAGAACAAACTGCCGAACGACGAAATCAGGCTCGATTTTTGGTCCAATTCATCGCCGTTTCATCGCCGGCATTGATTTTCGCCGGATCGTTTTTCAGATCCGAATTGATTCGGCGTCAATGCGCTGCCGCACATCCGCCTCATCCGATCGATCCACTGATTGTGTTCATCAGATTCTGCTTGTAAGTTTTTTTAACGAATCTGTAAAGTATCGTACTGTGCGGTTGTAATACCCTACTTATCTTCAACGCACCTTAAAAAATGAAAGTTGACTATTATTTTTTAAGTTATTTATTTAAGTGGTTGAATAACTAAATCATGTTTGGGTATTGGTATTCTAAATTGAAACGGTGATGTACAGAGAAATATAAATTACTCTTTTAAATTTTTGTTGACTTTTGAAAGTGCAGTATGTTGGTTTAGAATTCTTATGATAAGATTTTTGGTATCCTTATCTTCCTCGTACACAACCATAACCATAATTCCACTTTCAAAAAAAACGAACTTGCCGAGATTTTTGGAAGCGCTACTCATCACCGTTCCTTATAAACCTTTCTCGTAATCACTTATGAATTCCGTTTACCCTTACCCGTTACCGCACACCGTCATAGCACCACCGGTCACTGCTTACCATCCATCGTGAACCACCGTCGCCCTTTGCCATAGCCGCACTCCGTCTTTGGTCTAACTCCATCGTCACGCTACTCCACCGTGTTCAGGTCAGTTTGATTCGTGACCCGAATACCGAACTCGGGTTAGTATGTTATATACCATTTTTTAGGAACCTGGATTTATATGATTTGTTCCGATGATCGACACAACAGGCCGCGACCATCGCTACTATTTGACACGTTTCCTTTTGATCATCCGAAGTTTTAGCTGTTGTTGGTGTTCGGTCAGATCCGTTTGGCGATTAAGGTACCCAATCGAACCCCGTCTGATTCGAACTTTAATGTTTAATTATGGTTTGAGTTCCTACCGGTGACTAAAGTTTATTATTAGAATGCCAAATAATGTCGATTAAATAATTATTGTTAAGTTGTTTAGCGTTTTTTGGAGTTCATTTTTTTATTTTGCTCTGTTTTAAATGCGATGTACACATGTGTATTCTGATTTTGTTCTGTTTTTAATGCGATGTACACATGTGTATTCTGATTTTAACGCGATGTACACATGTGTATAGCATCTGTTTTTGTGATATCTTAGAATTTTTTTGTGTATTGAATGTGTAAAGTTGTTAATGTACACTTGTGAATTATGCAAAGTATTAGTTGCTGAGTTTTTTTGTTCTATTATAGGAGATGTCGTTAACGAGAAAAGTGGAGATGGAAGGTCGATAAGGATGATTCACGTATGAGGTCGATAAGGATGATTCACATATGTTTGTTTGCTTGGTCAATAAGGATGATTCAGCTTACAACGTGGCGAATAGTTGTAAAAGATAATGTTTTTTGTTTTTTCGATTATGTTGGGTTTATTGTTTTTACGAAACTCGAACTTGTAATTATATGTTTTTTTGTTTGGTTTGGAAAACATTATGGAACTTATAATTTGTTAAATATAAAATAGTTTTACAGGTATTGTTTCGATGTATGTATTATGTAGCTAATTACACATATGTACGATGTTGAGTACACATGTGTACTATTCTATTTATATCCAAGTACACATGTGTATACCGTTGAAATATGAAGGTTACGTGGATCTTAAAAATTAAAATTTGAATTCTTGTGATGAAATCTGAAATAAAAATTAAAATTGAAATCTGGTGATTTATTGTTTGTTTTGATAATTATCTTATTAATAAATAAAACATAATGTGGATAATGAATTTAAAATAGGAAAGATGTAACTTAATTCAATTATTAAAATAATGATTTAAATCTATTTTTTTATATAATTACAATCCTACCCTTAACACCTAACAAGGAAATCAAGGGTCTAGATCTGTTCACGCAGTTCACTCTTGGGAGGTTGTTCATGCTGGAACCCTACCCTATATATATATATATATAGGGGTGTCTTAAGAATTTTGAGGAGGGTTGTTATATCCTCTCCACCTTGTTTTAAATCTCGTCCTCGAGATTTGGGTTATGATATCTTCTCGGAGTTATGTCATGTTTCTAAGTTAGTAAAAACAGTGTTAAAGCGTCTTTGGAAGCATTTAATGGACCGAAATTCCAAACCCCTGTCGGTTGGGCAGAAATTTGGAGAAAGCAAGTTATATGGACTCGAGATGGTGCAAGAAAAAATAGACAAGATATCTCAAGTTAAAGCAATACGAGATTATCAAAAAAGTTATGTAGATAACAGATGAAAACCTTTCAAGTGGGAGATAAGGTTTTGTTAAAAGTTTCTCTATAGAAATGGGTAGTCAGATTCGTTAAAAGAGGGAAGTCAGTTCCAGATATGTTGGACCATTTATTAGGTGAATAGGACTCGTAGCTTATTAGCTACAACTGCCAGAGGAAATGACAGGAATGATGTATGTATGAAATATTAAAAAAAGAGCTTAGCAGACGAATCCTTAGTGATATTTTTCTAAGGACATAGAAGAAAATGAGAAACTTAAATTAGTTTCTAGAATTGTTATTAACTGAATGTGATACAATTAAGTTTCACAAAATCAATAGAGACATATGAATCGAATGTAAACGACTTTTAGGAACAATAGGATGTAATGCCAGAAGAGAACTTACTTTGATCGTTCAACTGAGAAGAACTCTGAATCAATAATCTCAATTGAAAATAGAAGTATGAAAAATGATTTGTCAATAATCACACCAGGAGTCAGTGACGTTTACTTAAATCGCAGAGATACATCGAAAATACAATAAAATTTAGTGTATCATTGTCTTATACATAACTGTATCAAGACTACTTGAATGATGAGGCAAACGAATGACGTATGGATTGATATGATCAGGATTTGTTATTAGCACAGGCTACAAATTTATACAGACACCGGAAGGTGTTGTAGTGATTGAAAGAATTCAATGATTACGACGACCGAACAAATTCACCGTTCTCGCAATTAACTGAAAGTTTTAATGAAGTAAATCTGGATATTCAAAAGATAAGATGTTCTAAGGAATAACTGAATATCGTAGGATTGATCAAAGAAATGTTGGAGGTACATTGGAATAAGAATCTAGGTACCTTTATTTTAACACAAAATTGTATTAAGACTGTTTTAGGATAACAAATCAACAGAAGATAGATACATTCTAACATTGGGTGTGAAAATGAAATGAGTCCAAGTTTTCAAAGAAATCGCCACCGCAAGGTGTCGTGTTTTGACAAATGATTTATTGGATTTATAGACTTTGAACAGGTCTACTATGATTCAAACAAATGAAATTACCTCGAATATGATGATCTCAACTCATCATATGGGATTTTGAATTGAATGTATATTGTGAACAAGTTCAAACAATTGAGCTTGGTTTGGATATATTCCAAGAATGGATATATGTAGTTTGCAAGAAATGGTTATAATAAATTCCAGTAAATATCCTCGAAAAGAAAAGGAGTTTTCCAAGAAAAGTTGTTGACTTGATATCAAGAGTCAACGTTTTTTGCCCATAGGGATTATCAAAATGGGTATAACGAAATATTTATTTGAATTTGTGAATAAATGATCTTTTGAAGTGAAATTACATGCGTAACAAGCAATGTATGTGCAACATAGGAATTTGTCAAGAGATGAGACAATTGAGTGTTGACTTTATGAAAGAAAAATAAAGACCTTTTATTCATAGAATTATGATCAGAATTAAAAGTCAACTAATACTTTAGCACAGACAAAACATAAGGGTGTTTATTTTAAAAGTTGTTGTTGCCTTCGGTGTTGTAAATATCTATGCGTTCTCCTTAGCTTCATCGGGGTTTCGATCCTCGTTGTCGGGTGCCTTAGATAGTTTCAGGAAATAGGGACGAATATGACCTGGTTCTCCGCATTTGTAACATACATTAGTTTTCCTTCTACATTCTTCCTCTGCATGTCCAGTCTGCTTACAGAAGTTACAGCGAAGTGTCTTCTCAGAATGGTGTTTTCTTGCGTGCTTCTTGTTATGGTTGTTGCAGGTAGGTTGCGTGATTGCTGGTTCCATTTCTTTGTCCTTACATGATTTGTCGGAGCGGAATTCCTTTTAAGAGTAGCTATAGGTTGTTGTTTTCTTTCGTTTGGAAGATGGAGTTTTGATACGAATATCATGACCCCCATTGATGCTAGGGTTAGGTTTGAAGTGATGAGTATGCCTACAATGGGTAGTAGGATTTTCGTTTATAGGCACAAAAATCTTAATAGCTTCAATGATCGAAGGTATGGCATTCGATATTCCTTGAGCTATTATATTTTCTATAGAGTTTCTATCCAAAGGATTTTCATTACTAGCCTGAATTCCCTGATTCCATGTGATTTCCTTTGACATCTGAATTGCAATTATTTTCAGATATTAATATCACAAAATTAAACAATCATTCAGAAACGTTTTGTTGCTCACATTACATTAGCACACTTATAATTATACCTATGAGTATTATGCATCAACAGATATATATATATATATATATATATATATATATACATATTATATTTTTAGCATCTTCTTTCACTATATTTATATTTCAACAAAATATAAGGGAAGTATATACATATAATATATATTATGTGCTAATTTCTTTTACAGACAAGCTTCTATTTTAAATTATGGGCTTGGTGTTTTACTAATAATGGATTTATATTTTCTCAGCTTAGTTTATATTCTCAAGGCTCATGATTGGGTAAATATTCGGGATGTTTGGTGGGAACTATGGTGGTAACTGTGGCTAGAATTAAAGGTATATATAAGATCCTGAAATTCCTCGCCATTGATTCTACCATCCTTCCCTTGGTGCTATCCCGGGTGTCCTCGGGGTTTCTTTTGGGTTAATTATGGTTAATGGTTCGAAAAATCATTTGGAGAGATTCTGGGTAAACATATAGGTTTATTTCTGCAGTCATATATAAAAGCTTATTTTTCTGCAGAAGGTATTTGATTATTATATTGTATATATTATCAAGAAATTTGTGTCTTGCATATACGTAGAAATATGAAGTTTTAAAATTTCCTATAATATATAATACCAATTTATAAAATCCAATTACATAACTAATTTGTATTTGTTATTCTGTTTATTCCCATAACTTTGTTTATTCCTTTATATTAAATAAATTTCTATTAGATAATATTTTTGGAATAAAAAAGAAATTTATCAAAAGGAATAAATTTAATAAAGATATAAATTTTCTGGATTCTTTTAGAACAATTTAATCTTTAACTGACAGGTTGACTCATTTGTGGTTACATCATTTTTTGGACTTGATTCTTATTATATTTATTTATTAAAGAATCATAATAGATAATACAAGGTCTAACGTTTCTAAATTTAATCCCTAAATTATTAAGTAATGAAGTATCATTCTAATATATATATATATATATATGACTTAAATAGATTTTAAGCAATTACTTAAACATAGCAAATGATAAAAATTGTTTCCTCTGGAGGTATATGTACATATATTTTAAACCATATAGTTATATCGTATTAATTTTTTTTTGTACATATTTTTACTTTATGGATGAAATATCATTCAGAGTATTGATACAAATTTTATATAGACCATACTTATATCTGACATAGATATAATTTAAGAAATAAGTTTAAGCTATTTCCTGTTGATATATAGGTATTATGTATTAAAATCTTTTAATTACACAGTACCAATTTGTTGTACATATTCTTGTTTCATAGATACAGTCTTATAAAATATTTTGTATTTTTCATGATATATATACAGGTGCTTATGTGGAGATAATATAACAGAATAATATTTTCATAGAGTTATCATGAAATCCTGTTTTTAGTTATTATATAAAAAAATAAACATGTTTTAAGTATGCTAAAATATTATATTTTAACAAAATTAATATAATTGCATGTTTTATCAAAACTTTTGATAAATATATATCTTTAAATCGAGTAAAACTTTGGGTTATATCATAAATCATAAAATGTACTGCTTGCATCGAGTAATATTTTATATTATGATATTCCAGTGACATCATACCTAAGGGTTTTATTTTATACCTTTGATTAAGATATTAATATCAATATCATGATATTATTATAATGTATATTGAATTGTATTCACATAATTATGTGGGTATGATATATATCACAAAATTTAATATATTATGAATATACTTCCTTTATATATTTATAGCATAATATACGGTAAGATACAAATAGGTGTTACACATACTGAGAATTTAAATGACAAAATTATTTAGGTATAATACATATTATTTAAATATTTATATTATGACATTTTCGAAGTATCATACATGAATTGCGTTTATCTTATATTAATATTAAAATATTAATATTAACATCGTATTATTGTTATAAAATTCATATTGCATTATGTTCCTACATATACATATGGATATGATAGATATATAAGATATCACAAAATTTACTAAGACATAATATTATTAATATATATCATTTATACATAATACAACATAACTGTAAGATACAAATATGGGTAATGCATATTGAGAATAAAAATTCGGTAAATGACATAAAAATCATAATTGACATATTAAGATCTTCATGTTCACAGGATAACACATAAGATATTAATTTCCTAACCTAAATGGTTAAGGTTTAGGTATTAGAAGAACACCTAAAGGGCTTAAACCAGTGACATAACTCTGATACCACCTCCTATCACTGCCCCCGACCCCTCCCCGAGAGCGGGAGCCGTGAGTCATTCAGATGGTATCGGTGTTTATTAATTTGGCAGCGAAAATTTTCATCAGGACCGTAGTTATGAAATATTCTTTATAAGAGTTAAACACCATAATGTTTAAAATAGATAGATGGGATAAAACCCAAGTTTTGTTGATAATACATTTATAATAATAAGTGGGACAAAATCCGATTTTCATTTGTAATATGTTCAAAGGGATAAACCTTAATTATTGAAAACAATTCTCCTTTTTAATTAGGTAACTTTTATAGCCACTTTTCTAAGCCTTCAGTGCTCTCTAGCTGGCTTTTATTTGGCTTCACACTAAGTTACCTGAAACACGTGTTTAAAACATTTTATCAGCAAGAAATACTGGAGAGTGAATCCCAGTTTAATCAAAACAGGTTTTATCATTTTAGAGCATTGAGGGCAATCCAACAATTACATTTGTTTATATCTACTTTAATTAGCACCCACGGTACTGCCAATCCTGACTTGTGGTAATGTTACTACTCACAGTGTAGTAACAAATTTTGTATACAAAACCCCAACATACCGACGATAATTGTAGAATTACAAATACTCAATCACTGTTAATTATAAGGTAAAAACAATTGAGGTTTTGTAAAAACAGTTTACAAAAAAAGAAGGATTACTCACCCTACTAATTTAGGTATTTCCTAGTGGCTTCCTAGTTACAATATATTAAATTAAACAATGCACACGCATTAGTATAATAACCCAATTTACATTAGTTATACCCTCCCCGAGACAGAACTCCAACGACTGAGTCAGGTAGAGCCTGGACATGCATTACGGAGCACTAGATCGATCGGGCAGCGTATCTAATATGTAACCGGGGTTATGATACTTACATCGAGGCAGAGCTTCGCTATTTTAGTGGGTATAATAACCGGGAATTATTATTACTATTCAGAATTTAGAAAGAAAGATCAAGATTTGAATGAATTGGAAATGAAGCTCGAACTCCCAATTTATAGGGCTGATCAGGGGGTTTCTCACGCCCCACGATGGAAACAAGGGGGCCTTCACGCCCCGCCAGAGCCAAAAAGGTGGCGGCAGATTTTGCTGAGTCACCGGTGGTCTCGACGCGTGTCATGCCACGTGGCACGATGTGGTTCTGCCACTTGACTCTCGGTCACGCCCCGCGATAGATGAAGAAGAGTCTGTCGCGCCCCGCGACAGACTATTATTTTTGTTTTTATTTGTTATTTAATGAAATAAAGGTATTTTGGTGTCGTTTCTCGCATACGGGGTGTATCTGGGAGAGTTTAGGGTTGTTTCTGAGAAAAGTATCTTTTCCGTTAAAGTGTTTCTGTATAGTTATTATCTCACTTTCTATTGTTGTATCCCGTAAACAATTAATTCGAATCCTTATATACTGCTCTTATTCTTGGTGGCCAAATAAACTCATATGTGGTGGTAACTGAAGGAAGTACGTGGCACTTAAATTATTAGATTTGTTGTCAACTCTATTTGCCTACCTATGTTTAGCTATTTTTGGACATATATATAGGGTTGTCTTAAGAATTTTAAAGAGGGTTGTTATAGGTATTGGCCGCTGCCGCCCCCAACTATCACTTTGACGACCGTCACCCCAACTTAACACTTAGGGTGTTCTGTCACCACGTCGTTAACTGATCACTAACTTTTGATCCTGTTACTATACTTTTTGGGATGTAATATGGATCTTAGGAAGGTTCTAGAGATCTTAGACACCCCCAAAAGTATAGTAACAAGATCAAAATTTAGTGATCTGGTGACAGAACATACTAAGTGTTAGTTGGGTGTGACGGACGTCAAATTAGTAGTTGAGGGTGGCAGCGGCCAATGGCTAACAGTTAAGAGTGATAAAATTCAATAACCCTTATTATTATTATTATTATTATTATTATTATTATTATTATTAACATGATTGAAAGTTTTTTTTATTTCATATACATAAATAAAAACTTTCTTATAGAAATAAATCTGTATGAATTTAATTATTATTTTATTTTATTAAAGTGGTTCAAGAGTTATAATCAAATACAAAGGCTCCTAAAAATAAGAAGTCGTAAGAAGAGTTTCAAATGGACTCCGATTGACCTCACTCAAGCGGCATTGGAACTGTCTCATCGAACTCTACGATGTGAGATTTTAGCTTTTATTTTTAGATGTTTTGCTTATAGATTTTAAATTTTTTGTTTAAATCATTGTGTCTTTTTATTTATCATTGTCTCTTTTCTATATTTGCGTCATTGTGTCTTTTTTCTTCGACATTGTGTTATATTTTTCGGCATTGTGTTATCACTACAAGAAAACGGGGTAATAGCGGCACATATGTCGCCGCTAAAGACTCTGATCTGCGCTACTATTGTTAATAGCGGCGACATGTCGCCCCTAAAGGGTCGCCGGTAAAGGTTGGACGGTAAAGGTCCTGGTGTCGCCACTATTGCTTCATGTCGCCGCTATTGATATAACCCAATAACGGCGACATATGTCGCTGGAATTAAGTCGTGGCTATTGCCATTGGTGGTTGACCGGAAAATTTGCAGCAAAGTTCGCCGGAGATTACACAACACATTTACAACTAATAAATTGTTTATCAGAAACTCAAACCAAGGATTCTCATGGATATCACACAACACATTTCCAACTAATAATTTGAACATTATGTAACTTTCATTCATATCTCATATCAAAACATTCAAATCTTATAAAAAATGGATTCTACCTAAAGTTACACTATACATTTTCTAAATAATAAAACAAATTTGGCCGAAGCTTTAGCTTGTTAACGTTATGGTGCTTGACGGAGCTTCTCTTCGGAGTATGTACAATGGTGGTTGACGAAGCTTGACGGTGGTGGCGGTGCAGCTTGACAGTGGTGGCGGTGGCAATTTGGTGGTGGCAGTGCTGGTGGTGGTAGCTTCACGGTGGAAGCTTCATGGTGATAATGGAGGTTGTTGTTGGTGTAGTTGAAGGTTGGAGAACATGGAGTGTATGTTGAAGAAAGTGGGTTTAAGATAAAGATTGTGTTTTTTTGAGGGAGGAAAATCAGGAAAGAGCCCACTTTGTTGGATCATCTTCTCATCGAGGGCCAAGATCAGCCTTTTTCAGATTCACACGGATCGATTATTAGTAGCGACACCAATAGCGACGACAAGGGGCAATAGCAGCGACACACAATGATGTGATGTCTCTGTACTCCATGATTCAGGTCCAACTGTATAGGGTTTTAGAGGCGACAATATGTCGCTACTATTGGTGCTACTGTCGCCGCTATTGTCGTTAACATACCCCAGCCGTTGGATCAAGATAAGGAATGAGTGGCTGGGGTTCGTTATGGGACACCGTGTTCCGGATCGACCAATAACGACGACGTATTGCGTGTCGCTGCTGTTGCTGTCGCCGCTATTGCCTCCTTTTCTTGTAGTGTATATTTTGCTTGACATTGTGTTATATTTTGCGATCCATTGTTTCCTTTGTACATTTCTTATTTTTATTATCCTTTGTAGAATAATTTTACCCCTAGTTTTAAAACTTTATCTAATGAAGTTAATGTATAATAAGTTCACTATGCAATGAACTTGCTTGAGTGTTCTTGTGCTCTTTGTTTGTTACGAATATTAAATGTTTATAATCCACCAGATTGGCTACCACCATCACCATGAGCATAAGTAATAGAAAATTTTGAAGAGGTATATGGTCATATCACATGTGCACTAAAATATGTAAGTTATCATCATATCTTTGACATTTTGAAAAATAAGTTGCTATTATAAAGACAATATCCCTTTTTAGTATTAGAATTCCTTATGAAAACCATAGCACATTTGTAAAAGTTTATCCCTTTTTAGGTTTAATAGACAATTGCACCATTATTTTGCAATCCCATCTTTGCAAGTTTTGTTGTTGTGGTTGGAGATGCAAAACCTAAAGGCCGGGCAGTCGGGTCCAGCCGTATTTGTCTATCAATCATTTTGTCCAAGTTTTTATAAACTTTCAAGAATAATTAATAGAGAAAATCATGAAAGTAATAATTTTAGCAGTGTGTTACTTCTGCAGTCTAAACTAAATTTACATACCCAAATTTGTAGTTGTGTATCTATGTTACTCTACTCTTGCGTTATTTTTTTTATCTGAAAATTTATAGTATATAAACTATGATCAAGTTGTGTGAGTAAAAAAGGTAGATCTGAGAATATGGTCTACATCTATATATCTAATAAAACAAACCATTGGGGGACACATGTCACCCTATGGTTGATGCCAAATAAGCAGCCATGTCATCATACACTTGGCACATCTCATAGTTGAGGATTAAATATGGCTTCTCATTTACGCTATACTCTCTCTCTCTCTCTCCTCTCAAAACCCTAATTCGAACTCTCTCTCTTCTCTTGTCTGGCGAACACGGCGACTAAACAAGAGCCAAAAATTTTGATCAAGAATCAACGGATTTAAAGACAAATCATCTACGATACTCTCTAATTAGAGTATTTCATGATCGATTATAGGTTTTAATTAGGGCTAATTTTGCAGGAAATCAAATCCTCGAGATCAAATCGGCGATTTAGTGAAGAGGTATAATCAATCTTCATTATATAATAGTCTTCATCGACGGTATTCATTCGTGATTCCGATATCCCCATCTTTTACATACGATTTCGTTTTCTTTGATCCGATGTTTCAGATTCAATGGTTTTGTTAGATTATTTGTTTGTTAGATTATCGTACACGATTGATGTTATTGTGGTGTACAGTTTCTTTTTTAGGGTCTGTAATAGTCGATTTTGATGTTGGACGAATATATGTTTTGTGTATTAGGGTTTTAATTTCTTTGTTCATGTATTGTGATTTGTTGATGTTACTGTTGTTCATAGCCGATTAGGGTTTTAATTTCTTTGTTCAGTTTCTTTTTAGGGTCTGTAATAGTCGATTTCGATTTTGATGTTGGATGGATATATGTTACCGAGTACATTAGGCAGATGTTACTGTTGTTCATAGCAATGAGTTGCTGATGGAGTGTATGTATTGTTGAGTTCTGTTAGTGCTATATTAGGAGTACTAGATTCTGAGGCGGTTATTTGTAAGGGTGCTATTTTGTTTAGTTTGTTGAGATTTAATTGTGACTCTGTATCCAAAAGTCCGGTGAAGCTTTTTGATGGTTTATATTTTGGCAAATGTTATGTTATCATCAGCCGATTTTATTTTATTTATGATCTATATTTGTTTGTTACTTGATTTCAACATGTAATAAGTGAATACTTTTTTGATATGGTTTGATATCGTATTTGATGTAGTTTTGTTAAATGGTTTAGATTGTTACCTATATTTGGTTGTAATAATTGACTGTCGTCTGCTACTCATCAATTTTAATAGCGGATTTGAGGTTACTGTTGTTCCTATCTAGGTTGGTTTGTGCTTTTTGATGTGTATTTGCTAATTGTTGAGCTAAATGTTTAGCTTTTTTATTTAATTTTGATATACAATTTCGGGTTGTAAAAGATGACAACTTTAAAGGCGAGATGGTGTACGGATTCGCTGCCCATGTGTGGAAGAACGACAAAAAATCATTGGTGAGTATTGATATTATAAACATTTAAAAAAAGAATTTAAATGTTTTTAATATAAGACTTTGTGATTACTGATATTATAATTGCATTTAACGATATGTGTCTTTTCCGTTGCAGAAACTTCCTGTTGGTTATGGTGACTGGATTAAGACGTTTGTTTATCCAGAGAAGAATGCAGTCATCAGGACCCTCGATGGGAGGATCTTTCAAGTCAAAGTGTTCAACCTTGCAGTCGACTATTTTCTTTACAACGGCTGGTTGGATGTCGTCACGTCATTGAAATTACCGGACAATTCGTGGATTGTTTTTCAGTATGAAGAAGCTTTATCTTCGTTCCGGCTGTTCCACTTTTATCAAGACATTTCTCTTGCGCCTTCTAACTACTTCTACTACAAACCTGGAAATGATTTTAAAGACCGAGACGACTGCATGGTACTTGAACATATACAATTTTAAATTATTTTATCCTTACATTCATACATTTATTTGTATGTCATGTATACCATCGATCCTGATATTGTTTTGTTCTTTGTGTAGTATGTGAACAGGTTGTTTATTCATCACTCGATGCTGAATACCTGTCCTTCAGATCCGGTTTTGGTTCGTTCTGCTAGAAATCGTAAATGGGTTGTTCGGATGGAAGTTTTAGACCATGAGCTTTATATTACCACAGGTTGGAGTCGAATTAAGGAGGAGATGTCGATAACGGATGATCATTTGTTGGTTTTTGAAATGGTTGATTTTTAGACATTTGATTTGAGTGTTTTTAGCTGTAAGCCTGCCCTTCTTACTTACCCGCCTGAACTTTGTGTTATCAAAAAAGAACCAACAGATGAGTTAATTGAAGTGTCTGATGATGAGGTGCCTAATGCGGTTGCTGCACCTGTATTTGAACAGAGTGATGACGAAGTACCGGTTACTTTTGTTGTTGACAATCATTATGTAAGTTTGTATTATTTACTTCTTCATACCATTAACGTATGTTTGGGGAATCCAGTTGAACTCATCAGTTGTAGGAAAACCAGTGTTAACAAATTTAATTATTAGAATTTATATTCTGATTTGTAGCGTCTGAAGAAGAAGTGGACACAAACTCATGGCTTGGATCGAAAGATGGATTTGACCATCAAGGACAGCGCTGGTCGAACTTGGGATGTAGCTATTGGTGTGGAGTTCTCGCAAGGCTGTCCGCGATTCAATGTCACCGGTATGAGAGAGTTTGTTAGAGACAAACGATTGGTATATGGTTCTTCGTTTCAGATGGTATTTGTTAAAAGTAAAGGTATGTTGCTTTATAACTGAGTTGGTGAAGGTACATGGTATGTTTTGGTAGTATTTTTTTGCACAAACTGTTGGTGGTTAGAATACATTTAGTGGTATGTTTTTGGTGTGGTCGTTACGTTGAACTTATGTCATGGTAGATGTTGCTGGCCGAAGCACTTAGTTTCATAATGCTTATGACAAGACGTTGTTTCTGTTTTTTGCTACCTATTTGTGCTTAATATTCTATGTTTTAGTGAAATCAAAATTTCTTGAAATTTTATGTGTCTTAGTTTGATAATAAAGAAAAGTATTGATCATATTAAACTCCATTAATGTAATTTGTTTGATTAGTGCTAGCAGTATCTATTTAATAAAATGGTTACCATTACCAATATTTTAAAACTTATAATATAACATTATATAATAAACCGCCACTTTTTAAAAATTTATCTAAAAATAAAATTTTGTATGATTTTGTTTCCTTTTTTAATTGTATAACCGACAATATATATATATATATATATATATATATATATATTTTAAATTCGGCCAGATTCTAATTTAGATTTACCTCAAATTAATTTTAATTTATGTTGTTTCCTTTTTCACTGATAGATTTACCATCTTATTTAAGTATATAAACTTAAAAATACTTTCCATTTAAATCAATTTAAAGTTTTTGTAACCTTCATTGAATGGTTAAATATCTACAATTGAAAATTTTAGGTTGAATATGCTACTTTTGTATAAATAAAAAAAGTTTGGTTATTGAAATTAAAATGTTTGAAATTAAAATATTGATTTTATTAAACTTGTCTTTGAAATTCGAAAATATACATTATTAATAGCTTAAACAATGAATAATTAAAATGGTTTGTGATATACATTATAAATAAATATGTATATCAAATTGTTTTTTTGTTTTTAATGTTTTAGTTTTTAAATTCTAAAATATTTATGGCCGTTTTATTTAGTTTTTAATAAAACATTCTTAAGGTTGTTTTATTTAAATTTGGAAAGTAAAAACCGGTTTTCAAACATTTTTATGGAAGTTTTTTAAACCATTACAATCATGCCATATTTAATTAATCAATTAACTTTAATAAAAAAATTCCGAAATTAACTACAGCCTATTACAAAAAAATCCAAACAACCGTATCCTAAATTTTAAGTAAATCTTAAATTTTCTTTGTTAAAATATCCAATGTAAACTACACCGATTAATTAATTTTTGACAAATTATAAAATAAACTATAGATTTATTATAATTTCAAGTTATTGGTTATATTTTCTTAGTCTGTTGGTGACAAACCTTACTTTGTGTTGTTTGCATGCATTGCTATAGAGTGTAGTTATTGCATTTTATTGTATTGTGATTTGTTGATTTAAGTAAATGATTATTGTTTTATTTTTTAGGTAACGGAAGTAAGTATCAAATAATCTTTTTGTGATTTGTAGTTTTTTTAGAAATATAAATCCATTTCTAAAAATACTAACCTGTTTAATTTCGGTAACAACTTTGTATATTAATAAACGTATTTTTCAACTTTACAAAAATAAGTAAACGAAATTTGTATATATATTTAGTTAATACATTCATTTGATTCAATTACGAATTATTTTCTAACATCAATCATCTCAGTCCGGCTCATATCTCATACAAATGGATGAAAACAATGTTACTTTCTTAAACAATCTTGATTGGAGATCCAAGCTGTTTACCATCAAGATCAAGGTGTTAAGACTTTGGATTCGTGTGAATCCAAAGAGAGAAGGAGAAACCCTTGGTATTGAAATGGTGGTCATGGATGAGCATGTTGGTTTGAATGTCATTTGCTTTTTAAAATGTAGCTTAATTTTTATATTGTTGTTTATACTAACCACTTTTAATTTGTGTTTTTTATTAGGGTACCAGGATGCAGGCAACTGTTTGGAGCAAGTTTATGAAAAAACATGAAATTTTTCTTAATGAAAACGAGTCTTATTACATTTATAAATCTCAACTTTCTGTCATTAAGTCAAATTTCAAACACTTTGATAAGGAACATGCTATTAGCTTAAACTTTGATACATCTGTTAAAAAGTGTGAGAACTTTGATGGAAGTTTATATGGTATTCGGTTAGCATCTTTTGAGTCCATTAAAGTCGGTGAAGTCGATGTCAAGTATCGAGTTGGTTTGTACTTCATCATATATAACAACAACATCCTAAATTAAAAAATATATAAATATAGATTATTTTTTTAATTTTTGTTTTTTGTGCTGATTACATTTTTTATTAATCAATTTTTTTTGTCATATTTTATTGGATATGTAGATGAGTGGTCTGAACCAGAGATGACCAAAACGAAGATGGGAAAAGATAGCAAATAAATGAACTTGCAATTGCTGGATGAAGAGTCTGTTTATTAAATTCTAATTTAATTTCATTGTAACTTTAGTGTTATATATTTTTTTTACATGATATCCTCAGATGTGTTTAATTTCTATTTATGTAGGGGTATCAAGTTAAACTGCACTTTATAGGATGAGTACTGCGATGAGATGTTTGGTTACATTCAGAGCCATAAAGAAGAAGTTCATGTTGTTCTGCTTGTGCAGTTTGGTAGTTTCAACAAGTATAAAGGTATTAATTGTTTATAAACTTTGTTAAATTTATATAAATTTTTTTATGATTTACGAAGTTGAATATCCTAATCTCTGATATTAATTTTTTTACACAGGGAAGACAACGCTATCCAATGCTTTCCATATAACAAGGTTGTTTATCAATGCTGACATAGAGAAGATTCGTTCATTTAGAACAAAGTAAACAGTTTATAAAATAATATGAACTACTTATTGATGTTGTTAACTTTTTTTGCTTACATTATTGTAAACAGGGTTGTTGAGAAGATATGTAAAACATCCTCTAATGGTCAGAAATCAATTGGTCCATCTGGAAGCATAAGCGTTGCAGATGACTTTTTAGAGAAGCATCCGTTTTCCAATTTCCGTGATATTACGCTCTTGGATAAGGTTTGTGTCTACTTTTTAATATTTTAAATAACTACATTAAACAAAATTGTTTCACGAAATCATATTTATAACTCTAATTTCTTACATATAATTTCAGTCTTGTGAGGTCATAGTTCTTGGTACGATCATGGGTGTGGATGATAAAGATGATTGGTACTACCTTGGTTGTGAGGAGTGCAATCGGAAGGTGGAGACAACTTTGGTCATTGAGGAGGCTGAAGACGGTGCTGAGGAACCGAAGTTTAAAAAGGTTTTAGTTTGCTCATATCCTGAATGTCCTAAAGAGGTTGTGACTGCGACACCGATGTAAGTTACTTATATTTTTTTGTAATTTTATTATATTTATGATTATTTTATTTTACTTTACAAATGTAAATTGTATTTATTTTGTGAATTACTTTTTGTGCATTTAGTTTTAGGATTCCGATAAGAGTACAAGATTATGCAGCTATTGCCTCTTTGACTTTGTTTGACCGTGAAGCTAGAAAAATGTTGGGAATGACAGCAATTCAATTGCTTGAGAAGTCAAAAGTGGATCAGGTAACGTATTTCACATCAGTCTTTTTTTAATTCTTATACAAGGTACATATTAGTAATGTTTAAATCTTATTTCTATGTTCTTTTCAATAAATTTTAATTCATGTATATTAGGCATCTTTGGAAGAAAAACCATTCCCTATCAGTTTAAATCTTTGAATGATAAAAAGTTTGCCTTCAAGATTCAAATTAGTCAATTCAATATTGACAACCATATTGATGGTTATGTTGTTCATAAGTTGGTGAATGATGTAGCAATCATTGAATCCTTGGAGAGCCGAATTCCAGCTGATCAGGTTAACACATACAAACCTT
The DNA here is from genome assembly GCA_030545235.1 of Helianthus tuberosus. NCBI lineage: Eukaryota > Viridiplantae > Streptophyta > Magnoliopsida > Asterales > Asteraceae > Helianthus > Helianthus tuberosus. Next base: position 63,378,797 of record CM060451.1, on the reverse strand, counting down.
TTAATTAAAGTTATGTTAGGAAATTTATTATTTTTGTTGTGCCTAGCCTTATTATTTTTTGAATTGTAGGGTGTGGACGAGGCGCTACTGATGTTTCACTTAGTGATATGTCAACTCAAAATCCTTTTGCTCTAAAGGTATGTATTTTAAGTTAATGTTACAAAATACCAAATGCTTTAAATATTTTATATACTTTCTAATTTTGAATATATCATTCAGGATGCTGTGGATTCTATTGGTGATAGCTTCACACCCGATTGCACATCTAAAGATTGTTCTAAGACTTCGTCTTCGGAATTGAAACGTAACCTTGCTGACGTGTATGAAGTTGAAGAAAGCACCCCTCTATCATCAACAAAGGTTAAAAAGGCTGGTGTCTCGGATGTCCAAGTTGATGATGAAACGATTCCGCTGGTTCCAAAGTTGAAGAAGTAGTTCATGGTTGAAGTATTTTTACCAAAAATAATTTATCTTTTTCAGAATATTGCTGCTTTGGTTTCGTTTGCGTGTTACATTGGTTTGGATTGATTTGTCATGGTTGGTTTGTTTTTTTTTTTTTTATTCAAACACATGGTTTGTTGGTTTTTTTTTTTTTTTTTTGAAACATATGGTTGGTTGGTTTTTTATTTGAGACATGGTTTGTTGGTTTTAATGGTTGGTTTGGAATATTTTCTATTACCTATACTTCTTTAACCTTTACCTTTTGTTACTTTATATTTGTTTTACAAACTATAATTTTTAAGACTATTAATATTTTTTTAATATTTAAATTGTAAATAAAGATTTTAGTAACCGAATTTAAGTAATTAAATTTTTTTAATCATTATGTAATTACTATAATTATATTTTTAACAATCCCCAATATTTTAAAACTTATAATATAAAATTTTATAATAAACCGTCACTTTTTTTAAATTTATCTAAAAATAAAAATTTGTATGATTTTGTTTCCTTTTTTAAATTGTATAACCGACAATATAATATTTTTTTTTTAAAATCGCCATTAAATTTTATAGATTTACCTCCAATTAATATTAATTTAAATTGTTTCCTTTTTTACACTTATAACCGAATTTTTTTTTTAAATTTATAGTTTCCTTTTTTACAATAACTTCAAATACTATAAGAACCTCTATTCTTATTCATAATACACACTCAATGTTTATGACTAAAGGTTCTACAAGTCTAAATCAGAAAACTCTCTCACCACATTCATCATTTTTGAAGTTTTGACGTTTGGTCATTTCTCATACACGTAAGTGTTATCTTCTTGTATTATACTTTTACATTTTAGTTATTCGAATACTTATTTTAATACATTGATATGTTATATATGATACAATATCAGGATATGCCTAAACGTGCAAAACCTCAAACTTTACCTTCATTTCCACTTCCTACAGGTGTTCAACCTTCCAATAGTATGTACTTTATTTTTAATTCTGTTTACAAATACAATAAAAAATGATATAATATGTAACTATGTTACGTAATGTTAATTTTACTTAAATTTTTACAGGTTATGTTGGTAGAAGTCATTTGTCTAACATTACGAATGGTAATGTTTACAATTTTTTAGACATGAATTGAATTTTGTTTTTATAAATAGTTAAAAAAATGTTATTTGCATTTTATTCTTCAGTTGATCCTAATCAAGTTGAGCATCAAGACTATGTTGAACGCAGAAAGTTAAGAAAATTGTATTTGGATAATAAAAGAAGAAATGCAAATAATAAATCTTCCACTTCACAAAACGCCATTCGTTCATCCAACGTTTCAGTATCCGATACAAATGATTGCCGGGTCGTAACACCAATTCGTTCATCCTCTTATATCAATACGATGGATGGACGTATTTTGCCAACCACACCTTTAACAAATCCCTACGAGGCGTGTACGTCAGTTTTGTGTTATTTATTTACATATTTAAATTTTGTTTACTATGATTATGAGTTTGTTTTTTTTTTTTGGATCAAAAAATATGTAATACATAAACATATCTGATTGGTAAATTGGACTTTATTTGTTGCAGTTGAAGCTGGAAGAAGTCCATTGGCTAATATTACAAATGGTAACTTTTTTATTTTTGTACACATGAATATAATTTTTCATTTAAAATTTGTTTAACATTACGAATGGTAAATTATTTGGTTTTTTAGACAGGAATTCGATTTTTAATGTATAATTTGATAATTTATGGATATCCATTTTTTTCAGTTGCTTATAATGATGTTGAGCATAAAAAATCAGCTGAACGAAGAAGATTAAAGAAAGTACATGAAGATAATAAGAGACATAATGTGACTAACAAATTAAACACAAGACAAAACGTAATTCGGTCATCCAATGTTTCAGTATCTGATACAAATGATTGCCGTGTTGTAACACCAATTCGTTCATCCTCTTATATCAATACCATTGATCGACGTATCTTGCCAACCACACCTTTAACAAATCCGTACGAGGCGTATACATCAGGTTGGTGATATTTACTTACATATTTAAATTTTATTTATTATGATTATGAGTTTCTTTTTTTAAATAAAAAAATATGTAATACATAAACATGTTTCATACGGTAACTTAGACTTTTTTTGTTGCAGTTGAAACTGGAAGAAGTCCATTGGGTAATATTACAAATGGTAAATTCTATAATTTTTTACAAATGAATACATTTTTTCATTTATAATTTGTGTAACATTACAAATGGTAAATTCTTTGGTTTTTTAGAGAAGAATACAATTTTTATTGTATAATTTGATATTTTATAGATATCCATATTTTTTTCTCAGTTACTTCTAATGATGTTGAGCATCAACAATCAGCTGAACGAAGAAAATATAGGAAACTACATTTGGATAATAAGAGAAATAATGTGAGTAACCAATCTTCCATTTCAAAAAACGTTACTCGGTCATGCAATGTTTCAGCATCCAATACAAATGAATGCCGGATCGTAACACCAATGCGTTCATTGTCTTATATCAATACCATCGATCCACGTTTTTGCGCAACCACACCTTTAACAACTCCGTCTGAAGCATCTACTTCAGGTTGGTGGTATGTATTTACGTATTTCACATTTCTTTATTTTGATTCTGACATTTTTATTATTTTTTGTTGGTATCAACATATAGGTGTAAAGAGGAAACAAAGAGGTAAAGAAAGGTTTTCTACTAATCAGGGTAGAAACGTATATCCTGTTCCAATGGTTGAGTTATCTTCCGACGATCATATTATTCCTCAACAATTAGCTGAAGATCCATATAAAGGAGTTTCTAACAGTAAGTACCTTACACACTCACTACTTTAAGTTCCACTTGAAGAACGCCATTATATTAATTTCATAACAAATAGCACAAAATGATATATTTTTTTTATTTTCAATAATAGATTATTTGGATCATGGTGATCAAGTAGTTGTATGTGACATATGTAATGCTAAGTTGTGAAAAGTTGAGGCCGGAAAAGGAAGGGTTTACTCAGGAAGAACAAGATACATGCTTTGTTGTGCTTATGGAAAAGTACATCTTCCTAATTTTAAAGAGACGTGTCTGGAATATCAAAATCTTTTTAAGAGTTTAGCCGACAAGAGCAAGCATTTCTTACTGAATATTCGTCGTTTTAATTCTATGTTTTCGTTCACCTCAATGGGTGGTAAAGTTGATTCGAAAATCAATAGAGGAAATGCTCCGTATGTATACCGAATTAGTGGCGAGAATTATCATACACTGGGAAGTCTTCTTCCTAAAGAAGGTGGTGAACCAAAGTTTGCGCAGCTTTACATATACGACACAGAAAATGAAGTCTGTAATTCCAAAACCGTATTTAGGTATCCCTGGAAACCATTTTGTTATTTATTTTTTGTTTTATGTTATATAAACACTTACTGATACTTTCGCTTTTGTCTTACAATTGCTTTACAGTAACTCAAACAAACCAGCTTCCGCAACTTCTGATTTGCTTGACACTGAACTCATAGAGTGCCTTAAGCTGATTTTAGATTCAAATAATCAGCTGGTGAAAACCTATAGATGTGTACGAGATCGGTTTGTTGATAATCCTCATGTTGACTTAAAATTATGGCTTAAGGCAAATAGGTCTAAAGATGGTCGTACATACAACCTACCGACGTCGTCCGAAGTTGTTGCGCTTATTGTTGGAAACATTGAGGATGCTCTTGATAATCGTGATGTAGTTGTTGAGTCAAAGAAAGATGGTATACAACGTATTAGCGAGCTTCGTCCTTCGTATCTCGCGCTTCAGTATCCATTGCTTTTCCCTTTTGGTGAAGATGGTTACCGGATTGATATTCTTTATAGAGAAGGAAGGGCATCAACGAAGAAGAAAGAGTCAAAATGTACAATGAGAGAGTATTTTGCTTACCATGTTCAAGATAGAGTGAATCATTTCTCTTTGATTCTCAATGCTCGAAGACTTTTGCAACAGTTCTTGTTGACGTATATACGATGATTGAAAGTGAACGATTACTATTCATACGTCTGCAGCAAAAAAAAATATGAGATCTGAGACATATGATAACCTTAAAAAGCTTGGACAAAATGGTAATCCAGATATGTCAAACGTTGGAACACGCGTACTACTACCGTCTTCGTTCACCGGTGGATCGTGTTATATGAGGGAGAATTATTTTGATGCGATGGCCATTTGTAAATTGTTTGGCTACCCTGATTTTTTCATTACGATCACGTGTAATCCTAAATCGCCGGAGATTAAAAGATTTCTGAAGGACACGAAGATTAATCCCAAGGATAGACTGGACATTTTATGCCGATTGTTCAAAATTAAGCTTGATGCAATCATGAAAGACTTGGAAGAGAAATCTTTATTCGGCAATGCATCGGCAGGTAAGCATCCATTTAAATCAATTACTTTATTATACTTTTTTTGGTCTGCTATGTTCATAACCATAACTTCGAAAATAAGTATTTTAATATTAACTATCGTATTGCAGTTGTCTATACCATAGAGTTTCAGAAACGAGGTCTACCGCATGCGCATATCTGTCTGTTCTTAAATGACGAAAGTAAGCTTCCTTCGGTTGAGCATGTTGACAAGTTCATTTCTGCCGAGATACCTGACAAAAACTTAGATCCAGATCTATATACTCTTGTCAACGACTATATGATTCACAGACCTTGTGGTGTTGCAAAACCAAATTGTCCGTGTATGGTCGACGGTAACTGTTCAAAGAAATTTCCTAAGAAGTTCTGTGATAAGACTTCTCTAGATTCGAATGGTTATCCGGTCTATAGACGAGTCGATTCAGGTTTTTTGTTGAGAAATCTGGTATTCAGCTTGATATCAGAAGCGTGGTTCCGTATAGCAAAACCCTATTGAGACGTTATCAGGCACACATTAAGGTCGAATGGTGTAACCAGGCTGCGTCCATTAAGTATTTGTTTAAATACATTAACAAAGGACCAGATAGAGCAGAATTTCGTTTTGTACCAAATGCCGAAGAAGGTCAGCTTGAAGATGGAAAATATGAAATCAAAGAGTATTATGATTGTAGATATCTCTCGGCATGCGAAGCTTCATGGCGCATATTTGCATTTGATGTTCATTATCACTATCCATCCGTAATCAGGCTTCCATTTCATCTACCAGATAAACAAAACGTTGTATACGGCCCTGATGTCGAACTTGATAGTGTTCTTCAAAAACCATCTATTTCTTCTACGATGTTTTTGGGGTGGATGGAAAAGAACGAAAAAGATCCGTTGGTGCGCACCCTTACTTACGTTGAGTTCCCAACTAAATTTGTTTGGAAGAAGGACGAAAGGATATGGGAAAAACACATAATAGGCAAAACCATTGGTCGTATTCATTGTGTGAATCCTTCTATGGGCGAGGCATGCTTTTTAAGAATCCTTCTTAATAAGGTAGTAGGTCCTAAGTCTTTTGAAGAGATTCGTACTGTGAATGGACAAGTCTTCCCAACATTTAGAGATGCGTGCTACGCTAGAGGCCTTTTAGACTACGACAAGGAGTATATAGAAGCTATTTAAAGAGGCGTACTACACAGGTTCAGGTTACTATCTTCGTAATCTGTTTGCTACAATGTTGGCGTCTAATACATTATCAAAGGCTGAACATGTTTGGGAAAACACATGGGAGTGCCTTGCGGATGGTATTTTATACAATCGGCAAAAGCTTTTGAGGATCGAAGGTACGCAAATTGTTATTTAATATTTTGACAGTTATGTCTTATAGATTAGTGTTTATTAATTTCATTTTTTATTTACAAGAATTTTAATATTTTATGTACATAATTTTAATAGGTTTGTCTCTTCCAGAAGAACAAATAAGGAACCTAACGTTGCTGGAAATTGAGCGTTACTTATTACGTAACAACTCAAGTTTAAGTCGGTTTCCGTCTAGGCCTCAACCCGACAGTGAATCAATATATTCAGCAGACAACCGTTTAATTGCTGACGAGCTTAGGTACGATGTAAGCGCTACTGCCATTGAATTTGATAATAATTTAAGCAGCCTAACCGATGAGCAGCGTGTCACACCCCGAAATATCAGAGCATGGCGTGACTGGACTGGTATCTTCATTGCACAGCGGAAGCAAATAAGCTAAGTCTTTTAGAAAATTGAACGCCACTAAGTACTCGTCTCCACATGGTTCTCCTATTCCAACCGTGCCTTGTCTTGTAACCTGAGAAAGAAACATACGAAAAAGTCAACATAAAGTTGAGCGAGTTCATAGTTTGTTTGTAAAAGATTTGAAATAAATCTTTTGAATAACCGGTTTTGATGTCTTGTTGAGAAAACGAATTTAAAATCATTTTCTTGTCAAGTTATATGGAAACTTTGTATGAAAATATGGTATGTATCTTGTATAAATAAAGTATTCTTGTGTAAATCAAGTATTCTTGTATGTATCATGTTTTCTTGTATAAATCAAGTGTTCTCGTGAAATGACGTATTCTTGTAAAATAAAGTATTCTTGTGTAAATAAAGTATTCTTGTGGTCTGAACCAAATAAAGTATTCTTGTGTACGAACTTCGTACAAATAAAGTATTCTTGTGTAGTTAATGGGTTGCAAGGCCATTAACATGTGACACGACATAGGAAGTCACCAAACCATAGGAATTTTTCTAGTTGTCGATTCACGACGGAGACACAAAAGCACTACTCGGTACTAGTGTTCACCGAGAGTGTGGCTGCCCGGACACCCGTTAGATCTAACCTTTTGTTCTGCGGTCTAAGTGTGTACACGATTAATGGTGCTTATGGTACCCTATTCGTGACACGATTTCTCGTATCATTCCTCAAACGCATCATACTTGGTACTAGTGATCACCAAGAGTGCTTCTTGTTTATGTATTCATCATATCAAGTATCAATTTTTGTTTATTATTTCAAGTATCAATTCTCGTTTATTATATCAAGTATCAATTTTCGTGTGTTCGCCCCAAGTTTAAAAAGTATGTAAAAGATTTAAAAGTGGGGACACGAACTTTCTTGTAAACATTTAGTAACATGTATTTCACCCCCGAAGTTATAAAACTGAAAACAGTTAAAAGAAAAGGGGGAGCATGAACTCACTTTTCTGTAAACCATTTGTGTCAGTTAAAACTTACTTGTAAAATGGTTTAGAAATATGTAATTCTTGTATGCTTTGCAAAAAGTGCATGTCTTTCCACCCCGAAAACATTTAGAAAAATGTAAAACCGTAAAAGGTGGGGTTATGAACTCACCTGAATATTCCTGTGCAAAGCTAGCTAAATACGACTTCGTGATGTCATTTCCAAGACGAGACTCGCTAGCGTGCATTCTACAATATTCCTAACATGGAATATCTAATAAGTTTCTAAATAATGCGGTAACCAATCTACGTGTTACCGAGCTCTACCGAATCGAAGAAGCGAAGAAATTATACTTGTTTAGTTCATTTATTCGTCGGTAATACTTAATAAGTCTTGAAAAACACTTAGTTCTCGTGAGATTTAAAATGTATAAACATTTATATAAAAATATATAAATATTTCGGTAGAATCTCGATAGTCGTCTTGAGAGGTCGTTGTGTATGTGACGAGTGTTTTATGAAAAGAGTATATAATAAACTCGTATTATACATCGTATGCCGTGGAGGCGTTTGAAATAAATATAAAAGTTATATTTATTTGCGAAAGTATCATCGAGTTGTTTGAAGTTTGAAATAAATATAAAAACTATATTTATTTTTATAAAACAAGTTCGTGTTATGCGATGTTTGAAATAAATATAATAATAACTATATTTATTTTGTATAATAGTTTGTTTCGTCGTCGTTTTTTTAAGTTATAAAGTGTCCTTGTAAACAAATAGTCATTTGTATCTTGTTTTATAAAAATCGCTCGATATTAATAATTGTTGTTTTGCAATAAAGTACGTTTTGTTTTCGGGTTTTCTCGATAAACAGGCAGAGTTTCCTCTGTTTTTGGTCGCCCCGACAACACAAGTTGTCATCATTTTTCATCAAGATTCAATCAATTTTCAATAACCAACATAAATAACTTTTGTAAAAGACTCTAATATGGAATCTAAGTACTAATCCGTTCGGTTTGAGCTCGTTTCATGAAAATAAATAGATTCATAAAAATAACAAAGTAATTCACGCCATTAAGTCTTTACCGCTCTTCGCGTCGGACCGTTGCCTGAGTTGACCAGATAAGTTGACCGAGTCAACTGAGTTGACTCGGGTTGACCGAGTTGACCGCGACTGACCCGAACCGTTGACCGAGCCGCTGATGTGAACCCGAACTGTTGAACCATCACCGAACCGAATCGTTGACCGTTGACCATGGTTGACCTGCTGTTAACCCGAGTTGACTCGGGTGTTGACCGAGTCAACTGGGTTCGACCCGAACATGAACTGAGTTGATCCGCACCTCCACGCTGAACCGAGTCGTGTCTGTTTCGAAACTGAGCCAAACTCTAAACCAACTGAATCACCACTTTGAACCGGACTTGAACCGAGTCTAACGTGACCCGTCGGACCGAGACACGGATGTAAGGACTCTCAAAATTTTCCTAAAAATACCCGTAAGTAAAAACCCGGACCCCTGAAACCATATTGTGCATGAAAAACTAAGAAAACAAGAAATATGGTCCTTAGGCGGGCCGCGTAAGAGTAAGTAAAGTCTTACGCGGGCCGCGTCAAGACTTGTTTGACCGGATAAGTGTTCCGGATCCACGTGGTGTCCAACTGTCGAACCTACTCGTGACCAATCAGGCCTATTCGTAGACTAGGCGGCCTCGCGGGCCGCGTAAAGATTGAACTAAGGTTCACGCGGGCCGCGTGAACCCTATTTTTCAACTATAAATAGCTTGTTGCATGCACAGTCCACTGGTGTCGAGATCTTTTCATAAAAACAAATTTCTACTGCTTCAAAGTCGAAATTACTTTCAATTTTAGTGGGGTGCTGCTCCGATACCGGGTATTAACTCGATAGCTGCTACGATTCAATGTCCGATCGATTAAACTACCCAATGGATGTTTAAGTGTTGCCCACATTAGGGTTTATGCTTTGTCATTCGTCGTTAAATCGATGGATGTTTAAGTATCGCACTTTGTCATTCGTTGTGAAGGTTTAATCTCGTGAGTTATCGTAAATGCTGTATTAGTTACTATCCGAGTTCGTGTGCATGTTTTTTAAAATTAGGTTAACAGGCTAATCAGTAGGCTAAACTCTGCCCGTATAAATCTGCAAGGTGAGTCATTCTCTTTTTATAAAAGTACTTTACAAAAGCATGTTTATTTTCAAAGTTATAATTACAGGGATTAAGTCTTTGTAATCTCCAAATTACAGCCGGTATGTGGGGTTTGTATACAATACTTGATAACCTTCACCATTGGACAACGAGTTAGCTAAGGGGTGATATGACCATAGTCACAGACACCATTGGACAATGAGGTTACCAATGGATGGTGGAGTGACAAATACTGTGGGTAGTTGGTTGATATATGGAAACATTGTAATCGCTCTTAATACTGTAAATTATAACAAACGCATCGTTTTAGTAAAAAGAATGATTCACCAGTATTTCCCGCTGACAAAACCTTTTTCAAACATGTTTCAGGTGATCTGTTGTGATCCAGGAAAAGTGCCGCGAAGCACTACAAGCTTAAGGAAGTGGCTCAATAAAAATAAAGAAACATATTTTGTAAAATAAAGATTTCTCAGTGAAATCATATGATTGTAAATTACCGGGGTTTTATCCCGAATTGTGAAATAAAATAATCAGGAAATTTCAGTTTTAAATAGATCCTGATAAAGTCTTCCGCTATCAACTTAATTAAATAAATACCACGGGATTTTCTGTCCTGCGGCTCTTGAACCAGGTCAAACCGGGTCGGTGGCCGTGACAGAAAAATGTGGTATCAGAGCCACTGATTTAAGCCTATTAAGTATTTAAAATACTTAATTTTTCTTGATTTTTATTTTGTGCTTATGTGTTTTATTAATTAACTATTTGTTAGTTACAGTATGGGTAAGCAAAAGCTTTCAAACATCTACCTTAAATTAGATAGGTCATCAAAAGAGAAGGGAAGTCCATCCCAAACAAATTCCTCAAAGTACCCAACAGATACTGAGGAGGGAATATTTGTTCGTAAAAGCCATTATGAGGAACCACTTTCTCCTAATAAAAGAAGTTTAATTATTAGGAAAAGTCTAGAGAAAATAAAGAAATCACAACCAAAAGAAAAGAGAGTTAATCAGAAAACCCAAGAACTAGGCAGTAACCCACCATGGGAAGACAAGTTAGATGAAAAATGGGCAGATCTCTATATGCTAGCCACTGTAGTAGTAAATGAAAATCTTTAAATACTCTGACTCAAGTTTTAGCACCCTTATCACCTACAAGCCAGAAAATTTACTCAGTAAATAAATAAGTTACAGTAAACCCTGATATGTTTTAGTTGTCAGTTGTCCTTTGTATTAAATTAGTCACACGGTGTGCAATAATATTTAAAGGCTATCTATGAAATTTTATTATAAAATTTAACTTAGCCTTTTGTGTGTATTTTGCATATATGCTAAACATCATGAATGAGTTATCTGAAGCCCTTCAGAATCTCAACCTTTATCCGGTGAAAATAGAAGTTTCTAGAGACTTTACTGGTTACATAGCCGATGTAGAGGAACCCATGGAATTTAATGCTCCACCTCCGGAGAAACCCAAGCCTAAGAAAAGGAGAAGATTTGTAGGATGGAGGCGTGTGCGCAGAAGGAAACCCGCAACTAGGAAGATTACCAAAATAGAAAATCCCATAAACAAAGGAAAGAGTATTGAAATTGGGGAAGGTTCTAGGCAGATAGAAATGGAGATTGGGGAAGGTTCTAGGCAAACAAAGATGGAAGTTGGGGAAAGTTCTAGGCAAATTGAGGAGTTGTCATTTCAGGAGGAATTGGATCGTGCATTAGAGAGCTGTGATATCGCCAGGCCTATTAATAATAACCTCTACCCTTATCCTGCTAAAAATCAACTTCCAATAAACTTGGAACCAGCAATCCCAGAACCTATAATCCACACCCAACCTTTAGGAATGGACGAGTGGTGGACTAATGATTGGCAGTTTCAAAACCTCCTTAACAATCCTTATACTTTTCTTCCGCAGTTCGACCCGGAACCAATACCAAACCCACCAATGAGCAATGAAAATCTAGCTGAACTCCGCCACTTTGGTGAGGAGCTGGTGGATGCAGGAAATAGGATTCGGGAAGTAGGAGAACAGATCTCCTGGAAGTACGACGAAAGGGAACGTCGTTACTAAAGTACCAACTGACGAGGGATAGTCGGATTATGAAACTGTGATTGTATAATAATAATAATAGTAAAATATAATCTTGTAAAATAACTACAAATAAAACTTTGTAAGATAATGGTGTGTATTGATGCATATTATAATATATAAAATGGGAATCGAGAAATCGATAATTTTGGCTATCCGTGTGTTCTGAAATTGTGTGATTATTTGTATATTGCTATTAATTATTTTATACTAATAATTTATATATATATTAATTATCAGATGGAAAACGCTAATAATGAACCAGTTAACGAGATTAACCAATCTGAGCAACATCAGGAGGATCAATTTATGACTAAGCAAGGTATAGAAAATATCGTTGCTTAAGGAATAGCCAATGCTATTCCAGCAATCCTTGCTGCTGCCCAGAAACCTGTTGAACCTCAACAAATCATTCCTAGCAAACGTATTTCTGAAGATAACTTCAGTAATAGCGTAAACGGAGGCGGTAATCATACTAATCACGATAATGATCCACGGCAGGCTCCGCTCCCTAAGAAAATGAAAGCTGCAACGCCTGGTTCCACTTACAAATAATTTCTTGCTTGTAAACTCGCTGAATTTGCAGGCAATGAAGGAGCGACTGCGGCACTGCGTTGGTTAGAGAAAACCGAGGCAGTGATTACAATAAGTAAATGTGCCAAGGACGACAAGGTCATGTACGCGTCAAATCTTTTCAAAGAAGGGGCGCTAGAATGGTGGAATACAGTACTTCAAGCCAAAGGAAGAAATATGACCTATGCCATGAATTGGGAAGAATTTAAGAGTCTGGTAGAAAGAAAATTCTGTCCCGAATATGAAAAAGATCAAATGGCGAATAAGTTCCTAAATCATCGAATGATGGGTGTAGATTGTCGCGGGTATACTTCGACATTCTTTGAATATGCTAGAGTGGTACCAACACTGGCTTCGCCAGAACCGGTACTCAATTCTCGCTATATTTGAGGATTGATTGGTGAAATCCGTAATATCGTTAAAGCTGCGAGACCTCGTACTATTGACGATGCAGTGGAATTAGCTAACACCCTAACTGACGAACTGGTACGTATAAGAGATGAAAACAGGAAAAAGGAACTGGCTCAGAAAATTACTCAAGGATTTTGTACGGGTAATAATAACAGCTTCAAGAGAAGAGGAACAGGGCAATCTTCAACTCCGCCGTTCTGCAGGAATTGCAAAAAGAAACATTATGGAAGATGTAATGTAACCTGCAACTTCTGCAAAGTCGTAGGACATCGCGAAGAAGACTGCAGAAAGAAAACAAGAGTCTGCTATAACTGTGGAGAAACAGGACATTTTAAGCAAGAATGCCCTAAGTTGGTAAAACCAGCAGACAATAAAGCTAAACCAGCCGACGGAGCTACCAAGAAGAATGCTCGTGCATTCCAATTAACTACTCAGGAGGCAGAACTGATTCCTGATGTGATAGCTGGTACGTTCCTAGTTCACAATGTATATGCAAAAGTATTATTTGACTCTGGTGCAAACCAAAGTTTTATAAATACTTCATTCTGCCAAGCTCTTAACCTACCTTTAAACAACCTTAGGCAAATCTTTACAGTAGAAATGGCAGACGGAAATTCTATTAACATAGATAAGGTTTTGCAAAAAGAAAATATAGAACTTTCAGGTCATAAATTTCATGCAAACCTATTGCCAATGAATTTAGCTGGGTTCGATGTTGTGTTAGGAATGGATTGGTTAGTAGCCAACCATGCTCGAATTCTTTGTGATAAGAATTCCATAGAAATTCATACACCTACAGGAGAAATAATCATGATTACAGGAGATAAACCACGTAAACCCATGAAGTTCATATCAGTAATGAAAGTTGCTAGTTATGAACGAAAGCAAGGAATAGTATATATGATTTCAGTAATCATTAGTACTAAGGGTAAAGAACTTAAGGAGATTCCTGTAGTCTCAAAATACCCAGATGTATTCCCAGAAGAGTTACCAGGATTACCCCCAGATAGGGAAGCAGAATTTAGAATTCATCTAATTCCTGGAACTACACCGATAGCCAAGGCCCTTTATCGGTTAGCACCCACAGAAATGTTAGAACTGAAAAAGCAATTAGATGAATTACTAAGTAAAGGATACATACAACCTAGTTCATCCCCGTGGGGAGCACCCGTATTGTTTGTGGAAAAGAAGGATGGTTCGATGAGAATGTGTATTGATTATAGAGAATTGAATAAGGTTACAATTAAAAATCGATACCCATTACCTAGGATTGATGATCTTTTCGATCAACTTCAAGGAGCTAGATACTTTTCTAAGATCGACTTGCGTTCCGGATATCATCAATTGAAAGTACAAGAAGAAGACATACCTAAAACTGCTTTCAGAACTAGGTATGGTCATTACGAGTTTACAATCATGCCCTTCGGGTTAACGAATGCACCTGCCGCATTCATGGACATGATGAATAGAATCTGTAAACCGTACTTGGATAAATTTGTAATTGTTTTTATCGACGATATACTTATTTATTCCAAAAATCAGGATGAGCATTGTCAGCACTTGCATGCACTCTTAACTTTGTTAAGAAAAGAAAAGCTTTACGCCAAATTCTCAAAGTGTGAATTTTGGCTGCAAGAAGTGCAATTCCTAGGACACATGGTGAATCACGAGGGTATTCATGTAGATCCTGCTAAGATAGAAGCAATTACCAAATGGAAGGTTCCGCAATCCGCAATGGAAATTAGAAGTTTTATAGGTTTAGCCGGATATTATAAACGGTTTATTAAGGATTTTTCCAAGATAGCTGTACCATTAACTAAGCTAACCTATAAAGCAGTTAAGTTTGAATGGGGACCTAAGCAAGAAGAAGCTTTTAGGATTCTAAAGCAAAAGTTAACAAATGCCCCAATCCTAGCCTTGCCAGAAGGAACTGAAGATTTTGAAGTTTACTGTGATGCTTCAAAACTAGGATTAGGATGTGTGCTAATGCAACGCAAGAAGGTAATTGCATATGCTTCAAGGCAATTGAAAAAGCACGAAGAAAACTATACGACTCATGATTTAGAATTAGGAGCCATAATTTTTGCCCTTTAAATTTGGAGACATTATCTGTACGGAAGTAAATTTACTGTCTATACGGATCACAAAAGTTTAAGATATATATTTGGGCAAAAAGAGTTAAACATGAGGCAAAGAAGATGGATGGAAATCCTAAGTGACTATGACTGTGATATTCAGTATCACGAAGGAAAGGCAAATGTAGTTGCAGATGCCTTAAGTCGTAAGTACCATGAGAAACAACGATGGGTTCGTGCTCTTAGATTAAATCTACAGTTAGATTTAAGGGAATAACTAAGGCGTTTTCAAGACACAGCAATCAAGGATGATGCTGAAGGAATGAAAGGACGAATAAAAGAATTAGAACAAGGAGCTGATGGAATTTGGAGATTCGACAAAGGAAGGATTTGGGTACCTAAGCAGGGAGAATTAAGAAATAAGATTTTAGAAAAAGCCCATAAATCTAGGTATACCATGCACCCTGGAAACAATAAAATGTACCAAGATTTAAGAAATAACTTTTGGTGGATATGAATGAAAAAGGATATAGCTCGATATGTTTCTAAGTGTCTTACTTGTTCACAAGTTAAGGCAGAACACCAGAAACCTTCAGGTCTACTACAACAATTAGAAATGCCTGTATGGAAATGGGAACTCATAACAATGGATTTTGTTACTAAGTTTCCTAAAACCAGAAAAGGTAATGACGCGATTTGGGTAATTGTGGATCGATTAACCAAATCAGCTCACTTTCTACCTATGAAAGAAACCTTTAGTATGGAAAGGTTGGCAAAGTTGTATGTAGATGAAGTAGTATCCTTACATGGAGTTCCACTCTCCATTATATCAGATAGGGATAGTCGTTTCACTTCCCATTTTTGGACAAGTTTCCAAGAAGCAATGGGAACTCGACTAAATTTAAGTACAACATATCATCCTCAAACAGACGGACAAAGTGAAAGGACAATACAAACTCTGGAAGATATGCTTAGGTCATGTGTGATAGATTTTGGTGGAAATTGGGACGATCATTTACCTTTGATCGAATTCTCCTATAACAATAGTTATCATTCAAGCATTGAAGCTGCCTCATTTGAAGCATTGTACGGACGAAAGTGCAGAACTCCAGTTTGTTGGGCAGAAATAGGAGAAAGTCAATTATCAGGTCCCGAGATAGTGCAAGAAACTACTGACAAAATCACACAGATCAAAGAAAGATTAAAGACTGCTCGAGATCTTTAAAAGAGTTATGCAGACAATAGACGCAAGCCACTTGAGTTTCAAGTTGGAGACAAAGTACTATTGAAAGTTTCACCGTGGAAAGGAGTAGTTCGATTTGGTAAGAAAGGAAAGCTAAGCCCAAGATACGTAGGACCATTCCCAGTGATCCAACGTATAGGACCAGTTGCTTATCGATTACAACTACCAGAGGAGTTAGCTGGAGTACATGATGTATTTCATATATCCAACCTCAAGAAATGCCTATCAGACGAATCTCTGGTAATACCCCTTCAAGACATAGAGGTAAATAAGAAGCTAAAATTTGTGGAGAAACCACTGCAAATAGAAGACAGAAAGATTAAGTTTCTCAAGCACAAACGACTAGTGCTTGTCAAGGTCAAGTGGGATTCAAAGAGAGGACCCGAATACACTTGGGAGCTGGAATCAGAGATGAAGCGAAAGTATCCTCACTTATTCCAATGAATCTCGAGGACGAGATTTTAAATAAGGTGGGGAGGATGTAAGGAATCTCAAAATTTTCCTAAAAATACTCGTAAGTAAAAACCCGGACCCCTGAAACCATAATGTGCATGAAAAACTAAGAAAACAAGAAATATGGTTCTCAGGCGGGCCGCGTAAGAGTAAGTAAAGTCTTACGCGGGCCGCGTCAAGACTTGTTTGACCGGATAAGTGTTCCGGATCCACGTGGTGTCCAACTGTCGAACCTACTCGTGACCAATCAAGCCTATTCGTAGACTAGGCGGCCTCGCGGGCCGCGTAAAGATTGAACTAAGGTTCACGCGGGCCGCGTGAACCCTATTTTTCAACTATAAATAGCTTGTTGCATGCACAGTCCACTGGTGTCGAGATATTTTCATAAAAACAAATTGCTACTGCTTCAAAGTCAAAATTACTTTCAATTTTAGTGGGGTGCTGCTCCGATACCGTGTATTAACTCGATCGCTGCTACGATTCAATGTCCGATCGATTAAACCATGGTTGCAAAAATCGCGACTAGCCGGCGATTAATCGCCGACTAGTCGCTAGTCGCCCATCAACTGAGTAATTTTCAGCTAATCAGTAAAAAAATCGCTAGTCGGCCTAGTCGGCCCTAATCGCGACTAGTCGGTCGGGAAAAATCGGAAAAAATCGGGAAAAAACAAAAAAAAATCGGAAAAAAACACATATTCCGGCCAAAACCTCCCAGATTCCGGTCAAAACTTGTCCACTTAAAAAAATTACGTATAAAAATATATGTATATATGTATAAAAACTTAAAATTATACATAAAAAGTCCGATCCGATTAATCCCGATTAATCACGAGTAATCCCGAGTAGTCGCTAGTCCCTACCTCACCGACCCGCTAGCGACTAGCGAGTTCTCCAACCTTGGATTAAACTATCCAATGGATGTTTAAGTGTTGCCCACATTAGGGTTTATGCTTTGTCATTCGTCGTTAAATCGATGGATGTTTAAGTATCGCACTTTGTCATTCGTTGTGAAGGTTTAATCTCGTGAGTTATCGTAAATGCTGTATTAGTTACTAACTGAGTTCGTGTGCATGTTGTTTAAAATTAGGTTAACAGGCTAATCAGTAGGCTAAACCCTGCCCGTATAAATCTGCAAGGTGAGTCATTCTCTTTTTATAAAAGTACTTTACAAAAGCATCTTTATTTTCAAAGTTATAATTACAGGGATTAAGTCTTTGTAATCTCCAAATTACAGCCGGTATGTGGGGTTTGTATACAATACTTGATAACCTTCACCATTGGACGACGAGTTAGCCAAGGGGTGATATGACCATAGTCACAGACACCATTGGACAATGAGGTTACCAGTGGATGGTCGAGTGACAAATACCGTGGGTAGTTGGTTGATATATGGAAACATTGTAATCGCTCTTAATACTGTAAATTGTAACAAACGCGTCGTTTTAGTAAAAAGAATGATTCACCAGTATTTCCCGCTGACAAAACCTTTTTCAAACATGTTTCAGGTGATCTGTTGTGATCCAGGAAAAGTGCCGCGAAGCACTACAAGCTTAAGGAAGTGGCTCAATAAAAATAAAGAAACATATTTTGTAAAATAAAGATTTCTCAGTGAAATTATATGATTGTAAATTACCGGGGTTTTATCCCGAATTGTGAAATATAATAATCGGGAAATTTCAGTTTTGAAAAGATCCTGATAAAGTCTTCCGCTATCAACTTAATTAAATAAATACCACGGGATTTTCTATCCTGCGGCTCTTGAACCAGGTCAAACCGGGTCGGGGGCCGTGACAACGGACCGGGAGTCCCGAACAAAAACCCGCCGGATAATGGCAAGGTCCGCCGGACCTTGAAGCCGACCACCGGTCTGAGTCCATTATCTTTATCATCATCATCTTCGACCTAGCATCACCATCATCATCATCGGTCTTAAATCAAGAAAAAAATGAAAGAGATAAGCAGGGGGGTTACCGTTGAAACCCGTCGGATAATCACGCCGACCACCGGACAAATGAACCGACCAGCGGTCCGAGTCTTCGACCGTCGGTTCTTTCTCTCTCTCTATCTCGCCTCACAGTATCTCTCTCCTACATGTTAGCAGTCGCCGCACCACCACCGGACGGTGGTGGTGGTGCTCTGGTTGTTAATCGACGAAGAAAAAGAGGGTGTCGGTGTTGTCGGATCCAGAAAGATCGAAGAGAAAGGGTGTGGGGTGCCGCTGGTCGTCGGCCGGCTAGGGGTTCACCGAGAAGGGAGAGGGAGAGCATGAGGGTGGGAGAAGATAATCTTCTCTGTGTTTGTTTGTTTAGGCGAGATCGAGAGAGGGAGTAATGAAGAGGGTATTTGGTAGTGTGTGTGGGTGTGTGGGTGTGTGTGTGTGTGTGTTTGTTTGGATGAAATGCCGACAAGTGAGGGTCAAGTGTATTAATAGAGGGGAAGGGTTTTATTGCCCTTTGGTGTATTCAAACTGTATGTAGGTCAATTGTTTTATCCTTGGAGTTAAAATCTCGTGTAGAGATTTAATAGGATTTTGCTATGATTTTATAGATCTTGTATGGATTTGCAAGATTTGTTTAAGATTTTAAGGAAAGATCTAGTATTTTATGTGTAGTTTTAGGCTTGCGGGTTTTGGGCTTGGGCCCAGGGCCCACAAGCCCATCTCATGTGTAAGTGGCCCGTAATTCCTACGAGACCCGATATTGCGACCCATACTCCATAAGCATAAAATATTCGTGTAACATCCATATTTGTCGGCGTCGTCAGTATTTCGTACGGTTTCAGCGTATCACCGTTTAATTTCCAATAGTATCTATGCAGATCGTCACACGTACGCTGTAGAACCGCATAAGCGTTCCTAAGCTTACTGAGGCCCTAATTAAATTAATTTGCGCCGTAAACACTATTTAATGTCGCGTAAATCGCCTGTTAATCACGTAATTAAGGGCGTAAATTTCCGGTTGTCACATTCTCCCCCTGTTAATAAAATTTCGTCCTCGAAATTTAGACTACGTTAACTCCTTAGAGTTACGTTATGCGTAAGTAAATGCGAATAATACCAAAGTGAACGATCATGAAATCGAATCAAGACTTATTCGAATGATGTGAATTCAAGGACGTATCACAAGATGCAAATGATTTCTAGAAATCATCGCATCCAATAAATGAACTTAGATTTCAACAAGCTCAATTGTAATAGTTTGCATGAAACGCTCGATCGTGATCAGCGCAAGCTGCAAGTTATACCGACGCCACAAGGTGTCGTAGTGAATGGAACAACTCAAATATAGTGGTGATCGAACAAGTATCACCTGTGTTTTGCATAAAATGCTCAATCATGATTAGCCTAAGCTACAAGTTTATACTGACACCACAAGGTGTCAAAATCAACAAATGACTTAGTGGGGTCGTAGACCAAACAAATCTACTACGACTCAGAACAATGAAACGTTTGTTAAAACGAATTCGAATATGATGTTTTCAATACATCATATGGTGTCTTGAATTGAATATGTGTAATGAACAAGTTCAAACAATTGAATTTGACTTCGGCGCAAGCCGACAATAATTACATGTATCGACAAGAAAACTTTCGGCATGGTCACAACGAAAACCATGTTTGTAACTTGAAAAGAAATTTCAAGAAAACGTTTTGACTTGATAACAAGGAAGCCAACAATTACAATAATGCAGGTCATTCGAATCACAAATCAACAATTAGATTTAGCGAAACAATATTTGAACTTCAATGAAACGCTTTATTCGAAACGAAACCACATGCGTAACAAACGATGCATGCGTAACAGAATTTTCAAGAAATGAAGCAAATGAACATTCGCTATAATGAAGAAGTTATTGTGATGCAATGACCATTAAGAGGAGTAGAGATGCGAAAATCTACTCAGTAAATGTGAAAGTCGAAATTTCAATAAAAGAAATTTAAGGACTTTACCTGGGGTTGCATGTGACGACCAGTTGTTGGGTGACATTACCATGGAATGTCAAACATGGCGTATTCATCATTATTGAGTTAGGGGGACAGTGGAGACATATGTCTTCTCCTTAGCATGACTCGTGTCGTCTGCAGGACCGCGTGCCAAACTGCCGCTTCCTCGAAAGTCGTATGTGACGTACTTCAACCTCCGTTGATGTATAGCTTAAGTTTCACGTATACCTGTGCACAAGAATTTCGTTATGCGTAGGATGCCTGCTCGGGGAGTTAAAATATCATAGACAATATGAATTATAGTGTGTGCCCGAGTTAATATTCGCGGTTCCTACGTGATGACCTTTAATAAACTTCAACATAAGTTTCCGAAGGTCTTAAATGCATGTTTCCTAAACTCTCAGAGTCTTGTGTACTGTATGTAATTGTTTTATGTACCGTGTGTAAAACACCACTCTAGCGTATGTTTGAAAACAAAATCTTGATTGTTTGTTTTTCAGCAACGGTTGGAGACCATATTCGAGTACTAGGCATTCTGTATGTATTCAGGTTTTAATATTCTAAGATTCCCAGAGAAAAGTAAGGTTAGAGCCTAGGTATCTCTGCAGAAACCTAATTCGCTGTAACCTATAGCTCTGATACCAATCTGTCACACACCGAAATATCAGAGCATGGCGTGACTGGACTGGTATCTTCATTGCACAGCGGAAGCAAATAAGCTAAGTCTTTTAGAAAATTGAACGCCACTAAGTACTCGTCTCCACATGGTTCTCCTATTCCAACCGTGCCTTGTCTTGTAACCTGAGAAAGAAACATGCGAAAAAGTCAACATAAATTTGAGCGAGTTCATAGTTTGTTTGTAAAAGATTTGAAATAAATCTTTTGAATAACCGGTTTTGATGTCTTGTTGAGAAAACGAATTTAAAATCATTTTCTTGTCAAGTTACATGGAAACTTTGTATGAAAACATGGTATGTATCTTGTATAAATCAAGTATTCTTGTAAAAATCAAGTATTCTTGTATGTATCATGTTTTCTTGTATAAATCAAGTATTCTCGTGAAATAACGTATTCTTGTAAAATAAAGAATTCTTGTGTAAATAAAGTATTCTTGTGGTCTGAACCAAATAAAGTATTCTTGTGTACGAACTTCGTACAAATAAAGTATTCTTGTGTAGTTAATGGGTTGCAAGGCCATTAACATGTGACACGACATAGGAAGTCACCAAACCATAGGCATTTTTCTAGTTGTCGATTCACGACGGAGACACAAAAGCACTACTCGGTACTAGTGTTCACCGAGAGTGTGGCTGCCCGGACACCCGTTAGATCTAACCTTTTGTTCTGCGGTCTAAGTATGTACACGATTAATGGTGCTTATGGTACCCTATTCGTGACACGATTTCTCGTATCATTCCTCAAACGCATCATACTTAGTACTAGTGATCACCAAGAGTGCTTCTTGTTTATGTATTCATCATATCAAGTATCAATTTTTGTTTATTATTTCAAGTATCAATTCTCGTTTATTATATCAAGTATCAATTTTCGTGTGTTCGCCCCAAGTTTAAAAAGTATGTAAAAGATTTAAAAGTGGGGACACGAACTTTCTTGTAAACATTCAGTAACATGTATTTCACCCCCGAAGTTATAAAACTGAAAACAGTTAAAAGAAAAGGGGGAGCATGAACTCACTTTTCTGTAAACCATTTGTGTCAGTTAAAACTTACTTGTAAAATGGTTTAGAAATATGTAATTTTTGTATGCTTTGCAAAAAGTGCATGTCTTTCCACCCCGAAAACATTTAGAAAAATGTAAAACCGTAAAAGGTGGGGTTATGAACTCACCTGAATATTCGTGCAAAGCTAGCTAAATACGACTTCGTGATGTCATTTCCAAGACGAGACTCGCTAGCGTGCATTCTACAATATTCCTAACATGGAATATCTAACAAGTTTCTAAATAATGCGGTAACTAATCTACGTGTTACCGAGCTCTACCGAATCGAAGAAGCGAAGAAATTATACTTGTTTAGTTCGTTTATTCGTCGGTAATACTTAATAAGTCTTGAAAAACACTTAGTTCTCGTGAGATTTAAAATGTATAAACATTTATATAAAAATATATAAATATTTCGGTAGAATCCCGATAGTCGTCTTGAGAGGTCGTTGTGTATATGACGAGTGTTTTATGAAAAGAGTATATAATAAACTCGTATTATACATCGTATGCCGTGGAGGCGTTTGAAATAAATATAAAAGTTATATTTATTTGCGAAAGTATCATCGAGTTGTTTGAAGTTTGAAATAAATATAAAAACTATATTTATTTTTATAAAACAAGTTCGTGTTATGCGATGTTTGAAATAAATATAATAATAACTATATTTATTTTGTATAAAGGTTTGCGTCGTCGTCGTTTTTGTAAGTTATAAAGTGTCCTTGTAAACAAATAGTCATTTGTATCTTGTTTTATAAAAATCGCTCGATATTAATAATTGTTGCTTTGCAATAAAGTACGTTTTGTTTTCGGGTTTTCTCGAAAAACGGGCAGAGTTTCCTCTGTTTTTGGTCGCCCCGACAACACAAGTTGTCATCATTTTTCATCAAGATTCAATCAATTTTCAATAACCAACAAAAATAACTTTTTTAAAAGCGACTAATATGGAATCTAAGTACTAATCCGTTCGGTTTGAGCTCGTTTCACGAAAATAAATAGATTCATAAAAATAACAAAGTAATTCACGCCATTAAGTCTTTACCGCTCTTCGCGTCGGACCGTTGCCTGAGTTGACCAGATAAGTTGACCGAGTCAACTGAGTTGACTCGGGTTGACCGAGTTAACCGCGACTGACCCGAACCGTTGACCGAGCCGCTGATGTGAACTCGAACTGTTGAACCATCAGCGAACCGAATCGTTGACCGTTGACCATGGTTGACCTGCTGTTGACCCGAGTTGACTTGGGTGTTGACCGAGTCAACCGGGTTCAACCCGAACATGAACTGAGTTGATCCACACCTCCACGCTGAACCGAGTCGTGTCTGTTTCGAAACTGAGCCAAACTCTAAACCAACTGAATCACCACTTTGAACCGGACTTGAACCGAGTCTAACGTGACCCGTCGGACCGAGACACGGACCGGGAGTCCCGAACAAAAACCCGTCGGATAATGGCAAGGTCTGCCGGACCTTGAAGCCGACCACCGGTCCGAGTCCATTATCTTTATCATCATCATCTTCGACCTAGCATCACCATCATCATCATCGGTCTTAAATCAAGACAAAAATGAAAGAGATAAGCAGGGGGGTTACCGATGAAACCCGTCGGATAATCACACCGACCACCGGACAAATGAACCGACCGGCGGTCCGAGTCTTCGACCGTCGGTTCTTTCTCTCTCTCTATCTCGCCTCACAGTCTCTCTCTCCTCTCTGTTAGCAGTCGCCGCACCACCACCGGACGGTGGTGGTGGTGCTCTGATTGTTAATCGACGAAGAAAAAGGCGGTGGGGGTGTTGTCGGATCCAGAAAGATCGAAGAGAAAGGGTGTGGGGTGCCGCTGGTCGTCGGCCGGCTGGGGGTTCACCGAGAAGGGAGAGGGAGAGCATGAGGGTGGGAGAAGATAATCTTCTCTGTGTTTGTTTGTTTAGGCGAGATCGAGAGAGGGAGTAATGTAGAGGGTATTTGGTAGTGTGTGTGTGTGTGTGTGTTTGTTTGGATGAAATGCAGACAAGTGAGGGTCAAGTGTATTAATAGAGGGGAAGGGTTTTATTGCCCTTTGGTGTATTCAAACTGTATGTAGGTCAATTGTTTTATCCTTGGAGTTAAAATCTCGTGTAGAGATTTAATAGGATTTTGCTATGATTTTATAGATCTTGTATGGATTTGCAAGATTTGTTTAAGATTTTAAGGAAAGATCTAGTATTTTATGTGTAGTTTTAGGCTTGCGGGTTTTGGGCTTGGGCCCAGGGCCCACAAGCCCATCTCATGTGTAAGTGGCCCGTAATTCCTACGAGACCCGATATTGCGACCCATACTCCATAAGCATAAAATATTCGTGTAACATCCATATTTTTCGGCGTCGTCAATATTTCGTACGGTTTCAGCGTATCACCGTTTAATTTCCAATAGTATCTCTGCAGATCGTCACACGTACGCTGTAGAACCGCATAAGCGTTCCTAAGCTTACTGAGGCCCTAATTAAATTAATTTGCGTCGTAAACACTATTTAATGTCGCGTAAATCGCCTGTTAATCACGTAATTAAGGGCGTAAATTTCCGGTTGTCACACAGCGTTTAGTGTTTGATGAGATAATTGAAGCAGTTAATAGTAATGCGGGTGGTTTGTTCTTCGTCTATGGCTACGGAGGTACTGGTAATACATTTCTTTGGAAGACATTATCTGCATCCATTAGATGTAAAGGAGATATTGTACTGAATGTTGCATCAAGTGGAATCGCATCTCTTTTGTTACCTGGTGGACGTACTGCATATTCAAGGTTTCATATACTTTTAAATTTAACAGAAACCTCGATGTGTTTTATTAAACCGGATGATTACGTAGCTGCTTTATTGAAGAAAACAAAATTGATCATTTGGGATGAAGCACCGATGAATCATAAGCATGCGTTTGAAGCACTTGACCGAACAATGAAAGATATCTTCAAATGTGAGATGACCTTTGGTGGGAAAGTTATGGTGTTCGGTGGTGACTTTAGACAAATACTTCCGGTTGTACCAAATGGCAGTAGGCGAGATATCGTTAATGCTTCAATCACGTCGTCGTATATTTGGAGTACTTGCAAGGTCCTTACGTTAACAAAAAACATGAGGTTAACTGTAGGAGCCAACGCATCTGATATAGAGGAGATTAAAGCTTTTGCGGATTGGTTGCTTGACTTGGGCGAGGGAAAGATTGGTGACGGTGATGATTGTGAGGTGGTTATAGATATTCCTGAAGATTTGTTAATCAAGTGCTCTGAGGATCCTATGTTAGATCTGATCTACTTTGTATATCCTTCACTTCTTCGACTGTACAAAGATAAAGATTATTTTGCTGAAAGAGCTATATTGGCACCAACAAACGAGGTTGTTCAAGAAATTAATGAAAAAAAATGCTTGCTTCGTTTCCTGGTGATGAAGTGGAGTATCTGAGTTCTGATAGTATTTGTCAAACTGATCAAGGAAAGAATGAAGCAAATGCGAAACTATATTCTCCTGATGTTCTGAATGGTCTAAAAAATTTTGGTCTGCCTAATCATCGATTAGTCCTTAAAGTTGGTGTACCTGTAATGTTGCTTCGTAATATCGATCAACAAAATGGTTTATGCAACGGTACGATTACTAAACTTTATAAACATGTTATAGAGGCGGAGATTATATCCGGAGGAAACATAGGGACCAGAACGTTTAATCCATGAATCAGTTTGACACCGTCGGATAAAAGA
Organism: Helianthus tuberosus; assembly: GCA_030545235.1. Lineage (NCBI taxonomy): Eukaryota > Viridiplantae > Streptophyta > Magnoliopsida > Asterales > Asteraceae > Helianthus > Helianthus tuberosus. Next base: position 63,352,840 of record CM060451.1, on the reverse strand, counting down.
ATTCCTATCAAGTTTCAACGATGACAATTCCCCTTAAATGTATGTTTTGCAATGACTATAAATAAAAGTCAAGGACAATCTCTATCAACGGTTGGATTGTACTTGAAATATCTAGTTTTCTCACATGGTCAGCTTTATGTTGCGTTATCAAGAGTTAAAAGCAGAGGCGGTGTGAAGTTGCTTATACTACACAAAGATGGGAATGTAACGAGTAAAACAACAAATGTAGTCTACAAGGAAGTTTTTTCCGGCATTTGAATAGTTTTTTGGTTTTTTCTTCTAATGTATGCGTTTGTACATTATATTATATTTCAAAGTAAATAATATGGTTTTGGATGAAGCCGCGCATCGCGCGAGCATTAACCTAGTTATGGAATATGAAAAATCATATTTAGGGATACTTGAATACAAAAGGCAAATACTCAAATATGAACTTTGTAACGTTTATTTACGGTGCTTTGCAGATCCATTACTTATATAAGTAAAATTATTCTAGCATGACAATAATAAATAAAGATAAAGCACACTCAACTTGATTTTCTCTTATTGATAACTTATATATGTGGTTAAAAAATTATTATTATTATTATTATTATTATTATTATTATTATTATTATTATTATTATTATTATTATTATTATTATTATTATTATTATTATTCAAAAGTAAAAACAATATAACCTGCTAGCCGGTTGTAACTTCAAAGATTACAATGTTAAATTGGCTCATCTTTGGGATGATATGAATACTACTTCATAACTTCAATCCAAATCCTTCCTTATAAATACCAACCAAGAAACTCATATAAGGTAACTCAGGCCAGCCAGATCATCCATAACCAAGAAACTCGAGATCAATCATGGCCATGAAAGCTTCCATGTTTGTAAATATGGCCACCGTACTCTCACTTTGCCTGATGTTCATTGTATTGGCAGAAAGCAGAACCGCCCTACTCGGTAAGTCATTTAAAATCAAATTAAACCTTTTATCTTCTTATTATTGTTACATTGACATTATAGGGAGTAGCTCATGCGAGAACCACCTTTATTGTGAGAACCGCGAGAACCAATGTGAACACAACCTAAAATAGCTAAAAAAACCTAACCCCCCCCCCCCCCCCAAAGCTAAAATGCTAAAAACTAAACCCCCAAAAAACCTAAAAAAATCTAAAAAAAAATAAAAAAAAAATCTATATTTTTTTTTAATATTTTTTATGTTAAAATCGCTACTTTTAGAAGCCAAAAAAAAAAATTAAAATTTAAAAAAAAAACAATTTTTTTTTGCTTCGAAAAGTAGCGATTTTTTTATAAAAAATATTAAAAAAAAAAAGTTTTTGTGTGATATTTAGCTATTTTTAGGCATTTTTTGTTGTGTTCACATTGGTTCTCGCGGTTCTCGCAATAAGAGGTGGTTCTCGCATGATCTTCTCGCTGGCATTATATATCTTTATTATTTATTATATAATCAATGGATTTGTGAACAAATAGATGGCTTCCAAAAGGCAAATTCAGTTGTTGTTTGTGACCAAGTTATCGGTGTGGAATCTGGCGACGATTGCACGACCATTAGCCAGTCGTTAAAGATTAGTTTGGAAACTTTTTTGGCGATCAACCCGAACATCAATTGTGAAGCCATGTTTGTGGGTCAATGGGTGTGTATCGATGGAAGCGTGACAAATTGATGTAGCACCTAAATGAAAGTTGCAGACTTGCGGTCATCAAGAGTATTATCTGAACGAATAGAGAGCTAGATAGATAGATTTTCATTATCTCCAGTTCACCGTTGTTGGTTTCTTTTTCAAGTTTGTGTGTTCAGAACGTGTGACATCTGAACCAACAACAACAACCATACCCAGTAAATCCCACAAATAGCAGAGCTACTTATAGGGTCTGGGGAGGGTGGGATGTAGACAGGCCTTGCCTCTATCCCTAGGGATAGAGAGGCTGCTTCCAGAGAGACCCTCGGCTCGAAAAACAGTGTGACATCTGAACCGTTAGATTATAATGATTCACGGTCGTTGTTTTAAAGTTTGATGATTCTCAACGTTAATTTAAAAATGCCTTTGTCAACTTTATATAAACCTTCTCTTGAAATACTTGCATGCGTATATTTGTAGTGAATAAGGGGGACGAGGCGCCCCCGTGATGGTCCTCCACCACACGTAGAACAAAAAATAACACCGCCGTCACCACGTTCTATAATGCGTCAATTTGAAAACGCGTCAAACACATCACGCGTGAAGAATTGAAGAATGTGAGGGTTTATTGTTGGGTGTTGTGACTTGTGAGTGATTGGACATTTCCACTAAAATCCATCACTGGTGATGGAATAAAGTTCGATGACGTGACAGAACTTGATTGGATGTTGTGAGTAATAAGTGGGTGGTGAGTGATGGACGTCCCGCCCTCCCTAAGTTTAGATCACAAGACTATCAACATAATTCTCCGAAATGTGGACAAGATTTGCCAAGTAAGAATTGTTTTGAATATTTATAATTGTTTTTATTTGATAAATTACTTCTATAAATACTTAATTACTCTATCTCCGTTTTCAAAATATAAAGATTTTGCTCAGTGGCGGCGTTGATGGTGTGCGGGGAGAACCTCCGCACAAGGCTCGTGATTTCGAAGGGCACACGATTTTTAAAAAAAAAAAATCGATATATATACATTATTTAAAAAAAAGTAAACACGTACCAATTCCGATATAGGCCCATTTACAAATCATTTTTTTATGGTTTAGTATTTAGCCCAGTTGGCATTAGGTTTATTGAACCCAATACTAATTTGATTTTATTTAAATAATAATAAAACGTTACAGAATTGCACATTTTTTTCGAGCTCGAACATGATACGTGAAATCTCAGAGACACCTCTGATTTTGTATGTAGAAATTTACTATTCACATCTCCAAAATTTAAAGCATTTTTGGTTTGTACCTAAAGTATGAAAGAAAGAGAATGAAATACTAATTAAACAAAGAGCATAAAAATAGAGATGCAAAATGAGATGTTTGAAGTTAAACAAAATTTAGAGAACTGTGATTTGTTAGAGATCAAGATAAAGGTTCCAGTGGGAATGCTCTAAACCAATGTCATGAAGTCTTGAATTTGGAGGAGAGATTAATGGTCACATTTTGAAACCAATATCATGAAGTTTTGAATTTGGACGAATTGGAGTCTCTATTCTATATAATCTATAATACTATATAAAGGAAATGTGATGGACAACATTGTAATTTTATCGTACTTACAAGTTACGAAGCACCAAGTACAAGGATGTGTAAGCTATTTTAGTGGGTATTTCAACCAAACTTTTAAGACACTAGAAGGCTAATTAGGGGATTTCAGCCTTCCTATTGAATGATTCTGTTTCTAATCTATTCAGGTCCTTCATGTTCAGTTTATGGGTATATTTGGCAAAAGTAGCTGGTAGCTGGTGGCTGGAGGCTGGTAGCTGTAGCTTTTTAGATATATTTGATGTTTGGCAGAGTAGCTGAAGCTTTTAATAAAATGTATAAAATGACTAAAATGGACATAACTAAAAATTTAAAAAGTTTGTGCATTAAAAAATTTATTATCTTTAGAGGTTAAAATAGTCATTTTTCCCTAAAAGCTTGTAGCTCCTTCTAAACGCTACTAGGAGGAACGTTCAACCAAAAGCTTCAAGCTGCCAACCTAAAAGCTTCAAGCTCCTTCAACCAAACAAGACTTTTTACTGAGTATGAGCTTTTTCTTAAAAGCTTGAAGCTCTTAAAATCCCCTAAAAGCTCCATGCCAAACATACCCTATGAGAGAATCTGGAATAAATCTCCAGAACTGGCGAGGAGAGGCAGGGATTTAACGGTGCCCTTTGTTTCTTTCTGGATCTATAAGCGATAGAAACCCTAACTCATAATGATGAGGAAGCGAACGTATGAAGGGGAGTCCGGCTCCGATTCCGATTCCACCAAGACCGATGTTGTCGTCGCCCTTGAAAACGACCTTAGTGTATTTGAAAAGGAATCCAAGGTACTGTCACCCACAATTTCCATCACTTACGATTGCTTGATTGATTCTCAACCCTAACCCTAACCCTAATTCTTATAGATTCCTGTAGACCTGGACCGGCATGTATATTCATCGCCAGATACTCATATCCTCTGGTAAATTTCTTTTCCAACGAATTCTGATAAGTTTATTGATGTTGTAGACGATGGTTTTCTTATTTTTTTAGCATCCTTTTTAATTGTAAAGGATAAATATAGTGGATTTGATTGATTATTCGATCCGCCCATCTTGCACCTCTAATTATTCTTGAAGTTTTCTACTTGTAGTCATATTAATGCTGGCCTTTTCAATTCTTTTGGTTTCAGACTAACAGAGTTACTTTTAACTTGACGCCAGAGATGATTCACAAGGTACATTCTACTGTGTTGTTATAGGGACACTACATACGAAAGCTTACTTGGAACCGCCGAAACATTTCCTCATTCAATCCCTCTCTCGGTAAGTTGTCGTTCCATTTTCTCTAAGATTCTCTACTAGAGGTGGCATATTGGGTAGGTTGGGTGAGTTGGGAAATAACTCAAAATGGATAATTTTTGTACGGGCCAGGTTGGGTTGACTTAAAACAAAAAAAAAAGTTTGTTTGATTTTATTAGTAAAAAGAGGGTTGCGAACAGTGGAGGATCTAGAAAATCCTTATAGGGGCAACGTTTAAAAAAAAGGTAAAGAAATAAAAAAAAAACCGTCAATTTTTTTCAAAATTTGCACTACCGTCGGAGTGTCAAGGGGCAACGGCGGTTACCCCTTGTCAAGAGGTAGGTCCGCCCCTGGTTGTGGAGCAGCTTTTTTAAATTTATTCGTCTTGTACTTTAAGTGGATTAGTGAGGGTCGTGAGGCCCAATGAGTTGAGTAACGGGTGAAAACAGACAAATTGTTGCTGGATTCAGTCAGGGTTGACCCAAAACACATTTTTTCGGGCGGTTGTTTCTTATAATTAATTTTATGTTGTAAATTTGAGTGTTATAAGAATGTACTTGTGATTGGGGCAGATTCGCTATCCTCGTTATGTTGACTCGACTGATAGAGGGACATGCATTCTTTTTGGTGATGTTGCTGGTGCTGTTTTGGTCCAGGTATATTTCATTTTCTTAGTAAATTTTTTCATGTAAAAATCAATTTTTTTTGCACATTCGTCATAGTTATAAATAACTGGTTTGTACTTGTTTGGCTCCATAAACCTGCGTTAGAATTATTGAAATACTCTTAAATGATGAACTTGTTATTCTGCGGCTGATTAGCAAAGATCATGGAGCCTACAATATAAAATATGGTTTGTGGTTTATGGTTAATGGTGGAAAATAGTGTATAGTTAAAACACACGGAGCTCCTTTTTTTCTTGGTTTTGCAATCATCCTCTATGTAATACACTGTTTTCAGTCATTCAACTATGGAGGCGTCAATTTTGACCCGTTTACAAATAGTATGGCGTATGGGTCGGGATTTGGGTTGCTTTTATCTCAAACAAGTAAAAAAAATGAGCTATATGGGAAATGAGCTATATCTTCACTTGAAAATGGGTAATCTCCAAGTTGGGTCCAGAGCACCCGACATGTCAATGTGCTTCCAACACCTTCGGTTGACATTAACCGATCTGCAGAGGTAATCATAGGTTTTATATTCATATTACATTCAGATCTATTAACTGCAAAATGTGGAGGAACAAAAATGACATGAGTTTATTAATGTTTTTGTATTTTTTTATCATTTTCCCACACGTGATTCGTGCTTCTAGCAGGAGAAAACGAATTCTGAAGAACCTGAATCTTCAAATGTCAATGAATCGAGCTCATCTAACAAGCAGCCCATTCAACATCCAGGTCTCTCTCTCAAATTCTTTTATAGTTTTTGTCATGTAAGAAAATAAATCATCTAAAAACCTGCAGCTTTTTGTGTAAATAGAGTGATGTTATATGAATGTCAACCACTTTTTGTTTATCTAACAAGTACTTTTATTCTCTCAGAACATCAGAGACGGGTTAGTTCCCGAATGAAGTTCGAGCATCCGTCACATAACAGCAGTGACCCGCATACGAAGGCAGATCAAGGAGAAAAGAGTTTCTCAGGATCTGAAGATGTTGAGATTAACCGATCTGCAGAGGTAATTGTCACACCCCGACCACGTGTAACATACAAAACGTGGCGGAAACGTCGGGGAGTGTTGTAACAGAATTAATTGTCTCATAACCATGGCATACAAAGTTTTATTTATTTATTAAACAAGGGTGTTACATTGTCTTGAACAGTAAACAAAAGAGTTTATAACATAATTAAACATAGTCTATCCTCTTTTAAAGTCTCTAAGGCACAGGTCCGCCCTAGTATCATGATCAACATCCTACGGAAAAGCTCCTGAAAACACATGTGAAAATAGGTACGTCAGCATAAAAATGCCTGTGAGATACATAGGTTTGTAAAAATAGGATTCATGACTTATGTTTAAGAAAAATGTTTAGTCATGAACCTTTTTGTTTGCTTTGTCTTGTAAATCATTTGAAAACAATAAGATCAGATGATATGTATAAGAAAATGTCAGGTTAAATAAATAACCATGTAAAAATGTGTTTGTATAAGCTAAGTTGTTTGTAAATCAATGTCTTGTGAAAAGTATGTTATTTGTATAAAATGTTCTATGTCTCAATATTGAAATGATTCAAATAACGTTACGACATGTAATACCATACAAACACTTATATATAGGAAGTACCAGCGGCGTATCCACCATGCTTGTATCATATTACACATGCATCGTTACTTAATCACTTAATCAAACCAAACCAACCAATGTAAGAAGTCTATGTTTAAACCAATTGTCAAATGTATTGAATAATATGTCAAAGTATTTATGTCGAGATGTAAATCATGTCAAAATGTCTATGTCAAATGTCCATGTCAAATGTCTATGTCAAATGTCCATGTCAAATGTCTATGTCAAATATCCATGTCAAATGTCTATGTCAAATATCCATGTCAAATGTCTATGTCAAAATGTCATGTATGGCAAGTGAAATGTCTCAACTAAACCATATGCACAAAAACAAAGTATTGAAGTAAAACTTGGTTCAAATCAAAGCTATGTTTTGTGTAAATGCATGCAACTATTTAATATGAACATCTATGCGGTATTGTAAAAATGCATACATCCAAGCCTTGTGACTGTGGTGATAAACCCTTTAAACAAATTAAAGGTCTATCTGTCTTATATCATCGAATTCGGTCATTCCTTTCTGTCCCCTTTCCCTGGGATGTCCGGAACGGGAGTTGTCAATTCCTATGGTACCACTACCTACTAACGAACGGCGTAGCTAGTGTTAATGAATGTATTGTCCCATGTAAACAAACCAAATGTCATACCAGAATTGTAAGCATGTGAAAACAATGCACTAAGTATGTAATCAAATGAACATACATAGCGTGAAATGTCATGTAAAACGATGTACTAAGTAATGCACAAAATGGGCACACCTAGCATGAAATGTCATGTAAAACAATGTACTAAGTAATGCACAAAATTGGGCACACCTAGCATGAAATGTCATAAAATCATGTACTATAATGTACTAACGAACATAGCAGTATATAATGTGAAAACAGGAAAGCATGAAAGTAACAAGTAGGCACATGTGTTTCACCCCAAAACAGTTTGGAAAACAGTAAAAGAGGGGTCTATGTACTCACTTGAGATTGCTCAGATGTCTAAAGATAATCACCAAGTAATGCTAGAGATCTCAGAATCAAACGGCACCTAATATAGGTAACTATGTTAATAACCGGACCTTAATCGGATGATTGGATAGAATGAGGTTTCGTAAACCAAACGAGTGTAGAGACTCGTGTCATTTGGTTTAACAAAGCCTACATACTAAATGAAACCTATCCTAAGTGCTTGTGACCCATTACGACCCGTTTAGGTAGCTTATGCTACTTTAACGCGTCGTTCGCGTGAAACACGTTCGTACCGCCTAACTAGTCCTATGACAAGTAATATATGCCTTAACATGTCTAATATGGTTGTCAAATCAGTTTAGATGTCAAAAGTTATGTTACATATGTTTAAAATGAATTTTGGCATCAAAGGGGTATTTTGGTAATTTACCTAAGGCATATAAACTACCTATCATACAACTACTTAAACGAAGCGACCATAAGGTATAACCTCGTAAGGTTATTCCCTATATACTATGGTCACCTAATGTGCTTGGTCGGATCCTAATGATCGACCAAACGGGTCGGGTTCGAAAGTATAAGCGATTGTTTAGATCGCTTACCTTACGACCCTATCTAAGCACTAAACTAAAAGTGACGAGCTAAGCATGTTAAAACATGCTTAACTAAGTTTAGAAAACATGTTTGGTATCAAAACAAACGGTTTTGATACCCATAAGTAGTTTGGTTACAAAATACGCAAGAATACGTATTCTGACCGAAACTACGGCTCGTCACTGAGCCTAGATAACGTGGTAATCAGTAGGTATAGTCACTAGGGACTATAACCATCGTGATCACGCTCACGTTATGAAGTTCAAACGAACTTTGCATCGACCATAAACTGGTCAATGCAGAAAGTCAAACAAAGTTTGACTTTCGGACTCGAAAAGCAATAAAAGAACGAAAGAGGACTTACGAAGGGTCCCCGAATGCTAATCCCGATCCAAGTAACTCAGGTATGAAACGAAGGTTCCAACTTAGAGCCCAAATGATCAGATTTGTGGGTTTTGAAGCAATGGGGGGTGGGTATTTATAGGAAAAGTAGAGCCGTTAGGATCGTTTCTTGAATATCGTGCCACGATCCGAGCCGTACACTTGTCACAAAGTTGTGGTGGTTAGAGATGATGTTTATCAGCTGAAAATGCAAGTTGCAAACATGTGGTTGTGGTTTAATCAGCTGATAATCTGCTGACTGTTTGTTATTATCTGATCTGCAGAACCCATACGCACCGTATGGTAAAGATACCATACGCATCGTATGGTGTAAGTTTGTCAGAATTACAGTTTTGGTCCCTGTAGTGTAATCAGCCCATTTTCGACACGTTTAAGGCCCGTTAACCCCATTTCAAAGCTCTAAAATGAAGTTAAAGTATAGGGAACTTAAAACATGCTCAAAAATATCTCAGATGTCGGTTCGTTTAGCCGTACGGTTGCGTTGTTCGGTTAATTACGACGGAATGCGCATAAGCGCGAAAAATGATCCAAATGACGCAACGAATGGATTTTTCTTATGGCGAACACTAAAATATAATGTAGTCATGCTTTCATAAATTTTTGGATGTCCGGATGTATTCAGAACGTAAATTATGCGCGAAAATGCAAACTTGTGCACTTTTTGACACTTTTAGTCCCTGGATGACCCAAAAGTTTATTTTAGCACACCGAACCCCTCAAAGCCTATTTCTAAGCTATGTAAAGGATATTTAAGGTGTGTTTAACTTATGGTCATGTTCCGGAATGTTCGTTACAGTTCAAATTGACATACTTTCGCAGTTTGTCATATTTAGTCCCTGTAGTCGAATTAACTTGTTTTTGCCATACCAAAGCCTTCAAAACTTATTTCTAAGTTATGTAAAGGTTATTTAAGGTATGTTGAGTATATGTTGATGTTCCGGAGTATTTCTCGCATTAAACTGAGTACGTTTACGCACTAGTTTGCGTATAACTCTCCAGAAAGCGATGTAGAGTTTGAAATTACATAAAAGTCAAAACATGAAAAATGTAAATCATAACAAAACAAACATTGGGATCAAATAACATTGTTTTATTGATAATAGAACTGTTCACAATGATTACAAGCACAGTTGTTACAGTAATCATAGGTTTTATATTCATATTACATTCAGATCTATTAACTGCAAAATGTGGAGGAACAAAAATGACATGAGTTTGTTAGTGTTTTTGTATTTTTTTTTTTTTATCATTTTCCCACACGTGAGCAATTCTGCCTATAGTCACAATACTAGCAGGATGCCCGCGTGATGTGGCGGGAGCGACACATTGCAGTGCGATACTCGTTTTTGGTAGTTTTCTTATTCGTATAATATTCATTGTAGCATTATTGTGATAGATATACATCAAATGCGAAGTAATCGGGTAATCTATTTCCTTGTGTTGTGCATGGTTCGGTCGGTTTGGTTATTATCCTTAACTGAAGGCGAAACCAAAGTCATCGGTTAGTCTATTTTATTAACCAAACGGTTTCGGTTAATCACTTTGGTTAGATTGACAATTTTTTGTTTGGTTCATTTAGTTTTAGTTAATAGCAAAAACCCAAACTTGAGCTAAAACTTTTGCTTAGAAGTAAATGAAATTAAGGTATAAATACATGAAATGAAAGTATAAATATATGAAATGGAGATATAAAAAATGAACTATATGAATTGCATGTATAAAAGTTAGAAATATATGAAAATGTTAATCATTCAGTTCGGTTCAGCTAATTTTGGTAAAACGAGAGTACAAAAAAATTGATAACCAGTTTTTGGTTAATTCGGTCTTTAGTTTTGAGTTAATTCAATTTCTTGCTGATTTCAGTTCGGTTTCGTCTGTTTTCGATTTGGTTTATGTTAACGATTTAGTTGTTGCTCCCCGCTAACCGGTTTTCGTAAATAACCGATAGGAGCGCGCGCAATGTAGTGGGAAACACAAACTTTGCCACGGTGTGTGCATTGTTCGGTTAGTTAGATTATTATCCTCAACCGAAATCGAGATCATCGATTAATCTATTTTATTAAACAATCCGTTTTAATTAATCAGTTTGGTTTATTTATTTAGATTTACGGTTTTTGGTTTGATTAATTTAATTTCGATTAATAGCCAAAACCAAACTTGGGCTAAAGCTTTTGATTAGAAATACATGAAATTTAGGTATAAATACACAAAATGGATGTATAGGTACATGAAATGGAGGTATAAATACATAAAATGAGGATATAAATATGAAACACATGAATTGAAGGTATAAAAGCTAGAAATATATGAAAATATGAATGGTTCGGTTTAGTTAGTTTTGGTTAATTGAGGGTGCGAAAAAATCGATAACCGTTTTTGGTTAATTCAAGTTTCGGTTAATCGGTTTTCAGTTAACTCAATTTTTGGTTGATTTCAGTTCGGTTTCGGTTAACGATTCAGTTATTACTCACCCCCGATTTCAACAATACTATACTCAAATTAGAGAGAATAAAATACTCGTTTATATGGTGTAATTTAAAAAAAAAATATTAACGTACCAAAAAGTTATGTCCGTTTATCTTCTTTCCCCAAATTCGTATAATTCGTCTTCGTCACTGTCGTCCATCGCCGATGATAACCGTCCATCACAAAGAAAAGGACGTTGTTCACATTTGTTTTCATTTTGTCTCTACACCGCAATCCAACAGACACGTTCAATGACGAAAGCTCTCGAATATTTTCTCGCTTGAGTGCATGTTCATATCTATGTTGTTGTTGACTTTCTTTTCATTTTGAACATCATGTTTTTGTTGTTCTTCTTCTTCCATTGTGCAGTGGTTGAGAGTTGATGAAATTGATTGTGAATTTGAATATTTAAAGTCAAATGGGGGCATTTAACGGTGGATTTGGCTAGCGGCTAGGTAAATCGATGGGAGATCGACACTGCAAGTAGAGGTTGATTGAGGGTTTGTTATATGTGAAATCGTTGAATTTATACGAGGGTCTGTTGTATTTCAGGAAATTCAAAAACCAACAACTTACATCAGGGAGGTAGGTAAGTGACAGTGGTGGAGGAGGTAACTTGTCGCGGTGGTGGCAGGTGATGATGATGGTGGTGGGTGGTGATTATCTTGAGAGGAGAGAAGAGATAGGGTGGGGGTAAATATGTAATTTCATCACCCATTTAACCGTGACTTAATGGCTAGATAATGAAAAGGACTTAGCCTGTTAAATTTTAATAACACAAATACACATGCTTCAAAAAATTAAAGTTAGGTGATTCAAATTGATGACGCCATCAAACCATTAGGACACAAATTGCATTTTACTCTAAATATTTTTAAATGTTATTTTTTATTATTTTTATATTATAATTACTTTTAAACAAATTTCTTTCTTTCACAATTTTTAAAAATGATTTTTGTGAAATTCCAAAACGTTCTTATTTTTATTTGTCACTTTATAAATTTTATTTTATTCAAAAAAGTATTGTGAATAGTAGTGTACTAGTGATCAAAGCACAAATGTGCATATCATCATAGTTTAGTTTTTTTTTATTATAAAATAATATCGTTTATCCTTTTTGTTATTTGAATAATATAATATTTTATAATATTCTAAAATACCTTTGTGACATACTTCTTTTTATCTATATTTCGATAAAGATTGAGTCTTTTGTTCTTTACCGTAACGAACCAAACCAAACCAGTGTCATATGGTGTCGTGACGAACCTAACCGATTCTAACCGAGTTACATCGGTGCCGGTGTAGGTATTATCCAAAGTGGTACCGGTAAAACAAATGTCAATATCCTATTGGGTATATTTTTTTCGGTTGTTATACCACGTACCGGTAATGTACAAGTATTGTAACGGATGGAACCACAACCGAATATCGGGCCGCAACTCGTGGGAGTCTCACTAGTTAGTATGAAATACAATCGATTAATATGATGTCACACACAGTCCCTAAGACAAGTATTTGAGGAGATTATCGAGCTTAGTCAAGAGTAAATATTCGATTGGAGGTAATGATAAGTGGAATGTGATTAATATGACGTCACACACTGTCCTTACAAAATTGAAGGATTTTATGTTCAGATTAGGGAAACTGAAACAAACTAGTTTTTTCAAGGAGTACTACAAAGAGTTTGTTATAATCATTCGTAAGTGGAAAGTGATTTTCAATATATATGCTAGTACCAATATTTCAAAAAAAAAAAAAAAAGTGGAATATATATTTACAAATACTTTTCATCATCATCATTATTATTTTAAGAGTAAGCGTAATTTTACCATGTTTATGCTTCTAAGTGTTGTCAACACGAGATGCTTGGATCAAAAGATTGTCCAAAAAAGAACCACACTTTACATATTCAATTATCTTAACTTCAAAGCAACAAACCTATGCCTTTGAATAAACAAAACCCTATATAAACCCTGCACACTCCATAACTTCATTCACATCTTCAAAAATGGCATTCCTCATTCCTTCCAAAACAACCTCTATGTTCTTTGTATTCTTGTCGGTTTTTGCATATTCGGCTTTAGCCCATGAGTTTTCAATCCTAGGGTACGCCCCCGAAGATCTAACCTCGATTCATAAGGTGATTCACCTTTTTGAATCATGGGTAGTTAAACACAACAAACTCTATGAAAGTCTAGATGAGAAACTACATAGATTCGAGATCTTTATGGACAACTTGAAGCATATCGACGAGACCAACAAGAAAGTTAGCAACTATTGGCTTGGACTTAACGAGTTTGCTGATATGAGTCACCAAGAGTTCAAGGACAAGTTCTTGGGGCTCAAAGGTGAATTGCCCGAGAGGAAAGACGAATCTGCTGAAGAATTTAGTTATAGAGATTTTGTTGATTTGCCTAAATCGGTTGATTGGAGAAAGAAAGGAGCTGTTGTTCCGGTCAAGAACCAAGGACAATGTGGTAAGTACATGTTCGTTTTTAGCAAATGTGGTATTTTCTAGCTCATTTTGAAATTAATATAACGAGTTATCCAATTGCGCAGGTAGTTGTTGGGCATTCTCAACCGTCGCTGCAGTTGAAGGTATAAACCAAATTGTAACGGGAAATCTAACTGAGTTGTCAGAACAAGAACTAATTGATTGTGACACGACCTTCAACAATGGTTGCAATGGAGGTCTAATGGATTACGCGTTTGCATACATCATGAGAAATGGTGGACTTCGTAAAGAAGAAGAGTATCCTTATATCATGAGTGAAGGCACATGTGATGACAAGAAGGTAAAACTTTATAAACATGTAAAGATAAGGAATGTAAAGCCGATAGGATCTAAATGATTCTAAGAAGATGATTCTTTATTATCATAGGATATATCGGAAAAGGTGACGATAAGTGGATATCATGATGTACCAAGGAACAATGAAGATAGTTTCTTGAAGGCACTTGCAAACCAACCCATTAGCGTTGCCATTGAAGCCTCGGGTCGTGATTTCCAGTTCTACAGCGGGGTATGTCTCCAACGATCCATTTATTTATAAATGTGTTGATTTAAGTTTTGCTTTATCCAAATCGGGTCAAATAAAAAAAAATAACTCAAGGAGGTTCAAAGTCACGGAATGTCATATTTAATGCATAAAACCTCCTAAAATCGTTGTTTATAACCAATCTTGTTTTGACCGGTTAGCCAACTTTTGTGATGTGTATATCTTGGCCATTGATAGGGTGTTTTTGATGGGCATTGTGGGACCGAGTTGGATCATGGAGTTGCAGCCGTCGGATACGGATCAACCAAGGGTCTAGGTTATATAATAGTGAGGAACTCTTGGGGACCAAAATGGGGAGAGAAAGGATACATAAGGATGAGGAGAAATACAGGGAAACCCCATGGGATGTGTGGCCTTTACATGATGGCTTCTTACCCTACCAAACAAAAATAAAATTTCCTTGCTTATTACTAAATGGTTCTAACTTTGAAGGGGCCAACACCTATCACATGTATTTGTAATGTTTCCATTTCATATTTCATGGTCAATTAATTTCTTTTGTTTGGGCATTAAAAAATCAACTATTTACTACAAGTTGCAACTCAACTTCGTTGATAACTATATAATGAAACTATATATGAAACCTAAATTTGAGATAACAATGTATTGATGTAGCAAACACCATCTCAAATAACAATGTTGTCTTTTTGGCTTTATATTTTATACCTCATTCACGAAATTGTCATATATAACTTGAAATTGGCATTCTTTACACACCAACAATCAACATTGAGAAAAACAACATGTTACACAAGGATATCTTCATAGTTTTGATTGTGCTTGTCATGACAACGTTGACCGCAAGCCATGTAATACGACTCTCCAATTACAGTAAGTCTCCTGATTATGTTCAATTTAGGGTCGTGCTTGGGTTGGTTTAGGTCGGTTTAACCCGAACCAAAACTAAAATTTTGGTTTTGGTTTTAGGAAACTGCTCAGTTTCAGTTTTGTGATTTTCATATGGATTCAATTCGTTTATGCGCCGGTTTTACATCTGGACTTTAAGTGTTTGGGCCAGATAAAATTTGGCCCAAATTAGTGAATTTAAGTCTGAAACTTTTGAACTATAACTTTTATTACTTACCTATAAACAAATTTGGACATAAACTTTTGGCCCAAATACATAAATCCAATAACAAATATTAAAACAAGTTCGCTGCGGTTTGGTTTTCAAGCGAGGCATAACCGAAACCAAACCACAATGTCGAGTTTAAAAAAACGAAACATCGGTTATTAGTTTGGGCCGGTTAAACGGGCCTTTGTCATCCCTAATGTTTATTAATTTAATAATATTGTTGATGATGAAATTTCTGTCACTTGTCTCTAAATAGTTTATTGGCCTTTGTGTGTTTGTAGCGGTTGCCACGAGTTCAAATTATGAACAAACCGAAATCTTCCCTGTCATTGGAATAAGCCGATCCAAAACCACACAGCGTCACAGTTTCAGTACTGGATTTGTATTCGACATTCTCAATCTAGTTTCATTGGTGTTCGGTAAAGCATTTGAAATCAAAGATGTTCCAGCGTGCAATGTTCCATCAACCATGTTAATGTTCACACAACCGATCATCATCCGATTTGGAAGTATATATGTAACTAAAGAAAGAGATGTCGATGGAAGAACCATGTATAAAGTTAATCTTACCTTGTTTATTTAGTGGCATGGTTTACCAAAAGAAAGAGATGTCGATGGAAGAACATGTATAAAGTAAAATTTCACCCGTAGAGAAATAATTACAATCAAATATATGGTCCTGATAGGGCTCAAACCTAGGACTCAAAAGTGCACCAAACTAGACGTTAACTACACATTTTTTCTCTTAGGTGTCCTAAAACCCGCAATTATGAGACGCCATTACTTTTGAGAAGTTGGTAACATTATACTAATTCATTCTCCTCATGATTACAAATTTAAGCACGAGGACAATGTTTGATCACCAACCATTATAGGGGTCGATCAGACTCAAACTGCCCCATTCAAGCGTGAAACTGGATAGACACCCAACGCTTGTATATTTCGGGTCAAAACCGGTTGTGAAGTACCTTTTTCTAAGCTGATAATATATTGCGTCACTCACATAACCACGAAGAACAAGGATTTGAAATACGATGACATGATTGGATCATCATCATCATTGACAATCGACGTCAAGTACATGAGTTAGGAGTTAACAAGTTAAAATGAGTTTAAAATGAGTTAGAAGTTAATGATACTTGTTTTCTAAACTCCATGCCATAAATATTGGGGATAATCATCAAAATACATATTTGACTAACCTTAACAAAATAACCTTTGACTCTTACCAAACTAGCCACGGACCCAATTAGCTAGTACCTGCATGGCACAAGATTTGAATATGAGTAGCATATGACATATTTTTGTTCTCACATGGCTATTTTTAGTTTTTTAATATTTTTTAAAAATGTTTAGTTTTTGTACATTTTTTAAAAATACGTTTTAAAATTTTCAAGTTCTTAAATGTTGTATAAAGGGGGGGGGGGGGGGGGGGGGGGGGGGGGGGGCGAGCCCTCGCCTAACGCTAACTAAGATCCTCCCCAATGGTCAGATATCTTTTAGTTAATAAGATTTCTATACATAATTTCCTGGTGGGCTTCTAACTAAATGTCCTATGGGCTTCTTATGGTAACTAGGCTTGTCGAGCTTTTACAGCCCAAAATATTGATGGTTGCCTAAAAAAAAGTGACATTGTCAGCCGCCAGAAAAAAAGACCCATGAAGACACACCCCTCACGGACTGTATGAACATCCCTGATTGTCCCCCACTCCCCCTCCACTTCGTGTGCGCCAGTTAGAGACAGAGACGCGCAGCTTAGGCATAGCCTGAGGGGGCGTCCGCCCTCCAACTTTTTGATGCGTAGTGTTATGAATATTACTTTCGTATAGAAATTTTTTAGGTATATACGTTTCCGCCCCCGGCCAATGGTTAGAGATGCTCTTAACAACTTTAATGAACACGATCTACTCCCATATGTGTATATGTAATTAGCATAAGAGTTTAGTTTTGATATACCTAAGAAAAGAACATGGATATGAAAGAATGATGGTTATAAAAATGCATAGCTAACCAGTTTGGGGATGAGCAAATCCCGATCCCGTCCCGATCCCAAATTTCGTTAAAACTAGGTATCGATAGTGATACCGAAATATGTCGGTACGGTACGGTATCGGTACGGTACGGTATCGGTACTTGAAGGAAAATTTCGGTATTTTACCGGTACCGTACCGAACCGGTACCGATACCGAAAATACCATTTCCAGTACTGAAATAATTTGTTACGGTATTTTCGGGATCAGGATCGGTACGGGACGGGATCGGTATTTGATACCATGAGTCATGGGTGACAATTCCTGACATGACACAAAAACTGTTAAGTTTTGGGTTGACCAATATTGC
This sequence comes from Helianthus tuberosus, assembly GCA_030545235.1. Classification (NCBI taxonomy): domain Eukaryota; kingdom Viridiplantae; phylum Streptophyta; class Magnoliopsida; order Asterales; family Asteraceae; genus Helianthus; species Helianthus tuberosus. Next base: position 63,335,196 of record CM060451.1, on the reverse strand, counting down.
CGTTTATTAAACAACTCGTGTTTGAAACTTTGAGTTAACCGGCCCAATATATAGTCGTTTGTAACGTAGGCATAAATAATAGTTTTAAAATAACCGATAATCATCAAATTGACTATAAAGTAAAACAATACAAGATCTCAAAAACCAAAAGCAATTTATTGAAAAAAAAAACATCAATAAAGAATGCTCAATGGCATGAATGTCCATGTTTGCAAGTTTTGTGCTGCATGTTTGAAAACACTTCAAAAACAACTTGTTTCGTTGCTGTTCACGAGCCGAGCCGAACCGAGCGGACCTTTGCTCGTGCTTGGCTCGTTTACAAACCGAACCGAGCGGAGCGGCTCATTTAAAACCGAGCATCAAATCAAGCGAGCATTTTTCGAGCAGTAAAAATTCCGAGCGAGCGTCGAGCGAAGTTCGAGCGATTTGGACAACCATGTTGCCCAATTTAAATTTGCTGAGAGAGATAGTGAAAATGTTGAGTCTCAAATTTTTATGTGTTTAAAAACATGCACATTTCATGGCAGAATATTTTTTCTTATGAATAACAATGTTGTGGCTGACGAGGCGATGATCATATTGCACGAACAATGACGTTGAGAGCAGGAGACGATCGACTTAGGGTAACGACATGAAACATTGAGGCGATGAACAGACTGTCATTTATCGGTTTAGGGTTTAACTTTTAGTTTTGATTTTAATTTTTTATTGGCGTGGTTGGGCTAGTACGTATAGATATAATTGTAAATTTGTATATAGTTGACCAAAATCTAATAGATTGGTACATATAAAACTATAAATTTAACTTATATTTAAGTATATATGTATATTTATATTTAAGTTATGTATAAGTGTGTGTATATATATAGGTGTATGTGTGTATATATATGTATATTTATATTTATATTTATATTTATGTATATATATGTGTATATACATGTTTATAGATGTATATGTATATGTATATGTATATGTATATGTATATGTACACTAATTAAAATAATAATTCGAGCCGAACCGAGCCGAGCAGACCTTTGCTCATGCTTGGCTCGTTTACAAACCGAACCGAGCAGAACGGCTCGTTTACAACCGAGCGTCAAATCGAACGAGCATTTTCCGAGCAATTTCCGAACGAGCGACGAGCGGCGAGCGATTTGAACGGCACTAGTTGACGGTATGTTTTAACCTCACGGCTACATATTATATTGTAAAAACATCTTTTTCTAAGAATAACCTTTCTCGTCTATAATAAAAAAAAGGTAATCCTTTATGACAACTTCGTTTTTCTATAATAAAAAAAGGTAATCCTTTATGATAACACTTAAATACTTAATGTGAATTATGATAAAACCTATCATATGGTATTTCATATTGTAGGAGCTGAATAAACGTACCATAAACCCTCCCCTCTAAATTTTCATCATACTCTTCCCTCATAAAAAAAATAATTAAATGTTTTTTTTTTGTCTTTGAATGTGCAAATCAAAAAATATTATAAATATGACAAGTTTGTAGGAATCCGTTCGTGCAAAATAAATAAAATAATTTATTAACTTGAATTACAAGAACAAAACAGAATTACAACTGAAAGAAAAATACTATTACAACTGAAAAAGGGAAAAACAAGATCAGAAAACTCGAACAGACGAAACTGTTCTTGGCTGAGGATCGTGTTAGACACGGGTCCCTTAAAACAAATTTCGTGTCTCCCAGGAGAACACGTTTGTTTCCATGATACAACAGCCGCAAGCAGTTGCACTGCCGGTCTGGACTCCAACCCGAAGGTATATCTTGCTGGTTGAAGATGAGAGAAATATTCTTTGAGAGAAGATAGTATAGAGCAGGTTAATTCGGTGTAATGAATCTGCAATAGGAACCTCCTATTTCTACTGCAGGTCTTGAAGAAACTGAAAAACGAATTTAATGGGAGAATTAAACTGCATTAAACGTCTTTAATGCACTTTAATTCGTCATTAAATTTCCAGTCAAACGCATTAACTACGTCAGTTTCGAATGCTGAATGTAACTGCACTGGCATAAACTGCAGCTGGAAGCTTCTGCGCGCGTGCGCGCGCAGGTCTGCACCCCTCGCACGCGGTGCGTCCACTTGGCTCACTGCCATGCGCGCGTGCGCCATACTCACTTAGGTCCATGCGCGCATACGCGCGTGTGCCACGTCACCTGTGAGCCTCTACGAGCACGCCACACAGTCGCGCCGTTTTGGCTCACTTTGGTGCGCCGCGCACGTCACATCAAGCCCATGCACCATGCGCGCAACCGCGCGCTCATGTGTACTCGCTCGCGCGCGTATGCGCATGACTGCCACGTCATGCGCCATATCACCTACCACTTGGTCCTTGCAACCCTTGTACTCCACCACGCGCACGCGGTCAAAAATACAAAGGCGGCTCTCGGCGATGCGAGCGTGCAAAGTGCAAAGTGCATCATCAAAGCGCCACATTGCGCCTCATCGCCCACGCCACGCGCGCGCGTGCGAGTGCGAGTTAGGGTGCACCATTCGCGAGTACACTAGTGAGTGCTTCCATGAAACAATAAGGATGGAGAGTTCCCACTTAAATACCCCTTTAAGTTTCATCTCTCATCCGATGTGGGACAGGGTGCCGCTTTCCCACATTTTCAGCATTCAAGTTTCAAACACCAAACTTTGAGCATCGATATCTCATTCATCTTAGCTCCGTTTTGAACGTGGTTTAGTTCGTCGCGAAGCTCTTCCAACATAGAACACAAACCCACAAAATAAATACATAAAACCCGCTCATTTTATTATATTTATTTCTAGTCCAAAATAGGAAAAAATCATTTTCCTATATTTGTGAAAATGCTATTTTCACAAAATTTCCAACAAAGTTGAAGTAGCACTTCAACAAGTAAAATTAGAGGGCATGTGTTTCATTTAGCAAGAGTCTATATCCTATTGTATTTATCTTATATAAGATTAGAATAGAGTACAATTACATTACATGATGTTAAGTTGTATTTTATTATAGTTGTAGTATAGTGTTGTGTTGTATTGTTATATTATATCATATTATATTGCATCATATTACATGACATTACACTATATTGGGGAAGGATCCACTAAAAAGTGGATTTTGCCTAAGTAGCCTAAGAAGGATTGTGATGATGACATGTGACACTCCTAATAAGTATGAATGAAGGGCATTTTGGTCCTTATAAATAGGAGTGAAAATGACATGTGACACCTCTTTTGTTTTATAAAAATACAATAAAAAAATCTAGTACAAAATAATCTAGCACAAAAAACTAGTACAAAAAAGTCTAGCACAAAAAATCTAGTACAAAAAAAAATATAGCACAAAATGTAGTACAAAAAAATCTAGTACAAAAAAATATAGCACGAAAAAATTAAGCAAAAAAATGTAGTACAAAAAAATCCAGCACAAAAATTTGAGGAAAAAAATTAAGACAAAAAAAAATAGCACAAAAAATTTAGTACAAAAATATAGTACAAAAATTCAGCACAAAAAAATGTTATACAACATAGAAATACAACTCATTTTAGTGGGTTTTTTTAGTCTTCATATTTTATATAGCAATATGGTACTCAAATTAAAGATAAAAAGACGTTCGATTTTACGGTGAAATTTTTATGAAAAAATAATATCGTATAAAAAAATTATGAACGTTTAAAAAATAGGTGTGGAATATGCATGTGTCTTGCATGTGGAGAGAGAAATTCAATAAATGGGATTTTCGCAAGATACCCTTGCACTCCTACTTCCTCCTACCTTTTCATCTTAACCATTGATTTAAAAAATGAATGGTTAAGATTCATTCTCATCCTACTTAAGGAAAATTAACTTTTTATTTGATCTTACCCCACACTATATTATCATATTTACACTACATGATATTACCCCACACTATATTATCATATTTACACTACATGATATTAACTACATTCTATTATTTTACATTGCATTGCATTACATTACACTATGAACCACTACATTACATTGCATTATATAATATTTTAGTATTTATTTTATAAAAATTGTAAATGTAATGTGTTAAAAATTGATTGTCCTTTTATTCATATGATATTCGACTTGGTAACACCTAATAAATGATTTCTTTTAAACTATAACTAGGTTAGAACCCTTTGTATTACACAGGTTTATTAAATGTAATTTTATATACTAAATAATAAAAATAATATATCCTTAAAAAGCTCGTGTATTGTATGGATTTAACAAATGTAATTTATATACCAAATAATAAAAAAAAAGTTATATCTTTAAAAATCTTGTGTAATACATGGGTTAAATAAATGTAATTTTGTATAGTAAATAATAAAAAAAGTTATTTTTTAAAACCCTATGTATTACACGGGTTGAATAAACCTAATTTTATCAGCGGCAGGTCCATGATTTTTTCCTATAGGTTCACTTTTTCGGGTAGTTAAATTTTCAAAACCATACATTAAAGTTTCAGGCCACGTCGGGTCACAGATCTAATAAAGACCCAATTTCATATCGAATTTCCATTAGCATTAACCCAAAAGTTCAAGTTTAAAGAACAAAGAACTAAAATTGCTAAAAACCAAAAGTTCATATCAAATAACTATCCTATAAAAACCACATATAACAAGTAACAAACTCATATCAAATTTAAGTAACCGAGTTAGAAACAAAAAATGAAAGATAGTTACCTCAAATATCGCCTATTGCTGCTCAAAATTTTATGTACCAAATAAGAAAAAAAAAAGTTATATCATAAAAAAACTAATGATAATATATTAATACAAAGTTTGGTTTTCGTGGTAATAAGAAAAAGTTATAGCATAAAAAAACAAACGATTTCGTTATAGGGAAGCATTATGTTCCAAAATGGCTAATGAAAAAACTTAGTTATATGAAAAATATATCTATCTATAAAGACACCAAGTACCTATACTTAATATGTTTAAGTTTTTTAAAAGATATGGGAACTTATGAATGCACTATACGTATCTGTAAACACAAAAAGTAACATTTGCCATTGAAAAAATTAATAAAGAGAGTGAATCAACATAATAGCATGGATAGATTAGGATCTATTTAATTTGGTGTAATTTAGAAGTAAAGTTATTATACCATTCGCCGTTGAAAAATTAAGAGCAAATTGTCATTTTAGTCCTTGAGTTTTTGTCGAAATTGTCATTTTAGTCCAAATAGATTTTGTTTTTGCTCCTCTGTGTCCATGACTTTTCCTTTTTCTTGTCATTTTGATCACATTGACTAATTTAGTCTAAAAACCAGGTTATAATCAGGTGTATTTTTGGCATTAAATTATTATGAGGTTTATAAATTATGTTGTAAACTACCCCTGGTTATCACTACAAAACAGTTATGCCAAAAATACATCTGGTTATAACCAGATTCTTAGGCTGAGTTATGCAATGTGATCAAATGGCAAGAAAATGAAAAAGTCAGGGACCCCGAGAAGAAAAAAAAAAACTATTAAGACTAAAATGACAATTTAGACCAAACCTCAGAGACTAAAATGGCAATATACTCAAAAATTAATAAAGATTAAGTAAATTAACATAATATACGGTAGAATAAATTAAACAAAAGGAAGGATATTAAAATTAGAAATAAAAATAATTAAGAATTGATTTTGTTGACCACATTGACACAATTCATTTCCAATGAAGATTTCTTCAAATAAAGTGTCGATCCAATCGCTTGTCAGTTGAAGCGTTTATCCTAATATCGAAAAAATAATTCAAAACCCAACACCAATGTTAGATAAAATTTGAATGGAAGATTTAAAAATTTTAATGGATTAAATTATCTTTAAATCATTAGGCAACAAACAACCATGAATTATTCAAATTTTGAACAAAAGATATTATCACACTTAAATAATATTTATAAAAACCTTTACCCAAAATAATAATAATAATAATAATAATATTTATAAAAACCCAAATTTTGATAGCCTCGTTGATTGACACGTGTCCCCAAAAAGGTTTCTTTTATTATATGTATAGATGACTAAGGGTAACACAATACAAAATACTAACACATGATAAGGATCATTAAGTCTCAAAAATAGTGAATCAGTTAATATATTATCAAACATATATAAGTTATTTAACACATAAACCTAGAAGGGTCTTAGTATGTGACTTGTTAAGGACCTAAAACGACTTATTGTGGAACTAATTAGTATAACCCACCTTTTGTTATAAAATTTGTTGCAAAGGTATATAAAACTTGGAACGTGTGGCAAGATAGTAATATGATATTCGACTTACTAACGCCTAAATGACTTGGTTTAAACTATAATAACAAAGTGTAACACAATACAAAATATTAACACATGATAAGGATCATTAAGTCTCATAAATAGTGAATCACTTAATGCATTATCAAAAATAAGTTATATTTAACACATAATGACTTACTATAACCTTAAAAGGACGTAATATATGAATTGTTAGACTCGCGACCCAAATTTCTGGAGCTCCCATTCTGATTTTAACGGTGTTCATCCCATTTCCTATTTTGTTTTAGTTGTAAAAATAATTAAACTAGAGTTTTCACTTATTGACTTAAGTTGTATTTGGAGCAGGTATAATGTATTTTCAATCTTTGCATGAAATTGGGTATTCAACTCTAAGGCTCGCTCCCCATTGTAGGGCGTTATAGGGGTGGCGTCAAAGGCCACATGACTACCCAAAAGCCGCAGGGGGAATGATGTATTGCAAAATACATACTTATATCGTGTATAGTTTGTACATTTTATCGTTATTTTTAGTTTAGTTTTGTTTAGAATTGCGTGCTATTGATAAAAGTTCGGTTTTCTAGGTCTTGATATACGAAGATGCTGAAAAAGGAGCAAAATTGAGTTATATGGCTGAAGCATCAAGTCCCGGAACCATTTGAAACAAGTGTTAGAATTATTTTAGAGAATTTGGAAGTTGGAGCTGGAATTTTGAAGCAACATTCTGTTAAAAAAACGTCAGTCGCGTAGCGCTACAGATATGAGGCTATTCACTCGCGCTACGCCAACAAGTTACAAACAAAAAGCTGGAATTTACATCACTCGTGTAGCGCGAGCATGGATGATGTGATGATGTTAAACAGGTTGGTTAGGGATGGTTGGGTTGGATGATGTGATGAACTGATAAACTACTGATACTTTTGATAGATATATGTGATCATATGTTTTGGTAGTTTGCTTGATTCAGATAGGTTGATTGTGTTAGCCGCTTTCGTTCGCGTGTCCGAGGTTAGAGTTGTTTGCTGAGCGCGTTTCGAATTGGAGGGCTTATGTGGAAATGACTGGCACTTTGACAGTCTCACATATCAGCTAAGTCGTTTCCCTTTTTGTTGTTGTATTTATTTATTTATTTATTTCGTCGTTAGTTCGTTATTTAGTTAGTAGTTAGTTAGTAGTTTAGTAGCTGTTAGGTAGTTGAGTCGTATTTCCATTCTTGCATTAGGGACAATGCAATCTTCAAGTGTGGGGATGGGATACATGTAAATATTCGAGTCTTATTAAAAAAAAAATTTATAAATTTGAAGATCCAAAAAAAAATGAAAAAGCAGAAAAATGTCTTTCGATAAGAGAAGTTTGCAAAATAAAACGGAAAATGATAGAAAAGGTGAATTTTTGCTTGGGTTAAATAATAATAATATGAGATTATAATAAATCGAGCTTGCGTCAAGTTAGAGATATGTGGATAGGCCCGGGTTTGGTTTTAGGTCCCTTTGAGCTAATATATCTTAATTGTCGGTCTGCTAGTGGGTTTTCGCCTGGGAAATATGGGAAATTAAAACTGCCGATAATAGTATAAGGGGCACCGTTATAAGTTAGAACCGTTAGAGTTTGTGATCTTGCGAAAAAAAAAATAGAATAAAAAGTGAGCTAAAACTAAATGAAAGTACCACAGGTCTATGTAATCCGAGTTGGGGATAGCGACTCTACAGCCGGAATGCCTCTGGGATGTGTGAAATCGAATTGCCGATTAAAAGTACCGAAACCTAAGTAATATGTGGTTGGGGATAGCGACTCTACAGCCGGAATACCTTTTGGTTAGGGAAAGCATCGTCTAGACTCACGAAAGAAAGAAAAGAAAAAAAAAAGCAAAGAAAAAAAAATAGAAAAAACATGGAAAAAGGAAAAAGTTTGATTGTTTACTCTCTTGGTTTTGATATAAAACGGTTAGAAATTGGTCCAGTGATCGTTCTTTTAGTCCTATAAGCTTGAGGTGGGAGTAGATGGACCGTAAATTCTAGTGTGAGACCCTAGGTGGATTGACCGCACTTAAATTAAATTCACATGATAAGGGCTTAGGATTAGATTCGGGTTTAAGAGGACCAGTATATTCGCAATCGCAGCTAACGCAAGCATTGGTTTTAACAAGATAAAAATAATTTTCGATCCAAGTGATGATTCGTCTCTGATTCCGTTGCACAATTCTTTTTCGGGGACGAAAAAAGTGTAAGTGTGGGGATGTTTGATGTATTGCAAAATACATACTTATATCGTGTATAGTTTGTACATTTTATCGTTATTTTTAGTTTAGTTTTGTTTAGAATTGCGTGCTATTGATAAAAGTTCGGTTTTCTAGGTCTTGATATACGAAGATGCTGAAAAAGGAGCAAAATTGAGTTATATGGCTGAAGCATCAAGTCCCGGAACCATTTGAAACAAGTGTTAGAATTATTTTAGAGAATTTGGAAGTTGGAGCTGGAATTTTGAAGCAACATTCTGTTAAAAAACGTCAGTCGCGTAGCGCTACAGATATGAGGCTATTCACTCGCGCTACGCCAACAAGTTACAAACAAAAAGCTGGAATTTACATCACTCGTGTAGCGCGAGCATGGATGATGTGATGATGTTAAACAGGTTGGTTAGGGATGGTTGGGTTGGATGATGTGATGAACTGATAAACTACTGATACTTTTGATAGATATATGTGATCATATGTTTTGGTAGTTTGCTTGATTCAGATAGGTTGATTGTGTTAGCCGCTTTCGTTCGCGTGTCCGAGGTTAGAGTTGTTTGCTGAGCGCGTTTCGAATTGGAGGGCTTATGTGGAAATGACTGGCACTTTGACAGTCTCAAATATCAACTAAGTCGTTTCCCTTTTTGTTGTTGTATTTATTTATTTATTTCGTCGTTAGTTCGTTATTTAGTTAGTAGTTAGTTAGTAGTTTAGTAGTTGTTACGTAGTTGAGTCGTATTTCCATTCTTGCATTAGGGACAATGCAATCTTCAAGTGTGGGGATGGGATACATGTAAATATTCGAGTCTTATTAAAAAAAATTATAAATTTGAAGATCCAAAAAAAAATGAAAAAGCAGAAAAATGTCTTTCGATAAGAGAAGTTTGCAAAATAAAACGGAAAATGATAGAAAAGGTGAACTTTTGCTTGGGTTAAATAATAATAATATGTGATTATAATAAATCGAGCTTGCGTCTAGTTAGGGATATGTGGATAGGCCCGGGTTTGGTTTTAGGTCCCTTTGAGCTAATATATCTTAATTGTCGGTCTGCTAGTGGGTTTTCGCCTGGGAAATATGGGAAATTAAAACTGCCGATAATAGTATAAGGGGCACCGTTATAAGTTAGAACCGTTAGAGTTTGTGATCTTGCGAAAAAAAAATAGAATAAAAAGTGAGCAAAAACTAAATGAAAGTAACACAGGTCTATGTAATCCGAGTTGGGGATAGCGACTCTACAGCCGGAATGCCTCTGAGATGTGTGAAATCGAATTGCCGATTAAAAGTACCGAAACCTAAGTAATATGTGGTTGGGGATAGCGACTCTACAGCCGGAATACCTTTTGGTTAGGGAAAGCATCGTCTAGACTCACGAAAGAAAGAAAAGAAAAAAAAAGCAAAGAAAAAAAAATAGAAAAAAAATGGAAAAAGGGAAAAGTTTGATTGTTTACTCTCTTGGTTTTGATATAAAACGGTTAGAAATTGGTCCAGTGATCGTTCTTTTAGTCCTATAAGCTTGAGGTGGGAGTAGATGGACCGTAAATTCTAGTGTGAGACCCTAGGTGGATTGACCGCACTTAAATTAAATTCACATGATAAGGGCTTAGGATTAGATTCGGGTTTAAGAGGACCAGTATATTCGCAATCGCAGCTAACGCAAGCATTGGTTTTAACAAGATAAAAATAATTTTCGATCCAAGTGATGATTCGTCTCTGATTCCGTTGCACAATTCTTTTCCGGGGACGAAAAAAGTGTAAGTGTGGGGATGTTTGATGTATTGCAAAATACATACTTATATCGTGTATAGTTTGTACATTTTATCGTTATTTTTAGTTTAGTTTTGTTTAGAATTGCGTGCTATTGATAAAAGTTCGGTTTTCTAGGTCTTGATATACGAAGATGCTGAAAAAGGAGCAAAATTGAGTTATATGGCTGAAGCATCAAGTCCCGGAACCATTTGAAACAAGTGTTAGAATTATTTTAGAGAATTTGGAAGTTGGAGCTGGAATTTTGAAGCAACATTCTGTTAAAAAACGTCAGTCGCGTAGCGCTACAGATATGAGGCTATTCACTCGCGCTACGCCAACAAGTTACAAACAAAAAGCTGGAATTTACATCACTCGTGTAGCGCGAGCATGGATGATGTGATGATGTTAAACAGGTTGGTTAGGGATGGTTGGGTTGGATGATGTGATGAACTGATAAACTACTGATACTTTTGATAGATATATGTGATCATATGTTTTGGTAGTTTGCTTGATTCAGATAGGTTGATTGTGTTAGCCGCTTTCGTTCGCGTGTCCGAGGTTAGAGTTGTTTGCTGAGCGCGTTTCGAATTGGAGGGCTTATGTGGAAATGACTGGCACTTTGACAGTCTCACATATCAGCTAAGTCGTTTCCCTTTTTGTTGTTGTATTTATTTATTTATTTCGTCGTTAGTTCGTTATTTAGTTAGTAGTTAGTTAGTAGTTTAGTAGTTGTTACGTAGTTGAGTAGTATTTCCATTCTTGCATTAGGGACAATGCAATCTTCAAGTGTGGGGATGGGATACATGTAAATATTCGAGTCTTATTAAAAAAAATTATAAATTTGAAGATCCAAAAAAAAAATGAAAAAGCAGAAAAATGTCTTTCGATAAGAGAAGTTTGCAAAATAAAACGGAAAATGATAGAAAAGGTGAACTTTTGCTTGGGTTAAATAATAATAATATGTGATTATAATAAATCGAGCTTGCGTCTAGTTAGGGATATGTGGATAGGCCCGGGTTTGGTTTTAGGTCCCTTTGAGCTAATATATCTTAATTGTCGGTCTGCTAGTGGGTTTTCGCCTGGGAAATATGGGAAATTAAAACTGCCGATAATAGTATAAGGGGCACCGTTATAAGTTAGAACCGTTAGAGTTTGTGATCTTGCGAAAAAAAATAGAATAAAAAGTGAGCAAAAACTAAATGAAAGTAACACAGGTCTAAGTAATCCGAGTTGGGGATAGCGACTCTACAGCCGGAATGCCTCTGAGATGTGTGAAATCGAATTGCCGATTAAAAGTACCGAAACCTAAGTAATATGTGGTTGGGGATAGCGACTCTACAGCCGGAATACCTTTTGGTTAGGGAAAGCATCGTCTAGACTCACGAAAGAAAGAAAAGAAAAAAAAGCAAAGAAAAAAAATAGAAAAAAATGGAAAAAGGAAAAAGTTTGATTATTTACTCTCTTGGTTTTGATATAAAACGGTTAGGAATTGGTCCAGTGATCGTTCTTTTAGTCCTATAAGCTTGAGTTGGGAGTAGATGGACCGTAAATTCTAGTGTGAGACCCTAGGTGGATTGACCGCACTTAAATTAAATTCACATGATAAGGGCTTAGGATTAGATTCGGGTTTAAGAGGACCAGTATATTCGCAATCGCAGCTAACGCAAGCATTGGTTTTAACAAGATAAAAATAATTTTCGATCCAAGTGATGATTCGTCTCTGATTCCGTTGCACAATTCTTTTTCGGGGACGAAAAAAGTGTAAGTGTGGGGATGTTTGATGTATTGCAAAATACATACTTATATCGTGTATAGTTTGTACATTTTATCATTATTTTTAGTTTTGTTTTGTTTAGAATTGCGTGCTATTGATAAAAGTTCGGTTTTCTAGGTCTTGATATACGAAGATGCTGAAAAAGGAGCAAAATTGAGTTATATGGCTGAAGCATCAAGTCCCGGAACCATTTGAAACAAGTGTTAGAATTATTTTAGAGAATTTGGAAGTTGGAGCTGGAATTTTGAAGCAACATTCTGTTAAAAAAACGTCAGTCGCGTAGCGCTACAGATATGAGGCTATTCACTCGCGCTACGCCAACAAGTTACAAACAAAAAGCTGGAATTTACATCACTCGTGTAGCGCGAGCATGGATGATGTGATGATGTTAAACAGGTTGGTTAGTGATGGTTGGGTTGGATGATGTGATGAACTGATAAACTACTGATACTTTTGATAGATATATGTGATCATATGTTTTGGTAGTTTGCTTGATTCAGATAGGTTGATTGTGTTAGCCGCTTTCGTTCGCGTGTCCGAGGTTAGAGTTGTTTGCTGAGCGCGTTTCGAATTGGAGGGCTTATGTGGAAATGACTGGCACTTTGACAGTCACACATATCAGCTAAGTCGTTTCCCTTTTTGTTGTTGTATTTATTTATTTATTTCGTCGTTAGTTCGTTATTTAGTTAGTAGTTAGTTAGTAGTTTAGTAGCTGTTAGGTAGTTGAGTCGTATTTCCATTCTTGCATTAGGGACAATGCAATCTTCAAGTGTGGGGATGGGATACATGTAAATATTCGAGTCTTATTAAAAAAAAATTATAAATTTGAAGATCCAAAAAAAAATGAAAAAGCAGAAAAATGTCTTTCGATAAGAGAAGTTTGCAAAATAAAACGGAAAATGATAGAAAAGGTGAATTTTTGCTTGGGTTAAATAATAATAATATGAGATTATAATAAATCGAGCTTGCGTCAAGTTAGAGATATGTGGATAGGCCCGGGTTTGGTTTTAGGTCCCTTTGAGCTAATATATCTTAATTGTCGGTCTGCTAGTGGGTTTTCGCCTGGGAAATATGGGAAATTAAAACTGCCGATAATAGTATAAGGGGCACCGTTATAAGTTAGAACCGTTAGAGTTTGTGATCTTGCGAAAAAAAATAGAATAAAAAGTGAGCTAAAACTAAATGAAAGTAACACAGGTCTATGTAATCCGAGTTGGGGATAGCGACTCTACAGCCGGAATGCCTCTGGGATGTGTGAAATCGAATTGCCGATTAAAAGTACCGAAACCTAAGTAATATGTGGTTGGGGATAGCGACTCTACAGCCGGCATACCTTTTGGTTAGGGAAAGCATCGTCTAGACTCACGAAAGAAAGAAAAGAAAAAAAAAGCAAAGAAAAAAAAATAGAAAAAAAATGGAAAAAGGAAAAAGTTTGATTGTTTACTCTCTTGGTTTTGATATAAAACGGTTAGAAATTGGTCCAGTGATCGTTCTTTTAGTCCTATAAGCTTGAGTTGGGAGTAGATGGACCGTAAATTCTAGTGTGAGACCCTAGGTGGATTGACCGCACTTAAATTAAATTCACATGATAAGGGCTTAGGATTAGATTCGGGTTTAAGAGGACCAGTATATTCGCAATCGCAGCTAACGCAAGCATTGGTTTTAACAAGATAAAAATAATTTTCGATCCAAGTGATGATTCGTCTCTGATTCCGTTGCACAATTCTTTTTCGGGGACGAAAAAAGTGTAAGTGTGGGGATGTTTGATGTATTGCAAAATACATACTTATATCGTGTATAGTTTGTACATTTTATCGTTATTTTTAGTTTAGTTTTGTTTAGAATTGCGTGCTATTGATAAAAGTTCGGTTTTCTAGGTCTTGATATACGAAGATGCTGAAAAAGGAGCAAAATTGAGTTATATGGCTGAAGCATCAAGTCCCGGAACCATTTGAAACAAGTGTTAGAATTATTTTAGAGAATTTGGAAGTTGGAGCTGGAATTTTGAAGCAACATTCTGTTAAAAAACGTCAGTCGCGTAGCGCTACAGATATGAGGCTATTCACTCGCGCTACGCCAACAAGTTACAAACAAAAAGCTGGAATTTACATCACTCGTGTAGCGCGAGCATGGATGATGTGATGATGTTAAACAGGTTGGTTAGGGATGGTTGGGTTGGATGATGTGATGAACTGATAAACTACTGATACTTTTGATAGATATATGTGATCATATGTTTTGGTAGTTTGCTTGATTCAGATAGGTTGATTGTGTTAGCCGCTTTCGTTCGCGTGTCCGAGGTTAGAGTTGTTTGCTGAGCGCGTTTCGAATTGGAGGGCTTATGTGGAAATGACTGGCACTTTGACAGTCTCACATATCAGCTAAGTCGTTTCCCTTTTTGTTGTTGTATTTATTTATTTATTTCGTCGTTAGTTCGTTATTTAGTTAGTAGTTAGTTAGTAGTTTAGTAGCTGTTAGGTAGTTGAGTCGTATTTCCATTCTTGCATTAGGGACAATGCAATCTTCAAGTGTGGGGATGGGATACATGTAAATATTCGAGTCTTATTAAAAAAAAAATTATAAATTTGAAGATCCAAAAAAAAATGAAAAAGCAGAAAAATGTCTTTCGATAAGAGAAGTTTGCAAAATAAAACGGAAAATGATAGAAAAGGTGAATTTTTGCTTGGGTTAAATAATAATAATATGAGATTATAATAAATCGAGCTTGCGTCAAGTTAGAGATATGTGGATAGGCCCGGGTTTGGTTTTAGGTCCCTTTGAGCTAATATATCTTAATTGTCGGTCTGCTAGTGGGTTTTCGCCTGGGAAATATGGGAAATTAAAACTGCCGATAATAGTATAAGGGGCACCGTTATAAGTTAGAACCGTTAGAGTTTGTGATCTTGCGAAAAAAAATAGAATAAAAAGTGAGCTAAAACTAAATGAAAGTAACACAGGTCTATGTAATCCGAGTTGGGGATAGCGACTCTACAGCCGGAATGCCTCTGGGATGTGTGAAATCGAATTGCCGATTAAAAGTACCGAAACCTAAGTAATATGTGGTTGGGGATAGCGACTCTACAGCCGGAATACCTTTTGGTTAGGGAAAGCATCGTCTAGACTCACGAAAGAAAGAAAAGAAAAAAAAAGCAAAGAAAAAAAAATAGAAAAAAAATGGAAAAAGGAAAAAGTTTGATTGTTTACTCTCTTGGTTTTGATATAAAACGGTTAGAAATTGGTCCAGTGATCGTTCTTTTAGTCCTATAAGCTTGAGGTGGGAGTAGATGGACCGTAAATTCTAGTGTGAGACCCTAGGTGGATTGACCGCACTTAAATTAAATTCACATGATAAGGGCTTAGGATTAGATTCGGGTTTAAGAGGACCAGTATATTCGCAATCGCAGCTAACGCAAGCATTGGTTTTAACAAGATAAAAATAATTTTCGATCCAAGTGATGATTCGTCTCTGATTCCGTTGCACAATTCTTTTTCGGGGATGAAAAAAGTGTAAGTGTGGGGATGTTTGATGTATTGCAAAATACATACTTATATCGTGTATAGTTTGTACATTTTATCATTATTTTTAGTTTAGTTTTGTTTAGAATTGTGTGCTATTGATAAAAGTTCGGTTTTCTAGGTCTTGATATACGAAGATGCTGAAAAAGGAGCAAAATTGAGTTATATGGCTGAAGCATCAAGTCCCGGAACCATTTGAAACAAGTGTTAGAATTATTTTAGAGAATTTGGAAGTTGGAGCTGGAATTTTGAAGCAACATTCTGTTAAAAAACGTCAGTCGCGTAGCGCTACAGATATGAGGCTATTCACTCGCGCTACGCCAACAAGTTACAAACAAAAAGCTGGAATTTACATCACTCGCGTAGCGCGAGCATGGAGGGCAGACCCGTCACGCTACGCGACGGGTAGGTGGATCGCGAATTTTTGGTTTGATTGCTAGGGTTTACTATTTAATCAAGATAATCATCATCATTAAAGAACTTACGAATTAACAAACCCTAGGCGATTTTTGAAGCAGATTTTGAGCTTTTCGGAGAGTTTTAGCTTACGGGAATCATAAGGTTGAAGCTTGGAAGCGTGGAAGTGAAGATTGTTCGGGTTTTATCTCTCGGTTTTCTTTAATTTCGTGTTTTCGATCTTTTCCAATGAATTCTTGTTTTGAACTTGATTTGCTTAGTATAAACAACATGTTTCTTGGCTAAACCCTAGATACTACCTAGACAAGATGATAGTTTGATTAAAGTTTGGATCTTTTAACGGTTTTTATTGTTTGATTATGGATTGATTTCTGAAAGTAAAGTGTTCTAGAATTTCTGATTTGGTGCGTGTGCATATTTACTTTTGGTTGTTGATTGTTTACTGTTTCACATAGATTTTGGTGAATGTCTTTCACATAATAAATTTGTGTTGATTATTTGCATCCTTGCGGGTTCGGGTAATCGTTGGGTAAATTGGCCAATAGCCCTAGAAACAGTAATTAAAATACAATTAGAATTAAATATTCTGCTTAACTTGTCGCTGAGAGGCTCGAGTTAGTTATAAGGTTGCGGTGCAGTATATATCTAAGATAGGTTTTGAGAGAAGTCAGTCTTAGTTCCCTAATTGCATTTGTGTCTAGTAAACCAAGTCAGAACCTAGAATTGTCTTAGATTGTCGCGCTGAGAGGTAGATAGTCATATTAGGGCACTTTTAGAATCGTTAGAGGACTGAGAGGAAGTCTAACAGTCGGTAATCACAACAGCCTTGTAGGGTTTCCTAGGTTTCTTCCTGAGAAGGGTCGGGAAGTCTTAGCATTGAAATACCTTAAGGTTTAGTATTTTACGATCCCGGCTCCATACAACAATAATACCGTTAGAAGTCCATTCCTTTTCAAACTGGATTCAAGTCTAGGTAGTCGTTAATCTCATCTGAATCGAACCCTAGTCTTTGTTCGTGTCTTAGCTTAATTTCATTTTAATTGCAATTTTAGGATTTTAGTAAAACCCCCCTTAAAACACATCAATTGTTAAGTCGTGTCAGTGTCTAGTCTAAATAGAGTCGTTAACGTAATTCATTAGAGTCTTTGTGGGTTCGACATCCGGACCTACTTTTCTGTGCTAGAGTCGACCGGTTCACTTGCCGGTGAGTAGTTTAGTCAGGTTAGAGAGTCTATATTTTTATTACTTGAGTCTTAATTTAGGGTAATTTTAGTTTATTTAGTTGAACTACTTATTCCACATCAAGTTTTTGGCGCCGTTGCCGGGGACTCTTGGCAATTGCGTTAACTACTTTGTTTGGATTTCAACTGATATCGTTACGTGCTTTTTGTGTGTTTGTGAGTCGTATGAGTCCAAGTAATTTTAGTGTCTTTTTCGTGTTTCTCGAGTTTTTGTTGGAGTCGTCTTACTTGTTTGTTCTTGGTTTTGCAGTTCATGCCCCACACGCGTTCACAGGGACCAGTGAAGCCGCTAATTAACAAGTCTTCCTTCTCCACACCCAGTATTCAGGTAAAAAAAATCCTCAACTTCATCTTCAGCCCTTTCTGACTCTACACTTCAATCTAAACCACCGAACTACGACTTCACCCCGAAGTCATCACCCCACAATTCCCCACCACCCTCCCGTCACCCTAGTCCACCACCAGTTCACCAAATGGCCGATAACCAAACTGTTCACCAGCGTTCCACCTCAGGTTTCACCGCAAACTCGCCCATCACCATCCCTGAAATCACCAATGACAAGTCCTGGCAAATTCCCTCATACATCATGACCGCCATTAACAACTCTTGTCAGTTCCATGGTCGTGATGATGAGGATGCGCCTGCACATATCAACCGTCTCACCCGTCTGTGTAGCACCTTCGGCATCGAAGGTGTTAATCTTGATGCCCGCTTTCTCCAAGTCTTTCCCTTTTCACTTGCTGGCCGCGCAGCCACATGGCTCGATTCGCAGCCAGCAGGTACTTATACTACTTGGGCTGGACTTAGAGATGCCTTCCTTGCTAAGTATTTCCCACCTGCGAAGGCTTCTCGCCTTCGAGATCAGATCCATTCCTTCAGAATGGATCCTGACGAACCATATCACTTAGCTTGGGAGAGGTTTCAAACTTTGCTCTCGCGTTGTTCCCAATATGGCCTGTCGGATTGGGCTTTAGTAGAAAAAATTTATAATGGTCTTACCCCTGAGTGCAAGGCCCGATTCGACACATCCGCAGGAGGCCATCTAATGGGAAAGAAAACTGTGGCTGACTATAATGATCTCTTTGAGAGCTTCGCTCATGCTGATATAGATCATAGTGCTACCAGCAGGAATTCCAATCCTGTGATTACTTCCTCATCTTCTCGAGGAGTGAACCAAGTCGTTTCAGACTCAAAGGTAGTATCTCAACTTGACTATATCACCAAAGAGTTGCTAGAAATTAAGAAGAAGGTCGATAGGTGCGAAGTTTGTAGAGGTGGACATGACACCATAGAATGCCCAACACTTACCCTCGAACAGGTCGAGTATATAGCAGGTCAAAATAGGGGTCCAACGAACCCGTTGAATAATAGTAACTCCAATTGGCGTGCTAATAGTTATTGCTCTTCAGGTAACCCCCCTGGTTTTCCATCAGGTCAATATCAAAATAGGGGGCCAGGTTTCTATTCTAGTGGGGGGTCGGGTCAAACAGGTTAATTTGCTAGTTCAGGTTCAGGTGCACAGTTCAGAGGTGAGGGGTCACCCCAAGAGGTTCAACCTAAGAATGAGGGGTCAAATAGTAGTCTGTCTAGGATAGAGGACCTTCTTACCCAGCTAGTGGTTAAGGATCAAGCTACCCAACGTACTTTAGAGGACCACGCTACGCTCCTAAAGAATAACCATTCAAGTTTCTTAGACCTTCAAAGGCAAGTTGGGGATATTGCACGCCAGTTGCAAGAGCGACCTCCCGGTCAATTTTCGGGCAACACAAAGCCCAACCCATCTGGCTCTTTGAAGGAAATTTCGACCCGTAGTGGTAGGACTTTAGGAGAGGTAGTGAGACCCGAGAGTGTCGAGGTAGAAGATGAGGACCCCGTAGATGAGGAGATTGAAATGGAGGCGCCCGGTAAAGTGCAACCTAGGTTCATCCCAGCAAGTACCGCACACACTGGGGGGCCTTCAAGTGAGAAAAGCGTAGGTAAAAAGCCCATTCAAGTTGTTCCATCACCCAATGTTGATATTTCCCATGCTCCATTCCCTTCCCGTCTTAAAAACCAAACATATTCCAAAGAGTACGGGAAATTCTTAGAGATTTTTAAACAACTTAGAATCAACCTTCCTTTCATAGAAGCCCTTCAATCAATGCCGAAATATGCAAAATTTCTAAAGGACCTTCTAAAACGCAAGGATAGGTTAGGAGAGGTCTCTAACATCCCCCTTAGTGGAGGGTGTTCAGCCGTAGTCTTGAACAAGGTCCTGGAAAAATTGACGGATCCGGGCCTTTTTACCATCCCGTGCTTGTTTGGGAGTGATACCGAGTGTAGGGCCCTAGCCGATTTAGGAGCGAGTATAAACTTAATGCCATATTCCTTGTATGAGAGGCTAGGTCTAGGAGCGTTATCACCTACACGTATGTCTTTGTCTCTAGCCGATAGATCAGTGAAGTATCCACGTGGCATAATTGAAAACCTCTTAGTTAAAGTGGATAAATTTGTCTTTCCCACAGACTTTGTCGTTCTTGATATGGAATCCGACGAAAAGGTTCCTATCATTCTAGGACGCCCGTTCTTGTGTACCGCCAAGGCTATCATCGATGTCTTCGACGGAAAAAATCACACTTCAAGTCGGTGAGGAGAGAGTTACTTTCGAGATAGCACGCTCCATGGAACACCCTAGTGGTTCCGATGACCTTAGTAGTCCTTGTTATTCGGTCTATTTCATAGAATCTTTCTTATCTTGTGTCGACCATTGCTTTGACTATATTAGTGGAGCCGATCTAGTTGAGAATAGGATAGATGAGGTAGTTGAGAAGGTAGATGAGGTTGTGAGTGAGAGTGAGGAAGTAGAAGAGAACGAGTGGGCCCCCGAAGTACTAGAGTTGAGTGAAGTGAAAAGTGAGAGTGAGAGTACACCCGTAGAGAGTCCCGCCCCACTAGAACTTAAAGTTCTCCCGTCCCATTTAGAGTACACGTTCTTGGGTGAGGGGTCCGATTTTCCGGTTATTATTTCATCCAAGTTAGAGAGGGGAGAGAAGGGTAGGTTGTTAGAAGTATTGAGAGAGAATAGGGAGGCCATTGCATGGCGTCTTTCGGATATCAAGGGCATAAGCCCCGCCTATTGTACCCACCGGATACTCATGGAAGATGACTATAAGCCGGTGGTGCAACCACAACGGCGCCTAAATCCGAACATGCAAGAGGTCGTCAAGAAGGAAGTGCTTAAGTTGTTAGATACCGGGGTGATATACCCTATTTCCGATTCACCATGGGTTAGCCCGACTCAAGTCGTCCCAAAGAAGGGTGGGATGACGGTGATCATGAATGAAAAGAACGAATTAATCCCTTCCCGTACCATTACCGGTTGGCGTGTATGCATAGACAACCGAAAGTTAAACGACGCCACCCGAAAAGACCATTTTCCCTTGCCATTTATTGACCAAATGTTGGAGCGTCTAGCGGGTCAACAATTCTATTGTTTTCTCGATGGATTTTCGGGTTATTTTCAGATCCCCATCGCCCCGGAGGATCAAGATAAAACGACATTCACATGCCCTTACGGCACTTATGCGTATCGCCGCATGCCTTTCGGGTTATGCAACGCTCCGGCTACATTCCAAAGGTGCATGGTTGCTATATTCCAAGACATGCTTGAGACTTCCATGGAGGTTTTCATGGATGACTTTTCGGTTTATGGCACCACTTTCGAACAATGTCTTCTAAATCTTGATAGAATGCTTAAGAGGTGCATAGAGACAAATCTTATGTTGAATTGGGAGAAGTGTCACTTTATGGTGACGGAGGGGATAGTGTTAGGACACAAGGTGTCGAGAGAGGGTATAGAGGTGGATAGGGCCAAGATAGATACCATAAGTAGATTGCCTCCACCTACTAGTGCCAAGTCCGTTAGGAGCTTCCTAGGTCATGCGGGCTTTTATAGGCGTTTCATAAAGGATTTTTCCAAAATTACTCGCCCCATGACCCGACTTTTGGAGAAAGATGTGCCTTTCGTCTTCGACGAGGAGTGCATCATGGCGTTTGACTTCTTGAAAGAGAAACTTGTTAGAGCTCCTATACTTGTTTCGCCCGATTGGAGCTTGCCTTTTGAGCTCATGTGCGATGCAAGCGATTATGCCGTAGGTGCGGTCTTAGGTCAAAGAGTCGATAAACACTTTCATCCAATCTACTACGCGAGCAAAACTCTAAATGATGCTCAAGAGAACTATACCACCACGGAAAAAGAGCTCTTAGCCGTAGTGTTTGCGTTTGATAAGTTTCGCTCATATCTCGTGCTTTCCAAAACCACCGTGTTCACCGACCACGCCGCTTTGCGATTGCTATTCCAAAAGAAAGACGCGAAGCCGCGTCTCATTAGATGGATTCTTTTGCTCTCCGAGTTTGATATAGAAATTAAGGATAAAAAGGGAGCGGAAAACGTGGCCGCCGATCATTTGTCACGTTTAGAGGATCCAAAGAGAGAGGAGGTTCGTGAGTATTCCATAGGAGACACTTTTCCCCACGAAACCATAGATTTTGTTAGTGCCGAGGTAGAGGGTTTGCCATGGTTCTCGGATTTGACAAATTATTTAGCAACCGGTGACCTTGTGAGGGGTATGTCCTATCAACAAAAGAAAAAGCTTCTTAGGGAAGCTAGGAAGTACATTTGGGATGACCCGTACCTATTTAGGATAGGGGGAGATAGAGTGTTTCGAAGATGTGTTTCGAAGGAGGATGGTTTAGACATCCTTAGACATGTGCATGAGGGTTTAACGGGAGGCCATCACGGAGCGAATGTGACGGCACAAAAGGTTTTCGATAGTGGTTTCTATTGGCCAACGGTAGTGAAAGATGCAATAGAGTTTGTTAGAACATGTGATCGTTGCCAACGTACCGGCAACATCTCATCCAAGGATGAAATGCCTCAAAATCCCATCCAAGTTCTTGAAATCTTCGACGTTTGGGGCATTGACTTCATGGGACCTTTCCCATCTTCTAGTGGGAATAGGTACATCCTCGTGGCCATTGATTACGTCTCAAATGTGACAACCCTCAAAATTTCAGGTACTGTACAAATTAATTAATCTTAATTACGTACTTAATTACTATGCTTAATTACAACTGATAATTTAAACTGCTCTATGATTCCATATCATATATACATGCGTCATATTTATACAGTCACTCCATTCATTACATACCTACATTAGTGACAAACTTGATGCACTCAGCACAGTTGACACACTGAACGGTTGATTCAGAAATAATGCTGACAATGCCAGCACTTAGACAGACAATATTACTATGGCCAGTATGAGCCAGGGATAGAGTACTACACTGGTTTGTAGTGTAGGGAGGTGAGGACCATAAGACTGCGTCATTAGGTGATAGATATAATGCCGGGAAGTGCCTAAAACACACTTTAAATACAGAATTCAGCTTTCTTTTATTAAATTCAGCATTTTAATATACCAGTAGAGTACACAAATATAACAGAGTGGTCCTGTATACTTTCCTAAATGCCAGGAATGTTTTCGTTACAAAAAGATACACAAAAGACACTATACGGTACGATGAAACGCTTTAACGGAACGATACGTAACCGAACAACCAGACATTTTCCGGGACACTAAAATATTTTCAGAAATATTATTTTATCTTTCTTAATTATTTATGGTCACAATAAATCCCTACGCACTATAGAAACATGTCACACACCCACTATACTTGGAAATACCCTTAACCTTCTAACTTAATACCTGTTAACTAACAAAATCTACACTATACCCCCCCCCCCCCAACCGATTTCCAGCCATGGGACCCACCCTAATCATATTCTTTTTGCCTCATTGCTCCATTGGTTGAAACCTTGTGCATTGCTTGTGAGACTTGCCAAAGCTTGTAAGGAATCCTACAAGTTCCTAGAAATCTCATCATTTTCTCTAACACCACACTCCACCCTTCACCTCCCCCCCTCTTATTTTCGGCCCCCCTTCCCCATAACCGAAATTCACCACCTCCATATCTCTCATCCTTCATCTTCTTCACAACAAGTTCATTCAAGCTTCAAGAGGATCCAAGGAGGTTGCAAGGTTGGAGGAACATCAAGAGAGCTTGTTCTAGTCAGTTCACCATACTTTTCTCACCATCATCCTTACACTAAGAATTCCATCCTAGCCTTGTGCTAGTGGTATGTCCCTTCACACCATTGTTCCATCTTCTTCTTGCTATGTTTTGTTTGAATGTTCTTGACACATACAAGCTAAAACACTAAATTTGTGAACTTAAAATTCTGCATAAAAACCATAGATAAAAGGGTTGTATGAAGTTGAAATCTGGATGGTTTAGGGTTGGTTAAAGCATGTTTGAGGTTTGAACATTTATCCTTCGATACACCATGGTTAGAGTCTTTGTTTATGCGTTTTTAGTCACTTCTACATATAAACAGCTTGCTGATTGAAATTTCCAGCCTGCTTCAACGGGCTGTAACTGGTTCATTTTTAAGCGAAAAACTGAATTTCTGGAGTCTAAATTGTGTAATTTTGAATAACCGAACAAATGAAACTGGAATCGTAATTTTTCGAGACCATTTACTATTTTTAAAGAATTATTTTTAGACAGCAGCTCAAGCTGAAATATTTCTGCTGAAAAAGTGTGTTGTAATCAGAGTCAAAACTTAAAACCTGAGCAGAATCAGCTCATGGAATTTTTACTGTAGATGGTCACGGTTGTTTCCGTGACCCTTCAACTGGAATTTCGATGATCCGACTTACGATTGATTTTTAGTGAATTTTTACGTAAAACTGCAATCAGAAAGTATCAAATCTGATTGCAGTCGAGTAAAAGAGTTTTTTTATAAAATTGGTAATGAACTGATATCCGAAATTTTTACACAATAAATCGTGGATTATATATGACCTTCTGTAAAAATTTGAGAATTTTTGGAAAAGGATAACTATTTTATTTAAATACTCGAAAACAGTCCTGTTTTGTGTAATAAATCTGAAAAGGCGTAGTTAGGGTATTGCATGTAGATTTGTCGGGTTGGCTATGTGGGAACACTTTATGAGATACTTGTAAAAGAAAATGATATGTTTTTATGCATGGACACCCCTATTTACAGAGGAGGCTATGGCGAAATTTTCGGAAATTATAACACTTAGTAAATATTTACTTTCTAAGACTATAATCTACTAGAACATTAAACGAACAAATATTTATCACACGAATCTCTATAAGTAACACAACTCTAAATATTAAACTCTAAGCCAAGGCACGGCCCGTTCGTCTAATAGACATTAGTACGTGTAGGTTGTCGTGTAGCAGTCAGACTTTGAGATTCGGTTCAAGACGCATTACAGTGAGTTCATGTCCCCCTTTTCTCTTAACTATTTTCAGTTTTACTTTTTGGGGGTGAAATACATGTTACAGACATATACAGACATTTACAGACTTTTATTATGGTATGGTTAGCTTAAGGAGGGTTTTTATTACGCGATCATGTGAGTGGTGGGCACAACACTGTTGGTGCATATTCTGTGACAACAGCTTAATAGTTTAAGTATTTAGTCTTTGGATATTTTGTAATGGGCTTAGCATATTGGTTAGGGAGTTAATTAGTGTAATGGGCTTGGAGAATGGCCTAGCCCAGACCAAAGCCCATGTGCAAAGCTTGTCCTATATAAACAAGGCTTAGCATTAGGGTTTAGGTTAGCCAGTTGGTAGACACTGAGAGGAAGAGAGAGTTAGAGAGAAATCTACAGAGAGTGGCTGAGAGATTTCTTGTGAAGGTCTTTAATTGATTGTAAACGTTTGTGTTGGATAATCAATAGAAGACCGGATTGAAAGTGATTGTTTCGTGTTCGTCATCTTTATTCTTGTTTCTGTTTGTTCGATTGATCAAGGGGATTCCGCACCCTTGATTGATTATCAATCTCGTTACGATCCACGGGATAGGGACCTACAATTGGTATCAGAGCATTTGCTCTTAGTTGTTTGGTTCGAGATTTATACGGATTCAAGATTTTCGAAGAAAATTTCTTTTGGCTCGGTTTTGATCAAGTTTTGATTCGATTTAAAGGGGTACAAACTGTTAAGATTTAATTTCCCTTAAACTTTCAACTTGGTTTTACTGTTTTTGTGTGTGTTTTGCAGGAAATCAAAGGTTTACAATTTTCGAGTTTTTTTGGGGATCGTTTAAAGTTCATCAAAATCTGCTAAAACTGCTATAAGTTGCTGTGTTTTTTAAGAGTAAAAGTTGTTTGGAAAATTAATGTTAAATCTTTAAAATTTTGAATATTTTGGAAATATCCATTAAGTTTTAAAAGATTTATCAAATCATTTTTTTTGGAAACTTCTACAATACTGTTTCATCAAGGAAAGTCAACTGGGAGTTCATCACGGTTTCGAGTCATCTCTCACCGGTTTCGACTCCACAAGAACATCATCTTCATCACGATCTCGAGTCAACATCTTCTACTCTCGAGTCATCAACATTCTGCGGTCTCGAGTCATCAATCTTCACGGTTTCGAGTCTCTCACTTAAAAGGTCTCGACTCCACGGTCTCGACTCATCATCCTCTACAGTCTCGACTCATCACGGTTCCGAGTCCGAGTCGCAACCGAGTTCTCGAGTCGCAACCACTATCTCGACTCACAACTTTACGGTTTCGAGTTCAACATCACAGAGGTCTCGAGTCATTCATCATCCACGGTCTCGACTCCCTTCTCGAGTCAGCTGTTTCTAGTTCTCGAGTCGCAAACATTTCGGTTCCGAGTCACCGCATTCGTTCCGAGATAGAGGTTTCGAGTATTGTGTCTGAGGTCTCGACTCATCATCATCAGAAAAGGTCTCGAGTCATTCCGAGTCGCAACCTTAATCATCATACATCTCCGGGCTGCCGTACAATCTTCTGTCATCGCCTCCAAACTGTCCGGTCATCATTATTCATCATCAACTTCATCTCCTCCGTCTCCATTAACACCTGCAACATCATCATCATCGTCTTTCATCTCCGGCGACCATCACCGTTCAACCTGCAACTCACTGTTTTGAGTTCTCCGATCACCGGCGTACATCGTCTATTACCATCTCCGTCGTCCTACTCTGGTCATCTCCATTATCACCGGTCATTGGCGGCTGTCTTTTATTTTGAAATTAGGTTTGGTGGGTTGTTGATCAAAGAAGAAGACAGTGACAAATAGGTTTTCGGTGACTGTTATACGAAGAAGAAGACAGAACAGACAAAGTGATTTGAAATTGAATTTAGTATTTTATTAATATAATATTTATAATATAAATAATCATTACACAATCATTAAACAATCATTAAATAATAAAAATAATAATAATAATAATTATTATTATTATTATAATAAATAAAAAAAGGAAAAGGTTTGTTTGGTTTGTGGTAAAAGATTTGACAGGTGTTTGAGGTGCGGTTCGGAAGCTGGTTCGTGCGTGTTACTAGGTGTTTAAGTCAGCGAAAATTTTTTGTACGATATTATCAGTACGGTTACAGTCAAAGCTCGACAAGGACAAGCAGTCAAGTTAGATTTGGATTTTGACACAGGTTACCAAAGTCCATTTAAACTTTACGCTGCGTGATGGCCAAAATGGATAAGGTCAGTGAGAATGTTAAGAATTGGCCAAAGCTTATAAACGTAAAAGAATATGCTGATTGGAAAGAGAAGTTTGAAATGTTTATGAAAAGTGAAGATACCAGAATGTGGTACTGTATGATAGATGGATATGTTGCTCCTACACGCCGTGTTGAAGGAAGGGTTAAAGTTATTTCTTACGAGAAGATGGATGAATCTGAGAAACAGTTGGTTGATGCTGAGAAGAAAGCTTTCGCAGCAATAAAGATGTCCTTGCCTGAGAGTGTTAAACATACTTTCAAGAAGTATGGGACTTCTAGAGAGCTGTGGGAAGCCTTGGAAAAACGTTATCAGATCACTTCCAAAGTAAATACTTGTGATCAAGCATTGATAGCTGAGCTTGCAGCGGTGAAGATAGGAGAAGTAGTTACTGAAGTAGAAGAGAAGAAGAAAGCTGATGAGATTGATGCTGAGAAGAAGGATACAGAAGTTTCAAAGGGCTTGAATGATGTGAATGGACTTACATCAGAGGTGAAGGCATCATCAGAATCTGTAAGTCATACATGTCTTAATTGCACTGAACTACAGGGTAAAGTTAACAGACTATGGGAGCAAAACAAAAATATGTTAGCTTGTGTAGAAAAATTAAAAGAGTTAAACGTTCTTTTGAGTGGCATGAAGTCAGATTGTTTAAACAAAATCAAATCAAATGAACAAGAAATCAGCAGTTTAACAAGCAAAGTCAATGAACAGTTACAGATAATTGATTTGGCTCGTGAAACTCTGAAAGAAAAGACTAACGAGCTTTCAGAAAAGTGCACAGAATTGGCTGATGCACAAGCCAAAATTGTTGAACTTCAGGGGAAGTTAAACAATTTTGGGAATTCTTCGTTAGTCAGGACTCAAATTCAAAAAGGTTTAAAAAGAAGTAATGATAAAACAGGGGTGGGGTTTACTAAAGCTTCATCTTCTGAAAATCAAGACTACCCTTTTCTACCTAATGAAGAAGAGCTAATTGATTTTGTAACCACTGCACAAGTAGTAGTGGATCCGATAGCTGTGGACTTGCCAAATAGTCCAGTTTCTTTGAAAGAATCTGTTGGGTCTAACAGTACACCTCATAAAGTGGATGAGGATACTGAAGACAAAAAGGCCAACACATTTAAAAAGGGATCAAACAAAAAGAAAAGTTATAAGAAAAGATCCTGTTTTAAATGTCACAACAAAGGACATGTGGCGAGTTGTTGTCCTTTAAAGAAAGGTAAACAAAAAATTGATGAGGTTAAGGATGGGAATCAGGTTGGGTCAAGCAATAGTGTAAAAACAAGTTGTCAGACAAAGAAACCTGAATTTCAATCTAAACCTTCAACTTCGAGAAGATTTGATAGACCAAGAAGTAATTCTACACAATTTAGTCATTATAATGGTAAATCAAATCGGTTTCAAAGTCAAAATAGAAATTTTGGATATCAAAATCGATACCAAACTGCTGGTAATCGAAATTTTCAACAAAGAAATGAATATAGGGGTTTTCGTAACTCAAATTTTCAACAACATCCAATTTTTTTCCAAAATTCATGGTATGAGAATGGGAGAAGAAGGTATCAAGATAATAACTTTCAAAGGTCAGAAAATCCGAGAGTTTATTGGAACTCTCGCAATCAAAGATCTAGTGGAAATTATCAATCTTGTTCAACAACAACATCTAAGACACAAGTAAGGTGTGATGGATATTGGCTAGAAGCTTCGTATGTGGATTTACATGGTCAACCCAAAACCGGTCAGGTTTGGGTGGGTTGTTAAGGCTAACTAAGTTGTTGAGTGAATGCAGGATGACCAAGAAGGACTGTTGATGTGTTCAACAGTGGTTATTCCTGTAAAGCATCTGAGGTGAATAGTAGGTTTACATGGGTAACGAACTATTTACTTTTGTGATTGTTTTGATTATTCTGGACTTTAAACGTGAAAAACTTTTGTCAGATTTAAAGTGGGAGTCTGTTTGTGTTTAAATTTATGTTTTTTGAAACTTACTCCATGAAAACAAAAATTTAGGGGGAGAAATCACCCTAAGCCAAAAAGAGTTTAGATAGTGCGTGTGTTTAGGGGGAGTAAGTTATAAAATTTTAAAAATCCAAAAACATTGAAAAATCAAAAACATAAAAAAATAGAAAATCAAAAATGAGTTATCACTGTGTGAAAAAGAAGAAATGATAGTACATCAGCAAGTTAGACTGTCACACTCGAACTGATTTAAAATGCTCAAGGGTGATAGTAGCTTCATCATATGATATACCAGTAGGCAAAAGCATGAAATAATCAACTTACCAAAGTGATATAAACATAAAAGCACTGAGTATGAGTGGGGAACACATCAGTGGTGTATGGTTTAATGACCTTAAATCTTGCGTTGATAGATTGCCAAAATCTGAAGTTTTGGGTCTTTATACTGTTATTTCATCTGGGGATATCAGGGGTGTCCTTCTGCTGCATCCAGATATATGCTGACCTAGACACACCCATGATATCTTAAAAGAGCTAAAAATGCCAAAACCCTGAAAATGAAGAAGCTCTCATAGAGAGTCATTCAATAAGTGCAAAATGCACAAATCGTACCAAAAATGGTATTTGTCTTAGCCCTCGATAAGATATTTTGGTCTCTCTGCTGTACGGAAGTACTGACCTGTTCACCAAGTATCTATCGTTGAAAAATAAAACGGATGAATTCAGTATACTCACCTACTACGATGAATCTTTGTGCATACCTTGATCGCGGGGGTACATCCTGAAGTGGGACACACTAAATATTTCAGAAATTAAATTACCTTAACGTATCATACGGTAATGGTACTTGAAATGTTCATGCATTTTGTTTAAGTGGACAAACATACTGGTAATCATCTTGAACTGCTTTTCACGGAAATTACATAAAGAATTGTCTAATTGTGTGAAACAGTTTGATTTTGTTGATATGATCTTCTTGCACATGATTCTCACAAAAAGAAGTATTGTAAATATTTTTTAGTTTAGTTTAGTTTGTTTAGTTGTTTTGAGAAATATCAAAAATACCAAAAAGATTTCTTTTTAAAAAGACTTCCATTTTGAATTGACAAGTTGTTGTTTTTGCAAACAAAGATAAAATATTGGTTTATCTTTACATGTGAAAAAGACTAATGGTTTTTCGAGATACTTGCTTGTGTTTCTAAACAGATTGATGCAGTTATCAAAATGAAGTGCAGAATACAAGTAAAGTACATATTGAAAGTAAAGTGAAGAATGTGTGAAGATGCATGGTAGGATCCTTCTACTACATTGCAGAAAGAAAGAGATATGAAAGAGTTGAAGCTTACTTGCTTAACCAAAGATTGCTAGTTCACTAATCTACAATGAATGAAAGTTTTGGAGATTGGAAGCACCAGCTAAGGGGGAGTCTGTTGATGTCAGAAACTGTGTAGCTGACGCTATCCAAAGACCAAAAGACTGCAAGATGTTTGAAGACAAAGTTACACTATGAAGCTATTGTCAAGGGGGAGTTTGTTGGTGCATATTCTGTGACAACAGCTTAATAGTTTAAGTATTTAGTCTTTGGATATTTTGTAATGGGCTTAGCATATTGGTTAGGGAGTTAATTAGTGTAATGGGCTTGGAGAATGGCCTAGCCCAGACCAAAGCCCATGTGCAAAGCTTGTCCTATATAAACAAGGCTTAGCATTAGGGTTTAGGTTAGCCAGTTGGTAGACACTGAGAGGAAGAGAGAGTTAGAGAGAAATCTACAGAGAGTGGCTGAGAGATTTCTTGTGAAGGTCTTTAATTGATTGTAAATGTTTGTGTTGGATAATCAATAGAAGACCGGATTGAAAGTGATTGTTTCATGTTCGTCATCTTTATTCTTGTTTCTGTTTGTTCGATTGATCAAGGGGATTCCGCACCCTTGATTGATTATCAATCTCGTTACGATCCACGGGATAGGGACCTACAAACACTTAAGGCCATTAATCCTCATAGAAGGACCAAGGGACATGAGTGATAGATCTATTTAGGTGTAGCGAGCCCACACCCATGAGGCCGGGGCGGCCCATAGTGGTGACTATGTCTTCATACCGGAGACAAATTTGCTAGGTTTGAGTCTTCCTGCATCATTTCACACATACTATTGGTTTTGCAACCCAATGGTGATCAGGGTTTCCTTAATTGCTACATACCAGGGATTTTTACTTTTACAGACATTTTAAAGGCATTTATATACTCACTTACACATGAACTCGCTCAACTTTTTGTTGACTTTTTAAACTACATGTATTTCAGGGAATTAGTTTGGATTTGGCAAGTCATGCGTGATTTAGCTGCGTACCAAATAAGGATGTCATCAAGAGTCGTAGGTTTGGGAAGTGTAACTCTTTTTTGGACGAGTTGCATGTCTCAATCCTTGTGTCGTTGGTAGCTTATCTTCGAGTCTTATAAATTCTCTTTAAACTAGTCATGTTTTGTAACGCATATTGTGGTTGACATTTTTAGACAATATGTTATGCATTTTCATTTATTTTAATGGATGAACATCCCGTACTCTATCATATAGTATTGTCATGATTGCCGCTGTGGTATTAAGAAGTCACACCAAATAAACCCACGCTTCCGCAAAAGCCAGGGTGTGACAGCTTGGTATCAGAGCCTCGATCATAGCGAACTAGGATTCATTCTCGAGTCTAGACTATGATCACTAGGGCTCTCACGAAAATGTTTTCAAACGTTTTTACATTTGCATACACTAAAAGTCCAGATCCAGGGCACAAACATTTTTACAAACAAAAAGGCACAAATACACTTTTTCAAAATAAATTTTCGTATCAGTCTTAGAGACTGAGGGAGATTTCAATCTTAGAGATTGGGGATGTTTAGCCTTAGAGGCTGGGGAAAATTGGAGTCTTAGAGACTGGGAGGTTTGTCTTAGAGGCCAGGGAGTTAGTCTGAGGGACTAGGGAATTCAGTTTTAGAGATTGAGTGGGATAGTCTGGGAAGATTAGGATACATACATGATTACATTGTTATTTGTTTACATGCTTACCTTATTTGTGTGCATATGTTGTGGTTGTGTTACAGACACCATGGCATCTTCCGGCAGCGGAGTATCTAATACGAGCGACCCGATGGCCTTTACTTCCGATGACGAGATGGCCACAGACTCGGGAGTTTTCACTTCAGACTACACGAGCACTGATGAAGACGAATTTCAGCCCTTCGCCCTACCGGACTTCGGAGGCGACATGCCCTTAGCTGATGGCCCGCCAGGAGAGGATCTACCCCTCGTCCCGATCCCTGCTCCTCTTCCTTTTGCTGCAGTTCCCTTTGAGGAACAGCCTCTCGACATGTTACCTGTAACACCCTTAAATTTATACTTGAATTTATTAATTTAATTTATATCAAAAGATAATAGTTTAACATAAGTTTCAGAAGTATCATAAGCCTTAGTCGACTAATGACTAAGTTAGAACATACAAAAGTTGTTTGTTAGTTTGTTTACAACCCATGAACAAACATTAAGTAAGATTAAACGCATAGCGGAAGCTTCAAAAATCGTGTTCGGTTCTTCGGCGTTGCTTGACCACCATCCGTAAGGTTCATTTAATTACCTAGGGTCAAAACCATTAAAACATTAGTTTTGACTTTGATACATAAGAATTAAACATATGATCCAATCATCAATTAAAAAATAAAAATAAAAATTTTAAGTTTTCTGGATTTACCGTAAATTACGGTATTACCGTAATTTACGGTGGGTTCTGGAACTATTTGGTCACCGTAAACCAGGAGATCCATGCCGTAAACATCTCACCTCTACCGTAAATTACGGTAATACTGTAATTTACGGTAGTACCTGGAACTTCATGTTTGGTTTTGTATGTTCATTACACCAAGGTTTCCAACTCTCGGATTTCAATTTTTCTATGACACCGTGTAACACCTCGAAAATTCACGTCCTATAATGTGTTGACACGTGTCATAAAGTCTGAACGTGTGAAGGAATATTATAGAAGGACTAAAGTTGACAAACATGGAAAGTATGTGGAAATACGTATTCTAAGTGTCAACTGTGAATGAATATAATGTACATTAACCCTACACGATGCTCATACCTTCAAACGAATAAATCATGGATCATACGAAGCTAAATGTGAGAGATTACAAACTACAGGGGTTAAATGTGTCAACATGTTTAAAGATATACCTCTGAGTGACCTTTTGACAAACCCGAAGCTTTGTAACGATAAATTATGCTCACTAGAATGCACGATATAAATTTCATAAAGTTTCGTTATCGTATGAGCAAGTTGTGATCAAATTCGTTTACAAGGGTTAAAAGCGTTAACGTTGGAAGTTTGGACTTTTCGGGTGACAATGAAGTTAACCGGGGACTTAACGAAGTGGGTATATATCTTGAAGCCCTTACAAATCAATAATGAGGGTCCATATCGCAATAAACAAGTGTCTGTACAAGATTCGAAGAACCAGGGACTGAAACTGCAAATTATCAAAACTTTGTTGGCTGACCCCATAGGCTCGCGTAGCGCGAGCCCTTAGCTGCACACCCTCGCGCTACGCGAGGGCTTGATCTGGACAGAAACATATCCTCCTTGATTTTTTGTCTGCCCATTGAACTTGGATGCACTTTGATCGAATTTTCACATTCATTTGGCCCCTAAAACACCCCCTAGAACATGTAGGACACTTGTGGGATTGTTGTGGTGTGTGCTAGACTTATTTGTCAATCAATTGTGGTGCTTGATTCACTATAAAAGGCCACCTTTGTGACACCCCAAGAAAACCAGTAATCTTCGCAAACCTGCTCGAGGAGCCGCGATACGACACAGGTAAACAACGTCACACTACTAGCTTCCTCAGTAACTGCATGCTAAATTTCGGGACGAAATTTCTTTCAAGTTGGGGATAATGTGACAACTCGAATTTCCGACGTTCTTTATTTGCATTTAATGCACGTTGACTTTGACTATATAGTGGTGTTATGACAAAACCTAGTGTGTTGCATGGTTATGTGTGATTGTATAACTTGCGTACCGTTTGTAAAACTTAAACTGCTTAGAACCCGACGAAACACAAGAGTGTTTCGCCATAACCCATTCCGACGAAACAGGCTGTTTCGCCATGAACGTTCCGACGAAACAGAAGTCTGTTTCGCCGGCCCAGTAGCCCAGCTTGGGCCCAGAACGTATTTTGAGTATTTTTACGTAAAAACAACATCACTTTACATTTTCTATCAACACAATCGAAACCCTAGAGCTCTCTCACTGTGACGGCGAACTAGAACCCACCGGAAACCCTTGTGCGATCAAACCATCATCTCGGTTAGTAGATTTATGTGTCTTGATTGATCGTTCATCCGTGAATGTGTTTCTGTGCCATGTGATTCTGCTATGATGATGATGATATGGATTTTGATATGTATGTTGTAGCTGGATACAAATCATTCTATACGAAACTTAATACAATCGAATGCTCGGTTCTGGATATTGTTATATTGTTCTGATTCTGAATATAAGTTAGCATCTTGATAGGGTTCAATGATATGATTGTTGTATGTTGAATTAATATGTTATACACAAAAACTAGGGTTTATGCTAGACAATGATTCTTGGATGATTGAGTTATGATGATTCGTTATGCACATTGACCTTCGTATGATTTCTGATATTGTTGACGGCTGTTAGCATGATTAGGGTTTGCTGCATGTAACTGATTGACGTAACTGATATTCACACGAAACAGGTTTGACGAAACAGACCTCTTGGCGAAACAGAAAGTGTTTCGCCAAGGACTGCCGACGAAATAGAATTTTGTTTCGCCAAACAAAGCCACGACGAAACAGAATATGTTTCGTCAATTTGTGTTTCGCCACTATGTGTGTTTCGCCAACTCACTTGTTTCGCCAACTTATGTGTTTCGCCGAGCTGTGCTGTAACATGGGTTAATTCTGTTAAGTGTTAACTGGAATATTTAATTGCTGTTATATGTTAAACATGACTTGTATGATTGTGATTACGTGTTACATGCTTCTACATGAACACCTGAAACATAAACTGATTATGTATACGTGCAAACCTTAGGACGTGATTGATTATTTGCGAGCACTTACATACCTAGCATACCGAGCAAACCAAGGTGAGTTCACACAAGCCAAGGCATGGGGTTCCCAGGGGG
Organism: Helianthus tuberosus; assembly: GCA_030545235.1. Lineage (NCBI taxonomy): Eukaryota > Viridiplantae > Streptophyta > Magnoliopsida > Asterales > Asteraceae > Helianthus > Helianthus tuberosus. The sequence goes on along the minus strand of CM060451.1, from coordinate 63,300,216 downwards.
GGATGGGGATTGATGATTTCTGAACGTACATAGATAACAGAACCTACTGCTAGACTAGTAACACTTATTGAACGATCTTCGCACACCTGCCAAGGACATTGGCCGCGATATTATGACTGTCTTCGCACACCTGCCAAGGACATTGGCCGCGAACTAAACGTACAACATCATCGCACACCTGCCAAGGACATTGGCCGCGATACGAACAAACCTAGTCTAGAAAAACTTGGGGAAGGACCTTCCCCAACATCTTCGCACACCTGCCAAGGACATTGGCCGCGATGGAAACTAATACGATACATTGTAACGAACGAACATACTACTACTCACGCTATGCTATTACTGAACTATTAACTGTGAACTCGCTCAACTAGTTGTTGACTCTCTCTTACATGCCTTGCAGGACCATAGGTACATTTGGAGCTTGCACAGGGAGGAGCAGGTCGTTGTGGGATACGGATCGTAGACGTTATTTGAACTTATAACTTACTTTGGGTTTTCATTATTATACTTCCGCTACTTAAACCATGTTTGGTTATGAACATCAGTCATGTCAAGATGAATTACATTTTCCTACTTTTACACTTATATACTATGTTTGATATGATTGATGGCTTGATCCTGGTCAGTCACGCCTCCAAGCGGTGATACTCCGCGTGTGGATTTTTGGGGGTGTGACAGATTGGTATCAGAGCCATTGGTTATAGAGAACTTGGTTTTAATAAAGGGAAAAAGATTTTTGTTAAAACCAGACTATAACCAGAACAGTGCTCTCAACGATCCACAACGACGCTTCGCTCCACGTGCAAGGCTCAACACCATAGGTATTACTATTCATGTTACATTACCTACATGCTAGAACTACATAGACCTTTGCTCGTGGTATGCTTAGATCACAGAACTTGCTATATGTTATTGCTTGAGAATACTCGTGTGCTCACTCTCTTCTGTCATCGCACGATTCGCGAACCTATCTCACTTACGTTATCTTTACTATGAAGATCATGTCTGGACGTATCAACATGACTCAGGACCAGTTGACGGCCCTCATTAACGAACGAGTTACTGCGGCAGTTGCAGCCGCACAAGCAGGAGGTATACCCTGCAGTTACAACTCACTCTAGGATCCTTAGATCCTACGTTCCTAAATCAACTCTCGTGTTTAAACTTGTCCTAATTCTTTTACACAACAGGTCAAGCACCTGTTTGCACTTTCAAGACTTTCATGGACTGTCGTCCATCCACTTTCAGCGGCACTGAAGGAGCCGTAGGTCTCCTGCACTGGTTTGAAAAGATAGAGTCTGTGTTTGAGATGTGTGAGTGCCCTGAGGCACGCAGGGTGAAATATGCTACCGGTACCCTCGAGGGTTTAGCCCTCACATGGTTGAAAGCTCAGGTCCAAATATTGGGGTTGGTTGCTGCTAACGCCACCCCATGGAACAATTTCAAAGAGATGATCAAGGAGGAGTACTGCAGTCGAGATGATATTCATAAGCTGGAAGTCGAGTTCTTCAATCTCAAGATGACGGGGTCTAAGATTGAGGCGTACACCAAGAGATCAAATGAGCTTGCATTACTGTGTCCTACTCTGGCGGACAAGCGTATCGAACTCTATCTTAAGGGTCTGGTGCCAGAGATCCAGAGTCATGTGACATCAGCAAATCATGCCACTTACCAGCAGGTTGTTCAGCTGGCTCACCGTCTCACTGATCAGGCGGTGGAGCAAAACAGGTTGCCTAAACGCATCAGCGCTACTGCTACCGCTACCACTACCACTTCAGTTACCCCTGCTACTCCCAGCGACAATAAGAGGAAATGGGAGGGGGATTCTAGCAAGGGTTCAGCTACTGTTCAGTCTCAAGCTCAGCAACGCAAAACAAATGATCACCAGAGTCCGAATCAGCAATCAGCAGGTAGTCAAGGGCAGAGTGGCTATCGGGGAATTCACCCATGGTGTAGAAGGTGCAACAAACACCACAATGGAAGATGCCGCAGGGAACAGTGTCAAAGATGCCTCAAGATGGGTCATGAGGCTAAGGATTGTAGAAGCGTACGGCCAGCAAATCAGAACCAGCAACAACAACCACCTGCTCCATGAAACCAGCCTCAGCAGCAGCAGCAGGGAAACAGGGGATGCTACCAGTGTGGGGCTGAAGGTCATTACAAGCGGGATTGCCCTCAGTTAAACCAGAACCAGAACAATAACAACAACAACAATCAGGGCAACGGGAACAACAACAACGGTGGGAACAATAACAACAATGGTGCTAGAGGCCGTATGTTTGTGATCGGTCAGGGTGATGCCAGGAATGACCCCAACGTGGTTATGGGTAAGTTTCTTCTCGACGACTTTTATGTTACTGTACTATTTGATTCTGGTGCGGATACAAGTTACATGTCTCTAAAAGCTAGTGAAATGTTAAAACGTGCACCAACTCTCTTAAACACCAAACATGTCGTAGAGTTAGCTAACGGTAAAAGCCTAGAGGCCACGCACATAGTTAAAGGGTGTAATCTTATCCTCGCTGATCAGACTTTCTCCATCGATCTCATTCCTATAACTCTTAGTAGTTTCGACATTGTCATCGGCATGGATTGGTTATCCCAACAACAAGCAGAGATCCTATGCAAGGAGAAGATTATTCGTATTCCACGTTCTGGTAAAGAACCTCTCGAAGTTCAAGGCGACAAGAGTGGTGTCGTGAGTGGCATCATTTCTTTCTTGAAGGCTCAGAAGTGCTTACGAAAGGGCCACACAGCTGTTTTAGCTCTTGTTACGGATACATCGAAGAAGGAGAAAAAGATTGAGGATATTTCTGTAGTACGTGACTTTCCTCAAGTGTTTCCAGAAGAGTTACCTGGGTTACCGCCTCATCGCCAGGTCGAATTTCAGATCGAGCTCGCTCCAGGAGCAGCACCCATAGCTCGAGCACCTTATCGCTTAGCTCCAACCGAACTGGAAGAACTGTCTAAGCAACTGCAAGAACTCTTGGAAAAGGGTTTCATACGACCTAGCTCTTCGCCCTGGGGAGCTCCAGTGCTATTCGTGAAGAAGAAAGACGGTACATTCAGAATGTGCATTGACTACCGTGAACTGAACAAGGTTACTGTGAAGAATCGCTATCCACTTCCGCGTATCGACGACTTATTCGACCAGTTTCAAGGGTCGAGCTACTACTCCAAGATAGACCTGAGGTCAGGTTACCATCAGTTGAGAGTCCGGGATGAGGACGTCTCCAAAACAGCATTCAGAACACGCTACGGCCACTACGAGTTTCTGGTCATGCCTTTCGGGCTAACGAACGCGCCTGCAGTTTTCATGGATCTTATGAACAGGGTGTGCAAACCCTATCTCGACAAGTTTGTTATCGTCTTCATCGACGACATCCTGATCTATTCGAAGAGTCAGGAGGAACACGAGCAGCACTTACGACTTATCTTGGAACTCCTTCGAACGGAACAACTATACGCTAAGTTTTCAAAGTGCGACTTCTGGCTTCGTGAAGTCCACTTCTTAGGCCACGTGGTAAACAAGGATGGGATTCATGTCGATCCATCCAAGGTGGATTCGATCAAGAATTGGCCCGCTCCTCGCACACCAACAGAAATACGCCAATTCTTGGGTTTGGCGGGATACTACAGAAGGTTTATTAAAGACTTCTCGAAGATTGCTCAGCCGCTCACACTACTGACGCAGAAAGGTGTGGTTTACCGTTGGGGTAACGCACAGGAAACAGCGTTTTAGCACTTAAAGGATAGACTCTGTAGCGCACCTATCCTCTCACTGCCTGAAGGCACGGACGATTTCGTAGTCTACTGCGACGCATCTATCCAAGGTCTTGGATGTGTATTGATGCAGAGGGATAAAGTTATTGCTTATGCTTCGCGCCAACTTAAGATTCACGAACGGAACTACACGACACACGACCTAGAACTGGGAGCGGTTGTCTTTGCACTCAAGATATGGCGACACTACTTGTATGGTACCAAGTGCGCAATCTACACTGATCACAGAAGCCTCGAACATATCTTCAAACAGAAAGAACTGAATATGCGACAGCGACGATGGGTCGAACTGTTAAATGACTACGAATGCTCAATCAGGTACCACCCAGGCAAAGCCAATGTTGTGGCTGACGCCCTCAGTCGAAAGGACACTGCGCCTAAGCGCGTTCGAGCCTTACAACTCACGATACAGTCTAGTCTTCCTTCCCAGATACGAAATGCTCAGGTGGAAGCATTGAAACCAGACAACGTCAGGGCTGAAGCCCTACGCGGCTCAAGGCAACGATTAGAACAAAGGGCAGACGGCGCTTATTACGTAACAGGACGCATTTGGGTTCCACTTTATGGCAACTTACGCGAGCTGGTAATGGATGAAGCTCACAAGTCTCGCTACTCGGTACACCCTGGTTCGGATAAAATGTACCACGATATTAAGACTACATACTGGTGGCCTAGCATGAAGGCCCACATAGCCACATACGTTAGCAAATGCTTGACTTGTGCGAGAGTCAAGGCAGAATATCAGAAACCGTCAGGACCACTACAACAACCTGAGATACCACAATGGAAATGGGAGCAAATTTCCATGGATTTTGTTACTGGCCTACCTAAATCTCAGCGCGGAAATGATACTATTTGGGTGATCGTGGATCGACTCACAAAGTCTGCTCACTTCTTGGCCATCAAAGAAACAGACAAGTTTTCTACCTTGGCAGACATTTACTTAAAAGAAGTGGTCTCGAGGCACGGAGTGCCAACCTCCATCATCTCTGATCGTGACGCACGTTTTACTTCAGAACTGTGGCAAGCAATGCATAAATCTTTTGGCTCTCGTTTAGACATGAGCACGGCGTATCATCCTCAGACCGATGGGCAGTCTGAGCGCACTATTCAAACTTTAGAAGACATGCTTCGGGCGTGCGTAATTGACTTTGGCAATGGTTGGGAGAAACATCTGCCACTCGTGGAATTTTCATACAATAACAGCTACCACACCAGCATTAAAGCTGCTCCATTCGAGGCACTGTACGGGCGTAAGTCCCGGTCACCTCTCTGTTGGGCAGAGGTGGGAGAAAGTCAAATCACAGGTCCAGAAATGGTAGTCGATACTACAGAAAAGATTGCACAAATACGACAACGCATGGCGGCAGCTCGCGACCGTCAGAAAGCATACGCTGATTTAGACAGGAAACTACTCGAATTCCAAGTTGGGGATCGAGCGCTACTTAAAGTTTCACCCTGGAAGGGTGTGGTTCGTTTTGGTAAACGCGGCAAACTAAATCCACGATATGTTGGACCTTTCGAGGTTATTGAGAAAATAGGCAAAGTGGCCTACAGATTGAACTTACCACCTGAACTCAGTGCAGTTCACAACGTCTTTCATGTGTCGAATCTGAAGATGTGTACGTCAGATGAGACCCACATAGTTCCCTTAAAGGAACTCACTATCGACGAGCGGTTGCACTTCGTCGAAGAACCAGTTGAAATCACGGACCGGGATGTTAAGGTCCTCAAGAACACGAGAATCCCTCTTGTACGAGTTCGTTGGAACTCCCGCCGCGGCCCAGAGTTCACCTGGGAGCGTGAAGATCAAATGGAACTCAAATATCCCCAGTTATTCGGAAACCAAGCAACTACTACTGAGGCTGAAGCTACCAATGCAGAATTTCGGGACGAAATTCCAAATCAACGGGGGGATAATGTGACACCCCAAGAAAACCAGTAATCTTCGCAAACCTGCTCGAGGAGCCGCGATACGACACAGGTAAACAACGTCACACTACTAGCTTCCTCAGTAACTGCATGCTAAATTTCGGGACGAAATTTCTTTCAAGTTGGGGATAATGTGACAACTCGAATTTCCGACGTTCTTTATTTGCATTTAATGCACGTTGACTTTGACTATATAGTGGTGTTATGACAAAACCTAGTGTGTTGCATGGTTATGTGTGATTGTATAACTTGCGTACCGTTTGTAAAACTTAAACTGCTTAGAACCCGACGAAACACAAGAGTGTTTCGCCATAACCCATTCCGACGAAACAGGCTGTTTCGCCATGAACGTTCCGACGAAACAGAAGTCTGTTTCGCCGGCCCAGTAGCCCAGCTTGGGCCCAGAACGTATTTTGAGTATTTTTACGTAAAAACAACATCACTTTACATTTTCTATCAACACAATCGAAACCCTAGAGCTCTCTCACTGTGACGGCGAACTAGAACCCACCGGAAACCCTTGTGCGATCAAACCATCATCTCGGTTAGTAGATTTATGTGTCTTGATTGATCGTTCATCCGTGAATGTGTTTCTGTGCCATGTGATTCTGCTATGATGATGATGATATGGATTTTGATATGTATGTTGTAGCTGGATACAAATCATTCTATACGAAACTTAATACAATCGAATGCTCGGTTCTGGATATTGTTATATTGTTCTGATTCTGAATATAAGTTAGCATCTTGATAGGGTTCAATGATATGATTGTTGTATGTTGAATTAATATGTTATACACAAAAACTAGGGTTTATGCTAGACAATGATTCTTGGATGATTGAGTTATGATGATTCGTTATGCACATTGACCTTCGTATGATTTCTGATATTGTTGACGGCTGTTAGCATGATTAGGGTTTGCTGCATGTAACTGATTGACGTAACTGATATTCACACGAAACAGGTTTGACGAAACAGACCTCTTGGCGAAACAGAAAGTGTTTCGCCAAGGACTGCCGACGAAATAGAATTTTGTTTCGCCAAACAAAGCCACGACGAAACAGAATATGTTTCGTCAATTTGTGTTTCGCCGCTATGTGTGTTTCGCCAACTCACTTGTTTCGCCAACTTATGTGTTTCGCCGAGCTGTGCTGTAACATGGGTTAATTCTGTTAAGTGTTAACTGGAATATTTAATTGCTGTTATATGTTAAACATGACTTGTATGATTGTGATTACGTGTTACATGCTTCTACATGAACAACTGAAACATAAACTGATTATGTATACGTGCAAACCTTAGGACGTGATTGATTATTTGCGAGCACTTACATACCTAGCATACCGAGCAAACCAAGGTGAGTTCACACAAGCCAAGGCATGGGGTTCCCAGGGGGGGATGGGGATTGATGATTTCTGAACGTACATAGATAACAGAACCTACTGCTAGACTAGTAACACTTATTGAACGATCTTCGCACACCTGCCAAGGACATTGGCCGCGATATTATGACTGTCTTCGCACACCTGCCAAGGACATTGGCCGCGAACTAAACGTACAACATCATCGCACACCTGCCAAGGACATTGGCCGCGATACGAACAAACCTAGTCTAGAAAAACTTGGGGAAGGACCTTCCCCAACATCTTCGCACACCTGCCAAGGACATTGGCCGCGATGGAAACTAATACGATACATTGTAACGAACGAACATACTACTACTCACGCTATGCTATTACTGAACTATTAACTGTGAACTCGCTCAACTAGTTGTTGACTCTCTCTTACATGCCTTGCAGGACCATAGGTACATTTGGAGCTTGCACAGGGAGGAGCAGGTCGTTGTGGGATACGGATCGTAGACGTTATTTGAACTTATAACTTACTTTGGGTTTTCATTATTATGCTTCCGCTACTTAAACCATGTTTGGTTATGAACATCAGTCATGTCAAGATGAATTACATTTTCCTACTTTTACACTTATATACTATGTTTGATATGATTGATGGCTTGATCCTGGTCAGTCACGCCTCCAAGCGGTGATACTCCGCGTGTGGATTTTTGGGGGTGTGACAACCTTCAAGTCACAACACTCCTCACATCTTCACACTTCACTTGTGCAATTGAGGAGCCTTTCTGGAACTTCAAAGCAAGCACAAGACCTTCCTAATCAAGCTTAGGACTTCAGTAAGTGTTCTAATCCTTTCTTGTTTGAGTTTAGCTTAGTTAATTAGCTAAAAGTCAAACCGTCGTAATTACGGTTTGACTTCGAGATTAGTCAATAATGGCTCAGTCAAATCTCGAATTAAAAGTAGTTATAAGTTGGTATTTATGTGGGTAATAAAACCCCAAAAGGGTTTCCCCTGATCACCACTTTAACTAGTTCAAAAGTCGGGTCAAACATATACTTAAAAAGTCAACAGAATTCTTAAAAGGTCATTTATGCATAATTAGTTATCTAGACCATGTATAACCTGTTGGATTATTGTTATAACTTAGTAATTAGTGTAAGAACATGTCCAAACCTGTTCAACCCGACTATTTCCTGTTTAGACCCGGTTCGGAACCGAAAGTCACATAGTTTGACTTTCACTTTGACTTTCAGTTCTGACCCGTTTAGGCATATTTTAGAAATGCCACAGAGCTTAAATTGGACTAGGTTACATGTTAGAACAACCCTCTGTGATTATGCACCTTGGTTCACTAGTTATCCAATTAATATGCATATTTCCGTTAATTGCTCATACGTTGACCGTTATGCCCTTATTACCTTAAATCATGATTTATGAAAATGTAAAAGTGTAGAAACCTTAGTTACTGATATATAAACTTGTATGCAAAGTTTGACATCAGTTTGACTTGTAGATTAAGAGTTATGCTCATTGTCGCTAAATTAAAGCTTTATGTTAACAAAATGGCGTAATTAGCGTATAGCCTAGTTAAACATACTTTTTGATATCAAATTTTTACCCACTGATGTAATATATTATTTTGGGATTTTTAAAGATTTTTAATCAATTTTAGGCCGAGCATAACTAGTAGTCGTAGGCTTAATCCGGTAATTGTCGGTTTTGCCCTTACGGGCCATAAAATGAGTTTTACTTATCTAAACGACTCCAAACCTTTTGCTACTGATCACATATGTTAAATAAATTATTTTAAGCCTTCTGGAAATATAAAAATATCAGATTTAAGTATAGAACCCGGAAATGGCCTTTAATCGCCATAATTAGCGTTTTTAACGCATAGTATGTCTTAAAATCATATTGGACATACCCGGGTTGATACCTACTGATATATGAGGCAAATGATGATATTTTAACAGTAAGCAAAGGTTGATAAACTCAGACTTCGTTTTTGAGCTTTTTGGCTTACGTGAAATTACCAAAATACCCCTACGGGGCATAGTTTGGTTAAAGATGATAAATTTCACATATAAGCTTTAGCCTACTGATATAACTTATCAAATTGAGTATGTTTGCTGTTTACATCAGACCTGTAACTCAGTTAAACAATTTAAACTCTTTTACAAACTTTAAAATGACCAAACTACCCCTACGGGGCATAGTTTGTGTTTAAATTAGTTCGGGGCATAATGAAAGACATCATACTGATGTCACAACATATTTGAAGCATATTAACTTAGGAAACCTGTATATGGCTCTTACGGATACCCGCTACGCTTATTTCGCGTTCGGTTCGGGTTATGTAACACGTTTACATAAATTAGCCGAAACGGGTCAAACCTTATCGGTTTTATCTCAAAATCCAGAATGTGAATAATAAACCCATATTAAACAAGTCTTCAAACTTGTCGGGTCTAAATCACATTCTATCCGGTCTTCGCTTAATCATGCGTCTGAACCGTATCTTCCTGTAAGACTAACCGGTCTAAGCTTAGACTTAATTAAAGACCCGTTAGCATTCTAATTAATTATTTATACCATCATTCCAGACTAGAGCTTTCCGGTAAATGGTACCTACGCTTACTTAAGTGAATACGACTGAGTTATTAATTTCCGATATTTAAGACAGGAGCTAGCTCAGGTAAATACTCTTAACTTATTTTCCCTATACGGGCTTGGGATACGGTACCATAAAAGTACCGCTTGGTCGGGTGTATGTAGTCATTTAAATCGGATTGTGATTGATGTACTTACATAACCTGTTTAATATGTATTATTTTATCATTATTTGATGTATGGCCCTTGGGGGTTAAATGACCATGTCCCGGATATCCTTGGCATCATTTGAAGTAATGGCCACGACTTAAGCACGGGGTGTAGGCATACACCTGACAGCTGCATTATGTAAAAACTGGTAATCCACTCCGAGGTATCATCCTTGTGGGCATTATACCGGAACTGGTAATCCACTTAGAGGATGATAGCCCGTGGGCATTATACCTGTGGCGTGTCAGTTAATCTAGTCCGGCCCTACAAACCGGCCCTAACGGACGACAAATAAGTAAAACTGTATACAAGATTATATACAAATAATTTTCCCAAGTTATAAAAGATTAATTTTGCCTCTGTGCATTTTAATCAAAGTGTCAAAAGGTTTGTGCCTGGTGCATCTAAATCAATTTTCTTAAACTCTTTTCAAATGAGTCGGTTGAGTGTATTTACCAGTGAAAACTGACGTATTTTTCCAAAAAGGTTAAGTGACAGGTACTGAACGTAATTGGCTGGAAGCTCAGGGCGCTAATAAGGAATCTTGCAAGTTCTAGGCGCCTAAAGTCTGTTGAACAAATGATATGTTTTAAGATCCGCCTGTGGATCCTTTACTTCCGTTGTAATACTGAATATTACTTCATATTCGGAATGTAATAATAAATATCCTTTGCTTCCGCTGTGCATTCATATATATTGTGTTGTTTGACTATTATGTTGCCAACCACGTCACGATACTCCCCCACCGGGCCCACCGGTGACACGTGGAAATCCGGGGTGTGACACACCGATACATTGAAACCTCGTATTTCTCATATATTATATATTAACCAAGCATCAAAGAACAATCTATCATATTCCGGAGCATTGATTATGTCTTACTTGATTGTTCGACCAGTTTGGATGCCAAGATTTGGGCATCGAATAAGGTATTACTAAAATCCAATTTCTATCAAACGTTTGACCTGTTTCACTTGTTTAAGATGCAAAAGTCACATCCGTGACGTATTGATCTATCTTGTTTACCATGTTTTCAAAAACTACAACATAAAACTAACAATTTATTTATAATGTAACGAAACGATAATTTCGTACCTTTAGAGCACGTCTTTCCCTCGTGAATTCCCTCCGGCTTGTCCGCTTGATGATCCGAACTCCTTGCCTAGAAGATTCAGTTTACAGCTTGTTTAGAATTCTTTTCATGACTATATTCATATCATTGTGAAACATGATCAAATCTGCGTTCTCATCATATTTTATCATTTAAATCCTCTCTTAGGCATTTCAACAAACACCTAACGGGTCAGATTCTTCTATAATTATCACCAAGTTCATGATTTGTAATTAACATTTTCGCTAAATTAATAAATTTCACATACAACTTGACATCTATATTTCTGAATTTACTTTAACAAATTCAGATTTCACTATAACAATAATCATAATTCTAGTATTCTTCAAGCTCATAGCCTCCTAACATGTAAACCCCAAACTTTACAACCATGATGCAAAGTTTTCACAAGGAATCACCTAGGGTTTGATTCTAAACATCATATTAATTCAACATTCATTCATGCATGTCATAACTAGGCTAAATTTCAGTTTTTCACAATTAACCTAGAATTCATGATGGATCAAAGTACCAAAATTTTACATACCTTTTGATCCTTACAACGAGATGATTACTAATTTGTGTTTAGAATTCGATTTGGGACGGATTTGAGGCTTCAATTTTGCAGATTTTCATGTGAAGCTAGAGTTTGGAGAACACCCTGGTCGCCCCCTTTCTCCTGATCGACCAGACACACAAGTTTTTGTGAGTTTGGTTTGATTTTGTTACTATTAGTGATTATCTTTCACATTTGACAAGTTTAACCCCTCAACTATGATTTTCCTTTAAGTTTAAATATTTTAACCATGTTATGAATTATTTCAAGACTTGAATTTAACTAGGTTAAGTTCCTAGTTGGTAAATTCTTGTTTGTTATTTCATTAAAATTTTAAATATAAGGATTTATATTTTCGGGGTGTTACAAGTTCACCCCCCTTAAAAAGGGTTTCGTCCCCGAAACCGAATTACGTACCAAATAAAGTAGGGTGAAGACGTCGCATCTCTTCTTCGGACTCCCACGTAGTGTCCGAACCTTTCCTTTGCTCCCATTTGACTTTAACTTGGTCAATTTGTTTATTTCGTAAATGTTTGACCTTTCTGTCTAAAGTCTCCACCGGTCTTACCACATAATTCAGACTATTATCCACTTCGATATCATCGTAATGGATATAAGCCGTTTCGTCTGCTAGGCACTTTCTTAATTGCGACACGTGGAACGTGCCATGGATTCCACTTAGCTCCTCCGGTAATTCAAGGCGGTAAGCTACCTTGCCAACTCTCCCGATAATTTTAAATGGTCCAATAAACCTTGGGCTTAACTTCCCCCTTTTTCTGAATCTAATAACACCTTTCCATGGGGAGACTTTTAGCATGACCATGTCACCAACTTGGAATTCGATTGGCCTTTTCCTTTTATCAACATACGCTTTTTGCCTGTCTTGAGCCGCTTTCAAGTGTGCCCGAACTTTATCGATCTTTTCATTTGTGGCTCGTACTATATCTTGGTGGGCGAGTTCACGTGGACCCACTTCACCCCAACATACCGGAGTTCGACACTTCCTACCGTAAAGCATTTCGTACGGTGCCATCTTAATACTAGATTGGTAACTGTTGTTATACGAAAATTCTACTAACGGTAGATGAACATCCCAACTGCCTCCAAAGTCGATTATACACGCCCGTAGCATGTCTCCCAATGTTTGTATCGTTCTTTCACTTTGCCCATCCGTTTGAGGATGGTACGCGGTGCTAATGAACAGTTTGGTTCCCATTTGCTCTTGGAAATCCCGCCAGAAATTCGAAGTAAACCGGGTATCCCTATCAGACACGATGGACACCGGCACCCCATGACGGGCTATTATTTCATTGGTATAAACTTCCGACATCTTTTCTGACGTGTAAGTCTCACGAATCGGAATGAAGTGAGCACTTTTCGTCAATCTAACCACCACTACCCATATGGCATCAAAACCACGATTCGTCTTAGGCAGTTTGGTTAACAGGTCCATTGTAATATGTTCCCATTTCCAAACCGGAATTTCTAACGGTTGGAGTTTGCCGTATGGTTTCTGATGCTCCGCCTTGACTTGTAAACATGTCAAGCATTTTTCCACATACTTCGCCACATCCCTCTTCATTCCGGGCCACCAATAATTTTGTTTCAAATCATTGTACATCTTGGTTGCACCCGGATGAATTGAATAACGGGATTTATGAGCTTCATCAAGTAGAAGCGCCTTTACTCCACAGGTATGTGGGACCCATATCCTTCCGGATCAAGTCTTTAACCCGTGATTCCCATCCGACAAATCTTTCAACTGACCAATTATTCTTTCTTTCTTCCAATTCTCTTCTTTTACTGCTTCTAATTGCGCCTCTCGAATACGTTCAAGTATACCCGAGGTTACCACGAGTTGCATCGATCTTACTCGTATCGGGACATAATCCGCTTTTTTGCTCAGAGCGTCCGCTACCACATTTGCTTTTCCGGGGTGATAATGTATCTCACAATCATAGTCTTTCACCGTTTCCAGCCATCGCCTTTGTCGCATATTTAACTCTTTCTGATCGAAGAAGTATTTCAAGCTCTTGTGGTCGGTGAATATGGTGCACTTTACCCCATACAAGTAATGCCTCCATATTTTTAATGCAAATACCACCGCTGCCAATTCGAGATCGTGCGTGGGATATTTCTTCTCGTGTATCTTCAATTGTCTCGAGGCATAGGCTATTACCTTGCCCCGTTGCATCAACACGCAACCGAGCCCCGATAATGAAGCATCCGAATAAACCACCATGTCTTCGACTCCGTCCGGCAATGTCAATACCGGAGCTTGAGTTAACTTTTCTTTTAGCGTTTGAAACGCTTTCTCTTGATCAACACCCCAAATAAACTTCTCTTTCTTCCGTGTTAGCTTTGTTAGCGGTGACGCAATCTTGGAGAAATCTTGAATGAATCTCCTATAGTACCCCGCAAGCCCCAAAAAGCTTCTAATTTCAGAAGGGTTCTTTGGGGAATTCCATTTTGACACGGCCTCTATCTTTGACGGATCCACCAATACTCCGTCGGCACTTATAACATGGCCAAGAAATTGTACCTCTCGTAACCAAAAGGCACATTTAGAGAATTTTGCATATAACTTCTCTCGTCTAAGGGTCTCTAACACTTCTTGTAAGTGATGTGCGTGTTCAGCTTCACTTTTCGAATACACCAAGATATCATCGATAAACACGATGACCGACTTATCTAGCATTGGCTTGCAAACCCGGTTCATAAGGTCCATGAAAGTTGCGGGTGCGTTTGTTAGCCCAAATGACATCACGAGGAATTCGTAATGTCCGTATCTCGTGCGGAAAGCCGTCTTCGGCACATCTTCTTCTTTGACCTTTAGTTGGTGATACCCCGATCTAAGGTAAATTTTGGAAAACCAGTTCGCACCTTGTAGTTGGTCGAATAAATCATCTATCCTCGGGAGCGGATATTGGTTCTTTACCGTGAGTTTGTTCAACTCCCGGTAATCAATACACATGCGCATGCTCCCGTCTTTCTTTCTCACGAACAATACCGGTGCGCCCCAAGGAGACACACTCGGCCTTATGAACCCCTTGTCAAGCAGATCTTGGATTTGGGACATCAACTCTTGTAATTCTGACGGTGCAAGTCGGTACGGGGCTTTTGCTACGGGTTCCGCGCCCGGAATCACTTCGATCCCGAACTCTACTTCCCGTTCAGGCGGTATCCCCGGTAAATCTTCCGGAAAAACATCTTCATAATTTCGTACTACCGGTACATCTCCAATCTTTCATGATTCTTTCTCGGGCTCATTAGCGTATATTATGAATGCCTTGCATCCTCGCTTCATTAGCTTGTGAGCTTTCAACATTGAGCATATTATGGGGTTGCCTCCTTTTTCGCCATAAATGGTGACGTGTTTCCCGCTCGGAGATGTTAGTTTTATCTCTTTACGGAAGCACACGATCTTTGCATGGTGTCGAGATAGCCAATCCATCCCAACGACTACTTGAAATTCTCCCATCGACATCGGGATTAGATTTATCAAATATTCTTCATCATCGATGCTCAGTTTACAATTTTCATATACATCACAAACAATAAAGCTTTTGTTATTACCTATCTCTACTTCTAAAGGCACAGGTAATTTTGTTAGAACAAACGAAGGATGTCGAATAAATCCATATGAAACAAAGGATTTATTCGCACCCGTATCAAATAACACATGTGCAGGAATTGAATTTACAACAAATATACCTGAGACCACGTCCGGTTCAACCTTTGCTTCCGCAGCGGTTAGTTGAAAAGATCTTGCCTTTCCTTTTGGGGCTTCACCTTTCGGTTCCCGCCCATCCTTCTTTCCAACCAATTCCGGGCATTCCGACTTCTTGTGACCCGTTCGATAACAATTGTAACAAACCGTCACTTTCTCCGGGCACGATATAGCCATGTGTCTCGTTTTCTTGCATATGGGACAAGGCTTATCCTTGTAACGGCATTCTCCTTTATGACCCTTCCCGCAGATTCTACAACTTGGCGACCCGCCTTTCGTCTCAGATTTCTTTGCGTTTTCGTTTGTTCGTGCCTTCTTAGTAGGGCTTGGATTCGCATCTTGTGCCCTTCGTTCACCCCGTTCTATGCTCTTTTTCAATTCGATCTCCCTTTCCCGAGCAGCATTGACAATCTCGGTAAGGGTCTCGTATTTTGAAGGGGTTATGAACTCTCTATACTCCGCACTTAGCATGTTATGGTAGTAATAGACTTTTTGTTCTTCGTTTGTCACCAAATCATCACAGAACTTTATCTTGTCCATAAACATCCCCGTGATCTTGTCTATGGATTCACCCTTGTGTCTGAGTTGCATAAACTCTTCCTTGATTCTATTTATGACCGCTTTGGGACTATGGTGTTTAAGAAACGGCGTCTTAAACTCCTCCCATGTCATGGCCTTAGCCGCTTCACTTCCAATCTCCTTCTTTTTGTTATCCCACCAATCTTTCGCTTGACCTCTTAATTGACCCGTACCATAAGCTACGTAGTCATTTTCATCACAATGAGTTCTCTCGAATACTCCTTCGATATCACTTAGCCATCGTTGGCACACAATTGGATCAACCTCCCCATTATATATTGGTGGTTTACAGGCCATGAATTCCTTGTATGAACAAGGCTTTTGTCCACCATGTTTTTCCTTTGCTGAATTGGAATCATCTTCCAATTTCTTAATTCTCTCTTCTACTATTGATAAAACTGTGTTTTGAATTTTATCAATAAAGCCCGACAAACTGTTTTCGATCGCCTTTCCAACCTGTTCGGCAATCACTTCCTTCATTTGTTCGGTGACTCTTGGCACCGCATTATCATTACCTCCATCAGCCATCTCTATTTCTGAAATGTTTACATAGATTGTTAAACATTCCATTTATAACACATGCTTTACTTGTTTTGATTTAATAAAGTTCATAACTTGATTTAATCATTCTTGTTTCAATTCAATCAAGTTCGTAACTTGATTTAATAATTCTTGTTTCAATTCAATCAAGTTCGTAACTTGATTTAATAATTCTTGTTTCATGCATTTCTTGTTTTTGAGTGAGCTTACACACTCTTTTCATTTTCATGCATATTTATTCTTTTCTCGTTCTCTACGTAGTACATAATTTATTAACAAAAGAAGTTAGTTCTTACCGGACGATCGATCAAGCTTGAACCGAACACTTATTGACAACCTTGAGCTCTGATTACCAACTTGTAACACCCTTAAATTTATACTTGAATTTATTAATTTAATTTATATCAAAAGATAATAGTTTAACATAAGTTTCAGAAGTATCATAAGCCTTAGTCGACTAATGACTAAGTTAGAACATACAAAAGTTGTTTGTTAGTTTGTTTACAACCCATGAACAAACATTAAGTAAGATTAAACGCATAGCGGAAGCTTCAAAAATCGTGTTCGGTTCTTCGGCGTTGCTTGACCACCATCCGTAAGGTTCATTTAATCACCTAGGGTCAAAACCATTAAAACATTAGTTTTGACTTTGATACATAAGAATTAAACATATGATCCAATCATCAAATAAAAAAAATTTAAAGTTTTCTGGATTTACCGTAAATTACGGTATTACCGTAATTTACGGTGGGTTCTGGAACTATTTGGTCACCGTAAACCAGGAGATCCATGCCGTAAACATCTCACCTCTACCGTAAATTACGGTAATACCGTAATTTACGGTAGTACCTAGAACTTCATGTTTGATTTTGTATGTTCATTACACCAAGGTTTCCAACTCTCGGATTTCAATTTTTCTATGACACCGATACATTAAAACCTCGTATTTCTCATATATTATATATTAACCAAGCATCAAAGAACAATCTATCATATTCCGGAGCATTGATTATGTCTTACTTGATTGTTCGACCCGTTTGGATGCCAAGATTTAGGCATCGAATAAGGTATTACTAAAGTCCAATTTCTATCAAACCTTTGACCTGTTTCACTTGTTTAAGATGCAAAAGTCACATCCGTGACGTATTGATCTATCTTGTTTACCATGTTTTCAAAAACTACAACATAAAACTAACAATTTATTTATAATGTAACGAAACGATAATTTCGTACCTTTAGAGCACGTCTTTCCCTCGTGAATTCCCTCCGGCTTGTCCGCTTGATGATCCGAACTCTTTGCCTAGAAGATTCAGTTTACAGCTTGTTTAGAATTCTTTTCATGACCATACTCATATCATTGTGAAACATGATCAAATCTGCGTTCTCATCATATTTTATCATTTAAATCCTCTCTTAGGCATTTCAACAAACACCTAACAGGTCAGATTCTTCTATAATTATCACCAAGTTCATGATTTGTAGTTAACATCTATTTTCGCTAAATTAATAAATTTCACATACAACTTGACATCTATATTTCTAAATTTACTTTAACAAATTCAGATTTCACTATAACAATAATCATAATTCTAGTATTCTTCAAGCTCATAGCCTCCTAACATGTAAACCCCAAACTTTACAACCATGATGCAAAGTTTTCACAAGGAATCACCTAGGGTTTGATTCTAAACATCATATTAATTCAACATTCATTCATGCATGTCATAACTAGGCTAAATTTCAGTTTTTCACAACTAACCTAGAATTCATGATGGATCAAAGTACCAAAATTTTACATACCTTTTGATCCTTACAACGAGATGATTACTAATTTGTGTTTAGAATTCGATTTGGGACGGATTTGAGGCTTCAATTTTGCAGATTTTCATGTGAAGCTAGAGTTTGGAGAACACCCTGGTCGCCCCCTTTCTCCTGATCGACCAGACACACAAGTTTTTGTGTGTTTGGTTTGATTTTGTTACTATTAGTGATTATCTTTCACATTTGACAAGTTTAACCCCTCAACTATGATTTTCCTTTAAGTTTAAATATTTTAACCATGTTATGAATTATTTCAAGACTTGAATTTAACTAGGTTAAGTTCCTAGTTGGTAAATTCTTGTTTGTTATTTCATTAAAATTTTAAATATAAGGATTTATATTTTCGGGTTGTTACATGTTACCCGGTGATGATGTCGTTCTACCCATCGAGGGTCCCCCGGAGGAAGACCAGGATGGTGGGGCCCCGGTGGAGGACGGCGTTCCATTGGTCGATGTTCCAGTTGTTGATCCTATTGTCCCATGGTCGAGCTTCCTGATAGGGAGGTTCAGTCTGATTCGTCTGCTTCAGATTCCTCCGAGTCGACAGCTTCTCATATCCCACCGTTGGGACTCGGTTACATTCCTCGCATGGACGCTGATGAGGAGATGGACTTGGAGCAGCCTGCTGAGGCTCCTGTTCATCCAGATGATCCGATTCCTGCTATACTTGCTGATTATCAGCCCGCTCCAGTCATTCCCGAGCCCGCTCTTGCTATTGACCCTGTTACTGTCACTGATACCCCCGTTGTTGCACCATCAGCCGTCGAGATACCAGCTATAGCACCCATACCCGATCCCATGGATATTTTTGACGACCTTGCACCGTTCGCTACCCACATGGACCCGAGGTACGCCCACTCCAGCAATGGGTGGATTGAGGAGGATGACTACCCTCCGTATGTAGTCCCAGTCACTCCCCCTCCCGCACCCATCGCTGTACCACTCGATGCTCCCTTGTTTCCCCCATCCACATCCGATACCCATCGTACCGACCTTCCTATCACATTCCTTCAGGACATTCCTCCGCCCTAACCTGGGTAGGGATCGTCGAGTCAGCTTTTCGGCCACACCCCATTCATGCCAGAGGATAGCCAGTTCTTACCGCAGGTTCCTTATCCAGATTTTGTTCCACCAGTGTCATTTTCTACACCCTTCGTGACCCAATTTCCCCATGTCACTTCACAGCTTGCATTTACCCCACACACTACACTTCCGGTTTCAGCCCCGATGGGCGAACCATCCCCATGTTCAGCACCCCATGTCATGCCTGTATTCGACCCTTACTTCCATGACGGATACTCTGTAGAGGACACGCTCACGTCACTACAGTTTCAGCGGGACGCCTTGAGACGATGTGTCCAGCGATTGGAGAGAGCTCCACATCCTCACTGTCCCTATTAGACTCAGTTTCCAGCATCGCACACTTCCTTTCCATCATCTCAGGATTCAGACGTTCATTTCCTCCCTCTCGATCGACAGGTTGCTTTCGTGTTGCGTTTTGCCTATGCACTTGAGGAGTACTTGGTGCAGTTGCGCCGATTGATTTTCTCTCGTTTTCCACCTCCTCCTCCACCATCAACTTAGGGATATTCGGGGCAACAGGGATTCCAGATCTTCTACAGACAGGCTACTCCTAGTGAGAAGACAGTGCTCGAGCCATGATTATGAAGACCTTTTGAGACCATGTTTTGATTTTTGATTTATTGGTTATTGTACTCGGACAAGGGTGATGTAGCCCTTAATATATTTTGACACATGATGTAATTGTGAGACTATAATGGTGATTTTGTTTATGAAACTTAAGTTGTAAGTCTTCAAATTTCATGCATTGTTGATTATTTGTTATGGTTATGACATGAGATGTTATATAAATAATGAATGTTACTACATATACATATGATTGTATGCTACTATGGCCTGACCAACGTGAAACATCCTCTAGAAAATGCCTCCACGACGTGAAGTACGCATGCCGACTTACCAGGCGGAACTACAAGGGATCATCGTGGCTGCTATTGCGCAATACGCTGCTTCTCAGGGAGAAACAAGCGGAAACATCTCGAACAACAACAACAACCCCCCGAATGGTAATGATCAGTCATAGGAGACACATTACACTATATTTGGATGATTCATGTGCGACTACTAATAATAACATTGCTTGTACAGGGTGTACTTTCAAGCAATTCTTAGATTGCAAGCCACTAAACTTCGATGGCACTGGAGGTGTCGTGGCTTTTACCCGCTGGACCGAGAAGACTGAAACAACAATAAGAATGAGCAAATGTGCGCCGGGACAACAAGTTACACACATCTCTGGGCTCTTCACTGAAGATGCCCTCTCATGGTGGAATCTCCAAGTTCAAACCCTAGGAGAGGCCGCAGCATACGCCATGACTTGGGCTGAACTGAAAGAGCTGATGCGCAGGAAGTATTGCTCCAGAGCTGAGATCCAGAAACTGGAAACAGAGTTTTGGCATTTGAAGATGGACGGTCCCAAAATCGCAGAATATGTTCAGAGATTCCATGACTTGTCACATGTGGTACCTTATATGGTTACACCGGAATTCAAAAGGATCGAGCGCTTTATCTGGGGATTGGCACCCCAAATTCTGAGTATGGTTACCACGTCTAAGCCGGCAACAATTACGGAAGCAATTGACGTTAGTGTGGCACTTACGGAGGAGGCGGTAAGGTTGGGCAAGTTCTCGATTTTTGAAACAAAGAAGAAGGAGACTCATGCGGAGTCAGCTGGTGATAACAAACGAAAGTTTTCTAACTTCAAGCAGAGTACCAGCAATGTGAGCAAGAGGGGCGAGTCGAGCACACCGGCCAGAGCCAAAACCGGTGATGAAAACAGAGGAAAGGGTTACATGGACACTCTGCCCAAGTGTGGTATTTGCCAGTTCCATCACCCCGGTCCATGCCGATTTAGAAAATGTGAATCCTGCGGGAGGACGGGTCATTTAAAGGAGACATGCTGGGTTGGATCGGGCCAGGGTGGCCAAAGGAATTTCAATAACAACAACCGTGGTAATGGAAACCGGCCACAAGGAAATAATGGGGGAAATGGTAACCGTGGGAATATCGCCAATCAAGCCGGAAATCGAGGAACCAATGGAAATCGAGGTGGAAATGGTAATGGAAATGGTCGAGGGCCAGGATGCTTCAATTGTGGTGACACTGGGCACTTCAAAAGGGAATGCCCAAAGCTAAATCAGGCGCAAGGCCGAATCTTTAACATCGGTGCGAGGGAGGCACGCCAAGATCCGAACGTTGTCACCGGTACGTTCCCTATAAACCAACGCTTTGCATCTGTTCTTTTTGATACTGGTGCCGATTATAGTTTCATATCACTAGAGTTTAAGAATATACTTGGGTTGGCCACTAGTAAGTTAGACGTTCCATACTCGATCGAATTAGCGAATGGGAAATTAATTGAAACGGGAGAAGTCATCAGGGGATGCATGATAGAACTGGGAGGACACGAATTTAAGCTAGATCTACTACCAGTCGAGTTGGGAAGCTTCGACGTGGTAGTGGGAATGGATTGGTTATCGAGCAACAAGGCCGAGATCGTTTGTCACGAGAAGACCATCCGCATCCCAATGACGGATGAAGAGACGATCGTAGTGCACGGGGAGAAGCATGATGCGCCGTTGAGAATCATTAGCTGTCTGAAAGCTAGAAAGTGTTTACGGAAGGGGTGTGTTGCCTTCTTGGCACACATCGTGGATAAAGAAGCTGCTGAGCCCAGAATTGAAGACATTCCGGTCGTAAGAGAATATCCTGAAGTCTTTCCAGAAGACTTGCCAGGATTGCCGCCACAACGGCAAGTCGAATTCCACATCGACTTGGTTCCAGGCGCCGCACCTGTAGCCAAGGCACCCTATAGACTTGCTCCATCAGAGATGCAAGAGTTGTCGACACAACTCCAGGAGCTATTGGATAAAGGATTTATCAGACCAAGCTTCTCACCTTGGGGAGCTCCGGTCCTGTTCGTTAAAAAGAAGGATGGTAGTTTTCGTATGTGTATAGACTACCGCGAGCTTAACAAGTTGACTATCAAGAACCGTTATCCTTTGCCAAGAATTGATGACCTGTTCGATCAGCTGCAAGGTTCAAGCTTCTATTCAAATATCGATTTTCGCTCAGGATACCACCAACTAAGGATACAAGAGGAAAGTATCCCGAAGACGGCCTTTAGGACTCGTTATGGGCATTACGAGTTCTTGGTTATGCCATTTGGATTGACAAACGCACCGGCAGTTTTCATGGACCTGATGAACCGAGTTTGCAAGCCATACCTGGATAAGTTTGTGATCGTATTTATAGATGACATTCTAATCTACTCGAAGACGAAGGACGAGCACGAACAGCACTTAAGAGCTATTCTAGAGCTACTCAAGAAGGAGAAGTTATACGCTAAGTTCTCAAAGTGTGAGTTTTGGCTACGCGAAGTCCAGTTTCTTGGTCACGTGGTAAATGGAAATGGAATTCATGTTGATCCCACAAAGATCGAGGCAATCAAGGATTGGGAGACTCCAAAGACACCAACTGAGATTCGACAGTTCTTAGGCTTGGCTGGTTATTATCGAAGGTTTATTGAGGATTTCTCAAAAATAGCTCAACCCCTGACCGCACTCATGCAGAAAGACAAGAAGTTTGATTGGGGCGACAAGCAAGAAGAAGCGTTTCAGTTATTGAAGAACAAGCTTTGTGACGCACCGATTCTATCTCTACCCGAAGGCACGGAAGACTTCGTGGTATATTGTGACGCCTCGCGTCAAAGTTTGGGTTGCGTGTTGATGCAACGCCAGAAAGTTATAGCCTATGCCTCACGCCAACTAAAGATACACGAGAAAAATTACACTACCCATGATTTGGAACTAGGCGCGGTGGTGTTTGCATTAAATATCTGGCGACATTATTTATACGGCACACGATGTACGATCTTCACTGATCATAAGAGCCTGCAGCACATATTCAATCAAAAGGAGCTTAACATGAGGCAAAGACTCTGGGTTGAACTGTTGAACGACTACGATTGTGAGATCAAGTATCATCCAGGGAAGGCGAATGTGGTCGCCGATGCCCTAAGTCGGAAGGAAAGGATCAAGCCCATAAGGGTTAGGGCTTTGGAGATGATCGTCCAGACAGACCTCTTTTTGCGCATTCGTGCTGCTCAGAGAGAAGCTCTCAAAGAAAGGAACATCGAGGATGAATACCTCCACGGGATGGAAAAGCAGTTGATACCAAATGAGGAAGGAACCTTGTGCTTCATGAAACGAATTTGGGTTCCTCTATTTGGTGGATTGAGGAAGGTCATTTTCAACGAAGCTCACAAGTCACGATACTCGATTCATCCAGGAGCGGATAAAATGTACCAAGATCTTAAGGATTTCTATTGGTGGCCAAGGATGAAAGGCGATGTTGCGGTATATGTTAGTAAATGCTTAACATGCGCCAAGGTAAAAGCCGAATACCAAAAGCCTTCAGGTCTCCTGCAGCAACCTGAAATACCCAAATGGAAATGGGAACAAATTTCTATGGACTTCATAACGAAACTGCTGAAGACACCCAAGGGCCATGACACGATCTGGGTAATAGTAGACCGTCTAACAAAGTCTGCACACTTCTTGCCAATCAAAGAGAAAGACAACATGAGTAAACTTGCGGAGATTTACATGCGAGAGATTGTGGCACGTCATGGAGTGCCTCTCTCAATTATCTCAGATAGAGATGGGAGATTTGTATCAAGGTTTTGGCAATCTTTCCAAGAAGATTTTGGATCGCAGTTGAATCTGAGCACGACATTTCATCCGCAAACTGATGGCCAAAGTGAAAGAACTATTCAGACATTGGAGGACATGCTGAGAGCATGTGTAATGGATCTAGGTGGTAGCTGGGATAATCATTTACCATTGGTCGAATTTTCGTACAACAACAGCTACCACACAAGTATTGATGCCGCGCCATTTGAAGCTCTTTAAGGACGCAAGTGTCGATCACCACAATGCTGGGCTGATGCAGCTGATAGGCAGCTCGCTGGTCCCAAAATCGTCCAAGAGACGACAGACAAGATTGCGCAAATTCGAAAACGCATCGAGGCGGCTCGCGACAGACAGAAAGCCTACGCAAATCCAAACAGGAAGTCCGTGGAGTATCAAGTTGGGGATATGGTTTTGTTAAAGGTTTCACCCTGGAAGGGTGTGACACGCTTTGGGAAGCGGGGGAAATTGAATCCGCGTTACATTGGCCCTTTCAGAATCCTGCAAAGGATTGGGCTTGTAGCATACAAGTTGGACCTGCCTGCTGAACTCAATGGCGTTCATGATACATTCCATGTATCGAACCTGAAACGGAGTCCAACTCAGCACACCGTTGTTATTCCTGCTGACGAAGTTCACATCGACGACACACTCCACTTTGTTGAAGAACCTGTTGAGGTCACTGATTGGAAGATTAACAAGACACGCCGGAGTAGTGTCAAGCTCGTCAAAGTGCGATGGAACGCTAGACACGGTCCAGAATTCACGTGGGAACGTGAGGATCGCATGAAGGCCAAGTACCCACATTTATTTCCTAAGACCCCTGCAACTAGGCGTAGGACCTAAAATTTCGGGACGAAATTTTCTTAACGGGGGGAGAATGTGACAACCCTCAAAATTTCAGGTACTGTACAAATTAATTAATCTTAATTACGTACTTAATTACTGTGCTTAATTACAACTGATAATTTAAACTGCTCTATGATTCCATATCATATATACATGCGTCATATTTATACAGTCACTCCATTCATTACATACCTACATTAGTGACAAACTTGATGCACTCAGCACAGTTGACACACTAAACGGTTGATTCAGAAATAATGCTGACAATGCCAGCACTTAGACAGACAATATTACTATGGCCAGTATGAGCCAGGGATAGAGTACTACACTGGTTTGTAGTGTAGGGAGGTGAGGACCATAAGACTGCGTCATTAGGTGATAGATATAATACCGGGAAGTGCCTAAAACACACTTTAAATACAGAATTCAGCTTTCTTTTATTAAATTCAGCATTTTAATATACCAGTAGAGTACACAAATATAACAGAGTGGTCCTGTATACTTTCCTAAATGCCAGGAATGTTTTCGTTACAAAAAGATACACAAAAGACACTATACGGTACGATTAAACGCTTTAACGGAACGATACGTAACCGAACAACCAGACATTTTCCGGGACACTAAAATATTTTCAGAAATATTATTTTATCTTTCTTAATTATTTATGGTCACAATAAATCCCTACGCACTATAGAAACATGTCACACACCCACTATACTTGGAAATACCCTTAAACTTCTAACTTAATACCTATTAACTAACAAAATCTACACTATACCCCCCCCCCCCCAACCGATTTCCAGCCATGGGACCCACCCTAATCATATTCTTTTTGCCTCATTGCTCCATTGGTTGAAACCTTGTGCATTGCTTGTGAGACTTGCCAAAGCTTGTAAGGAATCCTACAAGTTCCTAGAAATCTCATCATTTTCTCTAACACCACACTCCACCCTTCACCTCCCCCCTCTTATTTTCAGCCCCCCCTTCCCCATAACCGAAATTCACCACCTCCATATCTCTCATCCTTCATCTTCTTCACAACAAGTTCATTCAAGCTTCAAGAGGATCCAAGGAGGTTGCAAGGTTGGAGGAACATCAAGAGAGCTTGTTCTAGTCAGTTCACCATACTTTTCTCACCATCATCCTTACACTAAGAATTCCATCCTAGCCTTGTGCTAGTGGTATGTCCCTTCACACCATTGTTCCATCTTGTTCTTGCTATGTTTTGTTTGAATGTTCTTGACACATACAAGCTAAAACACTAAATTTGTGAACTTAAAATTCTGCATAAAAACCATAGATAAAAGGGTTGTATGAAGTTGAAATCTGGATGGTTTAGGGTTGATTAAAGCATGTTTGAGGTTTGAACATTTATCCTTCGATACACCATGGTTAGAGTCTTTGTTTATGCGTTTTTAGTCACTTCTACATATAAACAGCTTGCTGATTGAAATTTCCAGCCTGCTTCAACGGGCTGTAACTGGTTCATTTTTAAGCGAAAAACTGAATTTCTGGAGTCTAAATTGTGTAATTTTGAATAACCGAACAAATGAAACTGGAATCGTAATTTTTCGAGACCGTTTACTATTTTTAAAGAATTATTTTTAGACAGCAGCTCAAGCTGAAATATTTCTGCTGAAAAAGTGTGTTGTAATCAGAGTCAAAACTTAAAACCTGAGCAGAATCAGCTCATGGAATTTTTACTGTAGATGGTCACGGTTGTTTCCGTGACCCTCCAACTGGAATTTTGACGATCCGACTTACGATTGATTTTTAGTGAAGTTTTCCGTAAAATTGCAATCAGAAAGTATCAAATCTGATTGCAGTCGAGTAAAAGAGTTTTTATATAAAATTGGTAATGAACTGATATCCAAAATTTTTACACAATAAATCGTGGATTATATATGACCTTCTGTAAAAATTTGAGAATTTTTGGAAAAGGATAACTATTTTATTTAAATACTCGAAAACAATCCTGTTTTGTGTAATAAATCTGAAAAGGCGTAGTTAGGGTATTGCATGTAGATTTGTCGGGTTGGCTATGTGGGAACACTTTATGAGATACTTGTAAAAGAAAATGATATGTTTTTATGCATGGACACCCCTATTTACAGAGGAGGCTATGGCGAAATTTTCGGAAATTATAACACTTAGTAAATATTTACTTTCTAAGACTATAATCTACTAGAACATTAAACGAACAAATATTTATCACACGAATCTCTATAAGTAACACAACTCTAAATATTAAACTCTAAGCCAAGGCACGGCCCGTTCGTCTAATAGACATTAGTACGTGTAGGTTGTCGTGTAGCAGTCAGACTTTGAGATTCGGTTCAAGACGCATTACAGTGAGTTCATGTCCCCCTTTTCTCTTAACTATTTTCAGTTTTACTTTTCGGGGGTGAAATACATGTTATAGACATTTACAGACTTTTATTATGGTATGGTTAGCTTAAGGAGGGTTTTTATTACGCGATCATGTGAGTGGTGGGCACAACACTTAAGGCCATTAATCCTCATAGAAGGACCAAGGGACATGAGTGATAGATCTATTTGGGTGTAGCGAGCCCACACCCATGAGGCCGGGGCGGCCCATAGTGGTGACTATGTCTTCATACCGGAGACAAATTTGCTAGGTTTGAGTCTTCCTACATCATTTCACTCATACTATTGGTTTTGCAACCCAATGGTGATCAGGGTTTCCTTAATTGCTACATACCAGGGATTTTAACTTTTACAGACATTTTAAAGGCATTTATATACTCACTTACACATGAACTCGCTCAACTTTTTGTTGACTTTTTAAACTACATGTATTTCAGGGAATTAGTTTGGATCTGGCAAGTGATGCGTGATTTAGCTGCGTACCAAATAAGGATGTCATCCAGAGTCGTAGGTTTGGGAAGTGTAACTCTTTCCTGGACGAGTTGCATATCTCAATCCTTGTGTCGTTGGTAGCTTATCTTCGAGTCTTATAAATTCTCTTTAAACTAGTCATGTTTTGTAACGCATATTGTGGTTGACATTTTTAGACAATATGTTATGCATTTTCAATTATTTTAATGGATGAACATCCCGTACTCTATCATATAGTATTGTCATGATTGCCGCTGTGGTATTAAGAAGTCACACCAAATAAACCCACGCTTCCGCAAAAGCCAGGGTGTGACATCAAAGTGGGTGGAAGCTCAAGCTTTGCCTACTAATGATTCCCGAGTGGTAGTGAGATTCCTCAAAAAGTTGTTCACACGTTTTGGAGTTCCTAAAGCCATAATAAGTGACCGTGGTACACACTTTTGCAATTCTGCCATGGAAAAGGAACTTGCACGATACGGTGTTACTCACCGCCTTTCGACCGCTTACCACCCTCAAACTAGTGGTCAAGTTGAGAATGCTAACCGAGGAGTGAAGAGAATCCTAGAGAAAACGGTAGGAAAAAGTAGAAAGGATTGGTCGGAAAAGCTCGACGACGCTTTGTGGGCATTCTGCACCGCCTACAAAACACCATTAGGAACAACACCCTTTATGATTGTGTATGGCAAAGCTTGCCATCTCCCGGTAGAGTTAGAACATAGAGCTTTGTGGGCCTTGAAAACTGTTAATCTTGACCTTACCGAAGCCGCAAGAGATTCTTTCAAATTCATGAGTTGGAAGCTTTGAGGGATGTCGCATATGAATGATCTTGGAGCATTAAAGAAAAAACCAAGGCATTGCATGATAGGAGGTTGCGTAGGTTGAAAGAGTTTAAGGTAGGCGATAAAGTGCTTTTGTTCAACTCGAGGTTGAAATTGATAGCAGGAAAGCTGAAGTCAAGATGGAGTGGACCGTATGTGGTAAAGGAAGTGTTTCCATACGGCACGGTTGAATTATATGATGAAGCCGACAAAGGGGTGTGGAAGGTGAACGGCCATCGCTTGAAACATTATTTGGGAGGTCCCATTGATACCACCGAAGAGGAAGAAACCCACCCACCTTTACCGAGCAGTGAGTGTGAAAAGCTTCGGTTGTAGAGTATGTACCATTTGTAAATTGTGTTATTTTTCGTAGTTTTTCATGTTTGTGTTTTGTGTTTGTGAGTGAATTTGCAGGAAACATACCTTTGAGGAGCTGAAAACGCGAAGAAAAAGTCATTCCAGGTAAGTCCCATACTTAGAAAAATTTGGGGATGGTTTGGAAAAGGTTGGGAAAAAGTTAGGAAATATTCTAAGGCAAAAAAGTTGAAAATTTTTGAAACTTTCTGTTTAAAATTGCCACTCGCGTAGCAATACCAACATGTACATTACATGCTAGCGCTACATCACCATACAGTTCATCTAAAAACACTTTCTGAACCTTTTGAACCCTCTCAAATGCTTATGAACCATCTCAAATGTTTTTTTGAACCCTCATACAACTTACCAGTTACCTAAACAAAAAGCCAAACCCTTAACCTTTCACCCCCACCACCGAAACCTACACCACCGCCTCCACCATCCGACTTCCATAGCCACCTACACCACCGCCTCCAACCGTCCAACCTCCACCTCGAAAACCCATCCACCATACCCACCAACAAAACCCCCATACACAAATCACCATCCGGCTTCAACATCACGTCGATTCGGGACTTTCTCATCTCGAAAACTTCAATTTTTCTTGCGAAAAATCGACGACTCGGGTATGCTTTCCGTTGTTTCTCAATTGTATTTATTGTTCGAATAAGTCTTGAGAGTATTAGAGTCGTAGTAGCGAAGTGTGTCAGTCTTTGGTGTCGAGTCTCTGTTGGGTTGGGTCTGTCGAGTTAGTGTTCGGTGTGTAGGTTGTTTCGAGTCCGTTTCTAGTTGTTTGAGTCATGTTCATCAGTTGTCGAGTGTCTTATGCAGTCAGTTGCGTATTAATTTGAGTCACTTTGTGCGTGCAGGTCGATAGGTGTCACTTGTTGAGTTCGTTTAGCTCGAGTTTGTTGAGTTGCTATGTTCATATTGTCCACTCAGTTAGTTGTTGAGTTAGTCGTCATTGAGTTAAATGTTTGAGAGTCGGATGTTGAGTCCTTTTGTTGAGTCCTGT
The DNA here is from genome assembly GCA_030545235.1 of Helianthus tuberosus. NCBI lineage: Eukaryota > Viridiplantae > Streptophyta > Magnoliopsida > Asterales > Asteraceae > Helianthus > Helianthus tuberosus. The sequence goes on along the minus strand of CM060451.1, from coordinate 63,270,318 downwards.
TTTGTTGGTTGCATTCGAGTTTGAGTTTATTTGTGTAATCGAGTCAAGTGTGGTTTTGTCTGTTGTGTTTGTGTCTGCTATATGGTGAGTCATTTGTGGGTCAGTGATAATTGTGGTTTATTTGTGTGTCGAGTCACAAGACAGCAATTGTTCTGTTTTGAGTTCATTCTTAGTTGAGTCAAGCTTGTTTAGTGTCGAGTCTGTTTTGAGTTAAGTTAATACATATCATCTGCAGTGAAATCTTTGGTTCGAGTCCTTAAGCGTGTTAACAAGTCTGTTTGGGGTCTGTTTGTTTGCAGAGCTATGCGTGTTGGTTTGATGCAGGGCTGTTTTTAGGTTATTGCGAGCGGGTCAGGTTTAATGGGCTTGTCGGGTTGGTTTGCTTGACTGAATTTTGCGGATTGATTGTTTTGGGATAGGTAAAACAGCAAGTGTGGGGATACGAGTCACACTTTTTCATTCAAAAATGTGATTTTTACTAACTTTGCGGCTCGTATCCGTTGCTTCCACATTTAGCTTTGTTTGATAAAGTTTCGGCACTTGGGATTGCTCGAGAGCGAGCAAGGTGCCGGGAGGGGGTAAAAGTGTAAACTTTAGGTGTATTTTGCGTCTTTGGTGTCATTAAGTGTCGTTTAGTGTCTTTCGAGTCGTAGTAGAGTCTTGTGAGTGTCGTTTTACGTGTCGATTGCATCGCTTGATTCCTAAACAGCTTCGCTCGTACTCAATCTCCATTCGGGCGAGGTTTGTTTGGTAATTCGAGTCGATGTGCGATATTTCACTTGTATCGAACAACGGCCGCGAATGAAATGCTATACGGCCGTCGTTCGACTGTACAGTATACTATTATTATTATATTATTGTTTTTCTGATTAAAAAAAATTATAAAATTTAAAAACACCAAAAATAGTTTGTTATTACTGATGGTTTGCCTGTTTTGTCTTGAATATTATGTGTTTTGCAGGCATGGCTAGTAGTTCGAGGCGTGGGAAAGGTAGGAAAACCGAAAAGGGTCAGTCAGCACCGCAGCAGGATCCGGTTCCTCAAGAAACTCCAATTATTCAAATCGCGGCTGATGATCCGAAATTAAGAAAAAATAAATATGAATCGACGTTTAACTTTATTCCGGATCAGAAAATGCACAGAGATGATCACCCGATTCTGAAGTTTGAAGAAGATTCACCCGAATGGGATAAGTTTAAAAAGCTGAAAGATACTGAGCTCCTTCAACACCGGGTTATCGATTGGAAGTGGTTGGAGAAGATAGGTTCATAGCAGGAAGTGAGGGACCTTTTGGGTGAGAGATTGGTTGCGACGTTAGACTGTATAGAGCCTCAGTATGAGGAGCTAGTGCTAGAATTCCATAGCACTTGGGTGCATAAAGAGGGTAAGTTCGAGCAGGGCACAGCGGTGTCATTTAGTTTTGGAAGGCAAGTGTATGAGATGAATGTGCCAAGGTTTGCTGTCGTTTCGGGTTTGTATTCAGAAGAGGAGGTGAGGAGATCGGAGTTTGCTACTTACTTACGGGGTGCGTATAGTGAGCGTAGGGACTGTAGTGTTGGTAGGGCTGAGCTGAAAAAATTTTGGAGTACGATTTCTGATCGTCAGTTAGGGGGAACGAATTTGATCACATCGGTTCGTAATCCGGTGTATAGATATGTGCTGAAGATCTTATCGACTACATTGACGGGTAGGAAGTCAGGAGAAAACAAGGCAAATTGGATCGAGCTTTTTATCTTGATGTGTAGAGTGCAGGGAAAGGAATTTAATCTGGCTACGGATTTAGCAGATTCATTCAGTAGAGGTCGGCGATGAGGTATTAGAGCTGGGGAAGATATGTGTCAAACACTCCCAAATTTGTTGCAATCCCCAGCTCTAATACCTCCTCGCCGACCTCTACTGAATGAATCTGCTAAAACCGTAGCCAGATTAAATTCCTTTCCCTGCACTCTACACATCAAGATAAAAAGCTCGATCCAATTTGCCTTGTTTTCTCCTGACTTCCTACCCGTCAATGTAGTCGATAAGATCTTCAGCACATATCTATACACCGGATTACGAACCGATGTGATCAAATTCGTTCCCCCAAACTGACGATCAGAAATCGTACTCCAAAATTTTTTTCAGCTCAGCCCTACCAACACTACAGTCCCTACGCTCACTATACGCACCCCGTAAGTAAGTAGCAAACTCCGGTCTCCTCACCTCCTCTTCTGAATACAAACCCGAAACGACAGCAAACCTTGGCACATTCATCTCATACACTTGCCTTCCAAAACCAAATGACACCGCCGTGCCCTGCTCGAACTTACCCTCTTTATGCACCCAAGTGCTATGGAATTCTAGCACTAGCTCCTCATACTGAGGCTCTATACAGTCTAACGCCGCAACCAATCTCTCACCCAAAAGGTCCCTCACTTCCTGCTCTGAACCTATCTTCTCCAACCACTTCCAATCGATAACCCGGTGTTGAAGGAGCTCAGTATCTTTCAGCTTTTCAAACTTATCCCATTCGGGTGAATCTTCTTCAAACTTCAGAATCGGGTGATCATCTCTGTGCATTTTCTGATCCGGAATAAAGTTAAACGTCGATTCATATTTAATTTTTCATAATTTCGGATCATCAGCCGCGATTTGAATAATTGGAGTTTCTTGAGGAACCGGATCCTGCTGCGGTGCTGACTGACCCTTTCCGGTTTTCCTACCTTTCCCACGCCTCGAACTACTAGCCATGCCTGCAAAACACATAATATTCAAGACAGTGATAAGGTCATGCCGCATAATATTCTATAGCGTCTTTCGGATATCAAAGGCATAAGCCCCGCCTATTGTACCCACCGGATACTCATGGAAGATGACTATAAGCCGGTGGTGCAACCTCAACGGCGCCTAAATCCGAACATGCAAGAGGTCGTCAAGAAGGAAGTGCTTAAGTTGTTAGATGCCGGGGTGATATACCCTATTTCCGATTCACCATGGGTTAGCCCGACACAAGTCGTCCCAAAGAAGGGTGGGATGACGGTGATCATGAATGAAAAGAACGAATTAATCCCTTCCCGTACCGTTACCGGTTGGTGTCTATGCATAGACTACCGAAAGTTAAACGACGCCACCCGGAAAGACCATTTTCCCTTGCTATTTATTGACCAAATGTTGGAGCGTCTAGCGGGTCAACAATTCTATTGTTTTCTCGATGGATTTTCGGGTTATTTTCAGATCCCCATCGCCCCGGAGGATCAAGATAAAACGACATTCACATGCCCTTACGGCACTTATGCGTATCGCCGCATGCCTTTCGGGTTATGCAACGCTCCGGCTACATTCCAAAGGTGCATGGTTGCTATATTCCAAGACATGCTTGAGACTTCCATGGAGGTTTTCATGGATGACTTTTCGGTTTATGGCACCACTTTCGAACAATGTCTTCTAAATCTTGATAGAATGCTTAAGAGGTGCATAGAGACAAATCTTATGTTGAATTGGGAGAAGTGTCACTTTATGGTGACGGAGGGGATAGTGTTAGGACACAAGGTGTCGAGAGAGGGTATAGAGGTGGATAGGGCCAAGATAGATACCATAAGTAGATTGCCTCCACCTACTAGTGTCAAGTCCGTTAGGAGCTTCCACAGTCATGCGGGCTTTTATAGGCGTTTCATAAAGGATTTTTCCAAAATTAAATATTCTGCTTAACTTGTCGCTGAGAGGCTCGAGTTAATTAAAATACAATTAGAATTAAAAATTCTGCTTAACTTGTCGCTGAGAGGCTCGAGTTAGTTATAAGGTCGCGGTGCAGTATATATCTAAGATAGGTTTTGAGAGAAGTCAGTCTTAGTTCCCTAATTGCATTTGTGTCTAGTAAACCAAGTCAGAACCTAGAATTGTCTTAGATTGGCTCGAGTTAATTAAAATACAATTAGAATTAAATATTCTGCTTATAGGCGTTTCATAAAGGATTTTTCCAAAATTAAATATTCTGCTTAACTTGTCGCTGAGAGGCTCGAGTTAGTTATAAGGTCGCGGTGCAGTATATATCTAAGATAGGTTTTGAGAGAAGTTAGTCTTAGTTCCCTAATTGCATTTGTGTCTAGTAAACCAAGTCAGAACCTAGAATTGTCTTATATTGGCTCGAGTTCCCTAATTGCATTTGTGTCTAGGAGCTTCTTAGGTCATGCGTGCTTTTATAGGCGTTTCATAAAGGATTTTTCCAAAATTAAATATTCTGCTTAACTTGTCGCTGAGAGGCTCGAGTTAATTAAAATACAATTAGAATTAAATATTCTGCTTAACTTGTCGCTGAGAGGCTCGAGTTAGTTATAAGGTCACGGTGCAGTATATATCTAAGATAGGTTTTGAGAGAAGTCAGTCTTAGTTCCCTAATTGCATTTGTGTCTAGTAAACCAAGTCAGTGATATATAAGGTCGAGTTAGTTATAAGGCTCGAATTTCTACGTAAGGGGCCCAAGACAGTGATATTTGGATTGGAAGAACTTCAGAAGGCAGGTATAGTGTCGTGGCGGGAACCCTACGGCTGGGAGCCGATCAAGGAGGGTCCACATGTTCAGACACCACAGGTACGACCAACTGGGGGTGTCAGTACTCAGACTGAGCCTACACATACGCAGCAGGCAGCACAGGTACCTGAGCAGCCAATACATCAGGTTCACAGGAGACATCCTCTACCTGAGCCTCTTACGTTGGAGTCATTCTCTGGCTATGTGGAGCAGAGATTTGACAGACTGGAGCAGATGATTGAGGCACTTCAGAGGGGTCAGTCGAGGCAGGATGATGTTCTTCGTTATATGATGACCGTTCAGAGCATGAGGATTCCGGATTATTTCAGGCCAGGGCAGGAGGGCCAGGCTGGTGTTGGTGCACAGGCTGATCCGGAGCCTCCATTTCAGGTATTTGAGGAGAGTAGTCATGATTCCGATAGTGGTGCAGCTGGACAGCAGTGAGGAGTAGGGTGGGATTACACGAGGATGCAGGAGCAGCAGCTGACTATTATATGTTTTGCTGATTATTTTTCTTTTATGCTGTTTTGATCCTCACTTTTGGTCTGTATTGATATTCGTATATGTTAAATAGGTTGGTTAGGGATGGTTGGGTTGGATGATGTGATGAACTGATAAACTACTGATACTTTTGATAGATATATGTGATCGTATGTTTTGGTAGTTTGCTTGATTCAGATAGGTTGATTGTGTTAGCCGCTTTCGTTCGCGTGTCCGAGGTTAGAGTTGTTTGCTGAGCGCGTTTCGAATTGGAGGGCTTATGTGGAAATGACTGGCACTTTGACAGTCTCACATATCAGCTAAGTCGTTTCCCTTTTTGTTGTTGTATTTATTTATTTATTTATTTCGTCGTTAGTTCGTTATTTAGTTAGTAGTTAGTTAGTAGTTTAGTAGTTGTTAGGTAGTTGAGTCGTATTTCCATTCTTGCATTAGGGACAATGCAATCTTCAAGTGTGGGGATGGGATACATGTAAATATTCGAGTCTTATTAAAAAAATTATAAATTTGAAGATCCAAAAAAAAAATGAAAAAGCAGAAAAATGTCTTTCGCTAAGAGAAGTTTGCAAAATAAAACGGAAAATGATAGAAAAGGTGAATTTTTGCTTGGGTTAAATAATAATAATAATATGAGATTATAATAAATCGAGCTTGCGTCTAGTTAGGGATATGTGGATAGGCCCGGGTTTGGTTTTAAGTCCCTTTGAGCTAATATATCTTAATTGTCGGTCTGCTAGTGGGTTTTCGCCTGGGAAATATGGGAAATTAAAACTGCCGATAATAGTATAAGGGGCACCGTTATAAGTTAGAACCGTTAGAGTTTGTGATCTTGCGAAAAAAAATAGAATAAAAAGTGAGCTAGAAACTAAATGAAAGTAACACAGGTCTATGTAATCCGAGTTGGGGATAGCGACTCTACAGCCGGAATGCCTCTGGGATGTGTGAAATCGAATTGCCGATTAAAAGTACCGAAACCTAAGTAATCTGTGGTTGGGGATAGCGACTCTACAGCCGGAATACCTTTTGGTTAGGGAAAGCATCGTCTAGACTCACGAAAGAAAGAAAAGAAAAAAAAGCAAAGAAAAAAAATAGAAAAAAAATGGAAAAAGGAAAAAGTTTGATTGTTTACTCTCTTGGTTTTGATATAAAACGGTTAGGAATTGGTCCAGTGATCGTTATTTTAGTCCTATAAGCTTGAGGTGGGAGTAGATGGACCGTAAATTCTAGTGTGAGACCCTAGGTGGATTGACCGCACTTAAATTAAATTCACATGATAAGGGCTTAGGATTAGATTCGGGTTTAAGAGGACTAGTATATTCGCAATCGCAGCTAACGCAAGCATTGGTTTTAACAAGATAAAAATAATTTTCGATCCAAGTGATGATTCGTCTCTGATTCCGTTGCACAATTCTTTTTCGGGGATGAAAAAAGTGTAAGTGTGGGGATGTTTGATGTATTGCAAAATACATACTTATATCGTGTATAGTTTGTACATTTTATCGTTATTTTTAGTTTAGTTTTGTTTAGAATTGTGTGCTATTGATAAAAGTTCGGTTTTCTAGGTCTTGATATATGAAGATGCTGAAAAAGGAGCAAAATTGAGTTATATGGCTGAAGCATCAAGTCCCGGAACCATTTGAAACAAGTGTTAGAATTATTTTAGAGAATTTGGAAGTTGGAGCTGGAATTTTGAAGCAACATTCTGTTAAAAAACGTCAGTCGCGTAGCGCTACAGATATGAGGCTATTCACTCGCGCTACGCCAACAAGTTACAAACAAAAAGCTGGAATTTACATCACTCGCGTAGCGCGAGCATGGAGGGCAGACCCGTCGCGCTACGCGACGGGTAGGTGCATCGTGAATTTTTGGTTTGATTGCTAGGGTTCACTATTTAATCAAGATAATCATCATCATTAAAGAACTTATGAATTAACAAACCCTAGGCGATTTTTGAAGCAGATTTTGAGCTTTTCGGAGAGTTTTAGCTTGCGGGAATCATAAGGTTGAAGCTTGGAAGCGTGGAAGTGAAGATTGTTCGGGTTTTATCTCTCGGTTTTCTTTAATTTCGTGTTTTCGATCTTTTCCAATGAATTCTTGTTTTGAACTTGATTTGCTTAGTATAAACAACATGTTTCTTGGCTAAACCCTAGATACTACCTAGACAAGATGATAGTTTGATTAAAGTTTGGATCTTTTAACGGTTTTTATTGTTTGATTATGGATTGATTTCTGAAAGTAAAGTGTTCTAGAATTTCTGATTTGGTGCGTGTGCGTATTTACTTTTGGTTGTTGATTGTTTACTGTTTCACATAGATTTTGGTGAATGTCTTTCACATAATAAATTTGTGTTGATTATTTGCATCCTTGCGGGTTCGGGTAATCGTTGGGTAAATTGGCCAATAGCCCTAGAAACAGTAATTAAAATACAATTAGAATTAAATATTCTGCTTAACTTGTCGCTGAGAGGCTCGAGTTAGTTATAAGGTCGCGGTACAGTATATATCTAAGATAGGTTTTGAGAGAAGTCAGTCTTAGTTCCCTAATTGCATTTGTGTCTAGTAAACCAAGTCAGAACCTAGAATTGTCTTAGATTGTCGCGCTGAGAGGTAGATAGTCATATTAGGGCACTTTTAGAATCGTTAGAGGACTGAGAGGAAGTCTAACAGTCGGTAATCACAACAGCCTTGTAGGGTTTCCTAGGTTTCTTCCTGAGAAGGGTCGGGAAGTCTTAGCATTGAAATACCTTAAGGTTTAGTATTTTACGATCCCGGCTCCATACAACAATAATATCGTTAGAAGTCCATTCCTTTTCAAACTGGATTCAAGTCTAGGTAGTCGTTAATCTCATCTGAATCGAACCCTAGTCTTTGTTCGTGTCATAGCTTAATTTCATTTTAATTGCAATTTTAGGATTTTAGTAAAACCCCCCTTAAAACACATCAATTGTTAAGTCGTGTCAGTGTCTAGTCTAAATAGAGTCGTTAACGTAATTCATTAGAGTCCTTGTGGGTTCGACATCCGGACTTACTTTTCTGTGCTAGAGTCGACCGGTTCACTTGCCGGTGAGTAGTTTAGTCAGGTTAGAGAGTCTATATTTTTATTACTTGAGTCTTAATTTAGGGTAATTTTAGTTTATTTAGTTGAACTACTTATTGCACATCAGGGAACCAAAGGACAACCCTTTTTTCGTAAATCAGGTGGTGTCCATGCCAAATTCACCAATCAAACTTGTTTGTTTTTGTAAATTTTAGTGAATCGACCCGCAACGTGATTGCTAAAATCCATTGTATAAGTAACTAGGGCTGGCAATAGATATCTGTATAAGACACGATTAAAACTGTTTACTGAAAAAGTACACTACTTGGTTTTTTACTTTTTTTTTAAAATAAATAGAATTAGGAGGCTACGATCAATCATTTATTCTTCTTGGTACATAAAATATACAACTGTGTGATAGACATGAGATATAAAGTAGTTAAACAAGTTATATTCATGTTTAATACTTATGTTATTCGTGTCGTAAGAGACCTGTTAAACCCGATAAGACACGATTTGTCAGCCCTATACGTAACACTGACATGGCAGGGCGTTATGTTAAACCACAACGCATAACCTAACATGCTTTTTGTTTCAAATCGTACTTTTGTCAGGCTTTAAGTTGATAACGAGATTGCAAGGCTCCTAAAAGACAAAAGAATGCATGTCGACCTTCAAAGAAACAAGTAGATTATAACTTCATTTTTTCACGTGGATGACAATATTTTTCAACCTTATTTTCACATCAAAATTCAAGATTGACTATCATATTGATCATGGATTTGAAAGCATTTATGAATAAGAAGGTAAAAAGAATTGCATTACTTTGATCATGTTTTGGTTTCGTGTTCCCTCATGTACGTTGCAACAAGGACATATCCTTATCGGATATATTTGGATATAATCTAAAGATAGGTTAGGTAAATTTGGGAAATAATTGCTATTAATAGAAATAGTTAATTGTTCAATCAGTTGATATGGTTTCTTAGTTTAGGTTATTCGTAATAGGCATTATAGGGCGTGAAAGAGTTTGATAATGCCTCCAACACCATTCCTCTGGGGCGTTATAGGACAATGAAAAGGGATGAACATTTCTAAAATAATGCCCAGTTAGGAGAAAAAAATGGAAAGTAATGAATGAAAGGGCATTAACCGTTACACATTTTTTGAAGAAACGTTATGATACTAATGTGACGAAAAATGTTCATTATGGGGCATTAACCATTATGCACGGTCTTATACTGTTGGTTTTCCTACTGCATGTGTTTTTGGCCTTCCATTTAATCAACGTTTTAACATTGTATAGCATCTGATAGTTTAAACGTTTTAACATTGTATAGCATCTCAATTTAGACCTTTGTGTACCATGGTGTCTTTTAATACACGCGGAACCATATCCAAAGGACTATTAACTTTCTTTTTGGTTTAATTTTCTATTAGTTTTCTTCTTACTTAAATGAATGTAAAAAACAATTTGTAATGTGAGGTTTTGTTGCTAGAGTTGTTTCTTTATAGTGTAAAATACATTTCTATAAAACTCTCATAATATACCAACTATTATACATTACAAAATAATTATAAAACAAGCAACTTTCTCTTATATCTCTGTAAGGGGGTCGGGGCGCCCCGACGTGACCCTTTGGTCACGCGTTGATGAACTTGGAACACCGTCGCCGGTGTATAATATCACACGCGGAGAACTTGATTTTTTGAACGTTGTTTGAATATGAACGTTGGGTTTTGACCGTGCCGTTTGGATTTTTTTTTTTTAAATTTAAACACACTATATATATCACACATTCTACATAAATTTATAACATTTCACCCACGCAAAAAACATAACTATTATCACACATTCTACATATTTCACAAATGAGATTTCCTACGAATACATTTATAACATTTCACTCACACAAAAACATAAATAAATATTGTTTTCTATTTAAAGGAAATTTATAATTTATAATTTTATTTTTTTATTGTTAATTTATAATTTAAAAAAAATGTTGTGAGTGATGGAATTTCATCACTGCTGGAGCGCCCTTGTAACCTTAATAGATTGAAAAACTCTCATATAGGCTTTTCTTTTCCTCTCACTTTTTTCTTTCATTTTTTTTTGAACGTTACTTTCTTTCTTTCATTTAATAAGGTTACCCCTAATTAAATGTGATTAACTAGGTTTAAAAAAACTATTAACTTCCTCACTATCCATCACCGACCATAGATAATATTTAAAGATGTAGATATTTGGACAAGGTTGGTAGAAAATGTAATACACGAAAGTAATAAATTTAGTTTGCTTGGTTGAAATACCTTTAATTTTTATTTTTTTATACAAACACTTTAAGTATTGTTGAGTATATAGGTTTTAAAAACCACAATGTTGAAAAGAAAAAAATTAAGTGATTGGATAGTCAGTGGAATGGAATCACCAATTAAACAAGTAATCTCATTCTCTCTAACGTCTCAAGTTAATTCCACCCCTTCACTCCTTCTTTCACCGTTCATCATCAGTGCTATCACCCAATACAGCCACCACCCTCCACCACCACCACCACCCACCACCACATGCTCTAATTTTTCAATAAATACACATTTTTTTTCTCAAAAAGATTAAATTTATTCATTTGTTTGCTATAAAGTAATACAAAGCATCGATAAGAAAGGCAGATTGTTAGGGAAAAAAAACATTTAATACGTTATAGTTGAAAATGCTTGTACGGAATATCACCCATTTTAGTCCTTACATTTTGTGTCTTTCTTTTGTTCAATACAACTTCTTTGTGTGATCTTTATATTACAAGTAATTAACGGAAGAAATGTAATAATATCATATCATTTAAATTACAATATTTATCTTATTTTGTTATTTGCATAGGAATAGTTCTTCATTCCTTTAAAAGTCTATATATAAAATGTTAAAACGGATTAACTATTTATTTAACAGAGGGTTATTACTCTTATTTTGTATTATGTTCGGTTTTATGGGTTCTTAAACGATTACACTATTGTATCGACCAAGCAAATTCTGATTTGGACACGTTTATTAAATAGATTGGTTGCGCCAGCGCGTATGTTAAGTACGTCATTGATATTCATCGTACAAAAAGATCACGAAAAATAATATAAAATCGATATTCAGTTTAAACTAGACAAATGAAACGTATATAAAATCAAGTGAAAGCAGCAAAAATGAGGTAATAAACTTTAGGAGAATTAATAATAGCTAGAGTTAATTACACAGATAGATCATGTGGTTTACACCCAGTTTCATCTTTAGGTTTTTTTTTTTTTACTAACTTTTTTTTAACTGGTTTAGCTTTTATGGTTTCAATTTTGTAACACCTTTTAGTACTAACACCAAAATTATCAATATAATGACTAAAATACCCTTCCATTTTTTTTATTTTATCAATGTAACATCTTTGGGTACTAACGCTTGATTTTATTTAACTTTAAATCAATTTTACAAAATCTTTTTTTTATTTTCAACTTTTTATTATATCTCTTAATTAACATAAATCTATTTATTTTTTATTTTTTATAAGTAAATATTTATATATAAATTTTTAAGAAATGATAAGTAATTTAGCAGGATAGAAGTTGTTCAAAATCTTAAATAATTAAAAATTCAATAGGTATAATAATAGTTGGTAATGTGTAAATAAATTATTATTAAGATATTAGGTTAAAACTCTGTGTATTACACGTGTTTAATGTATAAAACTTTGTTTTAATTTTTGTAATTTAAATATATGGGATTAAATAATATAAAACCAATAACAATAATAATAAAAGATTGTATCTCTTTGGAACTAAAGTGTTTCCTATGCACATAGATACACAAATAAAAAAGAGACGTCATAGTTTAATCACACCGTCTCAAAATGTGCCAAGTAATTGATCGTAACAAACAAATCATATTAGATTATACATTTTTACGATTTTCCAACAAAATATATTAAAATAGTTGTAGTTATTTTTAAACAGTTTTTTCTCGATTATGCTACATATCCGGATATATTAATTTAACTAATTTTCAGATATTATATTCGTGTGTTTTCAAGATTGCTATGGATTTTACTATATACTTATTATATCATTTGTTTCATTATTTAATTTATATTTTAAAGAGTTTTTATATATTCATAATATTAGTCGGATACTTATTTAGTATTATTTGGTAATATTATTAATAAATAAAAAATTGAGCAGACCTTTTCTGACTTTTTTTAATTTATATTTATAAATAAAAAATAAATAGATTTAGGTTAATTAAGAGATATAATAAAAAGATGAAAATTAAAAAAAAATAGATTTTGTAGAATTGATTTAAACTTAAATAAAAGGGTAAATTACTTTTTGAGTCCTTGTGTTTTAGGGGTTTTAACTAGTTGAGTCCAAAAGCAAAAAGTTTAACGATCTAAATCCCTATAGCCACTTTTCTTTACCATTTGAGTCCAAATTTCTAACTTTGTTTGAATTTTCTGTTACTTTTTCATTAAAAGACTAAAATATCACTACATATTATTATTAATTGTTAATAGAGTAAACTGCCATTTTGGTCCATGTGGTTTGGCCAGTTTTGCCACTTTAGTCCAAATCTCAAACTTATTACATCCAGGGCCCTGTGGTTTGCATTTTGTTGCCACTTTAGTCCAAAACTCAAAATATCTCATTTTTTACTATTTTAAGGTCCTTTTTTTGTCCTTTAGTGCAGGGGTAGTTTGGTCATTTTAATTTATTCTTTTAATAAATTAAAACAAAATTAATTATATATTATATATATATACATATACAGACATTCACAACCACTCATCTCCTCCCTCATCTACAAAACCGACACCCACAACCACTCATCTCCTCCCTCATCTACACCCCCACCCCCACCCCCACCACCGGATCTGCAGCCTGCCGCCACCACCACCACTCTGCCGCCACATGCACCACCACCACCGCCACCTCCTCCCCCTTCTCACCACCGCCACCATCACCAACCGGCTGCTAAATCGCAAAACGAAACCTGAAACGAAATCAGAACAAGATTTTGTACAAATCCCATTTTCAAAACATTGCATTGCAAGATAACTACACAACACAATCATCAAATCCCAACACATAAAAAGTTAAAAAACACCATAAACAAAAAAAAATCCCTTTCTTGATAATCCAAAATGAGCAAACACAGCAAGCAAAGTGGGTTAGGGCTAGACAAATACCCTTCTTCACTGATTCCCTTACGAGAAGGATCGCCGGAGCTTCCTCACCAGAATCTTCGACTGGGTTCTCTTCCTTCTTCAATCGCTGGTCACCTTTTTCAATCAAACCCAGACAAAATATTGTCCAGCCGCTAAAATCATCTTCCAAACTTTCTCTACTGGATTGCAGCCTCTGTATTGATACACCCACCATCTCATCTCATCTAACCTTGCCTGTTCAATCCCTATTCAGGTGAAAAAGAATCACCGGGGCACCTGAATCTTCGGTTCCAGATGAGCTGGTGTCTGATTTTGGGATAAAGAGTATCACCGGCAAACAATCCATAGCCGAAGGATGTTTTTCGCACCTGAATCTTCGTACCCACCACCACCGTCTCCCTTCCACCACCGTACACCCACACCACCTCCTTTCCACCTCTACCTACCTCCGCCACCGTCAAACCACCTGCAAACACCTCAAAACCCCCAATCTAGAGAGAGAAACCTCTCAAAAATGTCAAAACCTAGAGAGAAACACTGCGTTCTTCGTCGATGTTTTGTTGTTGTTGTTGTTGTTCATCGACTGAATCAAAACCAAAAGTTGTGGTGGTGGAGTTCCTGGATGGATCTGGTGGTGTTAGAGAGAGAGAGAGAGAGAGAGAAGAGAGAGAGTCAGATGTTTGTTTATAGAGAGAGAGAGAGCAGAGACTTTATAAGAGAGAGATCTGTTTTGACTTTATAAGAGTCAGATGACCAAAATGCCCCTGCACTACAGGACAAAATAGGAGGTTGCAACAGTAAAAAAAATAGAGTTTTTGGATTTTGGACTAAAATGGCAACAAAATGCAAACCACAGGGCCCTGGATGTAATAAGTTTGAGATTTGGACTAAAGTGGCAAAACTGGCCAAACCACAGGGACCAAAATGGCAGTTTACTCTTGTTAATAATACATAAATCCATTGCACAACCCAAAAAGAAAAGAAGAAGAAACAGTCGTTCATCAATTTGGGCACAATCACCCTAATTCAACTCCATCTCTGTTGTTATGTCTGATCTCTCACTCTTCTTCTTCTTCAATTCACTTCCATTTCCACCATTTTCCTCTGTTTTTCACCGATTAAAACTTCATGCGAACGAATCAGCCATCGATTTGTTCATTCCTTTGTTCAATTTCATCACTGAAGCAAAGGTTTCAGCTGTAGTTCATCACCGTCACCTTTTTCAACATCCCAATCTCCACCGGCAAACACCAGATGAGATTATCATTCATCAATATTATCTCATTCAAACACCCGGTTATCGTTTAAAAAAACCGCATCAAGATCTTTATCAAACAACTTACTCGGAACCGACCCTTCAAACTCATTAAACTGGAGAGGGTGTTGTGGAGGTGCAGCGGTGGTGGGCTTGCCGGAGTCTTGGGTTTTCGAAAACTAAGTGTGGTTATACTTATACAACAGTTGATTCAATTTGACTGGTTTCTAAATTGTAGTCATACCAAACTAACATCCAGTTATGGAGTTGATTCTTTTTTCTTCTTTCTTGTGAGTTGTGACCATTCTTTTACTTTTCAGTACACAGTGAAGAATTTGCAGTTTGCTCAAACAGTTGAATCGGAGAATGCCAAGATAGCACAAAAGTTATCATGGGCTCAACAGCAGAGGCAATCAGGCCTTCCAACCATTACGTCCACCGTTGGATAAGAATTAGAATTTAACCCGTTCATGCGAGCTGATCTACCTGAAGTTCAGGTCTTACTGTTTTTCCGAAACGATTTTCTACTTCCACATTTCCACTCAAGGTTATGAAAACAAAATAAAAATGTTGACGGGTTGGGTCGGGTCAGGTCTAAAGACAAACTGAACCAACTGTTGTATGCGCGGCGGTGGTGGGTGTTGTGGAGGTGCAGCGGTGGTGGGTGTTGTGGTGGTGGTGACGGTGGAGGTGCGGTGGCGAGGGTGGTGTTAATGGTGGAGGTATGGTGGTGGGATGGAGATGGTTTAGGTAGAGAGAGAAAGTTCTGGAGAAATTTGGTCATAACTTATGATCTGAATATGATCCAGAGAATATATATATGGTTTTTTTAATTAAAGGGTAATTTGGCCATTTAATAAAAGTTAACAGAATAATTTTAACAATGTTAGAAATTTGGACTCAAATGGTTAAAGAAAATGCTTATGGGGACTCAGGTCGTTAAACTTTTTTGCTTTTGGACTCAACTAGTTAAAACACAGGGGCTCAAAAAGTAATTTACCCTAAATAAAATTAGGTTTTAGTACCCAAAGGTGTTACATTGATAAAATTAAAAAGAATGGAAGGGTATTTTAGTCATTATATTGATAATTTTGGTGTTAGTACCTAAAGATGTTACAAAATTGAAACCATAAAACCTAAACATGTTAAAAAAAGTTAGTACCCAAAGGTGAAACTAATAGCTATAACTCACAGGGTCCATCTGTGTAATTAACTCTAATAGCTACGAGTTATGACACAAACAAAACCCTCACGCTAGCCCGTTATTTGTACTTCCCTCTCTTGCTAGACCACAACCTGCACTATCGTATTGTTAATTTCACAGTGCCTTAGTTTGATAGTTGATTGCAAAGAAAGTCACGCGTTGAAAATTTTGCGACCGAACTTCTGGTACCTTAATTCAATCACTAACTTGCAACGGGCGGTTGGAAATTGTTGATCAAATGAGCATACACTCTATTCATTAAAGGATGTAGTCGTGTTTGATAAAAAATAGAGATGCTTAGTTATGGGGAAGGATCCACTAAAAAGTGGATTTTGCCTAAGTAGCCTAAGAAGGAATCTTAACCATTCATTTTTCAAATCAATGGTTAAGATGAAAGGGTAGCAAAAAGGAGGAGTGCAAGGGTATATTGGGAAAATCCTATTTATGGACTTTCTCTCTCCACATGCAAGGCACATGCATATTTCACCCTCATTTTTTAAACGTTCATAACTTTTTTATACGACATTATTTTTTCATAAAAATTTCACCATAAAATCGAGCGTCTTTTTATCTTTAATTTGAGTACCATATTGCTATATAAAATATGAAGACTAAAAAAACCCACTAAAATGTGTTGTATTTCTATGTTGTATAACATTTTTTTGTGCTGGATTTTTGTACTATATTTTTGTACTATATTTTTGTACTAAAATTTTTGTGTTGATTTTTTTTGTTTTAAATTTTTTTTTCTCAATTTTTTGTGCTGGATTTTTTTGTACTACATTTTTTTGCTAAATTTTTTTGTGCTATATTTTTTGTACTAGATTTTTTTGTGCTATATTTTTTTGTACTACATTTTTTGTGCTATATTTTTTGTACTAGATTTTTTGTGCTATATTTTTTTGTACTGGATTTTTTGTGCTAGATTTTTTTGTACTAGATTTTTTTTTGTATTTTTAAAAAACAAAAGGGGTGCCACATGTCATTTTCACTCCTATTTATAAGGACCAAAATGCCCTTGATTCCTAATTATTAGGAGTGCTACATGTCATCATCACAATCCTTCTTAGGCTACTTAGGCAAAATCCACTTTTTAGTGGATCCTTCCCCCTTAGTTATATCCTTACTTGTTTGTTTCTTGAAAGATTTATATTATATATTCTTGTCACGTACAGAACCGTTACATCTTATGTAAACACTTTGACATTTTCGCTAGGGATGTAAATGAATCGAATGAACACGAACAACGACTTGTTCGTGTTCATTCGTTAAGAAATAAGTGTGTTCACCAACGATTCATGAACATTTACTGAATGAAATGAACGTGTTCACGAACACAAATGAATAAAATAGAATCGACGAAAGGGACGGAGGCTAGGTGAATGGCGAAGGGATCCGCGTTGGAACTTGAAGCCATAATCATGGAATGATGGTCGATATTGTTCTTCCATGTGAATATTGAGAAAGGAAAGGGAAACGGTGCCTAAACACGGTAAGAATAGGGTTTCCTATTTTAATTCTTATAGTAATAAAATAAATAAAATTAAAGAATATAAAAACTTTGGATCAAATAAAAGCATAAAAGTCTTTCTTAAAGAAACGAACATGAACGAACGTTATGAACACGTTACCAAACGTTCACGAACACAGTTGAACGAACTATATATAACTGGAGTGTATTGGTCCTTAATTTTTACATTTTTTAAATTTGATTTAGTTGCCTAATTTTCGAGCATATCATTGCGAATTTTTAATTTTACTTAGGGTGTACGGGGTGGGTGCGGTAAAGGGTGGGGCAAACTAGTTTACATCGCGGGCACACCACCGCCGCCAATAGTTTACCTCGTTGAAGTTGAAGATATCGGTGAGTAATCATCGCGCACAAGGGAAAAGGAGAGGGGGGGTTAATGGTGAGTTCCACTCTCTTTCAACAAATCACATATTTATCCTTTTTTCTTTCTTTTTTTAAGAAAAAATAGTTTGGGTGAACCACCCCTTATCTTTGATTGTAAGGGGGAGAGGGGACTTGGAGAGGAGTTGACATGGTTAAATCCTGAGTTTCTTCATTTCCCGTGCTGGTTCTCGTAGTACACGTTATGATTTGTTATCTCATTTTCGAGGGTTGTTACAATATTCATGTTCGTTTATGTTCTGTAACACCCCGAAAACGAGATTGGTAATTAAACCACGTTAATAATAATGAACGGGTAAAATACTGTTAGTGGTAAAATTAACCCGGTGAATATTAGGATTTAAATAAATAATCCTAATTTTAATTAAAAAGAGAATAAATGCTTTGAGAAAACAAAGTTTATAAGAAGGCCGAGTTAACGGGACTTAAAAATAAAACGGGTTATAACTCCCCAAACCCACTAAGATAACTAGAAAAAAAATTAACCAAGTTAGTAATGTGTAATTAAGTGATAAACTATGAGTTATAGCTTCATTTGATCAAAATGAAACACGAGGGACTAATATGACCAAGTGGGCAAACTTGTTTTATTAAAAATTAGAGATAAAACACAACACAGTGTGTGTGTGTGCGTGCGTGGAACGACCAGGAGCAAGAAGCGAAGGAAAAACCCTAGTTCTTCAATGAAGCATCAAATTGAAAGGGAAATTGAAGCCCAAATTCGGGTTTGAATGTATATAAACGATCACCTAGTCATGGGGATTATAAGGTATGTCATAAAACCTAGATTGGTTAAAGTTGAAATTTGAGACAAGTAGGTTACTTGCAAATAGATTGTTGGATTATGATCCAAAGTTGAAATTGAATGTTTATGTATGTTTAATTTCGTTAGTTATGATGAAATTGTGAAGTATTTGATGAAGGGTTACTTGTAAGTGATTAACAAGTAAACTAGGAAGTGGGTTTTGACTATATAGTGAAGATGATGATATACATATGCTTGGAATCATCATAATTGATAGTTGAAGCGAGATACTTGAACAATTTATAAGTTCGAGTGAATACTCATACATGACTTGAAATGGGTTTTGTATGTTATGATGAAATTGGTAATTAAGTTTATGTAAATAGGTGTTTAAAATCATGTAATCTACTAGTTAATATGTAGAACTTGATTATATTAGGTGTTCGGATGAATCCTAGTGATATGATGAAACGAGTTTCACTTATAGATGAGAACCCTTAGTTCTTGCGAAATGAATGAATAAATTAGCTTTGATAATCGCTTGAACTAGTTAAAGTATTAGAAATGCAATGAACTTGGTTAGAACTTAGTTAAAACGGTGGCCTAAAGATAACGCCTACCGGATAATTGACAAAAAAATGAATAAATGAGTGGTTGAACTTAACCGTGCATTTTATATGATTTAAGGCAGTTGACTTTTGAAAGTCAAGCTGACCAACAATGAGGTCAAATAATGATTTCGACATAAAATCTATAAGATGGAAAAGTCGTGATTAAAAAAATGACTAAGCTAACTATCTTACGAATTATAATGATAGTTTGACGGTTGACAAGCTAGGTGGAGGCTTGGAGAGGAAGCGGGTCAAACGAATCAAGTAAGAAGGATAAAGCGTAACTTGGATGCACTGTAAGTAAAGCTTACGCCCCTTTTTATTTACAAAAATACTACTTGTGAGTATTGAATATGAGTTATAATAAGTAATTGAAATATGATGTTCCGGCACGATATCATGCGAGTCGAAACAAGTGAGAATTGTAAGAAACCATAAATTATGGTAAAAAGGGTAAAACGGTAAACTAGTCATGTGATGACGAACAAATAAAGAATTTTTGAAACATTACGTTATGGTGTGAACGGTGACAGGTAAAGTGGTTAAATAGTAATCCGGACACGAGTTGACGGATAAATAAAAAAAATATTTGAAAAGACACCACATGGCATAAGTCATAACGGGTCAAACAATTTAAGAAACATCTTTTAAGTAATAAGAACTCACACTGTAAACCGAAATAGGTTCAAGGGGCGAGATGGTATCTAAATACCATCTTATAATGATAAATAGTCATTTAGACTAAACGGGTCAAATGGTGTTGCTAACGCCATTTGACAATAATAACTGATGATTGCTTGTTGAGTTTTGTGATCACAGGGGAGTAGGGGTGTTCATCGGTTCGGTTTATGGTTTATTTGGTTTATTCGGATCGGTTTATTCGGTTTTCAAAATTTTATACCCCAAACCAAAAACCAAACCAAACCAAACCAAACCAAATAAGGAATATGCAAACCGATCCAAACTAAACCAAATTCAATTTGGTTTGGTTTCGGTTAGAAACCAAATAAACCAAATCTAACCAAATTATACCTAAGTACTTTTTTTTACCTAATTTATATTTATGTTTGTGTTCCAACTTCTGAACATCGCAACTAATTTACACCTAACAACATATGAATACAAGAAAGTTTCATTGCGAAATAAAAAAAAACACATCCATAAAGTAGTCGTAGACACAACCACAAGGTTAAAGCTTCAAAACATAAATCATAGAAACTATAAATAGTTAAGAAGTCTAATGACACAAAATATAAATAATCTTCAAACATGTACTAACCCTAGTTTCTATACTAAAGGTCTGAAGAAGTTCTATTATTTTAGAAATGAGTGGGTTTGAGTTGGGCTTTTAGATTTACATTTGGTATTTTGAGCTGCATAAAAATTAACTATTTTGGGCTAATAAATTGTATATGATTTATAAAATATTATTATTTTTATTTAATAATTAATTAACTAAAATGGTTTGTTCGGTTATCCAAAAAAACCGAATAAACCAAATAAAATAAAATGTGAATCCATAAACCGAACCAAAAACCATATTCACAATTCGGTTTCGATTAGAAACCAAACCAAAATCCGAATTCGTTATTCGGATCGGTTTATTTGGTTACGGTTACGGTTCGGTTTACGGTTTTTATTTGGTTACGGTTTTTTCTGAACACCCCTAGGGAGTAATATATGGTTCGCGTTGCTATTAATTGGTAATTAATAGTGAAAGGTATTCTTAAACGGGGTCAATGCTAGGACTCGAGCCACATACGTGTAAGTAAAACTATAGTTAAATAAAAGATTTTGGTCAAATAAATTATTGAAAGTCTTTCGTCGTAAAAGGATGGACTAAAGTTGACCAAAACGCCCTTGATGGGTAAATCAGGAAAACGACCCATATGGGTTGTTTAGAAACATGTATTTATGGTAATGTCAACCTTTGATAGGCATAAAAGTTATAGGCATAAGCTTTCTCGGGTCAAATGCCTAGAACGAGTCTTTTTCCGTAAAATGACAAACCGAAGAGTAATATTCGGGATAATTGGTGTATTGTATCAAATCCACCACAAATATAGATGTGGTGGAATATAAGTAGACATTATAATGTGGAAAAGTGAAGTGTAAAAAGGGAAGAGTGAGATTGATGCTTAAATGCTTAAAAACCGCTAAACGGGTCAAAATAAGTATATAAGCAAAAACGGGTTAAGAATGCATAAAAACCCGTTATTTGAACCTTGTATGACAGGAAACATTTAAAATATGATGTTCATAAGAATTTAGAGGTTACAAATATGTTTGTTTGATAAAATCATGAACGGGTCAAAAGATTTATCAAAAAGTTTAATAATTAAATTTAAACTGAGGGCTTAAAACCTAGAAAATTTTTAATCCAGATGTCGGATTTTAACTCCATGTGATGGAGAATCAATTTACGATCATGTAGGAAGAAACGGGTCGTAAAACGGATCAATATTGAGCGAGTTGTGTCAGTTTTCGTAAAAACTAGTATTGCTGGAAAATGCAGGTTTTTAAACATAACTGGCTGGAAAAGTGCACTCCTCGCGCCATGCGACGGAGGAGACACATCCTGGCGCGACACGCGACAGGTGTCGTGGCACGCGACAAACGAACATTAAACCCATCGCGGCATGTGACGGGTGTAAAACATGTTGATTCTCATTGTTTTGTTTGTTTGACTCAATGGGTTTGTTATAACTTGTTATAAAACTATTAAAACTAACTTTTATGTTGGTTTTGATTCTAGGTGATTGTTATAGGCCTCCGGATGAAGATCAAGCGACGAACAGAACTGAACACACGTCTAAATGAAGCTTCCGCAATTGATCTTGTTTTGTTTTATCAAAAGTGAATCATCTAAACACTAATAACATGTTTTTTTTTAATGTTGTGAACATGTCTGAACACTTTGATGTAAAAGTTTTTGTTAAGTGGCATTTTTGATATAAAATGCTTACCTTAATGATATAGAATTGTTAAAAATTACTAAGGGTCTTACATGTTCGTACGTTTAAAACATAAACGAACAGTTCATGAACATAAACAAACATGAACAAACAAACTTAATCAAACATAATTTAATAAACAACAAACAACACAAATGAACAGAATTGAAGAAACATAAAAGAACATAAATGAACATAATTAATTAAACATAAACGAATATAAAGTAATTTTTTATATACTAGTGATTAATTACGATAAATTCCATCGGAAAACCCATTTTAATTACCAGAAACCAATTAGTTATATTTATATAAGTAGTTAGAAAGTTCCTTTTATGTTTAATATTTCTATAAATATAACTACTTATGTATTTAAATTGAAACGAACATAAATGAACAAAGATAAATGAACGAACATAAAGGGATGTTCACGAACATAAATGAACGAAAAAAACGCGTGTTCACGTTTGCTCGTGGGAGGGGGGGACTTGGAGAGGAGTTGACATGGTTAAATCCTGAGTTTCTTCGTTTCCCGTGCTGGTTCTCGTGGTACACGTTATGAGTTGTTATCTCCTTTTCGAGGGTTGTTACAATATTCGTGTTCGTTTATGTTCATTCTTTTAAAATCTAAACGAACAGTTCATGAACATAAACAAACACGAACAAACAAACTTAATCAAACATAATTTAATAAACAACAAACAACACAAATGAACATAATTAATTAAACATAAACGAATATAAAATAATTTTTTATATAATAGTGATTAATTACGATAAATTCCATTGAAAAACCTATTTTAATTACTAGAAACCAATTAGTTATATTTATATTTATATAAGTAGTTAGAAAGTTCCTTTTATGTTTACTATTTCTATAAATATAACTACTTATGTATTAAATTGAAACGAACATAAACGAACAAAGATAAATGAACGAACATAAACGGATGTTCACGAGATGGAGTCAAGCTACTAATACTTGACAACGATGGCAAACCTACGAATAAAACAACTAATGTTGTTTATAAAGAGATATTCAACGAGTTGTGATTTTTTGTTGTATTAGTGTATTTCAATTATTTTGTATATTGTCTATCATTTCTATTAATATTTCAACATATATATAACTAAAATATTTGTCAACAATGTTAAAGTAGTTATTATTCTTATTAGCCACCCGTGTATCACACGGGGACTTAGACTAGTAAATATAAATGAACGAAAAAAATGTGTGTTCACGCTTGCTCGTTTAATTAATTGAACAAAAATTATGTTCCTGTTTGTTTGTTTATTAAGACCGTGGGGTATGGGGCGGGGGTTTGGGCGTGGGTTGGGGAAAACGCCCAAGCCACCACCCCGGGTGGGCTTGGGTTTGGGCGTGGCCCTTGGGGCTTGGGTTTCAAGCCGGGCGTGGGGCGGTCTGGCCAAGCTGACATGGTGGGCTCTCACTGGACAAACCAAAGTAACCGTTGGGCTAGCCGTTGGCCAATGGCTATCTTAATATATATATATATATATATATATATATATAGGTAAAGAGTACTGTACAAATGCCCTTATCGTACATTACGTACGCGCCAATCTCAGCCGTCGGATCTTTTATCGCGCATTGAATTCGCATGTTGATTTTTTTGTAACAATTTCGCATGTGATAATTTTTGATGAAATCACATGTTTTTTGTAACAATTTCGCATGTGAAAATTTTGATGAAATAGCATGTTGTTTTTTTGTAACAATTTCGCATGTGGTAATTTTGATGAAATCGCATGTTAAAAAAACAACATGTGAAATTGTTATAAAAAAACAACTTGCGATTTTCAATGCCGAAAGATGATCTGACGGCTGAGATTGTACCGTACGTAATGTACGATAAGCGCATTTGTATGATAACCGGCCTCTATATATATATATATATATATATATATATATATATATATATATATATATATATATATATATTTCCACTATAAAACTCACTTTTTTCTTCCATTTTTTACCACATTCAACCACATCTTCTATTAATCATCTTCAATTCTCCTTCTACAAAACGAAAAAATGCATCCTCATAACCGTCCTTTTGACCCGACCAACCCGTATACATTCCAAGAAAATAATCCTAGCCTACCACCCATTCGTCCAATGCCTCGTCCATTTTTGATACACTCTTCTATGCCCCAAGAAGCAAGTTATGCATCGTATCTTGGGAATTGTTTGTTCACTAACTTCCCACACTCCGATGATGCGATACCTACCCTGTTTACACAAACGCCCATCAACCTTTCACCAAACTCCATCGACCTTTCACAAAACGAAACCGTCCCCGAAACTCAACCACCCAACGATGGTCCTTCCACATCGAAACCCATCAAAAAGAGAAGCCATAAAAAAACCGAGGGGGATAAAGCACTTGAAACCGCTAAGCGAAAACAAGTAAAATGGACCGTTCCTGAAGAACTTGCATTGGCGAGGGGTTGGTTTCAACAATCTAAACATACAACTTTAGGTACTCTTAAACTTTGTTTATATTAATGGTTTTTTTTTATATAACTTTGTAATATATTAAAATTTTTTTTATAAAAATAGGAAATTCTCAATATCGAACCCATTTGTGGCAAGGGGTTAGTAGAGTATTCCATAAAGAATTGGGAAGAGAGGTTTATCGTGAAAACGATAGCTTATCCTCGAAGTGGACCGAGATAAGCGGCCAACTTACAAAATATAGTGCTTTTTTTAAATAAAGCTGTAGGTCCGGCTAGGGGAGGATCTAGTCGCCTAATCCTTGTATACTAACCACTCCGGTTGTGCGGAATCCAACCGAAATAGCAAACCGAGATAGAACACGCAATAACACGACACGCAAAGTTCAACGATTAACACCACTTGTATTAAACGTATGAAAGGTCCGTTACAAGCACAAGGTTTACAAATCAGTTCTGCAAACTCTCTCTAGTGTGTGTGTGTTTCTGCTCTCTAAGTGTCCAACTTCTGTCTCTGTGTCTAACTCCTAATATGTCTGGCTACTGAAATGAACACAACACACGGGTATTTATACCCAAACCAGCAGGTCTGGTCGAAGGATCATGCATACCGGTCGAAAGATCATCTTTCGACCAGGAACAGCTCGAACGATCAACATGAATCACGAAAGATGGGATCTTTCGTGGTCCATCTATCGAAGGTCCATCTTTCGAGCTCATCATCGAAGGATAGAAGTGATCCTTCGATGGTGCATCCTTCGACCCAGCCATCTTACAAACATAATGTTTACTGTTT
Organism: Helianthus tuberosus; assembly: GCA_030545235.1. Classification (NCBI taxonomy): domain Eukaryota; kingdom Viridiplantae; phylum Streptophyta; class Magnoliopsida; order Asterales; family Asteraceae; genus Helianthus; species Helianthus tuberosus. Next base: position 63,245,121 of record CM060451.1, on the reverse strand, counting down.
GGCCAAGTCAAACCAGGAGGATGGTTGACTTGGTCAAACTTACAAGACTAACAAGACATCGTTTTACATTGTGACCGAATACAGACAAAGTGCAGACATAAGTGCACCAACAAACTCCCCCTTGGCTGTAGCTTTGTCTGGTTTATCAACAAACAGCTGTTGCTTTGTCTCGATCTTCATTCTTGTAAGTTCTCGTGTCTTCAAGTCTTTGACTTCTATTCAAGTCTTCAATGTCGGAGGATCTTCAAAGTCTTCACGTCTTGAAAGCAGAAAGTGTATCAACAAACTCCCCGTATCACGTAGGAAGTGTGTTGACAAACTCCCCCTTAACATAAGCTCCCCCTTGAGTTATGCTCGTGAAAGTCTTTATCTTTATGAAGTGAGATCCTTGTGGTGTTGATGATGGTCAGCGGCAACTCGATCATCTTCATCATTTGAGTGCCTTCACGTCGTGTCTTCATTCCGAAGCTTGTCATCGACCATGTTCTCCTAGCCTTTAGAATCTGCACATGCAAGAAATCTAAACGCGTAATGAGAACAACCGCCTGGAATATCATAAGCAAACGACACACATGTGACCATTGTTCAACCAAACACCGTCCGACAGTTTGAAAGTTTAATAAATTTATCAATTTTAGGTTTTAACTTTCAAAACTTGCAAATTTCGACCGTTTATGAAGATTTAGTCATTTTTGGTTTTCGTTCAGGTTTCAGGTAACGAAGACTCGAGCTCCAACATCGTACGATCGAAAATAAAATAAAAATAAAATCTTTTTGGCTTTTATAAAGTTTATATTAAAACACACTTAAAATCTTTTTGGTATTTTTGAATATTTCAAAAGTAAAGACTGAAAGCAGTAAATAAATATATACAGACATTCTTTTTGTGAGTTTCGAGGGTAAGAGAATCATATCAGTGTACGGTCATGCCAAAACGCTCTCTTTGTTCAATTAGTTAACATTAAGATAAGCATCCTATAACAATTATCGGTATTGTTGTCCACTTAAGCTCAACTTATCAAATGTAATCATGGCGAGGGGATACGTTAAGGTATGATTTATACTTACCGACCGGTGTTCATCCACATCACGACACATTCCCGTATCAAGGTATGCACGAGGGTTCATCTTACCGGTGAGTATACCGATTATCATCTGTTTGACCGTATATGATGTGAGATTCTCACTTATTTTGATTTGAAAACAAGCCCTATGTGATATAATCACTTATTGATGAGGAACTTGGTTTTCGATGCATGAGGGCACAGGAGCAAGTCCGTGAACAGGTCAGTACTTTCGTACAGCAGAGAGACGAACTTGACTCCCGGAAAGAATTTGTGATATATTATCACTTATTTGTTTGGACATGTGATTGTTGATCACTTATTGAGGTCGTATGCAATATGTACACGTATGTATAGTATCATGGAAGATCTAGACTTGCGTCCCCGTTATTTTTCGGTAAAAGATACAACCATGATACCCAGATGATAAGCAGCATAAAGACCGAATATCTCAGAACCTCGGCAATCTCTCAAACGAAATTTCGGTACTAAGACCATATGCCAATGAATGGTTCCCACCCAGTCTTCAGTCGATTTAAGTTTATATCACCCTGCACACTTTTAAAATGATTGTGAGCCTACCGATACATCTTATATAGAGCTGCTTATCGTTTTTCATTTTAGGTTTGAAGAGGTTTAGACAGACCACTGATGTACTATCATTTTCTCTTTTGCTCGCCAGGAAACTCATTTTTGTTTTTCTATTGTTTTTGTGTTTTTGAAATTTTTCAATGTTTTTGGATTTTCAAATTTTGGAATTACTCCCCCTAAAATCAATAAACTAAGACAAATTTAAAACACAAAGGTATTTACAAAAATGATTTTCCGATGTTGGTTTTACTCTTGCTTGACCTTAATGCCGTTTACCAATAAAAGATAGTCAAATCTTGATTTGTCAAAAGCTTTGGTAAAAAGGTCGGCACGTTGGTCATCGGTGTGGACCATGACAACATCGATGAGATTCATATTGAAACAATCACGTGTGAAGTGATATTCGAGATCAATGTGTCAGGTCAAAGAGTGCTGTACGAGATGATAATAATTCATAAAGCAGCTTAAACATCGACAAGTATAGGAGAGATTAGAAATTTAAAACCATATCCTGCAACTACTTCGTGCATTGCCAGGAATCTGAGCGCTCTCCCAAACTGGATATCCACCCGTTGTGGACTTCAAAGTCGATTTAGTAGCTACTTCAATCCCTTCACAGCAACAAGATCATAGACTTCTGGGTCCGGCTGGTCTTCCACATTGTACCAGCGAAGATCTTTGTTTTTCTCTTTGAGAAGTAGTGTGCGGTTGTACAATCCACGCCAAGGCATCCGCACACCCGGTTAGTTTGATCAACCAACACATTTTCTTCAATCACACCGCGAAGAAATGTACACTGCACGTTCATCTTGTTGATTTTGAACTTCAAACGTGCTGCAGGTGCGTACTTTTCATTGGAATCTTTCCTGAGGACCCGAACAAAAACCATAACAACCAAATTTTGGCACATTTTTCAACTGGTCGAATTTTTTTTAACTTCATTCAACAACATTCTTTCATCAGACATTTTTGTCTTCTTTTCTCCTCTCTCCATCAATGGCAACAATTTCTTCTGTCGCCTATCTTGTATAAGGACGCTCCACTATCAACAATCTTACGACTATCGAAAGTTCCTCCTGGAACATCCTACACACTCACTTAGAGATTAGTTGGAGAGGGGGACCCAAGCCTTCACAGACTTGGGTCGTCCGTCATCATCGAGGATTGTAACATCCATTTCCCGATGATTCGGAATTGATCGAGCTCCCCCTGAAACAGTTACTGGTTTTGGTTTCCAAATCTGTTTTTGTTTTTCATTTTTAACTTCTAACTTAACAGACTGTGTTTGGACAACCTCTGTTTTTAAAACTTTTTCAACATTTTTCCGTTGTTTCTTTCTCAGTTTCACTTCTTGTTGTTTAACAAGACGAGGGTCCTGTCTTGGTGAAACAGATCTTTTATGGTAACTGTTACCATGGGGGGCATCGACTTTTGCTTTCAACTTATGAAGATACGGGCAATTTCGAATGATATGCCCGATTGTACCACACTCAAAACATGATCTTCGTTCAACAAACCCCGAAGTATCATGTGGTCTTCTTGCCGATGATGAAGAACTTTGTGATCTCGAGGTACTAGGTTTTGAACTAGTTGGTTCATTCCTTTTCATCACAGTTACTTTCTGGACAAAATTTAAGTTAGATTGATTTGCAAATTTTTCAATTTTGTCCGTTCCCTTCGATCTCACAAAGTTCACCTTCTTGTCCTTTCTCTTGTTTTGGCTCTGTTTGCCTTTTCCATTTCCTTGGGCAGCGTGATTTTGCTTTCGTTGATGGTTTTGTTTTTGCAATTTTTGATTCCCATATTTCTTTCTAACTTCAGATTTTGGGATAGGAGCACACTGAGTTACTACAACTCCTGGGCTTGACTTTCCCAAAAACTTACTAGTAGAGTCTTCGAAAACTTTATCAATCAAAGATTGATTGACATTTTTAATAGGGAAATCCTTGTCTGAATATATTTTATCAGATCCAATCAACGTATAAAGCAATTTCACGCTTGCACAACTTCCAGATGAGGATTCAACAGACTTGGTTGTAACAGTCACAGACGGTTTTGCAGGTGGATCACAAAGAATGTGATTCTCAAGAGGTATGTCCTCTTCTTTTGTTACCGTTTCTGACTGTTCAGAGTTAGTATTCTCGGATTCATCATCTGATGAATCAGCATCCTCAACAATGACTGGAGGATCCTGATTTTGTTCAGCAGAAGACACATATGTATCTGCTGACACATCCGAATCTGACGATACTTCCTTTTTGTAACCGAGTCCTGTTGCAAATTCCTCAACGTCTAAAGGAACAGATGGTTCAAAGTGAGTTCTATACTCCTCATCAGGCAGTGCATCGTAATTGTGTCTAACAGGTGGTGGACATTGCTTATAACCTATGCATGTGACATCCTTTTTCTCCTTCTGAACATCAATGATGTGATCCAACACATAGCTAGAGCTTAAATAGCTGTCTAACTTAAGTCGGATCGCCTCACTTTCAGTTCTAACACAAGCCATCTCTTTTTGCATTATCTCAAGACGAGTTATATACAAATTGATGTCAGTTTGTTTTCTTGAAACCATTTTTGTTAACTCAGTTTTATCTTTCCTTAAAGTTTCAATCATCGTTTTAAATTCCTTTTCATGGTTTTCATAAAACATGTTGGCTTCAGTGCACTTTGAAAGATCCACTGTTAATTTCTGATTGTGAATGAATGTCACATCATATTTCTCTTGCAAAGCCTCGTGTTTGCTTTGCAATTCACACCACCTATCATTCAATGAAACATGTTTGTCTTGCAAGTCAAACAAACTAGCTTGTAAAGCATCATGTTTGCCTTGCAACTCAGACATGTTTACTTCTAAATTAGCACATTTAACATGCAATCTATCACAATTATCACAAATAACAGCAGTTGGTTCATTGACACATACCTGACTGGAATCACTCTCAGATGTTGACCTTTCTGCATCAGAATCAACAACCTCCCTTGATGATTCATATTCAGATCCAACCTCGCTTGAACTTGAAGTAGTATCATCCTCAACTGAAGTTGAAACATCTTCATCTGAACTACTGTCATGTTCAGAACTGTCATTATTTCCCGAGGATTCACCATTGCTGGCATCTTTGACAACTTCAGCAAAACAAGCTGTTCCAACTGGAGCATCACTACTCAACCTGATTGACCAATCACCACTTTCATATACTTGAACCACAAGTGCCTGGTTAGCATTTGATGGTCCTGCTTGGCTTTGGTTGTTGACCGGTATCAATGTACGCTCATCGTTCCTGTTCTGATTCTGCTGGTCTCCTTGATCTCTGAAAGGATTCTGGTTCCCATGCTGAGCTGGCTTAACAGGAACTTGGATAGGATTGCCATGTAGATCTGTTGTCACAGGAGGCCTTTGGGTTTGCTGTTGAGGCACTGGTTGAGGGACTGGATTAAGCGGATTTCCATACATGTCTGTTGTTGGAGGAGGAGTGCCATACAAGCTATGAAACGGATTTCCGTACAGATCTGTTGGTCCGGTAGATCGAACAGGTAATGGATTTCCGAACATATCAGTTGCTCTGATAGATTGTTTCGGTGCGGGAGACGGAGTACCAAAATACATGTCTGTATTTACCGGAGTATTCCATCTTGGATTCATTTTTGATCAGCCGAAGGATACCTGTTCGAAAGATACTTGAAAAACACAAACTGTTAAGCACAAACAGACTGATGATCGAAAGATCCACACCTGTTCGAAGGATCAACAGGGTTCGAAAGATCTCTGTTGAATTTCGAACAAAGTTTTTCGAAAGATTCTCCAACCGAAGGATCCTTATCCTTCGAAAAATTACTGTAGACCGAAAGATGAAATCGAAAGATGACTTCGAAAGACTCCCCAATCGAAGGATCCTAGTCTTTCGAAAATGAGCAGTGGACCGAAAGATATATGTTTCGAAAAGATGCCTTGGTTCGAAAGATGATGATCTATCGAACCTCCACTGATCGAAAGATGATCTTTCGAGTTCGAAGGATATCTTTCGAACTGCTCTGACACAGTTGACAAGGAGTGATGGGTTGGTATAAACTTTCTGCGGAAAATATGGTCAGACCAGACAGGTTGCACGAAAATAGGTAAGGTCCGAATATTTTAATCAGTGTACAACTCCCAACACACAAACACTTGGAAATTTAAACCTTTTAAGATCAAAAGTGTAAAAAACCAAGAATACTATGAATATCGGTTGAAGATAAGAAGAACAAACCCAGAAATATGAATATTTCTGCAAACCGACAACAATCCAAAACCCGATTTTAACAAGTTTTTCAGAAAAGTGAACCTTTTAAACCCGAAAAACAGTCCGAAAACTCTCGGTTTTAACAAGGAGAAGAGCCAAAGCTCTGATACCACTTGTAGGTCCGGCTAGGGGAGGATCTAGTCGCCTAATCCTTGTATACTAACCACTCCGGTTGTGCGGAATCCAACCGAAATAGCAAACCGAGATAGAACACGCAATAACACGACACGCAAAGTTCAACGATTAACACCACTTGTATTAAACGTATGAAAGGTCCGTTACAAGCACAAGGTTTACAAATCAGTTCTGCAAACTCTCTCTAGTGTGTGTGTGTTTCTGCTCTCTAAGTGTCCAACTTCTGTCTCTGTGTCTAACTCCTAATATGTCTGGCTACTGAAATGAACACAACACACGGGTATTTATACCCAAACCAGCAGGTCTGGTCGAAGGATCATGCATACCGGTCGAAAGATCATCTTTCGACCAGGAACAGCTCGAACGATCAACATGAATCACGAAAGATGGGATCTTTCGTGGTCCATCTATCGAAGGTCCATCTTTCGAGCTCATCATCGAAGGATAGAAGTGATCCTTCGATGGTGCATCCTTCGACCCAGCCATCTTACAAACATAATGTTTACTGTTTGGCCAAGTCAAACCAGGAGGATGGTTGACTTGGTCAAACTTACAAGACTAACAAGACATCGTTTTACATTGTGACCGAATACAGACAAAGTGCAGACATAAGTGCACCAACAAAAGCAAAACAAAACCCAAAAAGTGGTGAAACCGAAGCCGACATTGTGATGAATGCATTGGTTCAATTCAAGAAAAATGTGGTGTCACACCCCAACCGATGGCGGAATCATCGGGGCATGGCACTGAGCGAAACAGATTGTCCAGAAGTTTCCATAACAATTATCATTACCATTCAATTTATAATAACATGTCGCATACCATGTCTCAAACGGTAAACAAATTATTACAGATAAAGTCTAGGCAAATCATTATGTTCTAACAACTCAGATTTATAAATAGCTAAATTGTTTATTGGTTTCTAGGACTCCTTCCCTAGCCTCAATTTCATCACCAACAAGCTAAGCATAGAAACAACCTAAGCACCTGTCACATACGTTAAAATAAAGTCAATACATATAATGTAAAGGTGAGCATACAAGTTTGATAATAGCATATAGAGTTCGAATTCGTTTACGCATAACCAGCACGTACACATAGTGAAATGAAGCACGTTAGTTATCGACATAGATCCATCGATACCAATGACTGCGAGTTGACTGCCCGAGGCAGTTCGCAATACATGATTACCACCGTAATCCATGCAAGTAAGAGATCCTTAACAACCCCCGTGTGAACGGGTGCTGAGTCCAAACTATAGTACTGTCGTTGCCAAGGCAGGTAGACAGCATTCCATGTGTAAACATAACAAACAAGCATTCATAAGCCACGTATAACATGCATTAACGGTTAGCATTCAAATGATTTGAGTAGTGTGATAGTTGTAGTTTGAATATTCGTAACGTATGTAACACCCAAAAGTGTTTAAAGCAAAAAAGGGATCGAGTATACTCACAGCGATTAATGGATTGAAGGGAGCGCTTAGCGAGTACGGTTAGCCTGAATAGATTTGGTAGCATAATGATAAGCGAAACGTAAAACGGAAAATGAGTGATGGAGAGTCGGACAGCTGGTCGATCGGGCGGTAGTCCGATCGGACGGCTAACCGTTCGGTTGACAGTCTGCTCGGACGGCTGTCCGGTCGATTGGTAGGCCGATCGGATGGCTGTTCGAGTGGATTGTTTCTTCCTTTGAATAGGATGTGTTTGTGTATGATGGTTTGACTTTTGAAGTTTTCGTTGTAGCATTTGAAAACATTGAAGTACCTTTACCTTTCAAGTCGGTCGATCGGACGGCTGTTCGATCGGCCGGTAACTCGATCGGTTAGGCATTTAAATGAATTGCAATGTTTAGTCTTTGGGTCGGACAGGTGTTCGATCGGACATGTGTTCGATCGGACAGGTCAACAAGTCAAAGACTATCCGATCGGCTGGCTGTCCGTTCGGACAGCAGTCCGATCGGTCAGCATTCTGACCTGATCAGCCCTCTCGTCTAGCACTTGGTTGTTCCGTTTGTTTGTCGGTTTATCGAGGTATTTTGACAGCGAGTAAAACCATCGATGCCTCGTCCTTACTTGGTTTCCCGGGTCGGACAGGAATCACCCAAATCCGGTCGGTGGCCTGTTCGGAACGAAGTTTAACATTTAACTCGAAGTCGGTTAACCTCGTGGATAGAATCCGGATCTTGAGTCATACAACCACCGAAGTGATTTGTAAACCGACCCAGGCCTCGTTTCTATCAGTTTGAAGTTATTTGAGTGACAAAGAGTTGAAGGAAAGTTGGAAAATCCATCCTTCAATCCTTGTTACCGTGTATATGTTTAGATCTACGAAAGATCCGTGTTTATTTATGTGGAAATCGGCTAGATCCAAGTCTTTCTTGGTGGATTGAGGCTGAAACATGAAGTTCTTCAAGAACCCATGATGACATCATCCTAGAACACTTGAATCTTGATGATTTCACGGTTAAAAGTTAAGATTTGAAAGATAGAAAGGTGTAGGAGTGTGTATAGATCAAGAAAGTACAAGATTTAGGGTGAAATCTTACCGGAATCGAGAGAAATCTGCAAAAAGGTGAGCTGAGCGTGCTGGTCGGACAGAGGTTTCCAAAAGTGGAAAGAATGACAATGACAGGGGTATTTATAGGATGACAAAAGGGGAAAGTGCTGGCCGATCGGCTGGCAGCTCGATCGGACAGCCTGTCCGATCGGACAGCAGTCCGTTCGGCTGGCTGTTCGATCAGCTGGGAAGCCTGATCGATCGGTCGCACCTTTCGAGTGTTTTGCACGACGGTTTTGATATTTCGATTTCGATTGCGAGCGGTTCGATACGATAGGGTTTCCTAGTCAAATTACTTTCAGTTCCAACTACTTCGTATCTCGCGTAATCTATTTTCCCCCATCTATCATAGTTCGTTCGTGATTCGAGTTCGAGTTCGATTGCATTCGAGTTTCGATTGAGTTCGCTTGATTACACAACATAACATAAATAAACATGCACAGGTAACACGTAAGGCACACACACACGTATAATAACAAGTAAAAGTACGTAGCTCGAGTTGCGATTTGATGTCGATTCGATTAGCGCGGCTTAATTATTGATTAGTTAACTTTATCCCATTGTTACTTCCTATAGTTCACAGTCGTAGGTCGATTGAATAACGATTAACACACATCGATTACACTTACTCCATATAATATAATTAAAAGCAAGAAGTTTCTACGAGTCAAGTTGCGCGAAATCGGTCGTTGACTTAGACCTTGACTTTGACTTGTGAAAACACGGGGTGTTACAACCTCCCCTTGTTTAGGGAATTTCGTCCCGAAATTAAGCTGAAAGCTGTACAACGCCGTGAATCACATTTGGGAACTTTCTGTTTGGGCCGATTTTGACTTCGAAACGATCGCTTGTGACACGGAATCCGTGAACGTGCGTGACCAAACACACAAGAACATACTATAATCGGTAATTCTATAGTTTGATATGAAATCGTACAAAGTATTAGAATCACGTTGTCTACTTTCTCCCTCTAGCTTCACTCTTTAAACAACTGCGGGTACTTAGCCTTCATGTCGCTTTCGAGTTCCCAAGTGAACTCTGCGCCTCGTTTTCCTTCCCATCGGACTTTCACAATAGGAATGCGGGAGGGCCTGAGCTGCTTGGTTTGGCGATCCATGATTTCGACAGGCTTTTCCACGAAGTGTAATGTTTCGTTCACTTGTAGATCGTCGAGAGGAACATGTAGGTCGTGGTCGGCTATGCACTTTCGAAGGTTCGACACGTGGAAAGTCAGGTGGACGTTACTAAGTTCCTCCGGTAGTTCGAGTCTGTAGGCGACTTTTCCGATCCTTTCCAGAATCTTAAAAGGTCCAACATATCGTGGCGTGAGTTTTCCCTTTTTTCCGAATCGGACTACACCCTTCCAAGGTGATACCTTTAGGAGTACGTAGTCACCAACGCCAAATTCACGGGGCTTGGGCTTTTTATCAGCGTAACTTTTCTGTCGATCCCGAGCCTTCGCTAAATTGTCTCGAATTTGGAAAATCTTGTCTGTCGTTTCTTGTAGTAGCTCCGGACCGGTTAGTTGCGAGTGACCGATATCGTGCCACACAATAGGCGATCGACATCTTCTTCCGTATAATGCCTCGAATGGTGCCATTTGGATGCTAGAATGGTAACTGTTATTATACGAGAATTCGACCAACGGTAGGTGTTTATCCCAATTACCACCGAAGTCCAGAACACACGAACGGAGCATGTCCTCAAGAGTACGGATCGTTCTTTCAGTCTGACCGTCGGTTTGTGGGTGGAAAGCGGTACTTAGATTAAGCGTTGTACCGAGTGCCGCTTGAAACGTCTCCCACAATCGCGAGGTGAACTGAGCGTCACGATCAGAGATGATGTCACGAGGCGTCCCATGATTACAAATGATCTCGTCGGTGTAGATTTGGGCTAATCGTTCTACCTTGTAGTATTCTCGTATCGGCAGAAAGTGAGCTGATTTAGTTAAACGGTCAACAACAACCCAAATGCTGTCGTGACCTGATGACGTGTGTGGTAGCTTGGTTATGAAGTCCATGGCTATACTTTCCCACTTCCACATGGGAATTGGTGGTTGTTCAAGTAAGCCAGAGGGTCTTTGGTGTTCGGCCTTGATCCTAGCACAAGTTATGCATTTTCCAACGTAGAGAGCGATACCCCTCTTCATACCCGGCCACCAGTACCTATAACGAAGATCCTGATACATTTTGTCGGCCCCTGGGTGAATAGAATACCGGGATTTGTGGGCTTCGTCCATCATAATTTTCCGTAAATTTGTTCGCTTGGGAATCCAAATTCGGTCTAAAAAGTGGAATATCCCGATCGATTTGCTCACAAGCTGGGCTCCATCGTGGTAGATTATTTCTCTCTTCAAGGTGCGTTCGTTAAAACATGCATGCTGAGCGTCGCGGATGAGGGTTTCAAGATCGTGTTGGGCTTGAACGTTACGGGTGCTAAGGAGATAACTCTGTCTGCTAAGTGCGTCGGCAACAACGTTTGCCTTGCCTGGGTGATAACGAATCTCACAGTCGTAATCGTTGAGAAGTTCTACCCATCGGCGTTGACGCATATTAAGTTCCTTCTGATTAAAGATGTGTTGCAGGCTCCTATGATCGGTTTAGATCGTACACTTGGTACCATATAGGTAGTGTCACCAAATCTTTAATGCAAAAACAACTGCGCCTAGCTCGAGATCATGGGTTGTATAGTTCTTCTCGTGGATTTTGAGCTGACGAGATGCGTAGGCTATGACCTTGTCCTGTTGCATGAGAACACAGCCGAGACCAAGGTTGGAAGCATCACAATAGACAATGAAATCGTCGTTTCCGTCGGGCAATGTGAGGACAGGAGCATTGCAAAGCATGTGTTTAAGGGTTCGGAAGGCAGACTCTTGTTTGGTTCCCCAGACAAAAGGCTGGTCTTTATGTGTAAGAGAGGTAAGCGGTACAACGATCTTTGAGAATCCTTCGATAAAGCGTCGATAATAGCCCGCTAGTCCAAAAAAGGAACGGACTTCAGACGGATTCTTAGGCGTAACCCAGCTCTTAACAGCTTCAATCTTCGCAGGATCGACGTGAATACCCTGACTATTAACAACGTGCCCCAGAAACTGAACTTCCCCCAACCAGAATTCACACTTGGAGAATTTGGCATAGAGTTGGTTCCCCTGGAGTAACTCGAGAACCAAACATAGATGTTGCGCGTGTTCGGCTTTCGATTTGGAATAGATCAAGACATCGTCGATGAATACGATGACAAAACGGTCGAGATATGGTTTACACACGCGATTCATTAGATCCATGAAAACCGCTGGTGCGTTGGTTAAACCAAAATGCATAACCATGAATTCGTAATGGCCGTATCGGGTGCGGAATGCGGTTTTGGGTATATCCTCCTCTTGTATACGCAGTTGATGATATCCTGAACGTAGATCGATCTTCGAGAAACACGTAGCGCCTTGTAGTTGATCAAACAAATCATCGATGCGAGGTAGGGGATAGCGGTTCTTGATAGTTAACTTATTCAGTTCCCGATAGTCGATGCACATCCGAAACGACCCATCCTTCTTTTTGACGAAAAGGACCGGTGCGCCCCAAGGAGATGTGCTCGGGAGAATGAAGCCTTTATCAAGTAATTCCTGGAGTTGAGTTGAGAGTTCGCGCATTTCCGACGGTGCGAGTCGGTAGGGAGCTTTGGCTATAGGGTTGGCTCCAGGAATGAGGTCAATACGAAAATCAATATCGCGGCTTGGCGGTAGTCCGGGAAGATCCTCTGGAAAAACATGAGGAAATTCACGAACCACAGGAACGTCTGTTACTTTCTTCTTCTCTTTCTTTTCCTTCTCCGTTACCACAATGTTAGCCAAGAAAGCTCTGTATTCCTTGCGGAGATTGATGTGTTAAAAATGCAACATATAAATTTCATCAAATGAGGCATAAAACTAACCCTTTTTTAGTACTAATGTTGGAAAAAGTGTGGTTTTGTCTTCCTTTTGTATTTTCAGGATTAAATGAGCTCAAATTAACAAAAGAAGCAAAAAGACATCAAAATCTAACATAAATACAAGAAAAGGAACAAGACGTGACGTGCCGGACCCCACGACAGCATCTTCCCAAGCAAAACAAGAGATCAGAAGCCTGAACACGCCCCGTGCTCAGCCAGCATGGGGGCGTGCCCAAGTGTCAGCAGAAAAGACAAAGTGGTAGAAGCTTCTATTGCCCACCACGGGGCCGTGCTCAGCGGACACGGGGCCGTGGTCAACTATAAGATTCGCACAATCCAGCAAATCTGCATAGTACAAAGATTCTTCTGCACCACGGGGTCGTGCTCAGCGGACACGGGGGCGTGGTCAACTAAAAAGACAAAACTGCATTAAATGAAGAAAGAGAAGGATGTGGACACGGGGCCGTGCCCGAGCTTCTGTCCAGCCTATAAATAGAAGTGCTTGGCTCAAGCTCAAACCATCCCTTGGCACACCACCTCTCTCACACTTCACCCACCACCACCATAACACCATCATCCACCACCATCATCCATTGTCCATCGTAGAGTGTGTGAGTCATCTCGGGATCCAAGATTGATCATAAGAGTTCTTGACAATCAAGGCCATGTTTGCCTAAGTCTCTTACATCACTTGGTGAAGACAAAGTGTTTAGTGTAATACTTTTTATTTCTAATCTTTTGCACTTTTTACTTGGTTTTGTATTAATGACTTTAATAACTAGTTGCTTATGTTGAAGGTGATCTTTCCTTATCGTTTGTCCGTGGTGTATTGGCATTATTTTACTGTCTATATAAAATAAAATATTTTCACCATTCATATCTCCACGGTCTATATGGAGGTATGTTGGCTACCTGGTCGGGGGTTAAGGGAATGGTTTGGTAAAGGTCTTGCCATTGTTCAGCGTTTAGAGGTCCTGCAATGGACCTGGGTCAAATTTAGTAGGACCTCCTTCAATACTTAACGGTATTGGATGGCGGGGGTCCAAACTCTTTGATCCCCTCATAAGTTAACTACTATTAATACTATAACCCGGCTATTTAGGACTGTATCCCTGCTGACTCAGACTACTTAGTCGAGGGTAAGGTCACCTCCAAAAGAGGGGCCTACCATAATATGCATTAATAACTTAATTAATTATCTTCCAATAATCCACCATTTTAGGATTGTATCCTTGCTGACTCAAACTACTGGGGTGACGGTAACGTCACCTTCAAAAGAGGGGCCTACTACAATAACTAAGATAATCTCTTAAATATGTGCAAAAGTGCGGAAATAATCAAAGGTTACACTAGATACGAGTCGGAACCAAGTGATTCATCTTGTCTATCAGTTTTTCTTTTTATTTTATTTTTCAGCATTTAGTTAGTTTTTATTTTTCTTAGTTAAAAACATTTTTCTAAACTTTTTATTTTGATTAGACGTTGAGGATAAACCGGTACTAAAAGCTCTTGTGTCCTTGGACGACCTCGGTATCTTGCCAACACTATACTACGCTCACGATGGGTGCACTTGCCCATATGTGTGTTTAGTGTTAGTAAAATATCGTGTTTTATAAATTTAAAACTTGGCTAAAAATAAGTGTTAAAGGGGCTTAAAATATACACCTAATATATATAACACTTCACACGCATCAATTTTTTGGCGCCGTTGCCGGGGACACAAGGATTTTAAGAAAGCTTAAAATCAACGGCCTAATCAGTTTTTCAAAACCTTTTTAAAAGCGCGCACATTTTTCTGCATTTTAGTTTAGATTTGCATTTACAGTAGCCTGTACACGGGGCCGTGCTGCACATTTTCATAAAAACACCCAGTAACAGTAGCTTGAACACGGGCCGTGCTCACTGAACACGCCCCCGTGCTCAACGAAATCAGTAAATTTAATTAAAACGCCCAGATACAGTTCCTGAACACGGGGCCGTGCTCACTGAACACGGGGCCGTGTCCAGCCTCTGTTTCCGTTTTTATTTTCGTTTTCTGATCTCGAGACTTGGTTGTGGTCTGCTGAGTGATTCTTATGGATCAATACTCAGGAGGTTACAACTACACCTATGAGGAGGATGATTATAGGGGTAATTATTGCACTAATTGTCGTAACTCACGCTCGGTTCAAAATAATCACTCATATCAACCATCCAATTCATACACATACTATGAGGAGCCCAGGTACGAGCCATCAACTTCATACACATCCTATGAAGACCAAAGGTATGAACCTCCTCCCTCATACTCATATTTTGATGAACCAAGGTATGAGCCTTCATACTCATACTTTGAGGAACCAAGATATGAGCCACCACCTTCGTATGCTTATTATGAGGAACCATGGCGTGAACAACCCACCTCATATGAGTACTATGAAGAACCAAACTACGAACCTTGTCCATCATATGCTTACAATGAAGAACAATGGTGCGAACCATCGACTTCATATGGGTACTATGAGGAACAAAGGGTCGAACAACCGAATTCAAGCTTAGAAAATCCCGATTCTTTTTCTATAACCGAAGTGACCGATAGGATATTAGAACACATTAGAGTTATCGATCGTTGTATAAAGGAATCTCGCGCAAGGGAAGAGGAGTCCCGCGCAAGAGAAGAATTAAAAAAGGAAGAGATAACCGAAAGTGTAAAAATGGAAGAACAAATAAGTGAAAAATCTACACATGAGTTAAACAACGAAAAAGGTGAGTCCAACAACGTTAAAATTCAAGAAGAGTCTAATTTTGAAAAAATTAATCTCTTGTCACCTTCTTTTGAAAATCATTGTTTAGTACCCACTCATGCTAAGTTTTTAAAAGAGTTGAACACTAATACAAAAATTGACGAAACCGTAAGTGTTAAGTTAACTAATGATCAAACTTCGCTAATAAAAGAAGACCCATTTGAAATTAGCATTACACCGGTTCCATGTTTCTTTCAAAATTCATTTATTAGTAATGTCACAATCGATAAAGATCTTTGTGTTAACATAATGCCTAACTACATTTTCGAAAAGTTAAGTATTAGTGATTTTTCTCCACTTCAAATACCCATTTTTCTATCCAATCGGAAAGTAATAAAATCAATCGGTATAGTTGAGGATGTATTGGTTCAAACAAATCAAATGGTAATCCCGACCGACTTTGTCATCCTCGATGACGCTCCTCTAATGTTGGGACGACCATTTGTAAAAACTCATGAAGTTTTGAAAAACCGGAAGTTCAACAATCTACCTCTTCAATTAGGGGCATTTAAAAGAAGTGTCGATCTCGAACGGTCAATGAAATATCCATTCGGAAATAATGACCCCCTAATTGAAGATGTAGATGAACCACCCGATACAAGTGAAGAAATTGACCACTTTGTTGAAGTAGAGGTCGCCATAGAACAAACTTTTAAAGTTCTTGATCGAAATGAGCAACCAAATAAGGAGTCTCCTAAAGACCCACCACTTGAGCTCAAAGAACTTCCAAAAGGTTTGGAATATGCTTTTCTAGACAAAGAGGGTAAATTACCTGTAATTATTTCGTCTAAATTAGATAGCTTAGAAAAAGAAAAATTAATTAGTCTTTTGAAAAAACATAAAAATGCAATAGCTTGGAAACTTGTAGACATAAAAGGAATTAGTCCTTCTATGTGTACACACAAAATTTTGATGAATGATGACTACAAATCGGTTATACAACCACAACGTCGAGTAAATCCAAATGTTCAAGAAGTGGTTAAAAACGAGGTCATCAAGTTACTTGACGCCGGACTTATCTATCCTATCTCCGATAGTCCGTGGGTAAGTCCCGTCCAAGTAGTTCCGAAGAAAGGAGGTATGACGGTAATAACTAACGAAAAGAATGAATTAATACCAACGAGAACCGTCACAGGATGGATAGTTTGTATAGATTATAGACGATTAAATGAAGCAACAAGAAAAGACCACTTTCCTTTGCCCTTCATTGATCAAATGTTAGAAAGATTATCCGGTCATAAATTTTATTGTTTCTTGGATGGTTTTTCAGGTTACTTTCAAATCCCGATAGCACCCGAAGACCAAGAAAAGACAACTTTCACATGTCCCTATGGAACTTTTGCTTATCGACGCATGCCATTTGGTCTATGTAATGCCCCCGCAACATTCCAACGTTGCATGGTAGCCATCTTCCATGACATGATAGAAAAGACAATGGAAGTCTTCATGGACGACTTTTCTATCTTTGGGGATTCATACGACCAATGCCTCGATAACCTTGAACGAATGCTATCCCGATGTGAGGGAACTAACCTCGCCCTTAATTGGGAAAAAAGCCATTTCATGGTAACGGAGGGAATAGTACTCGGTCACAAGATCTCAAGCGAAGGAATGGAGGTTGATCGAGCCAAAATATATACCATTTCTAGATTACCACCTCCATCCTCCGTAAGAGCTATTAGAAGTTTCCTAGGGCATGCCGGATTTTATAGGCGGTTTATCAAAGACTTTTCTAAAATCTCAAGGCCCCTAACAAAATTACTTGAAAAATATGTCCCCTTCATCTTTGACAAGGATTGCAATCAAGCATTTCTAAACTTAAAGGAAATGTTAGTCAATGCACCTATCATGATAGCGCCTGGTTGGAAATTTCCTTTCGAAATCATGTGTGATGCTAGTGACTTTGCAGTTGGAGCTGTCTTGGGACAAAGAAAAGAAAAGCATTTCCACCCAATTTATTATGCTAGTAAAACACTTAATGATGCACAAGAAAATTACACAACAGCTGAAAAAGAGTTACTAGCTGTGGTATTTGCTTTTGATGAATTTCGTTCTTATCTTGTTCTTTCTAAAACTATAGTCTATACAGATCATGCAGCCATTCGATATCTCTTCAAAAATCAGGACGCAAAACCACGTTTGATTCGGTGGATTCTACTCCTCCAAGAATTTGACATTGAAATCAGAGACAAAAGAGGAGCAGAAAATACCGCAGCAGATCATCTTTCGCGCTTAGAAGTCCCAGCTTTGGAGGCAACCAGGGACGAGCAAATCAACGAAAAATTTCCAACTGAGTCCCTGGAAATGGTGGAATATAAGGAGGAACCATGGTACGCCGACTACGCTAACTACCTAGCTAGCGGTATAGTCGCCAAAGGGTGGCCACATCATCAAAGAAAAAAATTCTTTGCCAATGTGAAACACTATTTTTGGGAAGATCCTTATCTTTTCAAAATGTGTGCCGACCAACTCGTCCGACGATGCGTACATGGTAGTGAAGCACGAAGAATTCTCCGCCATTGTCATGAAGGTCCGTACGGAGGGCATCATGGGGCCGCTAGTACCGCACGAAAGGTATTTGATTCAGGATTTTATTGGCCAACCATTTACAAAGACGCCCAAAGTCTTGTCAAAACATGTGATGCTTGCCAAAGAACAGGTAATATTTCTTCCAAAAACGAAATGCCACAAAATGGCATTCTTGTTTGTGAAATTTTTGATGTGTGGGGACTCGACTTTATGGGACCTTTCCCACCATCAAAAGGAAACAAATATATACTTGTGGCGGTAGACTACTTATCTAAATGGGCCGAGGCCGAGGCACTTCCAACAAATGATGGAAGAGTCGTGGTACGATTTCTGAAAAAATTATTCTCTCGTTTTGGCACACCTAAAGCATTAATAAGTGATAGAGGTACCCATTTTTGCAACCATCAACTTGAAAAATTTTTAACAAGATATGGGGTCTATCATCGGGTCTCAACAGCGTATCACCCTCAAACAAACGGGCAAGCCGAAGTGATTAATAGAGGTTTAAAACGAATACTCGAAAAAACCGTAGGGTTAAATAAAAAGGAATGGGCGGATAAATTAGATGATGCTTTATGGGCTTTTCGAACTGCTTATAAAAACAACAATAGGTACAACCCCATATAAGCTAGTCTATGGAAAAAGTTGTCATTTACCAGTAGAAATTGCACACAAAGCCTACTGGGCAATCAAAAATGTAAACTTAGATTTAGAATGTGCTGGTAAAAATCGATTTTGTCAATTAAATGAATTAGACGAACTTAGGAATTATGCATACTCAAACTCTGAAATTTATAAGGAAAGAATGAAAAATTTGCATGACAAACATATTAAACCTAATGAATTTCGGGTAGGGGATCTAGTTCTTTTGTTTAATTCACGACTTCGATTGTTTCCTGGTAAATTAAAGTCTAGGTGGTCAGGACCTTTTTCCGTCACCCATATTTTCCCACATGGTGCAGTAGAAATTAAATCTCGGAATGGGCCTCCATTCAAAGTTAATGGCCAACGGCTGAAACTTTATCAAGGATTCATTGAGGATGAAGAGGAAGAGATTTCGTTTCAAACGATGGAAGAATGAAACCAACATCATGCCTGGTAAGTTACGAACGATTGAGACGACAAATAAAGCGGTAAGTTATCTAACCAAAGCTTATGGGAAACAAGGGCACTCACACGAGCACTAAAAAAAAATTAAAACTTTTCTCGGCACGAGGCCGTGTCCGCTGGACACGGGGCCGTGTCCGCGCTGCAGTCGGGATATATCCCCTTTTTCAAAACAGTTACTTCATTCCACACGCCCCGTTTCCCCGAAAAAGCTCTGGTTCCAGGCGATTTTTCGCAGATTTTCGACGTCTCCTATCATTCTAACAACATCAAGGTATGATTCTATCACTTTTAGTAGTTAGATTAGTTACTTGCATGTAGTTAAAACACCAAAAATTTGGGGAAAATCTAGGGTTCTTGAAGTTCATCCGGACCGAACCTCAAATTTTAGTTTAGATCTGTTTGCATTTAGTTAGATTAGTGTTATGGGAAGTAAATACACTTGTATTGTTCATAAATTCACTCGATTTCTCGCAAAACCCCAAACCCTTGTTCTTGAACCGAAAAAAGATAAAATTAATGGGGTAAACGGGTTATTTTAGGAAAAACGGCACTTAGGGTTTCATTTTCGGGGGAAACCGCACCTATTGGACCAAAAATTTTCAAGTTTTCGAAACCGAGTCGAAAAATGGAATTTTTGAGTAACAAATGCCTGGACACGGGGCCGTGTCCGCTGAACACGGGGTCGTGTCCAGCCCACTGTTTGCAGTTTTGTCCGAAAACATTTCTGTTTCACACTAACTTTTGGTGTATTCTTTCAGATGGCTAGGAAGTTCACAAGATTTAACGCCAATGAGCTCGATGCTAGAGCTCGATACGAGATACTTCAAACAAGGCCAGACGGATACCCGAGGCAAGCATGCACGGACTTGCTAACCTTGGCGAATCAAATCGACCGCTTCAACAACATTGTCACGGGACCACTCAGAGTCGCCCTAACAACTCGACTCTGTTCCGTCCATGAATGCACTTTGGAATTCTATAGCACATTCGCATTCAACTCAAGGTGCGACCCGTTCGACAATGACGGGGTGTCATTTCGATGTGGCGGAACGAGGTACTCGATCTCTATGGCACAGTTTGGGTCGATTGTCGGGTTGTATGCGGAAGAGGATGCTGGAAACGAAGAAAATACTGGAGGAATGAGAGAGATTGATGAAAACGAACGCCAAGCTATTTGGGCTCAGATTGGTGAGGGGTACTACAATCCGAGCAGCACTAAGAGTACAAAGCTGAGGGATCCGCTCTACAGATACATCCATAGGCTCCTCGGCTACTCTCTTAGCCAAAGGCATGATAGTAGTGGCGTCGTTGGGTTAAGAGATTTGGTTGTCCTCCACTGCATCCACAACCGTAGGCCGCTTGATGTTCCGTTCCTCATGCTCCGAAACATGCATCATAACCGCCTTGCTAGTGCACCGACTCCTATCTTCTTTGGGGGATGGGTGTACCGTCTCTTTAGACACTTCGCCCACATACCTAGGTCATTTGAGAGGAGCCCATGGTCGGGTATGGTAGATATACACATATGCCGCTCAATGAACCTGATTTATGAGGCGGAGGACGGGACGGTGAGCTTTCAAAGGATGCAAGGTCATGCATAGAACCCGCAAGAAGCACTTGTCCTCCAAGCTCCGCAACATCATCAGTATCATTACCAACCCCAAGGTGATCCGGGCCAATCCTCCTCAGGAGGCGGTTTTCCTAATTTCCAAAGTTTGCATGATTTGTTGCAGGAAAACCTTATGTACACCAGGAACACTTATAACATGGTGAGCAACACTTACCACCGGGTCGGAGCTATCGAAAGAAACATATCCGACATCCAAGATGATGTTGGATATATACGAGACCACATTGCAAGCCATGGAGGGGATGATGATGATGATGACAATGATGATGCCATGGAATAAGCGGGAGGAGCGGAGGAAGAGGAGGTTGTTTGATGGTTCCCCAGGTTAACCCTTTTTCACTCTTGAACAATTGATGGCCTGCGTGCCAAGTGTTGAACAATTTACTTTCCCTAACTTTTATTTTCTGCATTTTTTTTAACTTTGACATGGATGTTAACTTTGGTAAAAGTAGGATGTTTGCTATGTTTTGGTGGAGTGGTCATTGATTAAACAGGTACAAACGAGGCTTAGAGTGCTAAACATTAGTACTACTAAAGCCGGGACAGGAAAACAGACGAAAGAAACCTGTTTTTCAACTTTGCAGACTGTCCACACGGGGCCGTGTCCACCCGACACGCCCCCATGCCCACCATCCTGAACCTGCTGTTTGCGTTTATTCTGCAGACCTTGACAGACACGGGGTCGTGTCCAACCAACACGCCCCCGTGTTCACCTTCTGTAAGTTTTCGTTACTGGCACCTGAGCACGGGGCCGTGTTCAATCAACACGGGGTCGTGCCCAGGTAACCAGTAACACAAAATTTTTGCTTTTCACACATTTTTACACATTCAATCAACCAAAAAACTTATTTTTGGGACACATTGAGGACAATGTGTAATTTAAGTGTGGGGGGATGCTAAAACCTTGAATCTTGCAAGTCCTAAATACAAGCCTTACACAAAACTCTATTGGAACCGCTAATCACCCCAAATTTTTTCAAAATTTTTTTATTTTTTTTACTTGTCTAGGTTTAACTCGGGAAATTCAAGTTCTCAAAAAGGTTATATTTTTACAAATTTACAACCGATAGCGTCGTGATAAAAAAAAAAAGAACCAACATAAGAAAATTATGAAAAGGCATGACAAGCTTAGTTAAAATTTGATTATATATACTTGATCACATAAAAACTCATTCCCACAAAAGTGAGTTTTGAGCCTTTATTGAGCATACAATTACATATCATTAGAACTAAATGCTCATTTTTCGTTTCCTGTGTGAATAGCCGCTTGGTTCTTACGACTCTAGAACTTGCCATGACGATACATTCCCGGTCCTTACCAACTTAAAACCCGAGTAAGTAAATGATGGAGGCATTAGGACTAACCTTTTTATTTCTACACCATTATTTTTCTTTTTTTACCACCTACCCAAAATCCCCCTAGTTAGCCCCTTTGAGCCTAAACCTTTTCATTTCATAACCCAAACCAAACACCCTTTTTACCCACCAAAACCTTTTTCATTTTTTTTACCCCTTTGTTTTAGTAACAAGTTCGATTTTTCGTATGAAAAAAAAAACTTGTTGAGGATGAAGCAAAAGAAAATAAACAAACAAGTTTATTAAAAATAACTTTGTTTGAATAAAATAGCTTCATCAAAAATAAAAGTTACAAAAATAGAAAGTCATACGAAAACCGAAACTTGTTACGCTTTTCGCCTTTTTCTACTAACCACTAACCACCAACCCAACCACCTACCTTTAAACCAAGCCTAACCCTTAACCCACAAAGTCCTCTTGATATTTACAAAGGTATATAAGTTAAAAATGAGGAGGATTGATTGCTTGGCAAGCCTATGGTAGGAGTAAGTTCCATGCCGCTCTCGAGTGATCCACAAAAATACATTTTCGGCCGAGTGTTGAGTGATCCCCGTGAGGTATGTGAATTTGTAAATAAATATAATTTTAAAGAGGCATGTTATGCCCTAATAAGTAATTTGTCTTATGAAAAAATTTAAATAAATCATGACGAATAGGATTGTAAATAAATAAAAATAAAACTAAATAAAGAATCTTGGAAATCCCGACACTCTACGACAAGCCCAAAAACCTTCTTCTCTACCCATTCCATTTGGGAGTGTAATAGCCACATAATAAAGAGTTTTGCTTGAGGACAAGCAAAGATTCAAGTGTGGGGGTATTTGATGTGTTAAAAATGCAACATATAAATTTCATCAAATGAGGCATAAAACTAACCCTTTTTTAGTACTAATGTTGGAAAAAGTGTGCTTTTATCTTCCTTTTGTATTTTCAGGATTAAATGAGCTCAAATTAACAAAAGAAGCAAAAAGACATCAAAATCTAACATAAATACAAGAAAAGGAACAAGACGTGACGTGCCCGACCCCACGACAGCATCTTCCCAAGCAAAACAAGAGATCAGAAGCCTGAACATGCCCCGTGCTCAGCCAGCACGGGGGCGTGCCCAAGTGTCAGCAGAAAAGACAAAGTGGTAGAAGCTTCTATTGCCCACCACGGGGCCGTGCTCAGCGGACACGGGGCCGTGGTCAACTATAAGATTCGCACAATCCAGCAAATCTGCATAGTACAAAGATTCTTCTGCACCACGGGGTCGTGCTCAGCGGACACGGGGGGCGTGGTCAACTAAAAAGACAAAACTGCATTAAATGAAGAAAGAGAAGGATGTGGACACGGGGCCGTGCTCGAGCTTCTGTCCAGCCTATAAATAGAAGTGCTTGGCTCAAGCTCAAACCATCCCTTGGCACACCACCTCTCTCACACTTCACCCACCACCCACCACCACCATAACACCATCATCCTCCACCATCATCCATTGTCCATCGTAGAGTGTGTGAGTCGTCTCGGGATCCAAGATTGATCGTAAGAGTTCTTGACAATCAAGGCCATGTTTGCCTAAGTCTCTTACATCACTTGGTGAAGACAAAGTGTTTAGTGTAATACTTTTTATTTCTAATCTTTTGCACTTTTTACTTGGTTTTGTATTAATGACTTTAATAACTAGTTGCTTATGTTGAAGGTGATCTTTCCTTATCGTTTGTCCGTGGTGTCTTGGCATTATTTTACTGTCTATATAAAATAAAAGATTTTCACCATTCATATCTCCACGGTCTATATGGAGGTATGTTGGCTACCTGGTCGGGGGTTAAGGGAACGGTTTGGTAAAGGTCTTGCCATTGTTCAGCGTTTAGAGGTCCTGCAATGGACCTGGGTCAAATTTAGTAGGACCTCCTTCAATACTTAACGGTATTGGATGGCGGGGGTCCAAACTCTTTGATCCCCTCATAAGTTAACTACTATTAATACTATAACCCGGCTATTTAGCACTGTATCCCTGCTGACTCAGACTACTTAGTCGAGGGTAACATCACCTCCAAAAGAGGGGCCTACCATAATTTGCATTAATAACTTAATTAATTATCTTCCAATAATCCACCCTTTTAGGATTGTATCCTTGCTGACTCAAACTACTAGGGTGAGGGTAACGTCACCTTCAAAAGAGGGGCCTACTACAATAACTAAGATAATCTCTTAAATATGTGCAAAAGTGCGGAAATAATCAAAGGTTACACTAGATACGAGTCGGAACCAAGTGATTCATCTTGTCTATCTGTTTTTCTTTTTATTTTATTTTTCAGCATTTAGTTAGTTTTTATTTTTCTTAGTTAAAAACATTTTTCTAAACGTTTTATTTTGATTAGACGTTGAGGATAAACCGGTACTAAAAGCTCTTGTGTCCTTGGACGACCTCGGTATCTTGCCAACACTATACTACGCTCACGATGGGTGCACTTGCCCATATGTGTGTTTAGTGTTAGTAAAATATCGTGTTTTATAAATTTAAAACTTGGCTAAAAATAAGTGTTAAAGGGGCTTAAAATATACACCTAATATATATAACACTTCACACGCATCAGAGATACTTGCTAGCTTGAATACATGACATAAGCTTGAGACTCTTCGAAGTAGTATCACCGTACACACATAACGAGTCACCATTCGCGAGCGAAAATCGAATCATCTTGTCGAAGCATACAACTTCAGCATGGTTTTCGCGAAAAAAGTCCATGCCTACTATGACGTCGAAACTTCCGAGTTGCATCGGAATGAGGTCGATTGGAAAGATGTGATTGTTGAGTTCGAGAGTACAATCACGGATAACAGAATTAACGGCGATGGTTCTTCCGGTAGCGACTTCAACATCGAACGACGAGGAGAGCTTCGAACGTTTACGACTAAGGAGTTTCTCAAATTCGAACGACACAAAGCAATTATCGGCTCCAGTATCAAACAAACATGATGCATAAATACCATTCACAAGGAACGTACCATTGACCACGTTGTTGTCGGCTTGAGCTTGACGCACGTTGAGGTTGAAAGTTCTGGCGCGTGCGGCCTGTTGTTGTTGCTGCTGTTGTTGTTGCTGCTGTTGCTGAGGCTCTTGCTTCACGACCCTGTTTGGGCACATGTTGGCGAAATGGTTCGGGTCGCCACATGCGAAGCAGGCTCTAGCTTTGACTGCGGGTGCCGGAGGAGCTTGTTGACCCTGTGGGGCAGTGAGTAGAGCTTGATTGGCAGGAGCTTGACGAATACGTCAGTTTGCAGTAAAGTGGCCGTATACATTGCAATGAGCACAAAAGCGGCATTGAATAGCAGTCGGGTGATGGTAGGTGCAAGTAGGGCAGAGCGGGTGTGGTCCAGTGTATGCACGTTTTGCAGGCGGTGCATTGGCCACAGGCGCCGCTACTTGACGCTGTTGGGCAGGTACAGCTTGAATCGGCGCAGCAGTGATCGCACAGTTCTTGTTGCTGGAACTGTTCTTTCTCTTGTTCTTCTTCTTGTTGCTTGATGAGGTGGGTTCAACAGTTGGTGCAGCGGCGGTAGCTTGATGCAGATGCTTTGAAGCCTTATCCCAGACACCAGCCTTAACCCGCTTGTCGTTGATTTCAGCGGCCAACAGATAAGTTTCTTCGATCGTCGTAGTCTTAGCCGCTTGCACGAAATCAGCGACGCAGTCGGGCAGGGCCCGGATATACTTCTTGATGGTGATCTCCGGAGTCTTGACTTGATCGGGACAGATAATGCTGAGCTGTTTGAAACGAGCAGTGAGACCAGCATTGTCACCATCCTTCTGCTGTATGTGCCTAAATTCATCCTCTAGCTTTTGACGTTCATGAGGAGGGCAGAATTCCTCTAGCATAACTTCCTTGAGCTCGTCCCACGACAGACCGTAGGCTGCATCGTTCCCTCGCTTGTTCCTCTCGGCCGTCCACCAGTCTAATGCGCGAGACAGGAAAACGCCGGTAGCATTCAGAGTTCGAAGGTCATCAGGGCAACCACTTTGTCGCAGAGTAACCTCGATGGAATCAAACCAATGAAATAGTGCAGTGGGACCTCCTTCGCCAGTGAATTCTTTTGGCCCACAAGACTTGAATTGCTTGAAACTGAAAGGCCTTGCGGCAGCTTTAGGAGCGTCGGTTCTTGATTCTTCAGACGATTTGCTGGCATTCTCATAAACATCACTCACAGCCTTCGCTACGCTTTTAGCGATGATGGAAGCAAGACGTCGGTCTCTCTTCTCTTGACGAGAAAGTGCATGACGGGATCCAGACGACATTGTCTGCAATAGACATCGCCACGGAATTCAACACATTGTATTCGAATCTCACCTCACACGTTTTCTATTTACTAAAGCTCAGTAACACGTACATCCACGTATACATACAACACATAGAGCACAAATCACATAAACACGTAGAATCACATAATCACATAATTTCTAAGCATGTAGGGCAAATAATCACATAACGCCTAAGTACGTAAAACACAGGAGCAAGGAAGCGCATACGCATTTAATCACTAGAGGCGGTCAGAAAACAGAAACCTATCATTCCAAGTCTGCGTTTTAGTATATCGAATAGCATAGTTTAAGCATTCATTGTAGCATGAAGTTGTCTGTGATTCAACGATTTGTTAGCGATTTGAGATGGAAAGGCAGTGCGTGTCGATCGAGTGAAAGCGAAATTGAACAAATACTCAAATTTTACACACATAAAACTTATAAAATCGACGCATTATCAGAGCCAGCAATTGCGGCTCAGAATTAAAATCACATAAAATTCGGGAGGTAGATCGTCTGCGGCTAGTAGACTTTGACTAACCAAGTAATCCAACTATTCACAAGGACCCGTTGTACACG
Organism: Helianthus tuberosus; assembly: GCA_030545235.1. NCBI lineage: Eukaryota > Viridiplantae > Streptophyta > Magnoliopsida > Asterales > Asteraceae > Helianthus > Helianthus tuberosus. The sequence continues at coordinate 63,218,300 of CM060451.1, read as the reverse complement.
TTTGACTTCCAGGAATATGCCCTTGCCTCGATTCTTGGGCGTTGGCACACATCCTGTTAGTCCTATCGTGACTTCAGGTCGTTGGAGTCCGTCGAACTTTGGTGAGAGTTTTGTAAAATGTGCGGTACAAGTCGTCAAGGTTAGGGTTTCACCCCTGGCTTAACAACCTCGTCCCTATTTTGATAAAATAGAGGAGATTATTCATCAAAATATGGATTTCACTCCTGATTCGGTATAATTCTCCTTGTTTGTAAAAATGCGGGTTGATTAAACAACTTTAGTCGAGAGTTTGCGGTTTTCACACCTATTCTCGGCTTCGTTGCTTACTCATAGTTGAAAATTCGAGTGCAGTGATAGTGTAGCGTGCGCGAGACATACGAGGAAATAGTAGCAAACTCATACAAAATCTCTAACGATCATGCATAAGTCGGTCTATTGGTTCCTAACTATAGTCTAGGTTTCTAAGACTTCGACCCGGACTAGGTCGAGTCTTGCCTAATTCCCTATAGTTATGGCTCTGATACCAATCTGTCATACCCCAACCGATGGCGGAATCATCAGGGCATGGCACTGAGCGAAACAGACTGTCTAGAAGTTTCCATAACAATTATCATTACCATTCAATTTATAATAACATGTCCCATACCATGTCTCAAACAGTAAACAAATTATTACAGATAAAGTCTAGGCAAATCATTCTGTTCCGACAACTCAGATTTATAAATAGCTAAATTGTTTATTGGTTTCTAGGACTCCTTCCCTAGCCTCAATTTCATCACCAACAAGCTAAGCATAGAAACAACCTAAGCACCTGTCACATACGTTAAAATAAAGTCAATACATATAATGTAAAGGTGAGCATACAAGTTTGATAATAGCATATAGAGTTCGAATTCGTTTACGCATAACCAGCACGTACACATAGTGAAATGAAGCACGTTAGTTATCGACATAGATCCATCGATACGAATGACTGCGAGTTGACTGCCCGAGGCAGTTCGCAATACATGATTACCACCGTAATCCATGCAAGTAAGAGATCCTTAACAACCCCCGTGTGAACGGGTGCTGAGTCCAAACTATAGTACTATCGTTGCTAAGGCAGGTAGACAGCATTCCATGTGTAAACATAACAAACAAGTATTCATAAGCCACGTATAACATGCATTAACGGTTAGCGTTAAAATGGTTTGAGTAGTGTGATAGTTGTAGTTTGAATATTCGTAACGTATGTAACACCCAAAAGTGCTTAAAGCAAAACGGGATCGAGTATACTCACAGCGATTAATGGATTGAAGGGAGTGCTTAGCGAGTACGATTAGCCTGAATAGATTTGGTAGCATAATGATAAGCGAAACGTAAAACGGAAAATGAGTGATGGAGAGTCGGACAGCTGGTCGATCGGACGGTAGTCCGATCGGACGGCTGACCGTTCGGTTGACAGTCTGCTCAGATGGCTGTCCGGTCGGTTGGTAGGCCGATAGGATGGCTGTTCGAGTGGATTGTTTCTTCCTTTGAATAGGATGTGTTTGTGTATGATGGTTTGACTTTTGAAGTTTTCGTTGTAGCATTTGAAAACATTGAAGTACCTTTACCTTTCAAGTCGGTCGATCGGACGACTGTTCGATCGGCCGGCAACTCGATCGGTTAGGCATTTAAATGAATTGCAATGTTTAGTCTTTGGGTCGGACAGGTGTTCGATCGGACAGGTCAACAAGTCAAAGACTTTAATGAAGTATGGTGCAGTGGATCGGATGGTTGGTCGATCAAATAGCACCACCGCTGTTCGATCGGACAACAGAGTGTCACCTGATCGGACGGCTGTTCAATCGGGTGGCACTTCTAGTGCATTGAACATGTTGAAAAATCGATTAAGTATTGAAGCATAGTATCTCATGATCCGAAGAGTAATCCAATCGGACGGGTGTTCGATTGAACAACAGTTCGTTCAATACTAGTCTCCAAAATAACTTGGTTGTGTGGGACCATGTGCTAGCCGATCGGCTGGCCAGTCGATCGGCTGACTATCCGATCGGCTGGCTGTCCGTTCGGACAGCAGTCCGATCGGTCAGCATTCTGACCTGATCAGCCCTCTCGTCTAGCACTTGGTTGTTCCGTTTGTTTGTCGTTTTATCGAGGTATTTTGACAGCGAGTAAAACCATCGATGCCTCGTCCTTACTTGGTTTCCCGGGTCGGACAGGAATCACCCAAATCCGGTCGGTGGCCTGTTCGGAACGAAGTTTAACATTTAACTCGAAGTCGGTTAACCTCGTGGATAGAATCCGGATCTTGAGTCATACAACCACCGAAGTGATTTGTAAACCGACCCAGGCCTCGTTTCTATCAGTTTGAAGTTATTTGAGTGACAAAGAGTTGAAGGAAAGTTGGAAAATCCATCCTTCAATCCTTGTTACCGTGTATATGTTTAGATCTATGAAAGATCCGTGTTTATTTATGTGGAAATCGGCTATATCCAAGTCTTTCTTGGTGGATTGAGGCCGAAACATGAAGTTCTTCAAGAACCCATGATGACATCATCCTAGAACACTTGAATCTTGATGATTTCACGGTTAAAAGTTAAGATTTGAAAGATAGAAAGGTGTAGGAGTGTGTATAGATCAAGAAAGTACAAGATTTAGGGTGAAATCTTACCGGGATCGAGAGAAATCTGCAAAAATGTAAGTTGAGCGTGCTGGTCGGACAGAGGTTTCCAAAAGTGGAAAGAATGACAATGACAGGGGTATTTATAGGATGACAAAAGGGGAAAGTGATGGCCGATCGGCTGGCAGCTCGATCGGACAGCCTGTCCGATCGGACAGCAGTCCGTTCGGCTGGCTGTTCGATCGGCTTGGAAGCCTGATCGATCGGTCGCACCTTTCGAGTGTTTTGCGCGACGGTTTTGATATTTCGATTTCGATTGCGAGCGGTTCGATACGATAAGGTTTCCTAGTCAAATTACTTTCAGTTCCAACTACTTCGTATCTCGCGTAATCTATTTTCCACCATCTATCATAGTTCGTCCGTGATTCGAGTTTGAGTTCGATTGCATTCGAGTTTCGATTGAGTTCGCTTGATTACACAACATAACATAAATAAACATGTACAGGTAACACGTAAGGCACACACACACGTATAATAACAAGTAAAAGTACGTAGCTCGAGTTGCGATTTGATGTCGATTCGATTAGCGCGGCTTGATTATTGATTAGTTAACTTTATCGCATTGTTACTTCCTATAGTTCACAGTCGTAGGTCGATTGAATAACGATTAACACACATCGATTACACTTACTCCACATACTATAATTAAAAGCAAGAAGTTTCTACGAGTCAAGTTGCGCGAAATCGGTCGTTGACTTAGACCTTGACTTTGACTTTGGCTTGTGAAAACACGGGGTGTTACATGTGGGGACCTACTTCCGTTTCATGCATTGTTGGGAGATTTGTAAGTTCCATCCAAAGTGGTCGAATATCCCCAGTGGTAGCGAAAGTAACACGTCTTCCAAAAGGTCAAGGGCCTCGTCCCAAGCCCAATCTGATGCACGAGATCAAGAGTTTGAGGACCTTTTGGATGATTCGCCAAGCCCAAACCGGCCTGAGTATGGAAGAGATGCCTCAAAAAGGCGTGCTCAAAAATCAAGATCTGATACGGCATCGCCTTCAGCTGGGAGTTCGGGCTTGCGTAGGGGAATATACAGCGACCAGTTGGATGACATTTCAGCCAAGTTAGATACATTCAACGTCTTCCAACAACAAAGGGCCGAACAACGAAAGAGCAAAGAAGCTAGAGATGCTAGAGATGCCCTGAGACAAAGACGTGATGATTTGAAATTGTTATCCCAGCCGATTGATCACCTACAGGGTGACGAGTTACAAATAGTGTTGGAGATGAGAGAAGAGATAAAAAAAAACAAATATAAACATTCGGAATTGGTTTTTATGTAATTTTCTTTAATTAAAAATATTAAAAAAAATAAATTTGTTGTTTAACAAACAACCCACCGGTCAGCCCAGCGAAGCCCACCAAACCCACGCCCCAAACCACCGCCCCACCATACCAACCCTAAATGTGAGTCGCCCCATGTCTGCACCCCCAAGCCACGTGTCACCAAATGCCCCAACCCACGCCAACCCCCGCCCCATCATACCCCACGGTCTAAATAAATGAACTTTCCGTTAAACAAGTTCATGAATTGTACATAAACATTCGATTCGTTTACATGCCTATCCCTTGGTATAGTTTAATAAAACCATAACAAATGAATTTAACAAAGTTAAACATATAAAAACAAAGAATAAAATTAATGCATGCTATAAATACAGAAGACTATCCTCCTTATCTCTCATATAAACATTCCATAATCTGGCATTCTTCCCTGCCATTACCCATCGGAGTTGTTCACAAAGTAGCAAACTGCAATGGCCGGCGGCGGAATCCAGACTTCTCCCGGCTCCAACAAAGCTTACCCGGGAAACCTAACTCTATACGTCACATTTACTTGCATTGTTGCCGGCATGGGTGGCCTCATTTTTGGTTACGATATCGGCATCTCCGGTAACTATATTTACAACTCTTTAAACACAGTAGTCGCAGAATCAGAAAAGGGTCAAGAGGGTTCGACCCTCACTCACCCATAATTTGTTAGAATTTTTAAATATAAAATTAATAGTTTTTTTTAAGAAAACATTAGATGGACACGTAATTGTAACAAGTTGAGAAAACAATCCTATGACGAACTGACTAAAACGTTCTGGTTCTGCCACTAATATGATCGGACTAATATATGGTGGAATTGTTTGTGGCAGGGGGAGTGACGTCGATGGATTCTTTCTTAAAAGAGTTCTTCCCGTCGGTTTACCGGAAACAGGCGGCGGACACGACGACGAACCAGTACTGTAAGTTCGACAGTCAGATATTGACCATGTTTACGTCATCTTTGTACTTGGCAGCACTGATGTCATCTCTGGTGGCGTCGACGGTGACGCGGAAACTCGGCCGGAAACTGTCAATGCTCTTTGGTGGCATTCTGTTCAGTGTCGGAGCTGTGGTTAACGGCTGCGCTAAGGCGGTTTGGATGCTCATTTTGGGTCGGATCCTACTTGGGTTTGGAATCGGGTTTGCTAACCAGGTATTGCGTCTTCTTAATTTTTTTATTTTTTTTTTATTTATTTATTATTTTTTTTTTTTTGAAACAACGACTTTCTTAAATTTATTTACGTTCTCTTTAATTTCAGTTGTTAAATATTTTTTTGTCTTCAATCCAAATCTATATCTTTATATTTTACAAATAAGTAAATGTTAATTAAGCGTCATAAAGAATATTATATCAAACTACAAGGTAAATGGGTAACAAGTTGCGTCGTTTGGCGCTAATCCTTTTTGGATACCAAGTATTATTTATTATAAAAACAGATCTTGAGGTCATAATATTATTATGCGTGAACCGTTGGACGCGGCTAAGTAGCTCTCTGGTGCAAGAAGACCAAAACATGATCTATGATCCACGACTTGCTTCTTTTGAAATTTTCCAATCGTTTCTATTTTTTATTTTGCAATTAAAGGATCGTTTTCTTATCTACTTTGACTATTTGTTATTATTTTTGTTTAACTCTTATAATACATGAGTTTCTAATATGGATTAATATGAATTAATGTGAATTGAAGTAATTTCATCCCCTCGGTATACATTTTGTCATCACTCATCGGTCTCTGTGACTGATGAAAGTCAACAATAGACCGGATTTTTCTGGGTGGCGTCACGTTTATTCTTTAATTTAAATAAATATTTATTATTATAATATAAACCTTTATGGATACATTAAAAGTGTATTAATGAAATCTTTCATGCTAAATATAGTTATCTTTTATTTGTCAAAAAGTTATATTTTTGTTTAAAAACTATAATATTTTATTAAATATTTTTGTCACTCACTAACGGTTAAATGTTGAGTTCTCATTTATATCAATAAAGGTGTAAGAAGTGGTTAAACACTTTGGAGTGACAAACCAAAAAACCGACCAATCAGAGCGCGCCATGTCAATCAGTCAAAAGCGTTTAAACTTTGATGAAAAGTGTTGGCAATGGTTTAGACACTTGGTGAAGTGGTAAACTATTTTTAAAAAAAAAAAGAAAAATGTGTGATTGGTTGAGATAGGAATGGACCACACCCACAATACCCTCTCTCTCTCACACTTTGGGGAGTGGGGTGTCCACCCCTACCCAAGAAGCCCCTCACACCGCCCCCCATAGTCGTTCCAAGAGGCAACCACCTCCAAGGCGTCTCCCACAAGATGCCCAAACTTTTTCTTTTCCTTTCTCATCCACCAATCAAAAAACCTCACTTTAATAACAACCAATCATAACTCTTTCTTGGGCATCTTGAGTTGTGATGAACACCACCCCCATTTTTTTACCCAACTACCTCTATGATGACGTGGCGACACATGGCGCAAGTCGCCCCCTCAAAAGATGCCTCACTCCCTTCAGTCTCAATCATCTTCTTCCCCGAATCGGCATGCCATCCCCGCTCCGTTTGCCTTGCCGCGTCGGCATTGGGTCGGCGGTGGTGTTTGCCGATCAGCAAACACGTTTGCCACCCTTTCCTTTGCCGACTACCACACCGTATATCCTAACAAAAGCACAAAGATAACAATGTATTCGAGATTAAATATTGTATTATGTTTTATTGCCTTTGATTTTTAGATTATTATTATTATTATTATTTATTTCAATTCTTTTGGCGTGTTTGTGTGCATTGTGTGAATATGATATTTATTTCTGTTCCTAATTTTAGACAACAATTACAACAAATCCTTTGTAGAAAGTAAACCATCATAATTACCCATCATAATTACCCTATGTTACAGTATTACAATTTTTTTTAAACGGCCAACGAATCCTCCAAAATGTATAATTAATTCCTTTCTCTTTGGTTCAGGCTGTGCCATTATACCTATCTGAAATGGCACCATATAGGTATAGAGGGTCACTCAACATCGGGTTCCAATTATCAATCACAATCGGAATCTTCGTGGCAAATATATTGAATTACTTTTTCGACAAGATCAAAGGAGGATGGGGTTGGAGGTTGAGTCTCGGGGGAGCAGTGGTCCCCGCCTTGATCATAACGGTGGGGTCCCTTGTGCTCCCAGAGACCCCCAACTCCATGATTGAGAGAGGTAATATAGAAGAGGCTAGACTTAAACTTAGAAGAATTAGAGGCATTGACAATGTTGACGAAGAATTTTATGATTTGATCATGGCTAGCGAAGCATCGAAAAAAATCAAGCATCCTTGGAGAAATTTGTTACAAAGGAAATATAGGCCACAACTCACTATGGCTATACTGATTCCGTTTTTCCAACAATTAACTGGGATTAACGTCATCATGTTTTACGCCCCGGTTTTATTCAAAACAATCGGGTTTAAGGGACAGGCTTCGCTTATGTCTGCCGTCGTTACTGGTACTATAAATGTTATTGCGACGTGTGTTTCAATATATGGAGTGGACAAGTGGGGAAGAAGGTTTCTTTTCCTTGAAGGTGGCACTCAAATGCTTATATGTCAGGTATGCTATTATCATTATTCAAATTATATGTATCTTTTTTTTTATCATTTGCCATTTCTTATGTTTGTAATTATTTTTCTTTGAAACAAACAGGTTGTTGTAGCAACTTTTATAGGGATCAAATTTGGAATAGATGGGAACCCGGGTAACTTGCCACAATGGTATGCCATTGTGGTAGTGCTTTTCATATGCATATATGTATCTGGTTTCGCGTGGTCATGGGGTCCATTAGGTTGGCTTGTGCCAAGTGAAATCTTCCCGCTTGAAATCCGATCAGCTGCTCAAAGTATCACTGTCTCCGTGAACATGATCTTCACATTTATTATCGCCCAAGTGTTCTTAACACTGCTTTGCCACCTAAAGTTCGGGCTCTTCCTCTTTTTCGCTTTTTGGGTGGTCATCATGACCGCATTTATTTATGTGTTCTTGCCCGAAACAAAGAACATTCCGATTGAAGAAATGGTGGTTGTGTGGAAGAAGCATTGGTTCTGGTCAAGGTTTATGGGAGATGTTGAGTACCCAAGTGGAGTTGAAATGAACAAAAGGAGTGATTTGGTTCACAAAGTGTAAGAAAGGACAACCTTTAGTTGCAAGTCTAGAAGTGTTTTATCTTTCTCTTAATAAATAAAGACAGCTATAGAAGTAAATGTAAGTTTGTTTTAGTAGACGTATCATGGTTGCTTGATGGTTGGTCGTGATTAAACAACAGTTAAGATATAATATTCTTGATCAATACCAAGAACATGTGATAAGAAAGAACACTATTTAACATATAGATTAAAAACTAAAACATAAATATTATATATTATATAAGCACATTTTGGAATGTCGGTGCACTCAATAAAAAATTTTGTTCATCTTTTACTTATTTTAGTGCATATGATACAACCATCTGATGCTTGCCACCAACACGTATCACTGTTTCTCTTTTAGATTATGTTGGTATCTTAAGGGTTGTTTGGCAACTTCTGAATGGTTAAGTGTTGAATCAGTAAGAGATCTGAACCATTAAGTGCTAAGCCAGTTAGTGGCGAAGCTTGAATTTTTCAGCCGGGGGGGCGAAAACGTATATACCCAAAAAATTCTATAGAACCGGGGGGGCGAAAACGTATATACCCACAAATTTCTATACGAAAACTACATATATAACACTACTGAGCGAAAAATTCAGGGGGGCGGGCGCCCCCTCCCCGCCCCTCTTATCCTTCGCCCCTGAAGCCAGTAAGAGGTCTGAATCATTAAGAGCCAGTATAATCCTTAAACGTTCAAAGGCAAATGTCTGACCAATTCAGATTAGAGGTCTTAACCATTCAGATTCAGTATAATGCTTAACATTCAGAGGCAAATTCTGAACCATTCAGACATCTACCCACGAAACAAACAGTCTGAACTAGTAAGTACTGAATAAGTAAGATGTCTGAACCATTAAAATGCTCATTAAAAGCTAAACAAACAGCCCCTTAATCATTTGTCGACTCATGTTTGTATGATTATCCAACTAGGGTTTTCGGTATACATATGAATAAGGGCATAGTATATATACCCTTTTTAATTAAACATGAATTTTCTCTCTTACGTGCAAGCGGGACAATTGCTTATGCAATAAAATTGTCTCTTACTTTTGTGGGAATCTCGGTTGAATAGATAATTTGTACTTGAGATGTGGATGAAGGCCGATTTTGGTGACCTTTTGTCATTTTGACAGCCAAATTTAATATAGGGTATTCAGACTGAATCCATTGTAAGATATAAGACTTGTCTCACATCGATTGTATGGGCAACTAATGTGGAGTTTCTAACCCAAATGACACCTTCTTCCGTCAGGCTAGTCTTTTAGGAACAATTCTACCATTTGGGTTGTAACACGCACGCACAGGGATGTTTCCTTAAGAACCATTTCAAAGTGGACAAGTTTGTCAAAAGAGTTTAGGGTAAGTGATGGGGTTTCACGAAACTTCAAGGCTGCAATTATGTTGTTGTGCCCAAGAATACGGATGAGAAACATTAAACACGTGGGCAAATAATCTAATATTTATATTTTAGATTTTTCTTTACATTTCTTAAATTTTTAATTTCACTTTGGTCAAGTTTAAGTAGCCCAACCATGGCATTTATCAAAATTAAGAAAGCCCAAATGTTAAAGCCCATTAAAGACTACAACTTTTTAGTGAGGTCCAAAATGCCAATTTATAATTGCCCATGGCTTATATTCAAGTGCATCTTAGGGGTGGGATAAGACTTTAAGACCAATAGGTCTTGGTTTCGATTTTCACAAAGGAGGTTTTTCCTATATTTATTTGGTTTCCTACTGAATTGGTGTATAGGCATTATGCCTTGTGGAGATGGATATGATCGGATGCTTTCGCTGGTGACATGATTATACTCCAGTGATCCGTCAGTGATCCAAGTTTCTCGTTAAAAAAAAATAATTGTCCATTTGGTTTGTAACTAATTGATTGAATGGTGGGGATAAACAAAGAAAACGTCTCGTTACCTAACTTTTTTGATCCACCCATTTTATATCATCTAAATACGGCTTATGTGGTTTTTATTCATATTTTGTTATTTTTTAGCACCTTGAATGTCATGACATCCAAATCGTCGGTTGTTTCAAATTAAAAGGTAACACAAAGTAACAAAAAAGAAGAAAAAATATATCATAAAATGTATAATTTACCATATCCTTTTTATTATTCCGTTTTTAACTAGAAAATCACAAAAATAATTTTTGTAAATATATTTATAGGTTTCTATTACTATCACACATTTTTTATCCACATAATATATACAACAGCATTTATGTATTACTTTTTTTTTTCCATATCGAGAGGATAGGCTTGTATATTTAAGTCATTTCTTTATACGTGAAATTAGATCGTTAAGGTTAAAAAAATTTCACGTGTTTTATGACTATATAGCATACTATACATTAGTTAATTCGGGTTATCATAATTATTATACATGTAATAATATTTATTTTGTAATTACGCATTCAATTCAATAAAATTATTATATTTATATGAATAATAGAGTTGCTGAGGCTCGTAAATCAAATCAAGCTCGGCACATGAAGCTTTGAGCTCGTTTATCAAATGATCTATGATTTAGGTTCGAACTCAAACGAGGGTCATGGCGTCAAATCTCAGGTTTTATAGGATTGTTAATTTGATTTGTGATTAAGCGATTGAAATGTGGTGTAAGCGATGAAATAGAGACGGAGATATCTGACATCGTCACTAAAAGATAACTTGTTTTGATTTTAACATGCTTTTACCCATTACATAGCTTTTTTATCCATTTTATATCATCTAATCGTGTCTTGTTTTTTTTTCTTTTGATATTTTGTTATGTTAAACACTTTGAATATCATAAGATACAAATCTTCGGTTGTGCATAATTTGTACAATTTTTTTTTAAACTAACTCTTCAAATTAACAAGTTTTTCTTTCTCGAATATCCAACTGCCTTAATAATTCTTTATAATACGCTCTATTTTTTTTTTCTTTTTTTGACTAGTAAGCCCACCAACCGTTGAGGTTTTCCTAGAATTTTCCACAGACCTCTCTGAAAAATAGTTAAATAGTCTTTTTTATGCAATTTCAAATGTGAAGTAAGTCTCCGTATCTTATTGGTCCTTTTTCTAAATACATAAATCTCTATGTTATTGTGAGGGTTATTTATATAGGTATACAAACAAAATTTATGTATTACTTTATATTTGCGAAAATACAAAATATAATTGTTTGTTTATTTATTTATTTTCACCTATATATTTTAAGTTATTTTTTATAATATGTGAAATAAAGCATATAAAGGAGTTAATTCCATGTGTATTAAAGCATATAAAGGAGAGTAGAGGGGTTTCTGTGAAGTATATAGACTTAATTAGGGATATGTATGTTAGGACTGAGACTAGTGTCCGAGCGCCTGTAGGGGATACTGATTCTTTCCCGGTGGAGGTAGGACTCCACCAAGGGTCCGCTTTGAGCCCTTTTCTATTTGCAGTTATCCTAGATGAGTTGACTAAGTTAATTCAGGGGGCTCTTCCGTGGTGCCTGCTTTTTGCAGATGATATTGTGTTAGTTGCTGATAGTAAACAAAGCCTGAATGCGAGGTTAGAAGAGTGGCGAGCAGCTTTAGAGGGAAGAGGTTTAAAGATTAGTCGATCTAAGACTGAGTACTTGTATTGCGACTTTAGTGGAGTAGACAACGATGAGGACATTCAGATCACCATTGACAGTCAAGCGGTCCCGCAGGTGACTAAGTTCAAGTATCTAGGATCGTTTGTCCAGAGGGATGGGGAGATAGATAGTGACGTTGCCCACCGCATCCAGGTCGGATGGTGTAGGTGGAGAGCGGCCACTGGGGTGCTGTGCGATAAGAGGTTCCCAACAAAATTGAAAGGGAAATTTTATAGGGTTGCAATTAGACCTGCTATGTTATATGGAACCGAATGTTGGGCCATTAAGGAAGTACAGGCACGCAAGATGGAGGTAGCAGAGATGAGAATGCTAAGATGGACGTGTGGCCACACAAGGTTAGACCGGATAAGAAATGATGTTTTTAGGAAAAGGTTAGAAGTAGCTAGTATATCAGATAAGATAAAGGAGGGAAGATTGAGATGGTTTGGGCATGTGAAGAGGAGGCAGATGATTGAACCAGTTAGAGTGGTTGAAACCCTCGAGGTGGAGGGGAGGAGGAGTAGAGGCAGACCCAAAATTACTTGGGATGAGCGGATTAGGCAGGACTTGCAAAAATTGTACCTCTCTGAGAACATGGTCCATGATAGGAGCTCGTGGAGACGTAGGATTAAGGTTAAGGATTTCTAGGAAAGGGTACTATTGTGTTTTTAGGTGTAGTGTATGGTCGTACATAAGTAACTATGTGTATAGGATGTTTTGTACAGTTGTGTTTCTAGGTGTAGTGTATGGTCGTAGATATGTAACTATGTGTATAGACTGTTTTGTGTGTCATATTTGTTCTGTTCTACCATGCACTATTTCGCAACTCATACTACATTGGTAGCTTCATACACATACACACACACCTCATGCTTTATGTATTTCTTTCCTGGGTGTTTTGGAGCCGAGGGTCTCTCTGGAAGCAGCCTCTCTATCCCTAGGGGTAGAGGTAAGGTGTGCCTACATCCCACCCTCCCCAGACCCTACAAATAGCTTTGCTATTTGTGGGATTTTACTGGGTATGATTGATTGATTGATTAAAGCATCTGCAACGCAATGCCTTAGAGGAGATGCCATGTTAGAGCTGCTCAACGATTGCCAAACGGACTATAAAACCGACATTCTCCCTTCACGGATGGTCCATAGCCACTAGCCATGAACCAACGAGTTACTCTCCCCTTGTCACGTCTACAGCTTGCCTCTCCTCTCTCTTCTACTTAATCGTCTATAAGGGTAAACAAACGGACCCGTGTTGCTAATAGCAACTAATCACAAGGAAAGAAAACACAAAAGACATATAAAAACGGTTTTCAGACATGAAAACGTAAACAAACGGACCCGTGTTGCTAATGATGATAGAGGTAAAGCTCATCATAGAATCTATGAACAAGCTTATGTAGAATCTCTGAGGAAGCCTACATACACCAAGAAGGTGAACAAGACAAAAAAGGACACAAAGAGCAGCTACTATTCATGGTACACTCTGCTGTATCACTTGTATATCATCAGACAAAATATTGATTGCTACACCTCACATGCACATACCCCCCCCCCCCCCCCCCCCCCCATGTGCAACCACCTCAATCACCATTTCCAAATAAAATGACAAGATTACCACATTAATTTAGTATAACCAAGTTTCATCAGTTTTTTTATTTGAGAAACGAAAGAACCAGATAAACACTTGTACATGTTATATTAAGTGTAACATGTATGGACTATGTTTAACAGAAATAAATATCAGATGTATGTGGACAAATGCAACTACTACTAATATTTGCTTTTTGTGATAACATTAATTAGCATGAGAAGGATACAAAAGTGTCACATCATCAATGTGGTAGATTTTTCAACAACAATCAATGAAGAAACTATTAATTTTATCAAAATAAACCCTATAATTATATTCAGTATACAATATATATTTGAAAATAGAAAACAGACATGAGCAAAATCAGGAATTGATAGCATTGCCTACTTTTATTTGGATATCTAAGAATGGGTACAAACTAAACACAAAGGATCTAATATTCATTGTTTTCTTTTAAACAAAATCAAGATTTACATGCAATTAACAAGTGAATTACACTTCAAGAATGCCAAATTCCCCTAATTATGCTTCGAATTCGACTCGATGAGAGGTTTCTAATGATCTTTTTGGCATCTAAAACTTGATCCTCAGCAAGTTTTTCTATGTTTTTCAAGTACCCAGAGCTTAATATTTTCTTCCTACCTTCATGACAAAAAGTTAATGACATGATTATCGAAAGTAAAACTTTTCTGTTACCCGAATTACCTTCTTCCGGATCGATCATTTGCAGAAGCAGATTCACATTCTGATCGGTCTGCACGAATCGTTTTTGATTCCTGGGAACTGTCAGCAGCCGCAGAAGCGTCTCCGCTGCAATCTCTCGAGCCTCAAATGACTTGGCGTCGAGAAACCTAACAAGTTCGGCGATATACCCCGCATCACCCATTGCTTTCTTGAACTCATCCGAAGTTGCGGAAAGCCAAGATGCAGCCATTAACGCGGATTCTTGAACCGAAACCTCACCATTGTGAAGCAAGTACAGTATATGATCCATAAACCCATAGTTTTTCAAACTGTTCATGTACCCAACTGAATCCGAACACAAAACCATGAGCGCCCGCATTGACTTCTCTCGCGCTTTAGACGAATATGACGACTTACGATCAACCACACGCACAAGCACACGAATCCCACCTTCGTTAACAATCAAACTCTTTACAAACTCGTTCCCAGATGCCAAAACCTGAAGAAACTCCATCGCACTCATCTGCGAACACTCGTTTTTCGATCTAACAAGCTTAACACACAACTCAACCGCGCCTTCATCGATCACAAACCGCCGTATCTCATCAACACCAACAAGATTTCTCAACACCCCACACGCCAAACCAACCAACTCCCCACCACCACCATCACCATCACAACCGCTTTCGCAAATCTTCAACAACACACCCACCCCACCACAGGCGGAAACCGCCCAAACGTTATCACAACCCGCCGTGCATTTCATCAAACACCTGGCGGACAACTCTTTCCCCAACTCACTACCACTCTCCAAACCCCTAACCAACAACCCCACAACCCCCATTCCCACCAAAACACTCTTGTAACACTCGAATCCACAAATAACCGCAACCGCTTTCAACGCCTCTTCTTGAACCCCAACATCTTTCACCCCCAAAAACTTGAGCAAAACATTAACAAACCCATCAATCTCCATACCAATTTTCACATATTTTTCATCCTCTTGACTCACCTCATTAAAGGTTACTAGAGCTTGTTTCTTCATCTCAATTGTTCCAATTTTAAACCTACACAACAGATCATTAACGTAAAATTTAATATCATCTCTAGATGCTGAAACCCCAGGTCTAGAAACCACAATTGCGTGACTCGCACGCATCGAAAACTCATCGGCGGTTACAAATTCGGTTAAAGTGTTAACGTAATTGTCGAATTTGGAAATAATAATGTCGAGATCACTCTGCATTAGGAGTTTGCCGGTGTAGGAATGTTCGAGGCATTTGTGGGCTAAAGTGGTGCAAGAAGAAGTGGTTTGTTGGATGAATTGGAGGGTGTCGGAAAGTGACGTCATGGGGTGGCCGGAAAGGTGGAAATCCGGCGGGAGAGAGGTGAAAATGGAGAGGATTTGGTCGAGTTTGTGGCGGATTGTTTTCCATTTGGAGGAGAAGGGTTTGATTTGGTGGGAGAGGGAGATTAGGGAGTGGATTTGATCGGTGGTTTGTTGGCTGAGGGTTAGGGTTCCGGCGAGTTGTTGTTGTTGTTCTACCATGACGGCGTCGTTTTAGAGGGTCATTTTTGTTTTCCGGCGAAATGAATGCCGTGAGGTGGAGTAATGATGTGAGGATCTTATCCTCTTGTGAATGTAACACAAGTATAGAAGAAGTGAGGTTGTGTGTGATTTACGGGATTACCCTTTTGATAGGTGAGGAAATTGTTGTTATGAAATCAATATAAGACTAGTATAAAAGCATGGAAATAGGATGTGGCCAATGATCTTTAGATTTAGATCAAGTGACTTAGACTTGTAGGAATGGGGTTGTGTTACATTAGTAAAACCAAAGCCTTTAAAACACATTGGTATGGTTGGGAAGGGGAAAGTCTTGGGTTCAAGTCTCACAGACGACAGGGGATTAAAGAAATTAGTCGTTCAAAAAAAAAA
Organism: Helianthus tuberosus; assembly: GCA_030545235.1. Taxonomy (NCBI): domain Eukaryota; kingdom Viridiplantae; phylum Streptophyta; class Magnoliopsida; order Asterales; family Asteraceae; genus Helianthus; species Helianthus tuberosus. The sequence continues at coordinate 63,202,335 of CM060451.1, read as the reverse complement.
AGACTTGCATTTCTCTTAAAAGTAGCTGATTCAACTTTTACTTGATCCAGTGAGGAAGCGTGAGCAATGATAGAAAACTCAGAGAAACCTGGGTTTGATCCTTGAGTCAAACGGGTTTTACTGTTAATTTCACCGTCGTGTCTACAGACGGGTGGGTTACCGGGTTTTCCCCGGAATTGGTGGTAAACTCGGGTTACTCTTGGAGTACTCCGTTTGGTCCATTGGATGCCCCGAAAGTGCTCGGTATTGATTATGTTGGCCATTAATTAAAAAGAATATTATCATGTTTCTTTAAAACATAACTGTAAAATGGTTTTAATTAATTTAATATTTTTAGTTTTCTTAAAAGATGTAAAAGTTAATATTTTTCAAACTCGAGTTTGGTTTAAGTTCGCTTATTTATTTGTTAGACACGTGAAACTTAACTGGACTCGGCTTTGGTTTTGACTTGAGCTCGGTTACGCTCGTCTCAATGCAAGCTTTTAATGAGTTGATATCAAGTAGATTACGAGTTGTTCCGCTGATTTACACCCCGAAGATTAATGCTTATTAATATATTTTTTGTTGATATTTTAGCATTATTTGAAAATAATTGTATGTATTGCATTATTATATAGATAAGATATATAATAATTTAAAAAGTAGAGTTTTTTGTAAATAAAAATTAAAAAACGACCATACATACAAAAAGTAAATCGACAAACTATGAAATTGTTCTTTTGCAAAAAAGGGGTCATGAAAAGTTTGTCTTGTTTTGTAATAGTTTATAACTTAATCGCAATCAAATTGTGTTATAAAACGTTAGTAGCTCATTTGAAGGATTCGTTGTCGTTCATAAAAAATTGTATTATAAAAACTAATTTAAACTGTATATTATTAAATGTTAATGTAATTGAGATAAAAGGTCCAACTAACTAGCTAGTTTTATTAAATAAACTCATAAGACCATGCGTAATGGGGCGTTTTTTTTAAAAATTTTTGCCCGAAAACGCCCTATAACGCCCCCACCCCCATTACATGGGGCGTTATAAAGCGTTAAATAAACTTATTTGAATAAAAAAATAAGATGCACACTCACCGAAATATGCACAGGACCTATTTTGTTTGTTTTTTTTTTTTTTCTAATTGGAAGGGGCGTTATTGGATAATGCCCCACTACGCCACTTTTGCTATAATGCCCCGTTGCTGACTAGGACGCCACGTGTCGTATAATGCCCCATAGTGGGGGCATTATAACCTTCTACCACTACGCATGGTCTAAGTACACCATGGAACAACTATTTTCACTTTCTTTTAACTTAATGATGTTTTGTAAATAGTGGCAGATTCAGCCATGTTTTGTGGGTTTACATGATCCCACTCAGTTTGGAAAAAATTAGTAAAGACTTTGTATGATATGAAAACTAAACAACTTTCAGTTTAAGGGTAGAGATACAATAGGAAGTTAATTTGGCTAGGAAGTGATCTTGACCATCCATTAAGTTAATCAAGGGCTGAGATTAAATCAGGGAAATTGAAAGTAAGAAAAGAGGCGCGTGACTTATTTCAGGGGCATTCTAGTCAAGTAAGCCAATAGTTTCTCTCTCCTCCAATTCCCCCCCAACTTTTAAACGTTAATAACTCTTTCATACGACATTATTTTTTTATAAAAATTGCACCAAAAAAACGAGCGTTTTTTTATCTTTAAAACGAGTATACTATTGCTATATTTTGAAAAAAAAAATTAAAGCCCAGTTGCGTAAAACGCAATAGAAAAAACCCCAGTATTGTAAAACGCAATGAAAAAAAAAAACCTAAAAAATGACATTTTTCTAAAACGCAATGCACCAAAAACACAAAGAAATGACTTATTTGTAAAACGCAATGGCCAGAAAACACAAAGAAATGTTTTATTTCTAAAACGCAATAGCCTAAAAACTCAAAAGAAAATGTACTTTATAAAACGCAATGGACTAAAAACCCATAAAAATGTGTTTTACCTAAAACGCAATGCACCAAAAACACATAAAAATGTGTTTTACCTAAAACGCAATGCACAAAAAACACAAAGAAATGTCTTATTTGTAAAATGCAATGGCCAGAAAACACTTAAAAAATACTCATTCTAAAACGCAATGGACTGAAAACACCTAAAAATATGTTCTACCTAAAACGCAATGACTAAAAACACTTCAAAAATGTGTTTTACCTAAAACGCAATAACTAAAAACACTTAAAATGTGTTTTTTTTCTAAAACGCAATAGCTAGAAAACACATAAAACTCTATTATTTTTAAAACGCAATGGACACATAAAACTGTCTGAGAAACTGTCTGTGAACTGTACGAATTACTGTCTTCGAAATGAGCCAATTTCTGGAAAATTAATATTTCTGATGCGTTTTTAGTACAGCTCAACCCCAGCCAGGGGCTCTGCCCCTTGGACCCCGCCAGGGGCTGCCGCCCCTGGGACCGCGCTACCGGGGGCTGCCGCCCCCGGACCCCCGCCAAGATCGTAAAACGCAATGACTAAATCAAAAACCCAGTTCGTAAAAATGAAATTAAAGAATTTGTTACCTGGATCGAAGTGATTTCTTCAACAATTGACGAAATTTGAATGATTGAAACACTTATCAGCTCTCGAATCGAACGAATCGAGTAATTATCTTCAAAATCACCGGAAAAAATGAGATTTTATATGAATTTAAACTGGGTTTTCTTCAAAAAAGCTGAAGAACACGTTGATCGGGTGTTTGAATCATTGATTGGTGATGAAAATCGCACTATAATGTGAGTGATTATTGAGATAGAAAGTGAAGAAATGGTTGAAGATGGTGGGTTTTGAAAATGGTGGGTTTTGAAGTTACTGGGTTTTGATAATGAAGAAGAAAGGGTTGGATTGACTAAAATACCCTTTTTCTTTATTTTAATAGTTGCCACATGTCATCCCTTTATTGCTTCCTATCCTTCCTAAGGAAATTAATCTTCCTATTTGATATTTTCCCTTCAGTTTAATTATTATATGACATGCCATATTGGATTTGTTTTAATTGTCATCTAACTATTGAGTTATAGACCACTCCCATCCCTGAAGCTAAGCAACATAAAGTTCCATAAAACGAATAGGATATTTAACCGCTCCATTATTGTTGTATGATTCGGTAGAAAAATAATAAAGAGGACGTGTGCAAATAAAGGAAGGCCTATTATATTTATACATTGGGAGTTTATGTAAAAAATGTTTTTTTTTTTTATAACACTTGCTGGTGTTCAAGATACGACACGTAAATATTATACCGAAGATATCCTTATTTGTGAATTACAAACGTACTTTTGTAATAACTTAAATACATCATTATAATCATACGTCATACGTGTGACAAATTGGACTCGTTCATTGTTGTAATGTTAGACACACACTATTATGATATCTGAATTACTTACAAAATACATATCACAATACTAACTCAAATTAAGATAATAAAATTCCCGATTTATGGTCTAGTTAAAATAATAATAATAATAATAATAATAATAATAATAATAATAATAATAACAGTAATAATAATAAGGTATATAAAAATAATAGATATTACGACGGGTAACTTTAAACCGCATAAGATTAAAAACAGTATACGCGCACACCCAGTTGATAGTCATGAGTACATGACCACTAGCGAATCTTTATTGGGGTCGAGGGCATGGGCAGATTTTCTTGGTGGCCCGGGGTGCCTCAACCCTCACCAATTTTAGCTCGTAGTGTTAATTTTACCTAAAAAATATAGTGTAAATATTGGATTTTTTTTTTTGAACAGTATAAATATTGGAGTTTTAAGAGTTCAGCCCCACCAATTTTGATTTTGAGAGTCCGTCATTAATTTTTCATTCAAACTCCGCCACTGGCCGGGAATATTCTGGCCCATACCGATTTTCTCTCTTAGTGTTATTTTTACCAAAATATTTTATTTTTTTTAGTGTAATATATTAGATTTTTAAGCCTCCGATCTTCATCGATTTGGATTTTGAGAGTCTACCCTCACTAAGTTTCGTTCAAGCTCTAAATGACCAATATGAGACAATTTTATAATCGGAAATGACACCGAAATTGCCAAGACAACCTAGTATAAACAAGATTAAAGGACCGCAAGACTGTTAAAGTCGACATCCTATTACAGCTCGTTTTTGTTTTCAATCGATATACATTTATTAAAAAATTAAATATTTTTATACTTTTACAGACCTCTATTAAATAAAACTTTATGGACCACCACATTTATTGAAAACATACCGACAAAGTTTTGAGTATATGTATACATATATTGACTTTCTATAAGAATGTCTACTATATCTCCTAGGTATTTATAGACATAAAAAAAAAAAAAAACTTGTCTTGTTTTGTGATATACAAAAGTTAATAACTTAGTATTACGATAAATAGGCATAAAAGCTATATTGGTAGGATCATTTTAAACCATGATCTATGAAGATAAGAAGGTTGGGGTGGAAGAAAAACCAATTCCAAACCTCTCACCCCCACCATGTGAAACCCATTGTTGGTTTGTTTAACTCCTAAGGGCTAACTTTTGGATAAGAAGTTTGGGTTTATTTTTTATACAATTTATTTGTTTTTATTATCTTAATTAACTTTTAGTGTATACATGCTCATATATGACAGATTGACACTGAAAAAGTTATTTGTTTAGTTGTTAAAACTTATCATGGGAGAGAGGAGAGTGGAAGAGAAAATAAAAAATTTAGGACTACACATGTTAACAAAAACGCATGTATACTATGTATAAAACAAAATATACATGGTATACATAATAAATCAGAATTAAAACACAATATGCAAGTATCTATGTATGCACTTTGCATTCTGGATATTTATATAATTAAAGTGTTTTTAGTCTGATGATATCATGGTGTGACGAGTTATTTATCATGGGTTTGAGAGTTTTAATACTATTGTAAAGAGTAAATTACAAGTTTTGTCCTTTATGTTTGTCCCAAATTTCAGGCGCTGTCCTTTACCTTTAAAATTGATGAGTTTTGTTCTTAATGTTTCAAAATCCTGCACGTTATGTCCTTTAGGGCAAACCCAGTTAGAATTTTCTGTTAAGTTATGTCATGTGCATTGCACACAAGGGTAGAACAGTCATTTCCCCTCCACACTTGTGTTTCCCCCTTTTAAAACCCTAATAAAACCCCCTGTTCATCTTCAACCCCAATTCATCTTCATACCATTCATCTTCGCATATTTGATTATTTGCAGATTAAAAATGTGTCCGAAGGTTACAATCTAAAGAATTAAGTGTTGTTCAAGGTTCCAACTCAGCATTTATTCACGAATCCGATTGAAAAGGTTTTATCAGTTTACAGAAGTTGGGTATCTGATGATCTGAATATTGGGATCCGCAGAAGTTGAACAAATCAGCAATTTACGAATCTTCACAGAACTGGTCAATCATTCGAACGATATCAATCATTCGAACCAGTTTACGAATCTGCACATTTGTTTTAGTTCAGTTTGATTATTCATTCGCAGAACGGTATTCGTTAAACCGTTATAACAGGTCCATCTACTGAAGCATTATCTATTCGCAGCTGATTATTCACAGAATTAGACGTCCTTTCGCTGAACAAATTCATCCGCAAAATTACTAAGTCCATACACTGATTCTTCATTCATTCGCTGATACTGTTAGAACGCACTGAAAGTTTGAAACGAACCCAGATCAATACACAAGCGCGAATCCACACTTGAATCTATCACGAATCAGGAAGTTATTACAATCACGAATCAACATCTGATATTGTAGGTTATCGCAGATCCACAGACAGTTTATAACGAATCAAGGATTCAGTTTTTGCTAAGAATCTGGAAATTAGAATGAATCAGCAGGCTGTTATAACGAATAAATGATGAGTTGATGAAGATGAATTGGGGTTGAAGATGAACAGGGGGTTATTAGGGTTTTAAAAGGGGGAAACACAAGTGTGGAGGGGAAATGACTGTTCTACCCTCGTGTGCAATGCACATGACATAACTTAACAGAAAATTCTAATTGGGTTTGCCCTAAAGGACATAACGTGCAGGATTTTGAAACGTTAAGGACAAAACTCATCAATTTTAAAGGTAAAGAACAGCGCCTGAAATTTGGGACAAACATAAAGGACAAAACTTGTAATTTACTCCTATTGTAAATTAATGGTGTAGATATAGAAGTGTTATTAGTTAGTGTGTCAGTTAGTCGTTCTAATAAAAGTAATTACACGAAACGATCATGCACAATACACAATAAAAAGCATCCAAAATAATACACTAAACGACCTCATACAGTAAGAAGTTTATACACTTACATAACTGTCTTGTGTGTCATTAAAAATCAATATATACAAATGTTTATGTGTTTCTCACAATTTTTGTCTTGAACTAGTTTTATCCCACGCCAGCATTGTGGGGCGCTACACCGAATGACCGAAAATTTCTCTGTTTGATAACATGTAGGTTTATATTTCGTTTACTTGTACATACTACTTATAACACGACCTCAATAATAATTACATTGAGATGTAGATACAAATATGTTAGTCAAAGGGAAAAAAGTTATTAATGTTTCGAAGCTGTAGAGTAACTTTATTCAAGTTCAAGAGCCGTACCATAAACTGATTTAAGGGAAAAACAGAGTGAATAATATCTTAAAAAAAAGAGGGAAAACATTTGCATTGCCCGGGTTTTAAACCCAAGTCTATTGATTTCGGTTGATCATACTTCCAACATTTACATCACTCCATCAGAGACTCTTTAAATATTGGATTCCGCTTTATATCATATATATACTAACTTGAAAAATGTAATATCCAATCTAAGAAAATAATAAAGCTATCTAGTGGATGCCATGTGACGTCCACGTTCACCATCTCTCTACACTAATAGCATGGTGTCACTATTTCCCTCCATAGTAATTGTAACATAGGTAACCATGCATTATCACATAATCCTAAGTTAAAAACATTATCTATACATGCTTATACATTTCCCCATTTTCCACTTAAATATAACTTTATATTAACACCACATGTTCATCATTCAACTTATATCATTCCCTCAATTCTAGATGATGGGACCTTGTAATTATAAGTTTCCAAAAAAATAAAAAATTTACACGTCTTATTTTTTAGATTCTGGTGTAACTGACATTCGGAGTAGTTAACAAGCTTCTCCACTTTTTGTCATAATTGTTTTATCATGAATTATATTAAAGTATTATTGTAAATCATATCTTTCATCAAAGTGGAAGGTAGCCTTAAATTCGTTATACTAATATACTTTTTATCTTGATTTACAAGTGAAGCCACCTTTGCCGACCAAAGCATGTGCCTTTATTGTCAACAAACAATTTTTTTTTTATTTCGGATACATCTTACGTTTAATTAAGTGTTAGTCATTAAAATATAAATATTTTTATAAAAGTAATGTTTTATGAAAAGTATCTATTATCTAGATCAATATCCATGTCATTTCTACTTTATAAACATTAACTGCTTCGTATAATGCAGTATGGCTCGTGTTGTTAGACTTTTGTAGTTGGTTAACTTTACAAATATTGTTACTTTATATATTTTTTGCGTTTTTAATTTGACCATTGAAACAAGTTATTTGGACGATTAATAATAATAAAATAATAATAACTAAATATGCCATCATATGTACAATAACCGCCTTTAAAAATGTGTTACATTTTGATGATTTAGATATACATATACACACCATGTACATGTATGTGTGTATGGATACATGTATGTACTATAAACATACACACAAATGTATGTATAAAACAATTATTTTTTTTTACAAAATATGGAAAGTTAAATGAAGTATATCACATAATGTGGCCATCTGATTGTAACACCTTGAGACCCGGACGTATCAACCAAAGATTTACTTATAACACATGACGGAAGACTTAAAACATACAACGTACATTTACATACTTTATATTACAAATTTCACACCTTAAAATATGACACACTAGTCGAGGACATACTCCTTGTTGATCACCAGAGGAACCGCCACTACTTTAAACACCTCAATCAACACACACAGTGAGGGAGAGGGTTGATCGATAATAATGGGACAGATCGACAGAGAGTGTCTAAGTTGGTTGCATCTCATCTATTTCGAATTTAAATTTAAACTCACATGTACCTTTTTATCGTTAACCCAATTATAATAATCCACCTAGTATTAGCTAATTTCTAATTAGTTAGTGGACTTGAAAAATGTATCACACACATATTCCGTCCGCATACACACATTTGTAGCACACTTTATATTTAACACATTGCACATGTTTGAACACATTTTATTTTAATTAAAATTTACTATCCCTAAAACTGGGTTTTACATTAACTAAGTTCAATTCTCTAGTACATAACTTAAGTATGTTTTATATACATTTAAACAAATATTAATTAAATTTCCAATGATGCCAATCACATCTTCATCATATGTTAAGTTAACCAATATGCTTTATAAGAATTATTATTACTTACACGGTTACGACTTGTGGTTTTTCTATTTTCTCATTTTCATACCTATTTTTTTGGAAATGATATTAGTGGTACCAATTTTTACAAATTGTTTTACCATTAGTACCTGTGGTTGTAGAATTAATTGCATAGTTAGTATTTGTTGTGATGTATCAATAGTGAAGTCATTTTTTAAAAGTTGGTGCCAATAGTGTAATTTCTAAAAAAATAGGTATGAAAGTGACAGAATAGGTAAACTACAAGTACAAACCATGTAATTAATTCTGCTTTATAAACTTAAGCAAGTTGGATTTTAATAATCCAAACTATGATTCATTGACTGGTAATATCTATACTAAAATCACTGACGCTTATAAATTTCACTTTTGTTGTTAAGGGCAATCGTAGTTGAATATCGACATAGATCTCCACTCTATTTCGCTCACAATGAGAAGTATGAACGTGATGGGAAACACAACTTATGTGTGAGCAAAATAAAGTAGAATCGAGTGTAAATATATGACAATTATAAGTGCAACTAGTCAAATTATCAGTATAGACCATTATCAGCCTATATAATTTAATTTTGATTATTATAAATCCAATTTACCTAATTCTCGTGTGTGTATATATAGAGAGAGAGGGGACACCCATATGAGAATGTTAATATGTTATACATAATCATAAACAAGAACCAATCTAAAACACTTATTTACTTGTATATTTACTGAAGAATTTTTAAATACTTTTAATATACATCGTGGTTAAATATTGTGCTTGAATTATAGAATATTACATGGACATACATGTGTACTTTGTTACAAGAAAGAGATTTAGAGAGACCAATTAATCTTGTACACTTATACACTCCCATTTTTATCTTGGCTTTCTTCATAATCCAACAAATGAATGTGTGTTGAGTGGAGCTGGTTGCTATCAAAGGTTTGGTAAAAAAGGCCAAATATGTGAAGAAAGTTATTGAACCTAGTGATTGTGTTCTTGATCCTTTGAGTGAGCTACAAGTTATGAAAATACAATCAATTGAATTTGTTATATTCTCCTTGTAAATCAGTTTCAACAGTTGATATTTACCATGTTATTCTAAAGTTCACAGTTCCAATATTGAAATGTTAAAAAAAAACATAAACAGAACCAAAGTCTAAATTACAATAAAAATGTGTCATTAGACCATACGGTGTGGCGTAAAAATCTGGCGTGGAAGCCAGTCCACACCAAGCTAGTCACCCCGTGTCTGGCGTGGAGCACGACGTTGTGATTGGTGCTTGAGGATCTCCACCGGCGTGGGGGCAAATGTGTGGGTGAGGTGACGACGTTTCATTGGTGGGTGGATTTTGAGTTGGTTTTGATTGGTCAATTTTTTTAATAAAAATGCCACTTTCCACCCCTAGTTCCACACCTCCCTTTTTTAGTTTTTACACCACGTCACTTTTTTAACGCGTGCTGACATGTCGCATAACGTTCCATTTTCATGCCTCTCCACACAAAAACGAATGGTCTTAGTGATACCAACAAATGTCACTTAGTAAAACTAAAAAAGATTAGTTAGTCAAGGAAAGTATTATAATTATATTATAATACTATAAATTAGTAATAACTTTGTCCAATAGTGACTTGTAACTTTTGCGAGCGGTTGGCTTTCCCAAATTGTGTTAGTTATTTTGATTTGTGCCTATGTTAATTTGGTTATCGTTATTGATGTTTTGTTTTGCTTTGCTTTGCTTTTATAGGGTTCTTGGTTGCGGCAGTTTTTGGAATTGGGGATTTTGGGTTCTCAGGTTTATGCTTTGAAATTGGACGAATCGAACGCCGGAATGCTTATTCAAGACTGAAACTGTTAGTTTCTGACACTTCTTATGTTTGACTTTTTGCTGAGTTATAACTTAGAAACGGTTTAACCGGGTGTACCGGACGGTTCAACCAGTACCGGTACTACTGGTCGGTTTTTAAAACTTTGAGTTATAAGTGTTGTGTTTGTTGATATATGTTGGAGCAATTAGTTTTTATACAGTATCGGATTAGGCTTAGAAACAGTTTGACCGGGTGTATCGGGTTGTTCAACCGGGTGTACCGGCCGGTTTGATCCGGTTAATAAAACATTGAGTTAAGTGTTGTGTTTGTTGATATATGTTGGAGTAGTTAGTTGTATGGTAAATCTTTGAAAAAATGACATTGTTGTCACTAGGGGTGTAAACGACCCGACCCGAGCCGAGTCGAGCCCGACTAGGCTCGAGCTCGAGCTCGGCTCGGTTCGAGCCTACTTCTCTGAGCTCGAGCTCGGCTCGCGAGTAAAACCCAAAGCTCGAGCTCGGCTCGACTCGACTCAAGCTATTTCGAGAACAACCTCAAATGAGCTAGAAGCTCGGCTCGAGCTCGTTTCAACAGCGATTAAGCGAGCCAAAGCTCGGCTCGAGCTTGGCTTACCAATGTTATCATCATCATTATTATATTATATCTATAAAAAACTAAAATTTGGTTTAGGCTCGTTTGGGCTCGTGAGCCTAAACGAGCTTTGTATTTCAGGCTCGAGCTCGACTCGATAACTAAACGAGCTCTATTTCAAGCTCGAGCTCGGGCTCGGGCTCGTTAAGGCTCGACTCGTTCGAGCTTTTAACCGAGCCGATCACGAGTAGCTCTCGAGCCTCTTGGCTTGTTTACACCCCTAGTTGTAACTTAATAAATTGACCTATATATTGACCTTTGACCTATATATATTAATTAAAAAGAAAACGAATTGAACAGTAATAATAAATTTAAATTTAAATATATATTAAAAAGAAAACGAATTGAACAGTAATAATAAATTTAAATATTCAAAAGAGTGTTCAATGAAAACTAATAGAAAAATAAATGAATGAATAGTATCAGGTGCCGGTAACGGTATCAAATTTACCAAACAGAGTGTATTTTCAGTATCCGTTCGGCACCGGTATTCATCGGGTTTTACCCTCAAATAGCGGTGTCGTACCAGTACCGTCCGTATCAAGCCGTACTGTACCAGATATATTCGGTACCGGTACCCATTTTTGGGGATTTCGGTAACGGTATTTTCAGTACCGGTTGGTACCGAGCTCATCAAATCCTGTAGTAACGTACCAATGCAAGTAATTGCACATTTTAGATTACTTTTCATACACTGAGTAAGTAAACTGTATTTCGTTTGAATGAGGTTTTATATACACAACAACTTATTTTGCTTTATTTTTTGTCTTTTTACGTAATGAATGAATTGTAGCATGTAAAATTAACTTGGATATTTAGATTATTGATGAGCAAATCGTATCAAATCCTGTAATCAAACCGGTATCGTATCGGTACCAAATTTACTATACCAAATCATTTTCGGTACCAATTTGATACCCATCTTTTGGCGTTTTCAGAATCGTTACTTTCGGTTCGACACCGGTCTAGCACCATACCTATATTTATTGATTTTTACCTTCAAATACCATACCGTATTGTACCGAGCATTTTCGGTGCCGGTACCTAATTTCGATGATTTTCCGGATCGGCACTTTCGGTGCCGTTACAGGTACCGAGCTCATCCATATTTTAACGTGTTAGCACCGTAATATCTGAACTGAAAACAACCGAATTTCCAACGTGTAGGACATGTGGGCCCTATTATTATATATTAGGTTATTTAAAATCGTTTTTTAATAAATAGATGGTCAAGATTACTTCCTAGCATTCCTACCCAAGTAAACCTCCTATTATATCCTAACCCTACATAAATTATCTTTAGAAATGATATATATTGCAATTTTTTATTAACTTTTTTACATAAATTATCAATAAGTTCAAAATAGGTGAACTGATTGATTCTATTGAACAATGACGAAACATTGATACCGACATCAGTGTTATCGGAATCGGTGCCATTTTTCATTTTTTTGACTTTTGTATCGATGTAAAACACATGTTGATATCTTTTTGTGTATATCACGACTTTATTTTTTAGATTTTCTCTTTCGATTGCTATAATTAATGACGGTATCATAACGAACCAACCTGATACCTATCGAATTCCCGACGCGAAACGCGGAAGAATTCCACTAGTTGGGTATATAAACCTCATATTGGTTGCCCATACAACCGATGCAAGACAAGTCCCATACTTGGCAATGGTTTCAGTCCATAACAATATTGATGAAACACAGGTTAACACCAGGGTTAATCTGTGGGGTTGTTTCCTCTGTGGGTTCAATCTCCTTTCTTACTCGTGGAAATGACTTGGGTCCTGCAAAACAGCAACACCGTTAGTCTCGTTAAGAGGGGAATGTGGGGGTTTCCCTCTTAACCAGGCTCCGGCGTGAGAGTAAGTACTGTTCCGAGGAAGAATAACAGTGTGTGTAGAGTGTGAGAGTATATAGAGCAAGGTGATTCAACCTGGATGATGAAGGGTCCTATTTATAGCCGGAGGGTGAGAGGGGGAGGATCAGCAGTGCCAGCTGTGGTTGCGCGCCAGCTGTCCGACCAAGGGGAATATCCCTTTGGTCTCCTCTGCTGTGGTCAGTGTAGTGGCACACGTGGCGCGCTTACATTTGCCTATTTTGGAGACGTCGTACTGGCGTTGTCGGACTGTTCCTTGATTCGTTGCAGGCCTACCTGGTGCCTGATGACTGGTGACACGTGTTGTCCTTTGTGTCGGATGGAGCATCTTTGGTGCCACCTTGACATTTTCCAGAAGCTTCTGGATGGTCTCGTTGATGTCATCGCCATGTAGGATGGGAAAGTGGTGTGGTCCTTGCCATGTGGGCAAGGGATTGGGACCATACCTCTTCAAGTCCCCCCAGTCCAGTGTGCCTCCTAGTTGAGTTGATCGTCTAGAAGGGATTCTGGACTTATGAGGATAGTGCTTTTTATGGCGTGTATTTGTTATGGTAGCCCAAAAAAAAGATTGTGCCGCATGGGCGTATGGCGCATGGTTTTTGGTAACTTTAAAAGTTGAGCCGTATGGATGCATGGCACATGGGTTTTGGCGGCTTAAAAGTTGAGCCAAATGGGCGCATGGCGCATGGGTTTTGGCGGCTTAAAAGTTGAGCCAAATGGGCGCATGGCGCATAGGTTTTGGTAATTTTAAAAGTTGAGCCAGATGGACGCATGGCGCATGGTTTTTGGCAACTTGTAAAAGTTGAGCCAAGTGGACGCATGGCGCATGGGTTTTGGCAACTTGTGAAAGTTGAGCCAAATGGACGCATGGCGCACGGGTTTTGGCAACTTGTGAAATTTGAGCCCAATGGACGCATGGCGCATGGGTTTTGGCAACTTGTAAAAGTTGAGCCAAATGGACGCATGGCGTGATGGCATTGTTGCTTTCTTCTGGAGGAAGCTTTGTGGTCTTCGGAGGGGGCGACTGATGTGACTGTCTGGTGTCAGGTGAACAGGCGTCTTTTCAGTCATGTCAGTTACTTTATGTCCTGGTGGCAGGTGTCTGTTTCACACGTTCCCGAAAAAAGGTGATGGCGTCTTCTCTCTCCTCTGACGTGTCCTTCCCTTATTGGATATCTTGTTGTACCTCTGACGGTTTACTATCCATCGCATTAAATGCGATGGGTATAAATTCAAGGTGGTTTCCTCTAATCCTCCATTTTTCAAAATTTGAATTCTTGATTTCTCTCCTGTTTATTCTTCTTTCACCCGTCTTCTAGAGTTCACTCATACTATCTTTTGATTATGTCTGGAGCAAATCCTTCTTCGAGGAAGAAGAGGAACAAAGGTAAAATTCCACCAGGCCCGGATCAGGCGATAATAGGGTGGAAAGAGGAGGAGTTTCATAACTTGGTGAGGGAGGTGGGTTTTCTTCCCGAGTGGGGAGCTCAGTTCCCTACCCCTGGTTCTACCGCCATGGACGCTCCTCCCGATCATATGACTTTGTACGCTGCCTTCTTCCGGGAAGGCAACTTCAGGCTCCCTATGACTAGATTTACTGCTGATGTGTTGAGGAACTATGGGCTTCATATTTCTCAAATTAATGTTATCGGGCTTCCCCGTATTACTCATTTTGAGTTTGTTTGTATGGCCAATAGCTTGGATCCAACGTTTGAGATGTTCAACGTCTTTTATACCGTTACATACACTAGTGGTTTTTACCTTTTAATGCCCGGACCGGTGTGGCTCCCGTTTGCTCTGTTCCGTTGAAGAGTCTTCATGACTGGAAGCAAAAGTTTTTCTATATTCGTCGGGGTGTTATCCCTACGGATATGCATTACCGGTCGGTGGATGAAGGTATCCCTAAGGTTGATTTGGTTGCGGATTTTGCTGAACAAGACTGGTATAAAAAGCTGACTCGTAAAGCCACTCCGATTCTTCAGCTTGAGGAGATGGCGTTGGTGGGTGCCGGTATGAGTATGAAGTGGATTCCTAAGCATCCGTTGGGGGTCCCAGTTTATGGTTATGGTGGCAAATGTATGTGTTTTTCCATAACCTTTTGCTTCTCTTTTGCGTATATATTTTTGTCTTGTGTTCGTCATTACTCTTTATCTTCGTGTTTTTTCCAGTGGGTTACACCTTGTTGAATGTTCTGGATCTTAAATCCAGTGGTGCCATGGTTGAGGCGATGCAGAAGGCTGGGAAACAACCTTGGTTGGATCAGATTCGCGGTCGTTTCTTGCATCCGACCAACGAGAGTTTTGTTGCTTATGGCAGCATTGTGTTAGGTGACACTGATGAGGATGATCCTACTGGTCCCACCCGAGAGGAAGTTGTTGTGCTCTCGAGTGGAAGTTCTGGTAGATCTTTCGGAGATCTAACTTCTCGTTCCGCGCGTGCAGGTCCCGCGCAGGTTGTTGTTAATGAGCCAGTTCAAGAGGTTGTTGGTGACGACGTGGAGATTCCTGTTGAGCCTGCTGAGCAGTTGGAAACAAGGAGAAAAACAAAGACTGACAGACCATAAGGGAAGGGGAAAAAGGCTGAGGAAACTGCCACTGAAACTCCTCGTAAGCGACCTCATACTCTCCCTGTGCTAGATTACGTTGTAGTTTCTGATACATTGTCCGGTT
The DNA here is from genome assembly GCA_030545235.1 of Helianthus tuberosus. Taxonomy (NCBI): domain Eukaryota; kingdom Viridiplantae; phylum Streptophyta; class Magnoliopsida; order Asterales; family Asteraceae; genus Helianthus; species Helianthus tuberosus. Next base: position 63,186,806 of record CM060451.1, on the reverse strand, counting down.
TAGGGGCCGGAGAGAAGCATCCCGGATCAGACCCTGAAGATCGCGCTACTCTAACAGAGATGATGCAGAAAAAGGCTTTTGAAGATAGAAAACGAAAGCTTGATGAGCAGGCTGCTGCTATGCTCGCATAAAAAAAGATTAAACTCCAAAAGGAGGATCCTCCTGCCCCTTCTGAGTCGGAGGTTGACATGGGTATATTTATTGAGAAAACTGGGGATTTGTTGGAGAAGATTTTTGAGGCTTCTGGTATTCGTTTTATCAGTTTCCAGTTTGTCTTTTTATTATTGCTTACTTTCCCTTCTTTTCTTTGAATGCGTTGCTCGTTTTGGAGCAGGTGCCAAACCAGCCAAGACTGCACACAAAATTGATATTTCCAAAATTACCCCCTGCCTCTCCTCCTTCGAGGATATTTGGGTTGTCTCCTCCTCACGAAACCTCTGGTGAGAAGAGGAAAGAAGGTGTCGTGAATGTTGAGCAGGTTGGGGAGGGTGGTGGTGATACAGGTGGTGCTGGTGGTGGTGATCGTGGTAAGAATATTGAAGTCGAGGTGGAGACAAGTGAGACCACTCCGCGTCAAACGATATATACCAAACGCCCACCGAGTGGTGGTGGTGGTGCAACTTCCGGAGCGGTTCGGAGTCCTGATTTTGAGTATGCTCGGGGTGGGTCCTGGGATACCCACAACCCAGCCTGTGATGATTTGCCCCATGCTCCTCGCTGGCGTTTGACCCAGGGCTCCCGGATGAATGATCTTGAAAATTGTCATGAGTTTTTCTCTTTGTCTCTCCCCTCGGCTGAAAGGTTATTTCAGAAGAGGCGCCGCCGATTAGAACTTTTGGATGAGCATGTTCAAGCCGGGGTTAACTTCTGGTCCACCTCTCAAGAGATTTTCCGCGAGTGGAAGCTGATGGGGGAAGACACTCTTGAGTTTGAAAATGAGAAGAATCTATTTGCGGAAGAGAGAGAAAAATTCAATGCTGAGAAGAAAGGGTTGGTGTGGAGGTTATCTGATGCAGAGCAGAAACTTGCCCAAGAGAAGCAAGTCAATGCTGACAAGCATAAAAATTGGGAGGCTGCATGCGAGCGTACTAATGCGGAGCTGAAAACTCAACGTGACGCTATTGTACGTTTGTCTGGTGAGAAGACAAAGATTGCTGAGGAAGCTGATCAGGCGCGTGTCGCGTTTGAGAAGAAAGAAAAAGAGTATGTTGCTCGCATTGCCAACTTGGAAAACCTTGCTAAGCAGAAGGTTGCTGATTGTGAAGCTGCTGAACGCCTTCTTGAAGAGAAGGCTGTTGAATACAAGGCCTCTGAAGTCCTTGCTGAGGAAACATCAGCCGATTGCAAGTGGTTGCTTTCGCGCGCGGTGCCTCTGGTAATTTCCTTTATTTTATCCTGTGATTTTCGTGGACTGTTTCTCTTATTTGTGTGTTTCTTGTAGATTGCTGATCGCATAGTGAACTCCCACGAACTTGCCAACTATATGTTTGAGTTGGGGCAAGCTGGTTATAATAGCGGGTCAAGGATGGTTATAACGAGGGTAGAGCTGCAGCTCTTAATAATGAGAAAGAACATCACTTTGAGTTGTGGAAGGAGGATTGTGGTGCGGCCTATACTGCAAAAAGACGAGAGTTTGCGTCTTTAGATTTTGCTGTTGTGATGGCTGCCCAAAAATTGGCTCGAAGGTCGGATGGTGTCGCCTTGTTGAAAAAAGCTCTTGGAGATGAGGATCGTGCGGCCGGAGGTGCTGGTTCCAGTCATCCGGAATGAAGGCTTCCGGCCTGCGTGCCGCGTATGGCCTTGGATGGCCTTGTAACTGTTTGACAGCTTTGTGAACAATCATTAATTTTTCCTTACCTGTTGTGTTTGGGAATATTTGACTAAACTTGACATTTGTTGTTAGTATCCGCCTTGGTTTTATGTGAATTTTGTTAATCGTCATAATATGTGCATGTATAATTACTTTGATTCAGGTATCACGAATGAATGATGGCGCTGACAGGTTGTGCTGTGTTTATTACAACGTTTTGTTCTGTCGTTTAAGTGCGCAGGTTGGTTCGTGAATACGAAGTGGTCGAATTACAGGTTATTGTGTGGACCCAGTTGTGCTCAGCCTTGGGGGCGCTTACAATGTTTGTTTATCCTGTGTTCGATGCTTTCGTGTTTATGTGGGCACGAAGTATTTATTTGGCGTTTGTTAGGCTTTAGTTGTGTATTTGACTCGGCTGTGCACTTTGTTTGTGACAGGCATTGGAGGTCTACAACGTTTCCTAATGGTCGAGCCATTGATGTTTTCGTGTATGCCCAAAGTAATATATGCAGTTGTGACAAGAAATTTGCATGATGTAGAGATAGCCAAACACTTCTTGTATTATAAATGTGTTGGCGATCCGGCCATTGCGGTTACATAACCTTTTTACATATAACATTTTCTCAGGTATTGAGCGTTCCAAGTTCGTGGAACCTCCTTGTTGTCAATGGTGCGTAGCTTATAGGCTCCTTTACCGAGTATTGCGTCTATGACGTATGGACCCTCCCACTTGGGAGCCAATTTTCCGGGTTTCTCAGCATTTGAGGCCTCGTTGTCTCTGAGGACGTATTCTCCCGGGTTGAAGGTGCAGACTCGGACTTTGGAGTTGTAATACTTCTCCAGCTTCGTTTTGTACTTTGCCTCATTTATTGCCGTCATCTCTCTCCTTTCTTCTAAGAGGTCAAGGTCGATCTTCCTTTCTTCTTCGTTCTTGATCAGGTTCATTGAGAGCATTCGTGGTGACGGCAATCCTATTTCTGCTGGTATTACTGCCTCGGACCCGTAGACTAGGCTAAACAGTGTTTCTCCGTTGCTTGTCTTGGGCATCGTCCTGTGGGCCCACAAGATGCTGGGCAATTCGTCGACCCAACCTCTTCTTTTGTCTCCCAACCTTGCCTTGATCCCGTCGACAATACTCTTGTTGACGGCTTCAAATTGACCATTCCCCTGCGGGTGTGCTACCGAGGAGAAGGTGTGCTCAATGTGTAGCTCTTGAAACCACTGTTGAAGACTGTCTGCGGCAAAGTTCGTTCCGTTGTCGGTGATGATCCTGAGTGGTAACCCGAAACGGCATATGATTTGTTCCCATATGAATCTTTTGACGACGGTGGCTGTGGTTGATGCAAGCGCCTTTGCCTCTACCCATTTCGTGAAATAGTCGACTGCGACTATTATGAATTTTACAGCTCCTGGGGCTTCGAGAAAGGGACCAACCATATCTATTCCCCATTGTTGAAACGGCCATGCCGTGGCCACAGGTACTAGTTCGCTCTTGGGACGCATCGTCTTTGGGGCGTGTCTTTGACATCCGCTGCATTTCCTCAGAGCTTTCACCGCGTCTAGATGCATTCCGGGCCAGTAGTACCCGGCATTCATCACTTTTGCGACAACCATTCTTGGTCCGGCATGAATGCCGCAGATCCCTTCGTGCACTTCTCTGATCAAATAATTCGCGTCTTCTGGATCAACGCATCTTAACAAAGGCCCGAGGTATGATTTCCGGTATAAAATTCCATCAGCCATCTGATAATGTTCCGCCTTGTACTGGATTTTCCTCGCTTCCGCTTTGTTCTCCGGGAGTATTCCAGATTGAAGGTACGCGATTATCGGAGTCATCCAAGACGTTGTTCCTAATTGGACAACGCTTACTTCTCTCAGTGGCACTGACGGGTTGCTTAAAACTTCTATGCGCACATCTTTCGCCAGGTGTTGGAAACTTGTAGAGGCGAGTTTACTCAGCGCGTCTGCTGGTTTATTCTCGCTTCTATTAATGTGGTGCACCTTGTAGGAGTAGAAGGTTTGTAGCAACGTCTTTGCTTGACTCAGGTAGAGCGCCATTGTATCTCCCTTGGCTTCATATTGCCCGTTGATTTGTCCGGCCACTAACATGGAGTCCACATGCGCTTCGATGTGTCGTACTCCCATTTTGATTGCCAACCTTAAACCAGCGAGGAAAGCTTCATATTCAGCTTCATTGTTTGTGCTATTAAAATCCAAGCGTATGGCGTAGGTGAACTCATGTTTGTCAGGGCTCACCAGCAGGAGCCCAGCGCCTGCACCATCTTCGTTAGACGCGCCGTCTGTGTATAACAACCATGGTTCTTCTACTTGTTGTTTTTCGGCCTTTTCCATTGCTTTACATTCCCGGTCCTTGTCATCTGGTACCTCTGTCATGAAGTCTGCGAGTACTTGGCCCTTAATTGCCGGTCTTAGCATGAAAATCACATTATGGCCCCCGAGCTCTATCGCCCACTTTGCTAGTCTCCCTGAAATCTCTGGCATTGCGAGGATGTTGCCAATATTGTAGTTTGTTAGCACGTGAATAGCGTGGTTGGCAAAGTACCTGCGCAGCCGTCTTGATGCATGGATCATCGCGAGTACTAGTTTCTCCATGATGGCATACCGGGATTCTGGGTCAGTCAGGGTACGTGACACATAGTAAACTGGTGTTTGAACACCTTGTCGATCAACAAGTAACACTGCTCATACTACTCTGTCGGAGGCTGATAAGTAGAGCACTAGGGGCTCTCCCTTGACTGGTGCAGTCAATGTTGGCAACTTGATGAGGCAATCTTTCATCTCGCGGAATGCGCTCTCGGCTTCCGAGGTCCACTGAAATTGGCTTTTCTTCATGCAATTTCGGAGAGTTTTGATAAACGGGAAAGATTTGGCTGCGTGGTTGGCCAAGAAACGGTTAAGTGCTGCCAACCGCCCTGCCAATTTTTGCATCTCCTTGATCGTTGAAGGTGAAGGCATGCGTTCAATTGCTTGTATTTTATCAGGATTCACTTTGAAGCCATCTTTTGTGACGATGAAACCCAGGAATTTCCCCTCTTCCATGCCGAAAGAGCATTTCGCTGGGTTTAGCTTGATACTTACTCCGCGCAAGGTATCGAACATTTTTTGGATGTTCATCAGCATTGTGTTCTCTTCTTTGCTCATAATGACTAGATCGTCCATATACACTTCGATGTACTTGCCGATAGCATTGTGGAAAGTTTCATTCATGAGCCTCTGATAAGTCGCGTCCGCATTCTTTAAACCGAAAGGCATCTTGGTGTAGCAGTATAGCCCTGTCGGGGTGCGGAATGCGGTTTTATCTTCGTCTTGCATAGCCATCTTGTAACACCTCGAAAATTTACGTCCTATAAGGTGTTGACACGTGTCATAGGTTTGAACGTGTGAAGGAATGTTCTTGAAGGACTAAAGTTGACAAACAGTGAAACTGTGTGCATAGAAGGGTTCAAAGTGTCAACAATGAATAAATAGACTTTGCAATAACCCCACATGATGTTTATAACCTTAAACGAATAGATCATGGATCATACGAAGCGAATTGTGAAAGAAAGTGAGAGATTACAAACAACAGGGGTTAAATGTGCCAACATGTTTAAGTTATACCTCTGAGTGACCTTTTGACAAACCCGAAGCTTTGTAACGATTAATTATGCTCACTAGAATGTACCACAAAAATTTCATGAAGTTTCGATATCGTATGAGCAAGTTGTGACAAAATTCGTGTACGAGGGTTATAAGTGTCAACGTTGAAATTTAGGGCTTTTCGGGTGATCACAAAGTTACCCGAGGACTTAACAAAGTGGGTATAAGTCTTAAAGCCCCATATGTTAAATAACAAAGCTTCATATGCAAGATTGGGAGGTGAAAGCGATGTTACGGGGGACCAGGGACTAAAATGCAAATAAAAGAAACCTGATTGTAGGCTTGCGCATCGTAGGAAAGTTGTTGCTGCGCATCGTATGATGCCCTGCGCATCGCAGGGCTTAAACCCCTACGATGCGTATGGGATGCCCAGATGCGAAAAACCAACAGACAGCTGCCTGTTGTGTTTTTAACCGACTTAAATGGCAAGTTTCGAAACCTTGGGCTGCCTAAGATGGTTTCTAGCCTATAGGGCACTTGTGGATGATAATGCAACACCCCTAGACTTATGTGTTGATCATCTAAGAGTGTTTGAAGTTATTTAAAAAGTCCACATTATGCAACAATGATCATTCATCACTCCTGAGCATTTCCAGAGCATTCAAACAAGATACAAGCTTTCCAAAACATCCATAAGACTTGTGTAAGTACCCTTGATCTTCTCTAGTTCATTCCTACTTAGTTTTTGGCCGAGAAATCAAACCGTCGTAACTACGGTTTGACTTTTCGATAATAAATAATCGGTCCAGAGTTTAGTCGAATCAAAGGTTGTTATAAGTTGGTATTTATATGGTTGATAAACCCCTAAAAGGGCACTCACTAATTCGGATCCTAACTAGGTCGTTTATCGAGTCAAACCTCTTCCGAAAAAGTCAACAGAATTGTTATGTTTGGTTTAATGCATGATTAGCGATGTAAATGGCGTATAGCCTATTTTATCATTCTTACCAACTGAAAATAAGTATAAAAACTTGTATACGCTTGCTTGATTCGACAACTTTATGTTTAGAACCGATTCGGAGCCGAGATACGCAAAGGTTTGACTTTTGCTTTGACCTCAGTTCTGACCCGATTCTTATAGGTTTAGACATGCCTTAAAGTTCCATTAGGACCTAGTTACATGTTAGTATAATCCTCTGCGTTTATACTAACCGAATCCGTAACTATCCGACGTTTCCGTTAAATGCCTAATAATGACCATAATACCCTTATGACCGTAGAACGAGATTTTAGAAAATGTAAAAGTGCAAAAGTCTTTAATACTGATTATTGATCATGTCTACAAAATTTCACGTCAATCGGAAGTCTAGATTAGGAGTTATGCTTAATGGCGTATTTATAAACAAGTTTATTAATTAAACGACGCCATTAGCGTAAAGCCTATCTAAACTCAGTTTTGACACCAAATATTTTAACCACTGATGTTAAATAATATTTTAGGATTTTTAAAGATTTTTAATTATTTTTAGACTGATCATAAGCTTGGATTAGCGCCTTAATTCGGTAAATACCGAATATGCCCTTTTAGGCCATAAAACGAGTTTTACAAATCCAAATGGCGCCAATCCAATTGCTACTGATTTTAAATAATAATTATAGTATTTTGAGCCTATTAAACTGACCTGGAAACTCAGAATTCTATTTTAAACCGTACGTCGCTTAAAACGGCGTTATACGCGTATTATACGCGTAGTTTATGTTTAAAAACGTTTTGACACATAAGACTTAACATCAAATGTTATAACCTGTTTAAATAAACCATTTTACTGATGTAACCAGACCCGGTTCACAGAAAACTAATTAAATCCTTTTATAATCTTTAAAATGACCAAAATACCCCTACGGGGCTTATTAAGATATTAAACTCGTTAGGGGCGTCATGGGTGATATCCTACTGATATCACAACTTATTTAAGGCATGTTAACTTAGGAAACCTTTTTAGGACTATTACGGATACCCGTTACGCTTCATGCGCGTTCGGTTCGGTTTATGTAACTAGTTTACATAAATTAGCCGAAACGGGTCAAACCTTATCGGTTTTGTCTCAAAATCCAGAATGTGTATCATATACCCATATTAAGCAAGTCTTCAAACTTGTCGGGTCTAAATCACATTCTATCCGGTCTTCGCTTAATCGTGCGTACGAACCGTATCTTTAAAACTAATTGGTCTAAGCGTAAGCTTAACTAAAGACCCGTTAGGATTCTAATAGGTTGTTATAAACCTTCGTTCCAGAATAGGAGAACCAGTAAAAGATACTTGCACTCGCTGATTTTGAACTATACTTACTCAGGTAAATACTTTTAACTTATTTTCCCTATACGGGCTTGGGGTACGGTATATAGAATACCGCTTGGTCCAGCATTGAATCTTTAATCGAATAGAGGTTAAATCATTGATATGCTCTGTTTTGAAATGTTTTGTTTGCTTAAAGCCTTTGGGGGGTTAATGACCATGTCCCGGATATCCCTGGCATCATTTTACGAAATGGCCACGACCTCAGCACTCAGGTGTAGGCGTACACCTGTCAGTGTCTCATTATATAAAGTGGTGTGTCCATTGATCTTTAACCCGGTCTACGGATCGGGCTACTGAACGCATAAGAAACATGTAATTCGTTTACAAGTATTATATATTTACATAATTATCCCAAGTTATAAAATATTATTTGTGCCTTGTGCCTTAAATGCATTTTCTTAAACTCTTTTCAAAATGAGTCGGTTGATTGTATTTACCAGTGTAAACTGACGTATTTTTCTTAAAAAGGTTAAGTGCAGGTACTACGCGAAATAGGCTGGCCTGTCTCCTAGCATCCACATTAAGTCTCGCCAGCTTGGATGTCATAAACTGTTGAACATTTGTTTTCCTTTTATTTGGATCTACCTGTGGATTTATATTCGACTATTTGTGATACTTAATATTACAATATCGTTTGGTTGAATTAAATCTATACTTTGCTTCCGCTGTGCATTTAATATTGTGTTGTTTGACTATTATGTTGCCAACCACGTCACGATACTCCCCTACCGGGCCCACCGGTAACACGTGGAAATTCGGGGTGTGACAGGTTGGTATCAGAGCCAACACTGAGTGAATTAAACACTAACCTTTTGTGTTTAATCTCAGTTACACAATTGCACATTCCTAAATCTTCGAGTCTAGACAAAGAACTTAGGAATAATCCAAATTGTTCAAATTTTTATTTAATTAAATTTTTGTCCTTTATTTTTTTTTCCTTGTTATTACCTTGTGTATTTTAACAGGTACAATAATGCCGCCAAGAATTAGACGAGGTAGTCGAGGAAAGGAGCCAGCTAGTGCCCCTAACGACCATGAGGCAGGGCCTTCATATCGACGAACTTCTTCTACAAGGAATGACGAAACGAGGGAGCTATGGAGGACCTATGAAGACGATGCCAGACGATCTTTTTCGCACGCCTCAACGCCTCCATATCATGACTCCTATGGGCCTCAGTCAGAGAACGAACCCCACAACCCGCAACATTTCTTCGGCGACCCTACGCCTGTATTTCAGGGTCAGTTTAACCCAGCAGAGTACCTACCCGAAAACGTGGGCTTTAACCCACTAGGGCCGGAGGATCACTTTTCTGGTGATCAAGATATGGACGAGGACACAGATCCTGTCGAAGCTTCAACCGGATCCCGGAACCATCCTTTTTCAATCTCTGATGGTTCATCTTACCACGGACCACCCTACGAAGGTCCGGATAGTCACATGGCACGGTTCGAACGGTGTGAGTGGTATTATACCCCATCTGAACACTCATCGTCTCACCATACACCATCTCACCATACACCTTCTCACCATACACCGTCTCACCATACACCGTCTCATTCCGCATCTCATCAGCAACAGCAGCAACAAGATCCCTCTGGGGATCCCCATTTCGAGGCAGTCACGCCACCGCCTCCACCGCCGCCAGTTTATGTAGAGCCTCCAGAACCGCCGAGGCGTAGGAGGACTGGCCCGCGGATGTCAGTACGACCAGTGGGAGTTCATATCACCACTCCTCAACACTCTAGCGGTAGCCATTATCCGCCTACTCATGGAGTCCCACAGATGGGGGGACCTTCTGTTCCAGTTTCAGAGGTGAACTCGGCACCTATTGTACCGCCATCACCGGGTTTTGGCCACCCAATCCCTGCTTATACTGCTCCGGCAGCTTACAACCCATATGGACCACCAGCATACCATAATTATAACTATGCCGAGGCCGACCCCTACCTAGTGGCTGCAAACTACTATACCCAAAACCCTGAGGGACCATATGGAACCCCTTGGGGAATGGGACATCCAGCTCATGGGTATCAAGTACCTACTCAGCCACCATTTCAGCATCAGCCGCCACGGGTTCCTCCTCCTGAGCAGGTTGAGCTCCGTCATAGGTTGGATCGGGTTGAGCGAGACCTCCAGAGAGAGCGTAAGAAGAACCAAGGATTCATGAGTGGTTTAGCAGATTTGCTGAAGGGGAAGAAGAAAAGGGATCGTTAAATCCCCATATATATATATTGTTGTAGTTCCTTGTTTAAATCAAGTCCCTACGTGGACATTTATTTATGTGTGTATGTAGTCCCTGCGCGGACATCTATCTTGTACTTAGTCCCTACGTGGACTTGTCTCTAGTAGTCCCTGCGTGGACATTTACTTTTGTAGACCGTCCCTGTGGGGACATGTATTATATGTATAGCTCCTGCGTGGGCATCTGTTTCTGTGAAAAGTCCCGTTTAGGGCAAAATGTACTACTTTTAGTTTAATGGAATGTAAGTTTATAAATTTCATATTTTCCATGTTATGCATAATTAAAAGATATATGAAATAAATAAATCAAAATCATTCCTTTTAAAAGTCAATCTGCCTATATTATTTTAAGGATCTTAAAAGTATAACCTAGCCTGCATGTCATTTTAAAGACCTGGCCCAGATGGTAAACTAGTTAAAAAGATTCAACTCCTTGTTAACATCTGAAAACATGTTAACATTCCTAGCAGACACGATTCGTGTTATATATATGAATCTTTTCAAAGATTCTAAACCCAAATAAATGATCTCTGAATCATGGGTTAAATCATTAATAAATATGATCAGTTCTTTTTACCATCCATTGGTAATGGAATGCCTACGGGCCCTTCTCATTTTCACATGAGACAAAAGACAGTATTAGTCTGTGACTCTGTCTGATAAAGGTAATGAACTTTGTTCAAACCTTCATGCTGTGATTCTCTGAAGTCATAGCTTATAATCTATATTGTCCCTGTGACTAGGCCTTATGCGCTAATAAAACTGTTACTGTTTTATACTTAGGATAAATTATATTAGAAATCCTAAATTTATGTGAGTAATAAATTAACCATATTTGGTCTACGTTTACCACGGTTAACAAATTGCCATAAAAGACAATTTTATAATAAACTCACCAATAAATTGTTGTCGATATGTGACAGCTCTAGATACATGGCAGACTCAAATGAGGTCAACAGTCACCCAGGGATAGTGAATGAAAATGCCCAAGTTAACGTAGCAGGTCCAGAGTTGCAAGCTATGATAAATAATGCGGTTAATATAGCTATGGGTAGACAGCACCATGGATCAAGTGGTACCCATACGAGGACCCATTCTGCATCACACACTAGAACACCCTCCAGGACCCACACTGCCCACAACAGTAATTCTCACCACTCCTCGAATCAAAGGAGTAATCCATCCCAAAGAGCAGTACAGAACCAGGAACCTCGTAATAGGGGTTGCACCTATAAATACTTCGTGTCATGCAAACCCAGAGACTTCAATGGGGAAAAAGGAGCTGTTGATTGCATGACGTGGATGGATGAAATGGATACTGTGGTGGATATTAGTGGTTGCCATAATCGGGATATTGTGAAGTTTGTCTCACAGTCTTTCAAAGGAGAAGCCTTAGCCTGGTGGAGATCTTTGATCCAGGCCACAGGGAAAGTCCCGTTATACAACATGACATGGGAAGAGTTCATGGCACTAATCAAAGAAAATTTCTGCCCTCAACACGAGGTTGAGAGAATTGAATCTGATTTCCTGGCGCTGGTCATGAAAAACCTGGACTGTCAGGCCTACCTTACTACTTTCAATACTTTGTCAAGGTTGGTCCCTTACTTGGTAACTCCGGAGCCTAAACGTATAGCTCGTTTTATCGGGGGTTTGGAACCGGAGATAAAAGCAAGTGTAAAAGCTTCCAGACCAACCACTTTTCGGTCAGTAACGGACATATCGTTGTCCCTTACCTCAGATGCTGTCAGGCTGAGGTCACTGAGGAAAACTGATACGGAGAAAAGAAAGCGTGAGGACGACAACTCACGACGTTCAGATAAGAAGCAGAAGGGAAACAACGACTCTAAGAAGGGGTCAGGATTCAAGAAAGATGGTCAGCAGTGGGTGAAAACCCCAGATGTAAAATTTGCAGAAAGCACCATTTTGGAAAGTGCAGACTTGACTCAAAATCCCAATACCAGCCAAGGCCTTGTGGGATTTGCAAGTCTACAGAACATAAGACCCTTGAGTGCAAGAAGATAAAGGATGCAACATGTTATAGTTGCAATGAAAAGGGGCATATCAAATCCAACTGCCCAAAATTTGCAAGGAAGAATGAAGAGACTAGGAAGACCAATGCTAGGGTCTTCAGAATGGATGCTAAGGAAGCTGTCAAGGACGACAACGTTATAACAGGTACCTTTCTCGTAAATGATGTTTATGCGAGAGTGTTATTTGATTCAGGCGCTGATACGTCGTTTGTAGATAATAAGTTTTGTGAATTGTTGAAACTACCTGTTAAGACTTTAAGTGTGAAGTATGAGGTGGAACTAGCTGATGGCACTTTAGAAACCGCTTCAACCTTATTAGATGGATGTTTCATATCCATTAGGAATCACTCTTTTCCTTTGTCCCTACTTCCTTTCAAACTAGCCGGATTCGACATAGTTTTGGGTATGGACTGGTTATCTCATAACCAGGCTCAGATTATTTGCAATAAGAAGCAAGTGAGGATCAAGACTTCGTCTGGTGAATCACTTACTATCCAGGGAGATACCCAGTATGGGCTGCCCGAGAAAATGTCTATACTCAAAGACTCTAAGTGTTTGAAGAAGGGCTGTGTCATTTACATGGCGCAAGTGATTATAGAAGAGCCGAAGCCCAAGATTGGGGATATACCCGTCGTTTCTGAATACCCTGATGTTTTTCCTGAAGAACTTCCTGGTTTGCCACCAGAGAGACAAGTAGAATTCAGAATTGACATTATTCCTGGATCAGCACCAGTTGCAAGGGCGCCTTATAGGTTGGCACCAACAGAGATGAAGGAATTAAGAACGCAGCTAGATGATTTGCTAGCCAAAGGTTTCATCAAACCTAGTTCGTCTCCTTGGGGAGCACCAGTTTTATTTGTTAAAAAGAAGGATGGATCGATGCGTCTGTGCATCGACTACCGCGAGCTTAATAAGGTTACTATCAAGAATAGGTATCCTTTGCCCAGAATCGACGATCTGTTCGATCAACTTCAAGGGGCGAGTTTCTTCTCAAAGATTGACTTAAGGTCAGGCTACCATCAATTGAAGGTTAGAGATGAAGACGTGCACAAAACATCATTTAGGACTCGTTATGGCCATTACGAGTTCCTAGTGATGCCTTTCGGGCTCACTAATGCACCGGCCGCATTCATGGATCTCATGAATCGCGTTTGCAAGCCGCACCTAGATAAATTCGTCATCGTCTTCATCGACGACATTCTCATCTACTCAAAGAACCAAGCTGACCACGAGAAGCATCTTCACTGCATACTGGAACTACTTCATAAAGAAAAGCTCTATGCCAAGTTCTCGAAATGTGAATTCTGGCTTCGAGCAGTCCAATTTCTTGGGCATGTTGTTAGTGAGCGTGGTATCCAAGTAGATCCCGCTAAAGTTGAATCTGTCATGAATTGGCATGAGCCCAAGACGCCTACGGAAATTCGTAGCTTCCTAGGTTTGGAAGGATACTATAGACGATTCATAGAAAACTTTTCAAGGATTGCTGCACCCCTGACTTCGCTGACACGTAAGAAGATTAAGTTTGACTGGGGTCCTAAGCAGCAGGAATCCTTCGATATTCTGAAACAAAAGTTGAGCAATGCTCCGGTACTAACATTGCCTGATGGAATAGAGGAGTTTGTAGTCTATTGTGATGCATCACACACCGGGATGGGATGTGTGCTCATGCAGAAAGGCAAAGTCATTGCCTATGCTTCACGTCAGTTAAAGGTGCACGAAAAGAATTACACCACCCACGACTTGGAGTTGGGTGCCGTTGTATTTGCACTAAAATTGTGGAGGCACTATTTGTATGGAATCAAATGTGTGATCTATTCTGATCACAAAAGCCTTCAACATCTGTTCAACCAGAAGGACTTGAACATGAGGCAACGTCGTTGGATGGAAACTCTGAATGATTACGATTGTGAAATAAGATACCATCCCGGCAAGGCGAATGTAGTCGCCGATGCCTTGAGTCGGAAAGAAAGGGTGAAACCCATCCGAATCAATGCCAAGAGCATGGAATTAAAGAACAGCTTGATAGAAAGGTTGTTAGCTGCACAGAAAGAAGCTGTGTTGGAATCTAACTATCCTAACGAAAAGCTAGGAGTAACTGAGGAGCAGTTATCTCTTAGTAAGGATGGAATTCTTAGATTGAATGGACGGATATGGGTTCCAATTTATGGAGGACTCCGAGATGTTATTCTCCAGGAAGCCCACAACTCTAAATATTCTGTTCATCCTGGAGCTGATAAAATGTACCATGATCTTAGAGCAAATTATTGGTGGATAGGCTTGAAGAAGTCTGTAGCTACCTATGTAGCTAAATGCTTGACGTGTGCGCAAGTCAAGGCAGAACATCAAAAACCATCAGGTTTGCTACAACAACCTGAACTTCCTACTTGGAAGTGGGAAATGGTAACTATGGATTTTATCACCAAGTTACCCAAAACCAGGAAAGGAAATGACACCATCTGGGTGATAGTTGACCGACTGACTAAGTCAGCACATTTCCTACCCATTAAGGAGACCTACAGCTCCGATATGTTAGCCCAACTGTACGTTGATAAGATTGTAGCCTTACATGGCATACCTATAGCTATTATCTCTGACCGAGATACTAGGTACACGTCTCATTTTTGGAAAAGTTTCCAACAATCTTTGGGCACACGTTTGAATTTTAGTACGGCTTACCATCCACAGACAGACGGTCAGAGTGAGCGTACTATTCAAACGTTGGAAGACATGCTTCGTGCATGTGCAATCGATTTGGGAGGTAGCTGGGATAAGAACCTGCCATTAATCGAATTCTCCTACAACAATAGCTACCATACCAGCATCAAGGCTGCGCCTTTTGAGGCATTATACGGTAGAAAGTGTAGATCACCAGTTTGTTGGGCGGAAGTTGGAGAAGTCCAGTTATCAGGACCAGAGATCGTGTTCGAAACGACGGACAAGATTGTCCAGATTCGAAACAATCTCCAAGCTGCCCGGAATAGGCAGAAGATTTATGCTGATCCAAATCGTAAGGATCTTCACTTCGAAGTAGGTGAAAAAGTCCTACTTAAAGTGTCACCCTGGAAGGGAGTAATGCGATTTGGTAAGAAAGGTAAGCTAAGCCCGAGATACATAGGACCTTTCGAGGTTATCGAACGTGTCGGGTCAGTTGCCTACAAGTTAAAATTACCTGAAGAGCTCAGTAGTATACACAATGTGTTCCACATTTGCAATCTGAAGAAGTGTTTCGCTGACTCCGCTGACGAATCAGTGGTTATACCCTATACAGATGTGCAGATCGATGAGAGCTTGAAATTTGTGGAAAAACCTTTGTCGATCGAAGATCGACAGGTGAGGAAGCTTCGAAGGAAGCATATACCTTTTGTAAAGGTCAAATGGGATGCCCGTAGAGGTCCCGAATTCACGAGGGAGGTTGAATCCACGATGAAAGAAAAATACCCTTACTTATTTCAGTAAATCTCGGGTCGAGATTTATTTTAAGGGGGTGAGGATGTAACACCTCGAAAATTTACGTCCTATAAGGTGTTGACACGTGTCATAGGTTTGAACGTGTGAAGGAATGTTCTTGAAGGACTAAAGTTGACAAACAGTGAAACTGTGTGCATAGAAGGGTTCAAAGTGTCAACAATGAATAAATAGACTTTGCAATAACCCCACATGATGTTTATAACCTTAAACGAATAGATCATGGATCATACGAAGCGAATTGTGAAAGAAAGTGAGAGATTACAAACAACAGGGGTTAAATGTGCCAACATGTTTAAGTTATACCTCTGAGTGACCTTTTGACAAACCCGAAGCTTTGTAACGATTAATTATGCTCACTAGAATGTACCACAAAAATTTCATGAAGTTTCGATATCGTATGAGCAAGTTGTGACAAAATTCGTGTACGAGGGTTATAAGTGTCAACGTTGAAATTTAGGGCTTTTCGGGTGATCACAAAGTTACCCGAGGACTTAACAAAGTGGGTATAAGTCTTAAAGCCCCATATGTTAAATAACAAAGCTTCATATGCAAGATTGGGAGGTGAAAGCGATGTTACGGGGGACCAGGGACTAAAATGCAAATAAAAGAAACCTGATTGTAGGCTTGCGCATCGTAGGAAAGTTGTTGCTGCGCATCGTATGATGCCCTGCGCATCGCAGGGCTTAAACCCCTACGATGCGTATGGGATGCCCAGATGCGAAAAACCAACAGACAGCTGCCTGTTGTGTTTTTAACCGACTTAAATGGCAAGTTTCGAAACCTTGGGCTGCCTAAGATGGTTTCTAGCCTATAGGGCACTTGTGGATGATAATGCAACACCCCTAGACTTATGTGTTGATCATCTAAGAGTGTTTGAAGTTATTTAAAAAGTCCACATTATGCAACAATGATCATTCATCACTCCTGAGCATTTCCAGAGCATTCAAACAAGATACAAGCTTTCCAAAACATCCATAAGACTTGTGTAAGTACCCTTGATCTTCTCTAGTTCATTCCTACTTAGTTTTTGGCCGAGAAATCAAACCGTCGTAACTACGGTTTGACTTTTCGATAATAAATAATCGGTCCAGAGTTTAGTCGAATCAAAGGTTGTTATAAGTTGGTATTTATATGGTTGATAAACCCCTAAAAGGGCACTCACTAATTCGGATCCTAACTAGGTCGTTTATCGAGTCAAACCTCTTCCGAAAAAGTCAACAGAATTGTTATGTTTGGTTTAATGCATGATTAGCGATGTAAATGGCGTATAGCCTATTTTATCATTCTTACCAACTGAAAATAAGTATAAAAACTTGTATACGCTTGCTTGATTCGACAACTTTATGTTTAGAACCGATTCGGAGCCGAGATACGCAAAGGTTTGACTTTTGCTTTGACCTCAGTTCTGACCCGATTCTTATAGGTTTAGACATGCCTTAAAGTTCCATTAGGACCTAGTTACATGTTAGTATAATCCTCTGCGTTTATACTAACCGAATCCGTAACTATCCGACGTTTCCGTTAAATGCCTAATAATGACCATAATACCCTTATGACCGTAGAACGAGATTTTAGAAAATGTAAAAGTGCAAAAGTCTTTAATACTGATTATTGATCATGTCTACAAAATTTCACGTCAATCGGAAGTCTAGATTAGGAGTTATGCTTAATGGCGTATTTATAAACAAGTTTATTAATTAAACGACGCCATTAGCGTAAAGCCTATCTAAACTCAGTTTTGACACCAAATCTTTTAACCACTGATGTTAAATAATATTTTAGGATTTTTAAAGATTTTTAATTATTTTTAGACTGATCATAAGCTTGGATTAGCGCCTTAATTCGGTAAATACCGAATATGCCCTTTTAGGCCATAAAACGAGTTTTACAAATCCAAATGGCGCCAATCCAATTGCTACTGATTTTAAATAATAATTATAGTATTTTGAGCCTATTAAACTGACCTGGAAACTCAGAATTCTATTTTAAACCGTACGTCGCTTAAAACGGCGTTATACGCGTATTATACGCGTAGTTTATGTTTAAAAACGTTTTGACACATAAGACTTAACATCAAATGTTATAACCTGTTTAAATAAACCATTTTACTGATGTAACCAGACCCGGTTCACAGAAAACTAATTAAATCCTTTTATAATCTTTAAAATGACCAAAATACCCCTACGGGGCTTATTAAGAGATTAAACTCGTTAGGGGCGTCATGGGTGATATCCTACTGATATCACAAATTATTTAAGGCATGTTAACTTAGGAAACCTTTTTAGGACTATTACGGATACCCGTTACGCTTCATGCGCGTTCGGTTCGGTTTATGTAACTAGTTTACATAAATTAGCCGAAACGGGTCAAACCTTATCGGTTTTGTCTCAAAATCCAGAATGTGTATCATATACCCATATTAAGCAAGTCTTCAAACTTGTCGGGTCTAAATCACATTCTATCCGGTCTTCGCTTAATCGTGCGTACGAACCGTATCTTTAAAACTAATTGGTCTAAGCGTAAGCTTAACTAAAGACCCGTTAGGATTCTAATAGGTTGTTATAAACCTTCGTTCCAGAATAGGAGAACCAGTAAAAGATACTTGCACTCGCTGATTTTGAACTATACTTACTCAGGTAAATACTTTTAACTTATTTTCCCTATACGGGCTTGGGGTACGGTATATAGAATACCGCTTGGTCCAGCATTGAATCTTTAATCGAATAGAGGTTAAATCATTGATATGCTCTGTTTTGAAATGTTTTGTTTGCTTAAAGCCTTTGGGGGGTTAATGACCATGTCCCGGATATCCCTGGCATCATTTTACGAAATGGCCACGACCTCAGCACTCAGGTGTAGGCGTACACCTGTCAGTGTCTCATTATATAAAGTGGTGTGTCCATTGATCTTTAACCCGGTCTACGGATCGGGCTACTGAACGCATAAGAAACATGTAATTCGTTTACAAGTATTATATATTTACATAATTATCCCAAGTTATAAAATATTATTTGTGCCTTGTGCCTTAAATGCATTTTCTTAAACTCTTTTCAAAATGAGTCGGTTGATTGTATTTACCAGTGTAAACTGACGTATTTTTCTTAAAAAGGTTAAGTGCAGGTACTACGCGAAATAGGCTGGCCTGTCTCCTAGCATCCACATTAAGTCTCGCCAGCTTGGATGTCATAAACTGTTGAACATTTGTTTTCCTTTTATTTGGATCTACCTGTGGATTTATATTCGACTATTTGTGATACTTAATATTACAATATCGTTTGGTTGAATTAAATCTATACTTTGCTTCCGCTGTGCATTTAATATTGTGTTGTTTGACTATTATGTTGCCAACCACGTCACGATACTCCCCTACCGGGCCCACCGGTAACACGTGGAAATTCGGGGTGTGACACATCTGTACCTGGTGGTACCCCTTGTAACAATCAAGGAAACATTTCCATCGGAATGTTGCTAGCGAATCAATCTTTTCGTCAATGCCTGGTAAGGCGTAACAGTCGCGTGGACATGCCTTGTTCAGATCCTTGTAGTCTACGCACATCCTCCAGCTACCGTTGTTCTTTTGTACCATTACTGGGCTCGCCACCCATGTTTGGTATCTGATTTCTCTGATGATTCCCGCATTTAACAGCTCCATCACCTGCTCTTTCATAGCATCATGTTTTATGTCTCCCAAGTGGCGTTTGGCATGCACCACCGGCTTTGCTTCTTCTGAGACGTTTAATCGATGTTCAGCTATGTGCCGTGGAACACCCACCATGTCTGCTGGTGTCCAGGCGAACACGTCCATGTTTTGGAACAACAGTTTCTTTAGCGCCGCGCGCGTTAGGTCGGACATTGCAGGTCCTAAGGTAACTGTCTGTTCCGGGTATGCGCTGTTCAATACCCATTTTTCTGCTTCCGCGCGTGGTGCTGGTTTACTTGCTTTTGCAGGTCTGAGCTCATCTGTTGCTAATACTTCTTTGCTTGCATATATTATTGCTACCCCCACAGCTGAATGTGGACCGGAGCAAATCATACTGAAGTCTCCTTGAGACTCTCTTCCCAAGAGTATGTTGTGCCTTGAATGCGCGGGTAGCACCATGAATGTAACATCTTTTGTTCTTGAATTCCTTCCATCCGAGAGTAACACCGGGAACGATATTTGCCAAAGGGGGAAGACGGCTTCATTGCAAAAACCGGTGAGTGGGTAATCCACTGGTTCTAAGCGCGTCTTATCCTCCTGATCGAATTGATTGAAACATTGTTCATATATGATATCCGCGGTGCTCCCTGGATCGATGAAAATGTAATCGGTTTGGTAGTCCCACGGATGGCGCCAATGATGAAACACAGGTTAACACCAGGGTTAATCTGTGGGGTTGTTTCCTTTGTGGGTTCAATCTCCTTTCTTACTCGTGGAAATGACTTGGGTCCTGCAAAACAGCAACACCGTTAGTCTCGTTAAGAGGGGAATGTGGGGGTTTCCCTCTTAACCAGGCTCCGGCGTGAGAGTAAGTACTGTTCCGAGGAAGAATAACAGTGTGTGTAGAGTGTGAGAGTATATAGAGCAAGGTGATTCAACCTGGATGATGAAGGGTCCTATTTATAGCGGAGGGTGAGAGAGGGAGGATCAGCAGTGCCAGCTGTGGTTGCGCGCTAGCTGTCCGACCAAGGGGAATATCCCTTTGGTCTCCTCTGCTGTGGTCAGTGTAGTGGCACACGTGGCGCGCTTACATTTGCCTATTTTGGAGACGTCGTACTGGCGTTGTCGGACTGTTCCTTGATTCGTTGCAGGCCTACCTGGCGCCTGATGACTGGTGACACGTGTTGTCCTTTGTGTCGGATGGAGCATCTTTGGTGCCACCTTGACATTTTCCAGAAGCTTTTGGAAGCTTCTGGATGGTCTCGTTGATGTCATCGCCATGTAGGATGGGAAAGTGGTGTGGTCCTTGCCATGTGGGCAAGAGATTGGGACCATACCTCTTCAAATATAGTTCCTTTGATGGTTTTTGCATCTGTACGAAACTGCCTACGTAAACGAACTCGGAAGGAAAACTCGAAATTCGTAACATCCAAGAACGGGTACGCAGGTATAGGATCGATTATCATATCACGGTACATGATAAGTATAAACTTAATTTAGGTGAAACCCAACCCAATTACATGAATCATACTCGTAGGCATTTTCCTTTCATTTTTGTTTTCCTTTATCTTCTTTTAAACAGAGTAATCTTACCCTATAAATTCAATGACTTTTTAGTTTTATATTTCTATTTTCCTTGTACAACAAAATTATATAAAAATAAGAATAGCAAGACATGCACAATAAAACTGGTTTTTGAACCGGAACATGGAACCAAACCTAAACCAAAACCAATATACATGTAGGAAACCAGTTTGAAACAGTACAACATGTAGGTTTTCAGTCGGTTTATAATCCTCTTCTTTCAAACCGGTTAAAAACGAATCGAACGGCTAAAAAACCATTCAACAAACTGACAAAACCCGAACCAGTTTTATGACCCAACTTGGTTTTGACTTTTTGTTGACCAACCCGAACAGGTATTTAAAATAAAACCGATTTGTACATCTCTACCTACGAGTATGGAACTGGCATGAGACAGTTCTACAATCAATATGGAACTTAGATTACCAATACTTGTCTCAAACCTGTCCGGTCTCCCAAGGTACAGTACAACCGGCAAAGTAGTAGTAGTGAAAATTGAATTAAAACACTTTAAAAAGCAACTTAAAACGGTTGAATGCCTGTTCCAAAGTAGTAGTTGTAAAAATTGCATTACACTTTAGAATGCAACTTGAACGATTGAACGGATATAATTTTTTTTTTCTAGTGGCAAGGTACAATCTCAATTACAAAACTATCACCATAACTTAGAGCAAACCTGAGAATTTTATTTTGCATCCATGTCAACATGTAATATAAAAGGATTTGTAAAAAATATTAAAGAACATCAAGACAACAAAATCGAATCGAAACCTACAATTCCGCCATGCATATTGTTAGCAACTCTTGTCTGAATCTGATTTACGATTTATGACATTGCTTCTTATTAACAGAAAACATAACAAAGAACAGAGAGCAGCATATGTTTACAAAACAAAACTGAATCGGGTAAAATGTATGGATCATGCACCAAAACTTGCCTTTATGACAACCAGAAAATTAGGGACTTGTCATTATGCATATATCGCATATGTTGAAGTCAACTCATATTTGACTCGAATCCCTCCCGAAGATGAAACGCCTCATCCAGTCTGACACCACCAACGACCTTGTACGCCAACTGACTTGCTTGCTGCATATGTCAGGTCAAACAAAAGTAAACAAAGTCAAACTACTGTCTTAGGTCAACTCAGCTTTTATTATTCAATGGTGTCGGGTTACTCGGATGTTTGGGGGGGGGGGGGGGGGGGGGTTACCTTGCATACACAGAGTACCAAAGCCACTGAGAGCTTTGACCAATAGATACCCAATCACCGGGGAGTTGTGCTGCTGTTTGCTCTCCTCCTAATGGAGCAAATTGACCAAGATGCTTGTACCTGCATAATAAATCACGAGGCGTTAAGTGTTCGATCCCAAAGTCAAGACGTCATGTTGACTTTCAATAGTCAAAGATGTTGAGATCAAACCTGAAGGGACGGAATCTATGCCTGCCAGACTCTCTGAAACGAATAGGACCTTCAGGATTTTTCGTGCATTCTTCCATGCGGTTGAAACAATCAGCAAGATAGGAACCTTGCTGAGCTGCAACCTGTGAAACCATCACTAAACCGCATTAGCAAAAAGAGACCTATAGCTTAATGATTAATTTAAGAGTAAAGTGCCATTTTCGTCCCTGAGGTTTGGCCAGTTTTGCGACTTTCGTCCAAAAGTTTGTTTCTCCGAATCCAAAAGGTTTGAAATCTTGCCATTTTCATCCGGGTTGTTAACTCCATCCATTTTTCTCCGTTAAGTCAAGGGTATTTCTGTCTTTTTGTTAACTTAAAGGGCAATTCGGTCTTTTTCACTTGTGCAAAAAGACC
The DNA here is from genome assembly GCA_030545235.1 of Helianthus tuberosus. Classification (NCBI taxonomy): domain Eukaryota; kingdom Viridiplantae; phylum Streptophyta; class Magnoliopsida; order Asterales; family Asteraceae; genus Helianthus; species Helianthus tuberosus. The sequence goes on along the minus strand of CM060451.1, from coordinate 63,164,256 downwards.
GAATACCCCTGAAAAAGACTGAATTGCCCTTTAAGTTAACAAAAAAAGATGGAAATACCCATGATTTAACTGAGAAAAATGGATGGAGTTAACGTGCCGGATGAAAATGGCAAGATTTTAAACCTTTTGTATCCAGATGCAGAAAAACAAACCTTTGGACGAAAATCGCAAAACTGGTCAAACCCCAATTACGAAAATGGCATTTTACTATTAATTTAATGATGTCATACCTGAGCTGTGGCAGGAAGATTCTTCATCTGTGAATCCACTTGAGAAAGAGCCGATTTAAATTCTTCAACGTTCAGTTCAATCGATTCTTTTGCAACATCTCCTTTGGATTCCTTAAGTAGATCGACCAAGCTGCTCATTTGCTTATTGTTCAGATATAGTTTCACCTGAGGATACCTGTCACATATGTCGTCAAGTGCTTCTTGGAACTCTTTAACTGTAAGTGTTCCCGAGTTGTCCTTGTCTGCCTTTTGAAATATGGCCGAAATATCCTCCTGATACACGTGTTTGTTGCATGATTATTCAATAATATATCAATTTTCCTCATATTTTGTATTTCAGCTCATCAACAATGACATTAATGGGTATATGTGTAGTAACGCACCATGACTTTACGCTGATTAATTGTAGCACAGTCTCCAAGCGCATATATGCTGTTGGTCCCTTCAACTCGAAGCCATTCATCGGTAGCTAATACACGTCTATTTGCCTATATACGTAAGGATCACAAATCTTGTCACAAGATATAGTAATCATGGAAATAGAAACCGAAAATGGAAATCCAGCGGAAAATACCTGGCCAATCTGCTTCATGAAATCCATTACAACCGGACGAGTTGCAATACCAGTCGACCAGACTGCCATTCCGTAGGGTATAGTAGCGATCTCTCCGGTTTTAATCACTTTGGTTGAAATTTCTTTATCCGACACTTTCACAACCATTGCACCAGTCCTCAAATCTATACCGTCTCTGTGAAACTTTTCTTCTGCAAAAGTTGTGATTCGTTTGTCAAACCTGCATGAAATAAGGAAGTAATTGCATAAGCATAAACACAAAGCAAAAAAATGATTTGCTTTTCCGCATCTGAATCCAAAAGGTTTGAAATCTTGCCATATTCACCCGGCTGGTTAACTCCATCCATTTCTCTCCGTTAAGTCAAGGGTATTTCCGTAGTTTTTGTTAACTTAAAGGACAATTCGGTCTTTTTCACTTTATGTAAAAAGACCGAACACCCCTGAAAAAGACTGATTTACCCTTTAAGTTAACAAAAAAGACGGAAATACCCCTGACTTAACGGAGAAAAATGGATGGAGTTAACGAGCCGGATGAAAATGGCAAGATTTTAAACCTTTTGGATCCAGATGCGGAAAAACAAACCTTTGGACGAAAGTTGCAAAACTGGTCAAGCCTCGGGGACGAAACTGGCATTTTACTCAGAAATGAAAAAATAGAGTAATATTGGCTGTATGTAACCCGAATAAAGGCGTACATGTTCAAGATATGGTCGGTTGCCTCAAGAAGTGTTATTTTAACCAAATCTTTAACCGACGGGTACAACTTCACCAAATCCTCCGACACAAAATCATGAAGCTCGGCTGCAAACTCCACTCCAGTGGGCCCACCACCAACAACAACGAATTGAAGAATTCGTTTCCGCTCATCATCGCTCAAAGTAGGTAAGCTTGCCTTTTCAAAGCAGTCGATCACAGTCCTCCTGATCTTCTGAGCATCTTCAACTTCCTGAATCCAATTAGTCAAATATATAAGTCAAACTATATTATGTAAGTGGGAGAATTTGTAAAGAGCGATTCACGGTTTACCTTCAAGTAGTGACAATTTTCTTCTACACCAGGAGTGTTAAACGTATTAACACGAGCTCCCATTGCGATCACCAGGTAATCATAGTCTACAACAAATTCTTCTTTATCCTCTTGACTTGAACGACAGTATACTTTCTTATTTTTTGCATCGATCCTATAGCATTCAGCTTCCCAGTAATTAACATTCAAATTCTTCTGTTATAGATTAAACATGCATTAGTTAGTAGCTAATCATCACCTATTTCAACTCGGAACAAGAAGCTTGTTTGTGCATATATGGTCACACATCATTAATATTCGTTATTTTCATTTGATATTAAGATGATATCTATTGGCAAATTCAGGCCTGTAAACGAACCAAACATTCATGAACTGTTCGTGAACTTGTTCGGCGGGAAGTTCGTTTATTTAATAAACGAATGAACACAAACACAATTTTATGTTCATTTAGTTAAATGAACGAACATGATCACACGTTTTGTTCGTTCATTTATGTTCATTTATTTACATTTGTTTATGTTTGTTTGTTTATGTCCGTTTCAAATTAAATACATAACTAGTTATATTTATATAAAATTTTAACACAAGGAACTTTGTAACTACTTATATAAATATAACTAATGGGAAATCGGACTTTCTAGTAATAAAAATGGGCTTTCCACTGAAAGTTCTCATAATTAAATAATTAATCACTAATTTATATAAAAAATTACTCTATGTTCATTTATATTTAGTCAATTATGTTTATTGGTGTTCATTTACGTTCATTTGGGGTTGTTTATTGTTTGTTAAATTATGTCCGTTTAAGTGTGTTTATGTTCATTTACGTTCGTGACTGTTCGTTTAGGTTTTAAACGAACGAACATAAACGAACACAAACATGCCTGTTTTCTTAATAAACGAACATGGACAAAAAGTATGTTCGATTATATGTTTGTGTTCGTGTTCGGTTAAAGTTAAATGAACGAATCGTTCGGTTCATTTACAGGCCTAGGCAAATTCATGTATAAACTATAAACCACTAGTAATTAATTAATTACCTTCTTGACGATGTTGCGAATAGGTTCAACAACACTACGAGCTTCAACGGTACCAACTGTAACACTTGGTAGCAAAGGCGTGAATGCAAAATAATTCCTTGGTGATATCACTTGAACATCATATGAAGGATTCTTGAGATTCTTCAAAAAACTTGTTCCAGCCCAACCAGTTCCAAGTACCACTACCCTCTTTTTCTCACTACCTGCCTCCGGTAACTCATCGATCTTCGCACCACTTTGTATATTATTCGCCTCAGAATAAGCCACCAGACCCCCACCACTAAAGTTATATCACATAAATAATTGGAAATCAAGGATTGGAATGATGAATATGAACCATAATCCAACATATTAACACTAAAGTTCATTCAAACACCTCACAGTTGATGAACAGAAACAGGTAACATCATTTACAAGTTGCAATAATTCAATCACAAAACTCAAACATTAAGATGTAACAAAATCAATGAACAATTGAACAAGCCTGCAACTATCTTATTCAGTTTTCACTATAAATGTCCTAGATTGTGAATCGAAAACTACTATCAACAACTTGAAGAAATTAATTTACATAAAAACGCCTAGATCCTAGATGTTTGTGAACTAAAAATTATGAGACAAAAAAAAAAACTATCAAATTGAAGAAATTAAGCTGAAATTAATTTACTCAAAAACATCTAGATCATTGTGAATCAAAACGTACAATCAACAACTATCAAAATTGAAAGAAATTAAGCTATGATTGTGAATAAAAAACTACAATCAATGACTATCAGATCGAAGAAATTAAGCAGAAACTACTAAACCTAAAAACGTCCTAGATGATTGGAAACCAATAATAACTGTCAGATTGGAGAAATTAAGCTGAGATTAATAAAAAAAAAGTAATATATGATGGGAGGTCTACTCTTCGACCAGCTGATATTCTTGTGTTTGGGTGGGCCAGGGGAAAACACGCTTGTGTGGACCTTACAGGAGTGTCCCCTCTTGTTGGGCTCAGGGATAATGGGTTTGCTGCTGGCCAAGCTGCGTTGAAAGCGGAATCAAGCAAAGTCGCTAAACACGAGAAGGCTTGTTTAGAGAATCAACATGTGTTTATCCCTTTCGCTTTTGATACATTTGGTTCCCTAGCCCCAGAGGCTGTGGAATTTCTAAACAGGGTCCAACAGGTTGTGAATAGTAATCTCTCAACCTTTGAGGGTCGTTTCGTCTTTAGTAGGATTGGTTTTGCAATTCAAAAGGGGGTTGCGGCGCAGCTTGTTGCCCGTTTACCTGCCACTTGTTTGTAATTTGCTAATTTGGAATAATAATACTCGTTTAACTAAAAAAAAAAAATATATATGATTACGAATCAAAAAGTACGATCAACAACAATGAAATCGAACAAATTAACGGAATACCTCACGGCAAAAACCACCAGAAACCTCGATAGGGAAGGATATTCACCAAAGGAGCTCGAGAACCTCTTGTAGAAACTCAAATTCTTCATTTGCTGTCTTCAAAATTAGTCAAACTCTCACAATTTCAGATCTAAACTTCAGCAACAGCAACACGATCGTCCACCTATACATACACATGTGAATATAGAGAGAGAAAGTTGGAAGTGTTTTGCTGTAAATTGTACGTTTTACAACTATTCTACGCTATTTCGTCGGAAAGAGGAGAATCTTCCCCGGGGCGGCTAGTGCGGGGGTGACGTGGATGACAGAGAATTGAACACGTGGATATCTGTGACGGTGAACGGGAAGGGATTATTCCGTTTTCTTTGGAGTCAATTATTACAGGCTGGAGATCGTGCCACGTGGTCTGCGCCTTTTTTTATTTTTTTATTTATTTTCATGTTCGTTCAAACACGAGAAAGGTCGGGTCCATCATATATATTTTATTTACTTTTGTATATTTTATTTACTTTTGTATATTTTTGCTGACGTTATAATGAAGATTCGCTTTTTGAATAGCGTTAGAAGTTAGCAAAGCAGAAATTCTGGAGAATAATTGTTCTTTTAAATAAACTAGTGAGATTTTTCGTGCTTTGTAACGAGTTTTTGGTAGGTTTTGGTTCTTTTATTATGTTATGGGTTTGGTTTGTTAAGGTAGCAGTATGATATACCAACGCCTGGTATACGGAAGAGATATGCATGAAGGGATATGTGCTTTATATCGATCGAAAACTACAGCCGAATGTCGGTACTAGCACCAATGTTGCTTGGCCAATATCGGTTTGTTACTTACTGTTACTGTATCGACACTCGTTATAGCTTATATAACGCCATGTCGAGGGAACCATAAATATAGTTATGTTCATGTGATCAATGTCATGGACAGGCTAGAATATCGTGTCTTTTTGTTGGAGTGGTGTTGGGTTGAGCAAGAAAAATGTTAGTTGGGTGGGCTTCGGTCATGGTACCCAAAGCAAGTGATGAGCTAGGTATCAATTCATATACTCACGTAAATAGATACTTATATCTATAGAAATTAAGTAATAATAATTTTAATTTAGAATTATCAAATTATAATAAGTAAGATATCCTTATGTATAATAATAAAGTGTTTACGGTCCAATTTTGACGGTTTTTAGGGCAAATCAAGAGCCAACCCGTTAGTTCGGTTTTCTGATTATCAAAAACTGAAACCAAATCGTTGAAATTCAAAACCAAACCGAACCGTTATAAACAGTTTGGTTTCTGTTTTATCTCACTGATAGGTCTTTATTATATATATATTTTTTTGATGATAACTGAATATACAATTACTAAGGGGAGTGGTCACTATTGATAGAATTCCATCACTCCCAAGCATCCAATCAACTCCTGCCATGTAATCAGCCACTATTCTATCACTCACAAGCATTTTGTAGTGGCGGTGATCACTAGTGATAGAATTTCATCACTCACAATTTTTTTTAATTTTATTTTAAAATTAGAAATTAACAATAAAACACTAAATTATAAATTTCATTAAAATTAAAAAATAAATTACATAGCAAAATAAAAAACAACTAAACATTGGAAAAAAAACCTTAAATTAAACGGGTGGCCTGGTTCAACTTTTACGGACATAATTTTTTCTTTTCTTTGTTTGGCCTCGTTGTATTGCGCCATTTTCGCCTCTTCGATTCTAAAGATCGACTCCGCCACCGCTTCCTTTCCTTTGCTTGACGATTCATGACTAAATTTAAAAATATTTTCAACTGTCCCATGTATAATTATCAAATACATATTCATGATTAAATTTATGTATACTCTTTATATTGTGTTTAAATTCAACCACGTGTTATGAACTATTCAACTGAGTGGTTGTACACGTGTAATGTGTTGAGACCATGCCTTATCCAAATTCATGCAGAGCGTTCAAATTCATGTAGGTATATTTTTATTTTCAACGCGTGATGATTTTAACGCGTTGAATAATTCACGCGTTATATATATGGCGGCGGCGATGTGCCAATTTGTTCCACGCGTGATGGGATGGCCATCACGGACCACCCCACTCCCCTAATATGATGTAGTTAAGATCCTTGAACATCAAAGTTAGAGAAACCTTAAGATCATTTATTCAACAGAACAAATGAAATGCAATGGGTGTGAACCCATGAAGTGAGCAATGTCAAAATAGAGCATAGGTTTGAATTAAAGTCAACATAATATAAAATATGGATTATTCAATACTATAACTTAAGGGTTTACCAAGTTTTGTCTTTTGGATCAAACATTTAAGGGGTATGGAAAGCATATGTGCACAATTGACATACGTATCACTACTCTTACAAAGGATATTGCAACTTTTAATTTTCGTTTCGTTATTGATAAATTGAGTTGTTGATGTTTTTCTTGGGCTGTGAAATTAACAAGAAGAGGAATAAGAATGAATTTATAGATGAGACCAAACGAATGAAGCATTTAGAAACTCTTTCCTCAAATCATATTTATGGTAATTGTATATAGTGTAGGAAGCGATCTGAGTAATTGTATATTCAGTTAGAGGAAAAGTCTTCATTGTTGGATTAATCTTGATGAGGAGGGTTCATGCGCAAAGCGTTTTTTCCTACAAAGTGTAGGAAGCGATCTGAGTCATCCGATGAGTGTGTTTAATGGTTGAAATCAAGTCAGTGACATTTTTGTAATATTTGTGTCATTAATGAATTGTCATAATAGGTTAGGGGTAGTCTTATTATTTTACGTGTTTTAAATCAATCAAATAACTGTCATAGATAACACATGCCCCTACAATCTCGCGATTTTCCCTCTCTCTCTCTTTAAAACCAATTATAGAAAACCTTTTCTTCATACGAAAAATAGCTAGAATCATGGATCAAGATAACAAATTCAGATTGAAATATAAGCACGATTGATACCATGTTTATCATCCATTCGCAATTCATCATCTTCTTCTAAAGCACATTCAATTGGTATTTTATCTGGTTCGTCACATTGTGTTTTATCACTAAAACACACTACTATGAAACACATCCAACAAGTGTAGTAAAACACAACACTATGATAAAACACATTGTAAAAAAAACTTGAAACTGATAAAACACAACATCAAGACAATGTATTTCATCTGGTTTGTCACATTGTGTTTTATCTGGTAAAACACATCAATATCTCTCAGTGAACTGCATTTATTAACTGTTACTGCTAAAACACAATACCAATATCTCTCAGTGAACTGTGTTTCATTAATTAAAACAACATTTAATACGAAGGGAATTATAGCACATTAACATTAACCATTTAACTGGTAAAACACATCGTCAAGAACTTGTTGAAGAAGCCATTATTTTTTTTATCAGGCAATTGATTTATGAAGAAGATAAGAAAATCGTATGAAATGATAATTTCCAGTAATTTTGATAACATCCAATACGAAATCAAGGAGATATTAAGTTTCCTTAAAATTCTCATGAGTCAGTTAATAATAAAATAAATTACATAAATAAGATAATTATCAAATTACGTTAATGCCCTTTTTATTAAAAGACCTAATTGCCACATGTCACTCTCCTGTGGCTTTCCTATACTTTGTAGGAAATATTGGCTTTGTAGCCAACTACTCCTCTAATCTTGATTTAAAATGTAACGCTTCGCATTTTGGAACTTTACTTATTTATAAAGTTTGTTTGGATTTCTATTTATGGAAACTTTTAATCTCTTTGTATTCGTATTTCCTTTCCAAACATTGTAATCTGAGGCTTTGATCATAATAAAAGTCAACCATTTTATACATTGTGTTGTACATGTTTATACATTCGTTACATACTTGTGTTATACGTGCAAACTTGATACATGCTCATATACGCAAATTCATACTTGAAATACTTGCAACATCGGTTTATACATGCACTTTAGTTATACATTATACTTATACATTGCACTTACATGCTTAAAACACTTAAAACCGGCTAAAATACGCGAAAACATAAACTTTAACACTTCGTGCAACTGAGCTCTTCGTGCAACTGAGCTCTTCATGCAACTGAACCTTCGTGCAACTGAACCCTTCATGCAACTGGGATTTCCCTTCGCATGAAGAGACCCATTTGCTCCAAACCCACTCGCATGAAGCACTGTTTTAGTCTATAAATATAACCCTTCACCCCCACTTCACACCCTCCACACACTCCGAAATTCTCTCAACTTCTGACTTTGTGCATGACCAGCAAACCATTCTAGCAGCTCCTAAGTGAGTCCAAACTCACTTTCCTTTACATTTTCATACTTGTTTCTCCTTATTTCTACTTTTTATACTTTTCTTCATTCCTTCATAGCTTGGTTACACTGTTGGGTGTTTCACAGACTTGCCTCGGCAGTCTGATGTTGAAACTCACCTTATTGAGGTCCAAGACAAAGGATGAAGTTTTGCTTTGATTTAAACTTTTATAAAAATATCATCTCATTTCTGAGACTTGGCAGAATCAAGAACCCACCGAGCTCACAAGCCAAGTCTATAGTTGTGGGTTAGTGTTGAGGTTGAATTTAGAAAGATAATGGAACGAAAAGTATACGAGGATAGAACATGATGAGACTCTATAATTATGAATTTACATTATATATATAATGTGAACTAATGTTGCGAATATATGTGGTGAGTGCAGGTTGTATAAAATTTTGGATTAACATCATGAAGGGCAAGTGATCGATGATCAAGTTAAAGAGACACGGATTGTACGGATTGAGTGGTCATGTAATCTGTATTTGTATGTTATAACCGATACATTAATGACGGATAAACGTTGTAATTCTTTTAAAGAAGTGTTTTTAAATGACTTTCAAGTATAAAGGAATATTATAAGAAAGAAATTTTGTGGTACGTATTTTCCGCTGCGTCTTTTCAGTTAGATCGTGTTAGGGTCTTACATTCCACATCAACATTACATGAATTTGCACCTACATGATTATCATACTTCATCATACTACCATTATAAGTGGGTTTTACCTTAAATCATCAATCCAATCAAAATTCAAGCATAATTCATCTTCTACATAATGATCTTATCCAATGTTCATACTAAACCTCATTCAATTTCATGGATTAATCATAACCCGCTTATGAGAGATCATCATATCATAAAATTCGACTTAGTTTTTACGAAACTGGAACTTGTAATTATATGTTTTTTTTGTTTGGTTTGGAAAACATTATGGAACTTGTAATTTGTTAAATATAAAATAGTTTTACAGGTATTGTTTCTATGTATGTATTATGTAGCTAATTACACATATGTACGATGCTAAGTACACATGTGTACTTTTCTATTTATATCCAAGTACACATGTGTATACCGTTGAAATATGAAGGTTACGTGGATCTTAAAAATCAAAATTTGAATTCTGGTAATGAAATCTGAAATAAAAATTAAAATTGAAATCTGGTGATTTGTTGTTTGTTTTGATAATTATCTTATTAATAAATAAAACATAATGTGGATAATGAATTTAAAATAGGAAAGATGTAACTTAATTCAATTATTAAAATATTGATTTAAATCTAATTTTTTATATAATTACAATCTTACCCTTAACAACTAAAAAGGGAATCAAGGGTCCAGATCTGTTCACGCAGTTCACTCTTGGGAGGTTGTTCACGCTGGAACCCTACCCTATATATATATATATATATATATAGTGAAGAGTTCAAATGAGAAGATTTTTTTTGTAAGAAGAAAAAAGAAGAAGTTTCAACCAATAAGAATGCTTCATTTTACTTTATTTAATATTTTCATTTAATTTTAATATAAGGGTATATTGGTAAACATACAAAAATCATTAATTTGGATTATTCCCCTTTATTAACTAACTAAATTAAATTTGTAACTCCTTTTCAAAATATTTACTTTTTCCAAATTAAAAAAAAAACTTAATTTAAAGTGTAGAATAAATTAGTAGTTCTGTAGGATAAATTACGAGTCGTGTAGGATATATTTCGAGGTGTGTAGGATAAATTTCGACTGTGTAGGATAAAATTCTATAATGTGTAGGGTATATGTGTGAAAATTTTGATATGTGTAGGTTTGGTAGATTATATGTAGGATAATTAATGGTTAGTTGACTAATTAATTAAAGAGTTAAAAATTAATGATATGAGTTATAAATGAAATAGTATTTTACTAATATGCCATTTTTTCTCACATTAAATTTCTTATCAAATGAACATTCCCCTATATATATATATATATATATAACATTAACACATTTAAGACAAAAATGTACTTAATTAAATTTTGGGGTGTTACAGTGCTAGAGCGAAACACACCAGACTACCTTTTCCTCTTAGTTTCATTAAAATTACTGATTGTTTTGAGCTATTGCATTGTGACATATGGGGTAAATACAGAACCCCATCTCTCACCTAGGCTCGCTATTTTTTTTTACCATTGTCGATGATTATAGCCGTATGGTTTGGGTTTTTCTTTTAAGGCACAAACATGTAGCGGGTGATTGTTTAAACGATTTTTACCGGTTTGTGAAAACTCAATTCAACAAAACCATCAAACAAATTCGAAGCGACAACGGTGGAAAGTTCACTTCAAATCGCATGGCAAATTTCTACACCGAGCATGGGATTCTACTCGAAACCACATGCCCACACACACCACAACAAAATGGTGTGGTGGAACGAAAACACCAACATCTACTCGAAACCGCTAGAGCACTTAAATTTCAAGCCAAATTACCTTCGAGGTTTTGGGGAGAATGTGTATTAACCTCTGCACACATTATTAATCGGTTACCCTCGAAGGTTATTGGAAATAAGACCCCTTTTGAAATAATTTACAATAAAAAACCTAACTATGAAGACATGAGAATTTTTGGATGTCTAGCGTACTACCGAAGCACTTAAACGGATGGAGATAAGCTCAAGGAAAGGGGGAAACCGAGCGTGTTCTTGGGTTATCCATTCTAGGCAAAAGGCTTCAAGATTTTCGATACCCAAAAGAACAAGGTTATAATTTCAAGGGATGTGAAGTTCTTTGAAAGTGTCTTCCCTTATGAATTAAAGGGAGGTCCTAAAGCTAATGCAGTACATGAGATTTTTAGTTTCCCACCTTGGTATTATGAAAATGTTGAAAACCAAGAAGTCACATCTGACAAAATTAAACAACATGAAAATGATGTTCTCCATGGAGAAGGTGACGTGCATAGTGAGACCATTCACATGCATGAGCAAGAGGATTACACACACCTTGAAACAAGCGCCATGCAAGGAGTGGAAATAGAAAACACAATGCAAGAGGGCACTACATCACAAACAGAAGCCCCTATAGAAACAGAAGAATCGGTCCGAAATAAAAGAGAAAGGATTCGGTCCAAACGGCTCGACATTATGTTCAACTCCCACCATCCATCGATCATGCCTCGCCCAACTCCGATCAAAACTCTTCGACGATACACCCTATGACTAATTATGTCTCGTATAATAAGTTCTCAAATTCACATAAAGCCTTCTTCATGGCCATCGATTCCAACGATGAGCCTAAAACCTTTAACCAAGCTGTGCAGGATAAGAACTGGAGGGACGCTATGAAACAAGAAATAGAAGCACTTGAATCAAACGGGACATGGACGCTTGAGGACTTGCCTCAAGGAAAACGTGTGAAAGACTCAAAATGGATATACAAGGTGAAGTACAAGCCAAACAGACACATCGAGAGGTACAAGGCTAGATTGGTGGTGAAAGGTTTCACACAAACGGAAGGCGTTGACTTCCATGACACCTTTGCACCAGTTGCTAAATTGGTGACTATTAGAACTTTGTTAGCCATTACCGTAAAGAGAAACTGGACGGTCCATCAATTAGATGTCAATAATGATTTCCTACATGGAGACTTAGACGAAGAAGTTTACATGAAGATTCCTCAAGGCTTTGAAAGAGAAAATGGAAACAAAGTTTGTCGACTTAGAAAATTTCAATATGGGCTGAAACAAGCCTTAAGAAATTGGTACCAAAAATTCACCTCGTCTCTACTCGAGATCAGTTTTAGACAATCTAAGGCTGACCATTCTTTATTCATCTCAAAGGATAAAGATTTTTTCAATGCGGCGCTTATCTATGTCGACGACGTCATAATAGTGGGGAATGATATTGTCAAGATCAACGAAACAAAGGCTTTTCTGAATGATAAGTTTAGTATAAAAGACCTTGGGCCACTAAAATACTTATTGGGAATTGAAGTGACAAGAACTCATGAGGGTATGGTACTAAGCCAAAGGAAATACGTTATTGACATACTCGAAGATAGTGGTATGCTTGGCTGTCGTCCCAGCACGTTTCCTATGGAACATAATCTAAAGCTTGGAAAGGGAGATGAAGAAGAACATGTGGATGCTAGTATTATCGCTGACTAATAGGCATACTCCTTTATCTTCAGGCCACTAGACCCGACATCACACACTCAGTAAATGTTCTTAGGCAATTTGTGGTAGACCCCCGACAAAACCACATGGATGCTGCCACGAGGGTACTTAGATACCTAAAGGCAACGATGGGCCAAGGCATTTTTTTCCAAAGATGGGGGAATAAATATGGTTGCTTATACGGACTCGGATTGGTTAGGTTGCCCGGTTACTCGGAGGTCTAGGACCGATTATCTTCTATTGGTTTGAGGTGCACCAGTCTCATGGAAATCTAAGAAGCAATCAGTGGTGTCAAGATCTTCTGCAGAGGCTGAATACCGAGTTATGGCCACCAGAATTAGCGAGGTTTTGTGGATGCGGTGGCTTCTTCGTGATTTAGGTTTTGATCAAGACGGGCCAACAACTCTTTTCTGCGACAACTTAGCCGTAAAACATATTGCCAGTAATCTGGTCTTTCACGAACGAACGAAACACGTGGAAATGGATTGTTATTTCATTCGCGAACGTGTCGAGTCTAGAGAGATAGAGCCACTTCACATCGACACGAAACTACAAATTGCTGACCTGTTCACGAAGGTGTTAGGATCGAAGCAGTTGCAACATCTTCTTGGCAAGTTGGATGTTTGTGACCTTCACACTCCAACTTGAGAGGGAATATTGGAGGAAACTATTTTCACTCCACCATTTACGTGATCTGCACCATTTACATGATTTACATTATTCCTTTTTTTATTCAGTTTCCCTAGATAACTAACAATGCTTCTTGTATATAATCTCTTCTACCAATGCTTCAAGAATATACACAGAATATAGAAAACATATTGTGTACCAAAATTTATAAAGACGAACCTTCGACGGGTTCAAATAACTCAAAGCAAACCTGCAACAGGATTTTTTTAGTAGAGAAAAGAAGTTTTCATAGTGTTCAGATTGTGCGAGTCAACCATGAGAAAAGAAATCGACCAGAACGAGTCCTTCGAGTGATAGTTCAATTACCTGCGAGAGGTGTGGTGTTTACCTAAGAGATTCGGGGTGTTACGGTGTGATACCGAAGTTTACCTGAGCGATTCGGAGTGTTGCGGTGCGATACTAGTGAAAGAACAAGTACAACATGATGCAAGAAAAAGAAGAGTTGGTTATCTGTGAGAGATTGATCAAACGCGATATCTTTGGTTTGTCTTGCGATTGGATAAATCTAAGCAACGACTACTTAGTTGTGTTATGCGATTGAAGATAAAAGAAGTGTGGAGGCTGTTTTTTTTGCGTTCTGAAAACAACAGGGAGGTGAGGGAAAAATAATAGTGATCCTTCAGTAAAAAAAATTGTTTTACTGGTGGATTAATTGAAAAGGAGAATTAATTGGAAGTTTGTTTTGGTTGTGGGCGAGAAGTAACAAGGAAAAGGAAATTATTATAGGATTATTGGATTTTATCACCCCCGACTATTGGGTATTGGCTGTTGCCACTCTCAACTATCGCTTTCACTCCCACAACTTCCAACTTATCTGTGTATTGTGTTTCTCCGCAAGTAACATTTCTTAGTGTTTGACTTGTGTTATTGGTGATGTTAGGCTAACACTTTGTGAATTACTAATGACCGCAAGTGAATCTGCTCCTAAAAGACAAAAGGGGGGCCAAAAAACACTCAACCGGAGTGACACAACACACAAAGTGTTAAGTTGGGAGTGGTAGGAGTTAAAGTGATAGTTAGGAGTAGCAGCATTAATTTTGACATGCATGCAGTGCTCGTCATTGCAGACGAATATACATAGTTACAGATCTTTCTCAGGTTATAGTTCTTTTTAACTTACTTTAGGGCCTTAGGGGGTTATAAAAAGGTAAATGGTTGGCATTAATTTTGTTTCAGTCATCAACTGTGTCAAAAGTAGATTAGATAGATCATTAATCCTTAAAATCAGAGATTGTTTTGTTAGCAAAAGTGGTTTAAAACAGTATCAAACATGTATGGAAACCAATTTTTCATCTTTTAATTATAAAAGGTTAAGTTGTGATTTTCGGTCAACTTTGAAGATGAAGCAAGCATGCACGTGTGGCAGATTCTACTTTGCACCATTTTCCACGCCACTTGGTGCACACAGCACACCCATTTGGGATAGGGCACCTAGGACGTACTTTTTATAAAAAAACTTTGTTGTTTATTTGTGGAGTTAAGGTAGATGTGACTAACACTCTGGGTGTTTCTAACTGTTATTTAATGGCTTATTAGAATTTATAGGTCTTCTACGGGTCAAAGTGTTACATATGGTATTGGGTTTGTAATAAAATTACCAAATGTGATGATCTAGTTAGGCTATCTAAGGGGGTGTGCTTACAAATGCTTCACGGAGGCTATTAGCAACATTTTCACACGAGTACATTAATACACACACTAAAATGTGGTTCTTGTTTAATGTTGTGTAGCTCAAAGTAATTGATATAATTTGTGGTTGATCATCACTGTTAGAAATAAGAGTAAATTGTCAAAATCATCCCTGAGGTTTGGGTATGTTTGCCATTTTTACCCAAAACAATTTTTTTGTACAATACAGTACTTCACTTATGGGATTTTTTTGCCATCTTTATTCAAACATCTAATTTGTTTTATTTTTCTATCAAACATTTGGATGAAAATGGCAAAAAAATCGAATGATTTTGGCAAAAAAGTCAGACATTTGGATGAAAATGACAAAAAATCCCAAAAGTGAAGGATTATATTGTAAAAAAAAGTTGTTTTGGATGAAAATGGCCAACATGCCCAAACCTAGCGACGATTTTGGCAATTTACTCTAGAAATAATTAACACATTTTTAAGTATTTTTAGCATACTAATGGTGGTTGGCAGTTGCTGTGGATAACACCTTGTCTCTGGGAAAAGTAGGGTATAATCGTGCATCACTGATATTTTTATTTGGCAATGCTTCCGTTCGAGTCAAAATAAATAATTGAGTAAACTGCAATTTTACCCCCTGAGGTTAGGGGTCATTGGCATGTCTACCCCCCTAAGGAAGTAATTGCATTTTTACCCCCCACTGTTTGGGGTTATGTCGCATGTTTACCCCCTGACCATTTCAACGTTATTGTTACCGTTAGTGTGTAGTGAAAAGTCCAAACTACCCTTCATCTTCCCCATTAATAGCTTGAATCCTGCCCTAAATGCTCTTGTTCTTCAATCGTTCTTCAATCGACATCAATTCACTACCCTCAATCCCTCAATTCGCTGCCCTCAATTCTCTGCCCTCTAATCACTGCCCTGAACATGCTTTCATCTTCGTCGTCTGTGCTTCGATTCAAGGGTAAAACTCAACATTCAGACATCATATGTCCATGTGGTGCGAAAACAGTGGTTAAACAATCAGCATCGACAGCTAATCCTGGTCGTTGGTATATTCGATGTGTAAGTATCTTCTGTTTTATGCTTATTGAATCTTAACTTTGTTGGAAAGTGTTGCTTATGATGTCCGATAATAGGTCGGAGGATGTGGATTCCTAAGATGGGCTGACAAAGGTGAAGAACAGGGATGTCCGGTTTGCGGAGAGGTAATGCCTGGTTTAATCATTGACTTGGCTAACTGCAAAGAACAGTTGGGTCGGTACAAGAATGGAGATGTGTTGAAACTGAAGATGTACTTTGTGATTACTTGGGTGTTGATTGTTCTACTGTTTTTGGTTAAGTAGTATAATGTGGACAAATTGGATTTGGATGTGTATTTTGACTGCTTGTAATTATACTTTTTCATGCAATGGTCTTTTTCAAGTTCTTATTATATGTTTGTGTTGGTAGCCTTCTTGTAATTCTGCAGGTAAGGATGTTGAGAATGAGAAAGATGTTGGTAAGGATGAAGACAAAGATGTTGGTAAGGATGAAGACAAAGATGTTGGTAAGGATGAAGACGTCGTTGCAGCCGAAGAACCAGACAGTTATGTCTACTTTGAGGATCAAGAGTCTGAGATACTCATACCTTACATGGAGCAAGAAACTGATTATGAAAAGATATTCGGAGATCCAACAAAGGATTATGACCCTGAAGTGCAAATGGATCATATGGACATTTTGACCTTATAAACAAGTCAAACCTGCTGCAAATGACCAAAATGGTCATTTTGACCTTATAATTAAGCCTAACAGCTGCAAATGGACCAAAATGGTCATTTTGACCTTAATATAAACATAACATTGTCTTGACCAAACCAAACATAAAGGTACAAACCAACCAAACATTGTCTTGAACAAAGTTGACAAACATAACATTGTCTTGACCAAACCAAACATAAAGGTACAAACATAACATTGTCTTGACAAACATAAAGTTGACAAACCTAACAAACATAGTCTAAACTTACAAACCATCCATCACTCATCAAGATTGTAAACTGGTGCACCTTGAGTGGCAGTGTGTGATTCCTGTGAAGCAATGGATTGTTCAGCCCCTTGTCCTTTGCAGCTCCTGACATTGTGACCCATATTCCCACATTTACCACCCCTGATGCTACTACCCTTTCTGGTCATTTTACCTCCTTTGTTGAACTCCTGCTCAAGTTCTTTTTCACCAAATGCCTTCTTTTTTTTTTCTTCTTTGGCCTTCCTACTTGTGTATGATGCTTTAGTGGGATGAGTGTTGTTGGACACTCTGAAGGATTCCACATCTCCGGCCCGTTGATTGGCTCTATGACATTGTAATAAACTTTCTTCCATGTTGACAGCCAATACACTTCATCCACCCAGTCTTCTGGTATGCCAGCATCAATGCTATTCCTTGACATATCCCATATGGCTGCAACTGCATGTTTGCAAGGCATCCCGGTCAAATCCCACTTCCTGCATGCATAAGTTTTATGTTTAACATTCACAACACACTGTGATCTCGGACCTGTGACTTGATACTTGTCCGAATCAACCATTAAAACAGACATTTCAGCGGCCTGTTTCTTGATCTCATCGAAGACCTCAGTGGCATGAGGAGTCAGTGGCCCTATACACTTTGCTTGTAATTTCTTGACATTCACTATCCTCTTGGTCATGTACTCCCGAATGAATTCTAGGCATGTGATAATCGGCTTGTCCCTTGCTCCTACGATTTGTTTGTTAAAAACCTCACATATGTTGTTCAGCAACATATCACATTTAGCTCTTCCAGAAAAATATGCTCTTGACCAAGCGGTGAATGGGATCTCATTCAGCCAGTCATACATAGCTCGTTCTGTTGTCTTAATTTCTTCCATAGCTTTGTTAAAGTATGGAATAGATGTCTTCCTTCCGGCTGACCAAAGCAAATTCTTGTAAAGATCTCCACGCCACTTGGATTTCATGTTCTCATGAATGTGCCTCAAACAAAATCTATGCTCAGCATTAGGGAAAACAGCTAGCATAGCAGGAATCAGACCCTGTGAAACAAAATGCAATTAATGACACTATTTTGCAAGGTTTTAATTAACACTTAAGAAGATATTACCTTTTGTCTGTCACTGATGAAGGTGAAACAAGAGTTAGCCGTACACCCTAGGTCATCTCTCAACAGTTGCAAAAACCATTTCCAGGTTTGTGTTGTTTCTGCCTCAACAAGGGCATAACAAACTGGATATATGCTATTGTTCCCATCAATACCAACAGCACTCAAGATCTGTCCAGGAAATGGACCTTTCATGAAACAACCATCCACACCCAGCAATGGTCTTCCAATCATCTTAAATCCTCTCATCATAGAGGCAAAACAAAAATAAACCCTTCGAAACTGCCTTGTAGGACTAGCTGAGTTCCCACATGGCTCCACATCAATTTTAATTGTACTACCTGGGTTGGCTTTTAGAAGTTCATCATAGTATGACCTTAGCAGACCATACTGTTCTTGGTAATCACCATAGATCTTTGTAGTTGCTATCCTCTTGGCTCTGAATACCTTATGTAGTGATATTTCAAGTTGATGCTTCCGAAGCAGTTGACTTTGGATTGCTTGAATTGGCATATCTGGATTGCTTTCAATCATAGGTTGGATCTCTCTGGCAATCGAACTCATTGTGTACAAAGAAACAGCCCTTGTTGTCAAACAATTGTGTTGATTATGAATGGTCTTCACACACCACTTATCCTTGTCTGTGTTCCTTGAGATGTGAACTGCCCAAGGACATGTGGGCTTGGTATGCCTTTTGAGGTGCTTATATTTTTGCCCTACTTTGGTGCATTTACTATTTTGCCCCTCTTCTCCTTTTTTTTACATGACCAAGTAGTGGTCGATTGCTTCCAAAACATACTACCCTATACCTTAACAATTCATTTTTTAGAATAAAAACATCCCTCCTTGCCTTAAGAGCATAATCTTTCACCATCTGATTCATCTTTTTCTTGTCATCAATAAGCTGACCAATATAAAATGGCATATCATTTGGACCTTTTGAAGCACTCTTGTTTCTCCTCCTTATCTTCCTGGCAACCTTATCTCTAAGGGTTGAATTGTCATCCGATCCACTTTCAAAATCCTCCAAGTCAACAGGCACATGACCTTCATCACTTCTGTCATCATCATGATCCTCATCACCTGAACCATCCAGCTCTTCCCTAGTAAACTCAACATTAGCCCTGAACCTCTGCATATCCACCTCTATTTCATAAACCAAATTATCTTCATCAACATACTCATAATCAGGATCACTTCCTTTACTCTCTTCCTGATCACTTCCTTTACTCTCTTCTTCATCTTCATTCATACTATAATCCTGATTATTTATTGTAAATGATGCTGGAACAATTGCTTTACATGCCCCTACAGGACCTTCACTTGTATTTTCCAATATTGTTGACATCCGGTGTTCAACATACATGTCTATGATGTGGACTCCTTGACGCACATGATCGAAGATAGGCTCTAAGTCAACATCACATTTTAATGTCCTAAGACCAAAATCCAACGAACAATACGGTTCCTTGTAATGAATGCAGAAAAACAAACCATCATTGTATCCTAATTTCTTAACCATCTCCTCTAAAACATCAGTATTCAACACTGTAAAATCTACATGATCAATGTAGCTCATCTTCCCACCAAAGTATTTCCTGTCACACCCCAACCGATGGCGGAAACATCGGGATGAGACGAACAAATCGCTCAAAAGCATCATAACACTATGTGACAATATAATTTAAATCCAATTTCATTAATGACTAAAACTTGAATACATTGTTTCAAATAAAGACAAATTGCAACAACATTGTTTATTATTGAATGAGTATCTAAGTCCATCCTAACTTGATTTCTTCATCGTCTTGTCTAACAACCTGCAACATGTATTAAAATAAAATCAACAAAAGTTGGCGAGTATACAAGTTTGAATACATAGCATAATAGAATAAAAAGTTTAAATGAGTTCATATCCAACGTAAATGACATGATGCAAGTTACTAATACGCTGAGCTAGTGTCACTATATGTTCAAACCCTAGAATACAACGCAATTAACATAGCCTATCCCAATAGTTTAGCGGGAGGTAAAATAGAATAACTTAACAATACCCTCGAGTACAAAAGGGGCGGGGCGTTACAACCTATAGCATATGCATAGTACTATAATTGTTAAGGTGGGCGAGCCAAGTCATTGAGCATATAGACACTAATCGTTTACATAGCATATGAGATTAACAAGCATCAAATCGTTCATAGAATAGCTCCCAATAGACTAGCGGGAGGTGAACATGTTTACATGTGGATATAATATAATTCAAATAGTTTCACGTGTTTAGTGTTTTTACATAGAATACATGTTGCACCCAAAAGTGTTTAAAAAGTAAAATGGGTTCGAGTATACTCACGAAAATTGTATAAGCTTTCTGACTTGAAAGATTCGTGAGTTGTTGATGAGGTTAGAAGGTTGAAATGTGCAAGGGTTAAAGTTCAAGTATGTTTAGAGTCGAGATTCGGTATTTAGAACAATGTGAAAATAGTATATGAGAAATACATGTGAAAATAATCATCTAAACATATGATACTTGTTCTTGACACTATGTACTCCAAGGAGTTTTTGTGGTTTCATGGAACAAGGTTCCATTAGAGTCGTGACGAGTTATCATAGCCTAGGATGATGAAATCTAGTACCTTGACATATGAACACTTGTTCATCATCAAGGATTCGATTATTCGAATAATATGATTAAGTATTGTATAGGTTATATAGATATAATATTAAGTCCAAATGTTCAAGTATGAGGTAGAAGATTAAGATCTTCATTTAGGCACCTCGAGTAGTTCATAGATGTCATGTATGGGGTAGAAAGACAAGCTTCCATTTAGGAACCCCTTGAATGTTCACCACTTCTCTTGATGTAAAAACAACCAAGGAGGGTCACGAACTAGGATTAGTATAATATAAACAATCTAACTAAGAGAAATCATCAAATCATGCGAGGATTGTATGTTTGGAACAACCCAAGTTGCTCCATAATCACTCTACATCAAGAACTAGCTCGAACATGACTTGTGGGTCAAAACACCCTAACAAAACAGAAAGTTTATGAGGTTTAATCCTCTGATTTAAGTGTCTCAACCATGTTTTTAAGCTTAACCAACCATAAGAGAGGTTGTAAGCATTAGGACATTGGTGTGAGATGTGTTAGACACAAGTTGGATGAAGTTTAAACAAGTTTGAAAGAACATAAGTCAAAACAGAAAGTTTTTGGATCATTTCAGGGGATTTCCAGGTCTGATTTCTCCAAGGAGAAGTCAAGGAATCATACCCTATGATTATCCAAGCAATTAGGAAGAAGAATCAAGTGATTTCATTAAGAAATGAGCAAGTTATGCTCACTTTTGTGCAAGGTTATGAATCTGCCCGAAAATGCAACTTTGCTACTGATTTGAGAGAGTATTTGGAGAGATTTGAGTGTTGTGAAAATGTAAAATGGTGAGGAGAAGGGTTGTATTTATAGTGGTGAAGTTTGAAGGTGATTGGAGGTGATTAGAGGTGCTAGAAAGGTGATTGGGGAGGTTTAGTGTTATGGGATTAGTGCCAAAAACGCGTCTGATTGAAGCTGGTGTGCTTTCTGCGTAACAGAGGGACCATGCGGCCCGCATGAGGTTTCATGCAAGTCAAAGCGGGCCGCCCGGGGTTGGGTTATTGGTTATAAGTTTCAAAAATTGCACTTTAGCCCCCAGACTTGTTAAATTTGGTGTTTTTAGGACTTTTAAGGGCCATTCTTGTCATATAAGCATATTTTAGGGTAAGTTCAAGTACGAGAAATATAAACCAAGTATAATTAATCGTATGAGCATCAAGGTCAAGTGTCGTTCTCGTTCAAAACACGTTTTGAGCATAAGTTTAGATTAATTGCAACATTAGCACATAGTTTCCAAGAATAATGATTAAACACCAATTGATTCACAAAATCGAGCATTCGAGCATATATAGAATGTGTATAACATATTTGTAACAAAATACAAGCTTCATTAATGATCCAAGTCTCGATTTGATAAAGATTACAAAGAAAGGAACGATTACAAGAATGCAAAGTTTCCAAAAATAGAAATACGAACAAAACTTTCTATAAATGGAAAGTACGAAAGAGCCGGGCGTTACAGTCTCCCCTCCTTTAGGAAATTTCGTCCCGAAATTTATTCAAGAGGAAGAGTCGTAAGGGTTTTGGTAAAAAGAAAAATGAATATGATCACCTAGGTAAGGGAATCACCCCAAACTCGTCGGTGAAGTCGTTTTTAAGAAAAGAGGGGGTGGAGTTAATCGTCAAGGTAAGGAAATCACTCCTGTCTCGATGATATGTTTCCACGAGTAGTAGCATAAAATGTAGAACAATCCACATGACATACTTAGTTAACAAGATTAACGTATTACTGGCATGTGAATAAACAGGTCAACCCATCGTGTACCGCAATTGTATGACTTAACATGACCTCACGTTCACGGGTGGTGCGCTACTCCTATAGCACTACGCATAGTACTATACATGTTAAGGTGTGGGTTAAAGGACAAGTTCATCACATAAGAATAACCCAGTAACACGAATCCGGTATAACATAATAGCATGCATGTTTTAGATTGAAATGATAAATCGTACAAATGTAAAACACATCAAAATTGAGATAGCATAAAAGAGATTCATCATAAAATCGGATTGTCACGGAACGTAACATAAGATTGAAAATCAAGGAGTGGGACTAGTTAACAAGATGCGAGTTTCACCTCTAACTTGGTAACATCGTACCCTAGTGTGGTTGGTACTTATCAAAAGATAAGGGTCCATTAGAATATGAATTTGAAACTTCCTTTAAGATGTGGATTTCACTCCTAACTTAATGGTGAATTTCGTTTAAAATAGAATAAAGTGGGATGAGAGTCGTTTACCAAATTGTGGGTTTCACGCCTATTTTGGTGAACTCGTCTCGTTTGTATAATATGAGTGCTTTCGAATTTAGATTAATCGATTACAATGTATGAGGAAAAATTGTACGTTAAAGATTGGAAAAAAATAAGTATAACATGTCAAGAATAACACATAAATGATAGAACAATGAAACGAGTATTAACACGTATAAAACAAGTATTAACACATAAGAATAATTTTGTCATATAATTACACATAAGTGACATATATGTTTTAAGAGGTTAAAAGAATAAATAAAGGCAAATAAAGTAACATGCGAGTAGTTTCAAGTAAAACGTAAGCATAAAGCTCTAAAACTATAGACTAGGTTAAAGCATTCCTACTTTTCCTAATTCCCTATAGTTATGGCTCTGATACCAATCTGTCACACCCCAACCGATGGCGGAAACATCGGGATGAGACGAACAAATCGCTCAAAAGCATCATAACACTATGTGACAATATAATTTAAATCCAATTTCATTAATGACTAAAACTTGAATACATTGTTTCAAATAAAGACAAATTGCAACAACATTGTTTATTATTGAATGAGTATCTAAGTCCATCCTAACTTGATTTCTTCATCGTCTTGTCTAACAACCTGCAACATGTATTAAAATAAAATCAACAAAAGTTGGCGAGTATACAAGTTTGAATACATAGCATAATAGAATAAAAAGTTTAAATGAGTTCATATCCAACGTAAATGACATGATGCAAGTTACTAATACGCTGAGCTAGTGTCACTATATGTTCAAACCCTAGAATACAACGCAATTAACATAGCCTATCCCAATAGTTTAGCGGGAGGTAAAATAGAATAACTTAACAATACCCTCGAGTACAAAAGGGGCGGGGCGTTACAACCTATAGCATATGCATAGTACTATAATTGTTAAGGTGGGCGAGCCAAGTCATTGAGCATATAGACACTAATCGTTTACATAGCATATGAGATTAACAAGCATCAAATCGTTCATAGAATAGCTCCCAATAGACTAGCGGGAGGTGAACATGTTTACATGTGGATATAATATAATTCAAATAGTTTCACGTGTTTAGTGTTTTTACATAGAATACATGTTGCACCCAAAAGTGTTTAAAAAGTAAAATGGGTTCGAGTATACTCACGAAAATTGTATAAGCTTTCCGACTTGAAAGATTCGTGAGTTGTTGATGAGGTTAGAAGGTTGAAATGTGCAAGGGTTAAAGTTCAAGTATGTTTAGAGTATCATATGTTTAGACATATGTTTATAATTGAGAGAAAAATCTTAGACATATGTTTATAATTGAGAGAAAAATCTTTTTTCATATTATTAAGAAGGTTGAAATTTTGCGAGTTAACATCTCGTAGCATGCATGTGAGGTTCAACGTTTTATGCTCTATTTTTTCAAATTTGACAGACCCGTCGCAACGTGTCCATTTTTTCTCTTTTGAAAAGTTCACCGCAACGGGCGGGTCCTAGATCGACTAAGTTATTATTTTCTACATTTTACGTTTATGGTTAATTTCTTCGCATTAACACACTGTAACGGGTGTGCGTGGTTCAACGTTTTTAAGTTTGCTTTTCGTTCAGTGTAATTTTTACCATTTTATCTATTTTATTTTTACGATGTTGAGAGTCGATGCCGTATGTGGCATTGGTGCTACTTGGCACGGTTTTACGAACGTTTTTAACCTATTAAATTTTTTACTAATATTTTGTTTCGGTTTACCCCTATAGTTCCTTTACTTAAAAACTATTTTTTACGTGCCTATTTTATGTACGTGTATGTATAAATATGATTTGTTCTACATTCTGACGTAAACTTTCTTTTATAGATGAGTCAGGTCAAATATGTTACGTTTTCGTTTAAAGAAACCATTTTTACGTGTGTATTTTTATGTACGTTTTGGTATAAATTCAAGTTATACATTTCGACGTAAACTTTTTTAGATAATGATTCAGGTCAAATATAATTTGTTTTCGTGTTTATTTTATGTATGTTTTGAACCGAGTTGAGTCAAATTATGGTTTCTTTTTCTCCCCTGTTTTCGAAAGCTCTAATTAATCCCTTTCGATTACATGTGCATATTTTCCTTCATACCCTTTACGTTTTCTATGTATGAGTTGGGTCACATATAATACGTTATGATTGTTCGATATGAATTTGATTTACTTTACGTTCTATCCAATCACAATGCTTATACAGGTTACATTGAGTTCAACTGGATACGTCGAAATGTGTGTTTTCATATGGTTAATGCATCATATAACGTTTGGACTAATCCATTCAATGTTTACGATGTACCCGCGCCGCAACGCGGGCGGGTCTTAACCCTAGTTATTAAATAAATATCAAATTGATTGATAAAGGAAATATGATTTAAAAAGGAAAAAGGAATTATTAAAAACAAAAATAAATGATAAAAGGAAATGTTTATAGGAACCACAATGAATGAAGTTGAAATTGTTTGAAAATGAATAGTGTATATTCATGAAGATGATTATGGTAAGAGTTTGCAAGAAAAATCACATACTTGTCACGAACCAATATTAAAATATCCATATAGAGATCACTTCACGTATCATAGTAATGAGTTATGGTCAAGCGTTAATCAGATTGGGTGATAAAAAAAAGTCGATGCTAGACCATGATCCAGGTTCAAACTGTTTATGTTGGTCAACAAAAAGTCAAAACCGGTTTCGGGTTGTATCGGTTCGTTGACCAGTTTTTTCGACCGGTTTGGTTTGGGTTCAAACTGGTTTCAAAGGAGGGAGTTGCTAACCGCTCTCAAACCTATCACCTACATTCAATCGAGTTGGAACTGGGTTGGGTTTCCATAGAGTTCAAACCTTTTTCGGGTCGGGTTTCAGTTTCAAACCAGTTTAGGCAGGGCCGTCTCCGAAAAAAAAAAAAAAATTGGCCCTGTGCGAGAGAAAAATTTGGGCCCTATTCGCAAAACCCTTGATTCGATGCTCCAAAAAATTCCTACACCGATGATGATGATAATGATATCCTGGTTAACCCTCAATTTCACCCTTAAACAAAACCCTTTACGTCGATGATGATGATCGCCTGGTCTGGTCACACAGCGTCTGATGGTCTTCTTTTCCCGCACAGTCGTACAATGCCCAGCGCCCTCTAATGGGTTTGATTTGAAATATGTTTGTTTATTAACTTGGGCCTATTAAACCGTTATACTAAGGCAGACCCATTTCAATTGGGTTTATTCATTTCTTGTGTACACACCCATACACTAGTTTCTTTAAACACAGGCCCATTTAAACTTAATAAACAGGCCATGTAACACTTAAACACAGGCCTAATAGTTTTGGGGTTCTTGCACTGGAAATCGTTTCAGGAAGGAGTAATATGAAATATCGGCCGACTGAAGAATCTATTTGTCTTGTTGATTGGGTAAAAGCGCTTTGACTGAAACTACAGTTTTATATTATCCTACCCACAAATCCAAGTTAACTCACAATCTTGTTATCATTATATTTCTTCCATTCTTAAGGCTGTTTCTCTAAAGCAAAAAGGGAAGTTTGATGGACTTGGTGGATCTAAGACTGGATTCTGATTTCAACAAGAGGAGAGTTTGATGGAGTTTGTGGATCCAAGACTAGTTCATTAACACAGACCCATTTAAACTTAATAAACAGGCTCTGTAACATTTAAACAAAGACCTAATAATTTTTTTTATAAAAACTTACAGAATTTTTTTGGGCCCTATATTGGTTTGGGCTCGGTGCACAGGCCCATTTTGCACTTGGCCATAGACGGCTCTGAGTTTAGGCTTTGAACCTCTCTTCTTATGGCATGGTGAGCCTTAGAGTCTACCTTAGGTTTATGTTGTTGCTCAATGTTTTGTCTTGCATAAAAAAATAACATTATGATATAATTGCAAATGCCATAAGATAGTGGAAGGTCACACGAACAAGAACCAAATGCACTTAAAACACATTAAGACATAGTTGCAAATATCACAAGAAAGTAAAAAAAAGTGAAAAATATCACAAGAAAGTAAGAAAGTGAAAAATATCACAAGAAAGTGAAAGGTCACAAGAAGAACTTAATGGATACTATATGATAAAATGAATAATATACTAGACACTCTATATAAATCAGTATTAGGGATTGAATCTAACACCGTTAGTCTATATAAATTATTTTAGCAGGTGGTAAGCAGTAACACCGTACATGTTAAGGGGCATAATTTTGTGTTTAGCAGGGTAGGGTTTGCTATTCAGAAGGCGGTAGCGGCGCAGCTTGTTGCTCGTCTACCCGCCATTAGTTTATAATCGTATTGTGTTTGTTTTAACTAAAAAGAAATTGTTTTGAACGTTAATGATCTATCTAGTGATATAGTTGCAAGAAATTTAGATTGAATAGTACAATTTTAGATTAATATGTGGAACCATAAAATAAACAAAGAATGTTAACGATTAAAGAAATGTTCCAAATCTATAAGAACTGATAAAAGAAAACCATATCCAACATTTAGTCAAGCAAATATTATTGGCATTTATAAAAATTCAGTTCTTTATTTTGCAAACCAAGTATTGTTGTGTCCAAAATCCCCCTTACATTTGCATCTTTACGTAAAAAAATCTTTATTTATTTATATATCAATGTGTTATATGTCACCAAATCTATACCTTAAGAATCCAGTCGAATATATTCTCCCCTTAGAATTTCAATTTCTCTCCTGAAAAATGTCGATTTCGATCAAATTATCTTCCTCGGCACGCCATAATTCGATACTTCTCTTCTCGTAAAGATCTACCGAAATCTCAATAAGCTCTTCACGGTCATCTTCCTTTTCCCATTTAAAAAACACGCTCTCGTGTGTTTCCCACTTCTTGTTCATCGGAAAATCATCATCTGACGAGCTATCTGTCTCACTCTCAGGGTAATACATCAATAACGATGGACATCTCTCGATTCCCGAGAAGTGTTTATCCCTATAAACCATGTTCATTTCATTATTATCGTCTTCTTTTTCTTCCACTTCCTCATCCTCCTCCTCTTCTCCTTCATATGCTTCATATATGATCTCTAATGGTGCTTTCATGTTCCATTTAAGAAACTTCATTGTTGCATTCACTTGCTTGGAATCCAATTCCATTCTTGGGTCTCCTTTATCAACCACTTGTGATGATGATTGTATGGAATATTTATCTAGTAACTCCCATTTGTAATGATCATTTTGGGGATTCAATCCCGGGCCTAAATCATGCTCGACTTCCGCTTGCATTTGATGAGACTCTTTGTGGGTTTGATTTCGATCCACCAAGTCAAGAAACCTTTGTTCCAAAGAAGCAAGTTGTTCATGTTGTTCATCAAGAACTTTTGGTTGGAAACAATTGGATTCCTTTTCCAATCTCTCATTGGCACCTAACCTGAGGAGGAAAAGGAGTATGATTCCGGTGGAATTGAGTACAGGAGAAAGAAGAATTCTAATAAACAAGGATGGTGCATAAAGGAGAATTAAAGTGTATAGAGTAACAATTGTGGAGAATAGAGGGTGTGATTGCGAAGAAAGAGTAGAGAAATTGGTAAAGGAATTGAATTCCATTGGTAGTGTAGAATTCAAGAGGAGAATCGAGAGTAATCCATTAGTAATGAGAGCTTTTTGGGTGTGCGTAAAAGCAAGGCATGGAAGCTTTAAAGCTATCTTCTTTAAGGAGTTAAATTATTGACTTTTTATGTGTTTTTTTCATCTACATGTTACAACTTGATTCTATAACTAGTATTAAACACCACCCGCGTTGCGACGGAGGCGAGCACTAATGTCACACTACTATCAGCGATCACCGATATTGAAGTTGCGGTGTTAATGCGAAGAAATTTAACCGAAACGTAAAACATAGAATAAAATAACCAAGTTGATTTAGGACTCGCGCGTTACGATGAACACGCGTCTATTTTTCCCGTTTGACAGGTTCATCATAATCTATATATAATATATATCATTACCACTATACAAACCATAATGCATACATTACAACAACCATTGCATCAATATGTTGCAAATTATATTTATATAAGATTTTGGCTAAATTAATTAGATTATTATAAATAATTAAATAGTAATTTACAAATAAAACAACACAACTTTGAATGGATCAAACCGATTGAATATGGTAAGATAATGAAACCATTATTTGATTAGGGTACAACCACTTAAGCACATTTTACAACCATACATGCATACAAAGCATATTGAATTTGGTAGGGTAATGAAACCATTATTATTTGATTAAGGTACAACCACTTAAGCACAACTTACAACTTATATTTGACTAAGGTACAACCACTTAAGCACATGTTACAACCAATGATGTTGTGATTAAGTTGTAAAATTATTTAAGTATTTGGGTTAAAAGTAAAATAATAATTAAAGACAAAATAAATTTTAAAGACAAAAAAAATCAAGTGGGTACACCTATTTTTGCTAAAATTACAACTAATAATGCAACAAAATGTTATAAATTAATATATAGTTAATAACATATGTTTTATGAATATTTCTAACCGGCTTATCTTACTATATAATAAAAGAAACTCAATTAAGGACACATGTCATTATAGGATGAGTCCTTACCTAAACCAATTATTTAATATATGTATTTATTTAATTTAAAATAGAAGTTATATATGTATTTATTTAATTTTAAAATATCAATTTTATCTTTCAACATTTCAAATTAATTTATTTATTGAAATCGTGATTCATCTTTTAATATTCCGAATAATTCAATTTTCTTTCTTTTTATTTTAAAATATAAGTTGATTTAATTTTATTATCTCTTTAATTTAAAATTATTTATTGTTTTCAAATTTTAAATTGAGTTTCCTTATTTTCTTTAAAGCACCTTTTATTTTGCTGATTTTTAGTTAAAATCTTGAAAATTTTAAAAATCATATTTTCCTATACTAAAAAATGATTTTTTTATTTGTATATTTACTAAAATACCCTTAGTTTTATATTTGAAGTTACCTAAATACCCTTCTAGCTAACAAACATTTTAGATGGAGTTAATGTAAAATGAAAAAAACATAGCAAATTATAGGAGGAAAATGACTATTTTTAAATGATTGGGGTAAAACCGTTAAAACAACCAAACCACAAGGAGCAAAACAGAGTATATTTTTTCAAAACATGCAATATACGAGTTTTTTTAAGATATATCTTTTTATTATTTATTATATAATATTTATGCAACCCGTGTATTACACGGGGTTTTAACCTAGTTTGATATAAAACCAATTTCAAGTTTGAACTTGTAACAAGTGTATAATATAGAATTAGGTTCAAGAGTGAACATTAGGTATTTGCGAACTGAGCGAATTAGTTCTGGCCACAAACGTGTCTAAATCAATGGTTAGGATTTGATGATGAAATACACTAGTTTACTTTACGATTTAATGATGAAATCCTAGTTATACATGTGTGTAAATCAATGGCCAACATTTGTTCACTCAGTTTACAAATACACTAGTGTTCACTCTAAAACCCCACCTAATATATTTGTAAATATCACTTGATAGATATGATGATAGTTTGAAAAAAAAATAGTAGGGTAAATGATTACGGAACCATGACCATGTTAAAAAAAATGTATAAATGTATTATGTGATTCTCGTAATTTTTATTAATTAAAAATAGTTCATTGTATGTCCGATAGTACAATTATTTTAAAATGCTTAAAATATGTAACTCAGGCATGCATAATTTATTTTCAATAACATTTACCACTGACTTAGAAAAAAATATGATTGGGTTTACTATTGTCATATACCTATCCTCCACTTGTGGTGGAGTGGTGGAAAGAGCTTTGGGTTTCCTTGGAGACCCGGGTTCGATCCCCACCCATTGCATTTGGGGGACGTTCCTATGATGGATCACTCCTACCGAGGCATGGTTCGATCCGGAGGGCAACCCGGTTTTCACCCAGCTGTTACCCCAGCGGCTTTACCCGTGTGGGGGCAGTATGGTTTCCGGGCGAAGGTTAGTGTCCGTTCGCGGCCGGGGCCCGATAGAACATCGCGTCCGCAATGGCCTGACGGGGGATTGTCTTTAACAAGAACCCGATGACCGATAAGGTCTTGTACATAGAAAGTCACCCTTCCAAAAAAAATATACCTAATTTTACTAAATACATTCATCAGATTTATCAAAACTAATATAACTTGAGATAAATAACACAATCTATTTCTATTATATAATAAAAAAAATTATTCATGCAACAGTTGTCATCATATTAGGTCATGTATATTTTGATTTTCTCAATCTCTTATGAATAATTATTATTTATAAATAACTCTCCTACAAAATATTATTTAGTTTAATCTCTTCTAGTTAATATTATTATATCGATTTGATTACATAATTTTGAAACAAATTTTATATAACTTTCAATATTACTTCGTATATAGAATAGATTTATTACATGTTTTTTAAATATAATTTATTATTTATCACTCAAATGGTTGCCTATTTGCATCTTAAATCACATGTTTGAGCACTATATCTTCTTTTCAATAATCATCTCCGCAATCGCTATACACATCGCGTACAGAGTTTATCCATTAGTTTTTTTAAATATAATTTTCTTATTATTTGGTATGTAAAATCATATTTATTCAACCCGTGTAATACACGAGGGTTTTTAAAGATCTATGTTTTTTATTATTTGGTAAAAATATTACATTTATTCAACCCGTGTAATACACATGGTTTTAAAGATGTAACTTTTTTTTTTATTATTTGGTATATAAAATTACATTTATTTAACCCGTACAATACATATGGTTCTTATAAATATAACTTTATAGAGTGGCGTTCCTACGCAAAGTGTCTTTTTCCTACAAAGTGTAGGAAGCGATCTGAGTCATCCGATTAGTGTGTTTAATGGTTGAGATCAAGCCAGTGGCATTTTTGTAATATTTGTGTGTCATTAATTAATTGTCATAATAGGTCAGGGGTAGTCTTGTCATTTTACGTGTTTTAAATCACTCAAAAGACTGTCATAAATAACACATCCCCTACAATCTCGTGATTTTCCCTCTCTCTCTCTCTCTAAAACCAATTATAGAAAACCCTTTTTCATACAAAAAATAGTTAGAATCATGGATTAAGATAACAAATGCGGATTGAAATATAAGCACATTCAATTCGTATTTCATCTGGTTCGTCACATTGTGTTTTATCACTAAAACACACTACTACGAAACACATCCAGTATCAAACTTCAAGAGTAGTAAAACACAACACTATGATAAAACACAATGTGAAGAAACTAGAAACAGATAAAACACAGCGTCAATATAGTGTATTTCATCTGGTTCGTCACATCGTGTTTTATCTAGTAAAACACATCAATATCTCTCAGTAGGGTTAGGATCAAAAACAAAGGATAAAATAAATAAGAAGGGTAAGAAGGATTCTAGTCCATTGATCTTAGATTTGGAGGGTTGAGATTAGTTGTAAGGAAAAGAAGATAATAGAAGGGCATAAAGGGAATCCTATATTTATGGATTTTCTCTCTCCACATGTAAGGCACATGCCAATTCCCCCATCGATTTAAAATGTCAATAACTTTTTCATACGACATTTTAAAAAAAAAAATTCACCATAATAACGAGCGTTCTTTTATCTTTAATATGAGTACAATATTATCATATAAAAATAAAATAAAAAATTTCATTTTTACTGGTTTTTTTTTGCATTGTGTTAAAGGTTCATGTCATTGTGTATTTTAAATGGGTTTTGGTCAGTAGAGTTTCTATACATTGTGTTATTATCAAAACCTATAACACAATAAATGACACAATGAAGATGATGTTATATCTGGGTTTTCTATAAATTGTGTTATTAGTTCAGGTCATTGTGTTTAATATGTTATTCATTGTGTTTTAATATGTTGTCCATTGTGTTTTAATAATTTGTTCAATTTTTTATTATCTTTGTTCATTGTGTTTTAGTTTGTTGTGTATTGTGTTTTTAGTTTGTTTTCCATTGTGTCTTCATCTGCTCTCCATTGTGTCTTTTATCTGTTGTCATTAATTGTGTCTTTTATCTGTTTTCATCAATTGTGTTTTTATTTAGTCTGATACTTATTGTGTTATATGTTATCGCCATTGTGTTATACGTTATGGTCATTGTGTTTTAGTATGTTGTCCATTGTGTCTTTATCTGTTGTCATTGATTGTGTTTTCGACCTACTTTACATTGTGTTTTACATCATGTCCATTATGTTATTATCAAAACCTATAACACAATGTCAATTTGGGTTCTATCCATTGCGTTTTTATAAAAACCTATAACACAATATATGACACAATGAAGATAGTGTTATATCTGGGTTTTCTATAAATTGTGTTATTAGTACAGGTCATTGTGTTTAATATGTTATTCATTGTGTTTTAATATGTTGTCCATTGTGTTTTAATAATTTGTTCAATTTTTTATTATCTTTGTTCATTGTGTTTTAGTTTGTTGTGTATTGTGTTTTTAGTTTGTTTCCCATTGTGTCTTCATCTGCTCTCCATTGTGTCTTTTATCTGCTGTCATTAATTGTGTCTCTTATCTGTTGTCATCAATTGTGTTTTTATTTAGTCTGATACTTATTGTGCTATATGTTATCGCCATTGTGTTATACGTTATGGTCATTGTGTTTTAATATGTTGTCCATTGTGTATTTATCTGTTGTCATTGATTGTGTTTTTGATCAAATTTACATTGTGTTTTACATCATGTCCAATGTGTAATATGCAACTGGATTTTTGAATTTTTTTTTGAAAAATATAACTGTTTTGGTCAACAATTACCAAAGCAATTTAGTGATCAAACTTAGTTTGTGAGGTAGTGTTCTATGTAAACTTGTAAAAATGTGTTAACTTCGTTGAAAATGTAAACAGTTTCAGGATATAGTTCCGGGATACAGAACTATATCAATTTGTAAACGAAATGCAAGTAAAGTAAAAATTGACACGAGATGTACGAGGAAAGCCCTTGATCTTTCTAGATCGCCGGCATAAAACCTCGGGAGCTGACAATAGTCAGCTGCCTTGTTTGTTCTTATTGATTGAATAACAGCAAGATACAGCTTCAGGATAGTGCACGGATCAGCTCTAAGTGTTACAATGATTGTGATTTGTGAGTGTTGTGAGTGCTTGTGATTGAGATGGTGATCGTAGCTGCAATGTGTGTGTAAAAGTGGAAGGGATTATGTGTGTCAACCTACTGATCCAGCACTCCTATTTATAGTTACAAGAAATAACAAACTATGCTAAAAATCCGGGATATTCCCCTATTATTCCGGGATCCTGCGAATATTCCCTTTTGACCGTTGTAAACCCCTTCTCCAAGCTTCCAACGTCTTTCTTGTAACCACCTTGACCTATTCTTCAGGGAGACCAAGCCTCATGACCGTTTATACCTTGCAGCCAAAGCAAATTGTTAACAACACGCAGGATACCCTCGCAGGATTTTACCAATATCCTGGTCCAGTATCCTGGTAGCGAAAATAGACATATAAAGTCAGGATATAATTTCGGGATATAGGTTAGAAAATTCCACCCACAACAATTGTCCCAAAAAATATAGCTGTTGGGATCCTTTGATCTTAATAGATGTATTTTTCTGACGTTATCTGAAGTCTTAATGGATAGAGATGTGATGTGACCTGATGCAGCTTTCAAGGCTAGTATTTCTCATAGTTAGCTATCTTCGCCCTATATCTTCTACTTTCTTCATGTTAATTATCACATTGTACCGGACCATTCAGGTATTCCCTCTCTCTCTATTCTTTCTTTGTGCATCTTTTCCGTCGTCACCGATCTCATGGAAAAACGCACTCGTTCATGCTCCGGCGACTCCAAGCCAACCTTCATGGCACACAATTTGCTTGGCAAGCCGGAGAAAGAGGTTTGCAATTTTGATAATACCTACATGGCCGCTCTACGTGCCTCTGGAGCCTTCCCTGATGGTACTTAATCCGGCCATTTGATTGGAACATCCGGTCAGATTTTTCTTCAGCTGAGTGGGTTTGTTTTTTGGCTTAGTCACTCAAGTTCAAGTCAGCATTCATCCTCCAATACGTCGGGTAAGGATGTATGTTCTAAATGCATTTCTGCACATGTTTGGTTAGTTGATGTATTGACATATAAAAATTGAAATTGCTTCCCTTTTATGTAGATTCCAGCAAACTTGTTTCAATTTTCGATCTGGAAGAGCTTGACAGTTTCCCGGAAACCGTTCCAGTAAAGAAAGAGCCTAGCTCCAAGCCTTCCATAGCATCCAAGCCTTCAACTAGTTCTGAACCTGCAGCCATGCCCAAGCCTTACTCAGTAGCGAAGCTCCGTGCTTCTAGTTCCCGTAAGAGGAAAGAATCTGATTCTCTCGTCATCACTGAAGTCTTTTCCTACGAGAACCTTGGTTTCATGGAATCTAGCCATTTCATGACTTCTTTCCTTAACCAGGTAAATATCCTTATATTACATCCTGCACACATATGCTGAATCGATACCCTGGTTAGATTATATTAACAATACCTGAGTTCTGTTTTGTAGGGTCTTGAGCGTCTGACGCATCTCTACAGCGAAGCTTGTGAAACAGTGAAGATCTCGGAGGCCAAGTTGAAGAAAGCTAAGATCACTATCGTGGATCAGGGGAAGATCGTTGCAGCCAGGTCACAACATTATGAAGATAAGTTAAAAAAAGGTGACTCTGGATGCCGAAGCTGCAGTGAAGAAGGCCACTCAGAATGCTGAGATCGAGCTGGTTGTTGCCGAGGTCCAACATAAGCAAGATATGGCTTCATTCAGGGATGGCCTCAAGGGTTCCGTCGTAGTTTCCCTCCTTCAGGCCAGGCTTAAGGTGGCTTATGAAGCTAGGATAGCGGGCTCTAAATGCCCAACCTGGACCGTTGATGTCTGGGAGAAGAACCTGAAGGATCTTGGTTGCAGTCCTGTGACGTATCCTGCCAAGCCGGAGATTGGCGAATCTTCCAAGGCGGGTGAGACGGCGGAAGAAGCTGGTGATGGTGGATCTGGTGCTACCCCGTGAGCGGGTGGCAAAGTGAGCGATGATGGATGTTTATGCCTACGCCGGAGCCTGCTTTTTAAGTTCAATGGTTGTTGGTTGTCGAACACTTTTCTTTTTCTTGCATGTTGAACGATTTACTTTCTTGCACTTTAGACATTAGTACAATATGATGACCAAGGGTGGTGGGATCTTGAGTTTCAGGACGAAGCCCTTGGTCGTTGATGCGATTATTATAACAGTTGAAGGTGGAGGGATTTTGAGTTTCAAGATGAAGCCTTCGACTGTTATCTTTAATATGCTTTAGACTTTGCTATACCCTTGGTGGATGGGTCTCTTTTTTAGATGAAACCAAGAATACAATCTTTTGGACCAATAATAATAAACTAACCTTTTAGCCTCATTTGTTATGTTTTTATTTTGAAAGGTATGTTTTGAATATCCTGATCAAATATCCTGGTCAGGATACTGATGAAATGTTCAATACTTTTGCCATCAAAATGTTAAACAAAACTTGGTTGAATATGACTTTTTTTTTTAGAAAACTTAGATCATTTAGATAAGGTTTTCAAGACTTGAAAAATAATAAATCATACCAGAAACACTTAGGCAATAATTTCCAACCTCAACCTTTGATTCCTTTGCAATGTCCCCGGCATGGATGTCCCCTGTCTGTGCAGGATATTGCATTGGTGCATGACATACTTGAGTATTTCTTCTCTTAGTGATTAAACTTCATAACTTTTCACCAACAGAAGAACGTGTGTAAACACAATCGTAGTTCGTCATATCTTTGGAACTCGTCAAAAAGTTTAGTTTCACTGGGATAAATCCTTAATATTCTGGGGATAAACCCTTAGTATCCTGGAGATAGATCCATAATATTCTGGGGATAAACCCTTAAGTATTCTGGGGAAAATCCCAAATTTTCGTGCGCTACAGGCGGGAGTGTATAAACTCCAAGACTTAGAAAGGTGAAAACCTTTAAACCTTAGAGAGTATGAAAATACCCTTTCGTGAGAGAGGGTGATCAATCCTCATATACCTTAAGGATCCAGGGTATAGCCAACAGTAACGAAATTGTCAGCCACTTTTACATGAACTGGTCCCGCCACCTTGAACTATCCCTGGATAACTTGCGCTCCAGGCGGGGTGTTTAAACCCAATTCGTGAGAAAGGTGAATACCTTTAAACCTGTGAAGGGATCAGGATCCCTTAAACGTGAGAGAGGGGGCCAATCCTCTAATCTTTCGAAGTATCCCGAGTGTGTATCCTGGAGCTATATCCCGAAGCATATTCTACAAAACACCTTTAAACTAAGGTGGGTGTTAGCTTGGCTAACACCCCTCTGATGCTTAAGTCTGTATTGGGTATCAAAATAAAAGATAATATCAAAAATATAAATGAGTTATAGAGTTCGTACCATTATGAGTTAGAAATTAAATTCTAAACTCACTTGTATAGCATTTCAGGATCTTGGTAGCATATCCCCCTCCATATTCTTGAGTCGGTATGCTCCTTTCCTTGATTCTGATTTAATCTCATAAGGTCCTTCCCACTTTGGAGCTAACTTTCCATTAGCAGGATTAGTAGTATTCTGAAAAGCCTTTCTTAATACCCAATCCCCAACTTGAAACCTTCTAGTCCTTATATTCTTGTTATATGCTCTGGATATCCTCTGTTGATATGCTGCCATCCTTAGCTTTGCTGCATATCTTGTCTCATCCACAGTGTCTAATTCTTGGCACATAGCTTCAGGATTCTGCTCAGGATCCCGGAGATTAGATCTTGCTGTAGGTATCACCATTTCTGTTGGGATCACCGCTTCTGCTCCAAATACTAAGGAGAATGGAGTTTGGCCAGTCGCACTTTTCACTGTCGTTCTATCAGCCCATAGGACAAAGGGTAATTCTTCTGCCCATCTTCCTTTCTTAGCTCCAAGCCTTTTCTTCAAATTGTTGACAATTATCTTGTTCAAGGATTCTGCTTGTCCATTTGCTTGAGGATGTACCGGTGTAGATGTGATCATTTTAATTCTCCAACTTTTGCAAAAGTCAGTAGTCCTCTTGCTTATAAACTGAGAACCATTGTCACAGATTATCTCGGCTGATACTCCAAATCTGGTCAGGATATTCCTTTTTATGAAGGATACTACTTCTTGGTCTCTAACTTGGATAAATGCTTCAGCTTCAACCCATTTAGAGAAATAATCGGTCATTTCCAGCATGAAGACTTTCCCTCCTGGAGCCTTTGGCAATTTTCCCACTATATCCATTCCCCATTTCATGAATGGCCAAGGGGAAACAATAGGATACAGTGGTTCAGCAGGCTGATGTAATATATTACTATGTCTTTGACATGCGTCACACCTTCGAGCATATTCTGCAGCATCTTTCCTCATTGTTGGCCAATAATATCCTGTTCTTAATACTTTCGAGAATAAGGAGCTGCCCCCAGTATGGTTACCACAATCCCCTTCATGTATATCCTAAAGCACTTCTTTGGTTTCAGGATCCTCCAAGCACCTCAGATATGGACCTGCAAGAGATTTCTTATACAAAACATTATTTATAATAGTGAACCGTGATACCTTCATTCTAAAGGCCTTAGGATTCTCATCCTTTGGGATGTGTCCTTCTTTAAGATATCTTATGATTGGAGCCATCCAAGACTTAGGATCCCTCTCAGGATATTCATCACCAGGATCGTGAACACTTATTACTTCCTTATCCTGAGGATCCATCGCAGGATATAGGATATGTAATATCGGTATTCGGGTTCCTTCTGGTGTCCTGACTGATGATCCTAGATTTGCCAAGGCATCAGCTTCAGCATTATCCTCTCTTGGTACATGTTCAAGTGTAAAAATATCGAAATATCCTGCTAATAATTTGAGAATTTCGAGATACTCGATTAACTTCTCACCTTTAACTGCATAGGATCCATTAAAATGATTAGTAATTAACAAAGAATCAACATATACTTGCAAATTCTTGATATTCATGCTTTTAGCCAATTCTAATCCTGTAATTAAAGCTTCATATTCTGCTTCATTATTGGTGGCAGGAAACTCACATCTAATAGCCTGGGGTAATATGTCCCCCTGTGGCGATTTTAGTAGTATACCCAAACCTACACCTCTTACATTAGACGCACCATCAGTATATAGTGTCCAAATATCTGAGTTTTCACCTAGCTGTTGCACTTCTAGGTCGGCTTCTTCTTGTAAATCATTACTAAAATCAGCCACAAAGTCCGCTAGAGCCTGAGACTTTATAGCATTTCTAGGTTCGTAAACTAAGACATAAGCACTTAATTAAACAGACCACTTAGCCACCCTACCAGACATCTGAGGTTTCCTAAGCACATTTTTGTTAGGGGAGGATTTTCTAACAATTAGTGATCCTTATTCGTTATCCTAATTAATGATCCTTATTTCTGTGACAGATAGTGATCCTCAGAAGAGCTTCAGGATCAGGATCGTGGATCACTTTAAGGATCCTCGTACTGACGATTGTTTATTTGTGTTTTGTATTACTTCGCAGGAGTAACAAGCTTGACTTGGTCTTGGCAACGGTACTAAGGAATATTCCACGGGTATTTCGCACACGATTGACCAAAAATGGACGTTGTGGAGAACGTGGGAGCTTGGCACAAAAGTCGGATAGTTAGTTATTGTAGTTAACTTCTATTTTAAAAGGAGTAACGAGCTAGAATTAGAACACTTAGCCATTTTCAGCTACACACACTCTCATATACTCGCACACTTGAAGCTCTCGACGAACATTCATTCATTTTCACTCACTTTTACACATTTCACGATAGTGATCCTTGTATCTAGCTCGTTACTATCCGAAGTTGTAAACATTTATTGATTTATTTGAGCTTGGTGATCGGTAGTTTCCATCACCCGGGGTTTTTTGTGCCGGAGATCAACTCTTGATCAAGGGCTTTTTCCCCGTATAAATCCTTGTGTCATTTGTGCAATTTACATTGAAGTTATCCTTGTTATTGTTCTACATTTCAAGCATCATACCCCGTAACAAAGAGTTTGGTTGCAATATCCTCATCAGATTTTTTGACCAAAATAGTTTGGCGCCCACCGTGGGGCAATTGGTGCTTCATCCTTAGAAAAATTCGCATTTCTGTGCTCATTTCAGTTCACTACAACCAAGCAAATGGCTTCCTCAGCGAAGAATGCTTCAAATTTGATACCCTCATTCACTTCTTCACAAGGCGTTCCCCCTTTGCCTCCACCACCTTCTGGATCCCAGAAAAATGCTGAGAATGCTGCGAAGAAACCAACTCCCATTTTCTCAAAACCACCTACTTCTTCTGTTTCAACTAATCCTACTACTAATGATCTCTATGCCTTGATTTTGCAGATGAGGAATCATGCACAAGAGCAGGATAAGACCAACGAAAGGATCCTCCGGGAGATTGACGAAATTAAGAAACAGAAGAAAACGGCAGAGGATCGTTCCCCACTGATACCCAGATCTTTGGATTTTGATACTCCGGTGATTACTTCTCAGCCATTAGTGGTTCCAGATGTTCAATATGTGGGTGGACCAAAAGGAGTGCACTACGGAACAACAACAGTGACCCAGGCATTAGGCCCATACTTCCAGCCAGCAGGATCCTATCCTCAGCATATGGGATCCTTCATGACTTCAGGAGGTTATTCAGGATCATCCCAGGTTCAAGGATCCTCCTTTGTTCCAGGATCATCCCAGGTTCAAGGATCCTCCTTTGTTCCAGGATCATCCCAGGTTCAAGGATCCTCCTTTGTTCCAGGATCGTCCCAGTTTCAGGGATCCTTCCAGATGCCAGGATCCTTGAGGAGTTTGCAAACAGGAAGTTCAGATGTCCATCAGGGAGATTTTATTCCAATGCAGACCAATGCTTCTACTGGTCCCTCGATCATTCCAGAGCCCCAACAATATGGATTAACATCCAATCTTCCTAACTTGAATCCAATGGGAGGTAACACTTTTAATAATTCTTATACTACTAACCATGGTCTTATGCAGGATCCAGGTATCAATCATGCCATGGCCAGAGAATTGCAAAAGCTAAAGGATATGATATCAAGTGTTCCGGGAGTGGTCAAACCTATCCCAGAGATTGCAGATGGGAGCCACAAGATATCTCATTTTGCACTACCAATTTGTGATGCTGAGATACCCAAGAGGTTCCATGTGCCAACAATGAAGCTGTATGATGGTTCGACGGACCCTGAAGAACACATAGCACAATATAGGGAGAGGATGGAGATCAATCCAATCCCAGAAAGGTTAAAGGAAGCATGCCTGTGCAAGGGATTCGGATCCACTCTTACTGGATCAGCTCTCAAATGGCTGCTAAGTCTTCCCCCTACTCTATTACCTCATTTGCTAATCTAGTTAACTTGTTTAATAATCAGTTTTCTTGTAGTAGAAAATTTGAGCGATTAACTAGTGATCTATATAGGATAACCCAGGGTCATAATGAATCATTAAGGGATTACATTACCAAATTCAGTAAAGAATCCTTAGACATTCCCAACTTAGATATAGCCACGGCTGTTGAGGCCTTTAAAATGGGATTGCTTAGGGATTCGTTGTTCTATGATGATCTTGTTATGACACCATGCAGGAACTTAGATGAGGTAAGAACCCGGGCACTTAGGTTCATTCGGCTAGAGGATGACAAGAGGATCCAGGAGAGGTTAGCAGGATCCTCAAAGCAAGATAAGCAAGGATCCTCATTCAGGAACAACAAGTTCAGATCCTACAACAGATCTGATAACCAGAACGTGCATGCTGTTGATCAAGAAGAGGATGATGAGGATTATCCTCCAATTTCTGAATATTGTTTTTCTGTTGATAACAATGAACTAATCCTTGCGATGCAGAATCTAGGTGATAAAGCTAGATGGCCCAGAAAGAATGATAGGCCAGCTGCAACTAAGGATAAGTCGAAGTGGTGTGCATACCATGAAGATTTTGGGCATCTCACAGAAGAATGCATTGCACTAAGGAAGGAAATTGGATACTTGTTGAGCAAGGGGCATCTGAAAGAGTTGTTGGGTAGGAAAAAGTCAAGGACTCAGGATCCTGAAAGGATCCCTGAGAAAGCTCCGGCCCCTCCAGCAGATGCACAAGTAATAAACTTTATTTCTGGAGGATCAGACATTTGTGGCACATCCTTCTCAGCGGCTAAAAGGCATGCAAAGGAAACTAAAATAGATAATGGAGAAAGACCAGTTCGAACATCAAGTGTCTCCGAAGGAAAAGTCATAACCTTTGATGAGGATGATCGTGTTGATATCCAGGATCCTCATCACGATGGTTTAGTTATTACTCTTTTCATTTCTAACCATTTTGTCCGCAGGATCCTTATAGACGGAGGAAGCTCAGTGAACATTATCCAGCTTGATGTTCTAAAGAAGATGGGGATTCCTGAATCAGATATCATACCAAGATCCTCCGTGCTTGTGGGATTTAGTGGCGAAACTAAGAATACCCTGGGGGACATTAAACTCCCAATATATATCGAAGGCCTACACTCTTATCAAAAATTTTGTGTTATTGACTGTTTATCTTGTTGCAATGTTATCCTTGGCAGGCCCTGGATACACGATATGAAAGCAGTCCCATCTACCTACCATCAATGTGTGAAGCTCCCTAGTCCTTGGGGAATAGTGAAGATTGATAGTGATCAGCAGGAGGCTAAGAATTGCTACACTTCATCGATGAAACCAGCCTCGAAGTCAAGGGAGCAATAGCAATCAAGGTATACTCCAAGGGATGTCTTGGAGGCAAGAGAGCATGATGTGGTAGAAATCCTCATGGATCCCGATGATCCTGAATCCAAAATCTATATCGGATCAGGGAT
The DNA here is from genome assembly GCA_030545235.1 of Helianthus tuberosus. Lineage (NCBI taxonomy): Eukaryota > Viridiplantae > Streptophyta > Magnoliopsida > Asterales > Asteraceae > Helianthus > Helianthus tuberosus. Next base: position 63,121,256 of record CM060451.1, on the reverse strand, counting down.
CCTTGGCGAAATGAAAGAAGACCTCGTATCCTTCCTCAAAAGGAGAAAGACTACCTTTGCATGGAAACACGAAGACATGACTGGTATATCCAAAGACGTAATCACTCACAAACTCGGCATTGACAGGTCCTTCAAACCAATCCATCAAAGGAGAAGAAAGTTTGCACCGGAAAGGAATGCCATTATCCAGGAAGAGGTAGAGAAATTGCTCCGGGCAGGTATGATTAGAGAGGTCAAATATCCAAGATGGTTGGCCAATGTGGTTGTTGTTCAAAAGAAAAACGGAAAGTGGAGGGTATGTGTCGATTTTACCGATTTAAATAAGGCATGTCCCAAGGATCCTTTCCCATTACCCCACATTGACTCCATGGTGGATGCAACTGCGGGTCATGAACTGTTAACTTTTATGGATGCTTCATCTGGATTTCAACAAATCCAAATGGAACCATCCGACCAAGAGGATACAGCCTTCATGACTCCAACTGGTATATACTGCTATATTGCTATGCCGTTCGGATTAAGAAATGCCGGTGCAACATATCAAAGGCTGGTGAATATGATGTTCAAGGATCAGATTGGACAAACTATGGAGGTTTACATAGATGATATGGTGGTAAAATCCTTAAAAGCTGAGGATCACCTAAGAGACTTGGAGGAAGCATTCAATATCCTTGATAAATATAATATGAAGCTTAATCCTTCAAAATGTCACTTTGGTGTTAAAGCAGGTAAATTCTTAGGATATATGGTGACAAAGAGAGGCATTGAAGCTAGCCCGGAACAAATCAAGGCAATAGTGAACATCAAATCTCCGGCTAATGCTAAGGATGTTCAAAGGCTAACAGGCAGGATAGCAGCTTTGAACAGATTTATATTCAAATCATCAGAGAAGTGCAAAGAATTCTATGATATCCTAAGGAAGAACAAGAAATTTGAGTGGACTGAGAAGCATGAAAATGCTTTAAGAGCCCTCAAAGATTATCTATCCTCAGCCCCGGCCTTGATGAAACCAGAGAAAGGCGATGTGCTATCCTTATATCTGGCAGTATCCTCAAAAGCAGTAAGTGCGGTCCTTGTTAAGGATCATGAAGGTACACAACATCCTGTCTATTATGTAAGTAAAAGTTTACTTGATGCCGAATCCAGGTATTCACACCTTGAAAAGCTTATTCTTGCATTAATTATGGCATCAACTAAGTTGAGACACTATTTTGAAACTCATGTTATTGTTGTTAAAACTAATTTTCCAATTAAGAATGTCCTCAGGAAACCAGAGATGTCAGGAAGGATGGCTAAGTGGGCAGTGAAGCTAAGTGCATATGATATAAGATATGAGCCTAGGACAACCATCAAATCCCAAGCATTAGCCGACTTTGTGGCTGATTTCAGTAGTGATTTACAAAAAGAAGCTGAGTTAGAAGTCCAGCAGTTAGAAGAGACCAAGGATCCTTGGATACTCTATACTGATGGATCCTCAAATGTCAAAGGCACAGGGCTTGGAATACTACTAAAATCGCCACAGGGGGACATAATACCCCACTCTATAGCTTGTGAGTTCCAAACCACTAACAATGAGGCTGAATATGAAGCCTTAATTGCTGGTTTGCAAATTGCAACGCATATGGGGATCAGGTATCTTGAGGTACATGTAGATTCATTGTTAATTACAAACCACTTTAATGGATCTTATGCTGTTAAAGGTGAAAAGCTAACCAAATATTTAGAGATAGTCAAAAGTTTGGCACTCTCTTTTGTTTCCTTTAGTTTAACGCAGGTACCAAGGGAAGAAAATACAGAGGCTGATGCATTGGCTAACTTAGGATCATCCTTGAAGATCCCGGAGGATATCAAGATCCCCATTATCCATATCCTGACCCCGGCTATTGAGGATCATGTGGCTATGGAGACAGGAAATGATTCTGCAATTATCCCTAGTGAGGATACTCAATCCCATTCAGGATCATGGATCTCACCAATTATGAGATACTTACAACATGGAGAGATTCCTACAGGAGAAAACCTTAGGGCTTTCAAATCTAAGGTATCTCAATTCACAATTTTAAATAATATGTTGTATAGACGATCTCTTGCAGGACCATACTTGAGATGTATTGAGGATCCTGAAATCCAAGAAGTTTTAAAAGACTTCCAAGAAGGAGATTGTGGAAACCACACTGGGGGCAGGGCATTATTCTCAAGGATCCTGAGGACAGGATACTACTGGCCAACCATGAAGAGAGATGCTGTGGAGTATGCTAAGAGATGTGATCCTTGTCAAAGACACAGCAATATACTTCATCAACCAGCTGAATTATTGCATCCTATATCCTCCTCTTGGCCATTTATGAGATGGGGTATGGATATAGTTGGTAAGCTCCCTAAGGCACCTGGTGGAAAAGTGTTCATGCTAGCTATGACTGATTACTTCTCCAAGTGGATAGAGGCTGAAGCTTTTGCCCAAGTCAGAGAAAAGGAAGTTATATTCTTCATTAAAAGAAATATTATAACTAGATTTGGAATTCCTTCTGAAATTATATGTGATAATGGTTCCCAATTTATTGAGGGCAGAACCACTAACTTTTGTGACAATTGGGGGATTAAGATGATAACATCAACACCAGTCCACCCACAAGCTAATGGTCAAGCAGAATCATCCAACAAGATCATCATCAACAATTTGAAGAAGAAGCTTGGATCCAAGAAAGGGAAATGGGCAGAAGAACTACCTTATGTGCTTTGGGCTGATAGGCAACCCCTAAGAATGCTACTGGTCAAACACCATTCTCCTTGGTATTTGGGGCAGAATCAGTGATCCCAACAGAAATGGTGGTTCCAACTGCTAGAACAAGTACCCGTGATCCTGAGGAAAATGATGAGAACTTGGCTCAAGACCTGGATACTATTGAGGAAATCAGGGATATGGCTAGGATAAGGATGGCCAGTTATCAACAAAGAATGGCTGGTGCTTACAACAAAAACGTCAGGATCAGGAGGTTTCAAGTTGGAGATATGGTATTAAGGAAAGCATTTCAGAATACCACCAATCCTGCTGATGGAAAATTGGCTCCAAAATGGGAAGGCCCTTATTTGATTGAAGCTGAAGCAGGAAAGGGGGCATACAGATTGCTAACCATGGAAGGTGATTTGCTACCAAGAGCTTGGAATGCTGTCCACTTGAGGAAATATTTCATGTGACCAGGATCCCCAAGGCACAGATGATCCTCACGATAGGGGTATCCTTAAAGGATCCTTAAAGTATCAGTGATCCTTACTTAGGTAATATCCTAAACTTGAACTATTTCATTTCTTTATTTTCTCATATAAGGATAAGGATCATGTGTCCTTTATCCGTCTCTCACGTGAGTTTAAGTTTTGAAAGTTCAGGTATCCTTAGCATAACATTGGTTATCCGCAGAAGCAATCCGTTCCTTGGGTTTAACCCCAGTTATTTGGGCTTGACCCCAGTTCCGCCTGTAGCGCATGATGATCCTGGTATAGTTCAAGGCAGTGGGACCAGTACTCGTTTTAGGGGCTGATAATTCCATTGTACTGGCTATGCCTAGGATCCTACGTATAATGGTAGACGTACCATACATCCGTTCTTAAGGTTTCTAACGTTTTCACGTTAGCTAAGGTTTCTAACGTTTTCACGTTAGCTAAGGTTTTGGCATTTTCATGTCACTAAGTTTGGATAGTCGCTAGTTAGGGCCATACTCCAGTTTACATACGATCCTTGGGCTTGTCCCCAGTTATCCTTGGGCTTGTCCCCAGTTATCCTTGGGCTTGTCCCCAGTTATCCTTGGGCTTGTCCCCAGTTGCTAATTCTTTTTCTTATATTGGCTTAGTCCCAAGATATGCTCTATTTCAGGTTCTTGAAGATAGGCAACTAGGGATCCTTGATCCTTACTTCACTCTAAGGTTTATCTTATAGTTATCCTTATTATGGTTAGGATCCTAACTTGGATCCTCAGGTATGATCCTTAACTATTATTAATTCATTATTTATTTGAATAACCCTTAAAATTTGACAACTAAACTTGTTATTCTTAAACTATATCACTTTTTGGAACTTATCAGTTATGGGATATGCGATCCTTGATCATATCCTAAACTTTTTGGATATCTTTTTTAATTTTTCAAGGATTGATAAGTATAAACGGAACGAACATTACAACAGTTGGAAAGTAAGATATTAAAAAGGATAACAACACAAGATAAGCGACAAAAGGTTAAGATTTTATTTATTAACAAAAGACTAACCCTTAAAAGGTTGTCAAAATTTCCTACCCGAGCATCTACCAGCAAAACGTGGCCCGTCCGCTGGGGTAGGTAAAGGGTGTCCATGATAATAAGTTCAAAAGTAGTGCAGGAATATAAAGGCGGCAGGATCACAATGGCTTCATCCCCCAAACAGAGGATCCCTCCACCAATTGCAATCCTGCCTATTGTCCAAAGGATCATACATGATCCTTAATCCTAAAAACTGTTGTTAAAGTACAAACCACCAAATTGTTCGACAAAAGACCTACTACCAAATTTAAAAATTGGGCTCCGGCTGCGTCTAAGAATGTCCATCATCGCCCAATCGTGCAGCCTAAACCTTTGCTGCATTACCACCTCCAGCTCCACTTGTTTCACCACCTGCATCCTTGCCTCCAGCTTCAATCGTCAGGATTTCTTCAACCTCCTCAGCCTCTTCATCGTCCAGTTCGGCTAGCCTTGCCTTCCAGCCTTCAACATCCCAGGTGCTCTTGTCAAAAGCAGGATCCTGAGCTTCCAAGGCCATTGCAGCTTGGTCTTGTACATTGTTATGGCGGCAGAGATTTTGGCGTCTTCAGTGATCTCACTCTTCTCATAGTCAACATTGATCAACACCTTGGCCGTCTCCTGTTTGGCATCCCGGACTTCCTTCTGAAGATCAGCAATTGCAAGGTCCTTAAGCACTGCAACTTGCTGGAGGTCGGCAATCTTCCTATCCTGATCCTCGACGTGGCCAACATAATCCTCAATCTCAGAGAATTTCTGCAAGAAGGATAAAAGATAAGGTCAGAACTAAGTGATCCTCAAATCAGCAGGATATGTCAATAGGATATACGAGCAGAGACAGTGATCCTTACCTCATTGAAGTACTCGAGGAATTGGTGGTGGATCAGAGGCAGACCCTGCAGACCCTCGGCTTCAGAGGCTTTTTTCTTCTTGATTACCTTCCCTTTGAGGGGTGCCTTGGGGACCGAAGCTGTCGGACTGGTAGGAGCTTTTCTCTTGGAGGATCTGACAGTAGTGAGATCAGCGACATTGAACTTAGAAGCAGACTTGGTGGATTTTCCAGCACCTACACAACCAAAACAAGATAAGTATCTTCTCTTAATTTATATTTTACTATTTATTTAAATTCTAAACAAGGATACTTACTTGACATCGTGACAGAGCCTGAGGATACCTCCTGTGAATCTTGGGTTGTTGTCTTGAAAGATCTTGTCTCAGGATCAAGTTTCTTGAAAGCAAGGAGCCTCTCCTTAGCAGCAGGGGACAATCTTAGGTGTGAGACGGTGATAGCTGCATAACAAGAAAGCAAAAATATAAGTGATCCTTACATCAAAAGAAAGTTTTGGTGATCCTTCTCAGGATCCACCACCCTACCATGGGTAGCCCATTTTTTGGGTAGATCCTTTCCATCCTCAATAGAATCTCTCTTGATAAAAAAGAAACGCCGCTTCCAATTAGCATCGTTCTTGGTGGCTTTGAAGATCGGATGTTCCTCACCGGGTTTACGCTTAAACAAATAGCGATGGGAACCAAAGGTAGTAAGATCGTACAGCTCTCCCAGCTCTGACATTCCTAGGTCTATACCTTCCTGCTCAATGATCCTTTCAAGGGTGTACAAAACCCTCCAAATCATCGGCATGGCTTGAATATAAGAGATGCCGGTTAGGGAAAAGAAAGATTGGGTGAAGGCTGGAAAAGGATATGTATAACCTATGGTGAACGGAGTGACGGGGAAAGCAACCCACTTGTCGGAGATATGATCACTCAGGGCATTAGGGTCAAAAGGCCTAAACTCGGTGTTCGCCGGGAAGCAGTGGCGGATCCTATCGATCTGAGCATCATTGAAACAGCAGCGTTCTTTAATGGAGTCTTCTATGATCCCCTGGCTTTTCGGAGGGCTGTTCTTCAGGTGATCCTTGGCCGGGGAATTTCGGAGCAACATTTTTGATGGAATGAGGGAAAGAGATGAAAACAGAGCAAGAGAGGGAAGAAGATGAAGAGAGAGAGTACCTGATTGCCTTCGGAATGCAGTTATAAAGGGAGTCTCTCTGAAAATTTAAATGCATTTGATCCTATCTCTATCTCCTATTTATAATCATGATCGTGCAGGGTTGTCACCTCTGTGACGTCACGATTGCAACGGATAGTTCAACAATAACGGCTATATTTACGATAGTTAGTTGCGGATAAGATCAAGAAAACATAACTCGCTCATTTTACATATCACTCCTTATATTTTGGGGGCAATTGTTAGGGGAGGATTTTCTAACAATTAGTGATCCTTATTCGTTATCCTAATTAATGATCCTTATTTCTGTGACAGATAGTGATCCTCAGAAGAGCTTCAGGATCAGGATCATGGATCACTTTAAGGATCCTCGTACTGACGATTGTTTATTTGTGTTTTGTATTACTTCGCAGGAGTAACAAGCTTGACTTGGTCTTGGCAACGGTACTAAGGAATATTCCACGGGTATTTCGCACACGATTGACCAAAAATGGATGTTGTGGAGAACGTGGGAGCTTGGCACAAAAGTCGGATAGTTAGTTATTGTAGTTAACTTCTATTTTAAAAGGAGTAACGAGCTAGAATTAGAACACTTAGCCATTTTCAGCTACACACACTCTCATATACTCGCACACTTGAAGCTCTCGACGAACATTCATTCATTTTCACTCACTTTTACACATTTTACGATAGTGATCCTTGTATCTAGCTCGTTACTATCCGAAGTTGTAAACATTTATTGATTTATTTGAGCTTGGTGATCGGTAGTTTCCATCACCCGGGGTTTTTTGTGCCGGAGATCAACTCTTGATCAAGGGCTTTTTCCCCGTATAAATCCTTGTGTCATTTGTGCAATTTACATTGAAGTTATCCTTGTTATTGTTCTACTTTTCAAGCATCATACCCCGTAACAGAGAGTTTGGTTGCAATATCCTCATCAGATTTTTTGACCAAAACAATTTTTAATAGGATAATTGGTTTTAACATGAATCCTATGTGTTTCAAAGTAATGTCTAAGTTTCGTTGAGGCCATAACTAGGGCTAATATTATTTTTTCTAAGTGTGAATATCTAGTTTCAGCATCTAGTAAACTTTTACTAACATAATAGATAGGATACCGCTGACCTTCGTGACCCTTTACCAAGTAATGACTTTATCATCCGTAAACATGGTCATCCTTGTGGGCTCATCTCCTATTTCCTCCTTAGCCTTCCTGGTATGCCTCTTAGCTGTAGAGTAAGAAGTTCCACATATGTCGGATCCTCTGGAGATAAAGTTAATTATCTTGGCATCTGGTGATGGAGATGCAACTCTCTCAGGATCATGGTCAGTATCCTGAGCTTTCTTCTTTCTACCGAGGAATTCTTTCAAGTATCCTTTGCTCAGCAAGTAGCTTATCTCCTTTCTCAAGGCTATGCAATCATCTGTCATGTGCCCAAAGTCTTCATGGAAGGCACATTATTTAGATTTATCCTTCCAATCTGTATTCCTTGGATTCTTTTTCGGTCACCTAGCTTTGTCCCCCAGTCCCTGCATAGCATACATTAACTCAGGAACATTTACAGAAAAACAATACTATGAGATTTCAGGATATTCTTCACCATCCTCATCTTCAACAACATTCACTCTCTTATTATCGTTCTTAGCATATGGCTTTGAACGATACTGTTTGTAGGAAGATTCTGACTTCCTATTTGTTAATTCATATGTTAAAGATGTGTTCATCCTCTCATGCATTTTCTTGTCATCTTCAAGCCTTATGTATCTCAAAGCCCTATTCCGAGCTTCATCTAAATTCCTGCAAGGATTTATTACAAGATCCTGATAAAATTGACAATCCTTCCGTAACCCCATTTTGAACGCTTGTACTGCCGTAGCAACATCAAGATTCGGGATATCCAGGGATTCTCTACTAAATTTGTTAATATAATCCCTTAGGGATTCTTGTGATCCTTGTGTTATCCTGTAAAGATCACTTGTTAGTTTCTCAAAGCTCCTGCTACAAGAAAATTGACTGATAAACAAATTAACTAAATGAGAAAATGATGTAATTGAATAAGGTGGAACATTTAAAAGCCATTTTAAGGCCGATCCTGTTAAAGTTGAACCGAAGCCTTTGCATAAGCATGCTTCCTTAAGTTCTGGTGGGATTGGATTTATTTCCATCCTTTCCCTATACTGGGCAATATGCTCCTCAGGATCTGTCGTCCCATTATACAACTTCATGCTGGGAGTCTGGAATCTTTTTGGAATTTCAGCATCACAAATTGGATGAGCAAATCGGGATATCCTGTGACTATCCTGGGATACTTCCGGTATAGGCTGCACTACTCCAGGAACACTTGATATCAGATCCTTCAATTTTTGAAGTTCCCTGGTCAATGCTGGTGTTACACCTATATCCTGCAAAGAATCAGAATTATTAGTAGCAGGGATACTGATATTGGCAAACATGTTACCAGCCTGTTGAATTTTGCCATATCCTGGATCCCTCACGGTCGATATCCTGGCGGATGATGGTATCTCCAGCATGTTGCTCCGGGACTGACTCGGTATCATGTTGCCTTGATTATCCTTGGTAAATGTTGCTGAACTAAAGTTCAGCATCCTGGGCTGTAGAGGAGTAGTTGTATCCTCCACAGGTTTCCTGGAGTTTGACTTCAAGAGTTGTATATCCTTTATGATCGGCTGGTTAGTTTCTTGCTGCCTCTTCATTTGTTCCTGTATACTTACCAAACAAAGACAAAATTTCGTCATTAGAAGCAAGGATATGGGTTCTCCTTGAATTTCCGGATCTAGAAACATTCTGGGCAGCATGAATTTCTCTCGGTGTGTGGCTTTCATTTCTCCTCTGAAAAGTTTGAACTTGTGAAGGTGGAGGAGGTAATGAACCAGCAGCAGCAGCAGAGGTTGAAACAAACATGGAAGAAGAGTTCAAATTCGATTGAGAAGCCATTCGAAATAGTTTTGAAAAGAATTTCAAAAACAGAAAACCGAGTAATGATTTTAACAAAGTATTGATTAAAAATAGCACCACTTGCCCCACGGTGGGCGCCAAATTGTTTTGGTCAAAAAATACCGAAGCAATTTAGTGATCAAACTTAGTTTGTGAGGTAGTGTGCTATGTAAACTTGTAAAAATGTGTTAACTTCGTTGAAAATGTAAACAGTTTCAGGATATAGTTTCGGGATACAGAACTATATCAAATTGTAAACGAAATGCAAGTAAAGTAAAAATTGACACGAGATGTATGAGGAAAGCCCTTGATCTTTCTAGATCGCCGACATAAAACCTCGGGAGCTGACAATAGTCAACTGCCTTGTTTGTTCTTATTGATTGAATAACATCAATGTTAGGGGAGGATTCTCCTATCCTAAGGATCACGGATCCTCAAGCACTGCCAGGATCATGGATCCTCAATTCTGTTTGAATTAAGGATCCTCAGAAGGTGTTGCAGGATCAGGATTCAGGACCCTCATGATTATCTTTACACTAACGATTGTCTTTGCTATGTTTGAGTCTGTTTTGCAGGAGTATACGCCTTAGACTTGGTCTTTCCGATATTCTTGGAGAATATGCTCTCAATATTCCGCACGTGCATGGCTTAGTGAACATTATGGAGATCGTGGGAAACTAGCATGAATTGCGGATAGTTAGTTGTTTTAGTTATTTCTAATTTTAAAAAGGGGATAACAAGCTGGAATTAGAACACTTAGCTAATTTTAGCAAACACACACTCTCGTAACAGCGCTCAATAAGTTCTCAACAGTTTACTTGGCGATTTCGTACATTTTTGCACTTTTGCACACTAGTGATCCTTGTAACAAGCTTGTTATCATCCCGAGTTGTAACAACCCTTTGTTTAATTTTAGTTGGTGATCGGTAGTTTCCATCACCCGAGGTTTTTTATGCCGGAGATCAACTCTTGATCAAGGGCTTTTTCCTCGCATAAATCCTTGTGTCAATTGTTCATAACATTTGCAAGTTATTTATACATTTATTCATTGTTTCAAGCATCATTCCTCACAACAAAGATTTGGTTGTATTATCCTAGCCTGATTTTTGACCAAAACAAGCAAGATACAGCTTCATGATAGTGCACGGATCAGCTCTAAGTGTTACAATGATTGTGATTTGTGAGTGTTGTGAGTGCTTGTGATTGCGATGGTGATCGTAGCTGCAATGTGTGTGTAAAAGTGGACGGGATTATGTGTGTCAACCTACTGATCCAGCACTCCTATTTATAGTTACATGAAATAACAAACTATGCTAAAAATCCGGGATATTCCCCTATTATTCCGGGATCCTGCGAATATTCCCTTTTGACCGTTGTAAACCCCTTCTCCAAGCTTCCAACGTCTTTCTTGTAACCACCTTGACCTATTCTTCAGGGAGACCAAGCCTCATGACCGTTTGTACCTTGCAGCCAAAGCAAATTGTTAAGAGCACGCAGGATACCCTCGCAGGATTTTACCAATATCCTGATCCTCTCAAGTTCAAGGATCCTCCTTTCAGGTTCAAGGATGCAACATCTTTCAGGATCAAGGATTCTTAAGAAGTGTACAACCCTCAGGCACAGATGTTCATCAAGGAGACTTCATTCCAATGCAGACCATTGCCTCTTCTGGTCCTTCAATCATACCAGAATCCCGTCAATATGGATTCACATCTGGAATTCCAAACTTGAATCCTCTGGGAGGTAACACCTTTAATAATTCTTATAACACTAACCATGGCTCTATGCAGGATACAGGTATCAATCATGCTATGGCTAGAGAATTACAGAAACTGAAGGATATGATATCCAGCGTTCCAGGAGTGGTTAAGCCCATTCCTGAAATTCCAGATGGTAGCCATAGGATATCTCGTTTTGCACAACCTATTTGTGATGCTGAGATACCCAAAAGGTTCCAGATACCAACTATGAAGCTGTATGATGGTTCGACGAATCCAGAGGAACATGTAGCTCAATACAGAGAAAGGATGGAGATCAATCCAATTCCTGAGAGGTTAAAGGAAGCATGTCTATGCAAGGGTTTTGGATCCACACTCACAGGATCAGCTCTTAAATGGCTGCTAAGTCTTCCCCCATACTCTATTACTTCATTTGCTAATCTAGTTAATCTGTTTAATAGTCAGTTCTCATGTAGTAGAAAATTTGAACGTTTAACTAGTGATCTATATAGGGTAACACAAGGTCAAAATGATTACTTAGAGATTACATCACTAAGTTTAGTAAAGAATCCTTAGATATCCCTAATCTAGATATAGCTACGGCTGTGGAAGCCTTTAAAATGGGATTGCTTAGGGATTCATTATTCTATGACGATCTTGTTATGACCCCATGCAAGAATCTTGATGGAGTGAGAACCAGGGCCCTTAGATTCATCTGATTAGAGGATGATAAAAGGATCCAGGAAAGACTAGCAGGATCCTCGAAGCAGGAAAAACAAGGATCCTACTTCAGGAACAACAAGTCCAAACCTTACAACAAGTCTGACAACCAGAACGTGCATGCAGTAGAACAAGAAGAGGATGATGAGGATTATCCTCCCATCTCTGAATACTGTTTTTCTGTTGATAACAATGAACTAATTCTTGCAATGTAGAATTTAGGTGAGAAAGCTAGGTGGCCAAGGAAAAGTGATAAACCAGCCGCAACAAAAGACAAGTCCAAATGGTGTGCATATCATGAGGATTTCGGACATCTCACTGAAGAGTGTATTGCACTTAGAAAAGAAATTGGTTACTTGTTAAGCAAGGGGCACTTAAAGGAACTTTTGGGAAGGAAGAAGTCAAGGATCCAGGATCCTGAGAAGATCCCAGAAAGAGCTCCTGCTCCTCCAGCAGATGCATAAGTTATAAACTTCATATCCGGTGGATCAGACATTTGTGGTACTTCCTTTTCAGCAGCCAAAAGACATGCCAAGGAGACCAAGATGGATAATGGAGATAGACCCATCCGGACCTCGACTGTTACACAGGAGAAAGTTATAACTTTTGATGAGGATGATCGTGTTGATGTGCAGGATCCTCACCATGATGGTCTTGTTATTACTTTATTCATATCTAACCATTTTGTTCGCAGGATCCTAATCGATGGAGGAAGCCCGGTGAACATCATTCAGCTTGATGTCCTCAAGAAGATGAACATCCCCGAATCAGATATGATCCCAAGATCCTCAGTTCTTGTGAGATTTAGCGGAGAAACGAAGAATACATTGGGGGACATTAAACTTCCCATCTACAGCGAGGGACTTCATTCTTATAAAAAATTTGGTGTTATAGATTGCTTATCCTGTTGCAATGTTATCCTTGGCAGGCCATGGATACATGACATGAAGGCAGTTGCATCTACATATCATCAATGTGTGAAACTTCCTAGTCCATGGGGGGTGATAAAGATTGAGAGTGACCAAGAAGAAGCAAAAAATTGCTATACCTCATCAATGAAGCCAGCCTCAAGACCAAGGGTGCAATAGCAACTAAAGTATCCTCCAAGAGATGTCTTGGAGCCAAGAGAACAGGATGTGAAAGAAATCCTTATGGATCCTCATGATCCAGAATCCAAAGTCTTCATAGGATCAGGGATCCTCAGTAACATTGAACAGGATCTAGTATCCTTCCTCAAGAGGAGAAAAACTACATTTTCCTGGAAACACGAAGATATAACAGGTATCTCTAAAGATATAATTACTCATAAACTTGGTATTGACAGGTCATTCAAGCCCATACATCAAAAAAGAAGGAATTTTGCACCCGAAAGGAATGCCATTATCCAGGAGGAGGTAGACAAGTTACTTCGAGCAGGTATGATTAGAGAGGTTAAGTATCCAAGATGGTTAGCCAATGTAGTTGTTGTTCAAAAGAAAAATGGAAAGTGGAGGGTATGGGCCGATTTCACTGATTTAAACAAGGCATGTCCCAAGGATCCTTTCCCATTACCCCAAATTGACTCCATGGTGGATGCTACCGCGGGTCATGAGTTGTTGACTTTTATGGATGCTTCATCTGGATTTCAACAAATTCAGATGGAACCATCTGATCAAGAGGATACAACCTTTGTGACCCCAAATGGTATCTATTGTTATATTGCTATGCCATTTGGACTAAGGAATGCAAGTGCTACTTATCAAAGGCTAGTCAATATGATGTTTAAGGAACAAATAGGACACACTATGGAAATCTACATAGACGACATGGTGGTTAAGTCCAAGAGAGCTGAGGATCACCTTAGAGACCTGGAAGAAGCATTCAATATCCTCGACAAATTCAATATGAAGTTGAATCCTTCAAAGTGTCACTTTGGTGTTAAAGCAGGAAAGTTCCTAGGATACATGGTAACAAAAAGAGGCATTGAAGCAAGTCCAGAGCAAATTAAGGCTATTGTGAATATCAAATCTCTCGCCAATGCCAAGGATGTGCAAAGGTTAACAGGAAGGATCGCAGCCTTGAATAAGTTCATATCAAAATCATCAGAAAAGTGCAAGGAATTCTATGACATTTTGAGAAAGAACAAAAAATTTGAGTGGACTGAAAAGCATGAAAGTGCTCTCAAATCCCTTAAGGATTACCTATCCTCAGCTCCTGCCTTGATGAAACCAGAAAAAGGGGATATATTATCCTTATATCTAGCTGTTAGGGGAGGATTTTCTAACAATTAGTGATCCTTATTCGTTATCCTAATTAATGATCCTTATTTCTGTGACAGATAGTGATCCTCAGAAGAGCTTCAGGATCAGGATCATGGATCACTTTAAGGATCCTCGTACTGACGATTGTTTATTTGTGTTTTGTATTACTTCGCAGGAGTAACAAGCTTGACTTGGTCTTGGCAACGGTACTAAGGAATATTCCACGGGTATTTCGCACACGATTGACCAAAAATGGACGTTGTGGAGAACGTGGGAGCTTGGCACAAAAGTCGGATAGTTAGTTATTGTAGTTAACTTCTATTTTAAAAGGAGTAACGAGCTAGAATTAGAACACTTAGCCATTTTCAGCTACACACACTCTCATATACTTGCACACTTGAAGCTCTCGACGAACATTCATTCATTTTCACTCACTTTTACACATTTCACGATAGTGATCCTTGTACCTAGCTCATTACTATCCGAAGTTGTAAACATTTATTGATTTATTTGAGCTTGGTGATCGGTAGTTTCCATCACCCGGGGTTTTTTGTGCCGGAGATCAACTCTTGATCAAGGGCTTTTTCCCCGTATAAATCCTTGTGTCATTTGTGCAATTTACATTGAAGTTATCCTTGTTATTGTTCTACATTTCAAGCATTATACCCCATAACAGAGAGTTTGGTTGCAATATCCTCATCAGATTTTTTGACCAAAACAGTTTGGCGCCCACCGTGGGGCAATTGGTGCTTCATCCTTAGAAAAATTCGCATTTCTGTGCTCATTTCAGTTCACTACAACCAAGCAAATGGCTTCCTCAGCGAAGAATGCTTCAAATTTGATACCCTCATTCACTTCTTCACAAGGCGTTCCCCCTTTGCCTCCACCACCTTCTGGATCCCAGAAGAATGCTGAGAATTCTGCGAAGAAACCAACTCCCATTTTCTCAATACCACCTACTTCTTCTGTTTCAACTAATCCTACTACTAATGATCTCTATGCCTTGATTTTGCAGATGAGGAATCATACACAAGAGCAGGATAAGACCAACGAAAGGATCCTCCGGGAGATTGACGAAATTAAGAAACAGAAGAAAACGGCAGAGGATCGTTCCCCACTGATACCCAGATCTTTGAATTTTGATACTCCGGTGATTACTTCTCAGCCATCAGTGGTTCCAGATGTTCAATATGTGGGTGGACCAAAAGGAGTGCACTACGGAACAACAACAGTGACCCAGGCATTAGGCCCATACTTCCAGCCAGCAGGATCCTATCCTCAGCATATGGGATCCTTCATGACTTCAGGAGGTTATTCAGGATCATCCCAGGTTCAAGGATCCTCCTTTGTTCCAGGATCATCCCAGGTTCAAGGATCCTCCTTTGTTCCAGGATCGTCCCAGGTTCAGGGATCCTTCCAGATGCCAGGATCCTTGAGGAGTTTGCAAACAGGAAGTTCAGATGTCCATCAGGGAGATTTTATTCCAATGCAGACCAATGCTTCTACTGGTCCCTCGATCATTCCAGAGCCCCAACAATATGGATTAACATCCAATCTTCCTAACTTGAATCCAATGGGAGGTAACACTTTTAATAATTCTTATACTACTAACCATGGTCTTATGCAGGATCCAGGTATCAATCATGCCATGGCCAGAGAATTGCAAAAGCTAAAGGATATGATATCAAGTGTTCCGGGAGTGGTCAAACCTATCCCAGAGATTGCAGATGGGAGCCACAAGATATCTCGTTTTGCACCACCAATTTGTGATGCTGAGATACCCAAGAGGTTCCATGTGCCAACAATGAAGCTGTATGATGGTTCGACGGACCCTGAAGAACACATAGCACAATACAGGGAGAGGATGGAGATCAATCCAATCCCAGAAAGGTTAAAGGAAGCATGCCTGTGCATGGGATTCGGATCCACTCTTACTGGATCAGCTCTCAAATGGCTGCTAAGTCTTCCCCCTACTCTATTACCTCATTTGCTAATCTAGTTAACTTGTTTAATAATCAGTTTTCTTGTAGTAGAAAATTTGAGCGATTAACTAGTGATCTATATAGGATAACCCAGGGTCATAATGAATCATTAAGGGATTACATTACCAAATTCAGTAAAGAATCCTTAGACATTCCCAACTTAGATATAGCCACGGCTGTTGAGGCCTTTAAAATGGGATTGCTTAGGGATTCGTTGTTCTATGATGATCTTGTTATGACACCATGCAGGAACTTAGATGAGGTAAGAACCCGGGCACTTAGGTTCATTCGGCTAGAGGATGACAAGAGGATCCAGGAGAGGTTAGCAGGATCCTCAAAGCAAGATAAGTAAGGATCCTCATTCAGGAACAACAAGTTCAGATCCTACAACAGATCTGATAACCAGAACGTGCATGCTGTTGATCAAGAAGAGGATGATGAGGATTATCCTCCAATTTCTGAATATTGTTTTTCTGTTGATAACAATGAACTAATCCTTGCGATGCAGAATCTAGGTGATAAAGCTAGATGGCCCAGAAAGAATGATAGGCCAGCTGCAACTAAGGATAAGTCGAAGTGGTGTACATACCATGAAGATTTTGGGCATCTCACAGAAGAATGCATTGCACTAAGGAAGGAAATTGGATACTTGTTGAGCAAGGGGCATCTGAAAGAGTTGTTGGGTAGGAAAAAGTCAAGGACTCAGGATCCTGAAAGGATCCATGAGAAAGCTCCAGCCCCTCCAGCAGATGCACAAGTAATAAACTTTATTTCTGGAGGATCAGACATTTGTGGCACATCCTTCTCAGCGGCTAAAAGGCATGCAAAGGAAACTAAAATGGATAATGGAGAAAGACCAGTTCGAACATCAAGTGTCTCCGAAGGAAAAGTCATAACCCTTGATGAGGATGATCGTGTTGATATCCAGGATCCTCATCACGATGGTTTAGTTATTACTCTTTTCATTTCTAACCATTTTGTCCGCAGGATCCTTATAGACGGAGGAAGCTCAGTGAACATTATCCAGCTTGATGTTCTAAAGAAGATGGGAATTCCTGAATTAGATATCATACCAAGATCCTCCGTGCTTGTGGGATTTAGTGGCGAAACTAAGAATACCCTGGGGGACATTAAACTCCCAATATATATCGAAGGCCTACACTCTTATCAAAAATTTTGTGTTATTGACTGTTTATCTTGTTGCAATGTTATCCTTGGCAGGCCCTGGATACACGATATGAAAGCAGTCCCATCTACCTACCATCAATGTGTGAAGCTCCCTAGTCCTTGGGGAGCAGGATGTCTTGGAGGCAAGAGAGCAGGATGTGGTCGAAATCCTCATGGATCCCGATGATCCTGAATCCAAAATCTATATCGGATCAGGGATCCTTGGCGAAATGAAAGAAGACCTCGTATCCTTCCTCAAAAGGAGAAAGACTACCTTTGCATGGAAACACGAAGACATGACTGGTATATCCAAAGACGTAATCACTCACAAACTTGGCATTGATAGGTCCTTCAAACCAATCCATCAAAGGAGAAGAAAGTTTGCACCGGAAAGGAATGCCATTATCCAGGAAGAGGTAGAGAAATTGCTCCGGGCAGGTATGATTAGAGAGGTCAAATATCCAAGATGGTTGGCCAATGTGGTTGTTGTTCAAAAGAAAAATGGAAAGTGGAGGGTATGTGTCGATTTTACCGATTTAAATAAGGCATGTCCCAAGGATCCTTTCCCATTA
Source organism: Helianthus tuberosus (assembly GCA_030545235.1). Taxonomy (NCBI): domain Eukaryota; kingdom Viridiplantae; phylum Streptophyta; class Magnoliopsida; order Asterales; family Asteraceae; genus Helianthus; species Helianthus tuberosus. The sequence continues at coordinate 63,103,627 of CM060451.1, read as the reverse complement.
CCCACATTGACTCCATGGTGGATGCAACTGCGGGTCATGAACTGTTAACTTTTATGGATGCTTCATCTGGATTCCAACAAATCCAAATGGAACCATCCGACCAAGAGGATACAGCCTTCATGACTCCAACTGGTATATACTCCTATATTGCTATGCCGTTCGGATTAAGAAATGCAGGTGCAACATATCAAAGGCTGGTGAATATGATGTTCAAGGATCAGATTGGACAAACTATGGAGGTTTACATAGATGATATGGTGGTAAAATCCTTAAAAGCTGAGGATCACCTAAGAGACTTGGAGGAAGCATTCAATATCCTTGATAAATATAATATGAAGCTTAATCCTTCAAAATGTCACTTTGGTGTTAAAGCAGGTAAATTCTTAGGATATATGGTGACAAAGAGAGGCATTGAAGCTAGCCCGAAACAAATCAAGGCAATAGTGAACATCAAATCTCCGGCTAATGCTAAGGATGTTCAAAGGCTAACAGGCAGGATAGCAGCTTTGAACAGATTTATATCCAAATCCTCAGAGAAGTGCAAAGAATTCTATGATATCCTAAGGAAGAACAAGAAATTTGAGTGGACTGAGAAGCATGAAAATGCTTTAAGAGCCCTCAAAGATTATCTATCCTCAGCCCCGGCCTTGATGAAACCAGAGAAAGGCGATGTGCTATCCTTATATCTGGCAGTATCCTCAAAAGCAGTAAGTGCGGTCCTTGTTAAGGATCATGAAGGTACACAACATCCTGTATATTATGTAAGTAAAAGTTTACTTGATGCCGAATCCAGGTATTCACACCTTGAAAAGCTTATTCTTGCATTAATTATGGCATCAACTAAGTTGAGACACTATTTTGAAACTCATGTTATTGTTGTTAAAACTAATTTTCCAATTAAGAATGTCCTCAGGAAACCAGAGATGTCAGGAAGGATGGCTAAGTGGGCAGTGAAGCTAAGTGCATATGATATAAGATATGAGCCTAGGACAACCATCAAATCCCAAGCATTAGCCGACTTTGTGGCTGATTTCAGTAGTGATTTACAAAAAGAAGCTGAGTTAGAAGTCCAGCAGTTAGAAGAGACCAAGGATCCTTGGATACTCTATACTGATGGATCCTCAAATGTCAAAGGCACAGGGCTTGGAATACTACTAAAATCGCCACAGGGGGACATAATACCCCACTCTATAGCTTGTGAGTTCCAAACCACTAACAATGAGGCTGAATATGAAGCCTTAATTGCTGGTTTGCAAATTGCAAAGCATATGGGGATCAGGTATCTTGAGGTACATGTAGATTCATTGTTAATTACAAACCACTTTAATGGATCTTATGCTGTTAAAGGTGAAAAGCTAACCAAATATTTAGAGATAGTCAAAAGTTTGGCACTCTCTTTTGTTTCCTTTAGTTTAACGCAGGTACCAAGGGAAGAAAATACAGAGGCTGATGCATTGGCTAACTTAGGATCATCCTTGAAGATCCCGGAGGATATCAAGATCCCCATTATCCATATCCTGACCCCGGCTATTGAGGATCATGTGGCTATGGAGATAGGAAATGATTCTGCAATTATCCCTAGTGAGGATACTCAATCCCATTCAGGATCATGGATCTCACCAATTATGAGATACTTACAACATGGAGAGATTCCTACAGGAGAAAACCTTAGGGCTTTCAAATCTAAGGTATCTCAATTCACAATTTTAAATAATATGTTGTATAGACGATCTCTTGCAGGACCATACTTGAGATGTATTGAGGATCCTGAAATCCAAGAAGTTTTAAAAGACTTCCATGAAGGAGATTGTGGAAACCACACTGGGGGCAGGGCATTATTCTCAAGGATCCTGAGGACAGGATACTACTGGCCAACCATGAAGAGAGATGCTGTGGAGTATGCTAAGAGATGTGATCCTTGTCAGAGACACAGCAATATCCTTCATCAACCAGCTGAATTATTGCATCCTATATCCTCCTCTTGGCCATTTATGAGATGGGGTATGGATATAGTTGGTAAGCTCCCTAAGGCACCTGGTGGAAAAGTGTTCATGCTAGCTATGACTGATTACTTCTCCAAGTGGATAGAGGCTGAAGCTTTTGCCCAAGTCAGAGAAAAGGAAGTTATATCCTTCATTAAAAGAAATATTATAACTAGATTTGGAATTCCTTCTGAAATTATATGTGATAATGGTTCCCAATTTATTGGGGGCAAAACCACTAACTTTTGTGACAGTTGGGGGATTAAGATGATAACATTAACACCAGTCCACCCATAAGCTAATGGTCAAGCAGAATCATCCAACAAGATCATCATCAACAATTTGAAGAAGAAGCTTGGATCCAAGAAAGGGAAATGGGCAGAAGAACTACCTTATGTGCTTTGGGCTGATAGGACAACCCCTAAGAATGCTACTGGTCAAACACCATTCTCCTTGGTATTTGGGGCAGAATCAGTGATCCCAACAGAAATGGTGGTTCCAACTGCTAGAACAAGTACCCGTGATCCTGAGGAAAATGATGAGAACTTGGCTCAAGACCTGGATACTATTGAGGAAATCAGGGATATGGCTAGGATAAGGATGGCCAGTTATCAACAAAGAATGGCTGGTGCTTACAACAAAAACGTCAGGATCAGGAGGTTTCAAGTTGTAGATATGGTATTAAGGAAAGCATTTCAGAATACCACCAATCCTGCTGATGGAAAATTGGCTCCAAAATGGGAAGGCCCTTATTTGATTGAAGCTGAAGCAAGAAAGGGGACATACAGATTGCTAACCATGGAAGGTGATTTGCTACTAAGAGCTTGGAATGCTGTCCACTTGAAGAAATATTTCATGTGACCAGGATCCCCAAGGCACAGATGATCCTCACGATAGGGGTATCCTTAAAGGATCCTTAAAGTATCAGTGATCCTTACTTAGGTAATATCCTAAACTTGAACTATTTCATTTCTTTATTTTCTCATATAAGGATAAGGATCATGTGTCCTTTATCCCTCTCTCACGTGAGTTTAAGTTTTGAAAGTTCAGGTATCCTTAGCATAACATTGGTTATCCGCAGAAGCAATCCGTTCCTTGGGTTTAACCCCAGTTATTTGGGCTTGACCCCAGTTCCGCCTGTAGCGCATGATGATCCGGGTATAGTTTAAGGCAGTGGGACCAGTACTCGTTTTAGGGGCTGATAATTCCATTGTACTGGCTATGCCTAGGATCCTACGTATAATGGTAGACGTACCATACATCCGTTCTTAAGGTTTCTAACGTTTTCACGTTAGCTAAGGTTTCTAACGTTTTCACGTTAGCTAAGGTTTTGGCATTTTCATGTCACTAAGTTTGGATAGTCGCCAGTTAGGGCCATACTCCAGTTTACATACGATCCTTGGGCTTGTCCCCAGTTATCCTTGGGCTTGTCCCCAGTTATCCTTGGGCTTGTCCCCAGTTATCCTTGGTCTTGTCCCCAGTTGCTAATTCTTTTCTTATATTGGCTTAGTCCCAAGATATGCTCTATTTCAGGTTCTTGAAGATAGGCAACTAGGGATCCTTGATCCTTACTTCACTCTAAGGTTTATCTTATAGTTATCCTTATTATGGTTAGGATCCTAACTTGGATCCTCAGGTATGATCCTTAACTATTATTAATTCATTATTTATTTGAATAACCCTTAAAAGTTGACAACTAAACTTGTTATTCTTAAACTATATCACTTTTTGGAACTTATCAGTTATGGGATATGCGATCCTTGATCATATCCTAAACTTTTTGGATATCTTTTTTAATTTTTCAAGGATTGATAAGTATAAACGGAACGAACATTACAACAGTTGGAAAGTAAGATATTAAAAAGGATAACAACACAAGATAAGCGACAAAAGGTTAAGATTTTATTTATTAACAAAAGACTAACCCTTAAAAGGTTGTCAAAATTTCCTACCGCTCTACCAGCAAAACGTGGCCCGTCCGCTGGGGTAGGTAAAGGGTGTCCATGATAATAAGTTCAAAAGTAGTGCAGGAATATAAAGGCGGCAGGATCACAATGGCTTCATCCCCCAAACAGAGGATCCCTCCACCAATTGCAATCCTGCCTATTGTCCAAAGGATCATACATGATCCTTAATCCTAAAAACTGTTGTTAAAGTACAAACCACCAAATTGTTCGACAAAAGACCTACTACCAAATTTAAAAATTGGGCTCCGGCTGCGTCTAAGAATGTCCATCATCGCCCAATCGTGCAGCCTAAACCTTCGCTGCATTACCACCTCCAGCTCCACTTGTTTCACCACCTGCATCCTTGCCTCCAGCTTCAATCGTCAGGATTTCTTCAACCTCCTCAGCCTCTTCATCATCCAGTTCGGCTAGCCTTGCCTTCCAGCCTTCAACATCCCAGGTGCTCTTGTCAAAAGCAGGATCCTGAGCTTCCAAGGCCATTGCAGCTTGGTCTTGTACATTGTTATGGCGGCAGAGATTTTGGCGTCTTCATTGATCTCACTCTTCTCATAGTCAACATTGATCAACACCTTGGCCGTCTCCTGTTTGGCATCCCGGACTTCCTTCTGAAGATCAGCAATTGCAAGGTCCTTAAGCACTGCAACTTGCTGGAGGTTGGCAATCTTCCTATCCTGATCCTCGACGTGGCCAACATAATCCTCAATCTCAGAGAATTTCTGCAAGAAGGATAAAAGATAAGGTCAGAACTAAGTGATCCTCAAATCAGCAGGATATGTCAACAGAATATACGAGCAGAGACAGTGATCCTTACCTCATTGAAGTACTCGAGGAATTGGTGGCGGATCAGAGGCAGACCCTACAGACCCTCAGCTTCAGAGGCTTTTCTCTTCTTGATTGCCTTCCCTTTGAGGGGTGCCTTGGGGACCGAAGCTGTCGGACTGGTAGGAGCTTTTCTCTTGGAGGATCTGACAGTAGTGAGATCAGCGACATTGAACTTAGAAGCAGACTTGGTGGATTTTCCAGCACCTACACAACCAAAACAAGATAAGTATCTTCTCTTAATTTATATTTTACTATTTATTTAAATTCTAAACAAGGATACTTACTTGACATCGTGACAGAGCCTGAGGATACCTCCTGTGAATCTTGGGTTGTTGTCTTGAAAGATCTTCTCTCAGGATCAAGTTTCTTGAAAGCAAGGAGCCTCTCCTTAGCAGCAGGGGACAATCTTAGGTGTGAGACGGTGATAGCTGCATAACAAGAAAGCAAAAATATAAGTGATCCTTACATCAAAAGAAAGTTTTGGTGATCCTTCTCAGGATCCACCACCCTACCATGGGTAGCCCATTTTTTGGGTAGATCCTTTCCATCCTCAATAGAATCTCTCTTGATAAAAAAGAAACGCCGCTTCCAATTAGCATCGTTCTTGGTGGCTTTGAAGATCGGATGTTCCTCACCGGGTTTACGCTTAAACAAATAACGATGGGAACCAAAGGTAGTAAGATCGTACAGCTCTCCCAGCTCTGACATTCCTAGGTCTATACCTTCCTGCTCAATGATCCTTTCAAGGGTGTATAAAACCCTCCAAATCATCGGCATGGCTTGAATATAAGAGATGCCGGTTAGGGAAAAGAAAGATTGGGTGAAGGCTGGAAAAGGATATGTATAACCTATGGTGAACGGAGTGACGGGGAAAGCAACCCACTTGTCGGAGATATGATCACTCAGGGCATTAGGGTCAAAAGGCCTAAACTCGGTGTTCGCCGGGAAGCAGTGGCGGATCCTATCGATCTGAGCATCATTGAAACAGCAGCGTTCTTTAATGGAGTCTTCTATGATCCCCTGGCTTTTCGGAGGGCTGTTCTTCAGGTGATCATTGGCCGGGGAATTTCGGAGCAACATTTTTTATGGAATGAGGGAAAGAGATGAAAACAGAGCAAGAGAGGGAAGAAGATGAAGAGAGAGAGTACCTGATTGCCTTCGGAATGCAGTTATAAAGGGAGTCTCTCTGAAAATTTAAATGCATTTGATCCTATCTCTATCTCCTATTTATAATGATGATCGTGCAGGGTTGTCACCTCTGTGACGTCACGATTGCAACGGATAGTTCAAAAATAACGGCTATATTTACGATAGTTAGTTGCGGATAAGATCAAGAAAACATAACTCGCTCATTTTACATATCACTCCTTATATTTTGGGGGTAATTGTTAGGGGAGGATTTTCTAACAATTAGTGATCCTTATTCGTTATCCTAATTAATGATCCTTATTTCTGTGACAGATAGTGATCCTCAGAAGAGCTTCAGGATCAGGATCATGGATCACTTTAAGGATCCTCGTACTGACGATTGTTTATTTCTGTTTTGTATTACTTCGCAGGAGTAACAAGCTTGACTTGGTCTTGGCAACGGTACTAAGGAATATTCCACGGGTATTTCGCACACGATTGACCAAAAAATGGACGTTGTGGAGAACGTGGGAGCTTGGCACAAAAGTCGGATAGTTAGTTATTGTAGTTAACTTCTATTTTAAAAGGAGTAACGAGCTAGAATTAGAACACTTAGCCATTTTCAGCTACACACACTCTCATATACTCGCACACTTGAAGCTCTCGACGAACATTCATTCATTTTCACTCACTTTTACACATTTCACGATAGTGATCCTTGTACCTAGCTCGTTACTATCCGAAGTTGTAAACATTTATTGATTTATTTGAGCTTGGTGATCGGTAGTTTCCATCACCCGGGGTTTTTTGTGCCGGAGATCAACTCTTGATCAAGGGCTTTTTCCCCGTATAAATCCTTGTGTCATTTGTGCAATTTACATTGAAGTTATCCTTGTTATTGTTCTACATTTCAAGCATCATACCCCGTAACAGAGAGTTTGGTTGCAATATCCTCATCATATTTTTTGACCAAAACACTAGCGGTATCCTCTAAAGCAGTAAGTGCAGTTCTTGTTAAGGATCACGAAGGAAGGATGGCCAAATGGGCAGTGAAGCTTAGTGCTTATGATATAAAATATGAACCAAGAACTGCCATCAAATCCCAAGCCTTAGCTGACTTTGTGGCAGATTTCAGTAGTGATCTACAAAAAGAAGCTGAGTTAGAAGTTCAGCAGCTTGAAGAGACTAAGGATCCTTGGATACTCTTCACTGATGGAGCCTCTAATGTCAAAGGAACATGACTTGGAATACTATGAAAATCGCCACAGGGGGATATAATACCCCACTCAATAGCTTGTGAGTTTCAAACTACTAATAATGAGGCTGAATATGAGGCCTTGATAGCTGGTTTGCAAATTGCCAAGCATATGAGGATTAGGTATCTTGAGGTACATGTAGATTCATTGTTGATTACTAATCACTTTAATGGATCCTATGCTGTTAAAGGTGAAAAGCTAATCAAATACCTAGAGATAGTCAAGGAATTGGCACTCTCTTTTGTTTCTTTTAGTTTGACACAGGTACCCAGGGAAGAAAATGCAGAAGCTGATGCATTGGCCAACCTAGGATCATCCTTAAAAATTCTAGAGGATATCAAGATCCCTATCATCCATATTTTGGCTCCTGCTATTGAGGATCATATAACTATGGAGATAGATGAGGATCCTGCAATGGTTCCTAGTGATGGTGCACAGTCTCATTCAGGATCATGGATCCTTCCAATCATGAGATATATACAACATGGAGAAATTCCCACAGGAGAAAACCCCAGGGCTTTCAAAATTAAGGTATCTCAATTTACAATATTGAATAACATGTTATATAAACGATCTCTTGCAGGTCCGTATCTAAGGTGCATAGAGGATCCTGAAATTCAAGAAGTCCTAAAGGATTTTCATGTAGGAGATTGTGGATAGAGGCTGAAGCCTTTGCTCAAGTCAGAGAAAAAGAAGTGATATCCTTTATTAAAAGAAACATTATTACTAGATTTGGTATTCCTTCTGAAATTGTTTGTGATAATGGATCCCAATTTATTGGGAGCAGAACTACTAACTTTTGTGACACCTGGGGGATTAAGATGATAACATCAACACCAGTCCACCCACAAGCCAATGGTCAAGCAGAATCATCCAACAAGATCATCATCAACAACTTGAAGAAGAAGCTTGGATCCAAGAAAGGAAAGTGGGCAGAAGAACTACCTTATGTACTATGGGCTGATAGGACAACCCCCAAGAATGCTACTGGCCAAACTCCATTTTCTTTGGTATTTGGAGCAGAATCAGTGATCCCTACAGAGATGGTGGTTCCTACTGCAAGAACAAGCATTCGTGATCCTGAAGGAAATGCTGAAAACTTGGTTCAAGACTTGGATACTATAGAAGAACTCAGGGATTTGGCAAGGATAAGAATGGCTAGTTATCAACAAAGGATGGCTGGAGCCTACAATAAGAATGTCAGGATCAGGAAGTTCCAAGTTGGTGATATGGTATTGAGGAAAGCATTTCAGAATACCACAAATCCTGCTGATGGAAAGTTGGCACCAAAGTGGGAAGGCCCCTACCTAATTGAAGCTGAAGTAGGAAAGGGGGCATTTCGATTGCTAACGATGGAAGGTGATTTGCTACCAAGAGCTTGGAATGCTGTTCACCTGAAGAAATATTTCATGTAGAAAGGATCCAGGATCCTCAACTACTTTCATGACCGATATCCTCGAAGGATCCTTACAGGATAAAGGATCCTCATTTTGGTAATGATCTAATCCCAAACTATTTCATTCTTTAATTTTCCTATATACAAGGAGAAGGATCCTGGATCCTTTATCCTTCTTTCACTTAATTCTGAGTTTTGCAGAAGGTTCATATATCCTTGACAAAGGATTGAGTATCTACAGAAGTATCAAGTTATTTGGGCTTGACCCCAGTTATTTAGGCTTGACCCCAGTTATTTGGGCTTGTCCCCAGTTATTTGGGCTAGTCCCCAGTTGTTGGGCCTGTCCCCAGTATCGCCAGCAGCGCACGATGATCCTGGTATAGTTCTTGGCAATGGGACCAGTACCCGCTTTAGGGGCTGACAATTTCATTGTACTGGCTGTATCCGGGATCCTACGTATAATGGTAGACGTACCATACATCTGTTCCTATGGTTTCTAACGTTTTCACGTTAGCTAAGGTTTTGGCATTTTCATGTCACTAAGTTTGGATAGTCACCAGTGAGGGCCATACTCCAGTTTACACAAGATCCTTTGGGCTTGTCCCCGGTTTTTTGGGCTTGTCCCCAGTTTTTTTGGGCTTGTCCCCAGTATATTGGGCTTGTCCCCAGAATTGTTGGGCTTGTCCCCAGTTGCTAACTCTTTTCTTATAGTGGCTTAGTCCCAAGTTATGTTCCATTTCAGGTTTTTGAAGCTAAACAGCTAAGGATCCTTGATCCTTACCTTTTACTAAGGTTTTTCTTTTGGTTATCCTGATTGTAAATGTTTTAGGATCCTAACTTGGATTCTCAGGTATGATCCTTGATCATTTTGATTTTATTCTTTGTTTATCTAAGTGACCGTTACTCTTTGACAACAGGACTCATGATCCTTAAGTTACATTACTTTTTTGAATTTATCGATTATAGGATATTTGATCCTTGATCATATCCTAAACTTTTTGATGTATTAAACTTTTATTCTCAACTTATGAATTCAAACAAAGTATATAATCGCAACTGAAAAGTAAAGTGTTCACAAATGTAACAACACGTGATAAGTCAAAAGATTAAGATTTTATTTACCAAAAGTTAACCCTTTCAAAGGTTGTCAAAATTGCCAACCCAAGCTTCTACTAGCAAAACGTGGCCCGTCCACTTGGGTTGGCAAAGGGTGTCCATATTTACCAAAGGTCTAAGTGCAGGTAACAAAAGGCGGAAGGATAACAAGTGGTTTCATCCCCCAAACAGAGGATCCATCCACCACCCATTATCCTACCTATTGTCCAAGGATCCATGATCCTCAACCCTAAAAACTATTGTCTAAGTTATTACAGACCAATAATTGTTCATGAAAAACACCATCAAACAAAAACCACTACCAAACTATAAAAAATGGGCTCCGGCCGCGTCTAGATAAATCCATCATCGCCCATTTCAGCAGCTCACACCTTCGCTGCATCACCACCATCTCTTGCCCCAGCATCACCAGCCAGATCCTTAGCTCCACTGCCGCTTGCCTCCAGCATTAAGACCTCTGTAGCCTCCTCCTCATCATCAAGCTCAGCCAGCCTAGCCTTCCAGCCCTCCTGGTCCCAGGTGGTCCTGTCAAAGTCAGGATCCTCAGCCTCTTGAGCCATCTGCAGCTTGGTCTTGTACATAGCAATGGCAGCAGAGAGTTTGGCATCCTCCATCACCTCGTTCTTCTCATGGCCAGCATTGATCTGGGCCATTACCAGCTGCTTCTTTGCCAAGTTCAGATCCTTCTCAAGGCGAGAGATAGTCTCATCCTTAGCCAAGAAGATTTTCTGGAAGTCCAAATCTTTCGCCTCAGCCTCTTCAACATAAGCATCAAATAGCATCTGGATCTCGGCAAATTTGTGCAAAGAAAAAGAGGGTCAATTCAGGCTCCGTTATCCTTAAAATGTGCAGGATGGAATTAAGGATCAAGGATCCTTACATCAGCAAAGTATTCCTCGAACTGGTGACGAATGAGGGGCAGGCCTTCAAGGTTATCAGCTTCAGAGGATTTCCTTTTCTTTCTTCCTTTGCCCTTGGAGGTGGTAGGCTTTGGAACTGGAATGCTAGGGCTAGCAGCAGACTTCTTTTTCCCAGACCTGGGAGCAACAGCACTAAGATCGGTAACACTGAAGCGGGTGGCTGACTTTGAGGATTTTCCAATGCCTATCAATCCAAAACAACAGATAAGTATTCTTGTTTCATTTTCATTTAAACATTTAATCATGTACAGACTTGGATACTTGTTTTGGTCAAAAATCAAGCAATGATAATGCAACCAAACTTTCTGTTGTGAGGTATGATGCTTGAATTGATGAACAACAATAAGGATCACTATGAAATGTAATGAACGAGTGACACGAAGATTTATACGAGGAAAAAGCCCTTGATCAATGAATGATCTCCGACATAAAAAACCTCGGGTGATGGAAACTACCGATCACCAACTCAAATTAAACAAGAAATGTAATACAACTTCGGATGATAGCGAGCTAAGTACAAGGATCACTATAGTGTATTGTGTAAAAAAGTGTGTAATCGCCAAGTGAGTTAACGAGAGCTGGTGAGAGCAGTTGTAAGAGTGTGTGTGTAGCCAAAAATAGCCAAGTGTTTTCTAATTAGCTCGCTACCCCTTTAAAAATGGAAAATAACTACACTAACTAACATTCCGCAAATGGTGCAAGTCCTCCACGACTCCATAACGTCCACTTTTGGCCAGGCACGTGCGGAATAAACATAGAATATGCTCCAGGAATATCGCCAAGACCAAGTCCAAGCTGGTACTCCTGCAAAACAGTTTCGAATTCAAAGTAGACAACCGTTAGTACAAGGATCCTTATGATGATCCATGATCCTGATCCTGCAACACTTCTGAGGATCAATACTTCAGACAGAATTGAGGATCACTAAACACAACAGTAAACGAGGATCACTGATCATTGAGAAATCCTCCCCTAACAATTGCCCCCAAAATATAAGGAGTAATTATGTAAATAAACGAGTTGTATTTTGTTCTTATTCGCAATCAACCAACGGATAACTAGCCATTGTAATCGGACTAGCCGTTACGAACATGACGTCAATGAGGTGACTATCCTGCAAAATCATCATTATAAATAGGAGTTAGAGATAGGGATCAATCTGCATTTAAATTCAAGAGAAACTCCCATTAAATTCATATCCGAAGATCAACAGGTATCTCTCTTTCTCTTCTTCCTTTACGTTTTCTTTCTCTGCCCCTTCTTTCTTCATCTTCTTCACAATCAAGATGATGCTAAGATCCTCACCGGCGAAGGATCACAAGAAGGACAGTCCTCTTAAAAGCCAGGGGATCATCAAAGATCTGGCGAATGAAAGGTGCTGCTTCACTGACCCGCAAATAGACAGAATCCGTTGTTGCTTTCCGGTGAACACCGATTTCAAGCCATTTGACCCCACCGTTCTAAGTGACTATATCTCTGAAACTTGGGTAGCTTTCCCGGTCACACCGTTCACAATAGGATACACATATCCTTTCCCTGAATTCACCCAGTCTTTCTTCTCCCTCACCGGCATCTCCTACATTGAAGCTATGCCAATGATCTGGAGGATCCTATATACCCTTGAAAGGATCATTGAGCAAGAAGGAATTGCCCTAGGAATGTCGGAGTTGGCAGAGATGTATGATCTCACCACATTTGGATCCCACCGATACTTATTCAAGCGTAAACCCGGTGAAGAACACCCCATCTTCAAAGCCACTAAGAATGATACTAACTGGAAACGAAGATTCTTCTTTGTCAGAAGGGATTCTATCCCTGATGGAAAGGATCTGCCAAGGAGTGGACCACCCATGGTAGGATAGAGGATCCTGAGAAGGATCACCAGATAACCTTGTTTTTGTATAAGGATCACTAACACCCTTTTGTTTCCATTGTGCAGCTATCTCTGTTTCGCACCTTATACCATCACCTGCCACCGAAGAAAGGCTTGCTGCTTTCAGAAGACTTGATCCTGAAATAAGATCATTCAAAGCAAATACCAAGGATTCTCAAGAGGTATCCTCATGTTCTGTCACGATGTCAAGTAAGTATCCTGTTTTTTGTATAGTCAAATATTTAAATAAATGGTTGAATAGAAATAGGATAAGGATACTTATCTGTTTTGAATGTGTAGGCGCTGGGAAATCCTCGAAATCTGCCTCCAAATTCAGTGTAACTGATCTTGACACTGTCAGATCCTTAAAGAAAAAGTCTGCTGCTAGCCCTTCCATTGTAATCCCCAAGGCTACCACTTCAAAGGGAAGAGGTGGAAAGAAAAGAAAAACCTCTGAAGCTGACAACCTTCAAGGCTTGCCTCTGATCCGCCATCAATTCCTCGAGTACTTTAATGATGTAAGGATCACTGACTCAGCTTAGTTATCCTATCCACTTGAGGATCATATGATCCTAACTTTGCATTGTCTTGTTTGCAGAAATTTGCTGAAATTGAGGACTACGTTGGAAATGTTGAGGATCTTGAGGAGAAATACTCTGACCTCCAAAAGGTGGCGGTGTTCAAGGATCACAAGATTGCATCTCTTGAAAAGGATCTCAATGATGCCAAAACTCAGCTAGTTGCAACCCAGATCAATGCTGACTATGAGAAGCACGAGATCACTCAGGATGCTAAAGTCTCCGCTGCCATTGCCATGTACAAGACCAAACTGCAGATGGCCCAAGAAGCTCAGGATCCTGCCTTTGATAGGAGCAACTGGGACATGGAAGGCTGGAAGGCCAGGCTGGCTGAGTTGGAGGATGAGGATGAGGCTGACGAGGTTCTGGCAATCGAGGCTAGTGGCAGTGGCAAGGATCATGCGAAGGATACCGGAGCAGGAGGGGATGATGATGCAGCGAAGGTGTAGGCTGCATGAATGGGCGATGAAGGACATTTCTAGACGTAGCCGGAGCCCATTTTTTAAATTTGGTAGTTTGTTTTGGTTATGGTGTTTTTTGTTGAACAATGATGGGTTGTACTTAAACAGTAGTAATTAGGGCTAAGGATCATGGATCCTTGAACAATAGGCAGGATAATGGTGGTGGATGGATCCTCTGTTTGGGGGATGAAGCCACTCGTTATCCTTCCGTCTTTAATTTCCTGCACTTGTTGGACCTATGAACAATGGACACCCTTTGTCAACCCATGTGGACGGGCCACATTTTGCTGGTAGAAACGTGGGTTGGCAATTTTGACAACCTCAAAGGGTTTAATCTTTTGTGAATAAAATAATTTTAACTTTCTGGCTTATCTTGTGTTGATATCCTTGTTAATATTTTACTTTCCAACTGTTGTGATGTTCATTTTGTTTAAACTTATCAAGGAAAGAAAAATTTAAGAAATATCCCCAAAAAGTTTAGGATATGATCAAGGATCACATATCCCATAGCCGAATAGTTTTGAAAAGTTATATAGTTTAAGGATCACAAGTTCAATTGTCAAAAGATAAGGGTTATTTAAACAAGTAATGAATATCATCAAAATAGTTAAGGATCATACCTGAGAATCCAAGTTAGGATCCTATCCTTTAACACTTATAATCAGGATAACCCAAAAGACAAACCTTAGTAATAAGTAAGGATGAACGATCCTTGGTCGTTTATCTTCAAGAACCTGAAATAGGATATAACTTGGGACTAAGCCAATAAGATAAGAGTTAGTAACTGGGGACAATCCCAACAATTCTGGGGATAAGCCCAATATACTGGGGACAAGCCCAAAGGATCGTATGTAAACTGGAGTATGGCCCTCACTAGCGACTATCCAAACTTAGTGACATGAAAATGCCAAAACCTTAGCTAACGTGAAAACGTTAGAAACCTTAGGAACGGATGTATGGTACGTCTACCATTATACGTAGGATCCTGAATATAGCCAGTACAATGAAATTGTCAGCCCCTAAAACGAGTACTGGTCCCATTGCCATGAACTATACCAGGATCATCGTGCGCTACTGGCGAAACTGGGGACAGGCCCAAACTGGGGTCAAGCCCAAATAACTGGATACTTCTGTGGATACTCAATCCTTAGTTAAGGATACCTGAACCTTCAAAACTCAGAATCAAGTGAAAGGAGGATAAAGGATGCGGGATCCTTATCCTTATATAAGAGAATAAAAGAATGAAATAGTTTGAGATTAGAATGTTACCAGAAAGAGGATCATCCGTCTGTAAGGATCCTTCAAGGATACTTATCAAGTGAGGATCATGGATCCTTATCACATGAAATATTTCTTCAAATAGACAGCATTCCAAGCTCTTGGTAGCAAATCACCTTCCATTGTTAGCAATCGATATGCCCCCTTTCCTGCCTCAGCTTCAATCAAATAGGGGCCTTCCCATTTTGGTGCCAATTTTCCATCAGCAGGATTGGTAGTATTCTGAAATGTTTTCCTTAACACCATATCACCAACATGGAATTTCCTGATCCTGACATTTTTGTTGTAGGCTCCAGCCATCCTTTGTTGATAACTGGCCATCCTTATCCTTGCCAAACCCCTGATTTCTTCTATAGTATCCAAGTCTTGAACCAAGTTTTCAGCATTTTCTCCAGGATCACGAATGCTTGTTCTTGCAGTTGGAACCACCATCTCTGTAGGGATCACTGATTCTGCCCCAAATACCAAAGAAAATGGAGTTTGGCCTGTAGCATTCTTGGGAGTTGTCCTATCAGCCCAAAGCACATAAGGTAGTTCTTCTGCCCATTTTCCTTTCTTGGATCCAAGCTTCTTCTTCAAATTGTTGATGATGATCTTGTTGGATGATTCTGCCTGACCATTAGCTTGTGGGTGGACTGGTGTTGATGTTATCATCTTAATCCCCCAACTGTCACAAAAGTTAGTGGTTCTATTCCCAATAAATTGGGATCCATTATCACAAATAATCTCAGAAGGAATACCAAATCTAGTAATAATATTTCTTTTAATAAAGGATATAACTTCCTTTTCTCTGACTTGAGCTAAGGCTTCAGCCTCTATCCACTTAGAGAAGTAATCAGTCATAGCAAGCATGAATACTTTTCCACCAGGTGCCTTAGGAAGCTTTCCTACTATATCCATTCCCCATCTCATGAATGGCCAGGAAGAGGATATAGGATGCAAGAGCTCTGCTGGTTGGTGAAGGATATTACTATGCCTCTGGCAAGGATCACACTTCTTGGCATACTCCACAGCATCCTTCTTCATAGTGGGCCAGTAGTATCCTGTCCTCAGGATCCATGAGAATAATGCCCTGCCCCTAGTGTGGTTTCCACAATCTCCTTCATGGAAATCCTTTAGGACTTCTTGGATTTCAGGATCCTTAATACATCTTAGATATGGTCCTGCAGGAGATCGTTTATACAACATATTATTCAATATTGTAAATTGAGATACCTTAATTTTGAAAGCCCTTGGGTTTTCTCATGTAGGAATCTCTCCATGTTGAATATATCTCATGATTGGAAGGATCCATGATCCTGGATGAAATTGAGTATCATCACTAGGGATGACTGCAGAATCTTCTCCTATCTCCATAGCTACATGATCCTCGATAGCAGGGGTCAGGATATGGATAATAGGGATCTTGATATCCTCAGGAATCTTCAGAGATGATCCTAGATTAGCTAATGCATCAGCTTCTGCATTCTCTTCCCTTGGTACCTGTGTCAAACTAAAGGGTACAAAAGAGAGTGCCAACTCTTTGACTATCTCCAAATATTTGATTAGCTTTTCCCCTTTAACAGCATAGGATCCATTAAAGTGATTAGTGACCAGTAAAGAATCTACATGTACCTCAAGATACCTGATCCTCATATGCTTTGCAATTTGCAAACCAGCTATCAAGGCTTCATACTCAGCCTCATTGTTGGTAGTTTGAAATTCACAAGCTATGGAGTGGGGTATTATGTCCCCCTGTGGCGATTTTAGTAGTATTCCAAGCCCTGTTCCTTTCACATTAGAGGCTCCATCAGTGAAGAGTATCCAAGGATCCTTAGTTTCTTCTAGCTGTTGGACTTCTAACTCAGCTTCCTTTTGCAAATCACTACTAAAATCTTCCACAAAGTCAGCTAAGGATTGGGATTTGATGGCAGTCCTTGGTTCATATCTTATATCATATGCACTTAGCTTCACTGCCCACTTAGCCATCCGTCCTGACATTTCAGGTTTCCTGAGAACATTCTTAATTGGAAAATTAGTCTTAACAATAATGGCATGAGTCTCAAAATAATGTCTTAATTTAGTGGATGCCATAATTAATGCAAGGATAAGTTTTTCTAAATGTGAATACCTGGATTCAGCATCAAGTAAGCTCTTACTTACATAATAAACAGGATGTTATGTACCTTGGTGATCCTTAACAAGGACCGCACTTACTGCTTTTGAGGATACTGCTAGGTACAAGGATAATACATCCCCTTTTTCTGGTTTCGTCAAGGCTGGGGCTGAGGATAGGTAATCTTTAAGAGCTTTGAGGGCACCTTCATGCTTCTTAGTCCATTCAAATTTCTTGTTCTTCCTCAGGATATCATAGAATTCCTTACTCTTTTCTGAGGATTTGGATATGAATCTGTTCAAGGCTGTGATCCTGCCCGTCAATCTTTGCACATCCTTAGCATTGGCAGGAGATTTGATATTCACAATAGCCTTAATTTGTTATGGACTTGCTTCAATGCCCCTCTTTGTTACCATATACCCTAAGAATTTACCTGCCTTAACACCAAAATGACACTTGGAAGGGTTAAGTTTCATATTAAATTTATCAAGGATATTGAATGCTTCCTCCAAGTCTTTAAGGTGATCCTCAGCTTTCTTGGACTTAACCACCATGTCATCAATATAGACTTCCATAGTGTGTCCAATTTGTTCCTTGAACATCATATTGACAAGCCTTTGGTAAGTAGCACCTGCATTCCTTAGTCCAAATGGCATAGCAATATAACAATATATACCAGTTGGGGTCATAAAGGCTGTATCCTCTTGATCAGATGGTTCCATCTGAATTTGTTGAAATCCAGATGAAGCATCCATAAAAGTCAACAACTCATGACCCGCGGTAGCATCCACCATGGAGTCAATGTGGGGTAATGGGAAAGGATCCTTGGGACATGCCTTGTTTAAATCAGTAAAATCGACACATACCCTCCACTTTCCATTTTTCTTTTGAACAACAACCACATTGGCTAACCATCTTGGATACTTAACCTCTCTTATCATACCTGCTTGAAGTAGCTTATCTACCTCTTCCTGGATAGTAGCGTTCCTTTCAGGTGCAAACTTCCTCCTCTTTTGATGTATAGGTTTGAATGACCTGTCAATGCCAAGTTTGTGAGTGATTATATCATTAGATATACCTGTCATGTCTTCATGTTTCCAGGCAAAGGTGGATTTCCTTCTCTTAAGGAAGGATACTAGCTCCTGTTCGATGTCTCTAAGGATCCCTGATCCTATGAAGATCTTGGATTCAGGATCCTCAGGATCCATGAGGATTTCCTTCAAATCCTGTTCTCTTGCCTCCAAGACATCTCTTGAAGGATACTTTAATTGCTATTGCTCCCTTGGTCTTGAAGCTGGCTTCATTGATGAGGTATAGCAATTCTTAGCTTCTTGTTGATCACTCTCAATTTTCACCACTCCCCAAGGACTTGGAAGCTTTACACATTGATGATAGGTGGATGGGACTGCCTTCATGTCATGTATCCATGGCCTGCCAAGGATAACATTACAACATGATAAGCAATCAATAACACAAAACTTTTGATAAGAATGCAATCCTTCAATATAGATTGGGAGTTTGATGTCCCCCAATGTATTCTTAGTTTCTCCACTGAATCCCACAAGTACTGAGGATCTTGGGATAATGTCAGACTCTGGGATATTCATCTTCTTGAGGACATCAAGCTGAATGATGTTCACATAGCTTCCTCCATCTATAAGGATCCTGCGAACAAAGTGGTTAGAAATAAATAATATAATTACAAGACCATCATTGTGAGGATCCTGGACATCAACACGATCATCCTCATCAAAAGTTATAACTTTATCCTGGGTGACAACGGAGGTCCGGACGGGTCTGTCTCCATTATCCATCTTGGTTTCCTTAGCATGTCTTTTTGCTGCTGAAAAGGAGGTACCACAGATATCTGATCCACCGGATATGAAATTTATGACTTGTGCATCTGCGGGAGGATCAGGAGCCCTTTCTGGGATCCTTTCAGGATCCGTGATACTTGACTTTTTCCGACCCAAGAGTTCCTTCAAATGCCCCTTGCTCAACAAGTAACCGATTTCCTTTCTTAGTGCAATACACTCTTCAGTGAGATGCCCAAAATCCTCATGATATGCACACCACTTGGACTTATCCTTTGTAGCAGCTGGTTTATCACTCTTCCTTGGCCACCTAGCTTTCTCACCTAAATTCTGCATTGCAAGGATTAGTTCATTGTTATCAACAGAAAAACAGTATTCAGAAATAGGAGGATAATCCTCATCATCCTCTTCTTGTTCCACTGAATTCACATTCTGGTTATCAGACTTATTGTAGAACTTGGATTTGTTGTTTCTGAAGTAGGATCCTTGTTTCTCTTGTTTTGAGGATCCTGTCAATCTATCCTGGATCCTTTTGTCATCCTCTAAGCGGATGAACCTGAGGGCCCTGGTTCTTACTTCATCAAGGTTCCTACAAGGTGTCATAACAAGATCATCATAGAGTAGTGAATCTCTAAGCAATCCCATTTTAAAGGCTTCTACAGCCGTAGCAATATCCAAATTAGGAATATCTAAGGATTCTTTACTAAACTTAGTGATGTAATCTCTAAGTGATTCATTTTGACCTTGTGTTACCCTATATAAATCACTAGTTAATCATTCAAATTTCCTACTACAAGAGAATTGACTATTAAACAAATTAACTAGATTAGCAAATGAAGTAATAGAGTAAGGGGGAAGACTTAGTAGCCATTTAAGAGCAGATCCTGTGAGTGTGGATCCAAATCCCTTGCACAGACATGCTTCTTTTAACCTTTCAGGAATTGGATTGATCTCCATCCTCTCCCTATACTGAGCTACATGCTCCTCTGGATCCGTTGAACCATCACACAGCTTCATAGATGGTATCTGGAATCTTTTAGGGATCTCAGCATCACACAAGGGTGGTGCAAAACGAGATATCCTATGGCTACCATCTGCAATTTCAGGAATGGGTTTAACCACTCCCGGTACACTGGATATCATATCCTTAAGCTTCTGTAGCTCTCTAGCCATAGCCTGATTAATACCTGTATCCTGTATTAAGCCATGGTTAGTGTTATATGAATTATTAAAAGTGTTACCTCCCACAGGATTCGTGTTCGGAATTGCGGATGTGAATCCATATTGTTGAGACTCTGGCATGATTGAAGGACCAGAGGGAGCAATGGTCTGCATTGGTATGAAGTCTCCTTGATGAATGTCTGAGCTCTGAGGCTGCATACTTCTAAAAAATCCTTGATCCTGAAGGACGTTGGATCCTTGAAGTTGAGATGATCCTTGAACCTGAAAGGATCCTGGAACCAGAGAGGATCCTGGGGCAAAAGAGGATCCTTGGACCGGGAAGGATCCTTGGACCTGGGAGGATCCTTGGACCTGGGAGGATCCTTGGACCTGGGAGGATACTTGGACCTGGGAGGATCCTTGAACTGCATGCATTCCCAAATATCCTCCTGACATGTAGTATCCCTGATGTTGAGAAGAGGATCCTGATGGTTGAGAAGAGGATCCTTGAGGCTGGAAGTAAGAGCCAAATGTCTGACTCATAGTTGCTGTTCCATAACGCCTTCCTGGTAATTCACCCAAGTATTGTACGTCCGAAACTGCTGAGTGTTGGGAAGTTATGACTGGAGTGTCGAAGTTCCGCGACCTTGGCATCAGAGGGGAGTGATCCTCCACTGATTTCTTCTGTTTCTTGATCTCATCAATCTCCCAGAGGATCCTTTCGTTGGTTTTGTCCTGCTCTTGTGCATGATTCCTCATCTGCAAAATCAGAGTGTAAAGATCATTAGTAGTAGGATTAGTTGAAACAGAAGAGGTTGGTGGTTTTTGGAAAATGGGGGTTGGTTTCTTCGCAGCATTCTCAGCATTCTTCTGGGATCCAGAAGGTGGTGGAGGCAAAGGAGGAACGCCTTGTGAAGAACTGAATGACGGCATTAAGCTTGAAGTATTCTTCGCTGAGGTAGCCATCTGTCTGGTTGTAGTGAACCGAAATAACCACGAAAATACAAATCTTCTTAGGAATGAAGCACCAATTGCCCCATGGTGGGCGCCAAACTGTTTTGGTCAAAAATCAAGCAATGATAATGCAACCAAACTTTCTGTTGTGAGGTATGATGCTTGAATTGATGAACAACAATAAGGATCACTATGAAATGTAATGAACGAGGGACACGAAGATTTATACGAGGAAAAAGCCCTTGATCAATGAATGATCTCCAGCATAAAAAACCTCGGGTGATGGAAACTACCGATCACCAACTCAAATTAAACAAGAAATGTAATACAACTTCGGATGATAGCGAGCTAAGTACAAGGATCACTATAGTGTATTGTGTAAAAAAGTGTGTAATCGCCAAGTGAGTTAACGAGAGCTGGTGAGAGCAGTTGTAAGAGTGTGTGTGTAGCCAAAAATAGCCAAGTGTTTTCTAATTAGCTCGCTACCCCTTTAAAAATGGAAAATAACTACACTAACTAACATTCCGCAAATGGTGCAAGTCCTCCACGACTCCATAACGTCCACTTTTGGCCGGGCACGTGCAGAATAAACATAGAATATGCTCCAGGAATATCGCCAAGACCAAGTCCAAGCTGGTACTCCTGCAAAACAGTTTCGAATTCAAAGTAGACAACCGTTAGTACAAGGATCCTTATGATGATCCATGATCCTGATCCTGCAACACTTCTGAGGATCACTACTTCAGACAGAATTGAGGATCACTAAACCCAACAGTAAACAAGGATCACTGATCATTGAAAAATCCTCCCCTAACAATACTTACTTGACATTGTGACTGAGCCGGAGGATACTTCTTGAGAATACTTTGAGTTTGCTTGAAATGATCTTACTGCAGGATCAAGATTCCAGAAGGCAGCGTTCCTCTCCTTTGTTGCAGGTGATTAAATGATATGAGAAACAGAGATAGCTGCACAAAAGATACAAAAAGGGGTCAGTTATCCTCACAGGAATAAGAACAGGGTTATCCTATGATCCTTCTATAAGGATCCTCTATCCTACCGTGAGTGGCCCATTTTCTGGGGAGATCCTTCCCACCCGGGATAGAATTCCTCCTAACGAAGAAAAAACGCTTCTTCCAGTTGGTGTCATTTTTGGTGGTCTTGAGGATTGGGTGTTCTTCACCGTGTTTGTGTTTGAATAAAAAGCGGTGTGAACCATGGCTTACAAGGTTGTACAGTTCAGCAAGTTCCGACATCCCTAACTCTATACCTTCCTGCTCAATGATTCTCTCTAGGGTATATAAAACCCTCCACATCATTGGTATTGCCTGAACATAGCACATGCCGGTGAGAGAGAAGAAAGATTCAGTGAAGGCAGGGAAAGGATAGTAAAACTGCAGAGTTCCTTAGGAACGGAGTGGCCGGAAAAGCAACCCAGGTTTCAGAAATAAGATCACTTTTGGTGGAAGGGTCAAAGGGCTTGAAGACGGTGTTCGCCGAAAAACAATGGCGAATCCAGTCGATTTCTGGATCAGTAAAACTGCAGAGTTCCTTCGGAGTACTTTTGATGATCCCTTGGCTTTTCAAAGGACTATCTTTCTGGTGATCCTTGGCAGGGGATGATCGTAACTTCATCGTGATTTAAAGATTTCGAAGAAGAACTGAGTAAGAAGATGAAAAGAGAAGGAGGAAAGAGAGATACCTAGTTGATATTCGAATGAGGATTTAAAGGGTGTACGCACGAATTTAAATGCCTGCCGATCCTTATCTCCAACCTATTTATAATGATGATTCTGCAGGATTGTCACTTCAGTGACGTAAGACCAGCAACGGCTATTTCGATTCAAACGGCTATATATCCGTTAGTTAGTTGGAGATAAGATCAAAAATATAACTCGTTAAAATTACACTTTACTCCTTATATTTTGGGGGCAATTGTTAGGGGAGGATTTTCCTATCCTAAGGATCGCGAATCCTCAAGCACTGCCAGGATCATGGATCCTCAATTCTGTTTGAATTAAGGATCCTCAGAAGGTGTTGCAGGATCAGGATTCAGGATCCTCATGATTATCCTTACACTAACGATTGTCTTTGCTATGTTTGAGTCTGTTTTGCAGGAGTATACGCCTTAGACTTGGTCTTGCCGATATTCTTGGAGAATATGCTCTCAATATTTCGCACGTGCATGGCTTAGTGAACGTTATGGAGATCGTGGGTAGCTAGCATGAATTGCGGATAGTTAGTTGTTTTAGTTATTTCTAATTTTAAAAAGGGGATAACAAGCTGGAATTAGAACACTTAGCTAATTTTAGCAAACACACACTCTTGTAACAGCGCTCAATAAGTTCTCAACAGTTTACTTGGCGATTTCGTACATTTTTGCACTTTTGCACACTAGTGATCCTTGTAACAAGCTTGTTATCATCCTGAGTTGTAACAACCCTTTGTTTAATTTTAGTTGGTGATCGGTAGTTTTAATCACCTGAGGTTTTTTATGCCGAAGATCAACTCTTGATCAAGGGATTTTTCCTCGTATAAATCCTTGTGTCAATTGTTCATAACATTTGCAAGTTATTCATACATTTATTCATTGTTTCAAGCATCATTCCTCACAACAAAGATTTGGTTGTATTATCCTAGCCTGATTTTTGACCAAAACAAGCAAGATACAGCTTCAGGATAGTGCACGGATCAGCTCTAAGTGTTACAATGATTGTGATTTGTGAGTGTTGTGAGTACTTGTGATTGAGATGGTGATCGTAGCTGCAATGTGTGTGTAAAAGTGGACGGGATTATGTGTGTCAACCTACTGATCCAACACTCCTATTTATAGTTACAAGAAATAACAAACTATGCTAAAAATCCGGGATATTCCACTATTATTCCGGGATCCTGCGAATATTCCCTTTTGACCGTTGTAAACCCCTTCTCCAAGCTTCCAACGTCTTTCTTGTAACCACCTTGACCTATTCTTCAGGGAGACCAAGCCTCATGACCGTTTGTACCTTGCAGCCAAAGCAAATTGTTAACAACACGCAGGATACCCTCGCAGGATTTTACCAATATCCTGGTAGCGAAAATAGACATATAAAGTCAGGATATAATTTCGGGATATAGGTTAGAAAATTCCACCCACAACAATAACAATATGATACTCACATTAAAGATAAAAAAACGCTTGATTTTATGGTATAATTAAAAAAAACAAATGATGTATAAAAAAGTTACGGACGTTTAAAAATTGGGGGGGGGGGATAACATGTGACTTGCATGTGCGTATTCTCTTTCCTCTTGTAGACAAAGTTACCCTTTCCATTTAATTCCTCATAGGACACTTGTCACTCTCTGGTGGCTTCTTACCCTTCTTATTTTTAAATACATTGTATTATA
This sequence comes from Helianthus tuberosus, assembly GCA_030545235.1. Lineage (NCBI taxonomy): Eukaryota > Viridiplantae > Streptophyta > Magnoliopsida > Asterales > Asteraceae > Helianthus > Helianthus tuberosus. The sequence goes on along the minus strand of CM060451.1, from coordinate 63,079,436 downwards.
ACTCAACCATCTCTCAGTAAACTGCGTTTATTAACTGTTAACTGCTAAAACACAATACCAATATATCTCAGTGAACTGCGTTTCATTAATTAAAACAACATTTAATACCAAGGGATTATCACACATTAACATTAACCTTTTAACTAGTAAAACACATCGTCAAGAACTTGTTGAAGAAGCCATTATTTTTTTAACAAGCAATTGATTTACAAAGAAGATATGAAAATCGCATGAAATGATAACTGTTTTGGTCAAAAAATCTGATGAGGATAATGCAACCAAACTCTTAGTTACGGGGAATGATGCTTGAAATGAGGAACAATGACAAGGATCACTTCAATGTAAATTGCACAAACGACACAAGGATTTATACGAGGAAAAAGCCCTTGATCTTTAGAAGATCTCCGGCATAAAAAACCTCGGGTGATGGAAACTACCGATCACCAAGCTCAAATAAATCAGTAAATGTTTACAACTTCGGATAGTAACGAGCTAGGTACAAGGATCACTATGGTGAAATGTGTAAAAGTGAATGAAAACTATTAAGTGCTTGCCGAAAGCTTCAAGAGTGCAATTGTACGAGAGTGTGTGTAGCTGAAAAAATGGCTAAGTGTTCTAATTACTAGCTCGTCACCCCTTTAAAAATAGAAGTTAACTATGCTAACAAACTATCCGACTTTTGTGCCATGCTCCCACGTTCTCCACAACGTCCATTTCCAGTCAAACGTGTGCGAAATACCCGTGGAATATTCCATAGTAACGTTGCCAAGACCAAGTCAAGCTTGTTACTCCTGCAAAATAATACGAAACACAAACAAACAATCGTTAGTATGAGGATGCTTAAGGTGATCCATGATCCTGATCCTGAAGCTCTTCTGAGGATCACTATCTGTCACAGAAGTAAGGATCATTTATTAGGATAACAAGTAAGGATCACTAATTGTTAGAAAATCCTCCCCTAACAATTGCCCCCAAAATATAATGAGTAATATGTAAAATGAACGAATTATATTTTCTTGATCTTATCCGCAACTAACTAATGGATAACTAGCCGTTGATGTAGAACTATCCGTTGCAACTGTGACGTCACAGAAGTGACAACCCTGCACAATCATGATTATAAATAGGAGATATAGATAGGATCGTTTGCATTAAAATTTCAGAGATACTCCCTTTATAACTGCATCCGAAGATAAACAGGTATTCTCTCTTCATCTTCTTCCTTCTTTTGCTCTGTTTTCCGTCTCTTTCCATCATTCTGTCAAAAATGTTGCTCCGGAACTCCCTAGCTAAGGATCACCCGAAAAACAGCCCACTGAAGAGCCAGGGGATCATCGAAGATTCCATAAAAGAACGCTGCTGTTTCACCGATCCGCATATTGATAGGATCCGCTATTGTTTCCCGGCGAACACCGTGTTTAAATCTTTTGATCCCAATGCCCTGAGTGATCATATTTCCGATAACTGGGTCGCTTTTCCGGTCACTCCATTCACCATAGGCTATACATATCCTTTTCCAGCCTTCACCCAATCTTTCTTTTCCCTAACCGGCATCTCTTATATCCAAGCCATGCCGATGATCGGGAGGGTTTTGTATACCCTTGAAAGGATCATCGAGCAGGAAGGGATAGACCTAGGAATGTCAGAGCTGGGAGAGCTGTATGATCTTACTACCTTTGGTTCTCATCGTTATTTGTTCAAACGTAAACCTGGTGAGGAACACCCGATCTTCAAAGCTACCAAGAATGATACTAACTGGAAGCGGCGTTTCTTTTTCCTCAAGAGAGATTCTATCCCTGACGGGAAGTATCTTCCCAGGGAATGGGCTACCCATGGTAGGATGGAGGATCCTGAGAAGGATCACCAGAGAACTTTCTTTTGATATAAGGATCACTTATATACTTTTGCTTTCTTGTTATGCGGCTATCACCGTCTCACACCTCAGACTGTCTCCTGCTGCCAAAGAGAGACTCGCCACTTTCAAGAGACTTGATCCTGAAACAAGATCTTTCAAGACAACCACCCTGGATTCTCAGGAGGTATCCTCAGGCTCTGTCACGATGTCAAGTAAGTATCTTTGTTTAAAAATTTAAATAAATAGTGAAATATAAGTGAAGTAAAGATACTTATCTTGTTTTGGTTGTGTAGGTGCTGGAAAATCCACCAAGTCTGCTTCAAAGTTCAGTGTCACCGATCTCACCACCGTCAGATCATCCAAAAGAAAGGCTCCTACCAGCCCAACAGCTTCAGTCCCCAAGGCACCCCTCAAAGAAAAGGGAGTCAAGAAGAGAAAGGCCTCCGAGGCTGAGGATCTGCAGGGTCTGCCTCTGATCCGCCACCAATTCCTCGAGTACTTCAACAATGTAAGGATCACTGTCTCTGCTCGTATATCCTGCTGACATATCCTGCTGATTTGAGGATCACCTGGTCCTGACCTTATCTTTTATCCCCTTTGCAGAAATTCGCTGAGATTGAGGACTATGTTGGCCACGTTGAGGATCAGGATAGGAAGATTGCCGACCTCCAGCAGGTTGCATTGCTAAAGGACCTCAAAATTGCTGATCTTCAGAAGGAACTCCAGGATGCCAAACATGAGATGGCCAAGGTACTGGTTAATGCTGACTACGAGAAGCATGATATCACCGAAGACGCCAAAATCTCTGCCGCCATAGCAATGTACAAGACCAAACTGCAAATGGCCTTGGAAGCTCAGGATCCTGCCTTTGACAAGAGCACCTGGGATGTGGAAGGCTGGAAGGCAAGGCTGGCTGAACTAGATGATGAAGAGGAGGCTGAAGAGATCCTGACGATCGAGGCTGGAGGCAAGGGTGAAGGTGGTGAAGGTGGTGAAGCCGGAGGAAGTGATGCAGCGAAGGTTTAGGCTGCATGATTGGGCGATGATGGAAATTTCTAGACATAGCCGGAGCCCGATTTTTTTTTTTAGTTTGATGGTTGTTTTGTTGAACAATTTGATGGTTTGTACTGAATAATAGTTTTTGGGATTAAGGATCTAGGATCCTTCAGACAATAGGCATGATTGCAAATGGTGGAGGGATCCTCGGTTTGGGGGATGAAGCCATTGTGATCCTGCCGCCTTTATATTCCTGCACTACTTTGAACCTATTATCATGGACACCCTTTACCTACCCCAGCGGACGGGCCACGTATTGCTGGTAGATGCTCGGGGTAGGTAATTTTGACAACCTTTTAAGGGTTAATCTTTTGTTAATAAATAAAACCTTAATCTTTTGTCGCTTATCTTGTATTGTTATCCTTTTTGTCTCTTTAATTCTCAATTGTTTTCATGTACACTTATTGAATAAGCAATTTTGAATAAGTCAGATTGAAAATATTTAGGATATGATCCATGACCAAATATCCTATAGTTGAAGAATCCCAAAAAGTAATATATTTTAAGGATCACAAGTTTAGTTGTCAAATTTTTAAGGGTTATTCAAATAAACAATGAATAGAATTAAAAATAGTTAAGGATCATACCTGAGGATCCAAGTTAGGATCCTAACCATAATCAGGGTAACTATAAGATAAACCTTAGAGAGAAGTAAGGATCAAGGATCCCTAGTTGCTTATCTTCAAGGACCTGAAATAGAGCATAACTTGGGACTAAGCCGATATAAAATAAGAGTTAGCAACTGGGGACAAGCCCAAGGACAACTGGGGACAGGCCCAAGGATAACTAGGGACAAGCCCAAGGATAACTGGGGACAAGCCCAAGGATAACTGGGGACAAGCCCAAGGATCATATGTAAACTGGAGTATGGCCCTAACTGGCGACTATCCAAACTTAGTGACATGAAAATGTCAAAACCTTAGCTAACGTGAAAACGTTAGAAACCTTAGGAACGGATGTATGGTACGTCTACCATTATACGTAGGATCCTAGGTATAGCTAGTATAATGGAATTATCAGCCCCTAAAGCGAGTACTGGTCCCACTGCCTTGAACTATACCAGGATCATCATGCGCTATAGGCGGAACTGGGGTCAAGCCCAAATAACTGGGGTTAAACCCAAGGAACGGATTGCTTCTGCAGATAACCAATATTTTGCAAAGGATACCTGAACTTTCAAAACTTAAAATCACGTGAGAGATGGATAAAGGACACATGATCGTTATCCTTATATGAGAAAATAAGGAAATGAAATAGTTCAAGATTAGGACATTACCAAAGTAAGGATCACCGATACTTTAAGGATCCTTCAAGGATACTCCTAACGTAAGGATCATCTGTGCCATGAGGATCCTGCTCACATGAAATATTTCTTCAAGTGGACAACATTCCAAGCTCTTGGTAGCAAATCACCTTCCATGGTTAGCAATCTATATGCCCCCTTTCCTGCTTCAGCTTCAATCAAATAAGGGCCTTCCCATTTTGGAGCCAATTTTCCATCAACAGGATTGGTGGTATTCTGAAATGCTTTCCTTAATACCATATCTCCAACTTGAAACTTCCTGATCCTGACATTTTTGTTGTAAGCACCAGCCATTCTTTGTTGATAACTGGCCATCCTTATCCTAGCCAGATCCCTGATTTCTTCAATAGTATCCAGGTCTTGAGCCAAGTTCTCATCATTTTCCTCAGGATCACGGGTACTTGTTCTAGCAGTTGGAACCACCATTTCTGTTGGGATCACTGATTCTGCCCCAAATACCAAAGAGAATGGTGTTTGACCAGTAGCATTCTTAGGGGTTGTCCTATCAGCCCAAAGCACATAAGGTAGTTCTTCTGCCCATTTCCCTTTCTTGGATCCAAGCTTCTTCTTCAAATTGTTGATGATGATCTTGTTGGATGATTCTGCTTGACCATTAGCTTGTGGGTGGACTGGTGTTGATGTTATCATCTTAATCCCCCAGCTGTCACAAAAGTCAGTAGTTCTGCCCCCAATAAATTGGGAACCATTATCACATATAATTTCAGAAGGAATACCAAATCTAGTTATAATATTTCTTTTCATGAAGGATATAACTTCCTTTTCTCTGACTTGGGCAAAAGCTTCAGCCTCTATCCACTTGGAGAAGTAATCAGTCATAGCGAGCATGAATACTTTCCCACCAGGTGCCTTAGGGAGCTTACCAACTATATCCATACCCCATCTCATGAATGGCCAAGAGGAGGATATATGATGCAAAAATTCAGCTGGTTGATGAAGGATATTGCTGTGTCTCTGACAAGGATCACATCTCTTAGCATACTCCACGGCATCTCTCTTCATGGTTGGCCAGTAGTATCCTGTCCTCAGGATCCTTGAGAATAACGCCCTGCCCCCAGTGTGGTTTCCACAATCTCCTTCGTGGAAGTCTTTTAAAACTTCTTGGATTTCAGGATCCTCAATGCATCTTAAGTATGGTCCTGCAAGAGATCGTCTATACAACATATTATTTAAAATTGTGAATTGAGATACCTTAATTTTGAAAGCCTTAGGGTTTTCTCCTGTAGGAATCTCTCCATGTTGTAAGTATCTCATGATTGGGAGGATCCATGATCCTGAATGAGTTTGAGTATCCTCACTAGGGATAATTGCAGAATTCTCTCCTATCTCCATAGCCACATGATCCTCGATAGCCGGGGTCAGGATATGGATAATAGGGATCTTGATATCCTCCGGGATCTTCAAGTATGATCCTAAATTGGCTAGTGCATCTGCCTCTGCATTCTCTTCCCTTGGTACCTGTGTCAAACTAAAGGATACAAAAGAGAGTGCCAATTCTTTAACTAACTCCAGATATTTGATTAGCTTTTCGCCTTTAACAGCATCGGATCCATTAAAGTGATTAGTGATTAACAAAGAATCTACATGTACCTCAAGATACCTGATCCACATATGCTTAGCAATTTGCAAGCCAACTATCAAGGCTTCGTATTCAGCCTCATTGTTAGTGGTTTGGAACTCACAAGCTATAGAGTGGGGTATTATGTCCCCCTGTGGCGATTTTAGTAGTATTCCAAGCTCTGTGCCTTTGACATTTGAGGATCCATCTGTATAGAGTATCCAAGGATCCTTGGTCTCCTCTAGCTGCTGGACTTCTAACTCAGCTTCTTTTTGTAAATCACTACTGAAATCTGCCACAAAGTCAGCTAATGCTTGGGATTTAATGGCTGTCCTGGGCTCGTATCTTATATCATATGCACTTAGCTTCACTGCCCACTTAGCCATCCTTCCTGACATTTCAGGTTTCCTGAGGACATTCTTGATTGGAAAATTAGTTTTAACGATAATAACATGAGTTTCAAAATAATGTCTTAATTTGGTAGATGCCATAATTAATGCAAGGATAAGTTTTTCTAAGTGTGAATACCTGGATTCAGCATCAAGTAAACTCTTACTTACATAATAGACATGATGTTGTGTACCTTCGTGATCCTTAACAAGGACGGCACTTACTGCTTTTGAGGATACCGCAAGATATAAGGATAACACATCTCCTTTTTCTGGTTTCATCAAAGCCGGGGCCGAGGATAGGTAATCCTTAAGAGCTTTTAAGGCACTTTCATGCTTCTCAGTCCACTCGAATTTCTTGTTCTTCCTTAGGATATCATAGAATTCCTTGCACTTCTCTGAGGATTTGGATATAAATCTGTTCAAAGCTGCAATCCTGCCTGTTAGCCTTTGGACATCCTTAGCATTAGCCGGAGATTTGATATTCACTAAGGCTTTGATTTGTTCCGGGCTAGCTTCAATGCCTCTCTTGGTCACCATGTATCCTAAGAATTTGCCTGCTTTAACACCAAAGTGACATTTTGAAGGATTAAGTTTCATGTTATATTTGTCAAGGATATCGAATGCTTCCTCCAAGTCCCTTAGGTGATCCTCAGCTTTTATGGATTTTATCACCATATCATCTATGTAAACCTCCATAGTTTGTCCAATCTGATCCTTGAACATCATATTCACCAGCCTTTGATATGTTGCACCTGCATTCCTTAATCCAAACGGCATAGCAATATAACAATATATACCGGTTGGAGTCATAAAGGCCGTATCCTCTTGATCAGATGGTTCCATCTGAATTTGTTGAAATCCAGATGAAGCATCCATAAAAGTCAACAGTTCATGACCCGCCGTTGCATCCACCATGGAGTCAATGTGGGGTAATGGGAAAGGATCCTTGGGACATGCCTTATTTAAATTTGTGAAATCGACACATACCCTCCACTTTCCATTTTTCTTTTGAACAACAACCACATTGGCCAACCATCTTGGATACTTGACCTCTTTAATCATGCCTGTTAGGGGAGGATTTTCTAACAATTAGTGATCCTTATTCGTTATCCTAATTAATGATCCTTATTTCTGTGACAGATAGTGATCCTCAGAAGAGCTTCAGGATCAGGATCATGGATCACTTTAAGGATCCTCGTACTAACGATTGTTTATTTGTGTTTTGTATTACTTCGCAGGAGTAACAAGCTTGACTTGGTCTTGGCAACGGTACTAAGGAATATTCCACGGGTATTTCGCACACGATTGACCAAAAATGGACATTGTGGAGAACGTGGGAGCTTGGCACAAAAGTCGGATAGTTAGTTATTGTAGTTAACTTCTATTTTAAAAGGAGTAACGAGCTAGAATTAGAACACTTAGCCATTTTCAGCTACACACACTCTCATATACTCGCACACTTGAAGCTCTCGACGAACATTCATTCATTTTCACTCACTTTTACACATTTCACGATAGTGATCCTTGTACCTAGCTCGTTACTATCCGAAGTTGTAAACATTTATTGATTTATTTGAGCTTGGTGATCGGTAGTTTCCATCACCCGGGGTTTTTTGTGCCGGAGATCAACTCTTGATCAAGGGCTTTTTCCCCGTATAAATCCTTGTGTCATTTGTGCAATTTACATTGAAGTTATCCTTGTTATTGTTCTACATTTCAAGCATCATACCCCGTAACAGAGAGTTTGGTTGCAATATCCTCATCAGATTTTTTGACCAAAACAGTTTGGCGCCCACCGTGGGGCAATTGGTGCTTCATCCTTAGAAAAATTCGCATTTCTGTGCTCATTTCAGTTCACTACAACCAAGCAAATGGCTTCCTCAGCGAAGAATGCTTCAAATTTGATACCTTCATTCACTTCTTCACAAGGCGTTCCCCCTTTGCCTCCACCACCTTCTGGATCCCAGAAGAATGCTGAGAATGCTGCGAAGAAACCAACTCCCATTTTCTCAAAACCACCTACTTCTTCTGTTTCAACTAATCCTACTACTAATGATCTCTATGCCTTGATTTTGCAGATGAGGAATCATGCACAAGAGCAGGATAAGACCAACGAAAGGATCCTCCGGGAGATTGACGAAATTAAGAAACAGAAGAAAATGGCAGAGGATCGTTCCCCACTGATACCCAGATCTTTGAATTTTGATACTCCGGTGATTACTTCTCAGCCATCAGTGGTTCCAGATGTTCAATATGTGGGTGGACCAAAAGGAGTGCACTACGGAACAACAACAGTGACCCAGGCATTAGGCCCATACTTCCAGCCAGCAGGATCCTATCCTCAGCATATGGGATCCTTCATGACTTCAGGAGGTTATTCAGGATCAGCCCAGGTTCAAGGATCCTCCTTTGTTCCAGGATCATCCGAGGTTCAAGGATCCTCCTTTGTTCCAGGATCATCCCAGGTTCAAGGATCCTCCTTTGTTCCAGGATCATCCCAGGTTCAAGGATCCTCCTTTGTTCCAGGATCGTCCCAGTTTCAGGGATCCTTCCAGATGCCAGGATCCTTGAGGAGTTTGCAAACAGGAAGTTCAGATGTCCATCCGGGAGATTTTATTCCAATGCAGACCAATGCTTCTACTGGTCCCTCGATCATTCCAGAGCCCCAACAATATGGATTAACATCCAATCTTCCTAACTTGAATCCAATGGGAGGTAACACTTTTAATAATTCTTATACTACTAACCATGGTCTTATGCAGGATCCAGGTATCAATCATGCCATGGCCAGAGAATTGAAAAAGCTAAAGGATATGATATCAAGTGTTCCGGGAGTGGTCAAACCTATCCCAGAGATTGCAGATGGGAGCCACAAGATATCTCGTTTTGCACCACCAATTTGTGATGCTGAGATACCCAAGAGGTTCCATGTGCCAACAATGAAGCTGTATGATGGTTCGACGGACCCTGAAGAACACATAGCACAATACAGGGAGAGGATGGAGATCAATCCAATCCCAGAAAGGTTAAAGGAAGCATGCCTGTGCAAGGGATTTGGATCCACTCTTACTGGATCAGCTCTCAAATGGCTGCTAAGTCTTCCCCCTACTCTATTACCTCATTTGCTAATCTAGTTAACTTGTTTAATAATCAGTTTTCTTGTAGTAGAAAATTTGAGCGATTAACTAGTGATCTATATAGGATAACCCAGGCTCATAATGAATCATTAAGGGATTACATTACCAAATTCAGTAAAGAATCCTTAGACATTCCCAACTTAGATATAGCCACGGCTGTTGAGGCCTTTAAAATGGGATTGCTTAGGGATTTGTTGTTCTATGATGATTTTGTTATGACACCATGCAGGAACTTAGATGAGGTAAGAACCCGAGCACTTAGGTTCATTCGGCTAGAGGATGACAATAGGATCCAGGAGAGGTTAGCAGGATCCTCAAAGCAAGATAAGCAAGGATCCTCATTTAGGAACAACAAGTTCAGATCCTACAACAGATCTGATAACCAGAACGTGCATGTTGTTGATCAAGAAGAGGATGATGAGGATTATCCTCCAATTTCTGAATATTGTTTTTCTGTTGATAACAATGAACTAATCCTTGCGATGCAGAATCTAGGTGATAAAGCTAGATGGCCCAGAAAGAATGATAGGCCAGCTGCAACTAAGGATAAGTCGAAGTGGTGTGCATACCATGAAGATTTTGGGCATCTCACAGAAGAATGCATTGCACTAAGGAAGGAAATTGGATACTTGTTGAGCAAGGGGCATCTGAAAGAGTTGTTGGGTAGGAAAAAGTCAAGGACTCAGGATCCTGAAAGGATCCCTGAGAAAGCTCCGGCCCCTCCAGCAGATGCACAAGTAATAAACTTTATTTCTGGAGGATCAGACATTTGTGGCACATCCTTCTCAGCGGCTAAAAGGCATGCAAAGGAAACTAAAATGGATAATGGAGAAAGACCAGTTCGAACATCAAGTGTCTCCGAAGGAAAAGTCATAACCTTTGATGAGGATGATCGTGTTGATATCCAGGATCCTCATCACGATGGTTTAGTTATTACTCTTTTCATTTCTAACCATTTTGTCCGCAGGATCCTTATAGACGGAGGAAGCTCAGTGAACATTATCCAGCTTGATGTTCTAAAGAAGATGGGAATTCCTGAATCAGATATCATACCAAGATCCTCCGTGCTTGTGGGATTTTGTGGTGAAACTAAGAATACCCTGGGGGACATTAAACTCCCAATATATATCGAAGGCCTACACTCTTATCAAAAATTTTGTGTTATTGACTGTTTATCTTGTTGCAATGTTATCCTTGGCAGGCCCTGGATACACGATATGAAAGTAGTCCCATCTACCTACCATCAATGTGTGAAGCTCCCTAGTCCTTGGGGAATAGTGAAGATTGATAGTGATCAGCAGGAGGCTAAGAATTGCTACACTTCATCGATGAAACCAGCCTCGAAGTCAAGGGAGCAATAGCAATCAAGGTATCCTCCAAGGGATGTCTTGGAGGCAAGAGAGCAGGATGTGGTAGAAATCCTCATGGATCTCGATGATCCTGAATCCAAAATCTATATCGGATCAGGAATCCTTGGCGAAATGAAAGAAGACCTCGTATCCTTCCTCAAAAGGAGAAAGACTACCTTTGCATGGAAACACGAAGACATGACTGGTATATCCAAAGACGTAATCACTCACAAACTCGGCATTGACAGCTCCTTCAAACCAATCCATCAAAGGAGAAGAAAGTTTGCACCGGAAAGGAATGCCATTATCCAGGAAGAGGTAGAGAAATTGCTCCGGGCAGGTATGATTAGAGAGGTCAAATATCCAAGATGGTTGGCCAATGTGGTTGTTGTTCAAAAGAAAAACGGAAAGTGGAGGGTATGTGTCGATTTTACCGATTTAAATAAGGCATGTCCCAAGGATCCTTTCCCATTACCCCACATGGACTCCATGGTGGATGCAACTGCGGGTCATGAACTGTTAACTTTTATGGATGCTTCATCTGGATTTCAACAAATCCAAATGGAACCATCCGACCAAGAGGATACAGCCTTCATGACTCCAACTGGTATATACTGCTATATTGCTATGCCGTTCGGATTAAGAAATGCAGGTGCAACATATCAAAGGCTGGTGAATATGATGTTCAAGGATCAGATTGGACAAACTATGGAGGTTTACATAGATGATATGGTGGTAAAATCCTTAAAAGCTGAGGATCACCTAAGAGACTTGGAGGAAGCATTCAATATCCTTGATAAATATAATATGAAGCTTAATCCTTCAAAATGTCACTTTGGTGTTAAAGCAGGTAAATTCTTAGGATATATGGTGACAAAGAGAGGCATTGAAGCTAGCACGGAACAAATCAAGGCAATAGTGAACATCAAATCTCCGGCTAATGCTAAGGATGTTCAAAGGCTAACAGGCAGGATAGCAGCTTTGAACATATTTATATCCAAATCCTCAGAGAAGTGCAAAGAATTCTATGATATCCTAAGGAAGAACAAGAAATTTGAGTGGACTGAGAAGCTTGGAAATGCTTTAAGAGCCCTCAAAGATTATCTATCCTCAGCCCCGGCCTTGATGAAACCAGAGAAAGGCGATGTGCTATCCTTATATCTGGCAGTATCCTCAAAAGCAGTAAGTGCGGTCCTTGTTAAGGATCATGAAGGTACACAACATCCTGTCTATTATGTAAGTAAAAGTTTACTTGATGCCGAATCCAGGTATTCACACCTTGAAAAGCTTATTCTTGCATTAATTATGGCATCAACTAAGTTGAGACACTATTTTGAAACTCATGTTATTGTTGTTAAAACAAATTTTCCAATTAAGAATGTCCTCAGGAAACCAGAGATGTCAGGAAGGATGGCTAAGTGGGCAGTGAAGCTAAGTGCATATGATATAAGATATGAGTCTAGGACAGCCATCAAATCCCAAGCATTAGCCGACTTTGTGGCTGATTTCAGTAGTGATTTACAAAAAGAAGCTGAGTTAGAAGTCCAGCAGTTAGAAGAGACCAAGGATCCTTGGATACTCTATACTGATGGATCCTCAAATGTCAAAGGCACAGGGCTTGGAATACTACTAAAATCGCCACAGGGGGACATAATACCCCACTCTATAGCTTGTGAGTTCCAAAGCACTAACAATGAGGCTGAATATGAAGCCTTAATTGCTGGTTTGCAAATTGCAAAGCATATGGGGATCAGGTATCTTGAGGTACATGTAGATTCATTGTTAATTACAAACCACTTTAATGGATCTTATGCTGTTAAAGGTGAAAAGCTAACCAAATATTTAGAGATAGTCAAAAGTTTGGCACTCTCTTTTGTTTTCTTTAGTTTAACGCAGGTACCAAGGGAAGAAAATACAGAAGCTGATGCATTGGCTAACTTAGGATCATCCTTGAAGATCCCGGAGGATATCAAGATCCCCATTATCCATATCCTGACCCCGGCTATTGAGGATCATGTGGCTATGGACATAGGAAATGATTCCTGCAATTATCCCTAGTGAGGATACTCAATCCCATTCAGGATCATGGATCTCACCAATTATGAGATACTTACAACATGGAGAGATTCCTACAGGAGAAAACCTTAGGGCTTTCAAATCTAAGGTATCTCAATTCACAATTTTAAATAATATGTTGTATAGACGATCTCTTGCAGGACCATACTTGAGATGTATTGAGGATCCTGAAATCCAAGAAGTTTTAAAAGACTTCCATGAAGGAGATTGTGGAAACCACACTGGGGGCAGGGCATTATTCTCAAGGATCCTGAGGACAGGATACTACTGGCTAACCATGAAGAGAGATGTTGTGGAGTATGCTAAGAGATGTGATCCTTGTCAGAGACACAGCAATATCCTTCATCAACCAGCTGAATTATTGCATCCTATATCCTCCTCTTGGCCATTTATGAGATGGGGTATGGATATAGTTGGTAAGCTCCCTAAGGAACCTGGTGGAAAAGTGTTCATGCTAGCTGTTAGGGGAGGATTTTCTAACAATTAGTGATCCTTATTCGTTATCCTAATTAGTGATCCTTACTTCTGTGACAGGTGGTGATCCTCAGAAGAGCTTCAGGATCAGGATCATGGATCACTTTAAGGATCCTCGTACTGACGATTGTTTACTTATGTTTTGTACTATCTCGCAGGTATAACAAGCTTGACCAAGTCTTGGCGACATTCCTGGAGAATATTCCCAAACTATTCTGCACGTGCTTGGCCAAAAATGGACGTTATGGAGAACGTGGGGGCTTGGCACAAAAGTTGGATAGTTAGTTTGGTAGTTAAATTTCTATTTTAAAAGGGGTAACGAGCTAGTAGAAAAACACTTAGTCATTTTGACAGCTACACACACTCGTATAGTCGCACACTTGAAGCTCTCGACGAACATACATTCGTTTTCACTCACATTTATACATTTCACGATAGTGATCCTTGTACCTAGCTCGTTACTATCCGAAGTTGTAAACATTTATTCGTTTATTTGAGCTTGGTGATCGGTAGTTTCCATCACCCGGGGTTTTTTGTGCCGAAGATCAACTCTTGATCAAGGGCTTTTTCCCCGTATAAATCCTTGTGTCATTTCAGCAATTTACATTGAAGTGATCCTTGTTATTGTTCTACATTGTTAGCATCATACCCCGTAACATAGAGTTTGGTTGCAATATCCTCAACAGATTTTTTTGACCAAAACAGTTTGGCGCCCACCGTGGGGCAATTGGTGCTTTGTCCTTAGGAAAATACGCATTTCTGTGCTTATTTCAGTTTACTACAACCAAGCAAATGGCTTCCTCAGCGAAGAATGCTTCAAATTTGATGCCCGCATTCACTTCCTCACAAGGCGTTCCCCCTTTGCCTCCACCACCTTCTGGATCCCAGAAGAATGCTGAGAATGCTGCGAAGAAACCAACTCCCATTTTCTCAAAACCTCCAACTTCTTCTGCTTCTTACACTCCCACTACTAGTGACATGTTTACTTTGATTTTGCAGATGAAGGATCAGATACGGCAACAGGATAAGACCAATGAGAGGATTCTCAAAGAAATCGGAGATCTCAAGAAACAAAAGACAACGGCAGAGGATCATTCCCCACTGGTGCCAAAATCCTTGAATTTTGATACTCCGGTGATTACTTCTCAGCCATCAGTGGCTCCAGACGTTCAATATGTGGGTGGACTGAAAGGAGTGCACTACGGAACAACAACAGTGACCCAGGCATCAGGTTCATATTTCCAGCCAGCGGGATCCTATCCTCAGCATATGGGATCCCTCACGAATTCAGGAGGATATTCAGGAATGCAGCAGGTTCAAGGATCCTCCTTTGTTCCAGGATCATCCCAGGTTCAAGGATCCACCTTTGTTCCAGGATCATCCCAGGTTCAAGGATCCTCCTTTGTTCCAGGATCATCCCAGGTTCAAGGATCCTCCTTTGTTCCAGGATCATCCCAGGTTCAAGGATCCTCCTTTGTTCCAGGATCATCCCAGGTTCAAGGATCCTCCTTTGTTCCAGGATCGTCCCAATTTCAGGGATCCTTCCAGATGCCAGGATCCTTGAGGAGTTTGCAAACAGGAAGTTCAGATGTCCATCAGGGAGATTTTATTCCAATGCAGACCAATGCTTCTACTGGTCCCTCGATTATTCCAGAGCCCCGATAATATGGATTAACATCCAATCTTCCTATTCTGAATCCGATGGGAGGTAACACTTTTAATAATTCTTATACTACTAACCATGGTCTTATGCAGGATCCTGGTGTTAATCATGCCATGGCCAGAGAATTGCAAAAGCTAAAGGATATGATATCAAGTGTTCCAGGAGTGGTCAAACCTATCCCAGAGATTGCAGATGGGAGCCACAAGATATCTCGTTTTGCACCACCAATCTGTGATGCAGAGATACCCAAGAGGTTCCATGTGCCAACAATGAAGCTGTATGATGGTTCGACGGATCCTGAAGAACACATAGCGCAATACAGGGAGAGGATGGAGATCAATCCAATTCCAGAAAGGTTAAAGGAAGCATGCCTGTGCAAGGGATTCGGATCCACTCTTACTGGATCAGCTCTCAAATGGTTGCTAAGTCTTCCTCCCTATTCTATTACCTCATTTGCTAACCTAGTTAACTTGTTTAATAATCAATTTTCTTGTAGTAGAAAATTTGAACGATTAACTAGAGATCTATATAGGATAACCCAGGGTCATAATGAATCATTGAGGGATTACATTACCAAATTCAGTAAAGAATCCTTAGACATTCCCAACTTAGATATAGCCACAGCTGTTGAGGCCTTCAAAATGGGATTGCTTAGGGATTCATTGTTCTATGATGATCTTGTTATGACACCATGCAGGAACTTAGATGAGGTAAGAACACGAGCACTTAGGTTCATTCGGCTAGAAGATGACAAGAGGATCCAGGAGAGGTTAGCAGGATCCTCAAAGCAGGATAAGCAAGGATCCTCATTCAGGAACAACAAGTTCAGATCCTACAACAGATCTGATAACTAGAACGTGCATTCTATTGATCAAGAAGAGGATGATGAGGATTATCCTCCAATTTCTGAATATTGTTTTAGTGTTGATAACAATGAACTAATCCTTGCGATGCAGAATCTAGGTGATAAAGCTAGATGGCCCAGAAAAAATGATAGGCCAGCTGCAACTAAGGATAAATCAAAGTGGTGTGCATACCATGAAGATTTTGGGCACCTCACAGAAGAATGCATTGCACTAAGAAAGGAGATTGGATACTTGTTGAGCAAGGGACATCTAAAAGAATTGTTGGGAAGAAAAAAGTCAAGGACTCAGGATCCTGAAAGGATCCCTGAGAAGGCTCCAGCCCCTCCAGCAGATGCACAAGTGATAAACTTTATTTCTGGAGGATCAGACATTTGCGGCACATCCTTCTCAGCAGCTAAAAGGCATGCAAAGGAAACTAAAATGGATAATGGAGAAAGACCTGTTCGAACATCACGTGTCTCCGAAGGAAAAGTCATAACCTTCGATGAGGATGATCGAGTTGATATCCAGGATCCTCATCACGATGGTTTAGTTATTACTCTTTTCATTTCTAACCATTTTGTCCGCAGGACCCTTATAGACGGAGGAAGCTCAGTGAACATTATCCAGCTTGATGTTCTGAAGAAGATGGGAATTCCTGAATCAGATATCATACCAAGATCCTCCGTGCTTGTGGGATTTAGTGGCGAAACTAAGAACACCCTGGGGGACATTAAACTCCCAATATATTTTGAAGGCTTACACTCTTATCAAAAATTTTGTGTTATTGACTGTTTATCTTGTTGTAATGTTATCCTTGGCAGGCCCTGGATACACGATATGAAAGCAGTCCCATCTACATACCATCAATGTGTGAAGCTCCCTAGTCCTTGGGGAATAGTGAAGATTGATAGTGATCAGCAGGAGGCTAAGAATTGCTACACTTCATCGATGAAACCAGCCTCGAAGTCAAGGGAGCAATAGCAATCAAAGTATCCTCCAAGGGATGTCTTGGAGGCAAGAGAGCAGGATGTGATAGAAATCCTCATGGATCCTGATGGTCCTGAATCCAAAATCTATATCGGATCAGGGATCCTTGGCGAAATGAAAGAAGACCTCGTATCCTTCCTCAAAAGGAGAAAAACTACCTTTGCATGGAAACACGAAGATATGACTGGTATATCCAAAGATGTTATCACTCACAATCTCGGCATTGACAGATCCTTCAAACCAATCCATCAAAGGAGAAGAAAGTTTGCACCGGAAAGGAATGCCATTATCCAAGAAGAGGTAGAGAAATTGCTCCGGGCAGGTATGATTAGAGAGGTCAAGTATCCAAGATGGTTGGCCAATGTGGTTGTTGTTCAAAAGAAAAACGGAAATTGGAGGGTATGTGTCGATTTTACCGATTTAAATAAGGCATGTCCCAAGGATCCTTTCCCATTACCCCACATTGACTCCATGGTGGATGCAACTGCGGGTCATGAACTGTTAACTTTTATGGATGCTTCATCTGGATTCCAACAAATCCAAATGGAACCATCCGACCAAGAGGATACAGCCTTCATGACTCCAACTGGTATGTACTGCTATATTGCTATGCCGTTCGGACTAAGAAATGCAGGTGCAACATATCAAAGGCTGGTGAATATGATGTTCAAGGATCAGATTGGACAAACTATGGAGGTTTACATAGATGATATGGTGGTAAAATCCTTAAAAGCTGAGGATCACCTTAGAGACTTGGAGGAAGCATTCGATATCCTTGACAAATATAACATGAAACTTAATCCTTCAAAATGTCATTTTGGTGTTAAAGCAGGTAAATTCTTAGGATATATGGTGACAAAGAGAGGCATTGAAGCTAGCCCGGAACAAATTAAAGCAATAGTGAACATCAAATCTCCGGCAAATGCTAAGGATGTTCAAAGGCTAACAGGCAGGATAGCAGCTTTGAACAGATTTATATCCAAATCCTCAGAGAAGTGCAAAGAATTTTATGATATCCTAAGGAAGAACAACAAATTTGAGTGGACTGAGAAGCATGAAAATGCTTTAAGATCCCTCAAGCATTACCTATCCTCAGCCCCGGCTTTGATGAAACCAGAAAAAGGCGATGTGCTATCCTTGTATCTTGCAGTATCCTCAAAAGCAGTAAGTGCGGTCCTTGTTAAGGATCATGAAGGTACACAACATCCTGTCTATTATGTAAGTAAAAGTTTACTTGATGCTGAATCCATGTATTCACACCTTGAAAAGCTTATTCTTGCATTAATTATGGCATCTACTAAGTTAAGACATTATTTTGAAACTCATGTTATCATTGTTAAAACTAATTTTCCAATTAAGAATGTCCTCAGGAAACCAGAGATGTCAGGTAGGATGGCTAAGTGGGCAGTGAAGCTGAGTGCATATGATATAAGATACGAGCCTAGGACAGCCATCAAATCCCAAGCATTAGCTGACTTTGTGGCTGATTTCAGTAGTGATTTACAAGAAGAAGCTGAGTTAGAAGTCCAGCAGCTAGAAGAGACCAAGGATCCTTGGATACTCTACACTGATAGATCCTCAAATGTCAAAGGCACAGGGCTTGGGATACTACTAAAATCTCCACAGGGGGACATAATACCCCACTCTATAGCTTGTGAGTTCCAAACCACTAACAATGAGGCTGAATATGAAGCCTTAATTGCTGGTTTGCAAATTGCAAAGCATATGGGGATCAGGTATCTTGAGGCACATGTAGATTCATTGTTAATTACAAACCACTTTAATGGATCCTATGCTGTTAAAGGTGAAAAGCTAACCAAATATTTGGAGATAGTCAAAAGTTTGGCACTCTCTTTTGTTTCCTTTAGTTTGTCACAGGTACCAACGGAAGAAAATACAGAAGCTGATGCATTGGCTAATTTAGGATCATCCTTGAAGATCCCGGAGGATATCAAGATCCCTATTATCCATATCCTGACCCCGGCTAGTTAGGATCATGTGGCTATGGAGATAGGAAATGATTCTGCAATAATCCCTACTGAGGATACTCGATCTCATTCAGGATCAGGATCATGGATCTCACCAATTATGAGATACTTACAACATGGAGAGATTCCTACAGGAGAAAACCCTAGGGCTTTCAAATCTACGGTATCTCAATTCACAATTATAAATAGTATGTTGTATAGACGATCTCTTGCAGGACCATACTTGAGATGCATTGAGGATCCTGAAGTCCAAGAAGTTTTAAAAGACTTCCATGAAGGAGATTGTGGAAACCACACTGGTGGCAGGGCATTATTCTCAAGGATCCCGAGGACAGGATACTACTGGCCAACCATGAAGAGAGATGTTGTGGAGTATGCTAAAAGATGTGATCCTTGTCAGAGACACAACAATATCCTTCATCAACCAGCTGAATTATTGCATCCTATATCCTCCTCTTGGCCATTTATGAGACGGGGGATGGATATAGTTGGTAAGCTCCCTAAGGCACCTGGTGGGAAAGTATTCATGTTAGCTATGACTGATTACTTCTCCAAGTGGATAGAGGCTGAAGCTTTTGCCCAAGTCAGAGAAAAGGAAGTTATATCCTTCATTAAAAGAAATATTATAACTAGATTTGGAATTCCTTCTGAGATTATATGTGATAATGGTTCCCAATTTATTGGGGGCAGAACCACTAACTTTTGTGACAGCTGGGGGATTAAGATGATAACATCAACACCAGTCCACCCACAAGCTAATGGTCAGGCAGAATCATCCAACAAGATCATCATCAACAATTTGAAGAAAAAGCTTGGATCCAAGAAAGGGAAATGGGCAGAAGAACTACCCTATGTGCTTTGGGCTGATAGGACAACCCTCAAAAATGCTACTGGTCAAACGCCATTCTCTTTGGTATTTGGGGCAGAATCAGTGATCCCAACAGAAATGGTGGTTCCAACTGCAAGAACAAGTACCCGTGATCCTGAGGAAAATGATGAGAACTTGGTTCAAGACCTGGATACTATTGAAGAAATCAGGGATCTCGCTAGGATAAGGATGGCCAGTTATCAACAAAGAATGGCTGGTGCTTACAACAAAAATGTCAGGATCAGGAGGTTTCAAGTTGGAGATATGGTATTAAGGAAAGCATTTCAGAATACCACCAATCCTGCTGATGGAAAATTGGCTCCAAAATGGGAAGGCCCTTATTTGATTGAAACTGAAGCAGGAAAGGGGGCATATAGATTGCTAACCATGGAAGGTGATTTGCTACCAAGAGCTTGGAATGCTGTCCACTTGAAGAAATATTTCATGTGAGCAGGATCCTCATGGCATAGATGATCCTCACGATAGGGATATCCTTAAAGGATCCTCAAAGTATCAGTGATCCTTACTTAGGTAATATCCTAAACTTGAACTATTTCATTTCTTTATTTTCTCATATAAGGATAAGGATCATGTATCCTTTATCCATCTCTCACGTCAGTTTAAGTTTTGAAAGTTCAGGTATCCTTAGCATAACATTGGTTATCCGCTGAAGCAATCCGTTCCTTGGGTATAGCCCCAGTTATTTGGGCTTGACCCCAGTTCCGCCTGTAGCGCACGATGATCCTGGTATAGTTCAAGGCATTGGGACCAGTACTCGTTTTAGGGGCTGATAATTCCATTGTACTAGCTATGCTTAGGATCCTACGTATAATGGTAGACGTACCATACATCCGTTCCTAAGGTTTCTAACGTCTTCACGTTAGCTAAGGTTTTGGCATTTTCATGTCACTAAGTTTGGATAGTCGCCAGTTAGGGCCATGCTCCAGTTTACATACGATCCTTGGGCTTGTCCCCAGTTATCCTTGGGCTTATCCCCAGTTATCCTTGGGCTTGTCCCCAGTTATCCTTGGGCTTGTCCCCAGTTATCCTTGGGCTTGTCCCCAGTTGCTAACCCTTTTCTTATATTGGCTTAGTCCCAAGTTATGCTCTATTTTAGGTTCTTGAAGATAGGAAACCAGGGATCCTTGATCCTTACTTTATTCTAAGGTTTATTTTACAGTTATCCTTATTATGGTTAGGATCCTAACTTGGACCCTCAGGTATGATCCTTAACTATCTTTTATTCTATTCATTATTTATTTGAATAACCCTTAAAGTTTGACAACTAGACTTGTGATCCTTAAAACATATCGCTTTGTAAAATTTTTTAACTAAAGGATATCTGATCATGGATCATATCCTAAACATTTTCAGTCTGGCTTGTTCAAAATTGTTTATTCAATAAGTGTGTATCAAAACAAAGGAAAATCAAAGAAACATAAGGATAACAACACAAGATAAGCGACAAAAGGTTAAGATTTTATTTATTAACAAAAGACTAACCCTTAAAAGGTTGTCAAAATTACCTACCCGAGCATCTACCAGCAAAACGTGGCCCGTCCGCTGGGGTAGGTAAAGGGTGTCCATGACAATAAGTTCAAAAGTAGTGCAGGAATATAAAGGCGGCAGGATCACAATGGCTTCATCCCCCAAACAGAGGATCCCTCCACCAATTGCAATCCTGCCCATTGTCCAAAGGATCATACATGATCCTTAATCCTAAAACCTATTGTTCAGTACAGACCATCATTGTTTTAAACATCACAACCACAAAAAAACTACCACCAGCTTTAAAAAAATTGGGCTCCGGCTACGTCTAGAAATGTCCTTCATCGCCCAATCATGCAGCCTAAACCTTCGCTGCATTGTCACCTCCAGCTCCACTTGTTTCACCACCTTCACCTTTGCCTCCAGCTTCAATTGTCAGGATCTCTTCAACCTCCTCAGCCTCTTCATCGTCCAGTTCAGCCAGCCTTGCCTTCCGACCTTCAATATCCCAGGTGCTCTTGTCAAAAGCAGGATCCTAAGCTTCCAAGGCCATTTGAAGCTTGGTCTTGTACATTGTAATGGCGGCAGAGACTTTGGCATCTTCGGTGATCTCACTCTTCTCATAGTCAACATTAACCAGCACCTTGGCCATCTGCTGTTTGGTATCCCGGACTTCCTTCTGAAGATCAGCAATTGTGAGATCCTTTAACACCGCAACCTGCTGGAGATCGGCAATCTTCCTATCCTGATCCTCAACGTGGCCCACATAGTCCTCAATCTCAGCGAATTTCTGTAAAAAGGATAAGGTCAGGATCAAGTAATCAGCAGGATATTCCAGCAGGATATGTCAACAGGATATACGAGCAAAGACAGTGATCCTCACCTCATTAAAGTACTCAAGGAATTGATGACGGATCAGAGGCAGACCCTGCAGATCCCCAGCTTCAGAGGCTTTTCTCTTCTTGATTGCCTTCCCTTTGAGGGGTGCCTTGGGGACCGAAGCTGTCGGACTGGTAGGAGCTTTTCTCTTGGAGGATCTGACAGTGGTGAGATCAGCAACATTAAACTTGGAAGCGGACTTGGTGGATTTTCCAGCACCTACACAACCAAAACAAGATAAGTATCTTTTATTAATTCATATTTCGCTATTTATTTAAATTTTAAACAAGGATACTTACTTGACATTGTGACAGAGCCTGAGGATACCTCCTGTAAATCTTGGGTTGTTGTCTTGAAAGTTCTTGTCTCAGGATCAAGTTTCTTGAAAGCAAGGAGCCTTTCCTTAGCAGCAGGGGACAGTTTGAGGTGTGAGACGGTGATAGCTGCATAACAAGAAAGCAAAAATATAAGTTATCCTTACATCAAAAGAAAGTTCCTGGTGATCCTTCTCAGGATCCTCCACCCTACCGTGGGTAGCCCATTTTTTAGGTAGATCCTTTGCATCCTCGATGGAATCTCTCTTGATAAAAAAGAAACGCCGTTTCCAATTAGCATCATTCTTGGTGGCTTTGAAGATCGGGTGTTCCTCACCGGGTTTACGTTTAAACAAGTAACGATGAGAGCCAAAGGTGGTAAGATCATACAGCTCTCCCAGCTCTGCCATTCCTAGATCTATTCCCTCCTGATCGATGATCCTTTCAAGGGTGTACAAAACCCTCCAAATCATCGGCATGGCTTAGATATAAGAGATGCCGGTTAGGGAAAAGAAAGATTGGGTGAAGGCTGGAAAAGGATATGTATAGCCTATGGTGAAAGGAGTGACGGGGAAAGCAACCCACTTATCGGAGATATGATCGCTCAGGGCATTGGGGTCAAAAGGCCTAAATTCGGTGTTCGCCGGGAAGCAGTGGCGGATCCTATCTATCTGAGCATCATTGAAGCAACAGCGTTCTTTAATGGAGTCTTCAATGATCCCCTGGCTTTTCGGAGGACTGTTCTTTGGGTGATCCTTGGCTGGGGAATTTCGGAGCAACATCTTTGATGGAAAGAGACGAAAACAGAGCAAGAGAGGGAAGAAGATAGAGAGAGAGAATACCTGATCGTCTTCGGAATGCAGATTATAAAGGGAGTCTCTCTGAAAATTTAAATGCATTTGATCCTATATATATCTCTATTTATAATTATGATTCTGCAGGATTGTCACTTCTGTGACGTCATGATCGCAACGGCTAGTTCGATATCAACGGCTATATATCCGCTAGTTAGTTGCGGATAAGATCAAGAAAACATAACTCGCTAATTTTACAAATTACTCCTTATATTTTGGGGGCAATTGTTAGGGGAGGATTTTCTAACAATTAGTGATCCTTATTCGTTATCCTAATTAGTGATCCTTACTTCTGTGACAGGTGGTGATCCTCAGAAGAGCTTCAGGATCAGGATCATGGATCACTTTAAGGATCCTCGTACTGACGATTGTTTACTTATGTTTTGTACTATCTCGCAGGTATAACAAGCTTGACCAAGTCTTGGCGACATTCCTGGAGAATATTCCCCAAACTATTCTGCACGTGCTTGACCAAAAATAGACGTTGTGGAGAACGTGGAGGCATGGCACGAAAGTCGGATAGTTAGTTTGGTAGTTAGATTTCTATTTTAAAAGGGGTAACGAGCTAGTAGAGAAACACTTAGCCATTTTTGCAGCTACACACACTCATATACTCGCACACTTGAAGCTCTCGACGAACATACATTCATTTTCACTCACTTGTATACATTTCACGATAGTGATCCTTGTACCTAGCTCGTTACTATCCGAAGTTGTAAACATTTAATCATTTATTTGAGCTTGGTGATCGGTAGTTTCCATCACCCGGGGTTTTTTGTGCCGGAGATCAACTCTTGATCAAGGGCTTTTTCCCCATATAAGTCCTTGTGTCATTTCAGCAATTTACATTGAAGTGATCCTTGTTATTGTTCTACATTGTTAGCATCATACCCCGTAACATAGAGTTTGGTTGCAATATCCTCAACAGATTTTTTTGACCAAAACACTAGCTATGACTGATTACTTCTCCAAGTGGATAGAGGCTGAAGCTTTTGCCCAAGTCAGAGAAAAGGAAGTTATATCCTTCATTAAAAGAAATATTATAACTAGATTTGGAATTCCTTCTGAAATTATATGTGATAATGGTTCCCAATTTATTGGGGGCAGAACCACTAACTTTTGTGACAGTTGGGGGATTAAGATGATAACATCAACACCAGTCCACCCACAAGCTAATGGTCAAGCAGAATCATCCAACAAGATCATCATCAATAATTTGAAGAAGAAGCTTGGATCCAAGAAAGGGAAATGGGCAGAAGAACTACCTTATGTGCTTTGGGCTGATAGGACAACCCCTAAGAATGCTACTGGTCAAACACCATTCTCCTTGGTATTTGGGGCAGAATCAGTGATCCCAACAGAAATGGTGGTTCCAACTGCTAGAACAAGTACCCGTGATCCTGAGGAAAATGATGAGAACTTGGCTCAAGACCTGGATACTATTGAGGAAATCAGGGATATGGCTAGGATAAGGATGGCCAGTTATCAACAAAGAATGGCTGGTGCTTACAACAAAAACGTCAGGATCAGGAGGTTTCAAGTTGGAGATATGGTATTAAGGAAAGCATTTCAGAATACCACCAATCCTGCTGATGGAAAATTGGCTCCAAAATGGGAAGGCCCTTATTTGATTGAAGCTGAAGCAGGAAAGGGGGTATACAGATTGCTAACCATGGAAGGTGATTTGCTACCAAGAGCTTGGAATGCTGTCCACTTGAAGAAATATTTCATGTGACCAGGATCCCCAAGGCACAGATGATCCTCACGATAGGGGTATCCTTAAAGGATCCTTAAAGTATCAGTGATCCTTACTTAGGTAATATCCTAAACTTGAACTATTTCATTTCTTTATTTTCTCATATAAGGATAAGGATCATGTGTCCTTTATCCGTCTCTCACGTGAGTTTAAGTTTTGAAAGTTCAGGTATCCTTAGCATAACATTGGTTATCCGCAGAAGCAATCCGTTCCTTGGGTTTAACCCCAGTTATTTGGGCTTGACCCCAGTTCCGCCTGTAGCGCATGATGATCCTGGTATAGTTCAAGGCAGTGGGACCAGTACTCATTTTAGGGGCTGGTAATTCCATTGTACTGGCTATGCCTAGGATCCTACGTATAATGGTAGACGTACCATACATCCGTTCTTAAGGTTTCTAACGTTTTCACGTTAGCTAAGGTTTCTAACGTTTTCACGTTAGCTAAGGTTTTGGCATTTTCATGTCACTAAGTTTGGATAGTCGCCAGTTAGGGCCATACTCCAGTTTACATACGATCCTTGGGCTTGTCCCCAGTTATCCTTGGGCTTGTCCCCAGTTATCCTTGGGCTTGTCCCCAGTTATCCTTGGGCTTGTCCCCAGTTGCTAATTCTTTTCTTATATTGGCTTAGTCCCAAGATATGCTCTATTTCAGGTTCTTGAAGATAGGAAACTAGGGATCCTTGATCCTTACTTCACTCTAAGGTTTATCTTATAGTTATCCTTATTATGGTTAGGATCCTAACTTGGATCCTCAGGTATGATCCTTAACTATTATTAATTCATTATTTATTTGAATAACCCTTAAAATTTGACAACTAAACTTGTTATTCTTAAACTATATCACTTTTTGGAACTTATCAGTTATGGGATATGCGATCCTTGATCATATCCTAAACTTTTTGGATATCTTTTATAAATTTTCAAGGATTGATAAGTATAAACGAAACGAACATTACAACAGTTGGAAAGTAAGATATTAAAAAGGATAACAACACAAGATAAACGACAAAAGGTTAAGATTTTATTTATTAACAAAAGACTAACCCTTAAAAGTGTTAGGGGAGGATTTTCTAACAATTAGTGATCCTAATTAGTGATCCTTACTTCTGTGACAGGTGGTGATCCTCAGAAGAGCTTCAGGATCAGGATCATGGATCACTTTAAGGATCCTCGTACTGACGATTGTTTACTTATGTTTTGTACTATCTCGCAGGTATAACAAGCTTGACCAAGTCTTGGCGACATTCCTGGAGAATATTCCCCAAACTATTCTGCACGTGCTTGACCAAAAATAGACGTTGTGGAGAACGTGGAGGCATGGCACGAAAGTCGGATAGTTAGTTTGGTAGTTAGATTTCTATTTTAAAAGGGGTAACGAGCTAGTAGAGAAACACTTAGCCATTTTTGCAGCTACACACACTCATATACTCGCACACTTGAAGCTCTCGACGAACATACATTCATTTTCACTCACTTGTATACATTTCACGATAGTGATCCTTGTACCTAGCTCGTTACTATCCGAAGTTGTAAACATTTAATCATTTATTTGAGCTTGGTGATCGGTAGTTTCCATCACCCGGGGTTTTTTGTGCCGGAGATCAACTCTTGATCAAGGGCTTTTTCCCCATATAAATCCTTGTGTTGTTTGTGCAAATTTACATTGAAGTGATCCTCATCACTGTTATACGTTTTAAGCATCATTCCCAGAAACAAAGAGTTTGGTTGCAATATCCTCATCTGATTTTTTGACCAAAACAGTTTGGCGCCCACCGTGGGGCAATTGGTGCTTCGTCCTTAGAAAAATTCGCATTTCTGTGCTCATTTCGGTTCGCTACGACCAAGCAAATGGCTTCCTCAGCGAAGAATGCTTCAAACTTGATGCCTTCATTCACTTCTTCACAAGGCGTCCCTCCTTTGCCTCCACCACCTTCTGGATCCCAGAAGAATACTGAGAATGCCGCGAAGAAACCAACTCCCATTTTCTCAAAACCACCTACTTCTTCTGTCTCAACTAATCCTACTACTAATGATCTCTATGCCTTGATTTTGCAGATGAGGAATCATGCACAAGAGCAGGATAAGACCAACGAAAGAATCCTCCGGGAGATTGACAAAATTAAGAAACAGAAGAAAACGGCAGAGGATCGTTCCCCACTGATGCCCAGATCTTTGAATTTTGATACTCCGGTGATTACTTCTCAGCCATCAGTGGTTCCAGACATTCAATATGTGGGTGGACTAAAAGGAGTGCACTACGGAACAACAACAATGACCCAGGCATCAGGTTCATATTTCCAGCCAGCGGGATCCTATCCTCAGCATATGGGATCCCTCACGAGTTCAGGAGGATATTCAGGAATGCAGCAGTTTCAAGGATCCTCCTTCGTTCGAGGATCATCCCAGGTTCAAGGATCCTCCTTCGTTCCAGGATCATCCCAGGTTCAAGGATCCTCCTTCGTTCCAGGATCATCCCAGGTTCAAGGACCCTCCTTCGTTCCAGGATCATCCCAGGTTCAAGGATCCTCCTTCGTTCCAGGATCATCCCAGGTTCAAGGATCCTCTTTTGTTCCAGGATCATCCCAGTTTCAGGGATCCTTCCAGATGCCAGGATCCTTGAGGAGTTTGCAAATAGGAAGTTCAGATGTCCATCAGGGAGATTTTATTCCAATGCAGACCAATGCCTCTACTGGTCCCTCGATCATTCCAGAGCCTCAACAATATGGATTAACATCCATTCTTCCTAACTTGAATCCAATGGGAGGTAACACTTTTAATAATTCTCATACTACTAACCTTGGTCTTATGCAGGATCCAGGTATCAATCATGCCATGGCTAGAGAATTGCAAAAGCTAAACGATATGATATCAAGTGTTCCGGGAGTAGTCAAACCTATCCCAGAGATTGCAGATGGGAGCCACAAAATATCTCGTTTTGCACCACCAATCTGTGATGCTGAGATACCCAAGAGCTTCCATGTGCCAACAATGAAGTTGTATGATGGTTCAACAGATCCTGAAGAACACATAGCACAATACAGGGAGAGGATGGAGATCAATCTAATTCCAGAAAGGTTAAAGGAAGCATGCCTGTGCAAGGGATTCGGATCCACTCTTACTGGATCAGCTCTCATATGGCTGCTAAGTCTTCCTCCCTATTCTATTACCTCATTTGCTAACCTAGTTAACTTGTTTAATAATCAGTTTTCTTGTAGTAGAAAATTTGAACGATTAACTAGTGATTTATATAGGATAACCCAGGGCCATAATGAATCATTAAGGGATTACATTACCAAATTCAGTAAAGAATCCTTAGACATTCCCAACTTAGATATAGCTACGGCTGTTGAGGCCTTTAAAATGGGATTGCTTAGGGATTCGTCTTTCTATGATGATCTTGTTATGACACCATGCAGGAACTTAGACGAGGTGAGAACCCGAGCACTTAGGTTCATTCGGCTAGAGGATGACAAGAGGATCCAGGAGAGGTTAGCAGGATCCTCAAAGCAGGATAAGCAAGGATCCTCATTCAGGAACAACAAATTCAGATCCTACAACAGATCTGATAATCAGAACGTGCACTCTGTTGATCAAGAAGAGGATGATGAGGATTATCCTCCAATTTCTGAATATTGTTTTAGTGTTGATAACAATGAACTAATCCTTGCTATGCAGAACCTAGGTGATAAAGCTAGATGGCCGAGAAAGAATGATAGGCCAGCTGCAACTAAGGATAAATCAAAGTGGTGTGCATATCATGAAGATTTTGGGCACCTCACAGAAGAATGCATTGCATTAAGAAAGGAAATTGGATACTTGTTGAGCAAGGGGCATCTAAAAGAGTTGTTGGGAAGAAAAAAGTCAAGGACTCAGGATCCTGAAAGGATCCCTGAGAAGGCTCCAGCTCCTCCAGCAGATGCACAAGTGATAAACTTTATTTCTGGAGGATCCGACATTTGTGGCACATCCTTCTCAGCAGCTAAAAGGGATGCAAAGGAAACTAAAATGGATAATGGAGAAAGACCAGTTCGAACATCAAGTGTCTCCGAAGGAAAAATCATAACCTTTGATGAAGAGGATCGTGTTGATATCCAGGATCCTCATCACGATGGTTGTTAGGGGAGGATTTTCTAACAATTAGTGATCCTTATTCGTTATCCTAATTAGTGATCCTTACTTCTGTGACAGGTGGTGATCCTCAGAAGAGCTTCAGGATCAGGATCATGGATCACTTTAAGGATCCTCGTACTGACGATTGTTTACTTATGTTTTGTAGCTTCTCGCAGGTATAACAAGCTTGACCAAGTCTTGGCGACATTCCTGGAGAATATTCCCAAACTATTCCGCACGTGCTTGGCTAAAAATGGACGTTGTGGAGAACGTGGAAGCTTGGCACGAAAGTCGGACAGTTAGTTAGAGTAGATTATTTCTAATTTAAAAGGGGTAACGAGCTAGTAAAAAAAACACTTAGTCATTTCTCAGTTACACACACTCGTATACTCTCACACTTGAAGCTCTCGACGAACACACATTCATTTTCACTCACTTATACACATTTCACGATAGTGATCCTTGTACCTAGCTCGTTACTATCCGAAGTTGTAAACATTTAATCATTTATTTGAGCTTGGTGATCGGTAGTTTCCATCACCCGGGGTTTTTTGTGCCGGAGATCAACTCTTGATCAAGGGCTTTTTCCCCGTATAAATCCTTGTGTTGTTTGTGCAAATCTACATTGAAGTGATCCTCATCGCTATTACATAATCAGCATCATACCCCCATAACATAGAGTTTGGTTGCAATATCCTCAACAGATTTTTTGACCAAAACAGTTTGGCGCCCACCGTGGGGCAATTGGTGCTTTGTCCTTAGAAGAATTCGCGTTTCTGCGCTCATTCCGGTTCACTACAACCAAGCAAATGGCTTCCTCGGCGAAGAATGCTTCAAACTTGATGCCCTCACTCACTTCTTCACAAGGCGTCCCTCCTTTGCCTCCACCACCTTCTGGATCCCAGAAGATTACTGAGAATGCCGCGAAGAAACCAACTCCCATTTTCTCAAAACCACCTACTTCTTCTGTTTCAGCTAATCCTACTACTAATGATCTCTATGCCTTGATTTTGCAGATGAGGAATCATGCACAAGAGCAGGATAAGACCAACGAGAGGATCCTCCGGGAGATTGACGAAATTAAGAAACAGAAGAAAACGGCAGAGGATCGTTCCCCACTAATGCCCAGATCTTTGAATTTTGATACTCCGGTGATTACTTCTCAGCCATCAGTGGTTCCAGACATTCAATATGTGGGTGGACCAAAAGGAGTGCACTACGGAACAACGACAATGACCCAGGCATCAGGTTCATATTTCCAGCCAGCGGGATCCTATCCTCAGCATATGGGATCCCTCACGAGTTCAGGAGGATATTCAGGAATGCAGCAGTTTCAAGGATCCTCCTTCGTTCCAGG
Organism: Helianthus tuberosus; assembly: GCA_030545235.1. Taxonomy (NCBI): domain Eukaryota; kingdom Viridiplantae; phylum Streptophyta; class Magnoliopsida; order Asterales; family Asteraceae; genus Helianthus; species Helianthus tuberosus. The sequence continues at coordinate 63,049,107 of CM060451.1, read as the reverse complement.
ATCATCCCAGATTCAAGGATCCTCCTTTGTTCCAGGATCATCCCAGGTTCAAGGATCCTCCTTCATTCCAGGATCATCCCAGGTTCAAGGATCCTCCTTCGTTCCAGGATCATCCCAGGTTCAAGGATCCTCCTTTGTTCCAGGATCATCCCAGGTTCAAGGATCCTCCTTTGTTCCAGGATCATCCCAGGTTCAAGGATCCTCCTTCGTTCCAGGATCGTCTCAGTTTCAGGGATCCTTCCAGATGCCAGGATCCTTGAGGAGTTTGCAAACAGGAAGTTCAGATGTCCATCAGGGAGATTTTATTCCAATGCAGACCAATGCCTCTACTGGCCCCTCGATCATTCCAGAGCCTCAACAATATGGATTAACATCCATTCTTCCTAACTTGAATCCAATGGGAGGTAACACTTTTAATAATTCTCATACTACTAACCATGGTCTTATGCAGGATCCAGGTATCAATCATGCCATGGCCAGAGAATTGCAAAATCTAAAGGATATGATATCAAGTGTTCCGGGAGTGGTCAAACCTATCCCAGAGATTGCATATGGGAGCCACAAGATATCTCGTTTTGCACCACCAATCTGTGATGCTGAGATACCCAAGAGATTCCATGTGCCAACAATGAAGCTGTATGATGGTTCGACAGATCCTGAGGAACACATAGCACAATATAGGGAGAGGATGGAGATCAATCCAATTCCAGAAAGGTTAAAGGAAGCATGCCTGTGCAAGGGATTCGGATCCACTCTTACTGGATCAGCTCTCAAATGGCTGCTAAGTCTTCCCCCTTACTCTATTACCTCGTTTGCTAACCTAGTTAATCTATTTAATAATCAGTTTTCTTGTAGTAGAAAATTTGAACGATTAACTATTGATTTATATAGGATAACCCAGGGTCATAATGAATCATTAAGGGATTACATTACCAAATTCAGTAAAGAATCCTTAGACATTCCCAACTTAGATATAGCCACGGCTGTTGAGGCCTTCAAAATGGGATTGCTTAGGGATTCGTTAATTTATGATGATCTTGTTATGACACCATGCAGGAACCTAGATGAGGTAAGAACCCGGGCCCTCAGGTTCATCCGGCTAGAGGATGACAAGAGGATCCAGGAGAGGTTAACAGGATCCTCAAAGCAGGATAAGCAAGGATCCTCATTCAGGAACAACAAGTTCAGATCCTACAACAGATCTGATAACCAGAACGTGCATTCTATTGATCAAGAAGAGGATGATGAGGATTATCCCCCAATTTCTGAATATTGTTTTAGTGTTGATAACAATGAACTAATCCTTGCGATGCAGAGTCTAGGTGATAAAGCTAGATGGCCCAGAAAAAATGATAGGCCAGCTGCAACTAAGGATAAATCAAAATGGTGTGCATATCATGAAGATTTTGGGCACCTCACAGAGGAATGCATTGCATTAAGAAAGGAAATTGGATACTTGTTGAGCAAGGGGCATCTAAAAGAATTGTTGGGAAGAAAAAAGTTAAGAACTCAGGATCCTGAAAGGATCCCTGAGAAGGCTCCAGCCCCTCCAGCAGATGCACAAGTAATAAACTTTATTTCTGGAGGATCCGACATCTGTGGCACATCCTTCTCAGCAGCTAAAAGGCATGCTGTAACACCCATGTTATTAATCTAAAGGTTTTCGTGCAATTAACGAAAACAAACATGAATTTATCATTAAGTATCCTTAGAAAAATACGAGTAATTTAAAACTTTTACAACTTAAAAGTTTTAAACAAAATTTAGATAAGTTCGCCATTTAAAAGTTATGACGTAATGTTGTGCGGAAGCTTTAATCTCGTGTGTTCGGTTCTTCGTAGCTGCTTGATCTTCATCCGTGCACTCTTGACATTCACCTATGATCAAAACCAACTTAAAAGTTAGTTTCGATAGTCAAATATCAAGTCCAAACAAGTACAGGGGTTAAAAATGATAAAATTCAAGAATTTTCGGAGTTTGGGGGCTCGCGTAGCGCCACTGATTCTCGCGCTACGCGAGCGCTTGTTTTAGACAGAAACTCGTTTGCTGGTGCTGCAAATTCCCTGCGTAACCTGATTTCACGGAAACGGCCATAACTTCTTCGTTATTGATCCGTTTTACCCGATTCTTTTTCCTACGCGTCCGTAATTTAATTCTCCATCTTATGGAGTTAAAATCAAACAACCTTCATAATAAAATTTCAGACTTTTAAGTCTTCGGCTTATCGCCCTTGTACCACATTTTGACCCGTTTATGCATTTTATCAAACGAACACATTTGTTTGATTCCTACATCACCTACACTTCTCAATTTGTTATTAACTACCATTTTAGGTTCTAATCACAAGTTTATTTCACAATTTAAACCCGTTTTCGCTAGTATGCTTATTTTGACCCGTTAAGGGTATTTAAGCATTTTCGAGCCTAAAATTGCTCTCGATTGTTTCTAGCATTTCATCACCACATTTCTTACAAATTTGACCCGTTCGGCTTACGCCATGGGTGCCCTTTTTATTGTCAATTTACATTAATCGACACTTGACTAAATTTCCATTTTTACCCCTTTTCTCAATATTAGATTACACTACGCGGTAATCTTATCAAACTCATAATCTCTTAGTCATTACATGACCGATTTACCGATTTATCATTTTTACCATAAACCATGGTTTTTACCATCTTTATATGTTCCGACTCGTACCAATCGCGTCGGAAACCATATTTTCATTATTATCGTTATCGCATTTATTACTTGTAAAGTAAACAAGTATTCTACAAAGTGTGTAAGTTTCACTTACCTTTCATCCGAATTACGCTTTCCTTTTCATTCTTGATTCGTTCGACCCGCTTTCTCCTCAAGCTTCACCTAGCTTGTTAAGTGCCAACTATCATTCATTATTCACAAGGTTGTTAGATTAATCATTCCAAATCATGACTTTCACACCTTATGATTCTTTGACTACTTTTCTTATTAAACTCAATCATAAATCATTAAGTTTAATTCTTGTATCAAGACTCACTTCTAAACAATTATGAACTCTTAACAAAATCCTTATTTTGTTCAAGTAGTTCATTCGTACGAGTTGCTACGGTGTTTATAAACACCCATACAACATTAATTTCATCAAATCAACTAAACCCATTTCATGGCAATTATGATCATATACTCAAACTTACAATTTGTTCAAGTATTTTGCTTCTACTATCAACTATGATGATTTTAAACATGTGTATATCCTCATCTTCACTATATAATAAAAAACCCACTTGTCTAAATGTGGTAAATCACCAAATTACTCAAATCCTAGCAATTTTACTTCAAATTTCTACTTAGGGTTTGTTCCTAAGCAATCATACTTCATTAATTTGGCCATAGCCTCTATGATTCTTGCATAAATCGCATCATGCAAATTTAACAAATTTTCACAACTTCATGGATGTTAGAAATTCGACATACCTTACGATCCCCACGACTAGGTGATCGTTTCTATGTATTAAATTCCGAATTTGGCCTTCATTTGATCTTCCAATTTGAAGATTTTGTTGAAGAACTAGGGTTTGCTCCATGGAGCTCCCTCCTGGCTTCTCACGCACGCACACACACATATGTGTGTGTGTTTGTTTTATTTTTAAGTTTATAAAACCATTTGTAAGTTATCCGGCTTTGGTCCCTCGTGTTTGGTTAGTTATTAATTAGGTCACAACCTAATTATTTTCAACAATACTCTCACTTATTAACTAGGTTTAATATTCCTAGTTAACTTAGCGGGTTCGGGAATATTTATGACTAAGTTTATTTTAGGCCCCGTTAACTCGGGCCTTTTGTCCATTTTATTCCTTTAAAGCTTTTATTCATTTTTATTTATTATTAGGATTAATTATTTAAATCCTAATATTCCACCGGGTAACTTTTACCACTAACGGTACTTTACCCGTCTTTTAGTATTAACGGGGTTTAATTACCAAACCCGTTTTCGGGGTGTTACAAGTCTACCCCCCTTAAAGAGGTTTCGTCCTCGAAACCTTTTCTTACATAATTCATTGAGTTTAAACTCAATGTATTTGAGCCGAGAAATCTTTTAAACATTACTTATACTTTTTAACCAAACGTTAGTATTGTCCGAAAAGTACGGTAACATCTTTTTGGTTACTAGTTGTCTACATATCTCATACGACATAGTGTAACTTCGAAATAACGTAATCTCATTATTTCCACTAGTTTAGTTAACTTAGCGATTTCCATCGCTTTTATATATTATCGAACTCTTGGTGACTCTGTTACCTTGACCCGTTTAAAGGTCTTTAGTGAAATATTTCACTTTTAGCAATAATTTCTTTTGTTTTCAGATTTATTTATTCGGTTCAGTTATACCGAATCCGCCGCTTACAAGCAAACCAATTTTTTTATTGATTTGAATTACTGGCCTTAACCGGTCTTACTAACTAGACTTATTAGTCCCGTTACTTTTCACCGCTCGTTTGGTTATAATGTGATTTTACTTCACATTACATTTCCTAACCGTGATCGTGTCACATCGTGTTTAGTTTGTATCAACCTTTCATTTTCGAAAATATCACTTTTCGAATATATCGTCTTGCGCCTATCAGTGTCAAGACTTGTATCTTTCATGCTTACTATTTAAGTTCCTATCAGGATTTATATTTGTAAAAACGTTATCTCTTACTAAAACCGAAGTTTTAGTTTTAGGATCTTTTCCTTAACTTGTGTCAATTATCCATACCGGGATATTGACAGTCCATAATTTAATCTTTTACAGTCTTAGTTTTATGCGGGAATTCTTAACTGATTCACTCGCTTTATCTAATTTAACCCGTAGGTTTTATCACTTAGCCTCATGGGCTATTTTGATTAGACTTCCACCTCCTTAGGGCGAAATCCTTATAATTTCTTTCTAATCATGACCCGTGGGTCGTTTTAGTCTCATAGACCTTTCATAATCTCTTCGCTTTAACCCATTCAATTAACTTACTTACTAACTTTACCTCCCGTTATCTTTTACGCGGGGAGTTATAACCAGTTTTTCTTGTTTCACACTATTACCCGTAGGTTATGATGATCCCGTAGATCATTCTGTTTACTCGTGTCTTTATTAAAAATATATATTTGGTGTCAAAGCACTCTTTTTATGTTTGAAAACCATTTGTTTTCACGCTTGAAATCCATTAGCTTTTGACTGTAGTTCGTATCTACAATCGTTTTCTTTTGGATAATTCTTCCGACTCTATGACTTCTCATGTTAATTAAGCATCGGTTTGTCTCAAGCTTACCGTTATCCGGCTTGCGCTTACTTATGTCATTAAGCATTATACTTTAATCAACCAGTTCAACCTCAAAATAGTTGAATATTATTATCAAAATTTCTGTTTACGAAATTTTATGGTCTTTTAGTCATAACTCATAATCCGAGTCTTTTGACTTTAAATTCGTGTTCCCGTTTCTCGGTTTACGCATGTGTTTAAATCCTTACCCATCAACCGGGTACTTTACCGAAGTCATTATTAGTGCAAACATTCCGGTATACATCAAGTTTTCGTTGTAATTTGTTTGGTCGTCTTAGCGGAAGCCATCACTTTTATTCAACCAAACCTTTATTCTTATTTGACCATCCTTGACAGTCTTATAGACTATGAATGATGATTATCATCATCATCATTTCTTTACTACGACCAAAGTCAACGACTTTGATCGTCTTTCTCGCGTGGGCAATACCTTTGTTTCTATGACCCCGTGGGTCATTTATACTTTGGTTTTACAATGCCCTTTTCGTCAACCATGGTTTTTTTTTTTTTTGATCGTTTTTCCCATGTGGGCAATACCTTTGTTTCTATGACCCCGCGGGTCATTTATACTTTGGTTTTACAATGCCCTTTTTGTCTACCATGGTTGTTTCGTCAAAATGACTTATGTCACGAATTTCCTTGGGTCTTTTATTTCTATGTGCGCCATACATCGTTTTTATGGTTCCCGCGGAAACCATTTATACGAGTATGCCCATAAGATTTCTTGACCCTAAGGATCCTTTAAATTTTCATTCATCTTGACCTTACTACATCGGACATAACTGCGCTCATTATAAGAAGCTCATGCTATCATGTGTTCACTACTTACTTGGCCAGAGTAAGCGATCAACACATGGTACGCGTGACCTTATTATAATTACCACATCACGTCCCATGTAAGTAACTCCTCAATTTATTTCCATGTTTATGGTTTCATTTGGTAAAACTTTATTTAATTGTTAGTTAACAATTATTAGTTTTAGTCGTTTATCCTTGAACATGTAAAATGTCCCTTTTTATAAACATTTATTCACATTTATTGATGTGATCACTACTTTTCTCAATAGGATTTATATTGAGAATACTTACTTGGATGATCACTCTCGTCCAAGTTTCTATATAAACAAGTCTTGTTATTCATTTGTTATTCATCATTGTGAATAACACATTTCCTATTAAATTTCTCTTGGAAATCGGGTTTTCCAAGTTCTATCATATGTGTATGCAACCGTTATTACTTACGTGTTTGTTGCATATAACGACTCGTGCGATTAAATTTAAAAGTGTGCACCTGGTAATGCTTGCCCTAACGGGCTTCACTTGTCATTAGTCTTGTTCGCGACCGTTACGCGATTTAGGTCCTTGATAAATATGCTCTTCCTGTCATACCTCGGACCGTTCCATCATCATATCCATAATTCGTTCACTCCCGTCATCTTCAGACGCGAGTGTCCTTCAATTAAAACATTCACAAGAGTTAGTAATGTCAACTTCAATAATCGCCCGTATTATAATACAAGGCTTTTTTTTTTACTATACGCGTCAACGCGCGTATTTTCGTCAACCATATCCATCATTTTAATTGGGGTAACGTGTACCACACGAGAGCCCTATGTGTTGTTTACAACACTTTAGCATACTAAACTATTAACGTACTTGTACTTACCGGATTTGCGATCAAGCCTCGAACCGAACACTTTACCCTTTAACCTTGGGCTCTGATTACCAACTTGTAACACCCATGTTATTAATCTAAAGGTTTTCGTGCAATTAACGAAAACAAACATGAATTTATCATTAAGTATCCTTAGAAAAATACGAGTAATTTAAAACTTTTACAACTTAAAAGTTTTAAACAAAATTTAGATAAGTTCGCCATTTAAAAGTTATGACGTAATGTTGTGCGGAAGCTTTAATCTCGTGTGTTCGGTTCTTCGTAGCTGCTTGATCTTCATCCGTGCACTCTTGACATTCACCTATGATCAAAACCAACTTAAAAGTTAGTTTCGATAGTCAAATATCAAGTCCAAACAAGTACAGGGGTTAAAAATGATAAAATTCAAGAATTTTCGGAGTTTGGGGGCTCGCGTAGCGCCACTGATTCTCGCGCTACGCGAGCGCTTGTTTTAGACAGAAACTCGTTTGCTGGTGCTGCAAATTCCCTGCGTAACCTGATTTCACGGAAACGGCCATAACTTCTTCGTTATTGATCCGTTTTACCCGATTCTTTTTCCTACGCGTCCGTAATTTAATTCTCCATCTTATGGAGTTAAAATCAAACAACCTTCATAATAAAATTTCAGACTTTTAAGTCTTCGGCTTATCGCCCTTGTACCACATTTTGACCCGTTTATGCATTTTATCAAACGAACACATTTGTTTGATTCCTACATCACCTACACTTCTCAATTTGTTATTAACTACCATTTTAGGTTCTAATCACAAGTTTATTTCACAATTTAAACCCGTTTTCGCTAGTATGCTTATTTTGACCCGTTAAGGGTATTTAAGCATTTTCGAGCCTAAAATTGCTCTCGATTGTTTCTAGCATTTCATCACCACATTTCTTACAAATTTGACCCGTTCGGCTTACGCCATGGGTGCCCTTTTTATTGTCAATTTACATTAATCGACACTTGACTAAATTTCCATTTTTACCCCTTTTCTCAATATTAGATTACACTACGCGGTAATCTTATCAAACTCATAATCTCTTAGTCATTACATGACCGATTTACCGATTTATCATTTTTACCATAAACCATGGTTTTTACCATCTTTATATGTTCCGACTCGTACCAATCGCGTCGGAAACCATATTTTCATTATTATCGTTATCGCATTTATTACTTGTAAAGTAAACAAGTATTCTACAAAGTGTGTAAGTTTCACTTACCTTTCATCCGAATTACGCTTTCCTTTTCATTCTTGATTCGTTCGACCCGCTTTCTCCTCAAGCTTCACCTAGCTTGTTAAGTGCCAACTATCATTCATTATTCACAAGGTTGTTAGATTAATCATTCCAAATCATGACTTTCACACCTTATGATTCTTTGACTACTTTTCTTATTAAACTCAATCATAAATCATTAAGTTTAATTCTTGTATCAAGACTCACTTCTAAACAATTATGAACTCTTAACAAAATCCTTATTTTGTTCAAGTAGTTCATTCGTACGAGTTGCTACGGTGTTTATAAACACCCATACAACATTAATTTCATCAAATCAACTAAACCCATTTCATGGCAATTATGATCATATACTCAAACTTACAATTTGTTCAAGTATTTTGCTTCTACTATCAACTATGATGATTTTAAACATGTGTATATCCTCATCTTCACTATATAATAAAAAACCCACTTGTCTAAATGTGGTAAATCACCAAATTACTCAAATCCTAGCAATTTTACTTCAAATTTCTACTTAGGGTTTGTTCCTAAGCAATCATACTTCATTAATTTGGCCATAGCCTCTATGATTCTTGCATAAATCGCATCATGCAAATTTAACAAATTTTCACAACTTCATGGATGTTAGAAATTCGACATACCTTACGATCCCCACGACTAGGTGATCGTTTCTATGTATTAAATTCCGAATTTGGCCTTCATTTGATCTTCCAATTTGAAGATTTTGTTGAAGAACTAGGGTTTGCTCCATGGAGCTCCCTCCTGGCTTCTCACGCACGCACACACACATATGTGTGTGTGTTTGTTTTATTTTTAAGTTTATAAAACCATTTGTAAGTTATCCGGCTTTGGTCCCTCGTGTTTGGTTAGTTATTAATTAGGTCACAACCTAATTATTTTCAACAATACTCTCACTTATTAACTAGGTTTAATATTCCTAGTTAACTTAGCGGGTTCGGGAATATTTATGACTAAGTTTATTTTAGGCCCCGTTAACTCGGGCCTTTTGTCCATTTTATTCCTTTAAAGCTTTTATTCATTTTTATTTATTATTAGGATTAATTATTTAAATCCTAATATTCCACCGGGTAACTTTTACCACTAACGGTACTTTACCCGTCTTTTAGTATTAACGGGGTTTAATTACCAAACCCGTTTTCGGGGTGTTACACATGCAAAGGAAACTAAAATGGATAATGGAGAAAGACCAGTTCGAACGACAAGTGTCTCCGAAGGAAAAGTCATAACCTTTGATGAAGAGGATCATGTTGATATCCAGGATCCTCATCACGATGGTTTAGTTATTACTCTTTTTATATCTAACCATTTTGTCCGCAGGATCCTTATAGACGGAGGAAGTTCAGTGAACATTATCCAGCTTGATGTTCTAAAAAAGATGGGTATCCCTGAATCAGAGATCATACCAAGATCCTCCGTGCTCGTGGGATTTAGTGGCGAAACTAAGAACACCCTGGGGGACATTAAACTCCCAATATATATTGAAGGCTTACACTCTTATCAAAAATTTTGTGTTATTGACTGTTTATCTTGTTGTAATGTTATCCTTGGCAGGCCCTGGATACACGATATGAAAGCAGTCCCATCTACTTACCATCAATGTGTGAAGCTCCCTAGTCCTTGGGGAATAGTAAAGATTGATAGTGATCAGCAGGAGGCTAAGAATTGCTACACTTCATCGATGAAACCAGCCTCGAAGTCAAGGGAGCAATAGCAATCAAGGTATCCTCCAAGGAATGTCTTGGAGGCCAGAGAGCAGGATGTGGTAGAAATCCTCATGGATCCCGATGATCCTGAATCCAAAATCTATATCGGATCATGGATCCTTGGCGAAATGAAAGAAGACCTCGTATCCTTCCTCAAAAGGAGAAAGACTACCTTTGCATGGAAACACGAAGACACGACTGGTATATCCAAAGATGTTATCACCCATAAACTCGGCATTGACAGATCCTTCAAACCAATCCATCAAAGGAGAAGAAAGTTTGCACCGGAAAGGAATGCCATTATCCAAGAAGAGGTAGAGAAATTGCTCTGGGCAGGTATGATTAGAGAGGTCAACTATCCAAGATGGTTGGCCAATGTGGTTGTTGTTCAAAAGAAAAACGGAAAGTGGAGGGTATGTGTCGACTTTACCGATTTAAATAAGGCATGTCCCAAGGATCCTTTCCCTTTACCCCACATTGACTCCATGGTGGATGCAACCGCGGGTCATGAACTGTTAACTTTTATGGATGCTTCATCTGGATTTCAACAAATCCAAATGGAACCATCCGACCAAGAGGATACAGCCTTCATGACTCCGACTGGTATATACTGCTATATTGCTATGCCGTTCGGATTAAGAAATGCAGGTGCAACATATCAAAGGCTGGTGAATATGATGTTCAAGGATCAGATCGGACAAACTATGGAGGTTTACATAGATGATATGGTGGTAAAATCCTTAAAAGCTGAGGATCACCTAAGAGACTTGGAGGAAGCATTCGATATCCTTGACAAATATAACATGAAACTTAATCCTTCAAAATGTCACTTTGGTGTTAAAGCAGGTAAATTCTTAGGATATATGGTGACAAAGAGAGGCATCGAAGCTAGCCCGGACCAAATCAAAGCAATAGTGAACATCAAATCCCCGGCCAATGCTAAGGATGTTCAAAGGCTAACAGGCAGGATAACAGCTTTGAACAGATTTATATCCAAATCCTCAGAGAAATGCGAAGAATTCTATGATATCCTAAGGAAGAACAAGAAATTTGAGTGGACTGAGAAGCATGAAAATGCTTTGAGAGCACTCAAAGATTACCTATCCTCAGCCCCGGCTTTGATGAAACCAGAAAAAGGTGATGTATTATCCTTGTATCTTGCAGTATCTTCAAAAGCAGTAAGTGCGGTCCTTGTTAAGGATCATCAAGGTACACAACATCCTGTCTATTATGTAAGTAAAAGTTTACTTGATGCCGAATCCAGGTACTCACACCTTGAAAAGCTTATTCTTGCATTAATTATGGCATCTACCAAGTTAAGACATTATTTTGAAACTCATGTTATCATTGTTAAAACTAATTTTCCAATTAAGAATGTCCTCAGGAAACCAGAGATGTCAGGAAGGATGGCTAAGTGGGCAGTGAAATTGAGTGCATATGATATAAGATATGAGCCTAGGACAGCCATCAAATCCCAAGCATTAACTGACTTTGTGGCTGATTTCAGTAGTGATTTACAAGAAGAAGCTGAGCTAGAAGTCCAGCAGCTAGAAGAGACCAAGGATCCTTGGATACTTTATACTGATGGATCCTCAAATGTCAAAGGCACAGGGCTCGGAATACTACTAAAATCGCCACAGGGGGACATAATACCCCATTCTATAGCTTGTGAATTCCAAACCACTAACAATGAGGCTGAATATGAAGCCCTAATTGCTGGTTTACAAATTGCAAAGCATATGGGGATCAGGTATCTTGAGGTACACGTAGATTCTTTGTTGATTACAAACCACTTTAATGGATCATATTCTGTTAAAGGTGAAAAGCTAACCAAGTATTTGGAGATAGTCAAAAGTTTGGCACTCTCTTTTGTTTCCTTTAGTTTGTCACAGGTACCAAAGGAAGAAAATACAGAAGCTGATGCATTGGCTAACTTAGGATCATCCTTGAAGATCCCGGAGGATATCAAGATTCCTATTATCCATATCCTGACCCCGGCTATCGAGGATCACGAGGCTATGGAGATAGGAAATGATTCTGCAATTATCCCTTGTGAGGGTACTCAATCCCATTCAGGATCAGGATCATGGATCTCACCAATTATGAGATACTTACAACATGGAGAGATTCCTACAGGAGAAAACCCTAGGGCTTTCAAATCTAAGGTATCTCAATTCACAATTATGAATAATATGTTGAATAAACGATCTCTTGCAGGACCATACTTGAGATGCATTGAGGATCCTGAAGTTCAAGAAGTTTTAAAAGACTTCCATGAAGGAGATTGTGGAAACCACACTGGGGGCAGGGCATTATTCTCAAGGATCCTGAGGACAGGATACTACTGGCCAACCATGAAGAAAGATGCTGTGGAGTATGCCAGAAGATGTGATCCTTGCCAGAGACACAGCAATATCCTTCATCAAGCAGCTGAATTATTGCATCCTATATCCTCCTCTTGGCCATTTATGAGATGGGGTATGGATATAGTTGGTAAGCTCCCTAAGGCACCTGGTGGAAAAGTATTCATGCTTGCTATGACTGATTACTTCTCCAAGTGGATAGAGGCTGAAGCTTTTGCCCAAGTCAGAGAAAAGGAAGTTATATCCTTCATTAAAAGAAATATTATAACTAGATTTGGTATTCCTTCTGAGATTATATGTGATAATGGTTCCCAATTTATTGGGGGCAGAACCACTAACTTTTGTGACAGCTGGGGGATTAGGATGATAACATCAACACCAGTCCACCCACAAGCTAATGGTCAGGCAGAATCATCTGAAAAGATCATCATCAACAATTTGAAGAAGAAGCTTGGATCCAAGAAAGGGAAATGGGCAGAAGAACTACCTTATGTGCTTTGGGCTGACAGGACAACCCCTAAGAATGCTACTGGTCAAACACCATTCTCTTTGGTGTTTGGGGCAGAATCGGTGATCCCAACAGAAATGGTGGTTCCAACTGCTAGAACAAGTACTCGTGATCCTGAGGAGAATGATAAGAACTTAGCTCAAGACCTGGATACCATTGAAGAAATCAGGGATATGGCTAGGATAAGGATGGCCAGTTATCAGCAAAGAATGGCTGGCGCTTACAACAAAAATGTCAGGATCAGGAGGTTTCAAGTTGGAGATATGGTATTAAGGAAAGCATTTCAGAATACCACCAATCCTACTGATGGAAAATTAGCTCCAAAATGGGAAGGCCCTTATTTGATTGAAGCTGAAGCAGGAAAGGGGGCATATAGATTGCTAACCATGGAAGGTGATTTGCTACCAAGAGCTTGGAATGCTGTCCACTTGAAGAAATATTTCATGTGAGCAGGATCCTCATGGCATAGATGATCCTCACGATTGGGATATCCTTAAAGGATCCTCGAAGTATTGGTGATCCTTACTTAGGTAATATCCTAAACTTGAACTATTTCGTTTCTTTATTTTCTCATATAAGGATAAGGATCATGTATCCTTTATCCATCTCTCATGTGAGTTTAAGTTTTGAAAGTTCAGGTATCCTTAGCTTAACATTGGTTATCTGCTGAAGCAATCCGTTCCTTGGGTTTAACCTCAGTTATTTGGGCTTGACCCCAGTTCCGCCTGTAGCGCACGATGATCCTGGTATAGTTCAAGGCTTTGGGACCAGTACTCGTTTTAGGGGCTGATAATTCCATTGTTCTGGCTATGCTTAGGATCCTACGTATAATGGTAGACGTACCATACATCCGTTCCTAAGGTTTCTAGCGTTTTCACGTTAGCTAAGGTTTCTAACGTTTTCACGTTAGCTAAGGTTTTGGCATTTTCATGCCACTAAGTTTGGATAGTCGCCAGCTAGGGCCATACTCCAGTTTACATACGTTCCTTGGGCTTGTCCCCAGTTATCCTTGGGCTTGTCCCCAGTTATCCTTGGGCTTGTCCCCAGTTGCTAATTCTTATTTTATATTGGCTTAGTCCCAAGTGATGCTCTATTTCAGGTTCTTGAAGATAGGCAACTAGGGATCCTTGATCCTCACTTTATTCTAAGGTTTATCTTATAGTTATCCTTATTAAGGTTAGGATCCTAACTTGGATCCTCAGGTATGATCCTTAACCATTTTTAATTCTATTCATTATTTATTTGAACAACCCTTATATTTGACAACTGAACTTATGATTCTTAAACCATATCACTTTTTAGAACTTATCGGTTATGGGATATGTGGTCCTTGATCATGTCCTAAGCTTTCTATATATCTTTTCTGATTTTTTAAGGCTTGATAAGTATAAACAAAATAAATTTTACAACAGTTGGAAAGTAAGACGTTATAAAGGATAACAATACAAGATAAGCGACAAAAGGTTAAGTTTTATTTATTAACAAAAAGACCAACCCCTTAAGGTTGTCAAAATTGCCAACCCACATTTCTACCAGCAAAATGTGGCCCGTCCACATGGGTTAGCAAAGGGTGTCCATTGTTTACGGGTCTTTGTAGTGCAGAAAATAAAAGACGGAAGGATAACGAGTGGCTTCATCCCCCAAACAGAGGATCCATCCACCACCCATTATCCTGCCTATTGTTCACAGGATCATACATGATCCTTAATCCTAAAACCTACTGTTCAGGTACAACCCATCATTGTTCAACAAAAAACACCATAACCAAAACAAACTATCAAACTTAGAAAATTGGGCTCCGGCTGCGTCTAGAAATGTCCTTCATCGCCCAATCCTGCAGCCTAAACCTTCGCTGCATTGTCACCTCCAGCTCCACTTGTTTCACCACCTTCACCTTTGCCTCCAGCTTCAATTGTCAGGATCTCTTCAACCTCCTCAGCCTCTTCATCGTCCAGTTTAGCAAGCCTTGCCTTCCAACCTTCAATATCCCAGGTGCTCTTGTCAAAAGCAGGATCCTGAGCTTCCAAGGCCATTTGAAGCTTGGTCTTGTACATTGTAATGGCGGCAGAGATTTTGGCATCTTCGGTGATCTCACTCTTCTCATAGTCAACATTGACCAGCACCTTGGCCATCTGCTGTTTGGTATCCCGAACTTCTTTCTGAAGATCAGCAATTGTGAGATCCTTTAACACCGCAACCTACTGGAGATCGGCAATCTTCCTATCCTGATCCTCAACGTGGCCCACATAGTCTTCAATCTCTGCGAATTTCTGCAAAAAGAAAAAGGTCAGGATCAAGTAATCAGCAGGATATGTCAACAGGATATATGAGCAAAGACAGTGATCCTCGCCTCATTAAAGTACTCAAGGAATTGATGACGGATCAGAGGCAGACCCTGCAGATCCCCAGCTTCAGAGGCTTTTCTCTTCTTGATTGCCTTCCCTTTGAGGGGTGCTTTGGGGACCGAAGCT
Organism: Helianthus tuberosus; assembly: GCA_030545235.1. Classification (NCBI taxonomy): domain Eukaryota; kingdom Viridiplantae; phylum Streptophyta; class Magnoliopsida; order Asterales; family Asteraceae; genus Helianthus; species Helianthus tuberosus. The sequence goes on along the minus strand of CM060451.1, from coordinate 63,033,827 downwards.
GTCGGACTAGTGGGAGCTTTCCTCTTGGAAGATCTGACAATGGTGAGATCAGCAACGTTGAACTTGGAAGCGGACTTGGTAGACTTTCCAGCACCTACACAATCAAAATAAGATAAGTATCTTTTATTAATTCATATTTCACTATATATTTAAATTTTAGACAAGGATACTTACTTGACATTGTGACAGAGCCTGAGGATACCTCCTGTGAATCTTGGGTTGTTGTCTTGAAAGTTCTTGTCTCAGGGTCAAGTTTCTTGAAGGCAAGGAGCCTTTCCTTAGCAGCAGGGGACAGTTTGAGGCGTGAGACGGTGATAGCTGCATAAAAAGAAAGCAAAAATATGAGTTATCCTTACATCAAAAGAAAGTTCCTGGTGATCCTTCTCAGGATCCTCCATCCTACCATGGGTAGCCCATTTTTTAGGAAGATCCTTTCCATCCTCAATGGAATCTCTCTTGACAAAAAAGAAACGCCGCTTCCAATTAGTATCATTCTTGGTGGCTTTGAAGATCGGGTGTTCCTCACCGGGTTTACGTTTGAACAAATAACGGTGAGAGCCAAAGGTGGTAAGATCATACAGTTCTCCCAGCTCCGCCATTCCTAGATCTATTCCCTCCTGATCGATGATCCTTTCAAGGGTGTATAAAACCCTCCAAATCATCGGCATGGCTTGAACATAAGAGATGCCGGTTAGTGAAAAGAAAGATTGGGTGAAGGTTGGAAAAGGATAAGAATAGCCTATGGTGAACGGAGTGACGGGGAAAGCAACCCACTTATCGGAGATATGATCGCTCAAGGCATTGGGATCAAAAGGCCTAAATTCAGTGTTCGCCGGGAAGCAGTGGCGGATCCTATCTATCTGAGCATCATTGAAGAAACAGCGTTCTTTAATGGAGTCTTCAATAATCCCCTGGCTTTTCGGAGGACTGTTCTTTGGGTGATCCTTGGCCGGTGAACTTCGGAGCAACATTTTCGAAGAGACGGAGATAAAGAAAGAAAAACAGAGTAAGAGAGGAAGAAAGAGGAGAAAGAAATACCTGATTGATCGTCGACTGAGAATTTAAAGGGAGTTTCTTTCGAATTTGAATGCATAATGATCCTATCTATATCTCTATTTATAATTATGATTCTGCAGGATTGTCACTTCCGTGACATCATCATCGCAACGGCTAGTTCTATTTTAACGGCTATATATCCGTTAGTTAGTTGCGGATAAGATCAAGAAAATATAACTCGCTAATTTTACGAATTACTCCTTATATTTTGGGGGCAATTGTTAGGGGAGGATTTTCTAACAATTAGTGATCCTTATTCGTTATCCTAATTAGTGATCCTTACTTCTGTGACAGGTGGTGATCCTCAGAAGAGCTTCAGGATCAGGATCATGGATCACTTTAAGGATCCTCGTACTGACGATTGTTTACTTATGTTTTGTAGCTTCTCGCAGGTATAACAAGCTTGACCAAGTCTTGGCGACATTCCTGGAGAATATTCCCAAACTATTCCGCACGTGCTTGGCTAAAAATGGACGTTGTGGAGAACGTGGAAACTTGGCACGAAAGTCGGACAGTTAGTTAGAGTAGATTATTTCTAATTTAAAAGGGGTAACGAGCTAGTAAAAAAAACACTTAGTCATTTCTCAGTTACACACACTCGTATACTCGCACACTTGAAGCTCTCGACGAACACACATTCATTTTCACTCACTTATACACATTTCACGATAGTGATCCTTGTACCTAGCTCGTTACTATCCGAAGTTGTAAACATTTAATCATTTATTTGAGCTTGGTGATCGGTAGTTTCCATCACCCGGGGTTTTTTGTGCCGGAGATCAACTCTTGATCAAGGGCTTTTTCCCCGTATAAATCCTTGTGTTGTTTGTGCAAATCTACATTGAAGTGATCCTCATCGCTATTACATAATCAGCATCATACCCCCATAACATAGAGTTTGGTTGCAATATCCTCAACAGATTTTTTGACCAAAACAATGGTTTAGTTATTACTCTTTTCATATCTAACCATTTTGTCCGCAGGATCCTTATAGACGGAGGAAGTTCAGTGAACATTATCCAGCTTGATGTTCTAAAGAAGATGGGTATCCCTGAATCAGAGATCATACCAAGATCCTCTGTGCTCGTGGGATTTAGTGGCGAAACTAAGAACACCCTGGGGGACATTAAACTCCCAATATATATTGAAGGCTTACACTCTTATAAAAAATTTTGTGTTATTGACTGTTTATCTTGTTGTAATGTTATCCTTGGCAGGCCCTGGATACACGATATGAAAGCAGTCCCATCTACTTACCATCAATGTGTGAAGCTCCCTAGTCCTTGGGGAATAGTAAAGATTGATAGTGATCAGCAGGAGGCTAAGAATTGCTACACTTCATCGATGAAACCAGCCTCGAAGTCAAGGGAGCAATAGCAATCAAGGTATCCTCCAAGGGACGTCTTGGAGGCCAGAGAACAGGATGTGGTAGAAATCCTCATGGATCCTGATGATCCTGAATCCAAAATCTATATCGGATCAGGGATCCTTGGCGAGATGAAAGAAGACCTTGTATCCTTCCTCAAAAGGAGAAAGACTACCTTTGCATGGAAACACGAAGACATGACTGGTATATCCAAAGATGTTATCACTCATAAACTCGGCATTGACAGATCCTTCAAACCAATCCATCAAAGGAGAAGAAAGTTTGCACCGGAAAGGAATGCCATTATCCAAGAAGAGGTAGAGAAATTGCTCCGGGCAGGTATGATTAGAGAGGTCAAGTATCCAAGATGGTTGGCCAATGTGGTTGTTGTTCAAAAGAAAAACGGAAAGTGGAGGGTATGTGTCGATTTTACCGATTTAAATAAGGCATGTCCCAAGGATCCTTTCCCTTTACCCCACATTGACTCCATGGTGGATGCAACTGCGGGTCATGAACTGTTAACTTTTATGGATGCATCATCTGGATTCCAACAAATCCAAATGGAACCATCCGACCAAGAGGATACAGCCTTCATGACTCCAACTGGTATATATAGCTATATTGCTATGCCGTTCGGATTAAGAAATGCAGGTGCAACATATCAAAGGCTGGTGAATATGATGTTCAAGGACCAGATTGGACAAACTATGGAGGTTTACATAGATGATATGGTGGTAAAATCCTTAAAAGCTGAGGATCACCTAAGAGACTTGGAGGAAGCATTCGATATCCTTGACAAATATAACATGAAACTTAATCCTTCAAAATGTCACCTTGGTGTTAAAGCAGGTAAATTCTTAGGATATATGGTGACAAAGAGAGGCATTGAAGCTAGCCCGGAACAAATTAAAGCAATAGTGAACATCAAATCTCCGGCAAATGCTAAGGATGTTCAAAGGCTAACAGGCAGGATAGCAGCCTTGAACAGATTTATATCCAAATCCTCCGAGAAGTGTAAAGAATTCTATGATATCCTAAGGAAGAACAAGAAATTTGAGTGGACGGAGAAGCATGACAATGCTTTAAGAGCACTCAAAGATTACCTATCCTCAGCCCCGGCTTTGATGAAACCAGAAAAAGGTGATGTGTTATCCTTGTATCTTGCAGTATCCTCAAAAGCAGTAAGTGCGGTCCTTGTTAAGGATCATGAAGGTACACAACATCCTGTCTATTATGTAAGTAAAAGTTTACTTGATGCCGAATCCAGGTATTCACACCTTGAAAAGCTTATTCTTGCATTAATTATGGCATCTACTAAGTTAAGACATTATTTTGAAACTCATGTTATCATTGTTAAAACTAATTTTCCAATTAAGAATGTCCTCAGGAAACCAGAAATGTCAGGAAGGATGGCTAAGTGGGCAGTGAAGCTGAGTGCATATGATATAAGATATGAGCCTAGGACATCCATCAAATCCCAAGCATTAGCTGACTTTGTGGCTGATTTCAGTAGTGATTTACAAGAAGAAGCTGAGCTAGAAGTCCAACAGCTAGAAGAAACCAAGGATCCTTGGATACTCTATACTGATGGATCCTCAAATGTCAAAGGCACAGGGCTGGGAATACTACTAAAATCGCCACAGGGGGACATAATACCCCACTCTATAGCTTGTGAGTTCCAAACCACTAACAATGAGGCTGAATATGAAGCCTTAATTGCTGGTTTGCAAATTGCTAAGCATATGGGGATCAGGTATCTTGAGGTACACGTAGATTCTTTGTTAATTACAAACCACTTTAATGGATCCTATGCTGTTAAAGGTGAAAAGCTAACCAAATATTTGGAGATAGTCAAAAGTTTGGCACTCTCTTTTGTTTCCTTTAGTTTGTCACAGGTACCAAGGGAAGAAAATACAGAGGCTGATGCATTGGCTAACTTAGGATCATCCTTGAAGATCCCGGAGGATATCAACATTCCTATTATCCATATCCTGACCCCGGCTATCGAGGATCACGAGGCTATGGAGATAGGAAATGATTCTGCAATTATCCCTTGTGAGGATACTCAATCCCATTCAGGATCAGGATCATGGATCTCACCAATTATGAGATACTTACAACATGGAGAGATTCCTACAGGAGAAAACCCTAGGGCTTTCAAATCTAAGGTATCTCAATTCACAATTATGAATAATATGTTGTATAGACGATCTCTTGCAGGACCATACTTGAGATGCATTGAGGATCCTAAAGTTCAAGAAGTTTTAAAAGACTTCCATGAAGGAGATTGTGGAAACCACACTGGGGGCAGGGCATTATTCTCAAGGATCCTGAGGACAGGATACTATTGAAGAAATCAGGGATATGGCTAGGATAAGGATGGCCAGTTATCAGCAAAGAATGGCTGGTGCTTACAAAAAAAATGTCAGGATCAGGAGGTTTCAAGTTGGAGACATGGTATTAAGGAAAGCATTTCAAAATACCACCAATCCTGCTGATGGAAAGTTAGCTCCAAAATGGGAAGGCCCTTATTTGATTGAAGCTAAAGCAGGAAAGGGGGTATATAGATTGCTAACCATGGAAGGTGATTTGCTACCAAGAGCTTGGAATGCTGTCCACTTGAAGAAATATTTCATGTGAGTAGGATCCTCATGACACAGATGATCCTAACGAAAGGGATATCCTTAAAGGATCCTCAAAGTATTGGTGATCCTTACTTAGGTAATATCCTAAACTTAAACTATTTCATTTCTTTATTTCCTCATATAAGGAGAAATATCATGTATCCATTATCCGTCTTTCACGTGAGTTTAAGTTTTGAAAGTTCAGGTATCCTTAGCATAACATTGGTTATCCACTGAAGCAATCCGTTCCTTGGGTTTAACCTCAGTTATTTGGGCTTGACCCCAGTTCCGCCTGTAGCGCACGATGATCCTGGTGTAGTTCAAGGCTTTGGGACCAGTACTCGTTTTAGGGGCTGATAATTCCATTGTTCTGGCTATGCTTAGGATCCTACGTATAATGGTAGACGTACCATACATCCGTTCCTAAGGTTTCTAACGTTTTCACGTTAGCTAAGGTTTTGGCATTTTCATGCCACTAAGTTTGGATAGTCGCCAGTTAGGGCCATACTCCAGTTTACATACGATCCTTGGGCTTGTCCCCAGTTATCCTTGGGCTAGTCCCCAGTTATCCTTGGGCTTATCCCCAGTTATCCTTGGGCTTGTCCCCAGTTATCCTTGGGCTTGTCCCCAGTTACTAACTCTTATCTTATATTGGCTTAGTCCCAAGTTATGCTCTATTTCAGGTTCTTGAAGATAGGCAACTAGGGATCCTTGATCCTTACTTTAATCTAAGGTTTATCTTGTAGTTATCCTTATTATGGTTAGGATCCTAACTTGGATCCTCAGGTATGATCCTTAACTATTTTTAATTCTATTCATTATTTATTTGAATAACCCTTATATTTGACAACTGAACTTATGATTCTTAAACCATATCACTTTTTAGAACTTATCGGTTATGGGATATGTGATCCTTGATCATGTCCTAAACTTCCTGTATATCTTTTCTGATTTTTTAAGGCTTGATAAGTATAAACAAAATGAATATTACAACAGTTGGAAAGTAAGACATTATAAAGGATAACAACACAAGATAAGCGACAAAAGGTTAAGTTTTTATTTATTAACAAAAGACTAACCCCTTAAGGTTGTCAAAATTGCCAACCCACATTTCTACCAGCAAAATGTGGCCCGTCCACATGGGTTGGCAAAGGGTGTCCATTGTTTACGGGTCTTTGTAGTGCAGAAAATAAAAGACGGAAGGATAACGAGTGGCTTCATCCCCCAAACAGAGGATCCATCCACCACCCATTATCCTGCCTATTGTCCACAGGATCATACATGATCCTTAATCCTAAAACCTACTGTTCAAGTACAACCCATCATTGTTCAACAAAAAACACCATAACCAAAACAAACTATCAAACTTAGAAAATTGGGCTCCGGCTGCGTCTAGAAATGTCCTTCATCGCCCAATCCTGCAGCCTAAACCTTCGCTGCATTGTCACCTCCAGCTCCACTTGTTTCACCACCTTCACCTTTGCCTCCAGCTTCAATTGTCAGGATCTCTTCAACCTCTTCAGCCTCTTCATCGTCCAGTTCAGCCAGCCTTGCCTTCCAACCTTCAATATCCCAGGTGCTCTTATCAAAAGCAGGATCCTGAGCTTCCAAGGCCATTTGAAGCTTGGTCTTGTACATTGTAATGGCGGCAGAGACTTTGGCATCTTCGATGATCTCACTCTTCTCATAGTCAACATTGACCAGCACCTTGGCCATCTGCTGTTTGGTATCCCGAACTTCCTTCTGAAGATCAGCAATTGTGAGATCCTTTAACACCGCAACCTGCTGGAGATCGGCAATCTTCCTATCCTGATCCTCAACGTGGCCCACATAGTCCTCAATCTCTGCGAATTTCTGCAAAAAGGATAAGGTCAGGATCATGTAATCAGCAGGATATACCAGCAGGATATGTCAATAGGATATACGAGCAAAGACAGTGATCCTCACCTCATTAAAGTACTCAAGGAATTGATGACGGATCAGAGGCAGACCCTGCAGATCCCCAGCTTCAGAGGCTTTTCTCTTCTTGATTGCCTTCCCTTTGAGGGGTGCCTTGGGGACCGAAGCTGTCGGACTGGTAGGAGCTTTTCTCTTGGAGGATCTGACAGTGGTGAGATAAGCAACATTGAACTTGGAAGCAGACTTGGTGGATTTTCCAGCACCTACACAATCAAAATAAGATAAGTATCTTTTCTTAATTCATATTTCACTATTTATTTAAATTTTAGACAAGGATACTTACTTGACATTGTGACAGAGCCTGAGGATACCTCCTATGAATCTTGGGTTGTTGTCTTGAAAGTTCTTGTCTCAGGGTCAAGTTTCTTGAAGGCAAGGAGCCTTTCCTTAGCAGCAGGGGACAGTTTGAGGTGTGAGACGGTGATAGCTGCATAAAAAGAAAGAAAAACAGAGTAAGAGAGGAAGAAGATGAAGAAAGAGATACCTGATTGATCTTAGATGGAGAATATAAAGGGAGTTTCTTTCGAATTTAAATGCAGTTGATCCTATCTCTATCTCCTATATATAATCATGATCGTGCAGGGTTGTCACTTCTGTGACGTCATGGATCCAACGGCTAGTTCGATATCAACGGCTATATATCCGTTAGTTAGTTGCGGATAAGATCAAGAAAATATAACTCGCTAATTTTACAAATTACTCCTTATATTTTGGGGGCAATTGTTAGGGGAGGATTTTCTAACAATTAGTGATCCTTATTCGTTATCCTAATTAGTGATCCTTACTTCTGTGACAGGTGGTGATCCTCAGAAGAGCTTCAGGATCAGGATCATGGATCACTTTAAGGATCCTCGTACTGACGATTGTTTACTTATGTTTTGTACTATCTCGCAGGTATAACAAGCTTGACCAAGTCTTGGCGACATTCCTGGAGAATATTCCCCAAACTATTCTGCACGTGCTTGACCAAAAATAGACGTTGTGGAGAACGTGGAGGCATGGCACGAAAGTCGGATAGTTAGTTTGGTAGTTAGATTTCTATTTTAAAAGGGGTAACGAGCTAGTAGAGAAACACTTAGCCATTTTTGCAGCTACACACACTCATATACTCGCACACTTGAAGCTCTCGACGAACATACATTCATTTTCACTCACTTGTATACATTTCACGATAGTGATCCTTGTACCTAGCTCGTTACTATCCGAAGTTGTAAACATTTAATCATTTATTTGAGCTTGGTGATCGGTAGTTTCCATCACCCGGGGTTTTTTGTGCCGGAGATCAACTCTTGATCAAGGGCTTTTTCCCCGTATAAATCCTTGTGTTGTTTGTGCAAATTTACATTGAAGTGATCCTCATCACTGTTATACGTTTTAAGCATCATTCCCCGAAACAAAGAGTTTGGTTGCAATATCCTCATCTGATTTTTTGACCAAAACAAAAAGGTTGTCAAAATTTCCTACCCGAGCATCTACCAGCAAAACGTGGCCTGTCCGCTGGGGTAGGTAAAGGGTGTCCATGATAATAAGTTCAAAAGTAGTGCAGGAATATAAAGGCGGCAGGATCACAATGGCTTCATCCCCCAAACAGAGGATCCCTCCACCAATTGCAATCCTGCCTATTGTCCAAAGGATCATACATGATCCTTAATCCTAAAAACTGTTGTTAAAGTACAAACCACCAAATTGTTCGACAAAAGACCTACTACCAAATTTAAAAATTGGGCTCCGGCTGCGTCTAAGAATGTCCATCATCGCCCAATCGTGCAGCCTAAACCTTCGCTGCATTACCACCTCCACCTCCACTTGTTTCACCACCTGCATCCTTGCTTCCAGCTTCAATCGTCAGGATTTCTTCAACCTCCTCAGCCTCTTCATAGTCCAGCTCGGCTAGCCTTGCCTTCCAGCCTTCAACATCCCAGGTGCTCTTGTCAAAAGCAGGATCCTGAGCTTCCAAGGCCATTTGCAGCTTGGTCTTGTACATTGTTATGGCGGCAGAGATTTTGGCGTCTTCAGTGATCTCACTCTTCTCATAGTCAACATTGATCAACACCTTGGCCGTCTCCTGTTTGGCATCCCGGACTTCCTTCTGAAGATCAGCAATTGCAAGGTCCTTAAGCACTGCAACTTGCTGGAGGTCGGCAATCTTCCTATCCTGATCCTCGACGTGGCCAACATAATCCTCAATCTCAGAGAATTTCTGCAAGAAGGATAAAAGATAAGGTCAGAACTAAGTGATCCTCAAATCAGCAGGATATGTCAACAGGATATACGAGCAGAGACAGTGATCCTTACCTCATTGAAGTACTCGAGGAATTGGTGGCGGATCAGAGGCAGACCCTGCAGACCCTCAGCTTCAGAGGCTTTTCTCTTCTTGATTGCCTTCCCTTTGAGGGGTGCCTTGGGGACCGAAGCTGTCGGACTGGTAGGAGCTTTTCTCTTGGAGGATCTGACAGTAGTGAGATCAGCGACATTGAACTTAGAAGCAGACTTGGTGGATTTTCCAGCACCTACACAACCAAAACAAGATAAGTATCTTCTCTTAATTTATATTTTACTATTTATTTAAATTCTAAACAAGGATACTTACTTGACATCGTGACAGAGCCTGAGGATACCTCCTGTGAATCTTGGGTTGTTGTCTTGAAAGATCTTGTCTCAAGATCAAGTTTCTTGAAAGCAAGGAGCCTCTTCTTAGCAGCAGGGGACAATCTTAGGTGTGAGACGGTGATAGCTGCATAACAAGAAAGCAAAAATATAAGTGATCCTTACATCAAAAGAAAGTTTTGGTGATCCTTCTCAGGATCCACCACCCTACCATGGGTAGCCCATTTTTTGGGTAGATCCTTTCCATCCTCAATAGAATCTCTCTTGATAAAAAAGAAACGCCGCTTCCAATTAGCATCGTTCTTGGTGGCTTTGAAGATCGGATGTTCCTCACCGGGTTTACGCTTAAACAAATAGCGATGGGAACCAAAGGTAGTAAGATCGTACAGCTCTCCCAGCTCTGACATTCCTAGGTCTATACCTTCCTGCTCAATGATCCTTTCAAGGGTGTACAAAACCCTCCAAATCATCGGCATGGCTTGAATATAAGAGATGCCGGTTAGGGAAAAGAAAGATTGGGTGAAGGCTGGAAAAGGATATGTATAACCTATGGTGAACGGAGTGACGGGGAAAGCAACCCACTTGTCGGAGATATGATCACTCAGGGCATTAGGGTCAAAAGGCCTAAACTCGGTGTTCGCCGGGAAGCAGTGGCGGATCCTATCGATCTGAGCATCATTGAAACAGCAGCGTTCTTTAATGGAGTCTTCTATGATCCCCTGGCTTTTCGGAGGGCTGTTCTTCAGGTGATCCTTGGTCGGGGAATTTCGGAGCAACATTTTTGATGGAATGAGGGAAAGAGATGAAAACAGAGCAAGAGAGGGAAGAAGATGAAGAGAGAGAGTACCTGATTGCCTTCGGAATGCAGTTATAAAGGGAGTCTCTCTGAAAATTTAAATGCATTTGATCCTATCTCTATCTCCTATTTATAATCATGATCGTGCAGGGTTGTCACCTCTGTGACGTCACGATTGCAACGGATAGTTCAACAATAACGGCTATATTTACGATAGTTAGTTGCGGATAAGATCAAGAAAACATAACTCGCTCATTTTACATATCACTCCTTATATTTTGGGGGCAATTGTTAGGGGAGGATTTTCTAACAATTAGTGATCCTTATTCGTTATCCTAATTAATGATCCTTATTTCTGTGACAGATAGTGATCCTCAGAAGAGCTTCAGGATCAGGATCATGGATCACTTTAAGGATCCTCGTACTGACGATTGTTTATTTGTGTTTTGTATTACTTCGCAGGAGTAACAAAAGTCGGATAGTTAGTTGTTGTAGTTAACTTCTAAGGAATATTCCACGGGTATTTCGCACACGATTGACCAAAAATGGACGTTGTGGAGAACGTGGGAGCTTGGCACAAAAGTTGGATAGTTAGTTATTGTAGTTAACTTCTATTTTAAAAGGAGTAACGAGCTAGAATTAGAACACTTAGCCATTTTCAGCTACACACACTCTCATATACTCGCACACTTGAAGCTCTCAACGAACATTCATTCATTTTCACTCACTTTTACACATTTCACGATAGTGATCCTTGTACCTAGCTCGTTACTATCCGAAGTTGTAAACATTTATTGATTTATTTGAGCTTGGTGATCGGTAGTTTCCATCACCCGGGGTTTTTTGTGCCGGAGATCAACTCTTGATCAAGGGCTTTTTCCCCGTATAAATCCTTGTGTCATTTGTGCAATTTACATTGAAGTTATCCTTGTTATTGTTCTACATTTCAAGCATCATACCCCGTAACAGAGAGTTTGGTTGCAATATCCTCATCAGATTTTTTGACCAAAACAATACCTGCCCGGAGCAATTTCTCTACCTCTTCCTGGATAATGGCATTTCTTTCCGGTGCAAACTTCCTCCTTTTTTGATGGATTGGTTTGAATGACCTGTCGATGCCAAGTTTATGAGTGATAATATCCTTAGATATACCTGTCATATCCTCATGCTTCCATGCAAAGGTAGTTTTCCTCCTTTTGAGGAAGGATACGAGGTCTTCTTTCATTTTGCCGAGGATCCCTGATCCGATATAGATCTTGGATTCAGGATCATGAGGATCCATAAGGATTTCTACTACATCCTGTTCTCTTGCCTCCAAGACATCCCTTGGAGTATACTTTGATTGCTATTGCTCCATAGACTTTGATGCTGGTCTCATTGATGAGGTGTAGCAGTTCTTAGCCTCTTGCTGATCACTATCAATCTTCACTATTCCCCAAGGGCTAGGAAGCTTCACACATTGATGATAAGTGGATGGGACTGCCTTCATATCGTGTATCCAAGGCCTGCCAAGGATCACATTACAACAAGATAAACAGTCAATAACACAAAACTTTTGGTAAGAATGTAGGCCTTCGATATAGATTGGGAGTTTAATGTCCCCCAGAGTATTCTTAGTTTCGCCACTAAATCCCACGAGCACGGAGGATCTTGGTATGATATCTGATTCAGGGATACCCATCTTCTTTAGAACATCAAGCTGGATAATGTTCACTGAGCTTCCTCCGTCTATAAGGATCCTGCGGACAAAAAGGTTAGAAATGAAAAGAGTAAGAACTAAACCATCGTGATGAGGATCCTGGATATCAACACGGTCATCCTCATCAAAGGTTATGACTTTTCCTTCGGAGACGCTTGATGTTCGAACGGGTCTTTCTCCACTATCCATTTTAGTTTCCTTTGCATGCCTTTTAGCTGCTGAGAAGGATGTGCCCCAAATGTCTGATCCTCCAGATATAAAGTTTATAATTTATGCATCTGCTGGAGGGGCTGGAGCTTTCTCAGGGATCCTTTCAAGATCCTGAGTCCTTGACTTTTTTCTACCCAACAATTCTTTTAGATGCCCCTTGCTCAACAAGTATCCAATTTCCTTTCTTAGTGCAATGCATTCTTCTGTGAGATGCCCAAAATCTTCATGGTATGCACACCACTTTGATTTATCTTTGGTTGCAGCTGGTCTGTCATTTTTTCTGGGCCATCTGGCTTTATCACCTAGATTCTGCATCGCAAGGATTAGTTCATTGTTATCAACAGAAAAACAATATTCAGAAATCGGAGGATAATCCTCATCATCCTCTTCCTGATCAACAGCATGCACGTTCTGGTTATCAGATCTGTTATAGGATCTGAACTTGTTGTTCTTGAACGAGGATCCTTGCTTCTCTTGTTTTGAGGATCCTGCTAATCTTTCCTGGATCCTCTTATCGTCCTCTAGCCGGATGAACCTGAGTGCCCGGGTTCTTACCTCATCTAGGATCCTGCATGGTGTCATAACAAGATCATCATAGAACAATGAATCCCTAAGTAATCCCATTTTGAAGGCCTCAACAGCCGTGGCTATATCCAAGTTGGGAATGTCTAAGGATTCTTTACTGAATTTGGTAATGTAATCCCTTAATGATTCATTATGACCCTGGATTATCCTATATAGATCACTAGTTAATCGTTCAAATTTTCTACTACAAGAAAATTGGTTATTAAATAGGTTAACTAGATTAGCAAATGAGGTAATATAGTAGGGGGGAAGACTTAGCAGCCATTTGAGAGCTGATCCAGTAAGAGTGGATCCGAATCCCTTGCACAGGCATGCTTCCTTTAACCTTTCTGGGATCGGATTGATCTCCATCCTCTCCCTGTATTGTGCTATGTGTTCTTCAGGATCCGTCGAACCATCATACAGCTTCATGGTTGGTACATGGAACCTCTTGGGTATCTCAGCATCACAGATTGGTGGTGCAAAACGAGATATCTTGTGGCTCCCATCTGCAATCTCTGGGATAGGCTTGACCACTCCTGGGACACTTGATATCATATCCTTTAACTTTTGCAATTCCCTGGCCATGGCATGATTGATACCTGGATCCTGCATAAGGCCATGGTTAGTAGTATAAGAATTATTAAAAGTGTTACCTCCCGTTGGATTCAAATTAGGAAGAATGGATGTTAATCCATATTGTTGGGGCTCTGGGATGACCGATGGACCAGTAGAAGCAATGGTTTGCATTGGAATGAAATCCCCTTGATGGACGTCGGAACTTCCTGATTGCAAACTCCTTAAGGATCCCGGAATCTGGAAGGATCCTTGAAACTGTGAGTATCCTTGAACCTGGGAAGATCCTGGGACATAGGAGGATCCTTGAAGCTGGGAGGATCCCTGAACATAGGAAGATCCTTGAACCTGGGAGGATCCCTGAACATAGGAGGATCCTTGAACCTGGGAGGATCCCGGAACATAGGAGGATCCTTGAACCTGGGAGGATCCTTGAACATAGGAGGATCCTTGAACCTGGGAGGATCCTTGAAACGGCCAGTACCCTTGAATCTGCTGCGCTCCCGAGTATCCTCCTGAGCTTGCAAAGGATCCTATATGCTGAGGATGGGATCCTGATGGTTGAAAGTGTAACCCTGAAGCCTGAGTCATTGCTGATGACCCGTAATGCACTCCTTTTGGTCCTCCAACATATTGAACGTCTGGAACCGCTGAAGGCTGAGAAGTTATAACCGGAGTATCAAAACTCAAAGATCTGGGCATTAGTGGGGAATGAACCTCTGCCGACCTCTTTTGTTTCTTGATGTCTCCAATTTCTCTAAGGATTCTTTCATTGGTCTTATCCTGCTGCTGGATATGCTCCTTCATCTGCAAAATCAGAGTAAACAAGTCACTAGTAGTAGGAGTATAAGAAGCAGAAGAAGTTGGAGGTTTGGAGAAAATGGGAGTTGGTTTCTTCTCAGCATTTTTCTGAGATCCAGCAGGTGGTGGAGGCAAAGGTGGAATGCCCTGAGATGAATTGACCGCAGACATTGCAGTAGAGGTATTCTTCAATGATGAAGCCATGTATTTGTATGCAATGAACCGGAATGATCACCAACAGAAAAACTTCTTAGGAATGAAGCACCAATGGCCCCACGGTGGGCGCCAAACTGTTTTGGTCAAAAAATCTGATGAGGATAATGCAACCAAACTCTTAGTTACGGGGAATGATGCTTGAAATGAGGAACAATGATAAGGATCACTTCAATGTAAATTGCACAAACGACACAAGGATTTATACGAGGAAAAAGCCCTTGATCTTTAGAAGATCTCCGGCATAAAAAACCTCGGGTGATGGAAACTACCGATCACCAAGCTCAAATAAATCAGTAAATGTTTACAACTTCGGATAGTAACGAGCTAGGTACAAGGATCACTATGGTGAAATGTGTAAAAGTGAATGAAAACTGTTAAGTGCTTGCCGAAAGCTTCAAGAGTGCAATTGTACGAGAGTGTGTGTAGCTGAAAAAATGGCTAAGTGTTCTAATTACTAGCTCGTTACCCCTTTAAAAAAAGAAGTTAACTATGCTAACAAACTATCCGACTTTTATGCCATGCTCCCACGTTCTCCACAACGTCCATTTCCAGTCAAACGTGTGCGAAATACCCGTGGAATATTCCATAGTAACGTTGCCAAGACCAAGTCAAGCTTGTTACTCCTGCAAAATAATACGAAACACAAACAAACAATCGTTAGTATGAGGATCCTTAAGGTGATCCATGATCCTGATCCTGAAGCTCTTCTGAGGATCACTATCTGTCACAGAAGTAAGGATCATTTATTAGGATAACAAGTAAGGATCACTAATTGTTAGAAAATCCTCCCCTAACAATAATCCACAATAATTTTGATAACCTCCAATACGAAATCAAGGAGATATTAAGTTTCCTTAAAATTTTCATGAGTTAGTTAATAATAAAATATATTCCATAAATAAAATAATTATCAAATTACCTTAATGCCTTTTTTATTAAAAAACCTAATTGCCACATGTCACTGTCCTATGGCTCCCTACACTTTGTAGGAAATATTGCATTTGTAGCAAACTCCTACTCCAACTTTTTATTATTTAGTGTATGTTTGGTATGGAGTTTTTAGGAGTTTCTAACTTTAAGCTTTTAAGAAAAAGCTCATACTCGATAAAAAGCTTTTTTTGGTTGAAGGAGCTTGAAACTTTTAGGTTAGGAGATTGAAGCTTTTGGTTGAACGCTCATACTAGTAGCGTTTAGAAGGAGTTATAAGCTTTTAGGGAAATAATGACTATTTTAACCTCTAAAAATGATGAATTTTTTAATGCACAAACTTTTTAATTTTTTAGTTATGTCCAATTTGGTCATTTTATATATTTTATTAAAAGCTACAACTACTCTGTCAAACACCAAATATATCTAAAAAGCTACAGCTACCAGCTATCAGCCACCAGCTACTTTTGACAAACATACCCTTAATATATAAAATTACATTTATTCAACCTGTGAAATAAATGAGGTTTTAAAGATATATTGTTTTATTATTTAGTATATAAAATCCATTTATTCAAACCATGTAACACACGGGGTTATAACCTAGTAAAATATATATATGAAAATGGAAATTGGCAGAGGCGTCTCTGAGAATTCACGTACATTGTTCGAGCTCGAAAAAATGTGTCATTCCATAATGTTTTATTTGTATTTAAAAAAAAATCAAATTAGTATTGGGCTCAATAAACTTAATGTCAAGGGCTAAATTCTAAACCATAAAAAGTTATTTGTAAATGGGTCCATATTGGAATTGGCATGTGTTTGTTTACTATTTTAAAAGAATAACATACATATATCGGATTTTATTTAAATCGCGAGGCCCTCAAAATCACGGGCCTTATGCGGAGGTCCTCTCCGCACACCATCATAGCTACCCATGGAAATTGGTATTATAGTTTCTTCCAATCATTTTTCTTAAATAAATATAAATCTTGATGATAGCCAAACGGATAACCACCAACAGGGACAAATTGACATTATCGTTGTTGTCATAACAAGACACTGAAATATCATTAGATAAACTACAAACATTCATTGCAGTTTTATATTTTTCATTTTAAAATCATCAAAAAAATCATATTAGATATTTTTAACGACTAAGGTAAATGATATATTATTAAAAAAAAAAGGCTAACTTATAGCAAGGAGCTAGAATGTACAAAACCAAGTTACAAAAGTTACATTCTTACATTAAAACTATACTAGTCATTTCATTCTACCAAGTTAAGCTTTGCTATATGCTTCATCCATACGCATGAGCTAACTTTAATTTCCTCCATTATCATTTTCGATCCAATGTTTTATCATTCCACGTCTTCCACATGAAGAATTAATCTTGATATATGAAAGATTATTTAAATAGTTAGAGATAATTTTTAGTTTGAATTTAGAGTTAACTGTCATTTTCGTCATTGTGGTTTGTTCACTTTTGCCAATTCAGACCAATTTTAAAAAATGCACCAGTTTCCTCTTGACATACTAGAAACGTGCCACTTCAGTCCAAAAATTAAAACCCAATTAAGTCGGACTAGTTAAATGAAGGGTATTATTGTTAATTCATATATCTTTTATTTTCACCTTATTTTATGAATTGACAATAAAACCCTTCATTTACCATGTCTGACTTAACTGGGTTCTAATTTTTGGACTAAAGTGGCACGTTTTCAGTATGTCAGGAAGGAAACTGTTGCATTTTTTAAAACTGGTCTGAAATGGCAAAACTAAACAAACCACAATGATGAAAATGACACTTAACTCTTGAATTTAAATAGTAATCTAGGATTAAAGGTGGGGGCAAACATGAATAGGATAGCAAATTGGAAAGAGACTACTGACGTTTTTAACAAAAGATTATCATTTTGGAAAGACAAATTATTACCGTTCACCAGGAGACTAACCTTGGTTAAAGCGGGACTTGGTAGTTTACCAAGCTATTATCTATCATTATATAAAGCTCAAGTTGCGGTAATCAAAACTTTAGAGGGGATTCAGAGGAAATTCTTATGGGGGGAGTCGGGTCAAATAAAAAATAAATTAAGGTGGGTAAAATGGGAAAAAATTGTAGCTTCGGGAAAATTAGGTGGGTTAGGGGTAAGGGCATAAAGGACTTAAATATGGCTTTGTTAGTAAAATGATGGTGGAGATTAAAAACGGAATCAATCAATTATGGATAAAAGTAATTAAATCACTGCATTATAATTCCATAAATGTAGTATTGTTTCCACTAAAAAACAAATGTGGGGGTTTGGAAGGCAATAATGGGAATGGATTGAGAGTGTTTAAAGTATGGGGTTAATATAAATGCGAATTTGAATTGGATTGCAGGAGGAACAATTCGAGACCAATTTCCTTTATTATACCAGTTGGCGGTAGATAAAAGATGTAGGGTAAAAGATTGTTACAGCACAACGGGAGGGGGCATGGTGGGAGGGAGTATCATATGGGATTGGAGATGGGCTAGGATACCTAGTGAAGAGGAGGAAAAGATTGAAATGGACTAGTTAAATAATTTGCTGGTGCAACAAGACATCGGTACAACAAGTGACACGTGGTGCTAGAAAGAAGAACCAGGGTCGGGATTCACGATCAAAACGGTGAGGCAGGAATTGACGGATCGTTTGGATTTGAACTTGGTAGGTAGTACTTTTATGTGGAACAGGATTGAAACAAAAAAGCGTGCCTATTCGTATGGAGAGCGACGTCATGACGGATTCCTACGGCAGATACATTGGGATCAAGGGGTATCCATGTACAAAATGACAAGTGCGTTATGTGTGAGCACGATGCTGAGTCAGCGTACCACAGTCTTCTGAATTGCAAAGTTGCGGTGGAAGTTTGGCAGCAGCTGCACAATTGGATGAATGTGTCGTTGGGCAGTCACAACCTACACTTGAAAAGAAGCTGCAAAGTGTCAACGAGATGAATGTTTCAAAGAATATGAAGTATATTATTCACGCAGTTTACATTTTGACTATGTGGAGTATATGGAACGCTAGAAATAGAAAAAGATTCGAAGGTGGAAATGTAAACAAACAGAGATTAGTGGAAGAAATCAAAGAAATGGCGTACGATTGCGTGGTGTATCGATCAAAGTTTAAAAACATAACATGGGAGGACTGGCGTAGTTTCAACATACAAATGTAAAAGTTTTGGTGAATGTATTTTTCTTTCTGGTGTAGTAAATGTATCCGAGTCGGTAGCAGGTTGTTATGGGCTCAACCTCGGTTGGTAATATAAAAGTTCGCTTTATCTTTCAAAAAAAAGTTATTTTATTAATTAATTTATTAAGTATTATAGTTAGTATTGGTTTAGTATAATTGGTTTTAGAGTTTGAGTTTAGTTGGGATAACTTGTTTAGCAATGATAGTTTTAGTATAAATATAGGTGTATGGCTATTGTACTTATTGGTTCAGTTTTTCATTTGATTAATATTAAAAGGTTCGTGGGTTATTCTCACAATTCTCGTGTGTTGAGTGCTACGTTTGAACTCTAATTAACCAACACCATATGTGCCACAATGTAAAGAAAGAAATGTTTAAACCCATTTAAAAAAAAACCCTTTGTTTTTGTTAACCTTTTCGTTGAACCTCAATTTGTCTGTAAGTCATAACCGGCATTACACCATGATGAAACCTTCAACCACGCCTCGTTTGCTAGTGAATATTCAACCAGCAAATGCTCTGAAGTTTCTAATGCAGCTCCAAACCAGTCACAAATTGTAGAGGGGATCTAAATTACTGTCTACATGTTGAGATCTCATAACTCTTGAAGAAACACTGACCTGAACGGTAAGGCTCCGACTAAAACGTCAATTCTTGGCAATCCAAACAGCTGACTGCAAAACAAAACACCGTTAGGACTCGTTACAGGAATGGGGTTATTCCTGTAACCACCCTCCGGCGTGAGAATAAGTCTCGGTATTTGGGTGTAAGAAAGTATGTAGAGAGAGAGTAGGTGAGGGTAGAATGAATCGTACTTTTGATGTTTACCTCTATTTATAGTTTACCATTAGGGTTTTCCATAAACTAGGATGTACTCCGATAAGTTAGGGATTTGCATGATCTTCCCAAATTATTCGGGATTTGGTTACGTAGCTTATCCATGTAGAATGGAACATTCTATAATAAACATGTGTAGTGGATTATTTATAATAAAATAATAGGTGATGACTGGGTCGGGTTAGACGGTCCGGGTCATACCTCGTCATGTCCCCCCAGTCCGAAGTTATGAGATAAAATTCATGAGATCGGACTTAGAGAGAGAAAAAGTAAGAATACATCCTGGGCACATATTTCTCAAATGGAAGTACAATGCTTTTTGAATTATGGCGGTGATGTGAAAGGGTGCGACAGTTAGATCATCATTAGGATGATAGTTGTACATGCTCAGGATTGCCACGCGTCGCCATCTCGTTTGCATTTCCTTTTGAATTTGAAAGGTTATTTACCTTTTCCATAAATAGTCGTCCCATTAGGGGTTTTGCACCATTTCATTCGTTTCTTTCATCGCCTACGAGTTCTTGATTGTACACAATGGCTTCAAAAACCGGTGAATCTTCCTCCACACAAGCAAGTTCCGATGTTCTATATTGCAAGTGGGGAACGATATCGTTCAACAATCTTCTCAAATGTATGACATTAAACCGGAGTGGAATCCGGTGTTGCCGTCAAACAAAGATACGGGTCTCTGAAACAGGGGAAAATCACTATGTTTAGTGATTTTTTCAAGTTCTGCAATTTCCGACTACCGATTAAAAAGTTCTGTAAGTCTGTTCTTGACGAGTACCAGATCCATATCTCCCAGGTGCATCCTCGTGGATTGGTGAAACTCCGTTACTTCGAGTTTGCCTGTTTAACGTTAGGTCATATCCCCGAGATCTTAGTTTTTAGGGATTTTTTCATTCTTGTTTGGAAATCCCCGTTTTTCACCTTCGATTGACGCGACATCGGCGTGTCTTGCCTGAGAAGTGTCCCTGCAAGCTCCAGGGTTAAAGATTGGAAGAAGAAATTCTTCTATATAGACGCTGGCGTCATCCCCGGGGAGATACACTGGAGGGAGATAGGAGCCAAGGAAAAGTTTAAAGATGAGGGTCCACCTGCTGATGCATACATTGAGAATGCTCTATTCAAGAAACTAAGCAAGCACCCTTCCGAGTGCCAGGTGATTCTGGAGGGTGCACCAGTGATAGTTGGGATGAGTTTGTTGTGGCACGATAGCCGATTCTATCCTGCCTTTCAAAGGTTTGACAATGGTAAGTATCAATTTGCTGTTGACTAATCTGCAGGCTGTATTTGTTCTGATATGTTGATTGTGTGGGTGTCAATAGGTGAATGGTCGTTGTTTGACTTTATTGACCCTCCCCGTCATGCTGCTCTGAGATCCACGGAGCGCGTGGTTGGGGAGCAGGAAGCGGATGTGTTGAAGATTCACATTGAGCATTTTCTCATTCTCGCCATCCTGGCGGGCTCATCTGCTCAGGTTCCTAATCCTCCCCCTAGTGGTGGGAGCGGAGTGTCCCTTGAAGAGACAAAGAGAACATCCCGTATAAGGATAATCGGGAAGAAGAGTTTCACCCTGGAGGTGATTACCTCGCCCATGGCGGCTAGTGTGTATACGGCCCCAGAGGGTGTGGTTGTTACTTCCGCTCCTGCTGTTGTGAGTCCTCGCCCTGCACCTAAGAGACGTAGGGTGATGCCGTCTTTATCAACTTTTCAAGCAACCAAAGCTGCCCAGTTGTTAAACGCTAGTATGTGTTTGTGTTGTGTATGTAGGATTATGTTCATTCGTTTGGTTTCTAAATGTTTGCTTTGATGTAGATGCTCTTCCTGAAACCCAAGTTGAAGGTGGATCCTCAATGTCTCTGACTTCTGGGAGATTAGTGCTTCTGCCCCCGGCGGTCAGAGTGTTTCCCTTGCTGATATGATATCCCATGCAAGTGCATTCCCTGTTGGCTCTTCTATGCTGCCGCCCCTGTTCACTGCGTCCGTTGTGATGACACCCAGTCCTGTTTCAACGCCGTTGTTTTCAAGTTCCACCCCCGTGTCGATATTTGATTCTCCAATTGGCGATTTCTCTATGTCCGGGAAAGAAACTTCTACCACTTCCGCCGGGGGTGAGTCAACAGGTGCCAAGGAAACAACCGTTAGTGACACTGGTGGATCCAGTGGTAATTTGCTGAGGATGGGGCCTGTTTGTTTAATGATCATTATCTTCCCACCATGTGCTGGGATCTGCATGTCCAGGATAAACGCTATCAACCTAAGTGGAAGATAGCAGAATCGTCGAGGTTGGTTTTCCCCCCCAGTGGTGCATTACTGGGTTGAGCGGGCATACCCTCCTGCTGAATTCGCCTATGTTGAAGGAATGGACAACGAGCATCTGATGAACATGACCATGGTGGATGCTGATAGTGGCCCTAGGAGATTAGCTGAGATCCGGCGTCGGTGGATGCATGACAACAGTGAACTACGCTGTAACAACTCTCATTAAAAGTCCTAATTATTTGGATAATTAATCAAAAATGAAACCCTAATTGAGACACCCAAGTGATTCTGCACAAACCCTAAAATTTTCAGAACAATCGGAATCAGGAACAGGGACCATAAAACTTAAGGGGGGTAAAACCCTAGTTAGTATTATCTCAATAGTTTGCTGTCAAAATTGAAAATTTACGTAAAACCAACTCAGATAGGCTAGTCCCAGACGTGGCAAGTCTATAGTAAAAACGTGTCCCTTGCGCACCGCAAGGGTTTGAGTGTTACGGTGCGCAAGGGTTGATTACGCACCGCAACAATTATAGGCTTACGGTGCGCAAGCTTGACCAAATTTAGGGTATAAATAGAGGGCCTTGGGACTCGACTTCTGGTGTTCAAACAACGTAGAACTTCGCTGCATGTACTGAGATACGTCCTGTTTACCACAATTAACACACACGGTTCACTAATCGACGCCGCAATTCACGGTAATAACTCGATCGCTGCTACGATTCAATGTCCGATCGATTAAACTATCCAATGGATGTTTAAGTGCTGCCCACATTAGGGTTTATGCTTTGTCATTCGTCGTTAAATCGATGGATGTTTAAGTATCGCACTTTGTCATTCGTTGTGAAGGTTTTAATCTCGTGAGTTATCGTAAATGCTGTATTAAGTTACTGACCAAATTGCGTGCCTGTTATTAAATTAGGTTATCAAGGCTAATCAGTAGAATAAGCTCTGTTAAATTTGCAATGTGAGTCATTCTCTTTTTATCAAATCTATTTACAAAAGCATGTTTATTTTCAAAGGTTATAATTACAGGGATTAAGTCTATGTAATCTGAAATTACTGCCAGTATGTGGGGGGATGTGCACATAGCTACTAATTATTTATCATTTGTGGGTGAACGGACCCAACAAGTGATATGTCCACAGTCACAAGTCCGGTCAAGTGACAACTGGATCAGTTAATTTAAAAGATAGAGACATTATAATCGCTCTTAATACTGTAATTATAACAAGCAGGTCGTTTTATGTAAATAGAATGATTCACTCAGTATTTCCCGCTGACAAAACCTTTTTCAAACATGTTTCAGGTGATCTGTTGTGATCCAGGAAAAAGTGCCGTGAAGCACTATCAGCTTAAGGAAGTGGCTCAGTATAAAATAAAGAAACATGTTTTGTAAAATAAAAGATTTCTTCATGAAATCTCAATATTGTAAATTACTGGGTTTTATCCCGAAATGTGAAATAAAATAATCGGGAAATATTTCAGTTTTTAAAATGATCCTGAAGAAACTTCCGCTGTTAAATAAATACCACGGGAATTTCTGTCCCGCGGCTCCTGAAACGGGTTAAACCGGGTCGGGGGCCATGACAGAAATAAGGTGGTATCAGAGCCACTGATTTAAGCCTATTAAGTATTTAGAATTACTTAATTTTACTGATTGCCAAGTATGTGATTATGTGTTTTATTAACTGATTATTTGTTAATTACAGTATGGGTAAACAAAAGCTGTCAAACATCTATCTTAAACTAGACAGGTCATCCAACGAGAAGGGAAGTTCATCCCAAACAAAACCTTATGTAATTCCTGAAGAAGGAATATTTGTCCGTAAGGCACATTACGAGGAACCACTTTCTCCTAATAAAAGAAGTTTGATTATTAGGAAAAGTCAGGAGGAAATAAGGAAAAACCGAGAGAAGAAAGTTAAACAAGAAACCCAGGACTTAATCAATAAATCACCTTGGGAGGACAAATTAGATGAGAAATGGGCAAATCTTTATATGCTAGCCACAGTAGCAGAAAATGCAAATCTCTAAATACTCAAAAAGTTTAGCACTTTTATTTTCCAAAAACCTTATTTAGTAAATAAATAAGTTTACAGTAAATCGTAATATAATTTACTTGTCAGTTGTTTTATGTATGCAATAATATTTACGGGTTATCTATAAAATTTTGTTATTTTATTTTAACATTTGGTATGTATTTTGCATATATGCTAAACAACATGAATGAGATATCTGAAGGTTTAGAAAATCTTAACCTCTATCCCGTTAAGATAGAAGTTTCCAAGGAATTCACCGGTTACTTCGCTGATAAAGAAGAACCCATGGAATTTCAATCCAAACCACTGGCAAAACCTAAAACCAAGAAAAGAATCAGATTTGTGGGCTGGAGGCGTGTACGAAGGAAAAAGCCAGCAACAAGAAAGGTTACCAAAACTGAAGATTCAAAAGATAAAGGAAAAAGGGTAGAAATTGAGGAAAATATTAATCAAGTAGAAATAGAAGCTGAGAAAAGTTTTAAGCAAACAGAAAGAGAAGTCGGAGAAAGTTCTAGACAGAAACAGAAAATGACTCCTTGGGAAGTTTTAGATCATAAATTAGTAATGAGTGACCTCATCGAACCTGCCGATGGAAACCTTGAACCAGCTAATCCAAACCTTATATTTACTGAAGAAGATATTTTCCATTATCCACTAGAAGCTCCAATCCCAATCAATCTGGAACCTGCTATTCCAGATCCTATTGTCCAACCTCAACCATTACCCGTAGAATTAGATGAATGGTGGACAACTGATTGGCAATACCAAAATCTTTTAAATAACCCTGATACATTTTTCCCACAAGTTGACCCAGAACCTCCACTATATCCAACTATGAGCCCGGAGAATCTGACTGAACTTCGTCTTTGGGGCGAAGAGTTAATTGATACAGGAAATAGGATTAGGGATATTGGAGAAAGAGTTACTTGGAAGTATGACGAAATGGAGCGTCGTTTTTAAGAAATTAGCTGACCAGATAATGGGAGTTTGCAGGAATATTTGTTAATAAATAATCATAATAACCAGTATGTATAATAACTTAATAAATAAAACGTTGTATGATAATCGTGTGTACGAGGCATAATATAATGAAACTTGTGAAATCAATAAATTTTGATTATACATGTTAATGTGATTATGTGCAAACTGTTTTATTATATTTGTATTTATACTAATTATTGATACAAAATTAATTATCAGATGGCAAACATTGGTAATGAACCAGTAAATGAGGTTAATCAGTCTGAGCAACATCCAGGAGATCAATATATGACTAGACAAGATATCGAAAATATTGTTACTCAAGGGATAGCCAATGCTATTCCAGCCATTGTTGCTGCTGTAAAGAATCCAATCGAACCGCAACAAATCGTTCCTAGTAAACGTATTTCTGAAGATAACTTCAGTAATAGTGTAAACGGAGGCAATGATCATGTTAATCATAATGGGGAACCACATCAAGCCCCATTACCAAATAAAATGAAAACTGCAACGTCTGGTTGCACTTTCAAAGAATTTCTTGCTTGTAAACCCACTGAGTTGCAGGCAATGAAGGAGCAACTGCATCACTGCGTTGGTTAGAGAAAACCGAAGCAGTCATTGCAATAAGTAAATGTGCTAAAGATGATCAGGTCATGTACGCATCAAATCTCTTCAAGGAAGGAGCACTTGAATGGTGGAACACTGTGTTACAATCAAAAGGAAGAATGATAGCCTATGCCATGACTTGGGAAGAATTTAAGGGTTTTGTAGAAAGAAAATTATGTCCCGAGTATGAAATGGAACAAATGACAAATAAGTTCCTAAATCATCGGATGATGGGTGTAGATTGTCGCGGTTATACTTCGACATTCTTTGAGTATGCTAGAGTGGTACCAACGCTGGCTTCGCCAGAACCGGTACTCATTTCTCGCTACATTTGGGGACTGATTAGTGAAATCCGCAATATCGTTAAAGCTGCGAGACCTCGCACTATTGACGATGTTGTGGAATTAGCTAATACCCTAACCGATGAATTGTTACGCACACAAGATGAAAATAGAAAGAAGGAACTGGCTCATAAAATTACCCAAGGATTTCGTACGGGTAATAATAACAGCTTCAAGAGAAAAGGAACATGGCAATCTTCAACCTTGCCGTTCTGTCAAAATTGCAAAAAGAAACATTTTGAAAAATGCAAAGTATATTGCAATTTTTGCAAAAATGTAGGGCATCGTGAAGAAAATTGCAGGAAGAAATCCATAATTTGTTACAATTGTGGAGAGGCAGGACATTTCAAAACAGAATGTCCTAAATTAATCAAACCAGCAGACAATAAAACCAAGGCGACCGACGGAACTATTAAGAAGAATACTAGGGCATTTCAGCTGACCACTCAAGAAGCAGAACTCATCCCAGATGTGATAGCGGGTACGTTCTTAGTTCACAACGTATACGCAAAAGTATTATTTGACTCTGGTGCAAACCAAAGTTTTATAAATACTTCATTCTGTCAAGCTCTTAATTTACCTTTAACCAATATTAGGCAGATTTTTACAGTTGAAACAGCAGACGGAAATTCAGTTAAAATAGATAAAGTTTTGCAAGAAGAAAACATAGAACTTTTAGGACATACATTCTCTGCAAAACTATTGCCGATGAATTTAGCTGAATTTGATGTTGTATTAGGAATGGATTGGTTAGTAGCCAACCATGCTAGAATCCTTTGTGATCAGAATTCCATAGAAATTCAATCACCCACCGGAGAAGTAATTAGGATTATAGGAGATAAGCCGCGTAAGCCCATGAAGTTCATATCAGTAATGAAAGTTGCTAATTATGAACGAAAACAAGGAATAGTGTATATGATTTCGGTAATCATTAGTACTAAGGGTAAAGATCTTAAGGAAATACCAGTAGTCTCAGAATACCCAGATGTATTTCCAGAAGACTTACCAGGATTACCTCCGGATAGGGAAGTAGAATTTAGGATTCATCTAATTCCAGGAACTACACCGATAGCCAAGGCACCTTATCGGTTAGCACCCACAGAAATGTTAGAATTAAAAACGCAATTAGATGAATTACTAAGTAAAGGATTCATACAACCTAGCTCATCCCCTTGGGGAGCGCCAGTGTTGTTTGTAAAGAAGAAGGATGGTTCAATGAGAATGTGTATTGATTATAGAGAACTGAATAAGGTTACAATTAAGAATCGATATCCATTACCTAGGATTAATGATCTGTTTGATCAACTTCAGGGGGCTAGATATTTTTCTAAGATAGATTTACGCTCTGGATATCATCAATTGAAGGTACAAGAAGAAGACCTACCTAAAACTGCTTTCAGAACTAGGTATGGTCATTATGAGTTTACAGTCATGCCCTTTGGGTTAACAAATGCACCTGCTGCATTCATGGACATGATGAATAGGATCTGTAAACCATATTTGGATAAATTTGTAATTGGTTTCATAGACGATGTACTTATTTATTCCAAAAGTCAGACAGAGCATTGTAAACACCTTCATGCACTCTTAACTTTGTTAAGAAAAGAAAAGCTTTATGCCAAATTCTCGAAGTGTGAATTTTGGTTGCAAGAAGTGCAATTCTTAGGACACATGGTGAATCACGAAGGTATTCACGTAGATCCTGCTAAGATAGAAGCAATTACCAATTGGAAGGTTCCACAAACAGCAATGGAAATTAGAAGTTTTATAGGTTTAGCTGGGTATTATAGACGGTTTATTAAGGATTTTTCCAAGATAGCCGTACCATTAACTAAGTTAACCTGTAAAGCCGTTAAGTTTGAATGGGGACCTAAACAAGAAGAAGCCTTTAGGATTTTGAAACAGAAATTAACCAATGCTCCAATCTTAGCCTTACCAGAAGGAACTGAAGATTTTGAAGTATATTGTGATGCTTCAAAACTAGGATTTGGATGTGTGCTTATGCAACGCAAGAAGGTAATTGCGTATGCTTCAAGACAATTGAAAAAGCACGAAGAAAATTATACAACTCATGATTTAGAATTAGGAGCTGTAATTTTTGCCCTTAAAATATGGAGACATTATCTGTATGGAAGTAGGTTTACTGTCTATACGGATCATAAAATTTTAAGATATATATTTGGGCAAAAAGAGTTAAACATGAGGCAAAGGAGATGGATGGAAATCCTAAGTGACTACGACTGTGATATTCAGTATCACGAAGGAAAGGCAAATGTAGTTGCAGATGCCTTAAGTCGTAAGTATTATGAGAAACAACGACGGGTTCGTGCTCTCAGATTAAATCTACAAATAGATTTAATGGAACAATTGAAGAATGTTCAAACTACAGCAATCAAGGATGATGCTGAAGGAATGAAAGGACGAATAAAATAATTAGAACAAGGAGCAGATGGAATTTGGAGATTCCACAAAAGTAGAATTTGGGTACCTAAGCAGGGAGACTTAAGACATAAGATTTTAGAAGAAGCTCATAAATCTTGGTATACTATGCACCCAGGAAACAATAAGATGTATCAAGATTTAAGAAAGAACTTTTGGTGGATAGGAATGAAAAAGGATATAGCACGATATGTTTCTAAATGTCTCACTTGTTCACAAGTTAAGGCAGAACATCAGAAACCCTCAGGTTTACTACAACAATTAGAAATGCCTGTATGGAAATGGGAACTTATAACAATGGATTTTGTTACTAAGTTACCCAAAACCAGAAAAGGTAATGATGCGATTTGGGTGATTGTGGATCGATTAACCAAATCAGCTCACTTTCTACCAATGAAAGAAACCTTTAGTATGGAAAGACTGGCAAAATTGTATGTAGATGAAGTTGTATCCTTACATGGAGTTCCACTCTCCATTGTTTCGGATAGGGATAGTCGTTTTACTTCTCATTTCTGGAAAAGTTTCCAGCAAGCTATGGGAACTCGATTAAATTTAAGCACTGCATATCATCCACAAACAGATGGACAAAGTGAAAGGACGATCCAAACTCTAGAAGACATGCTCAGAGCATGTGTAATAGATTTTGGTGGAAATTGGGATGATCATTTACCATTAATTGAATTCTCCTATAACAATAGCTATCATTTAAGTATTGAAACCGCCCCATTTGAAGCACTATATGGAAGAAAGTGCAGAACTCCAGTCTGTTGGGCAGAAATAGGAGAAAGTCAATTATCAGGTCCTGAAATAGTGCAAGAGACGACTGATAAGATTACTCAAATCAAGGAAAGACTGAAAACGGCTCGAGATCGCCAGAAGAGTTATGCAGACAATAGATCCAAGCCGTTAGAATTCCAAGTAGGAGACAAAGTATTATTAAAAGTTTCTCCTTGGAAAGGAGTAGTTACATTCGGTAAGAAAGGAAAGCTAAGTCCAAGGTACGTAGGACCATTTTCAGTGATCCAACGTATAGGACCAGTCGCTTATCGTTTACAACTACCAGAAGAATTAGCAGGAGTACATGATGTATTTCATGTATCCAATCTCAAGAAATGTCTATCAGACGAATCACTGGTAGTACCTCTTCGAGATATAGAGGTAAACGAAAAGCTGAAATTTGTTGAGAAACCTCTTCAAATTGAGGATCGAAAGATCAAGTTTCTCAAACACAAACGACTAGTTTTAGTCAAAGTCAGATGGGATTCAAAGAGAGGAGCTGAATATACTTGGGAGCTGGAATCAGAAATGAAGCGAAAGTATCCTCATTTATTCCAGTAAATCTCGAGGACGAGATTTTTATTAAGGTAGGGAGAATGTAACAACTCTCATTAAAAGTCCTAATTATTTGGATAATTAATCAAAAATGAAACCCTAATTGAGACACCCAAGTGATTCTGCACAAACCCTAAAATTTTCAGAACAATCGGAATCAGGAACAGGGCCCCTAAAACTTAAGGGGGGTAAAACCCTAGTTAGTATTATCTCAATAGTTTGCTGTCAAAATTGAAAATTTACGTAAAACCAACTCAGATAGGCTAGTCCCAGAGTGGCAAGTCTATAGTAAAAACGTGTCCCTTGCGCACCGCAAGGGTTTGAGTGTTACGGTGCGCAAGGATTGATTATGCACCGCAACAATTATAGGCTTACGGTGCGCAAGCTTGACCAAATTTAGGGTATAAATAGAGGGCCTTGGGACTCGACTTCTGGTGTTCAAACGACGTAGAACTTCGCTGCATGTACTGAGATACGTCCTGTTTACCACAATTAACACACACGGTTCACTAATCGACGCCGCAATTCACGGTAATAACTCGATCGCTGCTACGATTCAATGTCCGATCGATTAAACTATCCAATGGATGTTTAAGTGCTGCCCACATTAGGGTTTATGATTTTTCATTCGTCGTTAAATCGATGGATGTTTAAGTATCGCACTTTGTCATTCGTTGTGAAGGTTTTAATCTCGTGAGTTATCGTAAATGCTGTATTAAGTTACTGACCAAATTGTGTGCCTGTTATTAAATTAGGTTATCAAGGCTAATCAGTAGAATAAGCTCTGTTAAATTTGCAATGTGAGTCATTCTCTTTTTTTCAAATCTATTTACAAAAGCATGTTTATTTTCAAAGGTTATAATTACAGGGATTAAGTCTATGTAATCTGAAATTACTGCCAGTATGTGGGGGGATGTGCACATAGCTACTAATTATTTATCATTTGTGGGTGAACGGACCCAACAAGTGATATGTCCACAGTCACAAGTCTGGTCAAGTGACAACTGGATTAGTTAATTTAAAAGATAGAGACATTATAATCGCTCTTAATACTGTAAATTATAACAAGCAGGTCGTTTTATGTAAATAGAATGATTCACTCAGTATTTCCCGCTGACAAAACCTTTTTCAAACATGTTTCAGGTGATCTGTTGTGATCCAGGAAAAAGTGCCGTGAAGCACTATCAGCTTAAGGAAGTGGCTCAGTATAAAATAAAGAAACATGTTTTGTAAAATAAAAGATTTCTTCGTGAAATCTCAATATTGTAAATTACCGGGTTTTATCCCGAATTGTGAAATAAAATAATCGGGAAATATTTCAGTTTTTAAAATGATCCTGAAGAAACTTCCGCTGTTAAATAAATACCACGGGAATTTCTGTCCTGCGGCTCCTGAAACGGGTTAAACCGGGTCGGGGGCCGTGACATACGCCAAGCGCGAATGACCATTCAAGAGCTGGTGGATGAGAAGGGGCGTTTAGAAAGTTAACTCCAGGCTGCCGGTGTCAGGGAGAGTCGATTTGTGTCGGAGAAAGGATGGGGAAGATCTGAAAAGGGTAACTGCCCATCTTGCTGAAGAGAGGGTAGTATGGGCCCGCGATATAGCAGAAAAAGAGTGTATCCTTTCTCGTGCTAGAACTGTTCAAGAGGAGTTAGAACGTAAAGCCGCTAATGAAGCCCAAAAGGTTAGGTCTGAGTTATCTGTTGAGGTGGAAAGATTCTGTATTGACACCGATTTTGTTTATCAGGTGCAGGAGAGGTACCAAGATTTGACCCTTGAGCTGGAGGCGTCTGAGGCCAAGGCCCGGGCCAAACAAGCTGAACTTGAGGAGTACGAGGAGAAGCTTAGAGAGCTCCAACAAATCTGTGACACCCTTGTCTCTGAAAAGAATCAACTTCCGCAATCTTCCACCGCCCAACAGGCGCGTCTCAAGGAGGCGGAAAATGCTTTGGACCAATCCAACGCTGAGGTGGATAGCTTGACCAGTCGTTTGGCTGGCCTTCAGTGTGACAGGAACTGGCTGATATCCCAGGGTTTAGTTGGTGCTTTTGAGTATTTACGCCAGTTTGAACCTTTTATTGCCTTCCTGGATCGTCTGTCCACTGCTGCTTACAAATCAGGCCAGCATGCTGGCATTTATGAAGGTTATGTTAGCTTCCATCAAAGGAATAAGGTTACTCAAGGATTCTAAGTGGAGGGAGGCAAGCTAACAACAGATATAGCTGATGCACTGAAGGCGGTTTGCAATGATCCGCTGCGAGCTTATGTTGATTTGACCAACAAAGTGGCTGAAGATGGCGTGGAATCGTTACGCCATATGCTGGAGGTGGCGGATGAATCCGATGAAGAATAAGTGTTTGTTTGTTTGGTTTTTGTACTGTTCCTTAGATATTTTTGTAAAACTATATTTTGTTGGGTGCATGTGAGCACTCGATGTTTGTCAGGAACAATTAATGAAATCCATCATTATGGTAGCGCCGCCATTTTCAAAGGGTGGCGATTAGACATACAATCATGACTTCTTTTTAATTTTGCTGTCGTCATGACTGTCATCTTGTTTTACCCTTTATATATTGACCCTTGCTTTTTACCAGATTTGGTAAGTTAAAAAATGAGCCGTAAATACCATCTTCGGAAAGTTTCCGACATTTTACAGACCCTCGACATTGCTGAAGCTATGGTTCGTCTCCGGGATAAAGTGCCGGATACGACAACGGAGTGTGGGGAGTTTGATGTGGTCAACTCCCTCAATACTGTATCGTGTATGAATTTGACCGACAAGGGTATCAAGGATGATGGCCCTTCCGTTGCCGGAATTGAGGCTGGTGCAGGTGTTGTGCTTTTGACAGCAGACACCCTAATGCAAGCGTTTCCCCCTGAGCAGCTACGACGATGTAGAAGGGTATATGAACGAAGTCAAAGTGGTCGTCGATGTACAAACCCGGTTGGTGCTCGGAGGATAACAGCTTCTCCGGCTAGTGAGGGGAATGATGACAACTTGATCATCGATCCTCACCCCCTTGGAGTGCTACGGTGAAGCACTACACACCCCTGCAGAAGTGTTAGCAATGTTCCCCGACCTGTAATTATTAGGATCTGAGGCTCTCATGATTGTGTTTGTTTGTAATAGATGAATAATGAATGAACGTGATTCAATGATTTATACAGCAGAAATGAACACAATCAATGAGGAAAAAGTTTTAGATAAACATATGCATTCCATTAGTCGAAAGATTACAAATCAAATCAAAAGGTTACAATGCATGCTTACAACCTAAACTCCCCCTCAGCCTGACGCTCCCTGGTTGATTGCACAAGATGAAAGGATTGGAGGAGAAGAACTCACTCAGTCAATCAAATGTAATAGTACAGGGTACTGTTCCATTTATAGGCAAATCAAACCACTGAAGTATCTAAGATGACGTCACCATGAAAATGACATCTAACAACCTAACAACCTTTAACCACTGTTCTAATACAAACACTGTTATCTTAACCACTGACTCTGTACAATACAAGTGACAAAACTAAACTACTGCTTTCTCCTTCCATTATTGCATGCCAAGCACTGATGTTTGAATATCAGTGCTTTCCTCAAAGTTGATCAGTCCTTGAGTGGGCAGTTCTTTAATCAACAGCAGTGCTTAGATAGCATCAGCAGATTGAACCAGCAGTGTTTAATCTTTAGCAGTCTTTAGGGCTTCATCAGCAGTTTAAAGGACAGCAATTGTTGTATATGGACAGTGAATATAGGACATCAGATGTTGTAAACACTTTCAAGGGGAAATCCTGGTGTAAACTACTGCTTATGATGAATCCACTGTTGTGAACTAGTTTTGGCTTTCATTATCTGTTCCTCTGATAGGGTTGAATCCCAACAATCTCCCCCTGGAACAGATAATGCCAAAACACTTCATTATTCTGGATTTTTATTGTCTCATGAGAAGTTCCCTAACTTGTCCTTTAAACTGCAGTTCAAAATCCATGGAGCTTGTATCATCCTCATCCCTACACAGTATAAGCTCAAGGAGATCTTGTAGATCTTCAACACTTAGGCCCAGTGCTTGTTCCCTTGATATGTGCCTTACTTCTCCATTGGATCTGATCAGGGTCTTTTGATCAGACATCCATTTTAGTATTTTTGAACCCAATGGGTTTCTTGGGAGAGGTTTATTTACTGATGAGTTTGGTGATGCTGGCCTTGTGATAATTTGTTGAGCAGTACCCTGAGCTTTTGCTAGTTCAGAGTTTTCAGCTGACATTTGTTTGAAAGCCTTGTTAATGATCTCATTTGCTGCAGCTATATCTTCTGCAGTTTCTTTTTCAATCTGTCTTGTCTCTTTCTTTGATCTATCTCAATGGCTGATACATCTGCTGATGTGAACAGTGGTTCAGAAATATTGATCTGTTTTGGCTCTTTGTATTCAGGCTTCTGTGGTAAACTGGGATCTGTCATCGTTCTTTTCTTTAACCTTTCATAAGCCTCATCTGTGTATTGCCTTGTCCATTTTGCTATGGCTTTGGCAGGTCCAACCTTTGCATCCACCAGCTCTTGTTTCTTCCTCTTGTATTCTGAGGTAAGTTTATCAAAGGCCTTTTTGTATTTGCTCCAGTTTGGAGTTGTCTTTTTCTGACCTAGATCATTCTTGATCATTCTGATTCTGTTAACTTCATGCTTTAGTGCAATGAGTGGCCATTCACTGAATTGTTCTTCATTAGCTGGATAAAATTTTTCTTTCATAATAAATGCAAGATAATCCTTTCTCATTTCCTTTTGTAGGACAGCTCCAAGTGGCAGATTTAACATATCTTTGCTTAGGTCTCTTGCATAATCTTCCAATTGTTTGACCTTAGTGAGTAAAAATTCCAATCTCTCTGAAATGGCTTTGTCACCTTGATCTTTGCATTCAATTCTGGCTCTTATATCTGCTTGCCTGGCTTTGAGTTTTAGATATGCATCCATATTTTCTGGGTTCCTGAAGCCTATAAGAGAAGGAAATTTTCTTTTTGAAGGATCATCTTCTGTATAGAATTGTCTCATCTCATCCTTTACAGCTTCCAATTCCAGTGGATAACTTGCAGCAATGGACACAAGGTTAGCAGGGTTTATTGGTTTGAAAAGAGTTGGTGGAGTGGATGATTGTGGCTCGACAACATTGTAGGGTGTGGAGGATAAAGGAATAGGTGCTGGTATATCATCATTACCCTCATGAGATTTCCTTTTCCTTGTATAGAGCCTTTTGGGTGAAAGGGGGTTTTGGTTGTGATGTGACAATGGGTTGTATGGTGATTGTTGAAATGGTGAGGGCAGTGGTAGATAGCTGGCAAACAACTGTTGAAACAACTGGTGCTTCAACCTCTGTTGTCATTACAAATACTGATGTGTCAGTAGATGTCTTCTGCTTTTCAGCAGGTGGTGATTTGGTGGGTGGTAAAGTGATTTTAGGTTGTGGTGGTAGGACAGTGGTTGTGGTGTGTGTTGTAGTGGTGTGTGTTGAAGAGATGGCAGGTGTTTGGCTGGCAGTTGTTGAAACTACTGAGGTATCAGTTGTTGATACAACAGGTGTTACAACAACTGTTTGGGTGGAAGTTTGAGATTTGGTGGTTTGAGGTTTAGAGCCTTTGGAAGGTGGTTTAGAGGCATGCTTGGTGGGTCTGGATGGTGTGGATTTGGGTTGCCTCACTTGTCTAGTGGGCTTCTTCTTTTCATCCTTGGGATTTTGAACATCCTTTGGCTCAGAAGTACCATGTGCATTCAGCTCCATGTAAGCTCTTTTCTCCTGTTCCCACCTGGCTTTATCCTTAGCCTCTCTATCTCTTTTAACACTTGCTTTTGCTTCTGCAAGTGCATTTGTGGTAACATCAATTTTCTTACTACCATCTGGCAAAGGGATGTTTTTAGTCATGTTTTCTTTTTCTGGTTCAATATAGAGACCATCTCCAATTCCCTTCTTCTTCCACTGTTTAATTTTCTCCCCCTTTTTGGCATTATTTGGAGGAAGTTTATCAATGAAGAGAACAGTGGGAGGAGCTTTGCCAGTGGTGTTCAGGATGTGGGCCTTTATAGCCTTGATGTCTGCTTGAGTATTTCTAAACCTTGACTCCATCATGTTTCTCAGCTCTTGAACATGTATTGCATGCAGCTGATCAGCCATTTGTCTTTGTTGTTGGAGCAGGGGTTGGAATAGATTCCCCAACTCATTTGTAGCAAGTGCAGGTTGTGTAGTGGCTTGAGCTGGAACAACAGTGGGTTTCACTTTTTGAGCGTTTAACAACTGTTGCATCATGTCTTTTATTTCAGCAACAGATGTCTCAAGGTTGTCAATTCTACCCGTCAATTCCTGATATTTTAGATCATCACCTAAGTTAATGGGATCATCTGATTCCCCACCAGCAGTGGTTCTATCAATGTGTGACTTAGGACATGAATTCCAAAAGTCATCCATTGATGCCCCTTGTTCTTGGTACTGGGGACTTCTTCCTTCAGTGCTTGATAACCTTTTGATGGTACCAGTGGTCAAAACAAACTCACTAGTGGTTATCAGAGGTGCTATAGAAGGAATTGCCTTCAAGGGAGTCTGATTGATGAAACAACTGGCCAAATGTAGATTTGTTGATCCAACATTTGTTGCTGCTGCTCCACTTGAACTACTGACAGGAATTACTTGTAACTCCTGTAGTGTAACCTTCTCAGTTGTTGCTGGGATAGCAGATGTACAAGCATCAGACCCAGTCACTTGTGGGAGTGTACTCTCAGTGATAGGTGACTGAGAGGAACTGGTTTGTGTCTTTGCTATAGCAACTGCATGCAACAAGGGTATTATAGATTATGGTAATGTGAGGGGTGAAGATATGGGTGTTGAAAGAGACATGTCCTTGGGATCGGGACTGAGGAAGATGGATCCAATTGGATCCAGAGCTTCATAATGTGGGGTTCCTGTGCTTACAACCTGATCCTTTTGTGAGGATGCAGGAGGAGTTTGAGGCAAGGGTGGAGATCTTTCTTCCATCTGCTGTGAGGAAGTTGCAGCAGTGGTTTTTGGTGACATTTGTGTGGTCACTGGTAGTGGCTCTGGGATCTCATCTTCCAGAGTTGCCTTTTTAGTGGGTTTGGGGAGCTTTTTGGATGATTTCTTTTTAGGCTTTTTGGTGATGGCAGGTGTGGGTTTCATAGCAGTGGGTGTGTTGCCATGATCACCTGGAGCAGTGGGCTCAGCAGCAGATACCTGAGGAGCAGTGGTAGCTGCTAAAGTCTGCTCAGGCACCTCTGCTTGTATTTTTGCATGTGTTAACATTCTAGTGAATGTTTCAGATGTTAAACCATGTATTTGAAAAGAATCACCTTGAATGAGCAAATTTTCATTTTCCTTTCCAAATTTTTGTTTAAGATAGTAACTTAAGAGCCTTGGAAAAAGTAGAAATGATTTGCTATCAACATTTTTTACCAAATCATCAAAGATCTCCTGGGAATAGTTAAAATTTTCATTATGTAAAATAGCATAGCCCAGGTTTTGGATCTTTAATGGTATTTCATTAAAAGCAGTTGTTTTATTTTAAACACACAGCAAAAGGGTATGGAATAAAAACCTTGATGCAGAAGGGAAGAAGCCTTTTTGTAAGGTGTCCCTTTTCATTTCCGCACCATACCCTCTTTCCAGAAAATCAGTTTTTAACTCGTTTTTGGGAAAAGAATTTTTACCTTCCTGATCATTGAGTGCAAAGACTTCTGAAATTGATCGTGGAGTGATTTGAATCTTTTTGCTCTTTATGGAAGAATTAATGGCTATAACTGTGTCACCTTGATGCTCAAGTGTGGCATTTTTCCAAAATTCTCTCTGGGTTTGTTCATAAATAGGAGCATCAGCAGTCAACAATGTTTTGTACTTTGAAGCTGCAAGGGTGTCAATGATGGAATCGAAGGTGCTGGTGGTGGTGGGTTTTGTGAGTAGACCCAAGTAGTTGTGAGGTGATTTGTATGGGATTTCAATGGGTTCAGCGGCCTTTTGAGTGACCTTTAAGGTAGATGATGATGATTTTGATTTTGATTTTGTCATTTTTGATGAAGAAGAACGAAGAATGATTTGAGGCGGAAGGATGGAAACTGTTTTTGAGAAAGGAATTTTGGAATTCAATTCGACAGTGTAAAACCCTGTTTGGGAGTTTTGATAAGGGTTTTATAAGAGGAAAAGTGAATACTGACGTGGCAGCGGTTACAAAGATCTGATGGCTAAGAACTGACCACGTGCCAACTTCTGATGGAAAGATGAATAATGGAGGATAGTTGTTTAGGGAACCACTGATGAAACAAACATCAGTTGTTGCAACGGTCATGGTGAAGACAGTGGATGATTTTAACTATCAGTGGATTAGCTTTATCAGTGGATAAAACACTGATTTTAAACAACAGTGGTTACCAAGGAAATGAAAGAACAGGGGTTGACTTTCAGCAGTGGACAGTGTTTAGGAAACAGATGTTTGAACAGAACAGTGATTAGAAGTAAGGTAATGGTAAGGATTTGAGGGCTATTATGTCAGCAACTGTTAGTGCAACAGTGGATAAGCTTTTGACAACTGTTTTGAACATCTGTTGTTCTGATGGAAGAAGTGATTTTGTCTTGTGAAACCACAATATCATGTTTCAACATATGTTGATGGTGATTATAAAATATCTGCAAGACTGCTATCTTTAATAAAATATATTTTGGATGCAAATTGTTAAGTTTAATATGTCAGCAGATTTTACAGGAATTTGCATTCAAGGTTTTGCCACATGTCTACTATAAATCTTGAAGCTTTTATTACTGACAGTGGCTTAGTACCCCAGATGATGGAAACCTTTTTACTATGGCTACTCATTTTGTGTCATAATATTTAAATTAGAACATGAGTACCAAGTATTTTAAGGTCTGTTAGCAATCAATTTTTGATCTGTGTTGAAACAAACTTGAGTTTGACATGACCTTGACACTTGTACCATTTCCTTTTGACCTATTTTCAAGGATAATATCACCAAAAATAAGGGTTCTATATCCTGACAGGAGTTTGAAACTTTTGCTATCAAAAAACAAGTAAAAGTTCAAAATATATCATTCTTTTTTAAAAAATAAAGAATAATATATCCTGTTTTATTTGAGAAAAACCTTTTAAAAAAATAATTAAAGGTTTTCCTGAAAACAGCATCAAAAAGGGTCTGGTATATATTCCAATTAAACTCATAATCACATCACACTCAAGTTTTATGAAAATGGTTAGTGGTTTGAAATACATTGTAATAACCACTGTTTGAGACTATTTTCTTGTTTAATTGATTGCAAAAATGAGGAGACATGTTCACATAAGTTTTGAAAGTCCGGTTATAGACTTTGTTACCATGTGATGGCTCTGAAAAACATGTCTAGTTCTCTTGTAAGTTTAATCACTGGTGACACTATTGTTACCTGAACTTTCCTGAATTATTGAATGCACACAGTTGCTTGATGACCATTGTTCACCCAATTTTGGACTCTTAAGTGTTTTACATTTATGCTCTTTTCTTTTGACTTCAAAAGTTTTGAGATAAACACACTTTAGAGTTTTTGTGGTTTTTCTTCTTCCCTTTTTACCCTTCCCATTCATAAGTACTGAAATACTTACTGGGAGGTTTTATTTAAGGAAAACTTATTCCGAAATCATTTTGTAGCAATGTTTTGAGAGATCTGACCACTTTTGGACATACTTATATCAAATCTCTCATTACATATGATTAGGACTATTTTAACCCCTGATTTTCTTAATGTGCTTTTAACAAAGTTGATTTGGTCCTTTCGAGGATTCTCAACCTGTTTTTCAACACACAAGATCTAATAACTAAAGTTTTAATTTCCCTCTTTTTATGTTAACAAAAACACTAATGTTATTTAATCAAACATAGGTTTTTGTTGACCCGAGGTGCACACCTTAGCAACAAACATGATGGAAACAGCACGAACTTCATAACACCGATTCGAAATCAATTTTGTAAGAAAAATAATTATACCATAAGTATCAGACATATTTTCAGATCTGTAAACTATAGGTGGTTTATACATAACATCACTTGTTATGTGAAGTTTGTGTGTCTTATGACATCTTGGTTGTTTTACAGAGTTTTTGAATAGCTACTTTGAACGTAATTACTCGTTACTCTGTTTTTCAACTAAATACGATCAACCTTAGCATCAATGAATTTTGAGCTGAACTGTTATGTCAAATTGATTGTTAGATCGAATTTGACTGTCCATGCTCTGATACCAATTGTTAGGATCTGAGGCTCTCATGATTGTGTTTGTTTGTAATAGATGAATAATGAATGAACGTGATTCAATGATTTATACAGCAGAAATGAACACAAACTTTGTAAACACAATCAATGAGGAAAAAGTTTTAGATAAACATATGCATTCCATTAGTCGAAATATTACAAATCAAATCAAAAGGTTACAATGCATGCTTACAACCTAAACTCCCCCTCAGCCTGATGCTCCCTGGTTGATTGCACAAGATGAAAGGATTGGAGGAGAAGAACTCGCTCAGTCAATCAAATGTAACAGTACAGGGTACTGTTCCATTTATAGGCAAATCAAACCACTGAAGTATCTAAGCTGACGTCACCATGAAAGTGACATCTAACAACCGAACAACCTTTAACCACTGTTCTAATACAAACACTGTTATCTTAACCACTGACTCTGTACAATACAAGTGACAAAACTAAACTACTGTATTCTCCTTCCATTATTGCATGCCAAGCACTGATGTTTGAATATCAGTGCTTTCCTCAAAGTTGATCAGTCCTTGAGTGGGCAGTTCTTTAATCAACAGCAGTGCTTAGATAGCATCAGTAGATTGAACCAGCAATGTTTAATCTTTAGCAGTCTTTAGGGCTTCATCAACAGTTTAAAGGACAGCAGCTGTTGTATATGGACAGTGAATATAGGACATCAGATGCTGTAAACACTTTCAAGGGGAAAGCCTGGTGTAAACTACTGCTTATGATGAATCCACTGTTTGAGCTAGTTTTGGCTTTCATTATTTGTTCCTCTGATAGGGTTCAATCCCAACAGTAATTTAGTAGAACATGTTCGTTTTTTGGTATTCCCATATGTTGGTTTTTGACAACAGGGACAAGTACTTGGTTTTGTTTGATAGTTGTATGTATTTATTACCAAAATACCTATTTTTTGTAGTGGTTGATGTATCTATTACCAAGATACCCACTTTTAGCGCTGTATAATTTGATCATCTGACTTTGTTATTATGAGAAAACATTTCGTGTCATAGTTGTTTTTTACCGTGATATGTAGTTCAAATGCGACGGTAATATTTTGTACCGTAATATGCAGTTCAGATGCGATGGTAATATTTTGTGTGCATGTAGATGACAAGTGGATAGAAAAGAAAACTTTTATTAATCAATAACGGATAAAAGAAAGAGACATCGTATATGATGGATTACACTTGCAAAGAAAAAGAGAGATTATATATTCCGCCGTTAGGGGCGGAAGTCTACATGTAACACTTCTTTAATTGAGCAGCGTTCCAACTTCGTGGAACCGCCGTGCCATCAAGTCTTGATAAGTGGTAGGATCCCTTGCCTAGATTCTCTTGGACTATGTAAGGACCTTCCCAGTTGGGCCCCAGCTTGACTGTGGGTTCCGCCCTACTCGCCTCATTATCCCGCATGACATAATCGCCCTCCTTGAAGATTTGCTGAGCCACGCGCTGATTATAATATTATTCTAAGGCTTTCTTGTATTTTGATTCGCTGATGGCGGCCGCTTCACGCCGTTCTTCCAACAGATCCAGGCCTTCCCGCAAGAGCCTATCATTGTCA
Organism: Helianthus tuberosus; assembly: GCA_030545235.1. Classification (NCBI taxonomy): domain Eukaryota; kingdom Viridiplantae; phylum Streptophyta; class Magnoliopsida; order Asterales; family Asteraceae; genus Helianthus; species Helianthus tuberosus. Next base: position 62,992,511 of record CM060451.1, on the reverse strand, counting down.
TCATTAGTTGTTAGGCGTCTTAGAGAAGGTAGCCCTACTTCTACCGGTATCATTGCTTCTGTGCCATAAGTTAGGCTGAATGGGGTTTCATTGTTGCTTGTCTTGGGCATAGTCCGGTGTGCCTAGAGGACGTTTGGCAATTCTTCCACCCACGAACTTCCCTCATAGCCTAACCTTCTTTTGATCCCGTCCAACAGGCTTCTGTTTGCCCTTTCCACTTAACCGTTCCCTTGAGGATGTGCAATCGACGTGAAAATTTGTTGGATCTGCAACTCCGCACACCAGTCTTATAGGACTTTGTCCGTGAATTGCATTCCGTTGTCACTTACAAGGTATAGCGGGAGTCCAAATCGGCAGACAATGTGCTCCCATAGAAACTTTTTGGCATTTTCGGCAGTTATCTTGGCCAATGGTTTTGCTTCGATCCATTTAGTAAAATAGTCGATCGCCACAATCAAGTACTTTAGTTTCCCAGGGGCCAGCGAAAATGGTCCCACGATGTCAATTGCCCATTTTTGAAAAGGCCATGCCACCGTTACGGGAATCAGGTTGTTCTTGGGGCGGAATGTTTGTGGAGCATTGGCAACTGCGGCATTTTCTGAGCTCTGCTACCGCGTCTTCATGTATCCCGAGCCAGTAATACCCGACATTGTGTATTTTAGCCACGATTGTCCGGGGGCTGGCGTGAATACCGCATATGCCAGCGTGTATCTCTTTGGTCAAGTATGTGGCTTCTGAAGGGGACACGGATTGTAATAGCGGTCCCAGGTATGACTTCCTATATAGGATACCGCTTTGCACTTCATATTGTAAGGCATTCATTTGTATCTTTTTGGCGTCGCCACTAGCGGATGGCAATTCTCCTTTTGTGAGAAACTTCGGGATGGGAGTATACCAGCACGGTTCTTCCGTTGTGACTGCGAATACTTCTCGGTGTTCTATTGATGGTGACTAGAGCATTTCCACCTTCACCTCCGTTTCCATACCTGATGTAGCTAACTTGCTCAAGGCATCAGCTATCTGATTTCTTCCGCGATGAACATGATTGAGTGTGACACTGTCAAAAGAGGTTATGAGTTCCTTGGTCTTAGCCAAGTATTTTGCCATTGTTTCATCTTTGGCTTCATATGTCTCATTCACTTGATTGTTGACCAATAAAGAGACAACGTATGTGTCGACCCTCGTCGCCCCCATAGATTGGGCCATCCTCAGACCCGCCAATATCGCTTTGTATTCTGACTCGTTATTGGAGCATTCGAAGTCGAATCACAAAGCGTACATCAACTTCACATCATCTGGGCTTATTAGCATGAGGCCCGCGCCTGCCCCCTTTCCGCTGGAGGATCCGTTCATGTATAACTTCCAAGTTTGCCTGGATGCACTGGACTCCTTTATGTCATTGACTACTGGGTCTTGGATCACTTCTATGTCAGGAATTTCTGCTAAGAAATCGGCGATCACCTGCCCTTTGATCGCTGTTCGTTTTCGATATTCAATTTCCAGGGCCCCCAACTTGATTGCCCATTTAGCTAGTCTCCCTGAAATTTCTGGCTTGTAGAGGATTTGCTGCAGGGGATAGTTCGTTAGGATTTGTACCCGGTGGCCCTAGAAGTATCTTCTGAGGCGCCGGGTGGCGTGAACCAGTGCCAATATCAGTTTTTCCAGCGTGGGATACCGTGTTTCTGGACCCGCTAGAACCCGGCCAATGTAGTATATAAGCGTCTATTTTCCATTTCTTTCAACCATAAGTACCGCGCTCACGGTGTTATAGGCCGCTATTAAGTACATCTTCAAGAGTTCCTTTGGGTATGGTGCTGCAAGCGTAGGTAACTTCTCTATGAACCGCTTCATGTCTTGCAGGGCTTCTTCTTCTTCACTGGTCCATTTGAAGTTGTTTTTATTGAGCCAGTCTTTCAACATCTTTATGAACGGTAAAGACCTTTCAGCGTATCTTGCTAGGAACCTGTTGATAGCAACCAATCGCCCATTTAACGAACGTGCTTCTTTTAAAGTTCTGGGTGAAGGCATTCACATTATTGTAGTTATTTTCTCTGGGTTAGCTCTGAAGCCGTCCCGGGTGACCACCACCCCCAGCAACTTGCCTTCTTCCACCCCGAATGAACACATCTTGGGGTTTAGCTTTATGTTGTATTCTCTCAAATTTCAGAAGGTTCCTTCGATGTCTTCGAGAATTTGCTTCTCTTCCATGCTTTTGATAACCAGGTTGTCGACGTATACTTCCAGGTTTCGCCCAATTTGCTTCTCAAAGGCTTTGTCCATGAGTCGCGGATAGGTTGCCCCGACATTGCGTATACTGAAAGGCATTTTGGTGTAACAGAAAGTGCCTGTATCAGTGTGAAACGCTGTTTTTTCTTCGTCCTCTCATGACATCTTGATCTGATGGTAACCCTTGTAGGCGTCTAAGAAACACTTGTACCGAAAAGGGACCAAAAAGTTGATTTTGAAATCCATTTCAGGCAATGGATAGGCGTCTTTTGGGCAGGCCTTGTTTAAGTCTTTGAAGTCAATGCACATCCGCCATGTGCCGTCGGCTTCTTGACCATCACAGGGTTTGACACCCATGTATGATATTTTGTTTCTCGAAGAATTCCTGCTTCGACCAGTTTTCGTACTTCCTTGATTACTGCTTCTCTTCGATCAGGGGCCATGCTTCGCTTCCCCTGGACTACCAGTTTTATTCCTGGGAGGGTGGCTAACCTATGTTCTGCCTTATCCCGAGGTATCCCGGTCATATCGGAATGTTAGAAAGCAAAAATGTCGGCGTTTCTTTTTAGCAGTTGCTTTAAGCTGTTTTTGGTCTCAGGAGATAGGCTATCTCCGATTGTGATCGTTTGTTCGGGGTGGCGTGTGCTTAGAACCCATCTTTATGGACCGATTGCTCCGGTGGGTACCTGACGACATCTCTTGGTGTCTAAAACCTCTCTCACCTTGTCTCGGTGGACTGTGGATATTCCTCTCGGTGTGGGGAATTTCAAGAACCCCCGCGCTGTGGACACTACGACATCTAGCTTCCCCAAGGTATACCTTCCAATTAGTATGATTCAGCACGAACGACAAGGAAAGTAAGAAGTATGGTTCTTTCGCGAAGAGCTAGACCAAAGGTCACTGGGAAAGTGATTTGGCCAATTGGGTCGACCTTCTCCCCGGTGAATCCCTTTATAGGGGCGTGCAACCGATTCAAGCAGCTTTTTATCTTCAGGTTGCATCCTGTTGTAACAGTGTTCGTATATTATGTCTTTAGAGCTTTCGGTGTCAACCAATATTCTTCTCATGTTATAATCACCCACTGCAGCTGATATGATAAGGGGGTCAGTGGTGAGATTTATGTCCTCAACACGCGGTTCGACCGTTATAGTTGCCAACATACAGGGTTCGAGGGTGGAGAAACTCCGTTTAACCCCTTTCCCTTTATCGGCGTATACCATGTTTTGTTCACGCTGCCTTTTTCCTGCCCCCTTCTCCGTGTCATCCTTGCTGGGGGGCGGGCCCTGCTTTATATCCTGAACCAGGTGAGCCAGCTTCCCGGTTTTCATATAATACTCAATCTGCTTCTTTAGCTGGTAGCAGTCACTAGTGTCATGGCCATTGCCCTTGTGGTATTCACAGTATTTGCTGGTGTCGTTATTGGGCGTGTCCTTCAGCGGTTTAGGAGGATTGAGTTTCAGGTTTTCGAAAGCAAGGATTTCTACGGGTGTTTTGCTCGAGTTGGGGTAGTCAGACCTTGGTCTGGAAGATGATTCATTTCTTGAAAAAGAGCTCCTGGACCTATCATATCGTGAGTCCGCCCGGTCGCTATTTTGGAACCTATCCCCTCTGTTTTTACCTTTGGAGTTCCGCTGTTCCCTATCCTCCTAGCCTTTGTGTGCTTCCTTCTTTCTGTTGGCAGCGTGACTTGCTGCCACAGTTTTTTCTTATGTTACGTACACTTCGGCTATTCTTAAGATCTCGTCTATGGTTGAGGGTACGCCGTCCCTTCCACACAACGTTCTTAGCAGCGCATCATCATTTACCCCCTATAAGAAAGCACCACAAGCCAAATCGTTGGTTATACCTGGGATTTCCAGGCTCTTCTTGTTAAACCTGACTATGAAACTTTCCACCATCTCGTTATCTCGTCGACGGATGTAGAGGAGTTCATTTATGTCTTTTGTATGGCGCCTTTGTTAACTGAACTGCAGCTAAAACTTGGATACGAGATCCTCAAAACTATCAATTTCCCCCCACCGGCAGGCCATCCCACCACACACGCGCAGCCCCAATCAACGTTTGGACAAACATCTTACACCAGAGAGGCATAGACCAGCATGTTACCTCCGCAGCACCTTTGAACAAATTTAGATGGTCATTAGTATCACTCAAACCATCGTACTTACCCATTGTTTGAGGCATCTTAGGTTTTTCCTTAATTGGAGCTTCGGCGATTCTTCTCGTGAATTTAGACTTGAATGTAGCGTCTGCTGGTTTGTAAGGCCTGGTGAGGTCATCGTCTTCCACGTTGATGGGTTGTATATGTTGATACGCCCCATCCAGGCTTATTACTTGAGTAACTGGAGCCTGGGACGTTGTAAGGTTTGGTTGGGTGCTGGGACCCTCATTAGGAGAAAGGCGAGGCCTTGAAGTGTTTCCTGTTGGGATTGAACCCTACCAAAGGAACAGTTGATTAAAGCCAAAACTGGATCAGAGCAGTGGATCCGGAATAAGTACTGTTGTATTCCAACTTTCCCCTTGAAAGTGTTTCTAACAACTGATGGCATGTATCCACTGCCTTTATACAACTGTTGTTCTACAAATAACTGATCAAGTATAAAGACTGGTGAAGACTAAAGCCCTGATCATCTATCTACGGTTATGGGTCAAGCACTGCTGAAGAAACAAAGTACTGCTGGAGTCACAACAGTGGAAAGAGAAATCAGTAGTTTAGTCTTTCCTTTTTGTAATGTATTGTAATCAGTAGTTAGCTAAACAGTGCTTGTATTAGATCAGTAGTTTCAGGTTGTTAGGAAGTTAGATGTCACTTTCATGGCGACTTCAGCCAAGATGCTTCAGTGGTTTGCTCGTGCCTATAAATAGAACAGTACCCTGTACTGTTCTATTAGCTCTTTCAGCACTTGTCTTCTTGTACGAACAATCACTGTGAGCTCAGGCTGAGGGGGAGTTTGTGATACATGCATGCATTGTAATTGAATCTTGAAATAAATTCAATCATTCTCCTATTTGATTGTGTGTGAAAGTTTTTTTTTCATTTTACTTCCGCTGCAATTACATATCCATCTTCTTAATTCCTCAAACAAAACACAATCATAACAAACTCAGATCCTAACAATTGGTATCAGAGCTAGGACAATCAAATTTGATCTAACAATCATTTTGACGTAAAAGTTCAGCTCAAAATCGTTGATACTTATTATTGTTCGTTTCGTTGAAAAACAGAGCAAGGTTTAATCATGAACAAAGTTGATTAATCAGTATCTGTAAAACAACCAAGATGACGTCACAATCACAAGATGATAACAATAGCATCGGTTCACTCTTCAAACCACCATGTTGAAGCGAAATGAGTAAAACATCTGGCAGAGAAGGATGGGTCACATCCTTGCTCAACAGAATACCGGATGTTGGAAGTCGGTTATCTTTGGACCACATGTTACAATGGTGCCGAGTGCTGAGGATTCAAAGAAGTTCGAACCTAAGAAACCTGAAAACTATACTAAAACTGATTTTCAAAAATTCGAATTGGATGCCAAGGCATTTAGCATAGTTGCATCTGCTTTGCCCAATGAAATCTATGCTGGACTGTTACACTGTAAAAGTGCCAAAGAATTATGGGATGCACTTAAGGAACAATTTGGGGGGACTGAAGAAGTAATTGAAAATAATAGGGAAATTCTGAATCAGCAGTATGAAAGATTTTGTCATGTTAAGGGTGAAACATTAACAAAACAATTTGAGCGATTCAGTTGTCTCATTAGTGAACTAAGACTTGTTGATGTTAAATTTACTAATTCAATAGAAAACAACAGGTTTCTTAGATCACTACCTGAAAAATGGGATACAATTGCATTTGTGACCAGAAATTATGTTGAGTTCAAAGATCTGAAACTGACCCAACTTCATGGTAGACTTCTGACCTATGAAAGGGAGTTAAACCAGAAAAAGAAGTTGCAAGAGTCTGGGGAAGTTGCAGATGACTACACATTTGGCAACACAGCTCTTCTGGGTCAGGAAGAGTCTGGCAGTAGTAAGGATCAAAGTTATGATCATTTTATTGACATAACTGCTGGTGGTAATTTCAACTCTGATCCTTACTTATCCAATTTTGCTTTTACAGCAAATGGAGAAAGCCAAATCTCTGACAATCTGTGTTTTAAACTTAATGATTTACAACATTTTGATCCCACTGACTTAGAAGAAATGGACATTTAGCATCAACTTGCCTTGCTAAGTGTAAGAACTAGCAAGTTTTACAAAAGGACAGGAGAAAATTCCCAGGGCTACATGGGAATCTAAAAGTGGGGCTGGATAAATAAAAAATTAAGTGCTATAAGTGTAATAGGCTAGGTCATTTTGCTATGGAATGCAGGAGTCAAAAACTGGTCTAATTATTACACATCCCAACTCAAACCCTAGACCACAAAACAACCAAATCACTATGCACTATGCCCAATATACCCCTGCTGCCCATGTAAGCACTGCACATTATGCAAATCCTGGAACCCCTATTCCTGTGCATTATGTTCAAACCACTGTTCCACAAATTCAGTATGTTCAAGCCCCTGTCTCTCAGGTTCAAGTGCAACCAGTTGCACCTCAACAAGCTGCTCCAGCAGTGGTTCAACCAGATCTGCAAAGCTTTTTCACCTAAGGCTTTGTTGACTGGAGCAGTATGCCTGATGAGCTTAGTGATGAAAATTTTGCACTCTATGCTACTAATGATGCTCCTAATGATGAATTTTGTTTTATGGCATTAGAGTCAATACCAGAAGGGCTGGAAGCTGAAGAAGGATAGCTAAGTGCTAAAATAGTGGATGAAGTTGCTGAAGCAGTTGTTACTGCAGTTGCTGATGAAATACTGCTGGGAGAAAATTCAGAACCCCTGATAGAACCACTGTCCGACCCCTGGGCTGAAGAAGAAGAAGAGAAGAACCATGGTGAAAAGGAAGAGAAGGTGACTGATGAGAAAGAGCATGTTTGTGACTGTGCCATGATGGCTGCAGCTAAGGTATCATCTCAAGTTCTTGAAAATCTGTGTTCAGACAAATGCATCATAGCATTTGCTAACATTAAAGAGGTGAATGAAAACCTTAGGGATAGAGTGTTAAATGATGAAGTCAAATTTGAGAAGTCTTTAAAAGAACTTAAAATCAAATTGGCTGAAAAGGATAAAGAAATCTGCAGTCTAAAAGAAGAGCATAGCATTACCAAAAACCAACTCCAAACTATGATAGAAAAATATCAAGTTTGCAAAAAGGAGTTGGAGTCCACCAAAATCACTTGTGAAAAATGGGTGGAATCTTGCAAAGGTTTTGAGATAATGCTTGAGAAACAGCTTGAAAGCAATGTGAAATTTGGCATTGGATTTAGAAAAAAATGATCAAGTTGAAAACAATGCTGCAAATCAAGCTGGTTCTGTTGAAATCATTCCAACAAACAAGAATGGCCAAGAAGTTAAGATAACTGACAAACTTGGTAACAAAATCACTCTGGAAAGATCTGTGGGGTCCTCAACTTTTGAGGAAATTGAGAAATACCAATTTAAACCCACATGGTCTGATGAGTGTGACATTCTTGAAAACTTCAAGCCCATGGACTTCACAACCACTAATGGTGTAAAAGCTCCTAAAGCCAAGGTCATTCCTCTCAAAGACATCCCAATAGTGTTTCAAAATTCTGTTGCTAAGGAGTCTGAGAAGAAGAAGGTTAAAAACCTGTTTTGTGATTTTTGTGAAAAGAAGAATCATCTAACAAAAGACTGTTTTCATCTAAAAGCATATGATATCAACAAAACAAGTGTTATTTTGCCTGTTGAGAGCTGCACCATCTGTGGTAAATCAAACCACAAAACTCGGGAATGTGTGTATCTCAAATCCTTTGATGTAAAAAAGAATGAGTACACTGCAAAAACATCCTTGAGTTCATCAAATCCATCTATCAAATTCACCAAGAACCAACCACTATTTGTGCCAGTCCAAACAGCTGTTACCAAACAGCTGAACCAAACCTCTGTTAAAAGAGATGTTCAGGTGACTGATGCACCCCCTGCAAACCAATACCAAAAAGGTAAAGGTAAACCACCATACCAAAGGGTCCCACATGTTTATGAGGTTTACAAAAAGCCTTCTAAACCAAGAGTGAACAGGCATCCCTTTGGTTATCAACAGCTGATTGGGCAAGACCTCCAGCAGTGGTTAGTGAAAAACAGTACCAAAACTGTTCAAACCCCTGACCTAACCACTGTCCATCCACCTGAACTTGACACAGACACTGTTGAGACCCCATCCAAAGCCTTATTGGCTTTGGAGACCCTAATGAACTAACCTTTTACTACATGTGCAGGGATCTTCTGCATGCTTAGATAGTCTTTGGTATGTAGATAGTGGAGGCTCCAGGCACATGACAGGATGTAGAGCCCTTCTCAAAGATTTCAAAACTCATGGAGGGGGTGATATATCCTTTGGTAATAATAGTAAAGGGAAGGTTCTGGGGTCTGGTACAGTTCAATCTGGTAATGTTAAGTTTGAAAATGTCAATCTAATAGACAATCTAAAATTCAACCTCCTGAGTGTCTCTCAAATGAGTGATAAGGGCTATGGCTCATTCTTCACAAAGGACTGTTGTAGGATTGTTGGACCAGAAATGGTTAAAAAGATTGAAGAAATAATAAAAAATGGAAAAACCCAACTTGTTGCTCAAAGGAGTGGCAATGTCTATGTAGTTGACATGTCAAAAGAGAGCCCCAGGACTGATGCATGTCTGTTCTCAGCTGCCTCTAAATAGAGTTTTAATCAACTCCAGGCATCAAAAGACTGCCTATGAACTGCTGTATAAAATAAAGCCATTAATCTCATATTTCAAAGTTTTTGGCTGCCCATGTTTCATTTTAAACTTAAAAGATTCTATCTCAAAGTTTGCAGCCAAAATTGATTGTGGTTATCATCTGGGATACTCAACCACTGCTAAGGCCTACAAAGTGTTTAACACAAGGACTAAGAGAGTGGAAGAGACTTTGAATGTGAAGTTCAATGAACTTTCATCAATGAACATCCCAGCAAACCCTACTGAATTATTTGATCTTGATAAATTCACATTTGAAAGTGTTGTTGTCAAGACTAACAATGCAGGTCCATCAGAAAATCCTCCATCAGACTATGGGTATGAAGTCATCATTCCTCAATAAAGGTCTGCTACATTTGGAAGAGCAGCAGATGTTCAAAACAGCTGCCAAAGCTCAGCCACTGCTACATCAACAGTTGTTGACCAAAGTAGCCCATCCTCATCAACCACTGTTCACAAAGGCCATCAAACAGTGGATAAAAGTCAACATGGTTTCACACCTGTTCCTCCTATTCCTCCACCTCCATTTGAAGCCACTGTTGGATCATCAAAGTCACCAGCAGTGGCTAGCTCAGATGATCCACATCTACAGCCCTCACCATTAAATTCCATTGTTCCATACAAAGGAGATCTAATCTTCTTGAAGTCTCATCCACCTGACCAAATCATTGGCAACATCAGTGAAGGGGTGCTCATAAGAAGTCAATCCCAAAACATCTGTCTTTTTGCTGGTTTCCTATCTCTCCATCAGCCAGTCAAGTACCAAGAGGCATTGAAAGACAATAGCTGGGTAGAAGCCATGCAAGAGGAGCTCCAACAGTTTAGAAGACAACAAGTTTGGGAGCTTGTACCACTGCCAGAGGGTGTGAGTCCTATTGGCACAAAGTGGGTCTTCAAAAATAAAACTGATGAAAGGGGTATTGTTGTCAAGAATAAAGCTATGCTTGTGGTTTAAGGGTTCAGACATGAAGAGGGCATTGACTATGATGAAACATTTGCCCCTGTAGCAAGATTAGAAGCTATCAGATTATTCCTAGTCTTTGTTGTCAACCACAACATCAAGGTGTATCAAATGGATATCAAATGTGCATTCCTCTATGGTAAGATTCAAGAAGATGTTTATGTTTGTCAACCTCCAGGATTTGAGGATCCATTTAATCCAAATCATGTCTACAAGCTAAATCAAGCTTTGTATGGCCTGAAACAAGCACCAAGAGCCTGGTATGAAACTCTTTCCACCTTTCTACTATCCATTGGTTTCACAAGAGGTAAAATAGACAAAACATTGTTTTTAAAATGGAGATGGAAAGAGTTGATGATTGTCCAGATTTATTTGGATGACATCATCTTTGGAAGCACATGTAATAAAATGTGTGAAGAGTTTAGGCAACTCATGACAACTGAGTTTGAGATGAGTGCAATGGGTGAACTCCAGTTCTTTCTTGGTCTCCAAGTAAGGCAACTGCAAAATGGCACTTTCATCCATCAAGGAAAATATGCCAAAGAACTTTTAAAGAAATTTGAGATGGATGATTGTAAACCATGCAGTACACCCATTGCAACCAATAAAATAGTCATGTCTGATGAAAAGGATGATTTGGTTGATCAAACTCTATATAGAAGCATGATTGGGTCTTTATTGTACCTAACTGCATCTAGGCCAGACATCATGTTTGCAACATGTGTTTGTGCAAGATCCCAATCAGCCCCTAGAAAGTCAAACCTTATTGCTGTAAAAAGGATATTCAGATACCTAAAAGGTGCTTCCACACTTGGTATCTGGTATCCAGCTGATGGGAATATCAAGCTTTCAGGTTTCTCAGGTAGTGACTTTGCTGGATGTGACAAGACAAGGAAGTCCACTTGAGGAGGGTGCTAATTCCTAGGCAATTGCTTAGTGTGTTGGCAAAGCAAAAAGCAAGCAGCTGTTTCCACATCCACTTCCCGAGGCAGAGTATATAGCTGCTGCAAGCTGTACAACCCAACTATTATGGCTTCAAAATCAATTGCTGGATTTTGGTATCACTGCCCTAAAGACACCTCTCATGTTGGATAGTCAGGCAGCAGAAAATATCATCAAAAATACAGTATCCTATTCAACCACCAAGCACATTAACATCAGACATCACTTTGTGAGGGATTGCTATGAAAAAGGTTTAATTTCTCTGCACCATGTTCCAACTAAAGATCAGCTGGCAGATGTGCTAACCAAAGGTTTAGACACATCCACCTTTGAAAGCTTGATCTCTAGGATTGGCATGCTGAACATGGAATAACAAGCAAAATCTTGTTTTTCTATGAATAAAAGCATTAAAATGTTTTCAGAAAATAAAAAATCCATCCTTAAAAATAGCTAAAAATGAATTTTTCATTAAATCCTTAAAAGTCTGCCATAACCACTGTTTTGTTCAAACATCTGTTCTACTAAAAGCTGTCCACTGCTGAAAGTCAACCCCTGTTCTCTCATTTCCTTGGTAATCACTGTTGTTCAAAATTAGTGTTTTCTACCCACTGATAGGCTATCCACTGATAGTTAAAATCACCCACTGCTTTCATTATAACCGTTGCAACCACTGATATTGTTCCATCAGTGGTTTCCTAAAGCAACTGTCTTCCATTATTCATCAGGGGTTGGCACGTGGACAGTACATAGCGGTCAGATCTTTTGTAACCACTGCCACGTCAGCATTCACTTTTTCCCTTTATAAAACCCTGATCAAATAGGGTTTTCACTGTCGAATCGAATTCAAAATTCCTTTCTAAAAGCAGTTACCATCCATTTCTCTCCAAAATCACTCATCTTCTTCATCATCTTCATCCTCTCATAATATTCTCTCAAAATGGCCACAGAAATTCCATACAAAGCTCTCCACAACTACTTGGGTCTACTCACAAAACCCAATCATACTGAAACCTTCAATTCCATCATAGATGCACTTTCGTCTTCAAAGTACAAAACTTTGTTGACTGCTGATGCTCCAATTTTTCTAGCAACCCAGAGAGAGTTTTGGAAAAATGCCACCCTTGAGTCTCAAGATAACAAGGCAATAGCCATCAATTCCTCAATAAAGGGTGTACCAGTTAAAATTACACCACAATCCATTTCAGAGGTATTTGAACTTGATGATCTGCAAGGTAAAACTTCTTTTCCTAAAATCAAGTATCAAACTGATTTTATTGAGAGGGGGTATGCTGAGGAAATGAAAAAGGACACCTTACAAAAAGGTAATTTTCCTCATGCAACACGATTTTTATTTCATACCCTCTTGATGTGTGTTTCAAATAAGACCACTGCTTTTAATGAAATACCATTGAAGATCCAATACCTGGGTTATGCTATTTTATATAAAGAAAATTTTAACTACTCCCAGGAGATCTTTGATGATTTGGTCAAAAATGTTGATAAAAAATCATTTTTACTGTTTCCAAGGTTCTTGAGCTTCTATTTTCAAAAGAAAATTTCAAAGGATAATGCTCATGTGCTTATCCACGGTGAACCTTTTCAAATAAATGGCCTAACACCTGAAACATTTACTAGGCTATCAAAAGTTTCCAAAACAAAAGCAGAGGCTCCTGAGCAGAATTTAGCAGCTACCACTGCTCCTTAGGCACCTGCTGCTGAGCCCAATGCTCAAGGGGATCACAGCAGCAAAACAACTGCTGTGAAACCCACACCTAAAACCACAAAAGACCAAAACATAATAAATCCAAAAAGCCCCCCAAACCCAAAACAAAGGCACCTCTGGAAGATGAGATCCCAGAGCAACTGCCAGTGACAACACAAAAGTCACCAGAAACCACTGCTGCTACTTCCTCACAGCATTTGATAGAAAGATCTCAACCCATGCCTCAAACTCCTCCTGCTTCTTCTAAAAAAGAACAGGTTGTAAGAATAGGGACACCAAATTATGATGCTCTGGAATCACTTGATTCCATCATCCACAGCCCACTACCCGGGGTAAATTCGCTTTCCATACCCATCCTCACTTCTCAAATTCCCCCACAAACAAAACTTTTGTTGGATGCTCTTGATTTAACCCAGACACAAACCAGTTCTTCTAAATCACCTGAAAATGAGAATATACCCCAACAAGTGACTGGGTCTGGTGTTTCAATCATTGCTAACCCACCAACATCTGAGGAGGTTACACCCCTTGAGTTACATGTAACTCTTGGTGGTAGTTCAAGTGGAGCAGCTACTACAGATGTTGAACCCACTGGTTTACATCTGGGTAGTAGTTTCATAAGTGAGACTCCCTTGAAGGCAATTTCTTCTCTTGGAACCAGGGTGTTTCCAGTTTTCACTGGTTCACTAAAACTGGTTTCCAGACCCGAAGAAAGAAGTCCCCAGTACCAAGAACAAGGGGCATCAGTGGATGAATTTTGGAATTCTTTCCCTAAGTCAACTGCTGATACAACCACTGCCGGTAGGAAATTAGATGATCCCATTAACTTGGGTAATGGTTTAATGTACCAAGAATTGACGGATAGAGTTGACAAGCTTGATACATCTGTTGCAGAAATCAAAGACATGCTGCAATAGTTGTTGAAAGCACAAAAGGTACCATCCACTGCTGCACCAACTCCAACTGCTGTTCCATCATCTGCTCCTACTGCAAATGAGTTGTGGAGTTTGTTTCAACCTTTGCTCATCCAACAAAGACAATATGCTAATCAACAACATGAGATATAAGTGCAAAAGATCAGAAATCTTATGGAAGCAAGGTTTAAAGATACTCAGGCAGATATCAAGGCAATCAAGGCCCATTTATTGAACTCCACTAGCACTGCTCCTCTCTCTATCATCTTTGTGGACAACCCACCACTAGCTGATGCCAAAAAGGGGGAGGAAATGAAGCAGTTGAAGAAAAAGGGGTATGAAGATGGTCTGTACATTGCACCTGACAATTCAAGTATGCTTACACACATCCTTAAGCCAGATGGGTCTAAAAAGGTTGATGTGACCCTAAATGCCCTTGCTGATGAAAAGGAAAGGTTAAAAAGGGATATGGAGGCAAAGGGCAAGTCCAGGTTTGAAGAAGAAAAGAAAATGTTTATGGCAAAGGAAGTTCAGGGTATTTCAGAGCCTAAGGATGAAGAAAATCCTAAGCCACAAAGAAAGCAGCCCACTAGAAAAGTGAGGCAACCCAAAACCACACCTTCCAGACAAACAAAACATGCTTCTCAACCTCCCAAAAACTCCTCACATCAAACCTCCAAACCAACAGCTGTTGTAACACCTGTTGTATCAATAACTGTTGGTACTTCAGTGGTTTCAGCAGTTGTTAACCCAACAACCACCACTTCAACCACAACCACTACTGCCACTACAAACACTGCCTCACCAAAAACATCCTCACCACCAAAACAGCCTCCTGCCAAAAAGCTGAAGACAGCTGATGACACATCATCAGTTGTAATGACAACAGTGGTTGAAACACCAGTTGTTTCAACAACTGTTAGTCAGCCACCCTCCACTTCAATCACCACTTCACAACCCTCCAAAACACCACCAGCCTCTCCTAAACCAAAAAGGAGAAGGATAATCTTGGAAGATGAAGATTCTTCACCACCACCAGCATCTTCACAACCATTGTCACTTGTTACTATTCCAAACCCTGTTCCACACTCTTCAGCACAAGTCTTTAAGCCAAACACTGCCATTGTTTCTGCAGCTGTTCAGTATCCTTTAGAGCTTGCAGCTGTCAGAAAAGAGATCAAGTCTTTCTATTCTGAAGATAACCCTGATAAAAGGAGCTTGCCATCTCTTTAAGGATATCCAAGACCTAACAATATTGAAGAATACTTGAAATTGAAAGGTCAACAAGCAGAGGATATCTCCAAAAGAAACACAAAGGGTAAATCTGACAAGGAAATCCAAAGATATTATCAATTCCTTCTTACTCAAGTCAGTACCTTGGAAAGGTTTTCAAAGAATCTTTGTCAGCAACTATCAGAAAGAGATGATGAAACCTTGAGAAAAGATTATATTGAGCACATTATGGCCTTCAAAAGGTACAAGGGTGACAAAGCTCAATATAAAGAATGGACAGTGGGTGAACTCAATAAAGAGTTAGAAAGGATTGAAAAAATGAACAAAGACACAGTTAAACATACTCCTCGTGTTTGGGCAAATTACAAGAAAAATGTGCCTGATAAAGTGTTAAAGCTGAAGAGAATGAAAGAGGAACTTATCACTGCTGATTTTGGGTCAAGAAATCAGGTGACAAGGTGGAAAGAAGAAAAAGTAGTGGCTTCTTACCAAAAGCTGGAAGAGTTGAGAAAGAAGAGTCCAAGTGTTCCACAAAAGCCTGTTTACTCTGAAGCAGAGGTTTCAACTAGACCACAAAAACTGCAAGTAAGGAAAGCCACTGCTCCACCTAGTGCCATCCTTTATCAAAGAAGGAGACAAAAATAGATGGATGCAGAAACACCAGAGGATATAGCTGCTAGTGATGATATTATAAAATCAGTCATTAAGCAGATGATAGCTGAAAATGTTGAACTTGCTTAAGCTCAAAGCACTGCTCAGCCAGTTATTACCAGGCCACCATCACCAAACTCATCTTCAATAAAGCCTTTCTCAAGAAACCCACTGGATTCAAAAAATACTAAAGTGGAAATCTGACAAACAGACCCACGTATTGACTCTGATCAAATCCAGTGGTTAAGTGAAGAAAATATCAAGGGAAACAAGCATTGGGCCTGGGTGTTGAAGATCTGCAAGATCTCCTTGATCTTACACTGTGCAGGGATGAGGATGACACGGATTCTCTGAACTTTGAATTACAATTCAAAGGGCAAGTCAGGGAACTTTTGATGTGGCAATAAAGATCCTTAATAATGAAGAGTTTTGGCATCATCTGTTCCAAGGGGAGATTGTTGGGAATGAACCCTACCAAAGGAACAATTGATTAAAGCCAAAACTGGATCATAGCAGTGGATCCGGAATAAGTACTGCTGTATTCCAACTTTCCCCTTGAAAGTGTTTCTAACAACTGATGGCCTATATCCACTGCCTTTATACAACTGTTGTTCTACAAACAACTGATCAAGTATAAAGAGTGATGAAGACTAAAGCCCTGATGATCAATCTACGGTTATGGGTCAAGCACTGCTGAAGAAACAAAGTACTGTTGGAGTCACAACAGTGGAAGGAGAATGTAGTAGTTTAGTCTTTCCTTTTTGTAATGTATTGTAATCGGTAGTTAGCTAAACAGTGCTTGTATTAGATCAGTAGTTTCAGGTTGTTAGGAAGTTAGATGTCACTTTCATGGTGACGTCAGCCAAGATGCTTCAGTGGTTTGCTCATGCCTATAAATAGAACAGTACCCTGTACTATTCTATTAGCTCTTTCAGCACTTGTCTTCTTGTACGAACAATCACTGTGAGTTCAGGCTGAGGGGGAGTTTGTGATACATGTATGCATTGTAATTGAATCTTGAAATAAATTCAATCATTCGGTTCTATGTTAAAATGTGTGTTGAAAGCATTTCTCCTATTTGATTGTGTGTGAAAGTTTGTTTTCATTTTACTTCCGTTGCAATTACATATCCATCTTCTTAATTCCTCAAACAAAACACAATCATAACAAACTCAGATCCTAACATTTCCCCTGTTATAAACGGGCTCTGCTATAAGTGGGGCCTGACCATAAGTCTGCTGTGGGGGTAGGGAACGACCACCAAGGTGGCATGTAGGCCGCGTATGGCGACTGTTGTGTATAACTTTGTGCTGTCATCTGTGGAGAATATGTCTGATTGTGATACGGTGGCAGATACCCGTAAGGGGGTGCATAATAGTAGCCTGAAAAATATGTTTGATTCCCGGGCGTGATCGGAGCATTCGTGATTCCAGCTGGCAGGACCACCGGCTGATGGGGTGGCGTGGATAGTGCTGCTGTAAGTGCTGCAGAATACAACGGTGGCATAGCGTAAGTAAGAGGTGGCTGATAATACTGGGACATACTCATCTCCGCGGTAACGTTTCCTGGAGCTTCAGATGTGATCATTGGCCTGGTGCTGTGACGTATGGTCTGTGCAGTTGTAATTGATACCGGAGTAGAAACAGTAGTGGTTGCCATGGTCGAAGCCACCTGTCGTAATTGCCACGTAGTGTAAGATAAAGGGTCTTCGGTCACCGGCCCATAGGAGACGGCGGGAGACCTCTGAAACCCAGGCGGGGCTTTTGCTTCAAACTCCAGGTCCAGAGACCTGGTTATCGCTGGTGATGCCGGAGTAGCAGTGACCACAAAAATTGTCGTTGACGGTGAATGACTGGTTGTCATTGCCTGACTTGGTGTTGTTTTCGTGTTCTGATCGCTTGCCATTGGGTCTAAGTTAATTGGTGTTACCGAAAGGGTCTCACGGATGGCGCCAATGAAGAAACACTGACCTGAACGGTAAGGCTCCGACTAAAACTTCAATTCTTGGCGATCCGAACAGCTGACTGCAAAACAAAACACCGTTAGGACTCGTTACAGGAATGAGGTTATTCCTGTAATCACCCTCCTGCGTGAGAATAAGTCTCGGTATTTGGGAGTAAGAAAGTATGTAGAGAGAGAGTAGGTGAGGGCAGAATGAATCGTACCTTTGATGTTTACCTCTATTTATAGTTTACCATTAGGGTTTCCCATAAACTAGGATGTACTCCGATAAGTTAGGGATTTGAATGATCTTTCCAAAATATTGGGGATTTGGTTACGTAGTTTATCCATGCAGAATAGAACATTCTACAATAAACGTGTGTAATGGATTATTTATAATAAAATAATAGGTGATGATGGTCGGGTTAGCCGGTCCAAGTCATACCTCGTCAACTCTCAAATTCACACATCTCTTATTTCACCTCTCACCCGAAAACACATAGTTTTAGTTACTAATTCATTGACTTTGATTTTATTTGTTATAAATGCAAATTATCTTTAGGTCCGGCCCAATTTATATGAGCCTTAGGGTTTAATATTGTATTACGTGTTTGATGTATGAATGAATAAAATTTTGCTCTACTTTTTCAAATTAACAACATTGATAAAATCATTAAGTAACTGAACTTTGATTGGATTTTTGAGAAAAAGTATATGATTAAACTTGCTATAGTTTTTAATGTTGGAACAATTTTTTAAGTGAATGAAAATAAGAAAAGATGATGGGAATATGAAAATCACGTGAAGAAGATTTTAAAGTTGAGATGACCAAACATATTTGCAAATTGCAACACATGGTAGGGCTTAATGGTTTGACACTAGTAGCATTCGCTTCAGGGATCGAAGCCGTAAAGGATAGACCTGCCTTTAAATTAATGAAACTAGAGAACTAAATTCATAATTTAAATATCCTAACTTTCATAATATTGGGTACACGTAATTTTCTCTCTAAAAATTATACACTTTTTATTACATCAACACTTGAGTTTAAAAATCTTTCATAATTGTGAACCTTTTTATAAATGTTAAAGTTAAGTGACCTAAAATAGAAGATATATATATTTGGTTACTATTTACTGGTTATTTATCAAATGCTTGTAATCTAATGGTATCAATGTGCAATAAAAATGTGTTTTTCTCTATAAGGTTAAGGATTAAGTCCTCTATACCGAAAATCTATAATATATATTATGAATTGAATTTAAGGGTGTATATATTAGCAGATAAAGAAAACTACTAATAATGTATTTTCAATCAGTTTTATTAGTGGTCTAGCAGCTAAGAGGGCAACGCGAGCTGTTGACATTATGGGATACCTTCCCTTGTTGCGGGATCCTCAAAGCGAACTCCTCTTGCTTAGATCTTCTACGGGGGTTGCAAAGTTGCTATTTGGTTTGCGAACTTGCCAGCCCTCCTTTGTGGATGTTGTTGTTTCATGTTTTGATAAAGGTATTCAGGAGGCAATAGAAGACATTATCGTATGTGGGAGGCCTTTTTTTGGTGAACTCCGGTGGCGGATAGCGACCTTGCCGATGCGGCTTGGTGGGTTGGGCCTTCTCTCGGCCCGGGATGTGGCTGCCTATGCCTTTGTTGTCACACCCCCAAAATCCACACGCGGAGTGTCACCGCTTGGAGGCGTGACTGACCAGGATCAAACCACTAATCATATTGAACAAGCAAGTAATTAATTGTAAAAGTCCAACCAACATAATTAGTGTCCAAAACAATCATAGTTTAAGTTACGAGCGGAAGCATAATGTTTAAAACCAAATCAAAAGTTCAATTATCCAAATGTTTAACATGGCACACAGCTGTCCATGTCCCACAAAGACTCTTCCTTGTGCAAGCTCCAGCTAAGAACCTAATGACCTGCAAAGCATGTAGTAACGAGTCAACAACAAGTTGAGTGAGTTCACTGTTGGGTGTTGGTTTTAGTTGTTCCAAAAATAGTTCCTTTAACTAGCATCCCTGCCGTGGGGGTTACCCCATAGTTGAAAACGTGATTTGTTTAACCCTTTGTTTAACCCATTTACTCTGGCAATCCAGCCGTGGGGGCTACCCCATGATAGTTATCTGGCATTTCGGCCGTGGGGGCTACCCCATGTATACACTAGACTCGTTACCATATCGACTACTGACTAAAGTCATGTTTAAGTGCCCTGAAACTGTCAATGTCTATCAGCATTGACGTGCCCCAGATCCATTAGTTCACGCCCGTCCTCTGTGGCACGGTGTGAGGCTTGTCAGACCTAAATAGCGCTATCTAACTAATGACCCGCTCGCCATTGGCCCGGCGATTAAGTCGATATAAAAAGGAGGGACTTCGCGATAGAGAGTTTTGGTCTAGTATAGTTATCTGTCCGTGAGGACGAGGAATTACATTCCTGAACCATTACTGTCCTACCCAAGAAAGGACGAGGAATTCATATTCCTTAACCTCATTCCCAACCCCTGGGAATCCCATGCTTTGTAGAATGTGAACTCACCTTGGTTTGCTCGGCAGATTACACAGAAAGGTCAAGTCTAGCAGCTAGTGGTCAACCACGTCCTAACATGGTTACCATACAAGTCAGGTTTTAGTTTCAAGTAGTGCACGTAAGTAATACATGAGCTGGCAGATAAAGAACACACACGGATCATGGAAATCACACAATGCATGTTAACACATTAGCAGTCAATTACATAACATCTGAAACTTGTACGATCTAAAGGTAAAGCCCAACAACAGGCGGCCCATCATGTTGTGGGGTCGGCACAGCCTTGTGCGACCCACATCATGTTGTGCGTTTCGGATAAACACCCGGCCCAAATAGTCCAAAGCCCAACATAACAGTACGCGGCCCAATCTAAATAACATGCAATAGTCTGGTGCGATCCGGATGCTTGTACGATCCGATTGGGTTGTGCGATCAAGACTAGCCCAACCCAACATCCTTACCCGGCCCAACAGTTTAACAACAATACAACTTGTACGATCCAGTAAGACTTGTGCGACCGAAGACATCTTGTGCGACCAGATGTCTTGTGCGAAGGAACTCTTGTGCGACCAAGATACCTTGTGCGATTATTTTTATCATCCGGGTATTATGGAAATTAGTTACAATCATTCAATTAGTTTCCAAATTCACAATTTATCATTAAATGCTAACAACTTCCAAACCAAACAGAAATCGATCAAACAAGCTTTTTAAATATCAATTTCTTATGAACCCTAGACATGATCAAACACAATATCGACTAGACGATTTGTATTCTTGACTACGAGCATGAAATCTATTCATAACAATACCACGAAATCATTTGCACATAAACACCTCACAGCCGGTTAATCATCTATTCGGTTCTAAATTATCGGTAATATCATATAATCGTCCAACCTTATATTAATCATAGTCACCATACATGTGAGCCGATTAACCAGAACACTATCATTCAACTTCATGATCAATCATGTTAACGGAAACCTAGATGATGCGGGAATATCAAGTGTCGACTCAATTATGTAACGAAATAAATCCACATTTAGTGTTCATTAAGTTTTGTTTTAATTTATGTCCATTGAGTTGATCATAAAAACTCTATATAAGTTCTCATGTAATTTGTATTGGGGAGTTTTTGGAGTTTTAGAAAATAATTGATTTTTCACTTCAAATTCCGTGCCTTTTGGGTGGAATCTTGGGGGTTGGGGAAGAACACACGGGTATTCTTTGAATCAACGTGTTTGATCTTCATTTTCGGTTCATGCTACATCAGTTGGTATCAGAGCTAAATTCCTGGCTCTAAATGGCTTGTGAGAGGGATTATCGCTTGTACCATACTCTACCATGTTTTGATGAATACGAGGATGAGCAATGGTATTCTTGGGCATGCGACGATGATTCGGGTGGTACCGGTAGTGTGCTCACCATTAGACATGACCACAAAAAAGAGTCAACGATCATGGGAGCCGGTGATGACGAATCAAGTTTCAAAAGTCATAGCGTTAAGGGTGATGGTCCTACTATGGTAACGGGTGGTCCGGCGGCTACATTTGGAACTCAACCTGTTAGCATGGGGGGCTTGCAAAGAAATTTCATGAGCAAAGCAATGAAGTCGAAGGCATTAAAAAACACAATAGATTTTGGTGCTTCTCAAATTTACTTTTGTACAATTTTAAAAGGTAATTTTCCAACAAATAGTTTTGAGGAAATTATTTTGGATGATGAAAACCATGGTATACAAAATTCTCATGCTGTAAAAATCTGGTACGAGGTACTATTTGAAAATTTGGTTGATGGCCAGATTGTGGAGGTTGGAGAAGCTATGTCGTCAAAAGATACCCCTCATATTGATCAAAACGAAGAAAATGTTGTTAAACTTGATGGGTATTTTGTAAAAAAATGCAATGAGGTCCATGGTTTACGACTATATGGTTATTTAGTTGGAACTATATTAATTGAGAGGGTCAAGACAATAGTGAACAAGAAATGGTCCTATGCTCAGTTCGACCCCGGTGGTACATGTTCAGAGTCAAACGAGATGACCCGTGAAGTAGAACTACTTGGGCGGGCCTTGATAATAATCGAAAAGAATCGGATTGATGTTCCTTTCGATCCAGGTGGCTTTAGCCTGGGACAAAACTCGAGGACGAGTTTTTCCAAAGGTGGGGAGAATGATGCGGGAATATCAAGTGTCGACTCAATTATGTAACGAAATAAATCCACATTTAGTGTTCATTAAGTTTTGTTTTAATTTATGTCCATTGAGTTGATCATAAAAACTCTATATAAGCTCTCATGTAATTTGTATTGGGGAGTTTTTGGAGTTTTAGAAAATAATTGATTTTTCACTTCAAAATCCGTGCCTTTTGGGTGGAATCTTGGGGGTTGGGGAAGAACACACGGGTATTCTTTGAATCAACGTGTTTGATCTTCGTTTCCGTATCACGCGCTACATCACTAGATCATCATGCAAAATTATACACTCATCAAAACATCATCAAACATCATGTCAACCGACACATCTGCCATCGAACTAACCTATATTTAATAATACTATCCCATGTTTCAACAAGTTATGAATTTAGTATGTTGGAACCCTAGACCTCATTGACTAATGATAGCCCTTATCATATTACATCCAATTTAAATACACAATTCACAACCACATAATCACTGACAATCACATGCTACATTAATACAATGGCTGACAAGGAGGTGATGGCTATCTAGATCTCACATGCATAACAAACACAAGCATGATTTAATCACAATATTCGATGCTACATATGCATGACAGGAGGTTCAATACTTTATTCATCTATTTTCACAAAGCCATCCCTAGATCACATCACAATTAATTCGGTCAACAAGTTCAACAACACAAGAAAACACTAACCGAGATTAAGAAGAGTATGGTGATGGCGATCATGACGAGGGGGGGTTTCTCCAATTGCCGCACGATCTCCAGGAGAGAGTATGAGCTTTAGGGTTTTGAGATTAAGTCAAATACTAACTTAATGAGAGGGTTATATTCAATGAATGTGAGTCGAGCCCAAAAACTCGGGTTTCGTTTGGGCCGAGGGCTAGCCCAAGATAATTTAAAGAGTGTTGTGCGACTCAGGGTGTATTGTGCAAATCGGGTATACATAGTGCGATCCACATATGTTACGAGTATATACATACACACTAAAATTCCATAACACTTATCACATAATTAAATTATAACATTTTATTGCAACAATCACAATAGTAAATCACGTAGTACTCACACGGTTACTTCAAAATGCATGAAAGGTTCGGAAATACGAGTTGTCACATTATCCCCAAGTTGAAAGAAATTTCGTCCCGAAATTTAGCACGTACTCACTGAGGAAGCTAGTTAAGTTGCATGGTTTTCCTGGGGTGTCACATCCTTCCCCCGTTGATCTGGAATTTCGTCCCGAAATTCCGTAGCTTCGGCCTCAGTAGTAGTTGTACCGGTTGCTAACAGTTGGGGATACTTTTGTTTCATCTGATCTTCGCGCTCCCAGGTGAACTCTGGGCCGCGACGTGAGTTCCAACGAACTCGAACGAGAGGTATCCTAGTACGCTTGAGGACCTTAACATCCTGGTCCGTGATTTCAACAGGTTCCTCGACGAATCGTAACAGCTCATCGATAGTGAGCTCCTTCAAAGGAACTATGTGGGTCTCGTCTGACAGACATTTCTTCAGATTCGACACGTGGAAAACATCGTGAACTGCACTGAGTTCTACTGGTAAGTTCAGTCTGTAGGCCACCTTGCCTATTTTCTCAATGACTTCGAAAGGTCCAACGTATCGTGGGTTAAGTTTGCCCCGTTTACCAAAACGAACCACACCCTTCCAGGGTGAAACTTTGAGTAGTACCCGCTCCCCAACCTGGAGCTCTAATGGTTTTCTGCCCTTATCGGCGTAGACTTTCTGACGGTCACGAGCTGCCGCCATTCGTTGTCGTATCTGGGCAATTTTCTCTGTTGTGTCAACCACATGTTCTGGACCAGTAATCTGACTATCCCCCACCTCTTCCCAACAAAGAGGTGACCGGCATTTACGCCCGTACAATGCCTCAAACGGAGCAGCTTTAATGCTGGTGTGGTAGCTATTGTTGTACGAAAATTCCACGAGTGGCAGATGCTTTTCCCAGCCATTGCCAAAATCAATTACACATGCCCTAAGCATGTCTTCGAGGGTCTGGATGGTACGTTCTGACTGCCCATCCGTTTGTGGGTGATAAGCTATGCTCATATCTAACCTTGAGCCAAAATACTTGTGCATTGCTTGCCACAGTTCTGATGTAAAACGTGCATCTCGATCCGAGATAATAGAGGTGGGCACCCCGTGCCTCGAGACAACTTCCTTGAGATATACTTCTGCTAGGGTGGAGAACTTATCCGTTTCTTTGATGGCCAAGAAGTGAGCAAACTTTGTGAGTTGATCCACGATCACCCAAATAGTATCGTTACCCCGTTGAGATCTAGGCAGACCAGTAACAAAATCCATGGAAATTTGCTCCCATTTCCATTGTGGTATCTCAGGTTGTTGAAGTGGGCCTGAAGGTTTCTGGTATTCCGCCTTGACTCTCGCACGAGTCAAGCATTTGCTAACGTACGTTGCTATGTGGGCCTTCATGCTAGGCCACCAGTATGTGGTTTTGATATCGTGGTACATTTTATCCGAGCCAGGGTGCACTGAGTAACGAGACTTGTGTGCCTCATCCATCACAAGCTCTCGTAGGTTGCCATAAAATGGGACCCAAATGCGTCCAGTGACGTAGTAAGCACCGTCTTCTTTCTGTTCTAAGCGTTGCCTTGAGCCGCGTAGGGCTTCAGCCCTGACGTTATCTGGTTTCAATGCTTCTACCTGAGCATCTCGTATCTGAGAAGGAAGACTAGACTGTATGGTGAGTTGTAAAGCTCGTACACGCTTGGGCGAAGTGTCCTTTCGACTGAGGGCGTCAGCCACAACATTGGCTTTGCCTGGGTGATACCTGATCGAGCATTCGTAGTCATTCAGTAGTTCGACCCATCGTCGCTGTCGCATATTGAGTTCCTTCTGTTTGAAAATATGCTCAAGGCTCCTGTGATCAGTGTAGATAGCACATTTGGTACCATACAGGTAGTGCCTCCATATCTTGAGTGCAAAAACAACCGCTCCCAGCTCTAGATCGTGTGTAGTGTAGTTCTTTTCATGAACTTTGAGTTGGCGTGAGGCGTAGGCTATAACTTTATCCCGCTGCATCAAAACGCAACCAAGACCCTGAATAGATGCGTCACAGTAGACCACGAAGTCGTCTGTGCCCTCTGGCAATGAAAGGATAGGTGCACTGCAAAGTCTATCCTTTAAGTGCTGAAACGCTAATTCCTGTGCGTTTCCCCAACGATAAACAACGCCCTTCTGCGTTAGTGAAGTAAGAGGCTGAGCAATCTTGGAAAAATCCTTGATAAATCTCCTGTAGTAACCTGCCAATCCCAAGAATTGGCGAATTTCTGTTGGCGTACGAGGTGCAGGCCAGCTCTTGATTGACTCTACTTTGGATGGATCAACGTGAATCCCATCTTTGTTCACTACATGGCCTAAGAAATGGACTTCGCGAAGCCAGAAGTCACATTTTGAAAACTTGGCGTACAGCTGTTCTTTTCGAAGGAGTTCCAAAATAAGTCGTAAATGATGCTCGTGTTCCTCCTGACTCTTGGAGTAAATCAAAATGTCGTCGATAAATACAATGACAAACTTGTCAAGATAAGGTTTGCACACCCTGTTCATAAAGTCCATGAAAACCGCAGGCGCGTTCGTTAGCCCGAACGGCATGACCAGAAACTCGTAATGGCCGTAGCGAGTTCTGAATGCTGTTTTGGAGACGTCCTCATCCCGGACTCTCAGTTGGTGATATCCTGACCTCAGGTCAATCTTCGAGTAATAGCTCGGCCCTTGCAACTGGTCGAATAAGTCGTCGATGCGTGGAAGAGGATAGCGATCCTTCACAGTCACCTTGTTCAGTTCACGGTAGTCAATGCACATTCTGAAAGTACCGTCTTTCTTCTTCACGAATAGCACTGGAGCTCCCCAGGGCGAAGAGCTAGGACGTATGAAACCCTTTTTCCAAGAGTTCTTGCAGTTGCTTAGATAGTTCTTCCAGTTCGGTTGGAGCTACGCGATAAGGTGCTTGAGCTATGGGTGCTGCTCCAGAAGCTTGTCACCATGAATTACCAAAGGTTCTTAACCAGCACGAGAAACGCGGACGATCTTTTCCTTTGCAAAGGATCTCTGCTCGATGTTGAGGTAGCCAATCCATCCCAATAACGATGTCGAAATCATCACAACGTTGGGATCATTCCTAGCATCATTCTGACCAATCACGAACAATCGACCCCTGGCACCATTGCCGTCGTTATTACCCCCGTTGTTGTCTCCACTATTGTTCCCGTTTCCTTGGTTGTGATTCTGATTCTGGTTCAGTCGTGGGTAGCGTCTCATGAAATGATCTTTAGCACCACACTGATAACATCCCTTGTTATCCTGCTGTTGCTGCTGATTTTGTGGAGCTTGTGGCTGCTGTTGTCGGTCCTGGTTTGCAGGACGTGAGCTTCTACAATCTTTGGCTCCATGACCAAGCTTGTTGCATCTCCAATGACGATCTTTGTTGCACTGCCCGCTGTGGTGCAAATTACATCGATTGCACTTAGGGTGGTTTCCCTCGTATCCACCCTGACTTCGATTACCAAAAGACTACTGACTGGGGCTCCTGTACTCGACCGAGATTGAACCGAGGTGAAACCCTTGCTTAAATTTCCATCCCACTTGCGTTTGTTGTCACTGGGAGTAGCAGAAGTAGTTGTAGTAGTACCAATATGCTTAGGCAGCTGGTTCTGTTCCACTGCCCGGTCGGTGAGACGATGAGCAAAACGAGTAACATCCTGGATAGTAGCAAGGTTAGCAGAAGTCACATGACTTTGAATCTCTGGTACTAAGCCTTTGGGGTACAACCCGTTGCGCTTGGTGGGAGGATCCACCATTGTTGGACATAACACTGCCAGTTCGTTGGATCGTTTTGTGTACGCTTCTATCTCTGACCCCGTCATCATCAGGTTAAAGAACTCCATTTCCAGTTTGTGGATGTCATCACGACTACGGTATTCACGTTTGGATCAGTTCCTTAAGAATCATTCCATGGGGTGGCATTAGCAGCCACCAGCCCCAGCATCTGAACGTGCGCGTTCCACCAAGTTAACGCAGTGCTTTCGAGAGTACCAGTGGCGTACTTCACTCTACGGGCCTCAGGGCATTCACCCATCTCTAAGACAGACTCGAGCTTTTCAAACCAATGGAGGAGTCCAACAGCTCCTTTAGTGCCACCGAAAGTACTAGAACGACAGTCCATGAACGTCTTGAATATGCATACAGGCGGCTGAGCGTTCTGACCTTGTTGCGCGAGGAAGAAAGACCGGGTTAAGCGCGAGAGTTGGGTCACGAGAGTAGGATCTAACATCCTAGGATAGGTTCGTAACAGCAGGTTATACCTCCTGCATGAGCAGCTGCAAGTGCTGCCGTAACTTGTCCGTTGATAAGAGCCGTCAGCTGGCTTGAGTTAGGTTCACACGTTCCCTCATGATCTTACATCGAAGGAAACACAAGTAGGAAAGGTGTCGCGAATGTGTGTAAGTGTGGAGTGACAGTAGGGAGCAAGCACAAATGTGTTTTCAAACTATAGTTGCTACGTTCATCTAAGCATACCATGAGCAAAGTTCTATGCAATCTAGCAAGTAAGCAATATATACATAAACCATATCACCTAGAATGTCGAGCCTTGCACGTGGAGTGAAGCGTCGTTGTGGATCGTTGAGCATTGTACAGGTTATAGTCTGGTTTTAACAAAAACTTTTTCCCCTTATTAAAACCAAGTTCACTATAACCAATGGCTCTGATACCAATCTGTCACACCCCCAAAATCCACACGCGGAGTGTCACCGCTTGGAGGCGTGACTGACCAGGATCAAACCACTAATCATATTGAACAAGCAAGTAATTAATTGTAAAAGTCCAACCAACATAATTAGTGTCCAAAACAATCATAGTTTAAGTTACGAGCGGAAGCATAATGTTTAAAACCAAATCAAAAGTTCAATTATCCAAATGTTTAACATGGCACACAGCTGTCCATGTCCCACAACGACTCTTCCTTGTGCAAGCTCCAGCTAAGAACCTAATGACCTGCAAAGCATGTAGTAACGAGTCAACAACAAGTTGAGTGAGTTCACTGTTGGGTGTTGGTTTTAGTTGTTCCAAAAATAGTTCCTTTAACTGGCATCCCTGCCGTGGGGGTTACCCCATAGTTGAAAACGTGATTTGTTTAACCCTTTGTTTAACCCATTTACTCTGGCAATCCAGCCGTGGGGGCTACCCCATGATAGTTATCTGGCATTTCGGCCGTGGGGGCTACCCCATGTATACACTAGACTCGTTACCATATCGACTACTGACTAAAGTCATGTTTAATTGCCCTGAAACTGTCAATGTCTATCAGCATTGACGTGCCCCAGATCCATTAGCTCACGCCCGTCCTCTGCGGCACGGTGTGAGGCTTGTCAGACCTAAATAGCGCTATCTAACTAATGACCCGCTCGCCATTGGCCCAGCGATTAAGTCGATATAAAAAGGAGGGACTTCGTGATAGAGAGTTTTGGTCTAGTATAGTTATCTGTCCGTGAGGACGAGGAATTACATTCCTGAACCATTACTGTCCTACCCAAGAAAGGACGAGGAATTCATATTCCTTAACCCCATTCCCAACCCCTGGGAATCCCATGCTTTGTAGAATGTGAACTCACCTTGGTTTGCTCGGCAGATTACACAGAAAGGTCAAGTCTAGCAGCTAGTGGTCAACCACGTCCTAACATGGTTACCATACAAGTCAGGTTTTAGTTTCAAGTAGTGCACGTAAGTAATACATGAGCAGGCAGATAAAGAACACACACGGATCATGGAAATCACACAATGCATGTTAACACATTAGCAGTCAATTACATAACATCTGAAACTTGTACGATCTAAAGGTAAAGCCCAACAACAGGCGGCCCATCATGTTGTGGGGTCGGCACAGCCTTGTGCGACCCACATCATGTTGTGCGTTTCGGATAAACACCCGGCCCAAATAGTCCAAAGCCCAACATAACAGTACGCGGCCCAATCTAAATAACATGCAATAGTCTGGTGCGATCCGGATGCTTGTACGATCCGATTGGGTTGTGCGATCAAGACTAGCCCAACCCAACATCCTTACCCGGCCCAACAGATTAACAACAATACAACTTGTACAATCCAGTAAGACTTGTGCGACCGAAGACATCTTGTGCGACCAGATGTCTTGTGCGAAGGAACTCTTGTGCGACCAAGATACCTTGTGCGATTATTTTTATCATCCGGGTATTATGGAAATTAGTTACAATCATTTAATTAGTTTCCAAATTCACAATTTATCATTAAATGCTAACAACTTCCAAACCAAACAGAAATCGATCAAACAAGCTTTTTAAATATCAAATTCTTATGAACCCTAGACATGATCAAACACAATATCGACTAGACGATTTGTATTCTTGACTACGAGCATGAAATCTATTCATAACAATACCACGAAATCATTTGCACATAAACACCTTACAGCCGGTTAATCATCTATTCGGTTCTAAATTATCGGTAATATCATATAATCGTCCAACCTTATATTAATCATAGTCACCATACATGTGAGCCGATTAACCAGAACACTATCATTCAACTTCATGATCAATCATGTTAACGGAAACCCTAGATCATCATGCAAAATTATACACTCATCAAAACATCATCAAACATCATGTCAACCGATACATCTGCCATCGAACTAACCTATATTTAATAATACTATCCCATGTTTCAACAAGTTATGAATTTAGTATGTTGGAACCCTAGACCTCATTGACTAATGATAGCCCTTATCATATTACATCCAATTTAAATACACAATTCACAACCACATAATCACTGACAATCACATGCTACATTAATACAATGGCTGACAAGGAGGTGATGGCTATCTAGATCTCACATGCATAACAAACACAAGCATGATTTAATCACAATATTCGATGCTACATATGCATGACAGGAGGTTCAATACTTTATTCATGTTATTTTCACAAAGCCATCCCTAGATCACATCACAATTAATTCGGTCAACAAGTTCAACAACACAATAAAACACTAACCGAGATTAAGAAGAGTATGGTGATGGCGATCATGACGAGGGGGGGTTCTCCAATTGCCGCACGATCTCCAGGAGAGAGTATGAGCTTTATGGTTTTGAGATTAAGTCAAATAATTCAATGAATGTGAGTCGAGCCCAAAAACTCGGGTTTCGTTTGGGCCGAGGGCTAGCCCAAAATAATTTAAAGAGTGTTGTGCGACTCGGGGTGTATTGTGCAAATTGGGTATACATAGTGCGATCCACATATGTTACGAGTATATACATACACACTAAAATTCCATAACACTTATCACATAATTAAATTATAACATTTTATTGCAACAATCACAATAGTAAATCACGTAGTACTCACACGGTTACTTCAAAATGCATGAAAGGTTCGGAAATACGAGTTGTCACATTTGTGGCTTCCAGGTCTCAATCTTGGGAGTTAAAGGACCACATCTTACGTAACAGTGGGGTTGCTAATACTGACCCGTATTATGGCAGCGCCTTGGAACGCTTGCATGAATCTCTCTCTGACTTTGATCTTGGCGGTTTCTCTAATAAGGACACCGACCCCAAAAAGCCACAGAAAACTTTGGTGAATGCCCTTTGTTGTCGAATCGCACAAAGTTTGGGAGAAGATTTCCATTTGTCCCCCGCCAGAAAGCCACCATTGAATGCTTACAGAGGTCTCACGCTCAGGATTTCTTAACTGTTATTCCTATTGAAGGTCTGGGTCATCATATGTCAGCGGTGGAGTACCGGTCAATCCTTAAGTACCGTCTGATGATTCCCATGTTCTCGAATGATGAAAATTGCCCAGTCTGCCGTAAAGCATGCCTGGATAAATACGGGGAGCATGCTTTACACTGTAGTTTCCGGGGTTTAAGTATCGCCATGACTTTGTTCGAGACGCGTTAATAGATATTATAGTTGCTGAGGTTTAAGTATCGCCATGACTTTGTTCGAGACACGTTAATGGATATTATCAGTCGAGCAGGAATCTCGGCAAAGAAAGAGGCACCGGTTAACTTTCTTACAGACCCGGTGGAAGGGAGGTCCACCCTACGCCCGGCTGACGTGCTAGTTTTTGGTTGGGAGGGCGGAAAACATGCTTGTGTCGATCTCACAGGTGTATCCCCCCCTCGTCGGGTTCTGGGAAAATGGGTTTGTAGCGGGGCAAGCGGTACTGAAAGCAGAGTCAAAGAAGGTGGAAAAGCACGCGAAAGCTTGTGACGATAATCAACATGTCTTTGTGCCCCTGGCGTTTGACACGTTCGGCTCCTTGGCGTCGGAGGCAGTTCAGTTCTTAGCTAGAGTTCAGCGTGTGGTCCACAACAACTTTTCGACCCCTCAGAGGCGAGACTTCGTTTTTAGTAGATTAGGATTTTCTATTCAGAAGAGGATGGTGACACAGTTTGTTGTCCGCTGCTATCCTAATGTAATTTGCCATATTGATTGGTAGGGGTGTGCATGGGTCGGTTTGGGTCGGTTTTGGGTCATAACCATAACCATAACCGATATGTCGGTTATGGAAAAGTCATAACCATAACTGCTCGGTTATGACGGTTTCGGTTATGGCGGTTTTGATGGTTATGGTGGTCGGTTATGGGTCGGTTAACCTTGAACTTGGGTCTAGCTAAATTTAGCTCAAAACAATATTATCTATAAATATTAATACTTTTAAACTAATCGTGACAGACTTCAAATTTCTAACAGAAACAATCATTTAAACTAATCGTGACAGACTTTAAATATTGAATGTAATATTTCTAACAGAAACAATCAGTTTATCAGACTTCTAACAGAATTTTGTAAACTGGATTTGACTTTTTGAAAGTGTAAACACTTATAAAACATTCAGAACACATCTGAATTGTATAAACTTTAAATCAACTAAACTATCTGATTTACCTCAGCTCATATGGTTCAAAGTTCAAACACCTTTAAAAATTCATGAACACACATTTTCATAAAAAAAAATAAAAAAATACGCTAACTTGTAATTTTAACACCATTTTCTACATGTGTTAAAATTAAGACATTCCAATCCAAACACGTTTTCACACTACATTCCATATTAATTAATAGATTATAAACTATTATCGAATTATTAACTAGCGGGTCAGTTCGGTTATGGCGGTTATTGAAACGTACAAAACCATAACCGACCCATGATTGTCGGTTTTCAAAAAATTAAAAACCGACCCATCGGTTTTCCATTCGGTTCGGTTTTTTCGGTTCGGTTTTTTCGGTTATTTCGGTTATGGGTCGGTTAATTCGGTTTTTTGCACACCCCTATTGATTGGAATGAAACAAACTACTTAAAAAGATCTAACCTGTAGTGGAAGGTATCTTCTAAGATTATATAAAAATAGTCTTTAAATAATAACCAATTCGTCATATCCTAATTTTCAAATTTTAAATTTTTTAATCATCTTTCTTGATAACTTTTTTCTTAAATCAGTTCTATCCAAAGAAAATACAATTGTTTTAAAATTAAAATTAAAGTTCTATCCTATGAATACAAGACAGTTTGCAGTCAAATTTTTAGTTTATTAGTTTTAGATTGTTATAAATGTCTTGTACGAAAATTATTTTAGATTGTTGTAGATGTCTTGTACGAAAATTATAAATTGTGAAATTAAAACCGAAAATAACAGAAGGATTTCTTAGCCTAGTGGTTAAGGGGGAGGTGGGAAGCTTTGCTTCTCTTGGAGGTTCTGGGTTCAAGTCCAGGCAAGGGGGTTTTATACTAACTTGGTGATACTAACTACTAACCTGGTTAGCGATATCCTAACCATACGCCGTTAAAAAAAAAAAACAGAAGGATTTTCTGGTTGGCGCCTTTAAAAGGAAAAAAACAAAGTGTTGGTCTTTATTAAACAAATAACAAAGGGTGACACAAAATAGAAATAAAAATTGATGTCATTTGGTTTAACAGCAGTTAAATAATATTTTTATCGTAAAATATAAAGTTACAACCGTTCAATTAAAAAAAACGAACTAATAAACCCTTGTTAAGCTTGTTTATTCTTAGTAAACGATAACCAAATAAAACTGATGAATTATTACTTATTGTGCAAAAAACAAAGTTTATATTTTTTATCTGAATTAAAACTGAAGAAACTTGTAAAAATGAATGATAAAGTCCTTGTTGCAGGTTAATGTAAATATAAGCATAACAAACGAAGATTTTTTTAAAGTTAAAAGTACATAAGTCACTTAACATTATAGTTACATGATTAATTTTTAAAGTTAAAAGTACATAAGTCACTTAACTTTATAGTTACATGATTAATTTTTAAAATTAAAAGTACACAAGTCACTTGACTTTATAGCTACATGATCAATGAAATTTGTAAAACTAAAAGGATGACCTTTTCGTAGTTATATCTATAGGCATGAATGGTCCTGTTTCTGAGCCTCAAGTAAAAGTTTACACCTGAATAGGCCGTAAATGAATCGAACGTTCACTGAACAGTTTGTGAATTGTTTGGCGGGAAGTTCGTTTATATTCGTTCGATTAGCTTAACGAACGAACACGAACAAAAAATTACGTTCGGTTAGCTTAGCGAACGAACACGAAAAAAGTCTCGTTCGTTCGACTGCAATCGTGAATGTTTGGTAATATGTTTGGTTACGTTCATTTACATTCCTTCGTTTTCGTTTGATTATATTAAAAAATAATAAATAATAAACTTTTTATCTGAACATATTGAAAACTTGAAACCCTATTTTTTTATAAGCTAGCTAAAATTTGGACATTCAAAACATCTTGTGGGATACTTATGTCTAAGTTAGTTAAGTTTTGAATAATTATGTCTAAGTTAGTTATCGTTTGTTGGTTGTAGGAGACATTGTTTTGATTTATCATTTGATGGTTGTATTTAACTACTTATGCAGTTATGCTCAATGTTTAAGGTTAGCAATGTTTTTTTTTTTTTTTCAATTTAAATGTTTATTTACGTTCGTTTTTATTCTTTTGTGTTCGAGACCACTGTTCGCGAACAACTGAATTTCCTTAATGAACGAACATGAACATAAACTTATGTTTGGTATGCGTTCGTGAACAGTTCGCAAACATGTTAATTTCCTTAACGAACGAACACGAACATAGCCTTTTCGTGTTCGTTCTGTTCGATTACAGCCCTACACTTGAACATTTTTTCATGATAAAAAGTACTTATTAGGTTTGTCATCTAAAATTGTTAAACAAAATGTTAAGTTTAAAGAATTTAAAAGAATATAAGTGAACAAAGTGGTGACAAAAGATATACTTAGTTAGACCAAGGGTTGTGAACCAGAAGGAAAAAGCTCAGGATGAAGGTCTTGAGCGCTACCGAAGGCAGGGGCGGTGTTCCCGTCGGTACTACGTGCCACATGAGGTTTCTATCTTTCTTCGGCTTCCTCTCTATCTGCATCTTCTTTGTCGCTACACCACCACCTCGATTCCACCATCAAAATCTTCATCACTCCCTAGTCCCTACCATCTTACTTTTGTTTCAGTGACACATCACTCATTCCGTACCACCTTCCTGTCCCATACCGAGTCCACACCCACAACCTTATAAGCAAAACATACACCCACATCCTACATTGTTGCAAGAGTAAATTGATGTCAAAGAGAATACATTTTAATTACACTATCCATTGCCTATTTTGTTCCTATTTGGGTCGAGTCTAAGAACAATAATAAATTAATAACTGTAACTATAAAGTTTTAGTGGAATCTCTTAATCTAACGGTCGTTTCAAGAGACAAAAGCCTTTTCCAAAACCCTATAGAATCAACGCTACCTATATGATTTTTTTCATACTTCGTCCTTCTTGTAGAAACATACTTAAAAAACATTTGCGTGTTTGTAAAGAAAAGTAAATACAATAATTATAAAGTTACATATGATTGCTTGGAACTATTGGACCATATTTTGTATATGGATGAGATTGAGTCGTGCAAGTGTGAAGTAATATCGGGTCATGTCTCAAGTGGTCATGGGGGATAGGGTGGTGGGGGTGTCATTGCCATATGACCACCAGCCCACCGCTCACGTACGGTTCACGTCTCCTGATTATTAGACTTTGTGGTTTCATTGACATAGACTACTCAATCTCCTAGTTCTTTAGTGACATATATTCAACTACTAACATTTATTTATCTATTTGTTGTTTGATTTGATATATAACTAGTACTAGTATTAAGGGTCCCGCGTTGCGCCAGCGGGGGCGGGGGGGGGGGGGGGGGGGGGGGGGGGGGGGATGGGGCATAGACCGTGCCAAGTAGCACTAATGCTACACAACTACTAGCGACCAAAAACACCAGAAAAGCTCGTAAAAATAATATAAACAAAAAAGAAAAAAATAACACCGAACGAAAAGTATACGTAAAATTGTTGAACCACGTATGCCAGTTGCGACATGTTAATGCGAAGAAATAAGACTGAAATATAAAAATAGAAATGAATAACTAAGTCGATCTAATACCACGCGCGTTGCGATGAACCTGTCAAACAGGGAAAAATAGACGCGTTGTGACGGTCCTGTCAAACGGGAAAGAATAGTCGAAAAAACTTTGAAGCCCACACGTACGTTACGGCGTGTTTACTCCCAAAAGTAGAACAAAACATAAAACGAAAAATTTGAAAAAGATGAAAAATACATGGATTAAAGTTGAAAATAAAAAAAAATGTTGGGGTTAAATTGCAAAAGATGAAAAGTTTTGGGTTAAAAGTAAAAAAAAAACTTATAATGCAAAAAATAAAACCTTTAGGTTAGAAATGAAAAATCAATTTTTTTTTTTTTTTGAAAGACTCCTCATACTTGAAGTACAAGCCATAAAGCACAAAGATCTTCCTAATTTATAATATGGTAATATAGGAAAATATATAACTTTTAAATACCTAAAGAAAAGAAAAATAGTTGTTTTTTAAGCCATGCCAACTCACAAATCAGTATGTCTTCAATTATTAAAAAGTAAACTTTCTTGTAACATGATCAAAATAATACTTAAAGATACGTTGAATCACGTGTCACATCCCTTCTCCTTCATCTCCATAGTTGATGACTATCTGTGGTTCATGAACACGCATAAACACGTACAAACAAACACGTATGTCGATCCAAACATATAATCAGACATAAAACACAAGATTCGAATCCATCCAATAAACACAAATGACATGTCCATGTACAAACCTTAAGTCATATGTACTTGCCAAATAAAACTAAAACAATATGAACCAAATTAGAAATCAATTTGATTTGTGTTTGGTATTTAGCGTGTGTGTCGTCGAGGAAGAAAGAACGAGCAGGGGCAAAACTGTGCCGTTGGAGGAGAAAGTCGGTGTGGTGGAGGTAGTATTTGCGTCGGGGAAGAATGGAAGGGGTTAGGATTTTTCATTACGTGGAAATCTCCCAATTACCTTGTTTAAGAACAATATAAATTACCATTAACCGGTTGCTAACAACAACATTCAAAGTATTTGATTATAAATATTGTTAAATTGTGCATGACATGTTAGCTTAATTAATAGAAATAATAACAATAACATGTTATCTTTATTGAAAGTTCAACATACCATGTTACGTTTCTTCTAAAATAATAAGTTAATCCTAAATTTGATTTAAATTTGAACAATTTCATTAACAAAATAAGTACTTGGACCATCACATTCACATATATGAGCCTTAACCATACGAGCACATGATGTGTTTGAAAGAATTGAACAAGACCCTACCAACAAAAATAAAGCCAATGCATCCTTTTTGTAGGGGACTAACCCCACAAAACAAAAGAAAGAAGCTTTTAGACAAAACTTCCAAAAGAAATTAGGTGCTTTGCCTTTATTGCATTTGATAATTAGTATTTACAGTTTATCTTATATGGTACGAAAACATAGGTTTCATTTAGCTAGGGAGTTAAAAAATTAATCTAAAATGAGAAGAAAAAAAAAACCAAAACTTTTTTTTCGGGTCGGGACTCGGGTCAAATATTTCTTATCCTAACAAGTAGGATGTTCACGAGCCGAACCGAACCGATCCGACCTTTGCTCATGCTCGGTTCGTTTACAAACCGATCCGAACCGAACCGAGCGTTTTTTCAACCGAGCCAAAGTCGAGCGAGCGTCTTTCGATCCGAGCATTTTTCGAACGAACGTCGAGCGAGTATCGAGCGTCGTAGAACAAACATGGAAAGTGACGATGAGAGTGCTAGTTATTAAAATAAAGTGCAGTTTTCATCCCAGATGTTTCATCCAATAGAACACAAGTAAAAATTTACAAATAATAAGGAAGACAAAAATACTCAGCTAGTTCTATCGAGATTAGCTAATCAGGAAGATAAATTGTCGACCGATTGAAACATACCCTTGTTTTATCGAAAGTTTGAAATTCAATGAACCCGTTGAAGCAAAATCCTAGCGAGTTGCCGTCTTGGCCAGTGGCGATGGAGAAATTGAATAACGATAGCCAATGGGGGGTTTTGATTAGGGTCTTGTACTTCTGAATCGAATGGCGGGTTGAGGCTTCTGTAAACGAACCGAACGAACACGAACAAGACCTTGTTCGTGTTCGTTTGTTAACAAATATATGTGTTCATGAACCGTTCACGAACACTTATCGAACGAGATTTTATGTTTGTGTTCGTTTGTTAAGTAAATGAACTTGTTTGTGTTTGTTTGTTAATTTTAGGCAACGAACGTTTAGGAACACAAATGAGCACAAACTAATGTTCATGAACACAAATGAAAACAAACGAACACAAACAATCGTTCATGACCAGAATATACAATACACTGACACCTATTAGATATTTAATTTGTCAGAATTTTTGATATATTTAAATAAATATAAAAACTAAAAACACAAATGAACTATCGAACACGTTACCAAACGTTCACGAACATAAACGAACGAACGCGACCTCTGTTCATGTTTGTTCATTTAACTAAACGAACGAAATTTCTTGTTCGTGTTCGTTTGTTTAATAAACGAACGAACACAAACGAACTTCCCGCCGAACGGTTCACGAACTGTTCGCCGAACGTTTGGTTCGTTTACAGCCCTAGGCTTGAGTATTGATCAATGATTTACATTTTAGTATTTGAAATTTTGACTCCATTACTCAAATGGACATTTAAGTATTGGACAATGGACTATTGATATCGGATTTCAATTCTAATTACTTAAATGAGCTCTATTTAGATTTTGGACCAAACATTGTTAATGTTGGTCTATAGTCATTTCATTAAAAATGATTCACACACAAATATATATACATATTAAAAAATAAATCGAGCCAACCGAGCCGAACCGAACTGAGCGGACCTTTGCTCGTGCTCGGTTCGTTTACAAACCGAACCGATCCGAACCGAACATTTTTTCAATCGAGCTAAATCGAACGAGCAAATTCCGAGCATTTTTCGAATGAGCCTCGAGCGCCGAGCAATTTGAACAGCCCTACTAACAAGCAGGTTGGGAATTAAATTAAATCATTTGAAATCTAAGAGCAACACCCCTTAGTGGCGAAGCTTGACCCGAATGACGGGGGGTCGAAAACGTATATATCCAAAAATTTCTATAGAACCGGGGGGTCGAAAACGTATACACCCAAAAATTTCTATACGAAAACTACACATATAACACTACTAAGCGAAAAGTTCGGGGGTAGGACCCCCCCCCCCCTTTCTATACTTCGCCCTTGACACCCCTTTACACGGTAAATATATTCATGGATACATAGTGCTGTCAACGGGCAATATGAGAAAATTATAGGCATTCAAACACATGGTTTTCTTATATTCCATGACAAATACACATGGTTTTGTTGTATTCTGGGTTGGATGGGATAAAGAATGGGGTAGGATTTTTAGTAGCTATGAAATTATACAAAAATGTAGTTGAAGTGATACAACACAATGATAGGATTATGGTTTTGAGGCTAGTATTAGGAGAGGAAGTAGTTGTGGTAGTTTGTGCTCACACACCCCAAGTGGGACTAACGAATTATGAAAAGAAAGATTTTTGAGATTGTCTAGAGTTAGCCGCGAGAAACATACCTATGGAGGATAAAATTTTCATAGGGGGTGATTTTGATGGCCACATTGGTAAGGACAACAGTGGCTTTCAGATGGTGCATAGGGGATTTGGTTATGGTGATAGGAACGACCCTGGTAGGGATCTTCTAGACTTTGCGTTGGCTCACTATCCAGGTGTTATAAACTCGTTCTTTAAGAAGAGAGAATCACAGTTGATTACTTTTAGTAGTGGAGGACGTAGCACATAGATCGACTATCTTTTGATGAGACGAGGATACTGATAAATGGTAGAAAGATTGAAAGGTTATACCAGGGGGGAAAACAGTGGCTCAACACCGTCTATTGGTGGCGGATATAGTCATGAAAGAAAATTGACTAAAGGGGAGAGGAACATGCGACCTAGGATACGGTGGGGAAATTTGAAAGGCGACAAGATTGCAGCGTTCAACATTCAGAGATAAGGTCATCTCAACTACTTCGACTCGACTCGTTGGGGACACAAATCTAATGTGGGAGGTTATGCCGACCACCATTACTCATGTGGCGAAGGAGATGCTAGGGGTCACAACAAGAAAGATGAGTAGTGCAAACCAAGATAAGGGATAAGCAAGGGAGTTTTAGAGATCTTTTAGGGTGCACAGATGAAGAGGAGCGAGTTTGACTTTAAAAAAATAAAACATAATTTCTATGTCTATCATGTTAAAGAATGAATATCATTTTCACGTTTTGTTATAAATATTAGTAAATTTATGTTATTTGACACATATTTAATTTCCGAAAACTAATTTCTTTATAATTTAACATGTATAAGTACTCCCTGAGTACTCTTTGCCAAGGAAGAGTACTCAACTCCCCAGTCAAGCGACTAAGGGGCGACTAGCGACTTTTGCAACCATGGGTGTGGAGGTGTTTAGGTGATGAAGGAGTTCAATGGCTAACTACCTTATTCAATCTCATTTTCAAATCTAGAAGCATGCCAGGTTAGTGAAGGAGCAGTGTGATAGTGCCCTTATATAAGAACGAAGGGGACGCTCAATATTGTGGGAATTACAGAGGGATTAAGTTGCTA
This sequence comes from Helianthus tuberosus, assembly GCA_030545235.1. Taxonomy (NCBI): domain Eukaryota; kingdom Viridiplantae; phylum Streptophyta; class Magnoliopsida; order Asterales; family Asteraceae; genus Helianthus; species Helianthus tuberosus. Next base: position 62,952,184 of record CM060451.1, on the reverse strand, counting down.
AGTCATACTATGAAATTATGGGAGAGGGTAACTGAGACTAGACTAAAAAGAGAAACTCAGGTTTCAGTAAACCAATTTGGTTTCATGCCCGAGTGGTCAACTACGGAAGCAATACACATTTTAAGGAGATTGATGGAAAAATGTAGGGAAAAGAAGCGAGATCTACATATGGTGTTCATTGACCTTGAAAAGGCATATGATGGTGTGCCACGCAGGCTGGGATAGTTTGGAGTGTAGAGGGGTTCCTGGGAGATATAAACATAATTAGGGATATGTATATTAGGAATGAAATTTGTGTGTGTCCACCTATAGGGAACACTGATTTTTTTCCTGTGGAGGTAAAACTCCTTCAATGGTCTATGTTCAGTCTGTTTCTTTTTGTAGTTGTCCTAGATGAGTTCTCAAAGTTGATTCGGGAGACAATTCTGTGGTTCTTACTTTTTGTTGATGACATTGTGTTAGTGGCAGAGAGTAAACAAAGCCTGAATGCAAGGTTAGAAGACTAGCCTGCAACTTTAGAGGGTAAAGGTTCAAGGATTAGTCGATCTAAGACGAAGTATATTTACTGTGATTTTTAGCGGTGCAAGCGATGACCATGGTACTTAGATCACCATTGAGGGGCAAGTGGTTATGTAGGTAACTAATGTCAAGTATCTAGGATCGTTTGTACAAAATGATGGGGAGATAGATAATGACGTAGCCCATCGTGTTCAGGCTGGGTGGTGTAGGTGGAGAACAACCTCTGGGGTATGGTGTGACAAGAGGTTCCCAACTAAATTAAAGGGGAAATTTATAGGGTTGTAGTTAGACCAACTACATTATATGGAACATGTTGTTGGGCTATCAAGAAGACACAAGCACGTCAGATGGAGGTAGCAGAGATGAGGATGCTAAGGTGGATGTGTGGGCACACTAGGTTGAATAGGATAAGAAATGAGGTTTTTAGGAAAATATTGGGAGTACCAAGTATATTAGATAAGATTAGGGGGGAGGTTGAGATAGTGTGGGCATATCAGGAGGAGACAAGTGACGGCTACGATTAGATCAGTAGAAGCTCTCACCATGGAGTGGATGAGGAGTAAAGGCAGGCCGAAACTGATTTAGGAAGAGCGAGTTAGAAAGGATATGTTATACTACACCTCTCTGAGGACATGGTCGAGGATAAGAGTTCGTTGAGACGTAGAATTAAGGTTAAGCATTTTAGAAGGGGTGAGGGGGGAAGAGGTACCATTTTGTAGTATTTCATTGTCTTAGAAGCGTTAGCTTTTCAAGTTGTTTTTTGGTGATATTTTTAACTCAATATGTTTTTCTGCTATTTTTGTGTTGATGCGAGCATATGTATGCTTTTATGACACGTATATCTTGATACGTCTTTGGTACCGGAGGTCTCACAGGAAACAATCTCTCTATCCATTATGATAGAAGTAAGGTGTGCCTACATCTCACCCTCCCCAAGCCCTACCAATAGCTCCTAATAGTTATAGGTGAGATTAACTGGGTAAGGTTGTTTTTGTTGTTGTAGACGTCTCGGAAACTATGTACGATATCTTTGTCGCCCACTTTATAATGATGCATCTAAATTTTCATGTTTAAATCATTGTTGTAATTTGGTTTGATGAACCGATGTATCTCATGTATGACATGCATCAAACTTTATAGGTTTTGATGCCCAAATTCAAATCCTTGGCTTACGGTTAGGATGACGCTAACCGGGTTGGTAGTTAGTATGTTAGTATCACCAAGTTAGTATTAAAATACCCTAGCCTAGATTTGAACCAGGACCTCCAAGAGAAACAAAGCTTCCCACCTCCCGTGATGGCTTGACCACTAGACTAAGAGATCACTGATCAAATTCTTTTTTATTAATTAACTTGATTTTGGCTTTGGCACTCTAAAATGAAACAAATGAGGTCTATATGCTATAATTCAAAAAATGACCCTTAAAAATGGTATAAGTCATGAACAGTTTTAGTGGAAAAAAAAACACGAACACCAAGATCTAGTGGACCAATGAATGCGAATAAGTTACCCTTACCATCTACACCAAATCAAGTGTATATGTGCAAACGAGCCGAGCCCGAGCTCGACCAGGCTCGAGCTCGAGCTCGATTAACTTATGAGAGCTCGGGCTCGAGCTCGGCTCGATTCGAGCTTTGTTTTCAAAGCTCGAGCTCCGCTTGTTTGTATTTTATCAAGCTCGAGCTCGGCTCGTTTATTATCTAATAATAAGTATATTAAATAAAATAATATAAATAATAGACTTTTTAGGCTTGCGAGCTCGATAAGTAAAGCTCGGGCTCGGGCTCGTTTACTAAATAAACTTATTTTTAGGTTCGAGGTCGGCTTGTAAACAATTTTAAATAAGCTCGGCTCGTTTACACTAAGGCTCGATAAGGTTCGACGAGCCTAACGAGCTTCACATGTGAGGCTCGAGCTCGGGCTCGATAAACAAACTAGCTTTGTTTTGAGGCTCGATAAGGCTCGGCTCATTTCGAGCTTTTTCTCGAGCCGATCTCGAGTAGCTCGCAAGCCGCTCGGCTCGTTTGCACCCATAATCAAGTGTTTAAAAGGTTTTGGTGTTTTCAAATTTTGAAAACTAGCATCTATTCGTATGATTTTTTTTTACCTTTTCCCCTCTTTTGTAACAAACATTAAATACATATGAATGTGATTATTTTATTTTTGTATTTAAATTATGTATTTATCATATTAGTGACAATAGCTTACACAATTCTTTCTTCACATTTCTATTCATGTAACATGTGTCTTTCAATATATTACTAACATATTTTCTTTGATATAAATTGTTTACAACAGGTTTAGTGTTGTTGGATGGCATGATATGATTCAACTCGAACATATTTCGTTAGGTGATGATTGTTTTTTCAATTGGTCAAAAAGAATGCGAGGTTTATTGGTTACGAAGCTCCAGCAAGCAGAAATATTAGACTATTAGATATATCAAACTACAGAAACGTAATTCGTCATTTACTTATCTTTTTGTTTTATTTATATCAATAGTACGTTGGTTGGTTGTATTTACTTTGTGAACTTCGGACTTCCATAATAGTTTCATTCTCAGAATTTCGTTATGATAATCATAAACGTATAATGTTCTTTGTCAATGCCTCAAAAACATATTATTTTGTCAAAACCGCGAAGTTCGCAGGTATTTGCACTAGTGTGTTATTGATTATTAACCTAAAATCCACGCATGCACGATTTGAAAGTAACACTCAAGTGTAAGAAGTTTGAACTCTAAAAAAAGACAAGGATTGCATTGAGAAAATGGTTAAAAGGGTTTATAATTCAATACATACATTATTCGATCACGGGGTATTCGAATATGAGTTGCAATTACAAAATACTATTTTTACGAAGATAATAGTCATACCATCACGAGTTACCGGGCTAACCAAGCGGGTTATTAACCAAGCGGTTTCGGTTAAACTCCTGTTCATCCACACTTTATATTAATATGTATAATTTGTTCATTGTTCCGTAACAATGTTTTAATACCGAATTAGACATTAAAACATCTTTCTTATTGGTTTCATGGTCTAACTAGTCGGACCTTAAAAGTCGGACAATAGGCAAAGCGCCAACGGTAATCCATGTATTGTTGAAAATGGTTTGTTTGGGTTTAAATGACATAAAGACATGCGGTGATTTCCTACCAAACCAAACCAAACCAAACCAAACCGTTAGCAGTTCTCTATAGTAAGAACATCGGTTGAGAGTGGTGGCGGAGCTTGACCAAAAGTTTCGAGGGGGTGTAAAGTGATGGGACCCAATTTTTTTTTCCTATCGTTGTGTTTTGGGTCGGGTCGGGTTGGCTATTCGATTCAAGTCGGGTCAAATAATAATAGTTTCAAATAAAACAAAGTGTATATTTACAAAACCACCTATCATTTATATACAAAGTTTATAAATATTTAGGATATACAATTTAGGAAAAATAATCGGGGAGCCGATCCTATATAATTTTAAAATTTTCGGACAAAAAATCGGAACTTATACACTTTTAACCGAAACATTGGGGTGGGCGGGTGCACCCCCGGACACCCACAATACTTCGCCATTGGTTGAGACACTACATAGCCTACATGAATAGTATATGTCGAAAAGGTTGGAACCTTCCAAAAGGAGTAGCCAACCTGCATACAGAGAGAGTGCCTTCGTTGTTGTTGAGCTATACGTAAAGTTTATAATAGTGCTTGTTCATATTGATTAAAATGGAACAAGTGGTGAGGCTCTTAGCACGGGCTGTTTGGCAACTTCTGAATGGTTAAGTGTTGAACCTATAAGAGGTCTGAACAATTAAGTGTTGAATAAGTAAGATGTCTGAACCATTAAGAGCCAGTATAACGCTTAACTATTTAGAGACAAATGTCTGACCAATTCAGATTAGAGGTCTTAACCATCCAGACTTAGTATAATGCTTAACTATTCAGAGGCAAATGTCTGACAAATTCAGATTAGAGGTCTTAACCTTAGTTTCAAATCACAACGGCAGAGGGCGATAACCGAGAGGCTAAGGCCTAAGGACTAGAGGTGTAAAAAAAACTGGTCTGAACTTGACGAACTGGTTTTCAACCCGAACCGATCCCCAAAAAACATGTTTGGGCGAAACTAGTTTTGGTCCGACCCAACCCGATGGTTTGGCATAGGTTCGGGACTTTTGAGTTGAGAACCGATTCTAACCCGCATCGATTTGGGCCCGATCTAAAAAAATGGTTTTAATGCTCCAAATTGGTTTGAGCGGGTTTGTTTTTCAACCCTAAAATTGGTTTATAACCCAAACCAGTTTGGCCCATTTAAAAAAAAAAAAACTGGTTCGGTTTTGGAACCAATTTTTGTCCAAATTGGTTTTTGTATTGTACACCTCTACTGACTATCGAGGACTTTTAGCATATGGGCCTGAGGTGGATTAGCAAGAGCCTAGTAGTGCCATTATGGGCTTTTGTCATGGTTTTGGACTTTTGTCATGCATATATTTGGGCTTTAGTTTCTTTTCAGATTTACAAATTAGAGATATTTACTACTTAAATTAAAAAAACTGCTGTTAAATATCATAGGAAGCGAAGTAACCGAAAATATAAAAAAATCCCCACACTTGTGGCCTAGTGATAGGAGACTTGAGTTTTCCGATGACGACTCAAGTTCAATTTCCACTTGTTTCATATTGAGGTGGATATTTGGCAATGATGGTGACAAACCCACCGACAGGGGTTCGGTTCTCAGCCGCACCCCGATTTTCATCCGGCTGTTACTTCAGCGAGTCATCTCTTGTGGAGGCAGTACGGTTTCCAAGGAAACACCGTAACCAAGTTTGACTAACCCAGCGCGGGCTCGGTTAAGATAACGTAGCCTGGGCAGATCTTGGCTAGGGCCGCCGTTTAGGCGGTGTGACATTGGGTCACTAAAAAAGAAAGTCAACGTCCAAAACAAAAAAAAAACTGAAAAAAAAAAAAAATATCTACTGTTCTTTTCGGATATATTTTTTTTTGGAAGGTGACTTTCTATGTACTTGACCAGTGGTCACCGGGTTCATGTCGAAGACAATCCCCCGTCAGCCCCGCATCTGAGGACGCGATGTTCGATTGGGCCCCGGCCTCCGCGTGAGCTGACTTCCGCCCGGAAACCATACTGCCCCCATACGAGAGACTCGCTGGGGTAACAGCTGGGTAAAACCGGGTTGCCCTCAGGACCGCACCATGCCTCGGTAGGATACGATCCATCATTGGGACGTCCCCCCCTAAGGCCACGAGTGGGAGTCGAACCGGTGACCTCCAAGGAGGGCCGGCCGACTTAACCCAAGTGGGAATACCCACTGGGCCACGAGGGGAGGATATATTAAATGTTGCGTTAAATCCAAAACGTATATATATATATATATTACCACATTCTTGCTTGTTTCTTAACCATCTTCCTGGGATTGCGAACAGGAATTAGGGTTTTAAAAATCTAACACGTTGCTACCATGACTGAATCGAATTTTCGACCCTAAAACCTTCGATCCTAGAACGCTGATCATGGATACTGAATCTTCTCCAGAAGATGCCTGTGACCACGGCGACTTCGGTTTTGCCTTCAACGATAGCAACTTCTCCGATCGCGTTCTTCGCATCTATATCTTTTCTGACTCCCCATCAGGTCGCTTTTTTTCTAAATTTTTTGTTTTATATAGTTCAAATATTGCTTGTTCAACTTCATTATTCCTGCTTGTGAGACCTTTCTACACTAAAAGCTTTTGTATCCTAGAATTACCCACCGAAAGCTTGGGAAATCATATGCCAGCATAACTTTGTTTGGTTGATCATGGGGCCGTATTGGCCGTTTAATTAAACCGTTTGTTTGTGTTCAGGTTGACATGGTTAACCAGGAACTAAACTTTCACCTACTATTATCTTTTATTTTATGTTACATTTTATATCATATTTGTTCAAATATTGGTTGTTGAACAGTAGTAAGAGTAAAAACCTTGCATATTAGCTCTCCAATTTTAGCTGCAAGAAGTCCATTTTTCTACAAGGTGATTTCTCATGAACTCTGAATTAGTGATTTTGTTATTCTTTGTTCATTTTCTTGTTGTTTTTTTCATGCAGCTCTTTTCAAACGGGATGAGAGAGTCGGAACAATTCCATGCAACCTTGAGAATCAATGCCTCAGGTTTGTAGTAATTTCTTATTTCTGTTTTGCATTTACATGTAATTTATATCTTTTTTTACTTTCAGAGGAAGCGGGTCTCATGGAACTATTGAAGTTTATGTATAGCAACAATTTGACGGTTACAAGTGCTTCCGCGGTGCTGGATGTACTAATCGCTGCTAACAAATTTGATGTGGCTTCATGCATGAGACCTTGCAGTCGTTTATTAAGAAATCTACCAATGACACCTGAATCCGTACTGGTTTATCTTGATCTTCCTTCCACTATTATAACTGCCGACGCATTTCAGCCGTTAACGCTTGCCGCCAAGCAGTTCTATGTTGTACATTACAAAGACATGACCAAGTAGTTAAGCTTCCTCAAAACAAATGTTTAACTATTAGTGAACAAACTAAAACTTTCTTATTAATGGCAGGTTTGAAGATGAGATTCTTAGCTTGCCACTTGCTGGTGTAGAGGCGATTATCGCTAGTGATGACCTCCAGGTGCATTCAGAAGATGTAGTTTACAACTTTGTCCTTAAATGGGCTCGGGCACAGTACCCTAATATCGAGGACCGCCGTGAAATCATCTGGACCCGCCTTGCAAAGTTTATTCGTTACCCTTACATGACGCGTATACTCCTTGAAAATGTCTTGACTTGCAATGAATTCGACCCTCAATTTGCCCAAATGGTTGTAGGGGAAGCAAATGCTTTCAAAGCGGATGTCACACATAAATACATCATTGATGAAAACTCTAATCTCAACCATAGGTTTGTGGAACGGGCCTACATACTCCGACCCGTTAAGATGGTTAAATTTGAAAAGCCTCGTCCACGTCTTGTAGTATACATGGATTTAAAACGTGACGTGTGTGCAAGTTTGTTTCCACGGGGCGAGTTTTTTTCAGAAGGATTTGAGTTGGGTGGTCACACATTTTACTTCTACGCCCTATGTGACATTGCCAAAAAGAGCTCGTTACACTATTTCTGGCTTTATTTGGCTATACGGGAAAAAGAGGCAGCTTATGATGTGTTTGATTATGAGTTTGCAGCACGGTCAAAGCCCTCTAAAGAGTTTGAGAGAAAATCCGGTGGGAAGAAGAAGACTGGGAACCGATATTTATTTGGAACCCCATTGGCTTCGTTTATTGGACAGTCAAAGACCGCTGACGAGTTTGGGATAAAAAGCAACGGGAAATATGTATGTACGGGTGGAAAGAAGGAGATTGAGTACCGATATTTGTTTGGAAGCCTGCGGACTTCGTTTATTGGGGAAGATAGTGTCTATTTCATTGATGGTTTCCTACGTCTTAAGGTTGAACTTACTTATAGGCATTGAGAAAGAAAAATCTTTGCTAATGCTACAAATGGTTTGAAGATTTTGATTTATTTCTGCATACATGTATGTCAATATTGACTGACTATATAAGTGATTATGTTTATTTGTGTATGACTCGCAAGTTCTTAAACTTTAGTGATTACTTAGAAGAGATTATATGTTAAATAATTATGTATAGCCGTAAACTAGTGCTATTTTGGTTGTTTTAACTTTTAAGCTTGTGATATACTGATGTTTATAGTTTTTATTTCTGATCAGAGAGACGAGATAAGGATCAGAGTAGAGGATGGTACAGATTGTAGTCGGGTGGGAGATCGCGAGATTGTATTGTGATTTGAGGTTGGTTATCGGGTGAAGAGGCGAGAAACTAGAATAACATTCTCTTCTTTTGGGAGCCTGTTCTGACCCGTGTATCATATGTTCAAACTAAAATAGCTAGTTATTAGAACCATACTGTAAGCGGTAATCGCTGGATGGATCTGTTTGTTAAAGACTTTCTAAGCGGTAACGTTTCCATATTCTACTTAAAAACATACTGTATTCACTAGTGATTAGTGTATATACACGATATACTTTAATATTGTACTCGCTAGTCAGTACAGCTTGTTTTAGTACATTGATGTTAAATGTTAAATCAGTTATCTGTCTTCATACATGCTCACATATAATGATGTTTCTACATTAATTAACGAAAATAAAAACATGAGCTTCTCGCTTTCCCCAAAACGTACTCGATTCGTCGGGCAAGCCCTGTAATTCGTCTCTCGATCCGTGCATTTGGGGATCTGTATACCCTACGTCAAGCGGATAACATCCGCGCATAAATCCCAAAACACCTTATAGCTATGTTAAGTTTGCAAACGATTCTTAATGCACCAATGACAGTACAGATTGTATCCAGAGAGATCCAAAAAGTGGTAAACATGTTTGTATTACATATAACTAAAGTTTTAACATTAAACTAAACATAAATACAGATTCCCTAGCTTCTCAAACCTAATGTGTATACTTTTTTACTGTCCTAAATGTACAAGCAATTTAAGCACAAACGACCTAAATCCCTCATCTTCAATGCAACAATTGAAGAACCCAAATTGTCTAATGTACAACCCTTTACCATTTCCTACAACAACATGAACAGAATCTGTACACACTAAAATCGAACACCTTATTCGATTACATCTCATCTTCATCCGAAGCAAACAAGGCCACCGAGAGGCTAGCCAGTTTCTTCTTATCCAGTCGAGAACGAGCTACTCTCGACTGTCTTGGAGCATTTGGAGCTTCAATTTCATCACCATCGAGCTCCGATGGATCAATCGAGCAACTAAAGGCAGGGACCTTTGTCGGTGTACTATACGCAAAGTGCAGCTTCTTTGCAATCATAGTCTGCATCATTATTCAATTGACAAATTATAAACAATGCACAAAAAACTCTAACGACTGAATTGATAAATCATGAATCTGCAAATTGGGAATCAAACTTACAGCTTCTCTAATCGGCTTCGATACACGAAACAGTCTCTTTAGATCATCATGCTCCACACCACATAAAACCTTAACCTGTAACAAAAAAAAAAAACACACACAAACACCATCACTATGTGTAAAATTGGGATTAACAAACTTGAACTAAAAAACTGAATACAAACTTACAAGAATATCCTGAGGAAGAGCTTCTAGCAACGATCTCTCACAACCCGAACCCGAACCGACTGATCGTTTCTTCGTGGGCGAAACCGAATCCGAATCGATAGATTCGATGTTGAATTCGTTCGAAATAAAAATCCTCTTTCGACCGAATGAGCTAGTGCGTTTTACTAACCCAAACCTGTAATCATTCCCCAATGCCATTGTATCGTATTGTATCGTATCGTATCGTGTATACCTGAAACATATTCATCAAAGAGATCAGAAACTTAGAACCTCAAACAACAAGAAACCTTAAATCTAGTGAAAGCCAGAAACACTAACCTTAAATTATGTTGTGACGGTTGTTCGTGACAGGGAAACAAGACACCAAATCTAGCAAATGTTGTGAAGAGGTTTAACTGTTTTGAGGGTTTATGTATACTGGATTGACTCGTGTTAATTTAAATTTAGAATTGACTAGAATATTCGGATATTTTATATATATGAGTGGTAGAAAAAAGTAGCCGTTGTAACAATGGACACGTGTGAACGTGTGATTGGTCAGATGATGGTTCGTGGTGAGGTGAGGCGGTGGTTTTGGTCGGTTTAAGTCGGCTGGCTGTTTTTATTTTCTTCTCGAACAAGTTTTGGAGAATCCTATGTGGTTTAGCGAATAGGGACGTGACACGTGGAGAACATTGGTTTGGAAGTTGACACGCTTGGTGGAGTGGATGGACGGTCAGGATTTAGTGGGGGTGTACGTGTGAGTTTGTTGACCAGATAGTTGTTATCAAGCCGGCACTGTAGAGTATGATTAATTTAATAAAATATATGTTTTCGGTTAAAAATTAAATAAATTGATTGGTTAACCATTGCTCTGATTAACCATTGGTTAAAATAATAGTGTATGATATTAATAGTATATGATTAGGTCGGTTTTAACCATTGCTCTAAATTGTTATATTTGTAACTTAGCCATTGTAAGTTTTAACCATTGCCCTAAATTGTTATATTTGTAACTTAGCCATTGTACCACCTATTTTTCACATGATTTATTTTGATTTTGTTGTGTTTAATGTTAACATACTTTTTATTCGATGTGGTCTTGATTTATGTAAGTTAATGAGTTAGTTTTTTGCTTATGGCTTTATAACTTAATGGTATCTTTAGGGTTAGATAAAATTTTGGGACCAATAGATACTGGGTTCAATTCCTACAATGGGGTTTTTCACTTTTGACCCACTTGTGGATCTATTTACTCTCTCATGTTATTTTACTGAAATAAGTAAAACTACCGATGAAGATGGAACTAGAAGCATGATGAAGATGGAGTGATAAACCGATGAAGATGGAGTTGAATCTTGTGGATGAAGTGATGATGGTTTTGAATGTTGATCGATGGTATATGTATTTGATGAAACTCTAGAATACTAAAAACCCAAACCAAAATAACCATGTGCCGGTACCGGTATTATGGTTCAAACCGATATACCGGATTTTACCGCCGGTACGAATCTTATGCCGTTTCACTTATTTAACGGGGTGTTTCATGCCGGATTTGCATCCGGCACCGGTAATACCAGTATAACCGGCCGGTATTTACCGGTTTTTAAAACACTGAATTGTACCAACCTATTTTTCACATGATTTATTTTGATTTTGTTGTGTTTTATGTTTACATACTTTTTATTCGATGTGGTCTTGATTTATGTAAGTTAATCAGATAGTGTTCTTGCTCATGGCTTTATAACCTAATGGTATCTTAAGGGTTAGATAAAGTTTTGGGACCAATAGGTTATGGGTTCGATTCCTACAAGGGGTTTTTTCTCATATTTATTAGGTTTTTTTTCTGAATTGGTGTATAGACAATATGCCTAGTGGGGATGGATATTATCGGGTGGTTCCGCTGGTAGCACGATGATAATCCAGTGGTCCGTTAGTGATTCAAATTTGTCGTTCAAAATAAATCAGTTAGTGTTCTTGGTTTTTGAATTTTGGCAAGTCAATATATACGCTAGTGATCTCATTCGATGATTATATGACTTAAAAGAAGTGACACTATAAATAATGATCATAAAATTGTAAGTATTTTTAAAAATAATTATAAGTTATGAGGTTATGGTAAATGATTTGTAATTAAATTCTACTATGTATATTAATGATATAATAAATACTTTGATACAAATACTATTTTTGGATGTATGAATCATGAGACGAGATATGAATATCACCATAGTATAGAAAGTAGTACATATTAAAATAAAATCATACTACAAATAAAGTATACGTTTAAAAGAATATGACTAAAATTTTTTAAACTATAATTTTGAGCGTCTACAACAACCTCTTTAATTAGTAGTCGACATTTAAATATTCAAATTAAAACTCGCATGAAAAATCGGAGTTCCCTAAGTTATTACAACTCAATGGGGTAATTAATATACGTTTAAAAAAAATAGGACTAAAGTTTTTTAAACTATAATTTTGAGTGTTTACAACACCATGTTTAATTAATAGTCGACATTTAAATATTCAAATTAAAACTCGCATGAAAAGTCGGAGTTCACTAAGTTCTCACAAATCAAGGGGGTTTTCTTTTAATCCAAATATATATGTCCAAGCATTGTGTTAAATATGGACTTTATTCAAATTTGTGCATATCAAACATGTCGTTATCAAATTATACAACTATATCATACATAAATAACATAATTATATCCGATTGATGTAAAATAAAAAATAAAAAACCCATGTAAAATGCATTTAATCATATTCGGAATATGAAAAGTTATTTGATACATTTATATTAGTTATAGATAATTATTAATTATATTTGAATTTATACGCTTATCTCTAACTATATTAATTAATATTATACTATATTATATTATATTTTGTGTATAAAAAACTTAATATGTAATATTATTATTAAAAGTGAGGAGGCACCAGAGAGTGACACGTGTACAAAAAGATTTTCATTTATTACTATAGGAAGATAGGGTGCGGTTCCACTTCCTCCAAGTCCACATCAACACCACATCACTCTCCCCTTCCACCTCATCATTCACCCCTAAACATGGAGTGTAGTTCCCCCTTCTCTTTTTATTTTTATTTTTTAATACCAAAATTCTTAAAAATAAAAAAAGTTTTCATTAATTAAAAATAAAATTACATAGCCTAGAAAAAAGACATAATTTAAAAAACATAAATTAAAAAAAAAAGTAAAGCCCACTTCCACTTCCTCTTAGCCATTTATTTGCGATTTTCTCTTTCATCCTTGAGAGCACCGCACGGTCTCTTTCGGGTACGCTTTCGATATAGGTTCTCATGACTCGAAACATTTTGGCTTCTTGATTTTGTATATCAAATTTGAGTCGCCTCCTATTAAACTCAAGTCTATCCCTTTCACTTGCCGCCGCTTCTTCCTTTTCCTTCTCTTTCTTTTTGTATCTATCCTTTTGCATTCCCATAAAATAGTTGAATTTTTGTAGAATTGTATCAAGTTTAGACGCATCACTCGAGCTCGTTCCCTGTGAACCCGAAGCCTTCTGAGCGGTTGCTTTAGGAGTTGGAGCTTCATCTTCGAACTCGGGGTCATCTTTTATATTGATAGCACAACGTGCATCCGAACCACCCGCACTATAACTCCATGACGCACTTGTTTTAGATCTTTCGCTTCTGAAACCTCATTAGGCATTTAGGCAACACCTTCCACTTCTCACATTTTCTCAATATTTCATATGGTGCTCATGTAATTCCACGGCCCGTATTTCGTGGTGTATCTCTCAACAACCAACGACAAAATGGTTGCATCATCTTCACCACTTTTACGATTGTTCCAGGCATGTTGATATATACCCGCAAACAAACCAAATTTTCCGTTCATCTCTCTAAATTTTGAACTAACGGAATGGACTAATCGATATGGGTCGCGTTGCATCAATTTGAAAAATTCTTTACAAACTTGGTTATAAAAGCCTTCAGACTTTCGGTTGTTGGCTACAAATTAAAATTTAAAATATAATAATTCTTTAGAAAGAAAATACAGATATTAATACTTTATTTAAAAATAAAATTAAAAAATATACCTAAAATCGGATTGCTAGAAGCTTTAACCCTAGCTCGTGCAAGCGCTTCCAACTCGTTCAGCGTCCAAGGAATGCTTTCCGCCTTCCCGCTTCCCTTTTCTTGATCTCTTAGAGCTCGTTTTCCCTTCTTTGTCTTCGTGGTTTGTGGTTGCGTTTCGGGTACAACATTGTCATCCCCGGCTAAAGAAACAAATCGTGCTCGGGTGCGGTTTGAGTTAATGGTTGGAATGACGACATTTGTAGGCCTTGTGGTTGCATTTGCATAGCATGGTGATGTTGTTGGTATTGCATTTGCCAAGGGTTTTGAGATTGACTAAGACCGCCAAACGTAAACGGCTCGGTGTCGTGTTGTATACCAATGGGGGTTGGGTCGAGGGAGTAGCGGGTGTGTTGGGAAAGCATGGGGGCGGATTCGGTTGTCTCGGATCCATGATTTCATTGGATGTTGAAATGGATTTGAGATTGGTTAAGGATAAATGGAATGAGATTGATAAAGATGAAAGTGGGGTATAAATAGTTTTTTTTAATTATTATTATTATTATTATTATTATTATTATTATTATTATTTTAAAGTGACCGTTTTCAACGGCCAATAACCCAAGAATCAAAAAATTGAGGCTCGGGGGTGGACGGAGAAATTCCCCGATTGCACCGAAGGTGGGAGAGGGAGGGGGGGGGGGGTTCCCAGTTGGGGTCCCCCCTTCACGCCTGCATCTCGCTTCTTGTTCTGATACCATACCGAACAGTCTTAGGAAAAAAAAAATTTACATTATTCGAGACTCTTTAGAAGAATTCAATAGTCATGAATTTATATTAGGCAAAAGAAGAATCTACATTAATCAAGACTCTTTAGAAGAACTCAAGAAGAATATTGAAAAATCTCAAAGTGGCTTTTTTAATTCCAGTTTTGAAGAATATATGGGATACAATGAGAATATGGTGTTTCTATAGAATAGTTTATATCCATTAGATTGAAAAGATCCTATCCATCTATTTCATATGTGAATGCATATGTAAAGGAGGATGTCTCATTTGTCCAACCAATCTGGTGTAAAAGTTTATATCTTGTTAGGCTATAGGGTGTGGGGGTCATTATTGGGTCATGATTTGCCACCTAGGAACATGAATGGAATGCTACACCACCCCCTTAATTGATCCACCATGGTTTGCATGGATTAAACCATGGCAACCATGGTCCTCCTTTCTATTTTTCAACAAATCATTTCCTTTTTTCTTTAGTCAAAGATAAATTAAAATAAATATGGGGCTATTGGTTTAGGTCATGACCACACCCTTAGGGTAGTAGTTTTGGATGGTGGATTAGAGTTGGGTTAGATGGCACTAACATGAAGGGTCATGGTGGTTATGAGGGTCATGACCACACCCTATAGCCTTAGCAATATATTCTTCAAGTCATTTCACATTTATATATGGAAGCTACTTCTATAACTTATTTCCCTTGCTTGTGAGAAGAGAAATTAGTTCAAAAGCTAAGTGTTGCTTATAAAAATAAATGTGAATAATGTTGACTTGTTATTTAAAAAGTGGCGATCTTTATATATACTCTATAGAGCATTCATAATGAAGTGTGCAACTAAGCATTTCCATCTATATCTTTAAAATTTAGAGTATTTTTGTTATTTGTTTTCCCGTTTTCATCTCTTTCTCTAATATTTAAAAAGTAAGCTACATTTAATGTTCATATATGTATATTTACTATTCACATAGCCAAAATTTAAATATTGTATCTAAAGTATTTTGGTTAAAATTTAAATGTAAGAAGAAGAATAAAATAATAATTAAAAAATTAAATGTAAGAAGGAGAATAAAATAATAATTAAAAAGAATATTAAATCAGGATAAACAATGGAATATGAAATGCTTTAAGAATCTAAACAAAATTTAGATATAAATTAAATTAAAAAAAAATAGTTAAGTTCAATCTTCATCCGTGTGGTTTGGCAAATCTGTCATTTACATCTAAAAGTTTAAATTTTGCGTTTGGCGTATTATGGTTTCAAAAAATTGTTATTTGTCTCCACCAAACTAACACAGTTAACCTTTTTTTGTTAAACCTCCCTAACATGAGGGTTATATTTGTCTATTTTTTTCTATTTTAACCCTTCCTTCCCTTGTACATATTATGAATACAAAGAAACAAACGCCACAATTTTTTATGATGGTTGGTTCTCTTTGACTCCACAATTTAAGGTCGATTCTCATACATACGAACAGACACCACAAAACTATTATGTTGATCGTCATTCTCAAGTAGTGGATGTTCCTCTTTAGTTTGTCCATGGGACGGCTAACGAGTTCAATGCACATGAGTATTACGTAAAGTTTTCACCAAAATCATGTTTATTTAGGTGTGTTTTAGTGTGACAAGCTTTCAATGGGAATTCCTTAGGCAAATTATACAAAAGTCTTTGTATAATTTAGCGTAGAACTGCCAAATAAAGCCATGTATCAAACTTTGAGGGTATTATGTTGAAGAGAGAAATTAATATTTAGACGAGTTAGGAATGGAAAGAACCAAAGGTTTTTTTTACAACTTCTTCTTCATCGACTTAGTCTACCGATCCTGGTTGACCAACTTCTTATTTATCTGATTCAAAGTACTATGGAACATCAGTAGGAGTTAAAGCATTACATATAAGGTCTACATTTTTAGCAGCAAGAAGTCCATTTAAGTACATGGTGATTTCTCGTGAACTTTGGCTTCATGATTTTGTTATTTTATTCTTATCATTGTTTCTTCATGAGACTCTTTTCAAACTTGATGAGAGAGTCAGCACAATGTCATTCAACTTTGCGATTCAAGGCCTTAGGTTTATGTCTTACATCTATCTACTATAATAAAAGAAACCAACTTTGACACCGGTATCACTCAATGAGGGCTCTTTTGATTAAATGGGTACTAGATGCGGATCTAAATCCTGACCCATGAACAAACATTTGGATCCTATATAATCTCTTATAACCCGTTCCCACGCCCTATCTTCCATCACCTCTTGTTTCCCTTTTCATCTTCTATGTGGAAACCCTAATGTCAAAATCGTTAATCGCACTATCATCCCTTTTCATCTTATACAGTCAAGTATTAGTGAAATAAAAGTCCGATCTGCACAAGTCCACATCTTCTCTCTGGGAGACGACGTTTACATATTAATCGGTGAGAGAAGCAAATCGGCGTTGCTCGAACCATTTTCCGATTCGTTTCTTACAAGTCCGATCTGCACAAGTCCACATCTTCTCTCTGGTAGACGACGTTTACATATTAATCGGAGAGAGAAGCAAATCGACGTTGCTGGCAAGAGAAGAAAATCGGTGTTGCTCTCTTTTACGAAACCATATACTATTTTGTCGGGCGTATATTAAGCCTATATGTATCGATCTATTCCAACTCTGTAAAATTAGGTTTATATTCTCCTAACTGGCGAGATCAGTTTTACAACAATATTATTAACAAGCATCAAGACTCATTCAATTCACTTATTGGTAAAGATTTTAATCTCCTTTATGTTTTTAGTTTTCTATCATCTCTAATTTATTTATTAAAACTTTTAATATATTAATTTCAGTGTAAATCTTGTAAGTGGGAGTTGTTTAATTTGCATGAGTTTGATTTTTTAAAGTGGGAATTTTGTGATTTGTGTATTTGAATCCGGTTTATTGTTTTTCATGTTTATGGTATGGATTCTCATCCGCATATCAGGAGACGTACAGTCAAGTATTAGTGAAATACAAGTCTGATCTACACAAGTCCACATCTTCTCGCTCGGAGACGACGTTTACATATTAATCGGCAAGAGAAGCAAATCGACGTTGCTCGAACCACTTTCTGATTCGTTTACCGGTAAACACTCTTTCTTTAGCTATTCATCTTATTGTTATCACTTCATATTTTGTATTTTACGGTTTTGTATACGATTTGTTTAGATCTATTGGAGTGACGCATCATATTTTCGTTTTATATACTGTTTACCAATGTTTTAAAAACCGGTAAATACCGGCCGGTTATACCGGTATTACCGTTTTTGGATTTAAATCCGGTCCGAAACACCCAGGTAAGTAGGAGAAACGGCGTCGACTTCGTACCACCAGTAAAATCCGGTATATCAGTTTGAACCATTATACCGATACCAGCTCAGGTCTGATTTTGGGTTAGGATTTTACTTTTTATTGGCCCATCTTCATGTTTACTCTCAACTTTAACCTAACGACTTTTAATATTTTATCTCCATCGATCAAAATTCAAAACTTGCTTCATCAATCCATCATTCGTGACTTGTTCCAGACTTCCATCACTCCATCATTCGTTCCATTTTACATCTACATCCAAATTTGGATTATTTTTTGAGTTAATATTGTAATTTATGGAATTGTATAGTTAACTAGTCAACCCGGTTGAACCACACGATATAACCCGGTTCAATCGGTTAAACCATTTTTGTGCCTAATCCGGTATGATTAAAAAACCGGATTTTAAAATATTGCTGTTTACTATTGTTTATTGTATGAACTTTGTTCGTGTGTGAATCTGTGTTTTTATAAATTCCGCATATCGGTGGCCATCTGGATCCCTTCCGTCCGGCACGTGCCGTTGGCAAAGTTTAGGGTTGCCACCGGATATAGCGTGTTCATTAGAAGAGTACGTTACTCGATAACATGGAAGGTTCAGACGTCGTCTTCCATGTGGCTGGAGAAAAGTTTCATTTACTAACATGGAACCAAAAGTTTTCAATACCGGTGACTGTGAGGTAACCATTATAACAACCCTAGAAAATCACCCTAACATCCCCCGGATACACGTAACCGAACACGTATAACCCAAAAAATCAAATAAAATAATTATTTTTACTTACTCGCGGGCCGCGATAGGGAAACCTGGGTGTCTCGCGGGGCGCGAGAAGCCCATCCTTGTCGAACACCCAGGGTGACACGTGTCCCCCTTCGTGTCAAGTTTATGGTAGTGATTGGTCAAACCTAGCCATAGCTAGGTGACTCTCGCGGGGCGCGAGAGGGCACCTTGGGTGGGTCGCGGGGCGTGAGAGACCCCCGAATTCACTATAAATTGAGCTTCAATTCAACTTTCAAATTCGTTCATCTTTCTTTCTCTCTCAGTCTATATTATAGCCAAAATAGCTCAGTATAATACCCCCCCCCCCAAAAAAAACACGAAGCTCTGCCCCGTTGTAAGTATTTTAACCTCCGATCACTAATTCGTTACCCTACCCGATTGATCTAGGGCCCCGTAACTCAGGTCAAGGCTCTGCCTGACTCAGTCCGTTGGGGTTCTGTCTCGTGTTGTATGGCTAAAGTGACTTGGGTTATTTTACTAAGACGCGTGCATTATATGTTTTTAATAGAAAATAATCAGGAAAATCAACAGGAAGTTGTAGAAATACATAAGTCTACAATGTGAGCCATTCTCTTTTTCTACCAAACTGTGTTACCAAATCTCAAATATTTTCAATTATACTTATAGTGATTGAGTCTTTGTATTCTACAATTATTGCCGGTATGTGGAGTTTTGTATACACTACTAATCAAGCGTTACTATTAGACAAAGAGTTAGCCAATAGTAATATGACCACGGTCATTGTAACTGCCAACGTGACAAATACTGAATGAGTAATTGGGTAAATATAAACATTGTAATCGCTCTAAATACTATAAAGTTATAAAAGCTTATTCTATTAAACTGGGATGCACTCGCCAGTATTTCTTGCTGATAAAATGTTTTTAAAACGCGTTTCAGGCAACTTAATTTGAAGCTATAAGAAGCCAGCTATGGAGCACTGAAGGCTTATAGAAAGTGGCTATAAAAGTTACATAAATAAAAGAAATTTATGTTTTCAGCAACTAGGATTTATCCCTATAAATATATTATGAATAAAACATGGGTGTTATCCCATTTGTTTATTATAAAAGTTTGGTGTTTTGAAACTCTGAAATTTATTTCCTAACTACGATTCTGATGTCTCATTTCCACTGCCAAATTAATAAACACCGATACCACCGGCAGTGCTCGCGGCTCCCGCTCCCGGGGTGGGGTCGGGGGTTGCTGGTTGCGACAGGAGGTGGTATCAGAGCCACTGGTTTAAGCCATTTAGGTGTTCTATTAAATACCTAAATTTTAACCAATTATGTTAGGAAATCACTTATGTGTTATTCTGTGAAAATATGTGTATTAGTATTTTATGTCATCTTGACAAATTTTCTTAGTTTATAGTATGAGTGATCAGGGTACTTCTGACGCTTACCGTCACCTACCTCATTCCCCAAAGGATGAAGGAACATCCCAACCAACCCCAGGATACACCGCTGATTTCGAGGATGTCTTTGTTTTCAAAGCCAAATCCGAAGAACCTTTTCCCCCCTAAGAAACGAGGGTGATTTAGTAGAGCGACATATGAAAGGAGGAAAAGAATGAGAAAACTCCAACAACAGCCAATGTCAAATAGAACCAATATAAATACCCAAAATCCAGAACCTAGACCATTATGGGAAGAGGAATTTGATAGACAACTAGCTGATTTTCATATGTTTAGAATGTTGGTTCAGTTCTGTTCTAAACATAATCAAACATGAAAACATACCTTTGGTTGCATCAGCACAGGTTAGCAGAGAATCCAGATGGAGTCGCAGCAATTAAGGTTTGACATGATTGTCATCTTGGTCTGGTTCCTCCTTAGGGTGCTGACTGATGATGGTGAAGATGAGAACCGAATAGGGGATTCGGTTTTAGGAGAGGAGGTCGAATATGATGTTAGGCTTATGGGGTGTGTCTAATTGTGTAACTGTCTAACCCCTTAACCTCCACATAATTCTCCTTATATAAGCACCCAGGAGGAAACCCTAATTAGTTAATAAGGGTAATATGGTCCATCAACAATTACCAACTAATTATTTAATAGGATTGTTATATATATTTTGATCTATATAATGTAAATGATTATAATGGCTACAGATTAAATATTAATACGTAATATATTTAATCTTACATTCTCCCACTTAGCCGAGTAATCATTTACTATGAGTATTAGATAAGCCTGATCAGGAGTTAACACTCATTTTAGCCTTAAACAAGTACTATAGCAGAGAAATACAGCCGTTGAATCATTATGCGACTCAGGACGCCCATTAATCATACTATAGCCTTAATTTAAAACCTAATCGTCATGATCAAAATACGCATAAGCCCTTTGTTTGATTTGTAACTTTATTTGTCTTATATGCCATTATGTCGACTTGACATATTCTTAGAGACGTACAAAATCAAACTGATGAGGAAGATTAACTAATACTTAGTCATTCATAGTACGATATGCAGTTGCGTATGGCCATAAACTAATACCCGTCTATGAGCTCTCTTAATAAGACTTATGGGTAATGGCCTTTCAAATATAGGATCCTTAAGCATATCATGAATGTGTTCGATACAAAACTTAGTTTCCTCAATTCGTTCATAAACGAATAATTAATTGCGTATCGAAATTTAATGCAGCACCTCTTGAACTGTTACTGTTCAAGGAGTCATGGTAGCTGACTTTATCACACTAAGTCTTCAAAACATTAATTATATGGAGTTAATAAACTTATGAGTCTACTGATATATTTCCAACAACATTTAGTGACTATATTATGTCGTTATAACTTAGGTTGTTAATATCAGTGCATTATGACTTCTCCATGAGATATGTTTTGTCTGCTGACATAAGTATATACCCGAAATTACATTTTATCATCTTTGAATATCACAAAGTTATGATAATAAACCGGTTTTAATTCTCACTTCTTCTTCAAATAATAGCCTCTCGTTTCTTTTAAAGATATTGTAATACTCCATTAGATGCTTTACAATAATCTAGACATATCTAGTGTGTTGCAATGTGAGTAATATCTAAACGAGTATAGACTTGAACTTACATAAGGCTTCCAATTAATGAAGCGTAAAAAATAATCTCATTTATCCTATTATCCTCTAAAGGAGAGCAGTGTTTAGTTACATACGTAAGGACCCATTTACTGTTAAACTTATGGAACAGAACTAATATCCCATTGGGTCTATCTCAGTATGTTATGATATCAATCACGTAAGAGATATCTCTGAGATCTATTATATCAAAGTTTGTGTTAACAATGCTTTGACTTATGTAACATATACTTGTCAAAAGAATATCATCTATATAAACAAGTTTATCTTAGTTGCTCCCACTTATCTTGAGGTAGGTACATTAATCCACTTGATTCTTGATGAAAATAATTACGTTAAGATTTCATCACATTATGATGTTTGCATTAACCCATGCATGGATTTTATTGGCTTACAAATAAAGTGTTCTTTAACCTTCAGTTTGAAACTTTAGGTTGTTATCTAATGAACATGTAAATGTGTCAGCCATTTGTTATGGAAAAATTGTTTATAATGTTCATCTAATGTAGCCTTAAACTATTATAAGCTACTAGAACAATGATGATCCTTAAAGAAATCTCTTCCTGAGTATAACCTTTGACAATCAATCATGCCTCTTCGTGTCTTAACGCTTATATTAGGATTTGGTTTAGTTATGAACACTCTTAGGTAATTCAATCAAATCCCAAACGTTATACGAACACATAAAATCAGTTTTACTAGAAAACTGTTTTATTCCATTAAGAATATTGATTGACACTAATGGCTTAATTTGAAGAGATAGGATCAGTAAACATTTCCAAAATCCATTTCAACTTCAGTTAGGGAGGTTATGTAATCATCAAAGTTAGTAGGCTTTTAAACCTAGATGACCTCCTGAGTTGATTATTGGGTTCATTAGAAGTTTCAGTTTTATGGATTAGCTCTTGGTTAGGTTGCTATCATTTTCAGGATTCTAAGTTTGTAAGAGTTGGTGCAGTATGGTGTACAAGAGGTGTAATCGGAGTTAAATTCGGAGTGAAATTTAATGACACTCTTCCCCCCGCCTCTTGTATTCCTTGCAAATCATAATAAGGACTTTGACTACTCCCACTAACCTTTGAAATCATTAGGAACTCAGCATGCTTAGGGTCAATATGTAACGACCAACAAATTCTAATAGAGAAACAAGTTAATGACGTCAGTCGTTGTAGTTTCTCTTGTTGAGGATTATGTTAGTTTAGGTAAGAAATCTAAGTGTGCCCACAATTAAGCAACAATGAAACTTTTGTAAGAGTAGCATTAGATTTTAAGGAGATAAGTTTTGATAGAACAGTGTCGTGATGGAGCGGTGTCTTGTACAAGAGGTGCAATTTTAGGTAATGTAAAATTTTCACTCCCCCACCTATTGCAACTATTGCAAGTTGTTATTAAGACACTTAATGCTCCCACTGATCTTTAATATCTCTAGAATGCTACAAGAAAAGTTTCAATGAGCTATGTGACGTGGGAACCTATCACATATACGTTAGACTTTATTTGATTTCTTTAATGTCCAGATATCATAAGAAACTTTAGGGACATATCTAATAGAAATCTTATTAAGTACATACATGAATAGATTTCTTCTAAGAACGTGAGCCATATGCGACAAAACTTAGATACAAGTTGATAGTCTTTTAAATGATAAATGAATTATGTCTGAATATTCCATTTTGAATAAGTTCCACGAATGTCAATGAATGACTTATGATGGACCCATACTTATTCCTTTAAGCCAAGTTATATTTATGGCTTTAATGTCATGATTTAAAATCACTTAAAATGAGATTAGATGAATAATCATCCTCATTAACCATGTCATAATTTCTCATGAATTTCGGTTATAATGGATGAAATTTATAAGTCTCATTTTCCATTTGTCAAATTCTCATTTTCATGATGACAAAAGTTGTGAAAATGTAAGGTATCATCTAGTTCCATCTTAGTAATGTTTCAATCCAGATATTTAGAACAAATAAGATGAGAGTTTAAGGTAAGTGTGACTTTATGTTGACTATGCAAACCTCACAACCTTCATAACATTGCTTAATTATGATACTATATTCTGATTAATATTCAGAATATGTAAGGTATCGAAAAGCTTTGTTAGAAGACTGCTTATTATAGTTCTTATAGCGTTAACATTTAATTTTGTCACTAACTCTCATGTTAGTTATTTGTCGAGTTCTGGTAAGGAAACGTATGGAACTAGAGTCAACTAATCATGTGTTAATTGGAATATTAAAATTACCAGACTTAAATATCATTAGTAAGTGACTATCTAATTAACTTATCCAACTGTTCTATAGAGTAATGGATAGTCTCGTTGCTTATGCTTAGTCTAATGGCATAATTATGCAGTGAGATTTTCCCTTGAAGAACCTTAAAGTTGGGATTAGCACTTGTAATTTGTCTATGGACCCTAGAACAATCCTCTTTTAAACGTTTTAAGTGGTTGTAAGGTGAATAACAACTTATTTTCCAGCTTTAAACATTTATTTCTTTGTACATATGTTGCTTATCAACACACTCGTTATACTTTGGTATTTTTGAGTGTTGTAGTTGATTTATAATGCATCAAAATGTACAAGTGAAAATCTTAATAGGTAATGTACTGGAAAAATGTACTTATTTCCATGCGTAAGCCCTTAACTTTATGGGTCATGGTTTTGTACATTATAATGTATTCACATATACCACTTAACTTTATAGTTTAGAGTTTCAAATTAAGGCATGCATCTTAGGAGTTCTAGTGATTATTCCATAATTATAGATTAGTCTTAGGAAAGACTTAATCTGGAATAACTTTAGTGATAGCATTTATGTTAAAGAGTTCTTGATTATCATAAGAGACATCATGTTCGATTTATCCTATTCATCATGCTCTAACTTTCTTCTTTATAATCTTTATCAGAAGAGAGCAATAGGATTATCGTGTCTTAGGAAATAATCAAGAATTAATTTAAGAGCTAATTCTTATAGAAACTGTAAATAAAGCAAACATTTTAGGTTTTAAGAATTAGAGTGGATCAGATATAGATTAATAGAAGAAAATTACAGTGAGTAAAATATGGGTACTAAGAATAAGGCAGACGAAATGATCATAAAAACTTAATTAAGGATCATTAATCTAAGGATCATTATGTGAAGAGATTGTGATATGTCTATTACTAACATCAAAATAATAGACTTAGCTAAAAAATTCTACTTAAACGAAGACAAAACAGCTTTGGCCAGAAGTGTAATCATTTAAGCATATGTGCAAAGTGGTTGTAACAAATCAGCTTTGGCCAGAATTGAAACAATCACTTTAGTTATGCACTTGTTGAGTATGCCATCTATGAATGAATTAAATCAGCTTTGGCCAGAAATTAAGACATTCATGCTTATGATGCATACACAACATAGCTTTCGTAATACTTGAATGATAAGTAGATGTATCAAGTCAGCTTTGACCAGAAATGATATATCAAAAGCTCATTCAAGTAAAGCCATTTTGGTTTTGTAAAACATTATTTGATCCTTATTAATTAACTAAGTAATTACAAAAACCAATTATTTAATAGCAAACCACCCGGGGTTCGGGGCGGAGCCCCGGAAAAAAAATTTAGTTCACATTAAACAGCCTAAAATAATGAGGTTTCGAGTCAGGTTTCGACTGAGTTATGAGATCTCGAGTCAGTTATGAGGTCTCGAGTCGCAACCTTATTGTCTCTAGTTGTAGCTTTATGGTCTCGAGTCGCAACCTTATGGTCTCGAATTATGACCTTATGGTCTCGAGTCGAGACCTTTGTTTCGAGTTGTAAAGTCTGAAGCCCTTAGTTAAAACCTCAGTGGTCTCGAGTCGAGACCTTATTATCTTGAGTCGAAATCGTTGTCTCGAGTTATACACATTTAAGAACACTTATGATTTCTAGTCGAGTTCTTGTGGTCTCGAGTCGAGACCTTGGTCTCGAGTGGTTAAAATTTATCTCGAAACTTCCTGTTAACAGCTGTGAATGTGAAGCATAACTGAAAATTCGAAATTGTTAGGGATTTTGTGATAATGTTTCCTATTTTAGTGTTGATCTGATTTTACCAAATATTTCGAAAAAACATAATCTGTTTATCTAATAACAGATTTCGAAAATCTTTAGAGGACAAAATCAGATCAAAACAGGAAAAAACACTTAATAATCCGAATCGTATTCCAAAACATAAAGGAAACTTCGAATTTTCTAAGAACATATTATGAACCCTAAAACCATAAAACATGATTTTGGAAACCCGAAATCTAAAAATTTAATAGTCTTATACAGATTTCGGAATATTTGTTTTACCCATATTGATTTCGAAACGAACATATGATAGATCTTTGGTCCGAAAATAGTGATTTCAATTCCAGAATAATGGATACGAAAACAGAACTGACTAATCAACATATGCTCTGATACCACATGTTGGTTCAGTTCTGTTCTAAACATAATCAAACATGAAGACATACCTTTGGTTGCATCAGCACAGGTTAGCAGAGAATCCAGATAGAGTCGCAGCAATTAAGGTTTGACATGATTGTCATCTTGGTCTGGTTCCTCCTTAGGGTGCTGACTGATGATGGTGAAGATGAGAACCGAATAGGGGATTCGGTTTAGGAGAGGAGGTCGAATATGATGTTAGGCTTATGGGGTGTGTCTAATTGTGTAACTGTCTAACCCCTTAACCTCCACATAATTCTCCTTATATAAGCACCCAGGAGGAAACCCTAATTAGTTAATAAGGGTAATATGGTCCATCAACAATTACCAACTAATTATTTAATAGGATTGTTATATATATTTTGATCTATATAATGTAAATGATTATAATGGCTACAGATTAAATATTAATACGTAATATATTTAATCTTACATAGAAATGCAGAAGCAGAACTTAATCTCAACCAAGTCGCAGACCCACAACTTCTACCCTTATTCCCTGACCAACCCATGGATCTAGAACAAAACCAAGAAAACCAACTTCTGATTCCAGCCTTTGATCCAAATGAGATACCTAGGATTCCAACACCAAATCCTTTAGATCAATGGTGGAACGACAACCGGTCATTTCAGGAATTACTAAATAACCCATATCCTTACGAAGAACCATAACCACTTTACCCCGAACAGTGCGAGTCCCTATGCCACCAATGAATCAGGAGAATGTGGAAGAACTTCGATAATATGGTGAAGAATTAGTTGAGGAAGGAATCCAGATTCGTCAAATCGGAGAAAAACTCGCCTGGAAATATGACAAGCGGGAAATGCAGTACTAAGAAGATAATCGCCTAATATATATATATTAAAACCCGTCAAATTAACTTATAAGGCAAATTAAAACCAGTCACACTAAAATTCCCTATGAATCATAAAAATGGGATACAACGTGGACGAAGGTTCCCTTAGTTCATTAATTGTCAGTTTAAAATTTTAACCCTGCCAGTTTATGTTTTAACCAAAAAACTCTTTATAATATTAGGACCATGTTATCAAAAGATGTTATTGAGCCATGCTTCAATACTTTTAAGGGCTTTAGCCCATCATGATTATAATAAAGAAATCAAAATTAAAATTCTTACTTTGGAACACTGGATGGATCTTCAAAGTTGGAAGATTTTATTTAATATGCTTCAAATATTTTACAAGTGTAGAATTTTTAGAGAGAGAAGAGAGGGCTAAAGATTAGCGTGCCTTCTTCCTTACAAACAAACTCTATATACAGAAAATTAAAAGGGAAACAAACAAAATATAAAAAGAAGAACGGACAAAAAATGAAAAGTAAAAAGAGGACTCTATGATTGTCCTTGATGCCCGTATGATGCCCAGGATTTTCCCAATTTCAAAGATTCCCATTATGAGTGGGGTCCTTGTGTTGGCTCAATTATCAATCTTTTTTCATCTCCTCTTTGGATTCTTTCTTTGGGGTGAATTCTTCTACCACCGTTTGAAGATATGCTTCTAGATCATCATCCAGTCGTATTTCTGGAATATCTTCTATTGGTTGAGATTCTCCTGCTAAACATGAGAAACGGTTCTCATCTTCTTGGCTGGTGGATGAGACTGACATTGCTCTGGAGGAACTTTCATTGCTTGATTCAAAAAACTTTTTTAACTCCTTCTTCATTTCTTCCTTGTATAATGAAAGAATTTCAGCCTTTGAGGCTACAGAGTCTGTTTGCTTATCTTGAATTCTTCTTGATATTTGTTCAAAAGGACTCGGAAGCTGTCTTTGTTGTCTTTTATCAATCTGAGATTTATAATACTCTGTTTTATTGGTGATCAATTTTATTGTGTCTTGACCTTCCAATTCTTTTGTAGAGTTATTAACTCTTGTCATCTTTGACCAGAACTTTGTATAAGAAGTTCTTTTGAGACAGGGAATATTATCCCTCAGGGTATAACCTGTTGTGGGCTTCCATCTCCAAATC
Source organism: Helianthus tuberosus (assembly GCA_030545235.1). Taxonomy (NCBI): domain Eukaryota; kingdom Viridiplantae; phylum Streptophyta; class Magnoliopsida; order Asterales; family Asteraceae; genus Helianthus; species Helianthus tuberosus. The sequence continues at coordinate 62,924,085 of CM060451.1, read as the reverse complement.
CATGGTATGGAAAATTCTATAAAAAAGTACATTGAGGTTATTCCCTCAAACCAAGTTTTATTATACTCGGCTTCTATCAGGTCTGGAGAAACTGCTACCCAGTCTTGGTAGAGACCTTTGAATGGTTCAGAGAGGATTTGAACTGATGGACCATATAAAATGAACCATTTTTGGAACCAACTAGGAATTCCATCTTTATAAATCTTATCACTCACTTTTATGAACCATGAGTGTTTTTACTGGGGTTTTCATAAAATAAACATTTCTCAAAACTTTGGATATAATCCTAATAATTATATTTATAAGTTTGCCTATTAGAATTTATAAATTCCTTTTCATTTAAAGTACTTAATCCCCACTTTTGAGGAGATAAAAGAGATTTTATAAAAATCTTACTAAAATTAAATGAACTTTTAATTTTATCTGTTGGATAAAAATGTCTTATTTCAGCAGACTCAGAAACTTGTATTATACTTTCATAATATTGTCTTGGTTTATAAGAAGTAGCATCATAAGATGCTGGTTCTAAATATTTTTGCATAAGAAACCAAGGATCATCAAAAAACTTTATATCTTCTTGGCCTAGAAGAATTATTTTCTTCTGTCTGTCGGATATAACCCGTGACTCTTCATCATCTTCTTGTGCTATATGAGCATAAGAGGGAGCCTTTGAGGTTTGTTCCTCTTCTTGGGCTTTTATAATAGCCATGATCTTTTCATATGACGGATCATTGGGGCTAATTTGAATACCCATATTATTATTATTATTTGAGCTGCTAGAAGCAATATCAGAGGCTATGAGCCTTCTGTTTCCTTGTTGAACCAAGACTAAATCTTGGCTTCTTCCTCTACCTCTTCCCCTATAAGTGGGAAAAGGTTGTCTTCCTCTATTATGATGAATCATACCTGAAAGTATAAAATCAGGCTGATGAGATTATTTTCTCATTATCCTCAAGAACCTTTATTTGATTCTTGATTACATTTAGAATAATATACTCTTCTGAAAGATCTTTCATTCTATTAGGATTACTATAATCATTCATTAAATTATGAATTCTCACAATTGTCATTCTTTTTATAATATTATAATTATTTTTATCAATTTGGATTTTATCAAAAACCCTTTTTAGTGGTCATCTGGCTTTTGTCATAAGAACACCTGCAAATTACACAGAAGATATTATCTTCAAATATTCTCTAGTCAGAAAATCTGGAAGACTATTTTCTTCTCCTTTTTTATATTGTATTTCAAAATCAAATGGGGCTAATTGAGATTGCCATCTAGCAAACATTTGTTTTGAAACATCATGTTTAAAATCTTTTTGAAACATAAATTTAGCTGCTTGACAATCAGTTTTTATTATAAACTTCTGATTGTATAAATCATCTTGAAACTTTAAAACACATTTTAAAATTGCTAAAATCTCTTTTGCAATAGTAGCATATTTCTTCTGGCTATCAAACCATTTTCCTGAATGAAATCTAACAAGATATTCTTGTTTTGTTTTAGGAGAAATTTGTTTTAATATTCCCCCATAACCTATTTCTGAGGCATCCGTTTCAATAATCTTTTACCAATTAGGATTAGCAATAGACATACAAGAAAGACCTAAAACCTTTTGTTTTATTTTTATGACTGCTTGAGTATGATTTTCATCCTAAGGCTTTGGATTCTTTTTTAGTCTATCATATAAAATAGAAACGTCTTTAGCTAAATCATGGTAATAAGGAACTATATAATTCAGACTTCCCAAAAACCTTTGAAGTTAGGTTTTATCTGTAATTTTATCAGGGAATTTAGAAGCAAATTCTATACTTCTATTAATAGGAACGATTTTCCCTTTTTCTATGATATGACCTAGAAATCTGATACTTGTTTGAAATAACATCATCTTTGGACTAGAAATAACCAACCCATTTTTTTATAATAATGGTTCTAAATATATCAAGGTGTCTAAAATGATTTTCAATATCTTTTGAAAATACTAATATATCGTCTATATAAACAATTATAAAATTTGAAAAAGGAATGAATATTTCATTCATGATGTTTTGGAATTCTGAAGGGGCATTCTTTAACCCAAATGGCATAACATTCCATTCATATTGCCCAAAAGGAACATTAAAAGCAGTTTTATACCTGTCTTTTTTGTCAATTTGAATATGCCAATATCCAGATTTTAAATCAAATTTTGAAAATATTAGAGCATCATATAATCTATCTAACAAATCTTTTTTATTAGGAATTGGATACCTTATCCATTTCAAAACTTTATTAAGAGGTTTATAGTTTATGACTAATCTTGGAACACCTCTTTCAATTTCAGAGTGTTTATTAACATAAAAGGCAGTGCATGACCATGGAGATTTTGAAGGACATATTAATCCTTTTTGTTGAAGGGAATCAATTTCTTGTTTACATAACTCCAAATATTCAGAGTTCATCTGACAAGGTCTTGCTTTTGTTGGAATATTGCTTTCTATAAAATTATCTTCATAAGGAAGAGAGACAATATGTTGTTTTCTATTCCAAAAGGCATTTGGATGATCATTACATATTTCCTTATTAAATTGATTTTTTATAGTTTCAATTTTTAATATTAACTTGGGATTTTTTAATCTTTCCTCAATCGTGTGAATACTAATTTCTTCTTTAAGAAAATTTATTTGGTTAGTCTTAGCCTGTATAAGAAATTCATTTAATTATTTTTCAAACGGCTGAGTTATAAACTCAAAATACAACTCTTTGTTATTATAAAAAGCTTTAAAACCTTTTTTATCAACTTCTTTTAAAGGAAATGTTTTTGAAAGGAATGGAGTTCCTAATATAACTTCATTTGTTATATTTTTTATAAGAACAAAAGACAAAGGAATACATTCTCCATTATTGCAAATCTATGCATTAGGAATTTTATATCTAACTCCCATATCTTGCATATTAGCCGCTCTAAGAATATGAGTTGTTTTTTCAAAATATTTTGTAGGAATCAATCATTCCCTTAAACAATTTAAATCTGCTCCGGAATCAATAAGAGCAACAAAATCTTTTTTAAAAGTATTTTGTATTAATAAAGTTATTTTAACTAGCCATTTTTGAGAAATAAATTTCTCTATCTTATGAATATATTCGTCTTTTCCTTCATTTTTATTAATAACCAAAGGAGGATATTCCTGATCATAATTAGTATTGTCAATAGGACTATCAATAGGAGACGAAGGTTTATAAGATGTTTCTCCTATAATTTTTCCTTCAAGATTTATAATTCTTTTTTCAAAATTAGAATTTTTCTTTTTTAAATAATTTATTTCTTCTTTTAAATTAGTAATTTCCATTTTTAAATCTTCAGAAGTAGAGGAAATATTTTTCCTGGTATTCAAAATATTATGAATATATTTCATGGAATAGGGGCCTTCAGGTTGCTCTATTATGGTATCCTTTTCAACTTCTTTATTTTGGTATATCATATGAAGAATTTTTAATCTTTCTTCTGGATTTTTAATTTTACTTAAAATATTTTCTAAAATATTACTATCTATCGTATTGATCTCACTATTATTAAGATCATTATCCTGAAATTGTGACATGACTTTATATATCATTTTATTATCAGAATCAATTTTATTACAACAATTTTCTTGACAATTTCAGAACAAGAACTTTCCTCTGTACTATAATCTGAGGATTCTTCAGAATCAAAAATTTTATATAATTCATTTTTGACATTCTCTTCTATGTCTAGACTATTTATTTTCCTTTTTACTATCTTTCTTTGGTGACATTCGTTAGCCTTATGACCTTTTTTCTTGCATATATAGCAAGTAGGAACCCATTTTTCTTTTCTTTGGGTTTTTCTCCTTTCTCTTTTTTCTCTTCTTTTCTGGAAGTATTTTTCCCTACTAGCTTTTTTGTATTTTTTATAATATTTTTCATTGTCCTTTTCTTTGGTACAATCCATACCAAATTGTTCACAAAATTGTCCTAACTGTCTTTTTTCTGTTAGGTTTTGTTTTTTAATTTGTTGATTTAATTTTAACTCATTACATAAAGCTAAACCTTCTTGAACACAGACTCCTATAAGTCTGCCATAAGTATAATTATCATAAGGGATTTGAATATTATTACCTCTAAGGACTTTTCTAACCCTTTCTGCAAATAAAGATGGAAGACCATCAATAAATTTGGACTTCCAGTGAGAACTATTATTTTCTGGGAGCCCATAAACTCTACTTAAAAAGACATCTTTATACCATCTAAACGAAGTTAAAGTATGACATCTAAGACCATTTAGTAATGTTCTTATGGTTTCAGAACTATCTGACCATCTCCCTGTAAAGTGTTCTATAATGGTTATGATTAAAGTGTAAACAGCATCAAATATTTGCTTATCACCTTCTTGCCTATAATGTTTATAAATTTGTTCTTGTTTATCACCTATATAATTATCCCACCATCCTTTTAACTAACCTGTAAAACCTGCAGTTATCATTTTACAGACTACTTCATCAGTATTTTGATTATTTTTAGCTATGGTGGCATACATCAACATTCTATGTGTCATCATATAAACTTGTCTATCAGTATAACCATCTAAATTCCATTCATAAATAGCTTTTCCATTATAAGAATTATTTATTTCAAATTCTTGTTCCTCATGGAGAACATCCTGAGGAGTAGGTCTAGGATAGTAATATAACCTTTGTCTAGGCCTCTCAGCATATTTGCTATTGTAATTATCATAGGTCTTATATTTTTTACCTTTTCCAAATTTATTAATTGAATCAGTAACATAAGCTTCATAAGTTTCATCATTCATGTTTTCTTCATCACTTAAGACATTAAGCTGGATATTTGAAAACTTTTCTTTTATAATTCCTATTAAGTCATCCATAGACTTAAGCTCTTCTTCAGGCTTCATTCTATAATTTTCTATCTCAGGAGGAGGCTGAATAGTAGCTTTAGCTAATATGGCTAACTCAGGCTCAGAAGATTTTGTATTACTAGATTCTCCAATTTCTTTTTTCTGGTTTACCAAAACCCTTTCAATCTTATTATTTATTTCTTGGAGATTATCAGACAAATTTTTAAGACATAAATTTGTATAATTATTTTGTTGTATAATATGATTAACATGAGCAATAGTTGCAGTCATGGACTCATTATGTAAAGCCCTTTTAAAAGCAGCAAAATGTATAGCACAATTCTCTTTTGTCATTTCAAAATCATTTTGAGGAGGAAAGACAGATTTTATTATTTCTCCTGTAATAAGCTTATAATTTTTTTCAATAACTAAAATATAATTCAAAGAATATTTGTTTATAAACCAAACAGGAAACTCTATGATTTCTTGAACATCCTCCAGATCTTTATAAAATTCTTTTCCTATTTCAAACCTTTTATCTCTAGGATATGACTCTAAAAACCATTCTTTAAATGGTATCCATATAGGATTTTTATATTTTTCACATATTTGCTGTCTAATGACAGATCCAGGACTAAAATCAAGTTTTTCTTTTATCATTATAAACTAAAACTCATGCGTGAGACTGTATCATCCTCACTAACAGGTTGGTATATTCCTGAAACTAAATTGTTGTTATCAATATTTAAATTTTCTACTCTACTATTTCTTATTTGAGAAGTAGAGGCCCTAGAGGACTTTGGTAAATCCACTTTATAATCAAGAGGTGATATATAAGATCTAGCAGAAATAGATTTCAAAAGTTTTTTATCCTTCCTTTCTTCTTCAAATTCTATTTCTATAGTTCCTTCAGGAGTTTCTATTAGTCTCCTTAACTTATGATTTATCTGTGGTTGAATTTTAACAGCCCTATTAATAACCCAATTTTCTGGAAAAGTTATTTCTTCCCATTTAACTAGTCTCCTTATGGAAATATTAGATTTTCCATAATTTGTTTCTATTAAAATAGTTTCATCATTAGGTTTATCAACCCTTTTACATCTAGCATTCATAGTGGTAAGTAATCTATAATATATTCTATAACAGATACATATGACTTCTGATCCTTCAGCATAATTATAACCATGCGTTTTAACATATAAAGTTAAAGCATCATCTATATTTTGATCTGTTAAGGATAAATGAATATCAGGATAGACATTAAAATATACTGGACCATGTGCCAGACTAGTTTCTATAATTCCCATTAGTGATTGTTTCCAGTTTAAATTACGAGCATCTCGTAACACAGCTAAAAAGCTTTCTGGTAAACCTTTTAATGTTAATGGTTTAAAAGCAACTTGGACTAAACCGATATGCATAAAATTAAAATCTTTTTTATATCTGTTTATGTCAGATATATTCAAAAGTTTTATTACCATGTCCTCATCTCTTATAGAAGCTGATTCTTCAGTGGTTGTGCTCAAAGTGTGAGAAGTGTATTATAACACTATATATAATACTATATAACACTATATAAACACCGTATAACAATATGTAACACCATATAATACAATATAACACTATGTAACACTATATATCATTATATAACAAATATAACACTATAGGTTGTCTGATAGCATGTCTATGATAGATGTATAGTGTTATATTTGTTATATAATGATATATAGTGTTACATAGTGTTATATGGTATTATATGGTGTTACATATTGTTATACGGTGTTTATATGGTGTTATATAGTATTATATATAGTGTTATAATACACTTCTCACACTTTAGGCCTTTTTTACACTATCCTTACCCTATATATATATAATTACTAACGTTTGAATTCCAGTTATAGTTTGTAATAGATGCATATATATATATGAAAAGAGTAAAAGTCGCAATGATCGATGATTTTGGTTCTATATGCTTGTGTGTTTGTTTGTTAAATTCATCCTGTTTCTGTGATATTAATACATGATAAATGTTTACAATTCAGATGTCAAACGAAGTAAATGAGGAAATCCAGAATAACAATAATAACAGAAACCAAGTGGATAAAAGTGATATCGAACATATAGTAGCCCAAGGAATCATAGATGTTATGCCATATATTATCAACACTATTAAAAAGGCAGAAAATAATTCTGTAATTGGAAGTAACCGTGCACCCACTGAACCAAGTCACAACGTGAATGAAAATCATGGACCACTTATCTAAGCTCAAATACCAAAAAGAAGAAGGACCATCTCATATGGTTGTTCTTATAAAGAATTCTTGGCCTGCAAACCAATAGAATTCTCCGGCAATGAAGGAGCCATTTCCTCCTTGTGCTAGATAGAAAAGACAGAAGCAGTTTTAAAAATAAGTAAATGTGAAGATGAAGATAAGATCATGTTTGCTTCTAATCTCTTTAGGAATGCAGCCTTAGAATGGTGGAATACGATTCTCCAGTCCAAAGGAAGTGACAGGGTCTACAATATGGAATGGACCAACTTTAAGGAAATAGTTGAAATGAAGTTCTGTCCTTCTCATGAAAAAGAACAGATTGCTAATAAGTTTCTAAATCATAAGATGATGGGAATAGATTGCAGGGGATATACTACTATATTCTTTGAATATGCAAGGATAGTACCAACATTACCCTCACCAGAACCAGTGTTAATCTCCCGTTACATCTGGGGATTAATCAGTGAGATCAGACATGTAATCAAGGCAGCTAGACCACAAACCATAGAAGAAGCAGTGCAACTTGCCAACACTCTGATCAATGAATTGGTATGTACGCACGAGGAAAATCAGAAAAAGAACCTAGCTCAAAAGATTACCCAAGAATTACGTTATGGTAATTCCTATCGCGGGAAATAACCAGGTTCTTCCTCGTCACCCAACTGCAAGTATTGCAAAAGAAAGCACTTAGGGAGATGCTCGATATACTGCAACTTCTTCAAAATATCAGGACATAAGGAAGAAGACTGTAGGAAGAAAGCTAACAATAGAATATGCTACAGTTGTGGAGAAGCTGGTTATATTAAGCCGAACTGTTCGAAACTAGCTCTAGCAACAAACAACAAGGCAAAGACAACAGAAGGACCCAAGAAGAATGCCAGAGCATTCGTTCTGACTGCTGAAGAAGCCAAGATGATTCTAGATGTGATTGCCGGTACGTTTTTAGTTAATAATGTTTTTGCTAAAGTATTATTTGACTCTAGTGCAAACCAAAGTTTCATCAATACTTCTTTCTGCAAACTTCTCAATCAACCATTAACTAAACTTCAACAAGAATATCTGGTGGAAACGACAAATGGAGACTCTATCACGATAAGCGAAATCCGACAGGAAGCAAGGATAGAAATTTTAAATCACATATTTACTGCAAATCTTTTTCCAATGAATCTAGTTGGATTCGATGTCGTATTAGGAATAGATTGGTTGGTAGCCAATCATGCCAGTATTTTATGTGAACAAAATTTTGTGCAAGTAAGTACATTAAATGGTAAAAAGATCATAATCAAGGGAGACAAGCCAACGAAAACCACAAAATTCATATCCGTGATGAAAACTACAAGTTATGCAAGGAAAGAAGGAATGGTGTATATTATTTTAGTAATCATTAACACTAAAGGAAAAGAATTAAAAGATATTCCTGTAGTATCTAAATTCTCAGATGTTTTTCCAGAAGAGTTACCTGGACTACCGCCAGATCGTGAAGTTGAATTTAGAATTCACCTAATGCTAGGAACGGCACCAATTGCCAAAGCACCTTATCGACTAGCACCAACGAAGATGCAGGAACTGAAGAAACAGCTTGACGAACTACTAGGTAAAGGTTTCATACAGCCTAGTTCATTGCCATGGGGAGCACTGGTGTTGTTTGTCAAGAAGAAAGGTGGATCGATGCATATGTGTATAGATTACCGAGAACTGAATAAGGTTACAATTAAAAATCGATATCCATTACCGAGAATCGATGATCTGTTCGATCAACTTCAAGGAGCTCGATTCTTTTCTAAGATCGACTTATGCTCAATATATCATCAATTGAAAGTGCAAGAAGAGGACATTCTTAAAATTGCTTTCCGAACAGGGTACGGTCATTATGAATTTACAGTCATGCCATTTGGTTTAACTAATGCCCCAGCCGTATTTATGGACGTGATGAACATGATATGTAAACCATATCTGGATAAATTCATAATTGTTTTTATAGATGATATTCTAATTTACTCTAAAAGTAAGGAGGAACATGCGGAGCATTTGCATATACTTCTGACATTATTGAGAAAAGAAAAGCTTTATGCTAAATTATCAAAATGCGCATTCTGGTTGCAAGAAGTGCAATTCCTTGGACATCTGGTTAATCATGAATGAATTCATGTGGATCCCACAAAGATCGAGGCAATTACCAAATGGAAAGTCCCTGAGTCACCTACAGAAGTAAGAAGTTTTCTTGGAATGGCAGGATATTATAGACGTTTTATTCAAAAAAAAAATTCTAGAATAGCCATCCATTAACCAAAATAACTTGCAAGAAAGTTAAGTTTGAATGACGACCAAAACAAGAGGAAGCATTTAGGATTTTGAAACAAAGGTTAACCCATGCACCCATACTCGCGTTGCCTAAAGGAATGGAAGACTTTGTAGTCTATTGTGACGCATCTAAATTAGGATACGGATGTGTATTGATGCAACGTCAAAAAGTAATTGCTTATGCCTCTAGACAGCTTAAGAAGCATGGAGAGAATTATATAACACATGATCTAGAGTTAGGAGCCATAATTTTTGCCCTTAAGATTTAGAGACACTATCTTTACGGTAGTAAGTTTGTTATTTTCACAGATCATAAGAGTCCAAAATATGTCTTCGGACAAAAAGAGTTAAACATGAGGCAAAGACGTTGGATGGAAATTCTTAGTGATTGTGATATCCAGTATCATGCAGGAAAAGCTAATGTAATAGCTGATGCTTTAAGTCGAATGTATCATGAACAACCAAAAAGGGTACGTGCTCTCAGACTAAACCTGCAGATAGATTTAAATGAACAAGTGAAACAGATACAGGAAACAACAATCAACGACGATGTTGAAGGTCTAAAAGGAATGATTAAGGAATTAGAAAAAAGGAACATGTGGAATTTGGAGATTCCATAAGAAAAGGATCTGGATACCTATCCAAGGAAACCTACGGAACAGAATTTTAGAGGAAGCCCATAAGTCTAACTACACGATGCATCTTGGAAGTGACAAGATGTATCAAGACTTAAGAAATAATTTCTGGTGGATAGGAATGAAAAAGGATATAACAAATTTTGTTGCTAAATGTTTAACCTGTTCGCAGGTTAAAGTTGAGCATCAGAAACCTTCAGGATTATTGCAACAGTTAGAGATGCCATATGGAAATGGGAATTGATAACAATGGATTTTGTTACCAAATTACCTAAGACACGAAAAGGTAATGATACAATCTGGGTGATTGTAGACAGATTGACCAAATCTGCTCATTTCTTACCAATGAAGGAAACTTTCAGTATGGAACAATTAGCTAAATTATATGTAAATAAAATAGTTTCATTACATGGAATTCCTTTATCTATTGTGTCTGACAGAGATAGCCGTTTTACTTCTCATTTTTGGACAAGTTTTCAAAAAGCAATGGGAACTATATTAAATCTAAGTACAACTTATCATCCTCAAATGGACGGACAAAGCGAAAGGACAATTCAGATAATGGAAAACATGCTTAGAGCCTGTGTAATTGATTTTGGAGGAAATTGGGATGACCACTTACCCCTCATAGAATTTTCTTACAACAACAATTATCATACCCGCATCAATGCTGCACCATTTGAAGCACTCTATGGACGAAAATTCCGAACACCAGTATGTTGGGCAGAGATTGGAGAAAAATAACTATCTGGACCTGAGATTGTACAAGAAACGACGGACAAAATCATTCAAGTTAAGGAAAAACTAAAAGCAGCATGAGATCGTTAAAAGAGTTATGCAGGTAACAGACAAACACCATTGGAATTTCAAGTTGGAGACAAGGTATTATTAAAAGTTTCTCCTTGGAAAGGAGTTGTCAGATTCGGTAAAAGAGGAAAGCCAAGCCCAAGGTATGTTGGGCCTTTTGAGATTATCAAAAGAATAGGACTAGTAGCTTATCAGCTACAATTGCCAGAGGAAATGGCAGGAATACACAACGTATTTCATGTATGTAATCTCATGAAATGCTTAGCAGATGAAACATTAGTAATACCTCTGCAGGACATAGAGGTAAATGAAAAACTTAAGTTTGTAGAGAAACACATTCAGATTGAAGATAGAAAAATCAAGAACCTCAAGCATAAGAGATTAGTTTTAGTCAAAGTAAAATGTGATTCAAAGAGAGGACCAGAATACACATGGGAACTCGAATCAGAAATGCAACAAAAGTATCCACACTTGTTCCAGTGAATCTCGAGGACGAGATTTAAAACAAGGTGGGGAGGATATAACAACCATAGAAAAACACCCTAACATCCCCCGGATACACGTAACCGAACACGTATAACCCTAAAAATCAAATAAAATAATTATTTTTACTTACTCAATGGGCCGTGACACGGAAACCTGGGTGTCTAGCGCGGCGCGAGAAGCCCTTCCTTGTCGAACACCCAGGGTGACACATGTCCCCCTTCGTGTTAAGTCTACGGTGGTGATTGGTCAAACCTAGTCGTAGCTAGGTGACTCTCGCGGGGCGCGAGAGGGCCTCTTAGGCGGGTTGCGGGGCGCGAGAGACCCCCGAATTCACTATAAATTGAGCTTCAATTCAACTTTCAAATTCGTTCATCTTTCTTTCTCTCTCATTCTATATTATAGCCAAAATAGCTTGGTATAATACCCCCTAAAACACGAAGCTCTGCCTCGTTGTAAGTATTTTAACCCCCGATCACTAATTCGTTACCCTACCCGATTGATCTCGGGCCCCGTAACGCATGTCAATGCTCTTCCTAACTCAGTCCGTTGGGGTTCTGTGTCGTGTTATATGACTAAAGTGAGTTGGGTTATTTTACTAACACGCGTGCATTGTATGTTTTTAATAGAAAATAATCAGGAAAATCAACAGGAAGCTGTAGAAATACATAAGTCTACAATGTGAGTTATTCTCTTTTTCTACCAAACTGTGTTACCAAATCTCAAATATTTTCAATTATACTTACAGTGATTGAGTCTTTGTATTCTACAATTACTGTCGGTATGTGGGGTTTTGTATACACTACTAATCAAGTGTTACTATTGGACAAAGAGTTAGCTAATAGTAATATGACCACGGTTATTGTAACTGCCAATGTGACAATTATTGAATGAGTAATTGGGTAGATATAAACATTGTAATCGCTCCCAATACTGTAAAATTATAAAAGCTTATTCTATTAAACTGGGATGCACTCACCAGTATTTCTTGCTGATAAAATGTTTTTAAAACGCGTTTCAGGTAACTTAATGTGAAGTTATAAGAAGCCAGCTATGGAGCACTGAAGGCTTAAAGAAAGTGGCTATAAAAGTTACCTAAATAAAAGAAATTTATGTTTTCAGCAACTAGGATTTATCCCTATAAATATATTATGAATGAAACATGGGTGTTATCCCATTTGTTTATTATAAAAGTTTGGTGTTTTGAAACTCTGAAATTTATTTCCTAACTACGATCCTGATATCTCATTTCCGCTGCCAAATTAATAAACACCGATACCACTGGCAGTGCTCGCGGCTCCCGCTCCCGGGGTGGGGTCGGGGTTACAACAACCATAGATTGCAACACCTTGAAAATATTAAACTATACATATTTGTATACATGTATAATTAATAATATTAATAAGAAAATAAAACTAGGAATAATTAACCTAGTTAAATATATGTTATAGAAAGATGGAGAAATTAAAGGATTTTAACCATTTTACATATCTTAAAAACATGAGGAACTAAATGGGTCATTTGTGAAAGTTGTTTTAAAAACACAGGATAAACACAAGACTCACACACAATGTGTGGGTCTTGTTCGACCAAAACTCCTGTACAAGAACAGTCCTCATCTAAAACCGTAAATTCATCAATTATCACTCAAATTCAAAGGAGAAATCAAGATATGAATCAAATTCAAGTGATATTAGTGATCACTAAACTTAGTAGATCACAAGGTATGTTCAAAATTGATCTTTGGTGATGTTTTGATTTGTTATGAAATCTCATAACTTAAGTACTTGAAGAAACGATTGATGTTATGGCAAAATCTGGTTGTTTACAAGTCTATTAAACAAGCCTTAGATAAGAATTTGATAAATTCATGTCATAACCTAGTGATTTCAAGAATTTCATATATGTGTCATATGGGTTTTATGAATAAATGATGAACACTTGGATGATAGTGATAAATTGATGTTATTTGATGGTTATGATACAATTCTAGATGTTCTTTGTGCATATGAGATATCTAATTTAGAATATGATAATTCAACAAGGTTAAAAATGTCAATTATGAACATGTTAGTATTAGTATACTAATTTCGCCCACAAGGTATTCGACAAAATGCTTAAATGAACTTGAAATAAGTGAGAAATATGAAAGAATCACTTAATTGGGTAGCTAAAAGCATTGTGTGTCGAATCTTGAAATATAAGTTCTAAGCGATATGTTCGAATTGAATTCTATAGGTAATTTGGGTGGATCGTCAAGTAATCAAGGCGGAACGGATAATCGTTTAAAGGGAAAGCTTTAAAGGTACGTGGCTATACGCTTCGTAGAATTTTGTTAATATTTTTCTACGTCCATTTCTATTGAATAATAATGGTATTATTATGAAGTTTCGTTGATGTTAAAATGGTGGATTCCGTATAAACAAACCGAACTGATTAAATAAGAGTTTAATGTTATGTTAGACAACAAAAGTGATGGATTTCACTATACTAGTAAAATGGGTCGACTTGACTCAATTAACGAATGTTTGGTGACATAAAGCGATGGATATCGCTAACGAAACTAAACGGGTCAAAACAACCAAAGTAATAAGACTTTGGTGAAATAAAGCGATGGATGTCGCTAAGAAAGCTAAACGGGTCAATTGGATGTCATGATGCAAACCGGGAAGGTTGCATCATTAAAGACGTCAAAATGATGCCGGATTTTGAAATAATAGACATTATAGTCCTTAGCCGAGAAAAGGTAACACTGAATATAAGTCATAAACTCAGTTGTGAGTATGACTAAAAGATGCGTTAATTTAATTTATAGGATTCGTGTTAAGTTTGTTTAACTAGTTATAGTTAAACGGGTCGAATAAATGTCACACATATAACTATAACGGGCGCATAAACCTCATGGTCAAAGCCCCTAGTGTTAGTACACATCTGAGTTTGTGATATTAGTATAGAACGAATAGACATTTTGACTAAATTGATGTTTAAAAACATAATGGGTCAAAATAACATGGAATTATTATAAACCGAGCGCTTAAATTTAAGAATTTTGTTCATTCAAATGTTGGGTCTTGATTCCATATTATGGAAGATCGAATTATGATCACGTAGGAAGAAACGTGACTCAAATCGGATCAATCAAGTTATGTCTGTTTTTGTAAAAAAATAAAGATTGCTGGAAAAATGCAGGTCTTGAAACCAAACTTTCTGTCGAAAGTAGATCCTCGCGGCACGCGACAGCGAGGAGGGAACTCGCCGCGTCACGCGAAACTCTCGCGGCCCGCGAGAGTTTTTGTCTCCCCCTGTCACGGCACGCGACAACTCTATATGCCTGAAATTTTGTTGCGGTTGATTTGTTTAGTCTTATGAACTCATATAAGCAAGTCTTAACTCTCATAACTAACAAATTTTGGGTGTTTTGACTATAGGTAACTATTATGAAAAGGCGGATGACGATCAATTTATTGTGATAACCGAACACACTCACAAAAGAAGCTTCTGCAATGAAACTATTTCTTTTATTACTAAACACTTTAGTGATGTTTTATCAAACTTTTGTAAATATTGTTTAAATGTTTTGGCAAGTTAGGTATGCGTCGTTATAACGATATGTTTAAAATCTTGGTAAACATCGTTTGAATGGTTGAACACTATATAAACGTTGTTTCATAGATGTTTATGAAAAATGACGTTTAGAAACGCACTAAATATTATATGAAATGTTCTTTAGTTGTAAGGGTCTTACATAGATATTCCTGAAGACCTGCTAATTAAGAACTCGGTGGATCCTTTGTCGAGTTTAATTGATTTTGTATACCCTTCTCTGGTTCAACTTTATAAAAATCAAGATTATTTTGCAGAAAGAGCCATACTTGCACCTACAAATGAAGTCGTACATGAAATTAATGAAAAATTACTTGCATTGTTTCCGAGAGAAGAAGTTGAGTATTTGAGTTCAGATAGTATATGTCATACTGACCAGGCTAAGAGTCCGTCACACACAAATTTATACTCACCTAACATTCTTAATGGTCTTAAAATATCGGGATTGCCTAATCATCAATTAATACTTAAAGTCGGGGTTCCAGTAATGTTGTTGCGTAACATTGATCAACAAAATGGATTATGCAACAGTACTAGATTACGGATTACTAAACTTGCAAAACGTGTTATTGAAGCTGAAATTATATCCGGAGGAAACATCGGTACAAAAACATATATTCCACGAACCACTTTAATACCATCTGACAAAAAAATTCCAGTCAAGTTTCAACGATGTCAATTTCCATTATCAGTATGTTTTGCAATGACAATAAACAAAAGTCAAGGACAATATCTATCGAGTGTTGGATTGTATTTGAAATATCCCATTTTCACACATGACCAACTTTATGTCGCATTGTCAAGAGTAAAAAGCAGAGTTGGTGTAAAGTTACTTATATTAGATGAGGATGTAAATGTTACAACTAAGACAACAAATATGGTGTACAAGGAGATTTTTAGTGAAATTTGAATTTTATTTTGTACTTTTTAAACTATCCTATATATTCTTAACTATATTTTGTTAATATAGAATAAAATTTCTTTCTTTTTGTATTAATTCCAAACAAAATTAAACTACACTCATTTGTTAAACCGCATGTACACGAGGGTTTTAACCTAGTTTGTGTATATTTTATAGTCTTTTACTTTCTATTTTTGAACAGTGGAAATTGGTCTCATGGATATACTGAAGTTTATGTATAGAAACAATTTGACATTTACAACTTGTAACACCTCGTAAAATCGCAACCAATGATGTGAAGACACGTGTCCTAAACCCTAACCATGTCAAAAGTTGACTATGAAGGACTAAAATTGCCAAACAGTGAAAAGATGTATGCGGAGGGACTAAAAGTGTCAACATGCTTAAACTATGCCTATGAATGATCTTATACGATGTTCGTATTCTCAAACGAGTAAGTTATTGGGCATGAGAAGCCGTTTGTGAAAACAATTGAAAGTTTATAAAACAAAAGGGCTAAAAGTGTCAACATGTTAATTCTTACATCTGAGTGACATTTTAACGAACCCAGGGATTGGTAATGCTTAATCATACTCTCGGGAATACTTGATATTGGATATGAAGGGTTTTGATGTCGTTATATGATAAAATGCGTTAGTTCGCAAAAAGAAGGGTTAAAAGCGTCATTTTGTAGAAACTAGTACTTCCAGGTGATCTTTTAATGAAACCGAAGCCTAACGATGTTTGTTAAAACTTCCAAGATCATTAAAAGCTAACTTTAGGGGCAAAAGATGCTTAAAATGAAAGTTATATTAAGTTATAAAGGACTAGGGACCAAAACTGCCAAATTGAAAACTTATTTTACCTGAAAAGGGGCGAGTTGCGGCCCGCGACCCAAATCCATATCTCTCTCGCAGGGCGCGAGAGAGTGCCCATTTCGAAAATTCACTGGCAGCTGCATGTTGGCAGCCTTGTTGCCCACACAAACTGCCATGCACGCTCAGAACTTGAAACCAGGGATTGTTATATGGTTTTTAAAGCCTCTAGGACACTTGGAATGATCAGAGATGATCCCTAACACCTGGCCTCATCTTGTGAATCCATGAACTAGTATAAATAGGAGCCTTGGTTGTCATTTTTCTTTGCTTATCTCAAATTTCTTCCTTATCTCTCATTCTTGGAGATTCCTGATCAGAAAAGAGACTCCCCTAAGTTCAATTTTCGAGCTAGGACCTGTTGTAAGTGTCCCTAGCCTTTGCTTTTCAGTTTTTAAGCTTTTAAAAGCTGAAGGTCAAAGTTTCCGCTAAAAGGCTTTGACTTTCGGTTTAGACCTTAACGGTGCAGCCATTGTTCGAGGCGAATATGGCTACGTGATCATAATTAGGTTGGTGTTAATCCCTCAAAAGGGCACCTCCTAATTACCACGTTTACTTCGTTAATTGTCGGGTCAAAGTTATTAAAATAAAAAGTCAAACGGTCAGTTTTAAAAAAAATCAAATCTGATAATGTAGAGGTTATATATCATTTTAATAACTTGGTAAATATTATTTGAACATGTATAAACATGTTCAACCCGACAATTTTAAGTTTAAGCTCGGTTCGCAACCAAAAGTCGCAAAACTTTTCTTTTTCTTTGACTTTCAGTTCTGTCTCGAATTAGCATATTTTCATTATGCGTTAAGGTTCCTTTGTGACCATATTATGTTTTAATATAACCCTCTGAGGTTATATTACATGGCCACATAGTAATCTGAGTTTATTTACCTCTTTCTGTTATTATGCTTAAAGTTGACTATTATGCCCTTTTATTTAAAAATGAGATTTTATACATTATCAAGCATGCAAATGAATTACATTCTGATTAGTAAACATATTTTACATATTTTGACACTTACATTCTGGTCATAAACTATGTTTGTATATATAATCGCAAAATATGCTTCTAAAAGGATTAAAATGCCCTTTTACATGCAAATCAAGTTTTAAACATAAATTCTTGATAAAACTCATTACTTACTGTTATGATATCATATTTAGGATTAATTGGGATCTCAAGTCGGATTACTTGTTGAGTTTATGCACATGTTCTTGTATAAAGTTGTTAAATGATGATAATGCCCTTTTATGCTTAAAATGAGTTTTAAACATGGTGTACATACAAAACCCTTTTGCTACTGATATACTATGATAAATAAAATATTTTGACTATTTAAAGCTAATCATAATCTCAGAATTACTTAAACATCTGAATTATCGTCATTTATCAACTTTTACGACATTTAGGTGCATAGTATGGTTTTAAACCATGCTTAACGTCCAAGACTTATTACCTACTGAATTTATAAACCATTTTGAATGTTTTTATAGTAGGAACAAGTCATGAACTCATAATCTCAAATAAGTCCTTAAAACTATGTGTGAAATGACCAAAATGCCCCTACGGTGCATGGTTTGGCCATGAAGCATAAACCACATATATTTGATATCATACTGATATAATAACATAAAATAAATATTTTTACAGAATTTATATGACCAAAACATCATATTACTTTCAAGCTCATTTTATAAACCATAAAATGACCAAAATGCCCTTATGAGGCTTAATTCGGTTTTAAAATCTTTATGGGCATAAAAGTTGATATCCTACTGATGTCATAACATATTTTAAGCATAATAACATATGGAACTTGTATATGACTCATCCGGTTACCCGTTAATGCTTATACGCGTTCGGATCGGTTTATGTGACTAGTTTGCATAAATTAACCGAAACAGGTTTTACCTTATCACTTAAACTTCAAAATCCAGAATGTATTTAGTTTACCCATATTATACAAGTCTTCATACTTGTTGGGTCTAAATTACATTCCATTCCTGTCATTGCTTAATCTAGCGTTTCGTACTGTAAATCGTTCTTTAAGCTAACCGGTCTAAGTCTACGACTTAAATAGGACCCATTAGTATTCTAATAGGTTAATATTACCTTCATTCCAGACTAGGAAGCCCCAGTAAAAGCTACCTTCACAAGTCTAAGTACGAGGGGGAAAAGGAAAAGGTCCAATGAGAGGAGGACCATCAAGCCAGGCGGGGCCATCTCACCGTCGTACACCGTCCGCTTCATTCAGCTCCGATCCTTACGAGGATTGGAGACACTCAATCGAACCAGTGAGGCTATCTATTTCACTTAGCACGTCGCCTTCTTATCACCCTTCGTTCGGGCCTCAACAACCTCAAGAATCCCAACACTCGCAACATTCGCTGCATTCTCACCACTCTCTTTCTCAGGGTCACTTTGACCCAAACGACTACATAAACTCACCCGCGGGGTTTAACCCGTTGGGGGCCTGAAGACCATTTTCCCGAGGACATAGATGTGGACGAAGATCCAGATCCAGAAATGCCACCCTCTAGGACGCCTACACATCCTATCGACATCTCTAGTGGTTCTTCTTTCGCGGGATCTCCTTACCAAGGTCCCGATGAATATGAAAAATGGTGGGGCCAATGGAAGTGGGAATATACTCCTTCTTTCCACAATACCCCACCACAACAGCCTCCATCTGAGGAACCTTACTTTCAGGCGATGACACCGCCACCACCACCACTAGTGGAGGAGCAACCTCCGCCGCCTCCAGAACCGCCGAGGAGGAGAAGGAACGCACGTATGTCCGTGCGTCGGGGGACACGAATTAGTTCGCCCCAAGCTTCAAGCAACTATCCTCCTATACCCGAAGATCCACAAATGGGTGGACCTTCGAATGCCATGCCAGAGATTGATGTCACACCGACCACTTTTGCACCACCTCCACCAATGGGTTTTGAAAACCCAAGTCCTACCTACCCAGTCGCGACTGGGTATAACCCATTCGAACCACAAGCTCCTACGGGTTATAATTATCAAGCACCCGCTTACGACCCATACGTCGAAGCGGCCGTTCATAATGTTTTTTATCCTTCACCTTTCCCTCCTGCATACCCAACAGGGTATCCCGCTTATGGGTATCAATACCCTCCACCACAACCTCAACCTCAACCCCAACAACAACAACAACAACTACCACCCCAATGACGGGTGGTTCGTAGGACAACTCTTAAATGCTTTAAAACGACGAATATCTCACACCTAATGTGATTAATATCTCGTTGGTGATCATCTCGAATGTAAGGTTTGCTTGTGACAATTATGTTTTGTTCTTGAATTTCTGGAATAATAGACTTCGCATGTGTTGTTTAGTTTATTATGGTGTTTGATTGATCGTTTGTAAATTATTAATGTGTGTTTGCCCATAGTTCTAAACCATACGTTCTTGGTGCCGTTGGCAATCGAGATATCATGGGAGGGATTAAGGGTTGGATATGTTAATTAATCATCGGGTAACAACCTCGCATTCTAGGAATCCGAGTACTTAGTTCCCTTTCATCACAAACAATTGATCTTACATGAGCCATGTCTATGTGGTTCTTTCCAGTTGAACATGAACATTGGTTGTCACTTAAAACCTGAAACTCGGGATGATCGCTACCTTCTTAAACTGTTTACAAAACCAAATCTTTCTTTTGCAAGCAAATTAGTTAATCTTAGTTTTTAAAATCAAACAATCCAATTCTGATTTTACTTTTATTGCAAATTAGTTTAATCTGGTTAATTAGTAAACCATTTAGATAACGCATATTCCACAAACTCCTTGTGTTCGATACCCACTTACCGCTAACTATTAGTAGTAATTGGATTAAATTTGATTGAGACTTCGACCTCACGTCAAGTTTTGGCGCCGTTGCCGGGGAGTAGTGCGCAACGTGTGTTATCTTTGATAGTTTTAGTTTGTTATTTTTCGGGTTTACGCTGGTTGTGTTTAGTGTGCAGGTATTTAGAGGTGCATGCATACTAGAGGCTCTCACAAGCTATCACCATTAGCATTTGATCCGAAGATTGAACGAACCCTGAGAAGAAATAGAGTTTTGCTACGCGAGAACAAAATCAGTGGTTCACCAACAACACCTACAACACCAGTTACACCGGTTAGAACAATGGACCCACCACAACCACCACCCACTACGGGTCAACCTACACCATCCACACCTCCACCAAATTCTACCATTCCTACATCAACACCTGAAATTAAACCAACCAACACCACCTTACCTATAAGTACCCAAACCGAGCATTCCTTTAGCTATAACCCGTCATCAACCGTTCCACCATTTTCATCTTTCTTCCCAACATCTGGACAAACATCCTCATCATAACAAATACCACCACATCTATTTCAACCAAATTCATCCATAGTCCATACTACCCCTTCATTTCAACAACAACCACAACCAAGGTTACAATTCCAACAACATTCAGTCATACAACCTATGGGGACACCACGGGATGGGTATGTTGATGGTTTTGAGGATGATTTTGAGGGTCACGAAGAGGGAGGATATTTCACAGGGGGGGGTGATGGGACTCAAATGGGGATTCAAGGTGGAACTATTTATGCACAAAGGCAACAACCGGAACATGTTCAAGGGTTCGGTAGGCCACAACCACAAGTTATGCATCAGCAAATTCCTCAACAAAGGCAACAATTTCAAAGACAAATGCCTCAACAACAAGTGTTTCAATCACCACCTCAACAGTTTGCACCTCAAGGGCCAATGCAAAGACAAATTGGTCGACCAAGAGTGGCTTTGGGTGTTCCACAAAGACATCACCGAGAAGCGGTACGGGCAATCGAAGCTCATTTTAGACCCATCATTACTAATAACCTTTCTCCGGTGGTAATTCCTCATCATCCGGATTGGAGAACATTTGAGGTTCGCACTAACGCGCTCCAAAGTTTGCCTAAGTATAAGTGGTTGTCCATGGAAGAACCATATTTTCATTTGGAAGCATATGACTCCATTTTCAATACCATTGGAGGTCAAGGCTTTTCTTCAGATGATGTCAAGTTAGTCCTTTTTCAATTCTCTTTGGAAGACAAAGCAAAAAGATGGTTTTACACTTTGCCATCCGCTTCAATTTATACGTGGGCTGAAGTGCAACAAAGGTTTTTGGAAGAATTCTTCACGGCTCAAAAGACTAATGATGCTAGGCGTAGTATAAGAAGCTTTCAACAACAATCGGGTGAGATGTTTCATGAGGCGTTCGAAAGGTTTAATATGATGATTAAAAATTATCCTCACCATGGCATTGATCTTTGGGAATTATTGAATGCTTTCCATGAGGGGTTGAATTCGGAAGATGCTCGTGATTTAATGTCTATCACGAATGGTACATTTGGTACCAATTATGAGCAAGATGATTGGGCATTCTTGGAACAAATGGCGGTCACATCAAAAAGGAAGGCTCAATCGTCAAGGAGAGCAAGACCGGCCATTACCCAAACTCAAGTGCATGTGGCGAAAGATGCAAATGTATAAACTACAAACGAAATCTATGATGTTTGTGCACTTTGTAATGAATTGGGGCATGTGGCTGAAAATTGCCAAGGAGGTGAGGTAGAATATGAAGAAATAAATGCAATTCAAGGTCAAGGTGGAGGTGGTAGAAATTACAAGATGAACTCAAACACATACCACCCCGGATTACGAAACCATCTGAATTTTAGATACGGGAATCCATCAAATCAAACTAACCCGAACTTTCAAGGAAACCAAGGAAACTTTCTTCCGTGCCAACAATTCAATAATCAAGGTTTTCAAAGGCAATTCCAACAACTGGGTAATGATCAAAGTGGGTCTTCGGGTCAAGTTGTTTCGAGTGGGAATGAAGTCATTGATTTGCTCAAGGCGATGCAACTAGAGATGCAACGAAGAAATCAAATGGACGGTGTTCGCATGCCAAAATATGAAAGCTGTGATAAAGCTATCCAATCTTTGACCACTCAAATGGGTCAACTTGCAACTGAGGTAGCACTCTTGAAAAAGAGCAAAGGTCAACTACCGAGTGACATGGTGACAAACCCCAAGAATATCAAAAGCGTTAACATCAATGTGGTAAGCACCGTTCCTAATATGGAATTTAATGAGACATTTCTAATTTCTTCATGTCAAGTGAATGTAGGTATAGGAAAGGACGCCAAAGTTGAAATTGACAAAGAGCATGGAGCACCACTCGTGCCTATCCGAGTGGGAAAATTAAAAATTCCCCACGCATTGTTGGACTACGGGGCAGGCATGAGTGTGCTACCAGGCGATCTATATGACATGTATGACTTTGATCCGCTGCAAAATATAAACACCATGGTGAGTTTGGCAGATGAAAGTTGGAGGTGTCCATGGGGAGTGGTTAGGATCGTTATGATTCGGTTGGGGGAATTCGAATATCCGGTGGATTTTCTGGTCTTAGATTATGCTTCTACCAAAATGGCATCACAACAAAGGGTAATTTTAGGTCGACCGTTTCTCTATACAGCAAATGCTCAAATCAATTGTAGAGACGGGATCATTACTATGACCAAAAAGAGCCGTAAGTTGTCCTTTGATGTTCAAACTAGGGCGATTAGTTATGAATCTATTGAGGAGAAGGGTAAAGAGTCTAATGAGCATATGAAAAAAGTGTGTCAAAGAATGAAAACAAATCAACCATCGGATCGTGAAGAAAAGCATACGGGATCAAGTAGGAATGTATTTGATTACCCACCAAATTGAAATGAGATGGATGCATTTTACCCAATAGCACAATGCAGTGATGGAGATGGCAGGAACTGCTTCTTTGAGCCACCATAAATAGGGGTGGCACGGTCTGGCTGAAGACCTAAAAACTTAGCGCTGCTCGGGAGACAACCCGGGTTTTATATTTATCTTGTTGTTCTTTTATCTTTCTATGTTTCTGGGCTATGGCAACACTCAAGTGCGGGGAAGATGTACGGATATTCTGTGAAGGTGGTGATAGGAAATCAGATCATTTACAACATTTGTTGTGTCAAACTTTATCAGGTCCATGTACTCTTTCCTTAGACTTGTCATGTTTTTTAGCTTTGAAATATTGGTAGTTAGTTTGTTTGCTTTTGCTTATTATAAAAAAAAGTTTGGTGTGTTTTTGAGCGATCTTTCCATTCCAAAACCATACATTGGGGACAATGTATCCCAAGTGTGTGGATGGGGGAAAATTTTTAACAATCAAGCGAAAAATGGTCTAAATTTGAAAACTTAAAGTATTGAAACCGCATAACACACCTGCAACCCCGTATACCCCTTTTCTTGGTGAGAGTTTGAGCCACTTATATGAATTGTTAGAAATATTTTCTTTGATGAGAGTAGCAATGGGTGGGGGGTGCACTAGAACTTGTGCTTGGATTCGGGTTGAGGCCTTAGCTTGATATGTATGTGAAAAGGATAAGGGCATTTAGGTAGCCTCGTCTTGGTGTGTGCAAGTGTGGGATTTGGGGGGTTGGACCTCATAAATTATATATATGAGCATGGTAGCGAGAGGGGCGGGGGTTTGGACTTTTAGTAGCCATTTTGAGCTTTAAGCCGATCGTTTGTTAACCCATGCCTAGTTCCTCAAAAATTCACCCATATTCGACCCGGTCTAGTAGTATTAGCATTTTATATTAGTATGTTTATTATGTGATGTTTCAATTGTTTATTAAAAAAAAGAAAATGAAAAAAAAAATGAGAAAAAATGAAAAGAAAAAAAAGAGAAAAAGCAATGAAAAAAAGAGAAAAAGAGAAAAAGAGATTGATGTATTGTATATAGATGTTATGTTTAGATAGAAATAAAAGACCAGGTCGAATCATTAGCTACTACATATATTTTCATTTCCTACCCATTTGCCTAGTCACGTTACAACATTTAAGTCCCTTTGATTCGCGTACATGTTTAGCAAATTATTTAAGCGAAGGACTGATTTAACTACAAGCTTATTGTTGTGCAACCACCCGTTTGCTTTAAATGTGATCTAGCTTATCTTTGCTAGTTATTACTTGTCACCGAGAGGAGAGTTATTGTGAGGGGTGTGTTATGTGGGGTTTTAAGAAAAGTTAGTAAATGAGAACATTGGTTTGCTTGATTTGTGTTTGATCGCTTGAGTTAATTGTGGTTGTATGAATGGGTTGCTTGGGACAAGCAACGATTAAGTGTGGGGATGTGACAGGTGGTTCGAAGTACAACCCTTAAATGCTTTAAAACGACTAATATCTCACACTTAATGCGGTTGATTATTAGAACATGGTAACTACGGTGTTTGTGGCTTTGTAGGTAAAAGAGAGCATAAATAAGTGGTTTTAAGATGTTTGGATGGGAGCTTATACTTTCCGAAGTAAAGATGGAGCAATGGAGATTTGGCAAGAAAACAAAGGAGTTAAAACCTAGGATCACCGTAGGTTACGGTTGTCGCGGTAGCCAACGGTGGATGTTGATCATGAACACGGCGCCGTAGTCCACTCCAGTATAGCATTGCCGTAAGATTTTTGTTGGCACCGTAGCCTAAGGCGGGTGCCGTAGGTTACCGCGGTGCCCTGCGTAAAACTTGTAACTGCCGAGATTTAATGGGTTTTATGGTGTCCTTTCAACTGGAATCATTCCCAATCATTTTCTAGACAGTTTCCAGGCGAAATTTGGTGTTCTTGCTTGGTTCTCAACTATTCTAAACAATTGTTTTGGTGTTTTGTGTAACACCTCGAAAATTCACGTCCTATAATGTATTGACACGTGTCATAAGCTTTGAACGTGTGAAAGAATACTCTAGAAGGATTAAAGTTGACGATCATGGAAAGTATGTGTAAATACGAGTTCTGAAGGTCAACAGTGAATAATTTTATTATACATTAACCCTACATGATGCTCATACCTTCAAACGAATAATTCATGGATCATACGAAGCTGAAAGTGAGAGATTACAATTACAGGGGTTAAATGTGTCAACATGTTTAAAGATATACCTCTGAGTGACCTTTTGACAAACCCGAAGCTTTGTAATGGTTAATTATGCTCACTAGAATACACGATTAAAATTTCATAAAGTTTCGTAATCGTATGAGCAAGTTGTGATCAAATTCGTATTCAAGGGGTTAAAGTGCAAACATTGAAAGTTAAGGCTTTTTTCGGGTTAACCGGAAGTGATCAGGGACTTGGCAAAGTGGGTATAAGTCCTAAAGCCCTTGTGGGTAAATATAAGGGGGTCAAAATGCAAGAAATAACCTTAGTTGCCCCTTCGTGAAGCCAAAGGTCAAACTGCAAAACAAAGAAAAGGAAAATTCTGATATTTAAGGGCCATACGGCCCGCATTAGAATCAGTTAAACATGAAGCGGGCCGCATCAGACCTGCAGATGCAGAAAAACAGGCAGCAGCCTGTTCTGTGCAATTGTGACCCATCTAGCCGGTTTTTATCACTTATAAATGACCCCTAGGCACCCCCTAAGCACTAGGATCATGTGTTGATCAGTTGTGGAGTGTGCTAGACTTAGTTGTCAAGCAATTGTGGTGCTTAAATCCACTATATAAAGCCCCCTTGTGCAAACACATGACCATTCATTCATCAAACTCACTTCTGGTCATTTTGAGGAGCACAAGAGCTGATACAAAGCTTCCTAATCATCCATTAGACACTTGTAAGTATGCTAGACCCTTCTTAATTAAGTCTTGCTTTATATTTAGCTTAAAAGTCAACATATCGTAATTAGCAATTGACTTCGTGATTAATTAACGATAGCTCAGTCATATCCCGAATTAAAAGTACCGTTAGATAGGTAATTATATGGGTATTAAACCCTTATAAGGGCACGTACTGATTCCAGACCTAAATAGGTCGTTTGCCGAGTCAAACGTTGACCGAAAAAGTCAACAGTTTTGTAAATTACGATTTAATATACGATTAGCAATCCGAGAGGCGTGTAACCTGTTTTAACCTTAATATAACTTGGTAATAAGTATAAGAACTTGTTCATACTTGTCCGACTCGACAAATTTCCGTTTAAACCCGGTTCGGAACCGAAAGACGCAAAACTTTGACTTTTGCTTTGACTTCGGTTCTGACCCGTTTTAGTTTGATTTGGAATTGCCTTAGTGCTTCATTAGGGTTGGGTTACATGATGGTATAAGCCTCTGTACTTGTTTCGTTGATTATCCGATTCGTTCGCGCGGTTCCGTTAAATGCTTAAAATGGACCGTAATGCCCTTATAACCTTACAACGAGAATTTTGAAAATGTGGAAGTACAATAATCTTAGTTACTGATTATTAAACATGTACGTAAATTTTCACGTCAATCGGAAGTCTAGATTAATAGATATGCGCATTAGCGTAAATAATAAACTTTTTATTAATTAATCGGCGCGATTAGCGCATAGCCTATCTAAACCCGATTTTCGGCACCAAACCTTTTACCCACTGATGTTAAATAATATTTTGGGATTTTTGAAGATTTTTAATTATTTTTAAACTGATCTTAAGCTAGGCTTATCGCCTTAATTCGGTTAATACCGAATTTACCCTTTTCGGTCATAAAATGATTTCTACAAGGAATTTTGACGCGAATCCAATTGCTACTGATTTTAAATAATAAATGTAATGTTTTGAGCCTGTTTAACTAATCAGAAAACCCAGAATCGTATTTTTAATCGTACGTCGCTTAAAACGGGTTTATACGCGTAGTTTAGGCTTAAAACCATTTTGACACATAAGGATTATTACCAACTAATATAATCTATTAAAAATAAGTTTTTTACTGATTACTTCAGTCCCGAACATCAGGGTTACGTTAAATCCCTTTTTATAATCTTTAAAATGACCAAAATACCCCTACGGGGCAGAATTAAGGATTAAACTCGTTTTGGTCATTATGGAAGGTATCATTATGATATCACAACATATTTTAAGCATATTAACTTTGGAAACCTGTTCGCGACCTATTCGGTTACCCGTTACGCGTTATTCGCGTTCGGATCGGTTTATATAACTAGTTTATATAAGTTAGCCGAAACGGGTCAAACCTTATCGGTTTTATCTCAAAATTCAGAGTGTGTATGAAATACCCATATCAGACAAGTCTTCAAACTTGTGGGGTCTAAAACACGTTCTATTCCGGTCTTCGCTTAATCATGCGTTTGAACCGTTTTATTTCCTTAAGACTAACCGGTCTAAGCTTAGGCTTATTTAAAGACCCGTTAGCATCCTAATTAATTATTTATACAATCATTCCAGACTAGAGCCTTCCGGTAAATGGTACCTACGCTTACTTAAAGTGAATACGGCTGAGTTATTAAATTCTTACTATTTAAGACAGGAGCTAGCTCAGGTAAATACTCTTAACTTATTTTCCCTTTACGGGCTTGGAATACGGTATAATGATACCGCTTGGTCGGGTATTGAATGTTTAATCGGATTGTGATTAAATTATTGAGGTAACCCGGTTTAATCTGTATTGTTTGAAATAAAAGCCTTTAGGGGTTAATGACCATGTCCCGGATATCCTTGACATCATTGTATTATAAAATGGCCACGCCTTAAGCACGGGGTGTAGGCATACACTTAAAGTTGCTTAAAGGGAAACGGTATCTCACTCTCTTGTGGGCTTATACTTGTGGCGTGTCTGTTAATCTTGACTCGGTTTCTACATCGGGCCCTGAACGTATAACGAACATGTAAATCTGTATACAAGGTTATAACTATAATTGTTCCAAGTTAAAAAGGTTAATTATGCCTCTGTGCATTTTAATCAAATTATAATAGATATTTTGTGCCACGTGCATTCAAATCAATTTTCTTAAACTCTTTTCAAATGAGTCGGTTGAGTGTATTTACCAGTGAAAACTGACGTATTTTCCAAAAGGGTTAAGTGACAGGTACTGAACGTAATTGGCTGGAAGCTCAGGGCGCTAATAAGGAATCTTGCAAGTTCTAGGCGTCTAAAGTCTGTTGAACAAGTGATATGTTTTAAGATCCGCCTGTGGATCCCTTACTTTCCGTTGTAATACTGGATATTACTTTATACTCGGAAATGTAATAATATTTATCTTTCGCTTCCGCTGTGCATTCATATATATTGTGTTGTTTGACTATTATGTTGCCAACCACGTCACGATACTCCCCACCGGGCCCACCGGTGACACGTGGAAATTCGGGGTGTGACAGGTTGGTATCAGAGCCAACACTGAGTGAATTAAACACTAGTCTTTTGTGTTTAATCTCAGTTACACAATTGCACATTCTTGAGTCTAGACAAGAACATAGGACAAATTCTAATTTGTTTTTGGAGTCCTTTGTTATTTTGCTGATTAAGCTCTTGCATGGGCAAATCAATTTTATTAGAAGTCCTGTTAGGACAACCATATACTTGTTTAAATTTTAAAAGGAACAATTATGTTTAAATTATTATTCCTATATTATAAGATCTACCATTATAATAAAATGGCAAGAATCTAAAAGGACAAGACCTAGCCTCGGGTCATATTAAGACCGGCCAAGATGGCAGTTCCTCAATTTAGGTTCAGGTCCATATTTAGCACCTCAATTTAGGATTGTCCTGCGATCAATATTAATAAGAATCTTAAGAGTGAAACCTAGCCTTCGGGTCATTTTAAGGCCGGGCCATGATGGTAAGACCTGTTTAAAAGATTCGAATCCCTGTTAACATCTGTAAATATGTTAACACTCCCGACAGAGGTGATTCATTGGAAATCACACACGTTATTAAGGATTCTTCAAAAGATTCCTAACCCAGTTTAATGATCCCTGAATCCTGGGTTTACATCATCAATTAAGATGATCATATTTTAACCATACGTGGTAATATAGTGCCTACGGGCTATAATATACCGTCCATTTGAGACATTGACATTTGATCTTTATGATTCCTTGTCTATGGTGGTGAGCTATGCTCAAGCCTATTAGTCTGTATGATCAATGTGATCCTGACTACTATCATCAAATGAAGATGATCATATAATAAACATTCCCTCGAAAGGAAACGCCTACGGGCTATAGTTAATGTCCTCTGAGACTAAAGACAGTGGTAGCCTACAACTCCCTGTCAAGAAAAGGAAATGAACTTTGATTCAAGCCTTAATGCCTCGATTCTCTGAAATCATGGCTTATAAATTAAACTTGTCTACGCGACTAGGCCATTTGTGCTATTATTAAAACCTTAATGCCTTGATTTTTAAAATTATGGCTTATAAATTTAAAACTGTCCATGTGACTAGGCCTTTGCGCCACCTTAATATCCTTAACGTTTTATAACTAGGATAAATTATAATAAAAATGCTAGATAAATGTAACTAACAAATTAACCAATATGGTTTATATTACCATGGTTAATAAATCGTTTAAGACGATAAAACTGTACAAGCTTCCATATAAAGCCTTGTCCTTGTTTAATTTTTATGTAGTAATTAAAGCTACATGGCTGGGTCAGAGGAAGGGAACAGTCATCCTTTGGAAAACCGCGATGATGAAAGGATTAATATAACCAGAGGAGAACTTCGTACATTGATTGACTCAGCTGTATCTAAAGCTGTGAAGGAGCAATTCCAGGAGTATAGTGAGACAAATAGTAAAGCCTCATCGGTACCCCACCCTAAATCCATCCCTAAAACTCATTCAGAGCATAATAACAAACCGCCCTCAAAGAAAGATGAGTCAAGGAAAGATGATGATAGACGTTCATCTAATCAACACAGTGTTCCATCCAAGAAGATAGTGTTCGATAATGAACCGCATACCAAGTCTTGTACCTACAAGTACTTTGTCTCCTGTAAACCCCGGGATTTCACTGGGGAGAAAGGGGCAATTGATTGTATGACCTGGTTAGATGAGATGGACACAGTTGTCGATATCAGCGGTTGTGCTGAGAAGGATGTAGTGAAGTATGTATCCCAATCATTCAAGGGAGAGGCGCTAGCATGGTGGAAGGCTCTCATTCAAGCTTCTGGGAAGATCCCCCTTTACAACATGTCATGGGAACAGTTTGTTGCTCTCATTATGGAGAACTACTGCCCCCAACACGAGGTCGAAAGAATCGAATCAGATTTCTTATCATTGATGATGACAAATTTAGATTGTCAAGCATACCTCACCCGTTTCAATACCTTGTCCAGACTGGTTCCTTACTTAGTAACACCAGAACCAAAGAGGATTGCTCGCTTCATCGGGGGTTTAGCCCCAGAAATCAAAGCCAGTGTTAAGGCTTCAAGACCGGCTACATTCAGGTCAGCGGCGGATCTGTCACTATCTCTTACACTCGATGTAGTCAGAAGCAAGGCTGCCAAAGCCTCTGAAGATGGAAAGCGAAAAAGGGAGGATGAGAATTCTCATCGCTCCGATAGGAAGAGGAATTCTGAAGATAAGAAGAGTTCCGGGTTTAAGAGAGACAGCCAGCAATCGGGAGAGAAGACCAGGTGTGAAACTTGTAGGAAATACCATCTGGGGAAATGCAGATTTGAGTCTCAACCTCTACCATGTGGAATTTGCAAGTCAAAGGAACATAAAACCCTGGATTGCAAGAAGATAAAAGATGCAACCTGTTATGGTTGCAACGAGAAGGGGCACATCAAGACCAACTGCCCTAGGAATCAGATGAACGCCTAAGAGATGATGCAGAATAATAACTATATAACATGTACCTTTCCATTTCAGCAGTTTATGCATGAATTTTATTTGATACTGGCACATATAATTCTATAATGAATGATAAATGTTGAGAACTATTGTCTCCGCCTGATTATGACTCCGGTCATTTAATGCGAGGTAGAAATTGACCGGTGATACTTTAGAAAATGCTCCAACAAATCCTATATTGATATTTAATATCTATTAGAAATCGCTCTTTTCTGATACCCTTATGGCAAACTTTCAAGCTATCCAAATTCATCAGTAAATTAAAGACAGATGTGACATTTTGATCCCCTGTCGAAAAGGTGATGGACTAGGTCCAACCCTTAAATGCCATTGATGGTCTTTTATGACCTAGGCTACGTGATATTGAAATATTTTTAAAATAACGTTCATTAAAAATGTTAGTGCCTTGTTGGCCAGTATAGTTGATGAAACCATGGTTAGTATATGTAAGACCATCAGGGTAATGAATAGCAGATGTTGGATTGCAACTAAGTGAATGATTCATCTGGTAATAGGAACTAAATCTCGAGTATGATAAACTCGGATAAGACAACAGTCAATCGCGCCATTGATAATGTGACGCATGCTATGGATACTACAATGGTAGACCGTAGAAAGTCCTAATATACTTCCCCTCCAGATAAAGTACATCATCATATGAAATTGATATCTCTTTGATCTCTACTGATTTAGAATACCAAATAGTATGACAAAAGCGCTTTATGAGGATTGGTGTATCTTAATATGTTCCATAGATTGCTTCCATGCCTGATCAGTATGGAGGTTTAATGCATGGAACCACAAAGATATCCCAATGATCATATGGTACTAAAGTCAACTAAAAGTATTCAAAGGAGATGTCCCGGATAGAATTGTCCAAATACATATTCCCTGGTAAAGAAATATGTGGACTCATAACATAAATGTGTCACTTAATAGACACAAGCGTTGTTGAGTGAACTAGAGCCTGAGATATGGAATCTCTGTACCCCCTTGTACCTCGATTATCTTCTCCTAAAGATTACCCTGCTTACCCCAGGGAGGCAAGTAGAATTAAGATTTATATCCCATTAAGGCTGTATTATTATGAAATCTCCAAGACGGATAGTACCATAATTGGGAGAACCGAAAACCTGATTAAGTAAATTTTAAGATGGGAGATTCATATAGCCTAATACGATATTCTGATAGTTTGATGTTGTTAGATAAGAAAGACGGTTCATTTTGCTTATGCACTAATTACCGCAACCCTATTTTAACAACGATTAAGAATTTCCCTCAGCTACACAGGATCGTCGAATTGTTCGACTAACGACAAGGACTAGCTATTCTTTAAAATTAGTTAAGCCATGGTTGGATAACCCTCTCACCTTAAAATAAGCTTTTCTATAATAGTTGATATGTAAGCATCAATGCTGCTCCTTAGGAGACCTTGTATAAAGGAAATGTTAAACATCTGTTGTTAGCACAATAAGATTGGTAAGTCCAATATTCAGGATCTGAAAGTTGCATTGGAAACAACAAACCAGATCATACAAATTCCTAATCATCTGTAAGTTGCCTTTATTAGGCAGGGAATACTCCCTTCATTTCGGTAAATCTCGGGCCGAGATTTATTTTAAGGGGGTGAGGATGTAACACCTCGAAAATTCACGTCCTATAATGTATTGACACGTGTCATAAGCTTTGAACGTGTGAAAGAATACTCTAGAAGGATTAAAGTTGACGATCATGGAAAGTATGTGTAAATACGAGTTCTGAAGGTCAACAGTGAATAATTTTATTATACATTAACCCTACATGATGCTCATACCTTCAAACGAATAATTCATGGATCATACGAAGCTGAAAGTGAGAGATTACAATTACAGGGGTTAAATGTGTCAACATGTTTAAAGATATACCTCTGAGTGACCTTTTGACAAACCCGAAGCTTTGTAATGGTTAATTATGCTCACTAGAATACACGATTAAAATTTCATAAAGTTTCGTAATCGTATGAGCAAGTTGTGATCAAATTCGTATTCAAGGGGTTAAAGTGCAAACATTGAAAGTTAAGGCTTTTTTCGGGTTAACCGGAAGTGATCAGGGACTTGGCAAAGTGGGTATAAGTCCTAAAGCCCTTGTGGGTAAATATAAGGGGGTCAAAATGCAAGAAATAACCTTAGTTGCCCCTTCGTGAAGCCAAAGGTCAAACTGCAAAACAAAGAAAAGGAAAATTCTGATATTTAAGGGCCATGCGGCCCGCATTAGAATCAGTTAAACATGAAGCGGGCCGCATCAGACCTGCAGATGCAGAAAAACAGGCAGCAGCCTGTTCTGTGCAATTGTGACCCATCTAGCCGGTTTTTATCACTTATAAATGACCCCTAGGCACCCCCTAAGCACTAGGATCATGTGTTGATCAGTTGTGGAGTGTGCTAGACTTAGTTGTCAAGCAATTGTGGTGCTTAAATCCACTATATAAAGCCCCCTTGTGCAAACACATGACCATTCATTCATCAAACTCACTTCTGGTCATTTTGAGGAGCACAAGAGCTGATACAAAGCTTCCTAATCATCCATTAGACACTTGTAAGTATGCTAGACCCTTCTTAATTAAGTCTTGCTTTATATTTAGCTTAAAAGTCAACATATCGTAATTAGCAATTGACTTCGTGATTAATTAACGATAGCTCAGTCATATCCCGAATTAAAAGTACCGTTAGATAGGTAATTATATGGGTATTAAACCCTTATAAGGGCACGTACTGATTCCAGACCTAAATAGGTCGTTTGCCGAGTCAAACGTTGACCGAAAAAGTCAACAGTTTTGTAAATTACGATTTAATATACGATTAGCAATCCGAGAGGCGTGTAACCTGTTTTAACCTTAATATAACTTGGTAATAAGTATAAGAACTTGTTCATACTTGTCCGACTCGACAAATTTCCGTTTAAACCCGGTTCGGAACCGAAAGACGCAAAACTTTGACTTTTGCTTTGACTTCGGTTCTGACCCGTTTTAGTTTGATTTGGAATTGCCTTAGTGCTTCATTAGGGTTGGGTTACATGATGGTATAAGCCTCTGTACTTGTTTCGTTGATTATCCGATTCGTTCGCGCGGTTCCGTTAAATGCTTAAAATGGACCGTAATGCCCTTATAACCTTACAACGAGAATTTTGAAAATGTGGAAGTACAATAATCTTAGTTACTGATTATTAAACATGTACGTAAATTTTCACGTCAATCGGAAGTCTAGATTAATAGATATGCGCATTAGCGTAAATAATAAACTTTTTATTAATTAATCGGCGCGATTAGCGCATAGCCTATCTAAACCCGATTTTCGGCACCAAACCTTTTACCCACTGATGTTAAATAATATTTTGGGATTTTTGAAGATTTTTAATTATTTTTAAACTGATCTTAAGCTAGGCTTATCGCCTTAATTCGGTTAATACCGAATTTACCCTTTTCGGTCATAAAATGATTTCTACAAGGAATTTTGACGCGAATCCAATTGCTACTGATTTTAAATAATAAATGTAATGTTTTGAGCCTGTTTAACTAATCAGAAAACCCAGAATCGTATTTTTAATCGTACGTCGCTTAAAACGGGTTTATACGCGTAGTTTAGGCTTAAAACCATTTTGACACATAAGGATTATTACCAACTAATATAATCTATTAAAAATAAGTTTTTTACTGATTACTTCAGTCCCGAACATCAGGGTTACGTTAAATCCCTTTTTATAATCTTTAAAATGACCAAAATACCCCTACGGGGCAGAATTAAGGATTAAACTCGTTTTGGTCATTATGGAAGGTATCATTATGATATCACAACATATTTTAAGCATATTAACTTTGGAAACCTGTTCGCGACCTATTCGGTTACCCGTTACGCGTTATTCGCGTTCGGATCGGTTTATATAACTAGTTTATATAAGTTAGCCGAAACGGGTCAAACCTTATCGGTTTTATCTCAAAATTCAGAGTGTGTATGAAATACCCATATCAGACAAGTCTTCAAACTTGTGGGGTCTAAAACACGTTCTATTCCGGTCTTCGCTTAATCATGCGTTTGAACCGTTTTATTTCCTTAAGACTAACCGGTCTAAGCTTAGGCTTATTTAAAGACCCGTTAGCATCCTAATTAATTATTTATACAATCATTCCAGACTAGAGCCTTCCGGTAAATGGTACCTACGCTTACTTAAAGTGAATACGGCTGAGTTATTAAATTCTTACTATTTAAGACAGGAGCTAGCTCAGGTAAATACTCTTAACTTATTTTCCCTTTACGGGCTTGGAATACGGTATAATGATACCGCTTGGTCGGGTATTGAATGTTTAATCGGATTGTGATTAAATTATTGAGGTAACCCGGTTTAATCTGTATTGTTTGAAATAAAAGCCTTTAGGGGTTAATGACCATGTCCCGGATATCCTTGACATCATTGTATTATAAAATGGCCACGCCTTAAGCACGGGGTGTAGGCATACACTTAAAGTTGCTTAAAGGGAAACGGTATCTCACTCTCTTGTGGGCTTATACTTGTGGCGTGTCTGTTAATCTTGACTCGGTTTCTACATCGGGCCCTGAACGTATAACAAACATGTAAATCTGTATACAAGGTTATAACTATAATTGTTCCAAGTTAAAAAGGTTAATTATGCCTCTGTGCATTTTAATCAAATTATAATAGATATTTTGTGCCACGTGCATTCAAATCAATTTTCTTAAACTCTTTTCAAATGAGTCGGTTGAGTGTATTTACCAGTGAAAACTGACGTATTTTCCAAAAGGGTTAAGTGACAGGTACTGAACGTAATTGGCTGGAAGCTCAGGGCGCTAATAAGGAATCTTGCAAGTTCTAGGCGTCTAAAGTCTGTTGAACAAGTGATATGTTTTAAGATCCGCCTGTGGATCCCTTACTTTCCGTTGTAATACTGGATATTACTTTATACTCGGAAATGTAATAATATTTATCTTTCGCTTCCGCTGTGCATTCATATATATTGTGTTGTTTGACTATTATGTTGCCAACCACGTCACGATACTCCCCACCGGGCCCACCGGTGACACGTGGAAATTCGGGGTGTGACATTTTGATTCATATGAACAATTATTATTGTGTGATGATGATTTCCCAAGGCATGAGTGGCTAATCTCGTTGGTGATCATCTCGAATGTAAGGTTTGCTTGTGACAATTATGTTTTGTTCTTGAATTTCTGGAATAATAGACTTTGCATGTGTTGTTTAGTTTATTATGGTGTTTGATTGATCGTTTGTAAATTGTTAATGTTTGTTTGCTCATAGTTCTAAACCATACGTTATTGGTGCCGTTGGAAATCGAGATATCATGGGAGGGATTAAGGGTTGGATATATGTTAATTGATCATCGGGTAACAACCTCGCGTTCTAGGAATCGGAGTACCTAGTTCCCTTTCATCACAAACAACATGAGCCATGTCTATGTGGTTCTTTCCAGTTGAACATGAACATTAGTTGTCACTTAAAACTTGAAACTCGGGATGATCGCTACCTTCTTAAATGTTTACAAAACCAAATATTTCTTTTGCAAGCTAATTAGTTAATCTTAGTTTTTAAAACTAAACAATCCAATTCCGATTTTACTTTTATTGCAAATTAGTTTAATCTAGTTAATTAGTAAACCATTTAGAAAACGCATATTCCACAAACTCCCTATGTTCGATACTCACTTACCGCTAACTATTAGTAGTAATTGGATTAAATTTGATTGAGACTTTGACCTCACCTCACCCAACAACTAGAAATTTTAACTCAAACCATACATAGGGTGGACAATGTTGAGCGTCGAATAGACAGGGGTGAGAGGAGAACAAGTAAGTTTTCAAGAAACTTACAAAATTAATCAAGGGGAAAAAAGATGATGATTGAAGATCTTATTTTCTTTTATCTTGTATTGTTATTTAAGAATTAAAGTCCTTGCGCGGACATTTTCTTTATGTGTTAGCCCCTGCGTGGGGTTGTTTTCTTTTAGTCCCTGCATGGATAAATTATGTTATTTAAAGACCCGTTTAGGGCGATCTTGTAACCGTTAGTTTTATTAATGGAAACCTTCTTTTGGAAATTATATTGTTATTATATATATGTATATTAATTACATAATTATCCAAACAATCATTTCAATTTCTTTTGATCTGCTTAGAAATTCCAAAAGATATTCTTAATGGTATAACCTAGCCTATATGTCAATATGAACATGGCTATAATGGTAAAACCCTCTTAAGACAATAAGTCCTTGTTAACATCCAGTACATGTTAACACTTCGGGCAGTGTGACCTGAGAAACCACACCAGCCGTCATAGTACTTGGATTTTTCCAAGCCTTTATATAGCGTAAGTGATTAATATGAATCATGGGTGAAATCATCGAATATGATGTTCATATTAAAACATCCGTTAGTGATGTTATTTGTTTTGCCTATGGGACAAGTTATATTATTTTCATAATGAAAACAGTTGTAGTTTATGACTCTCTGTCAAAAGGTGAAGAACTATGTTCAAACCTTAAAGCCCAATCTAATAAGGTTGTGTCTTATATTTCAAATTATCCAAGTGACAAGGCCTTTTCTGCCAAATAATAAATGTCCTTCGAGATGAGCCTTTGTGCTATATAATAATGTCTATACGACAATGACAGTTGTGACATATGTTCCCCTGTCTAATATATAAAGGATTATATCTTATCTACATGCCTTTGATGGTTCTTTTGTAACCTAGGCTGACTATAATAAAATAATTTCAGAATAAACATCCTTTGGAAAGCATTCAAAGCTTCAACATGGTTAATTCCGACGAAGCTCATAGCCATACAGCTGAAAGAAATGATGCTGCAAGGGTTAATATAACTGGCACTGATTTACAAGCCATGATAGATACAGTTGTTACCAAAGTTGTAGACAGAGTTCTAAAGGACTCGAGTGCTGCTCACTCCAAGTCCTACTCTAAGTCTCACTCAAAGTCCCACTCTAGACCGCATACATCTAGGAAGGAAGAATCTGTTCATTTGTCAAATCAGAAAAGTGAACCATCTAAAAAGATAGTGTTTGGTCCAGAACCCCGTTTCAACAAATGTTGTACTTATAAGTACTTCGTCTCTTGTAAACCAAGATACTTTAATGGAGAAAGGGAGCCATAGATTGTATGAAATGGCTAGATGAAATGGAAACGATGGTAGATATAAGTGGATGTGCAAAAGAGGATGTGGTTAAGTTTGTATCACAATCTTTCAAGGGCGATGCCCTAACCTGGTAGAAGGCCCTGATTCAATCCACTGGGAAAATTCCTCTTTATAACCTCTCATGGGCCAAATTCGTGGAATTGGTAAAAGAAACCTACTGCCCACGGCATGAGGTAGAAAGGTTGAAACTGACTTCTTGACTCTGGTCATGAAGAACCTGGATTGCAGGACATATGTTACTAATTTCAACTCCATGTCCAGATTGGTTCCTTATTTGGTTACTCCAGAACCAAAGCGCATCACACGTTTCATTGGTGGCTTGGCGCCCAAGATTAAGGGAAATGTTAAGGCTTCAAAGCCTACCACTTATTGATCTATTGTATATCTATCATTGTCCCTTACACTGGATGTGATTAGGAATAGGTCTGGAAACACCACTGAAGAAAGAAAAGGAAAAGGGAGGATGATAACTCGCATCTCTCGGATAAGAAAAAGAAAGGGAATTTTGGGTTCAAAAAGAACCACAATCAATCGGGTGTAAAGCCCACCTGCAAAAACTGCAACAGGAAGCACTCTGGGAAGTGCACCATAGATCCGCAAGCCAGACCCTATGGAATTTGCAAGAAAAAAGGGCATAAAACTCTGGAATGCAGGGACCTAAAGGATGCAGTCTGTTATGGCTGCAATGA
This sequence comes from Helianthus tuberosus, assembly GCA_030545235.1. NCBI lineage: Eukaryota > Viridiplantae > Streptophyta > Magnoliopsida > Asterales > Asteraceae > Helianthus > Helianthus tuberosus. The sequence goes on along the minus strand of CM060451.1, from coordinate 62,884,762 downwards.
AAAAGGGCATATCAAGACGAATTGCCCAAAGAATGCAAAGAAGCCTGAGGAGGCTAAGAAAACAAATGCAAGGGTGTTTCAGATGAATGCCAAAGAAGTAGTAAAAGACGACAATGTTATAACAGATACCTTCCTCATAAACGATATTTATGCTAGAGTTATTTGATTCAGGTGCAGATAATTCCTTTGTAGACCTTAAGTTTAGTAAACTATTAAATCTGCCTATTAAAACTCTAGACATTAAATATGAGGTAGAACTCGCTGATGGTACCATAGAAACTACTTTGACTATTCTTGATGGATGTTCTATATCCATTAAAAATCATTCTATTACGTTGTCTCTTCTGCCACTTAAATTGGGCAGGGTTTGATGTAGTTTTGGGCATGGATTAGTTATCACATAACCAAGCCCGAATCGCCTTTGATAAGAAACTAGTTGACATCAAAATCCCTTCTGGTGAAATGATCACCATTCAAGGAGATACGCACTATGGATTGCCTGATCAAGTGTCTATGCTAAAGGCATCCAAGTGCTTGAAGAGCGGTTGTGTCATCTACATGGCACATGTGATAGTGGATGAGCCAAAGCCCAAGATAGAAGACATTCCAGTAATCTCTAATTACCCAGATGTCTTCCCTGATGAGCTACCTGGATTACCTCCCGAGAGGCAAGTGGACTTCAGGATCGACATTATGCCTGGGGCAACACCGGTTGCACGAGCTCCGTACTGCTTAGCACCAACTGAAATGAAAGAGCTAAGAACCCAATTATATGAACTTCTGGAAAAAGGTTTCATTCAACCCAGCTCGTCACCTGGGGGAGCACCCATTCTGTTTGTCAAGAAGAATGATGGTTCAATGCGTCTGTGCATTGATTACCGTGAGCTAAACAAAGTAACAATCAAGAACCGTTATCCATTGCACAGGATTGACGATCTGTTTGATCAACTTCAAGGGGCAAGCTTCTTTTCAAAGATTGATCTGAGGTCAGGGTATCATCAACTCAAAGTTAGAACTGAAGATGTGCCCAAGACCGCATTCAGAATGAGGTACGGCCACTACGAATTCTTTGTGACGCCTTTCTTGCTCACTAACGCACCAGCAGCATTCATGGACCTCATGAATCGAGTCTACAAGCCGTACTTGGATAATTTTGTCATTGTCTTCATAGACGACATACTTATCTATTCTCGTAATCGAGCTGGTCACGAGAAACACCTTTGGTGTATCTTAGAACTTCTACAGCAGGAGATGCTTTATGCTAAATTCTCCAAGTGCAAATTCTGGCTTCGCGAAGTCCAATTTCTTGGACATGTTGTGAGTGAGCATGGTATCCAAGTAGATCTCGCTAAAATAGAAGCAATCATGAAATGGGAAGCGCCTAAGACACCTTCTAAAATTCGTAGTTTCTTAGGATTGGCAGGATATTATAGAAGATTTATCGAGAACTTCTCAAGGATAGCCACTCCTTTGACTACTTTGACCCGCAAGAACGCTAAATTTAATTGGGGTCCTAAACAACAAGAATCTTTTGAGATTCTCAAGCAAAAGTTAAGAAATGCTCCAGTACTGACATTACCGGAAGGCATAGAAGAGTTCGTTGTCTATTGTGATGCTTCGCACACTGGCATGGGTTGTGTGCTTATGCAAAGAGGCAAGGTGATTGCCTACGCATCACGACAACTGAAGGTGCACGAAAGGAATTACACCACCCACGGTTTGGAATTGGGTGTCGTTGTATTTGCACTAAAGCTTTGGAGATACTATCTATATGGAACTAAATGTGTTATATACACTGATCACAAGAGCCTCCGGCACTTATTTAACCAGAAAGATCTTAACATGCGACAACACCGATGGATGGAGACGTTAAATGACTATGATTGTGAGATTCTCTACCATCCTGGCAAAGCGAATGTGTTCGCCGAAGAGCTGAGCCGCAAAGAAAGAATTAAGCCTACACGTCTTAATGCCAAGTGCGTTGAACTTAAGAACAACTTAAATGAAAAGCTATTGGCCGCACAGATAGAAGCCATTCTGGAAGTTAACTTTCCAGGTGAAAGACTGGGTGCAACTATTGATCAGTTGTCACCTGGGAGTGACGGGATCCTCAGATTAAATGGTCGAATCTGGGTTCCTATTCATAGAGGACTTAGAGATTTAATTCTCCAGGAAGCTCATAGTTCCAAATATTCAGTTCACCCTGGAAGTGACAAAATGTATCAAGATTTGAAGGCAAATTATTGGTGGATGGGTTTAAAGAAATCCATAGCCACACACGTAGCTAAGTGTTTGACGTGCTTGCAGGTTAAAGTCGAACATCAAAAGCCGTCTGGACTGCTACAACAGTTAGAACTTTCCACATGGAAATGCGAAATGATAACTATGGACTTTATAACCAAGTTACCTAAAACAAAGCATGGAAATGATGCAACATGGGTTATCGTTGAAAGACTGACTAAATCAACTCATTTCTTACCCATAAAGGAGACTCATAGCTACAATAAACTAGCAAAGATATACGTGGACGAGATTGTGTCCCTTCATGGAGTGCTAGTCTCTATCGTATCGAATAGAGATACTACATATACTTCTCAGTTTTGGAAAAGTTTCCAACAATCTATAAGCACTCGTTTGAATTTCAGTACTGCTTACCATCCTCAGATGGATGGACAAAGTGAGCGTACGATTCAAACACTAGAAGACATGCTACGTGCATGTGTCATTGATTTAGGTGGTAGCTGGGATGACCACCTCCCCCTGATTGAATTCTCATACAATAACAGTTATCATACCAGCATTCAGGCTGCACCTTTTGAAGCATTGTATGGAAGAAATGTAATGCCCCAAAACTCGAATTATTAAATTTTCTAGTATGTCTCCATGTTTAATAAAATGAAATGTAATAACTAGGTTATTAAACCAAGTTAAATGCTTAGTAAAACAAGCAAGGGAATGAAATGGTTGACTATTATGAGCAAGTAACAAACTTGAGGCACCAAAGTTGTAGAAAAGGGAAACTCATGTTTATAAACAAAGGATTAACACACAACACACACAGTGTGTGTGTGTGTGTGTGTATGCGTGGAACGTTCAGGAGAAACACAAGGAGCCAAACCCTAATTAATCCAAGAACCATCAAATTGAAGGGTGAATCGAAGCTCAAACCTGTTAAGGAACATGAATTAATGATCACCTACACAAGGGGATTATGAGGGATCATGTCGAGATGGACTCAAGCACGAAGGGCTAACGGGTCAAGAGAAGGCAAGGAAGCGGATACGAACACGGATGCATAAGGTGGTATAGAATCACGGATCAAAATGATGGAAGGATAGTGATTGAAGATTGAGTGATAGAGACATGGGTTGTACGGAGTGGGTGGTCATGTAATCTGTATTAGTATGTTATTATCGATACGTTAATGAAAGATAAACAATGTAGTTCCTTACATAAAGATGTTTTTAAATGATTTTCAAGTATAAAGGAACGTTTTAAGCAAGAAATTTTATGGCACATATTTTCGCTGCGACTTTTTGATCAAAACGTGTTATGGTCTTACAAGAAAATGCAGAACGCCCGTCTATTGGGCAGAAGTTGGGGAGGCCCAACTATCAGGACCCAAGATAGTACTGGAGACGATGGACAAGATTGTGCAGATCTGTGATCATCTAAAGGCTGCCAGAGACAGGAAGAAGAGCTACGCTGATAAGAGGCGCAAACATCTAAAATTCGAGGTTGGAGACAAAGTCTTGCTAAAAGTATCACCCTGGAAAGGAGTAATGCGTTTTGATAAGAAGGGAAAGTTAAGCCCGAGATATATTGGACCATTCGAGATCATCGAATGTGTCGGTACTGTGGCCTATAAGCTGAACTTTCCTGAGGAGCTTAGTGGAATTCACAATGTGTTCCACATCTGCAACCTAAAGAAATGTCTAGCCGATGAATCACTAGCAATGTCTTATAAAGACATGCAGATATATGAAAACCTGAGGTTTGTTGAGAAACCAATATCGATCGAGGATCGACAGGCTAAAAGGCTCCGAAGGAAGCATGTGCCGATTGTAAAGGTGAAATGGGATGCTCGTAGAGCCCGGAATATATGTGGGAGGTCGAGTCCACTATGCAATAGAAGTACCCCAACTTGTTTTAGTAAATCTTGAGGTCGAGATTTCTTTTAAGGGGGTGAGGATGTAACACCTCGTAAAATCGCAACCAATGATGTGAAGACACGTTACCTAAACCCTAACCATGTCAAAAGTTGACTATGAAGGACTAAAATTGCCAAACAGTGAAAGGATGTATGCGGAGGGACTAAAAGTGTCAACATGCTTAAACTATTCCTATGAATGATCTTATACGATATTCGTATTCTCAAACGAGTAAATTATTAGGCATGAGAAGTCGTTTGTGAAAACAATTGAAAGTTTATAAAACAAAAAGGGCTAAAAGTGTCAACATGTTAATTCTTACCTTTGAGTGACCTTTTAATGAACCCAGGGCTTCGTAATGCTCAATCATACTCTCGGGAATACTTGATATTGGATATGGAGGGCTTTGATGCCGTTATAAGATAAAATACGTTAGTTAGCAAGAAGAAGGGTTAAAAGCGTCATTTATAGAAACTAGTACTTCCGGGTGATCTCTTACCGAAACCGAAGCCTAACGATGTTTACTAAAACTTTCAAGATCATTAAAAGCTAACTTTAAGGGCCAAATATGCTTAAATGAAAGTTATATTAAGTTATAAAGGACCAGGGACCAAAACTGCCAAATTGAAAACTTATTTTACCTGACAAGGGGCGAGTCACAGCCCGCGACCCAAATCCATATCTCTCTCGCGGGGCGAGAGAGAGTGCCCAGTTCGAAAATTCACTGGCAGCTGCATGTTGGCAGCCTTGTTGCCCACACAAACCGCCATGCATGCTCAGAACTTGAAACCAGGGATTGTTAGATGGTTTTTAAAGCCTCTAGGACACTTGGAATGATCAGAGATGATCCCTAACACCTGGCCTCATCTTGTGAATCCATGAACTAGTATAAATAGGAGCCTTGGTGGTCATTTTTCCTTGATCATCTCAAATTTCTTCCTTATCTCTCATTCTTGGAGATTCCTGATCATAAAGGAGACTCCCCTAAGTTCAATTTTCGAGCTAGGACCTATTGTAAGTGTCCCTAGCCTTTGCTTTTCGGTTTTTACGCTTTTAAAAGCTGAAGGTCAAAGTTTCCGCTAAAAGGCTTTGACTTTCGGTTTAGACCTTAACGGTGCAGCCATTGTTCGAGGCGAATATGGCTACGTGATCATAATTAGGTTGGTGTTAATCCCTCAAAAGGGCACCTCCTAATTACCACGTTTACTTAGTTAATTGTCGGGTCAAATTTATTAAAATAAAAAGTCAAACGGTCAGTTTTTAAAATAAATCAAATCTGATAATGTAGAGGTTATAAAATGTGTTTTATCACTTTAATAACTTGGTAAATATTATTTGAACATGTATAAACATGTTCAACCTGACAATTCTAAGTTTAAGCTCGGTTCGCAACCGAAAGTCGCAAAACTTGACTTTTGCTTTGACTTTCAGTTCTGACCCAAATTAGAATATTTTCATTATGCGTTAAGGTTCCTTTGTGACCATTTTATGTTGTAGTATAACCCTCTGAGGTTATATTACATGGACACATAGTAATCTGAGTTTATTTACCTGTTTCTGTTATTATGCTTAAAGTTGACTATTATGCCCTTTTATTTAAAAATGAGATTTTATACATTATCAAGCATGCAAATGAATTACATTCTGATTAGTAAACGTATTTAACATATTTTGACACTTACATTCTGGTCATAAACTATGTTTGTATATATAATCGCAAAATATGCTTCTAAAAGGATTAAAATGTCCTTTTGCATGCAAATCAAGTTTTAAACATAAATTCTTAACAAAACTCATTACTTACTGTTATGATATCATATTTAGGATTAATTGGGATCTCAAGTCAGATTACTTGTTGAATTTATGCACATGTTCTTGTACAAAGTTGTTAAATAACGATAATACCCCTTTATGCTTAAAATGAGTTTTAAACGTTGTGTACATACAAAACCTTTTGGCTACTGATATATTATGATAAATAAAATATTTTGACTATTTAAAGCTGGTCATAATCTCAGAACTACTTAGACATCCGAATTATCGTCATTTATCGAATTTTACGACATTTAGGTGCATAGTATGGTATTAAACCATGCTTAGCGCCCAAGACTTACTACCTACTGAATTTATAAACCATTTTGAATGTTTTTATAGTAGGAACAGGTCATGAACTCAGAATCCCAAATAAGTTCTTAAAGCTATGTGTGAAATGACCAAAATGCCCCTACGGTGCATAGTTTGGCCATGAAGCTTAAACCACACATATATTTGATATCATACTAATATAATAACATAAAATAAATATTTTTACGGAATGTATATGACAAAAACATCAAATTACTTTCAAGCTCCTTTTATAAACCATAAAATGACCAAAATGCCCTTATGAGGCTTAATTCGGTTTTAAAATCTTTATGGGCATAGAAGTTGATATCCTACTGATGTCATAACATATTTTAAGCATAATAACATATGGAACTTGTATATGACTCATCCGGTTACCCGTTAATGCTTATACGCATTCAGATCGGTTTATGTGACTAGTTTGCATAAATTAACCGAAACGGGGTTTACCTTATCATTTAAACTTCAAAATCTAGAATGTATTTAGTTTACCCATATTATACAAGTCTTCATACTTATTGGGTCTAAATTACATTCCATTCCAGTCATCGCTTAATCTAGCGTTTCGTACCGTAAATCGTTCTTTAAGCTAACCGGTCTAAGCCTACGACTTAAATAGGACCCATTAGCATTCTAATAGGTTAATATTACCTTCATTCCAGACTAGGAAGCCCCAGTAAAAGCTACCTTCACAAGTCTAAGTAGATTATACGGCTGAGTAGTTTAACTCTTGCTTATATAATCAAAGTTAAAACTCAGGTAAATACTTTTAACTTATTTTCCCTTATACGGGCTTGGGATATGGTAAATTATTACCGCTTGGTCGGGTATGGGATCACTTTGTCGGGTTGTGATTAATAAATCTGCATAACCCTTTTTAATCGGTATTGTTTGATAACATAAACGAGTGAATTGCAAATTTTGTCCTTTATCTATATACCAAATTTCAAGCGGTGTCCTTTGTCTTTAAAATTGATGAGTTTTGTACTTATTGTTTCAAAATCTTGCACGGTATGTCCTTTGGCTCTAACTCAGTTATTTTTTTCTGTTAAATCAGGTAACAGAAGGGTATTTTAGTCTTTCTTTAAAAAGTTAAAAATATTTTAAACTCAGCTTTCTTTCTCTCTCTTCGCATCTCTCTCTAAATGCATCAAACCTTTGTTCATCCCCTTCTTTCCACAACAACAGCCTTGACCGTCAGGTACATTAACAAACCACCACTCTCACCTTGAATCTCCACCAAATCTATCAAAACAATGCCGGACCGATTGAGGGGAAACTGATGGCAGCAGAGGAGTTTAAGTCTGACATCATCGACAAACAAGCAAACATGCTGACGTTTGTTTACACAGTGGCGGCTACCTTTAGTGGTGATGGACTTGCAAAATCATTGATTCCAATTACCACCTGAGATGATAGCGGCCGACGTTTGTTTACACGGAGAAACAAGATGATCGTTTCTGTAATAAATATTTCCACCACATTATATTGTATCTTATTTTGAAATTCATAAATGTTATTTTAATTTCAATTATAGTTTAATGAAATTATTACTTTATACAATAACATTTCTTGCTCACTGATTGATCACACCTAGTTCGGTCGATTACATCAAAATTTTGTAATAAAAATTTCCCCCAAATTCTATTGTTTCTTGCTTTGAAATTCAAAAATAATATTTTGATTTCCATTATAGTTTAATAAAATTATTTTACTCAAAGAATATTTCTGGCTGGAAGTACTGATGGTTCACGATCAATTCAATTGATTTCATCGAAATATGTAATAATATTTTGGGGATTGAGTATGAACAAGGGAATACGAGTATATTACTGTGGTGATAGTAGGAGATCTTATTATATATTCATGATATGCAAATGCTTGTTGTCATTGCCGCAGAGGGCATATGAGGGTGTTCCGGTGTTGGTCGGCAAGTAAGAGTGTGGATGTGCCGGTGGGGTGAAAGGGATTTTGGGGATTAATTTTTTAACGGGGATGTTAAATGAGATTAAGTTCAAAATAGGGTAAAAAGACGATAAAATTCTCATTTCTAGTTTGAAATGGATCTGGAAAAAAGCCAATAAAATTCTCATTTGGTGAATATCTTTTTTGGTTATTGTAAGCATCAAGAGACCATGAAGAAGCTGCTCCGGTGGTGGTAGCGACGGTGGCGGTGGTTGAAGCGGTGGAGGAGGAGGATGAGGTGATGGTATTGGTGGAGCAATAGGCTCTGACCACCGCATGTAAGTCCTAATCAACCTCCATTGGTTGACTTTTGTGCAAGTTTTGAGAGAGAGGGAGAGAGTTAAGATATATATAATATATTTTTTATATGTATTTTTAAAGAATAGAGTGAAAAGACAATTTTACCCTCATGTGCATTGCACATTACCAGATTTGATAGAAAAATCTAACTGGGTTAGGACTAAAGGACAAAATGTGTATGATTAGAAAACACAAAGTACAAAACTCATCAATTTTAAACATAAAGGACAGCGCCTGCAAATGAGTATAAAGATAAATGACAATCCTTGCAATTCACTCTAACATAAACATTGGGGGTTAATGCGACCGTGTCCTAGATATCCTCGCCTCATTTAAGTTACTAATGACAACGACCTATGCACGAGGTGTAGGCATACACCTGACAGATGCAAATGCTAAATTATAAAATTACCCACAAGTTGGGGATAACTCATTTGTGGGTTTATAAAAGTGGTGTGTCAGTTAATCATGTCCCGGCTTTTATACCGGGCCCCAAATGTATGACAAACATGTAAATTTGTATACAAGATTATACATATAATTGTCCCAAGTTATAAAAGAATTGTCTGTGCCTCGTGCACTTAAACCAATTTTCTTAAAATATTTTCAAATGAGTCAATTAATTGTATTTACCAGTGTAAACTGACGTATTTTCAAAAGACTAAGTGACAGGTACTACACGCAAATAGGCTGGAGCTACTTGGTGTCTAATAGGGGATCTTGCAAGTCCTTAAGATGCCTTAAAATCTGTCAAACTTCTTTTTGTATTTTATTTAGATCCGCCTGTGGATCCATTCTACAACAGTCCGTATATATTTTTATTTCGTACTTTGAACATTCGGTTTGTAATAGTAATTTCCTTCCAAGCCTTCCCTGTGCTAAAACTGTGTTTAATTGGCATTGATGATATCAACTACGTCACGATACTCCCCATCGAGCCCACCAGATTATGTGGAAATGTCGGGGTGTGACACAACTGCTCTCGATATGCTTAATGTACTAATGGATGCTAACAAACTTGGTGTTGCTTCTTGCATGAGACATTGTCGTCTTTTATTAAGAAATTGATGTGGTCAAACGGTATTAATGAAACTAGCTAAATTTTAACCTAATTCTAGACACTCTAAGCTTTAAATTTATAAACTTAGACTCGGTCTAAACCTAAACCACACAACCAGAAAATGTACCGATCGGTGTAGTAAAGCTCAAATAAGTCCGAGTATCGAACCTACAAGACTCTACTAGTTACATTTACTAGACTTGACTCACTTATCTAAGACTGACACGACTTAAATTGTTTTGTTGTTTGAGGGGGGGGGGGGTTTACTAATGACCTAATGCAACTAATTAAAAACTAACTAATAACCAAACTAAGACACAGACTGAGACTTTGGATTGATTTAGATGATGGTAAGGACACTACCTAGGTTGGAATCCTACACGACATGGATTGGTTTTCTATTGGTATAAAAATGTTATGGAACCGGGAACTTGAAATACTAAATTTACCGGATAACCGAACAGGACCCTCGACCCTTCTCGAAAAGACACCTATGGAAACCTAGCAAGTTGTTCTATTAGCGATTATTATGGAATTCCTCACATCTTTCGAATTATATTAATAAAGTACCTTGAATTGACAATTGCCCTCACAGTAAAAGTCTAAGGTAACTATGATAACCTGATTCGACTCGTTAAGCAAGAATTGAAAGGGAAACTAAAGTGGTCTTCTCACAAAGTACCTAACCCTAGCAATCTAACAACCTAGACAAACCGATAATCTCGCACCTCACGGATATTAAGATTAGTTGAACACCTAGACCTACTTGATTCATGGATATGACTTCTATGGATACTACATCTAGCAAACCATAAACTAATTAAAAACACAAAGTAGATGATCTAACATGAACATATCAATGAACGACATTCAACAAGGATTATGTGAAGTAATAAACATATAATCAAGCAAGAATAGATACGCGTATACACCGAATCAAATAAATCAAGTTTTTACTTTAATAGTTATAAATAAAAATTAATCAAAACCAATAAAAATCCAATCTTTAACATGTAATCATCTTTCCTAATAGTGTTTAAGGTTTCTAGCCAAGAATCATAATCAAGAACAGTAGCAAGTTAATCAAAATAAAGCAAAACATGTTCAAACGTACCAAAAACACCAAGTTAAAGATCAATAACGAACTAACTGTTTGCTAGAGTGAAATCACGAACCCATATTGTTAAAATCGATCCCGGAACCTTCTTTCCACCCAAAATCACCTATGGAACCTCTAAAATTCGTTTGGGATAAGTCTGTTTCGTATTAGGGTTAATTGTGGGCTTAAATAGAGTTAAAGACGAAGTTTCTCACGCAGATCAGACCTCTTCTCGCGCCACACAGCCTGCGTATGGGTTTCCTGTCGCGTCATATCCGGAAAACGGTTTCATTCATAACTTCTTCGTTTTCGCATACGGCTTCGTAATTCAATTTTCTATCATCTCATCTTCTTAAAGATACATTTCCATTCCATGAAAATCCTTCACTAAGCTCAAACCTTCTCCTGTGTGCACATTTCTTTAACGTTTTAGCTCGTTTTTGCTCTATATGCATACAAACACTTGTAAAACCCATATACAACTAAGTACAAGCCAAAAACATACAAAAACGAATACAAACTAACTATAATAATATACAAAATTTACAAGGGGAAAAATGTGTGTTTTACACCACATCAGAAATCTATTGATCATAACACCTGAATTTGTGCTCGTTTATCTTGATTTTACTTTCGCCATCTTAATAGTTGAAGCACTTGAGCCACTTATTGTTTTCGCAAAGCAGTTCTATGATGTCAAATACAAAGACATAATCAAGTAGATAAGCTTCCTCAAAACAAATGCTTAATTATCAGGGAATAATCTAAAACTTTCTTAATAATGACATGTTTGAGATGAGATTCTTAGTTTACCGCTTGTTGGTGTGGAGGCAATTTCAGTTAGTGACAATCTCAAGGTGACATCAAAAGATGGTAGTTTAATGTAGTTTATTGGTTTGTCCTACATGGGCCCGATAGCCTAAAAATAAGTTAGATCGTACCTTTTCCTTACGTGTAGTATTGGAAGCAATGTTTTTCATATTGATCCAAATTTGTAATCGAGTTTCATGTGGGATAGAGGAATTAGCGAATTTGCAACATAATTTTCACAGGATAGAGGAAAGGTTTGCCTACATCCCACCTCCCCCAGACCCTACGAATAGTTTTGCTATTTGTGGGATATACTGGGTATGATTGTTGTTGTGACGAGGTTGTTCAACCTCACCCTCATCATCACGTTGATCTTCTCAGCCATTTGATATATTGGTCAACGAAGTGGTGTGTAGGCTGTGATGTTGGTCGGAAAATGTGAAGGTGGTGTTGGTTGGAAAAAACATGTGCATGGTAACTTGACTACTTGAGGGGATGTTATAGATGGCTAGAGATGAATTTGGTTTGGCCATTTAGGCTTTGACTTTAAGACTAAGGGGTCCCGTTACTATTATATAATAGAGTAAACTGCCATTTTTGGTCCCTGTGGTTTGGCCAGTTTTGCCACTTTAGTCCAAATCTCAAACTTATTACATCTGAGTCCCTGTGGTTTGCATTTTGTTGCCATTTTAGTCCAAAATCCAAAAAACCTATTTTTTTACTGTTGCAACCTCCTATTTTGTCCTGTAGTGCAGGGGCATTTTGGTCCATGTTAATTTATTATAACATTTCAGTAATTAATAACATCTATCTTCAAGAACATCATCAAACTTCATCATCAAAACCCAGAAAATCAAGAACATCATCAAACTTCATCATCAAAACCCAGAAAATCAATAACATCATCTTCAAGAAAATCAAGAACATCATCTTCAAGAAAATCATGGTGAACAAGCATAACAGAACAAGTAACAACACACACCACGAAAGAACAGTTGTCTCTCTGTCTCTCTCTCTCTCTCTCAATACATATACATGTGTGATATGTATAAAGAAGTTTACCGTTAAAAAAAACACAGAGATATGTATACATATACATATATAACGGAGGGTTGTTGAAGATAATCAAAATCACTGGCGGAAAGAGGCGGCAACCACCCTCAGAAACCCTTGCTCCTCTCTGCCTCATTCTCCGAGTCAAAAGTAAAACAGAGATCCCTAATTTTGCTACACCATCGTAGATCGAACATAGAAGGTTCCAGATCTGCTAAACTTCCGGCGGTTTAGGGTTTCAGTATCGACTTTGATGGTGACAGCGGTGGTGGCGCTTTAGGGTTTCAGTGGTGGCGGTGGTGGAGTTCACGGTTGTGGTGGTGGTGGTGGAGTTCACGAAGAGAGAGAGAGGGAGGAGGTGGCGATTGTGGTGCTATAGAGAGAGAGAGAGATTAAACTGCCAGAGAAGAGAAAGAGAGTAAACTGCCATTTTGATCATCATCATCCCCAACATCATCATCATCATCCTCAATATATATTACCAAAATGCCCAAAATGCCCCTGCACTACAGGACAAAATAGGAGGTTGCAACAGTAAAAAAAATAGGGTTTTTGGATTTTGGACTAAAATGGCAACAAAATGCAAACCACAGGGACCCAGATGTAATAAGTTTGAGATTTGGACTAAAGTGGCAAAACTGGCCAAACCACAGGGACCAAAATGGCAGTTTACTCTATATAATAACTAGATTATTGCCCCGTGTAATATACGGGGTGAATCATAATTATAATGTGAAATAAAAAAAAATATGTTCATAATATGATCTAAATATATATAATATAGAGTAATATGGAGACCAAATATGAAATAAATATTGAAGCTTGTATAGCCATTCATAATAATATGATCTGTTATTTGTTTTAGGATTTGTCATAGGAACTTAAAATTTTGTACCACTACTAATATTTATTGTGACATTTTCTTTTTCAAAGGTAACGTGTCTAATTTTATCTGATAATAGATTATTCTGACGGGTTAATGTTGGCATAATATTATATTTTCTACCATCCAAATATAGTTTCCTCACTTTCGCTATCATTAACATTAATATAAGGTATGCTCGTATTCAAAGCTATAAACCAATATGAATTGTACGAAATAATTACTTTTAGCACAACTAGTAAGGAAACCAATAAAAACTATTGATAATGTAATATGTCCCATACCATTTGAAATGTCTGAAAAGGGATTTATAGACAGATAAAAGTAATGTAAATAAATACACAAAAATTGAATCAATAAAACCAATTAACTATAGTTGAGAAAATACTATGTATAGTGTAATACTTTACATGTACAATTGAACCAATGAAACATATATATAAGTGAAAAAATAAAAATAAAGACATGAGACACCATACGACAACTAAGTAAATCTAAATTTAAAAAAAAGTTATGACATTCCGAATGTGAAGATACCTTTCACAGACCTCTACATCTTAGTTACAATAAGAAAAAATATGTATGTTAAGAGTTTACCTTGTTTTAAAACACATATATCTAACTTATCTAAAAATACATGATGTTTTCTATGTGACATAGATAAAATGCATATTACTTATTTGACATGGTAAACTTATCTAAAAAACATGATGTTTTCTATGTGACATAGATAATATGCATAGCATATGAAGAGTAAAAAAAAACATACCTAGTATTTAGAATGAAGTGGAGTTTACAATAAATTACATTTATTCAACTCGTGTAATATACGTGGTTTTAAAGATATAACTTTTTTATTTGGTATATAAAATTACATTTATTCAACCCGTACAATATGGTTCTTATAGATATAACTTTTTATTATTTAATATATAAAATTATATTTATTCAACCCGTACAATAAATGAGGTTTTTAAAAATATACTTTTTATTATTTAGTATATAAAATTTATTTATTCAACCTCGTGTAATACACGTGGTTATAACCTAGTTTTATTATAATCATAACTACAATGGAAAATTTCCTTAAAGCATACCAATATTAGAAATTATAAAACATCGATATGATGATATTTAATCATTAAAAACATATGAAACTAAGACGGTTAAATAAGTGGGTTAAGCTTGGTTGGTTAAACACAATCTAGATCGAATAATTTATCTTATCAATAGATTTACAATAAAATAAAATTCTAATATAATATTTAAATCTTTTTAATTTAAATTTAAAATTTATCAATAAATTATTGATGCCATCAATAAATGACATGTGTCCCAAATCATGTTTCTTTTATTATATAGTATAGATAATAATAATAATAATAATAATAATAATAATAATAATAATAATAATTTTTAGATTTGACTTTTTAATTGTTTGTATTTTAGGTTGGTTAAATTTGTCATTTCATGCCCACTTAATTGAGATAACTAACGTCCGTCCACTTCAAGGACTGTCCGTGTAACAACTCGATTTTTCGTTTATCTTATTTCATTTTATGGAGAGAATTAAATAGGAAGTTTGGTTTGGGTAGAAAGTGCAGAAAGCAATAATAGAAGGACATATAGCAAATAATAAAAAACATATGGAGGGGCATTTTAGTCAATCTCATCTCACATTCTCTATAATCACTACACCATATCACGATTTTCTATATCAATCAATTATTCAAACACTCAATCAATGTGTTCTTCAATTTTTTTAAAGAAACCCAGTTTAATTTTTTAATTTGTTGTTTTTTTATCATGATTTTGAAGCGAATCACTCGATTCGTTTAATTCGATCGTTGATAAGTGTTTCTAGCATTCAAATTTCGTCAATCGTTGAAGAAATTGGCTTCGATATGTGTAAGAAATCTAAAGAATTTCGTCAATCGTTGCGTTTTACGATCTGTGTTTTTAAATTACGTTTTAGAAAAAAAATTGTCAATTGTGTTTTAAAAAACAATTTTATTCTGTGTTTTTAATCCATTACATTTTCAAAAGAACACATTTTTGTGTTTTTAGTGGATTGCATTTTAGAAAGCACATTTTGTTTTGTGTTTTTGGTCCATTGCATTTTATAAAGAACACTTTCTTTTATGTTTCTTTTGTGTTTTAGTCCATTGCATTATAGAAAAAAAACACTTTCTTTTCTGTTTTTAGTCTATTGCGTTTTAGAAAGGAAAAAACCGTCTTTTTTGTGTTTTTTGATCATTGCGTTTTACGCATCTAGGTTTTCAAAAAATATTCATGTATAGCAATAGTATAGTCGTTTTAAAAATAAAAAACGCTCGTTTTTTTTTCCTTCTGGTGCAAATTTTATAAAACAATGTTGTATGAAAGAGTTATTAACGTTTAAAAACGGTGGGGAATTAAAGGAGATGTAAACTATTAACATTTGTAAATTGGTATTTAATAACTTATTATTTTAGTATAAACATTCAAGTTTAAATCTCTATTGTTTTTTAGATAGAGTTATTAAAAATAGGTTTAAAAAATATTTTTATAAAAGAAATAAGTTTTGTAAAGGACCAATATTATCGTATTGGTAAAGTCTAACAGTAAAGGAAACTGAAGCTTAAAACTTGTTTTAAAAACAACGAAAAGCTTAAAAGAGTCCAAAATAACCAATTTTTTAATCATAATGTTCAATTCTTCCATATCCAAAATAAAAATTAAAGGATACTAGGGCTCACCTTATCTAAGACCTCATTTAAACTTGAACTTCTATCATACTTCGAGAGAATCGACCTGGTTGATGTCTCGTGACAACTTTTAATCATGGTGATCCAAGCTTGGTTTATGTCTAGTGACAACTTTTAATCATGTTACACCCTCTTTGTCTTGACGATGTTGGGTAATCACGATTGCGTTGGAAACTTTGGTTTGACATATAGTTTGCACCCGTTCAGCATATTAGTAACTTGTATACATTATTCATGCTGGGTATGAGCACGTTAAAACATTTTATTATTATGCTATGTATTTAAACTTGTATACTCGCCAACATTTTGTTGATCATTATTTTAATACATGTTGCAGGTTGAAAGATGATGTTATTGAAGAAACAAGTTTAGGGTGAACTTAGAAACACACCTAGTTAATAAACAATGTTTGAAAATTGTTTTATGTTTGATCATGTTTGGTTTGATTTAAACAATGTAATAACTTTAGTCTTTTATGAAATATCGATTAATCATATAATGTCACAATTAGTGTTATGATACTATGAACAATCATGTTTTCGTCTCACTCCGATGTTTCCGCCATCGGTTGGGGTGTGACAGATTGGTATTGGAGCCATAACTATAGGGAATTAGGAAAAGTAGGAATGTTTTTACCTAGTCTATAGTTTAGGAACATATCCTTATTTGTTCTTTAAAACTACTTGCATTCTATCGTGTTGCCTTCTATCTATTTCTTTGGTCTTTAATATACATGTCTTTCCTAAGGCTAATACAATACACACTTGGAGGCTTGGTGAAGGCACTCTTATAACACAATCGAAACGACTCACCAAAATAAGGGTGATTCCCACATTTGGTGATGACTTTCATTCAGCTATACTTGATATTTTGCACGAAATTTACCCTCAAGTTAGGAGTAATATCCATATCTTGAAGGAAATTTCCATTTCATATTCTATTGGACCCTTGGCGTTCGATAAGTACCAACCACATTCGGGTACAATGTTACCAAGCTAGGGGTGAAACCTGCATCTTGATAACTAGACCCACTCCTCGATTTTCAATCTCGCCAAAGTTTCGATTTTCCAATCGACTAGAGACGTGTAGTAACTGGAAGGACAGATACGTTAATCGCTTCTCGACGAGAGTATTTGTCTATTAGGCCAAAGCATGTTTCCTTAACTCGAAAGGACTTCGATTTACTTTGGAATAGTCTTAGTTACGTTTCGTGACAATCCAAATTTTACGTTAAATCTCTTTTATGATATCTCAATTTTAATGTGTTTTACATTTGTACGCTATATCATTTCAACTTTGGAGACACGAATCGCACTAGCCTCGCAATGTAAAACAATAATAATCTCTCGTGAACAAATTAAATTTACAATGCTTTCATTATCCTTGTTACACTATGTGAAATTCATGTTATACTATGTGAAATTGTTTGAACATTATATGCTATGTGATGCATTCATGAATACAAATTTCTTTAAACAAAACATTATTATCAAATCTCATCCATTCATATGTTTTTGAATCTCTAGATGTCTTCCAGCCGACTTTCAAACTCAACCAAGAGGTCCAAGACCAGTTCGAAGAAGAAGACATTTATGGCTATTCGGATGGCACTTGTGATTCCCGAAATCGTCAGCAAGATCAACACAACCTCTACCCCAAACTCCCCAGTCGACTCTAAGGCTGAGCAACCCAAACCCGTCTCTTTTAACTTCAAGCACTTTTCAGCATGCAACCCTAAGCCCTTCACTGGCAATGATGGGGTGACAGCAATGCATGAATGGTTCGATAGCATTGAGGTCACTTTCATCAACAGTGAATGTCTCGAGAATCTCAAGACTCGAAGTGCTACTGGGGTCTTTCAAGCCAGAGTTTTAGAATGGTGGACCAACGAAAGAAACATCTGTTCCAATAAGGAAGCTTATGCACTACCCTGGGTCGAAGTCAAGGAATTAATGATGACCGAGTTCTGTCCTGCTCACGAGTAGCAGAAGCTCGAAGAAGAGTTTTGGGCTCGTAAGCAAATTGGTGATGACAATCTGGCGTACACCACTCGATTCAAACAGTTGAGCTTTATCGTACCACACCTAGGGCTGTAAACGAGCCGAGTCGAGCCGAGCTAGACCCAGCTCGAGCTTGGCTCGAACTCGATTTGAGCTGGCTCGGCTCGAGCTCAAATTTCTAATCGAGGTGAGATTTGAGGCTCGAGCTCGACTCGATTAGAATTCGAGCTAGCTCAGCTCGGCTCGATCTAGCTCACTCTAACAAAGAACCGTAAATTTTACTATTTAAAAATGAATTTCTTCATATACTAAGGGCCAAAATGGCCATTTAATTTAAGCATATGGCTAAATATGCAAGTATAAATAGTTAATTCACTTTGTACATTGTCTTTACCTTCTTTTATATGGGAGATACTCCCTTATTATTTGTTTTCTAAGCGACGTGAGACAAAAAATGAAGGATGTAAACCTTATCGAGCCAGCTCACGAGCCGAGCCAGGCCAAACTCGAGCTCAGCTCGTTTACAAACTGAGCCGAGCTGGCTCGTTTGCAACCGAGCCAATTTCGAGCCGAGCTTTCTTCGAGCTTTTTTCGAGCAATTTTTGAGCGAGCTGCGAGCCACGAGTTTTTTGAACACCCATAACCACACCTGGTGTCCACTCCGGACCGCATGATCAGGAAATATATACATGGCTTACCTTCTGCCATGCATGACACCATTGAAGCAGCAAAGCTTGACACCATCGAGGCAGTCTATTGTCTCGCAGCCAGCCTAAACAACAATCGTGTTAGGGATAAGCAAGCCACAACAACCGTCTCCAATAAACCAGCCAACTAAATCACCACACAGTCAAGCGGTGGCAAGGGCAAGAAACGAAAGTTTCAAAACCCAAGCTGCAACGCGATTGTTCTTGTTGCAACCCCGAACCCTGTTACACCTGAAACTACCAAGAAGCCATACACGGGGTCGCATCCCAAGTGTAATACTTGCCACTATCATTATTGTAACACCTCGTAAAATCACGTCCAATAAAGTATTGACACGTGTAATAAACCCTAATAAAGTCAAACCTTAAAATTAAGGGACTAATTTTTTGAAAAATCGAAAAACATTGATTATGAAAGAACTGGAAGTATTAACATACCTAAAATAAGTTTCTAAATAACCTTCTACGGTTTTATATTCACAAATGAGCCACTTGTTAGTTAAGTGTAGTCGTTTGTGTAATAAATTGAAAGTTTGCGCAATAAAGGGTTAAAAGCGTCAACATGTTAATTCTTACCTCTAAATGACCTTTTAACAAACCAAGAGCTTCATGATAATTGATTATACTCTCGGGAATGCCAATCGTTGGCCATCCAAGGCTTTTATGCCTTTAAGTGACATTACGCGCAACTTTGTAAATATAAGGGGTTAAAAGTGTCAATATGTTTAATCATACCTCTGAATGACCTTTTTATGAACCCGAAGCATTATGATGCTTTATAACACTCTCATAAATACCTAATATGGATTAAATAAGGCTTCAATACTATTTAACGATGATATGCGCAAGTTTGCGCATTAGAGGGACTATTTGCGTCAAACTGCAAAAGTCTATCAATTCGTATAGTATCGAACCTTCCGGAATATGATTATAAGTTAAACATGCCCTAAAAATCCTTTACATAGCTTAGAAATAGTCTTAGAGGTGTTTGGTGCGCAAAAAAATAAACTTATTTGATCAACAGGGACTAAAAGCATCAAAAAGTGCATAAGTTTGCATTTTCGCGCATATCTTACGTTCTGAATATATCCGGACATCCAAAAAATTTATGTAAGCATTAAAATATTTTATTTTAGTGTTTGGCTTGATAAAATTCCATTCGTCGCGTAATTTGGTTCGTTTTTCGCGCCCGTCCGTGTTTCGTCGTAATTAGCCGAACAACGTGACCGTACGACCAAACGAACCGACATCCGGCATATTTTTGAGCATGTTTCATGTTCCCCATACTTAGGCATCATTGTAGAGCCTTAAAAATGGTTTAACGGGCCTTAGATGTGTCGGAAATGGCATTTGGAAGTGCAGGGGCTAAATCTGTCAACAAGTGAAAGTTGATGTTTGCTGATCAGGTCCTTACGGACCGTATGGATGGACCCTTACGGTCCGTAAGCCATGCCCAGATGCAGAAACAGCTGCAGACAGCCTGTTCCAGCTTGTTTCCAGCCTTTGCACATGGTATTTTCAATCCTAGGGGCTGCCCATTGTAATATAAAATAGTGGGTAAAGGTGTACGGTCCAGATTTGATCACGTTTATCGATGAACGATCTTAACAGTTCCGAAAAAGCTATAAATAACCCACCTCTTTTCCTTCATAACCCACACTTGATCTTGAATTCTCTAAGTTGGGGACTTTGCTCCTCATACCTGAGAAATTAGGATCAACCCTCCTTACTTGGACCCTTTTGTAAGTCCCCTTTCGTTGTGCTTAGTTTAAATTTTTAGCGGTTATAGCCGAAAGGTCAAACGTTTCGATAAACGCTTTGACTTTTAAACGGCTAAGCCATGGTTCGCAACGAACATGGCTACGTGACCGTAATTAGGTAGGTGTTTAACCCTCAAAAGGGCACCTCCTAATTACCACGTTTACTTAGTTTAATTGTCGGGTCAAATAAAAGTCAAACGGGTTAGTTTTAAATAAAAATTCATAACTAATAATATAATAACCATAGAATCAGTTTTCTCACTTTAAAAACTTGGTAAATATTAGTTGAACATGCCTAAGCATGATTCAACCCGACAATTCTAAGTATAGGCTCGGTTTGGAACCGAAAGTCGCAAAAGTTGACTTTTGCTTTGACTTTCAGTTCTGACCCGAATTAGCTTAGTTTAATTAGGCCTTAGGGTTCCTTTGTGACCATGTTATATGTTAGTGTAACCTCCTGAAGTTATACTACTTGGTCCTTTAGAATTAGAGTTCATTACATGTTTCCATAATGCCTAAATGTTGACCATAATGCACTTTTGATATTAAAACAAGATTTTTGAAAATGTGGAAGGACTAAAACCTTTATTACTGATTTATAAACATGTCCAGAAAATTTCACATCAGTTCGTGGTCTAAAATAGGAGTTATGCGCAATAGCGTAAATTGAAAGCTTCTTTATTAATTAAACGACAATTTCAGCATAAAGCCTATTTAAACCCAAATTTTATCATCAAACCTTTTACCTACTGATATAATATAATATTTAGGGATTTTTGGAAATTTTTATAAAATTTTAATCTTATCATAACATAGAGTTATCGCATAGACTCGGTAATTGACGATAATGCCCTTTTCGCAAATAAAATGAGTTTTACACATCCTTTACATATCAAAAAAAATTTACTAATTTTATATGTTAAATAAGTTATTTTAAACAGTAAAGGCTGATCAAAATCTCAAATTTCATTAATCAACCCGAATATCGTCAAATACCGACTTTTATGCGATTTAGGCGCATAGTATGGCTTAAAACCATATTGGGCACCTAAATCTTGATACCTACTGATGTTATAAATAAAATTTTTATACTTTAACAGTAAATAAAAGTTGTGAACTCAGATTTCCAAAATTAACCCTTAAAGCATATGTGAAATGACCAAAATGCCCCTACGGTGCATAGTTTGGCCATAAATAATAAATTTCACATATGTGAGGTATTTTACTGATATAACTTATTAAAATAAATATATTTACGAATTATTTTAGACCAGAACCTCATATTATCATTTAACCTCTCTTATAACCTTTAAAACGACCAAAATACCCCTACGGGGCATAAATTGGTTTTAAATTCATTTTGGGCATAATGGAAGATTTCCTACTGATATCACAACATATTTAAGGCATATTAACTTGTGGAACATGTTCATGACTCTTATGGTTACCCGTTACGCATGTTTCACGTTCGGATCGGTTTATGTAACTAGATTGCATAAAATAACCGAAACGGGTCAAACCTTATCATTTTCACTTCAAAATCCAGAACGTGTTTAGTTTGCCCATATTATACAAGTCTCCAAACTTGTCGGGTCTAAATCACATTCTGATCCGGTCTGCGCTTAATCTTGCGTTTTGAACCGTAAACCTTTCCTTAAAAACTAACCGGTCTAAGTTACGACTTAAATAAGACCCGTTAGGAATCTAATAGGTTAATAAAACCTTCGTTCCAGATTAAGAGCCCCAGTAGAAGTACTTGTGCTTGCTGAATTGATATACGGCTGGGATTGAATTTATATTTAGCTCAGGTAATTACTTTTAACTTATTTTCCCTTATACGGGCTTGGGATACGGTATTATAAAAATACCGCTTGGTCGGGTGTAGAAACCTTTTAATCGGAGATGATTAAATTGCATAATCCCGTTTTAATCTGTATTGATTGATAACAAATAACATTAGGGGTTAATGACCGTGTCCTGGATATCCTTGTCTCATTTAAAAAGTGAATGGCCATAACTTAAGCACAAGGTGTAGGCATAACACCTCCAGTTGCGTATGTAAAAGATATACTCACTCGTAAGGGTGTATTCTTGTGAGTTATATTTATGGTGTGTCGATTAATCTTGACCGGCTTGTATTGTATAATCACCGGCCCTAAATGTTGGACAACCATGTAAATCAGATACACGGTTTTTATTAATAAAATTGTCCCAAGTTATAAAAGAATTTTGTGCCTCGTGCATTCAAATCAATTTTTTTAGAATCATTTTCAAAATGAGTCAGTTAATTGTATTTACCAGTGTAAACTGACGTATTTTCCAAAAAGGTTAAGTGACAGGTACTGTACGTAATTGGCTGGGAGCTCAGGGCGTTAATAGGGAATCTTGCAAGTTCTAGATGCCTGAAGTCTGTTGAACAGATTTCTTTTACTTGATCCGCCTGTGGATCTTTTACATACCGTTTGTAATACTTTGATGTTCTCATTCGGATGTAATATAATTATCTTTTTCTTCCGCTATGCATTTAAATTGTGTTGTTTGACTATGATGATATCAACTACGTCACGATACTCCCCACCGAGCCCACCGGTAATACGTGGAAATATCGGGGTGTGACAGGTTGGTATCAGAGCCAACATTGAGTGAATTAAACACTAGCCTTTTGTGTTTAATCTCAATGACATAGTAGCACATTCCTTGACCTTCTGAGTCTAGACTTAACATAGGAGTACTCTCAATCCTAATCTGGAAATTTTTGCTTCCAATTTTTATATATTGGATATGTCGCCAAGCGAAGAACCCGTATTAGGAATTCCCCACATCCGGAGCCTTGGAATGCTGAGCTTCGTACCGCGGCTAGAATGAAACGTGCATCCAGGGAAAAAAACATTCAGAAGTAAGATGAAGAAGAAAACTCCTTTTGCTGAAGATCGTTTCCTTAATAGTCCTTATAAGGACATATTTATCTTTCAGTCCCTTCGAGGACAACATTTTCCTTTCAAGTCCCGTCTAGGGCACACCTGTATTTTGAATTTGGTAGTGGAATGATTAAATTTAAATTTTCATTCTAAACATGAAAAATGAAATAAATGAAAGAGTTAATTATTGTTTTCGTCCCTGAGGTTTGTCAAAAATAACGGTTTCAGTCCATTAGTTTAAAAATTGCGATTTCAGTCCATTATTTTCATTTTCGTAACCATTTCAGTCCACTAACTTAACTCCATCCATTTATTTTGTTAACTTTGAGTTAACTAACTAATTCAGGGACGGTTTGCGTCAGTTTTAGAAACACAGGGACTTAAGTGTAAACTCTAAAACATTAAAACAAAAAAATAGTAAATTCCAAAAATCAAAAAAATTCCAAAAAACCAAACAAATTCCAAAAAATTCTAAAAAATAATAAAAATTCTAAAAAATCAAAAAAATGGGTCAGTTAATTGTATTTAAATCAATTTTTTTTTAAACAAATGGGCTTCGTGCATTCAAATCAATTTTTTTTAGAATCATTTTCAAAATGGGTCAGTTAATTGTATTTACCAGTGTAAACTGACGTATTTTCGAAAAAGGTTAAGTGACAGGTATTGTACGTAATTGGCTGGGAGCTCAGGGCGTTAATAGGGAATCTTGCAAGTTCTAGATGCCTGAAGTCTGTTGAACAGTTTACTTTTACTTGATCCGCCTGTGGATCTTTTACATACCGTTTGTAATACTTTGATGTTCATATTCGGATGTAATATAATTATCTTTTGCTTCCGTTGTGCATTTAAATTGTGTTGTTTGACTATGATGATATCAACTACGTCACGATACTCCCCACCGGGCCCACCGGTAATACATGGAAATATCAGGGTGTGACAATTATCCAGCCAACATCACCTGCCGCCATTGCACTACGTGCAATAGGTTTGGACACACAAGCCCTTATTGCCGCAGTGGTCCTACACCACCTGGCAACCAAGTTCAGCAAGCTCCCCAAAACCCCAAGTCAACAAACAATGTCAGATCATGCTACAAGTATGGGGATACCACTCATCTTCACCCACAATGTCCTCAATTGAATCAGGAGCAACAGCAGCAACAAGCACCACGAGGTCGAGCTTTCAGTATCAATGCCAACCAAGCTCAAAATGACAATGAAGTCGTAAATGGTACGTTTCTCGTTAACAACGTTTATGCTTCTATACTATTTGATACTGACGCGGACAAAAGCTTTGTGTCCGTTAAATTTGAATCTATGTTAAATTGTACATGCTCGAAACTACCTAAGTCATTCACAATCGAAGTTACCAATGGCAAATCTATCACAGTCGATGCTGTTCTTCGCGATTGCTTTCTCACGCTCAATGATCACGTTTTCCCTATCGATCTCATACCCATGCAGTTGGGTAGCTTTGATATCATAGTAGGCATGGATACCATGCTGAAGTCGCTTGTCACGAGAAATATGTTCGTTTGCCTCTTCCTTCTAGTGATACATTACACGTTTATGGAGACAGACCTTCAAAAGTACTAAAGCTTATGTCATGCACTCAAGCGAACTGATACTTATGTAAACAGTACTTTGCCTTTTTAGCCCATGTTATGGAAGAAAAGTGCAATGGAAAGAGCCTAAGTGATGTTCCAGTGGTGCGTGATTTCCCTGACGTCTTTCCTGAAGATCTACCTGGTCCTCCTCCCTCTCGATCTGTCGATTTTCGCATTGATCTCATCCCTGGTTCGACTCCCGTTACTAAAGCTCCTTATCGTCTTGCACCCTCTGAGATGCAAGAGTTGTCAAGTCAATTTCAAGAGTTGCTCGATAAAGGTTTCATATGCCCAAGTACTTCCCCTTGGGGCGCTCCTGTGCTTTTCTTCAAGAAGAAGGATGGTTCGTTTCGAAAGTGCATCGATTATCGTGAGCTTAACAAACTCACTCTCAAAAACCGTTATCCTCTTCCTCGCATCGATGATCTCTTTAACCAACTCCAAGGTGCAACAGGCTTCTCTAAGATCGATCTTCGATCTGGCTATCATCAACTTCGTGTTCTCGAAGAGGACATCCCCAAAACCGTGTTTTGCACTCGCTATTGTCACTATGAGTTCGTGGTTATGCCTTATAGCTTGACCAACGCACCCACTGTCTTCATGGACTTGATGAACCGCGTTTGTAAACCCTACTTGGATCGTTTTGTAATCGTTTTCATCGATGATATTCTCATTTATTTGAAAACTCAAGCTGGACACGAACGTCATTTGCACCTCATTCTCGAACTCTTGCGTGGTGAACGTCTATATGCAAATTTTCTAAATGCGAGTTTTGGATCAAAGAAGTTCAATTCCTTGGACACGTCATGAGTGAAAAAGGAATTCACGTTGACCCTTCCAAAATCAAAGCAGTGAAGAATTGGATCGCGCCTAAATCTCTATCAGAAATTCGTTCTTTCCTAGGATTGGCGGGTTACTACCGTCGATTCATCTCGAACTTCTAAAAAATCGTTGTTCCCCTCATGTTGTTGACTCAGAAGGAGAAACCTTTTGTTTGGGGTCCCGGACAAGAAGAATCCTTTCAAACTCTTAAGGACTTGCTTTGCAATGCTCATATTCTTGCTCTTCCTGATGGAAACGATGACTATGTAGTATATTGTGATGCATCAAACCGTGGTCTTGGTTGTGCTCTCATGCAACGAGACAAGGTCATCGCGTATGCTTCTAGACAGCTAAAAATACATGAGAATAATTATACTACTCACGATCTCAAGCTTGGCGCAGTTGTTTTCGCGTTAAAGATTTGGTGACACTACCTTTATGGTACTGATGGGGTACGGTATTAGACCCGACCCGAGCGGTCGGACTCCCCGTTACTTGTTGCTTTTATATTAATTATTTATTATTGTTGCTTACTAACCCAACCGCGAGGCCCAACGCGATGTAGTTTACACTACTTTGGGCTGGGGCTTGTAGAGATAACCCCTAACTGGGCCTGGCCCATTGAGGTTAGGGGAGGCCCATATCCCCTATATAAAGAGGTGATCACCTCATTATTAGGGTAGAGGAAATGGAGCCGCCACACTTTTTGTTACTGGAGACAGGGGATTCTTTCCCCTACCGGTCATCTCTACAGCTCCACTTTCTTCTCTTCTCCATTGCAGATCTAGGTTCAAGAGGAAGAACAAGGTGTGATTCTTCACCCGCATAGAGAAAGCGGTCTAATCATCCTGGCAGTGATTCCGTGTTTCTTCATTGGCACCCACCGGTTCAAAATCTAAATAAAAGAATCACAACTTATTCTCCTCTGCCAAAAACTTTAAGATCTGTAGCTTTTGGTCACCAGATCCACACAAGATTCATGGGTTTAAAACCAAACAGATCTATATGTGTTTGGTGAGTATACAGTCACAGCTTCAAAGGGGGTCCTATGCCTCCATCAACAAGTTTCGCCATCATTTATGCATCAAACAAGTAAGTCAGCTACTCTATTGTTTGTACGGCAGACCTTTTTTCCAAATAGTGTCATGAAAAAAGTCATGAGAAATAAATTTGTTTACAAAGAAAAACGAATTGCAAAGCTTAATCTTACGTCACCTATGAAAGTTCCAAATGCTCTATTAATTTAATTAACATTTTGTTGACTAAATGGTGATTAATAACTGTGATTTTGGTCTTGGAAGAGTGAGGTTTTTAGCAGCTTTGTTATTTTAAATTATTCTTAAATATATTAAATAACAAAAGTTAGAATAGCTGTCATCCACATGTATACAGTTGTCAACAACAGAAATAAAGCTGCCAACCCATGTGATTCCAAACGGCCCTTAAAAATAAAGGTCGCCCTTACCGTTTTTCATTTTCAAAATCATGGCTATCTTTCAAGACATGAACACAGCTTATAAGCGCATGCCGAAAGAAGTCTAGTGCTCCTCGTCGCACTCCGCCACCACGAACATGAGAGCACTCTTCACCCCAGACGCTCTGCCGCGCGAGTACAATACATGCCGGACATATTGTGTCGCGCAAGTGAAGCGCGAGCCCCGCGCGAGTACGCCGCCTGCCAGACACACTACGCAGCGCAAAGTAACTCTGTCGCGCGAGTAACTCCACTGCGCGAGAACGCCGCCTGCTAGTCACACTACGCCGCGTGAGTATGCCGCCTGCTAGTCACACTACGCCGCGCAAAGTACCTCTGCCGCGCGATCCCGCGCAAGTAACGCCACGCGAGTACATCGTCTGCCAGGCCCGCTCATTTGCAAGTAATCCCGCCATGCGAGTACACTGCCTGCCATTCTCACTATGCCGCGCGAGTAACTCTATGGGTGTCTATTTCTTGACCTTCTAAAACATTTGCTTCTATACTTGAATGAATTTGGACCTGTGTTTTTTATAACACCCTGTTTTTAGAAGACCTCATGAAATCTTCATGTGTTCTGGGTTCCAAATC
This sequence comes from Helianthus tuberosus, assembly GCA_030545235.1. NCBI lineage: Eukaryota > Viridiplantae > Streptophyta > Magnoliopsida > Asterales > Asteraceae > Helianthus > Helianthus tuberosus. Next base: position 62,856,692 of record CM060451.1, on the reverse strand, counting down.
TAACTTGGAAATACCTTGATTCAAATATAGATGGAAGTTTAAAATATATCGTTCTGTCACAACACTACTTTTCCATTTTCTTCCATAACTTGCAAGTTTTCATAAAAAAGACCCTTACAATATTATAAACTTACATAACGTGAACACCTTCTAGCATACACTAACAGTTGGTGCTATCACTTATAAACAGTTAAATATTATAAACTGGCACTTATATTAATTCAAGTGCCATGACTTTTCAGCATGAAAATGTTATAATCCGACACTTATCTACGCTATAACGGGTACATATGCACAAGCATTTATATTAACTAGCATGATTAGAGCGTCTATATCTATACAACTAGTACTTGAAATTTTATGGCATAAACAAATCATTTTTGCCATTAGAGAGGAACAATGGTTGTCGTTTAACAAAACCTCTACAAAACCATACTTCTCCTTTAACAGGAAGTAAGTTTGAATGCCACCGCGCATGGCAGACACCCAGCCCGTTGTCCGCGCACATTCGGACGAGCTCCGTAGCACGCCAAACAAGCTCCACCGAGTCGCATGCCGGACACCTAGCGCACGACAAACAAGCTCCGTCGAGTCACCGCGAGTAATCTCCGTTGCGCGAGCATGACCCATGTACGCAAGTTTTGTTTGAGTAACTCCCTTGGCACCGGACCCATTTCGTCGCGTGGGAATGCATCACCCTCGCCGGACTAGTCCCGCCACGCGAGAACGCTTCGGCTTGCTGAACATACTTCACTACACAGATAAAACCCCGTCTCATCGGATGAATTCCGCTTCGCAAGCATGCTTTACCCGCCTTAAGGCATTACTGAACAATGCAGCCCTTGCACCAAACGTTTGATCGAGAAAGAAGCTTAAAAAGCCTTCTGGTGTATTTGTCTTTGATATGTGTCTAAGATCAAAATAGGGATAACAACATTTTGTCATGGTCCAAGTTAAGGGAGCCGTTAATTTCTCGTAAACGAATATATATATATATATATATATATAAAGAATTATGGGCACAATGCATATCTCAAGGATATTTTGGGCACAAATTTTGAGATATAATACAAAATCAAAGTCACAACTATCTTGTCGTACAGTTTTTCTCATGAAGGGCCCTTATGTCTTTATACTTGCTTGTCATCACAACTTAAATTAATTTTAAGTGTCGAGACTTTTAAACAATCAAGCGTCACAACTTAGGGTTTTCGACTTTAGAGACATGCCTATCATCATGTTGTCATTACTTGACATTCTCGAAAGGCATATCTTTTGTCTTAAAGGAAATTTAACAATTATGTTAAATATAAATCACTTACCGACATGTTTATTATGTCTCTCTTTAGAAAACAATGCCATATATACGTTACATGCGATGTATTTGTATAGACTACATTCGTTGCTTATCAACGTTACTACAATACTACTAACATCTATTTAGCAGCAATAAATTGATATTCGCATGGTGCAACACCATCGGAAGGGTCAAAATTGCTTCACGTATTACGGAGTGTAGATGTACAGAACAAGCACCTCCTAAGGACAACGTTTCGGTACAATGTTTTCATATATCAAACTCTTTATTACGACTTACCTTGTCAACTTATTTGCAGGACTGGCAATATATTCAATCATTAAAACGCAACGAGCGATCCTTACGCACACCGATGAAAGCCTAAAATGCTGCACCACATGTGAGCACGTAAGTCGCCACGCGCGCATGCTCCTTTAAATACGAGCACGCTAGTCTCCGTGCGAGACTGCTGCTCTACATACAAGCACGTAAGTCGCCATGCGCGCATGCTCTTTTACATACGAGCACGTAAGTCGCCACGGGCGCATGCTCTTTTACATACGAGCACGTAAGTCGCTACGCGCGCATGCTCCTTTACATACGAGCACGGAAGTCGCCATCCGCGCATGCTCCTTGACACATGAGCACGTAAGTCGCCACACGCGCAGGCTCCTTTACATACGAGCACGTAAGTCGCCACGCGCGCATGCTCATTTACTTACATACGAGCACACCGGTCTCATAACGAGTCTGCTGCTCTACATACGAGCATCTCAGCCTCCATGCGAGCCTGCGGCTCCACATACGAGCACGTAAGTCGCCATACGCGAATGCTCCTTTACATTTGAGCACGTAAGTCGCCATCCGCGCATGCTCCTTGACACATGAGCACATAAGTCGCCACGCGCGCAGGCTCCTTTACATACGAGCACGTAAGTCGCCACGCGAGCACGTAAGTCGCCACGCGCGCATGCTCATTCACTTACAAGCGAGCACGTAAGTCACCATGCGCGCATGCTCCTTTACTTACGAGCACGTAAGTCGCCACGCGCTCATGCTCCTTTACATACGAGCACGCTAGTCTCCGTGCGAGACTGCTGCTCTACATACGAGCACGTAAGTCGCCATACGCGCAGTCTCTTTTGCATACGAGCACGTAAGTCGCCACGCGCGCATGCTCCTTTACATACGAGCACGCTAGTCTCCGTTCGAGACTGCTGCTTACATACGAGCACGCTAGTCTCCGTGCGAGACTGCTGCTCTACATACGAGCACGTAAGTCGCCATGCGCGCATGCTCTTTTACATACGAGCACGTAAGTCGCCACGCGCGCATGCTCTTTTACATACGAGCACGTAAGTCGCCACGCGGGCATGCTCTTTTACATACGAGCACGTAAGTCGCCACGTGCGCATGCTCTTTTACATATGAGCACGCCAGTCTCCAGGCGAGCTTGCTGCTACACACACAAGCACGCTAATATCCATGCGGCCCTGCTGCTTTACATACGAACGTGTGTGTCGCCCGCGCGCGCATGCTTAGCCATATATGAAAACGCTTACAAAACGTAAACTGTGCTACAAATGCACGCACCACTTTGGGTATACGCAAAAACACATTGGCTAAAATAAAGTTTCGCTTACACCTACAATCTTCAAGACAAGCCACATTTCCTTGCTTCACGCCACATTGCTGTTGTGGCACACCGGAGGATTAGCGCAGGCTTGGGTTTCCACTTCATTATCCTGACGCAACTTTATGCCAATTCTCATTCGCGATAACCTGCTCAAAGTGGATTAACACGTGCAAATATTGTAGACAACACTTTACACAGATTCAAAAACTATATATATACGTATGCTTCATGGCCTAAGACGCGCGCACTATGCGAAGTCACCAAGAGGTGAATATTTTAGAGTACTCGCACGACTGTGTGCGCACTGTGAAAGTTGGGCCACACTCGAAAATCATCCGAAGGGAAGACACTTATCTAGTCTAGAATTCCACCCACTTGCCATCCGCGCGTGGGAGCAACACTGGACTAGGGGGGCCTGAAGGGGTATGGTCCCAAATGCTGCATCAGTCATACGCACGTTGGGCCCTAACCACACTCAATCGTCAAAAACTCAGCCAATTCCAAGACTTATGCACAAGACCTAACCACGTATGCGCAACCATGACAAGCTCATGGTAATGCGCCAGTACAAATAGCAACTGCCTGCAACCAATCAGCGTGCACCATGTTTGCCCAACCAGTATCATGTAATATTCACCGCTCCATTATCTCTACTCACAGCGAAAAACAAACGCAACAAGCATGGCCAGCAACTTTCCCGCACCCGGGCGACAGGTAAGCCTAAAACTCAATCTTTACTTTCGAGCACTCCTAGCAAGTCTAGTACTCCTACCACGCTTGCACGCGGGAGCAGCACTAGACTGGGGGACTTGATGGGGTACGGTAATAGACCCGACCCGAGCGGTCGGACTTCCCGTTACTTGTTGCTTTTATATTAATTATTTATTATTGTTGCTTACTAACCCAACCGCGAGGCCCAACGCGATGTAGTTTACACTACTTTGGGCTGGGGCTTGTAGAGATAACCCCTAACTGGGCCTGGCCCATTGAGGTTAGGGGAGGCCCATATCCCCTATATAAAGAGGTGATCACCTCATTATTAGGGTAGAGGAAATGGAGCCGCCACACTTTTTGTTACTGGAGACAGGGGATTCTTTCCCCTACCGGTCATCTCTACAGCTCAACTTTCTTCTCTTCTCCATTGCAGATCTAGGTTCAAGAGGAAGAACAAGGTGTGATTCTTCACCCACATAGAGAAAGCGGTCTAATCATCTTAGCGGTCTAATCATCTTGGCGGTGATTCCGTGTTTCTTCAGGTACAAAGTGTGGTCTTCACCGACCATAAGAGCCTACAACACATATTTAACCAAAAAGAACTAAGCATGTGTCAACGTCGTTGGGTGGAACTGCTTAACGACTACGACTGCAAGATTCCCTACCACCCTGGTAAAGCGAATGTCATGGCCGACGCACTCAGTCGTAAATCTCATGGTAGCAGCATACGTGGTTCTCAAATCGTTAGCGATCTTCATACTCGTATCCGTGAATCTCAGTATTCGTCAGTCAACGAGGAAAACTTGTCTAAGGAAATGCATTATGGTGCTGAGAGCCAACTTGTGATAAATCCGACGGACTCCAATACTACCTCGATCGCGTTTCGGTGCCAAATCGTGATGACCTTCGTGAACTTATCATGAAGGAGGCGCACAAATCACGATACTCCGTTCATCCTGGTGCTGATAAGATGTACCATGACCTTCGTACATCCTATTGGTGGCCTGGCATGAAGAAAGACATAGCCACCTTTGTGTCAAAACGTCTCACTTGCTCGAAAGTCAAGGCTGAGCATCAGCGTCCTTCTGGTCTACTCGAACAACTCGAAATCCCAGTTTGAAAATGAGATAGCATTGCTATGGACTTCATAACCAAACTTCCTCACACTCCTTCTAGTCATGATAGCATTTGGGTGATCATTGACTGTTTGACAAAATCCACTCACTTCCTCCCCATTCGTGAGGATTTCAGAGTTGAGAAGCTAGCTTGAATCTACACGGATGAAGTCATATGTCGTCATGGTATACCCAATGACATCATCTCTGACCACGATGGTCGTTTCACATCTCGCCTTTAGCAAACGTTCCAAACCGCTATGGGTACTCACTTGAATCTCAGTACGGCTTTTCATCTTTAAACGGATGGACAGACTGAACGTACTATCCAAACCCTTGAGGACATGCTTTGCTCTTGTGTTATCGACTTTGGTGGTAATTGGGATGTACATTTACTTTTGATTAAGTTCTCGTACAACAACAGCTACCTCTCCAGTATTCAAATGGCTTCTTTTGAGGCATTATATGGTCGCAAGTGCCGATCTCCTATTTGTTGGAACGAGATTGGTGACTCTCAAATTACTGGCCCTGAGCTTATTCAAGAGACCGGATAAGATTCTTCAAATCTGAGACAATCTCCTCAAGGCTAGAAGCAGACAAAAGAGCTACGCAGATAAGAGACGTAAACCCTTAGAGTTCAATGTTGGTGATCACGTACTACTCAAAGTATCTCCTTGGAAAGGAGTAATCCGTTTTGGTAAAAAGGGAAAACTTGTTCCACGCTTTGTCGGTCCTTTCAAGATACTCGAGGGGATTGGTAAAGTGGCTTATCGACTCGATTTACCTTAAGAACTTAGCAACGTTCATCCAACGTTTCACGTCTCGAAACTTAAGAAGTGCTTAACCAAATCCACCGTTTAACTAATAACATTTGCTAATCTAATGGCAAGAGGTCTGGCTATGATTTTGTATTGTATGTTAATAAGACTTATGGCCCGAAAATCTGATATTAAAGTAGGGTTTGTTACCTTTGGGATAAAAGTAATGAACGTGGGGTTACACCCCCTTGGAATACAATGGTTCTTGAAGAAATCCACCCTAATTGAATCAATCCCTGATGTTTCTTGATGAATGCCATATTAAAACCATCGGGAACTGGAGCTTTTTCATTATCGCACATCCACACCACATCTCGAACTTCCCACGACGTGGGTATGGAATCCAAAAAATCAACCAATAAGTGATCTTTTGGTTATATTTACAAGCAACCCCAGAGTAATCGCTACCTTGAAAATGCTCGAGTTTTTTCATATGAAATCGGTGAAAACAATTTTTTTATATCACTTGGTGTTGATACCCACACACCTTCACGTTTTATCCCCAAGATTGAGGATTGTCTTCACCTTTTATTAACCATATAGCTTGGAAGAGTTTTGAATTCTCATCTCCATCATTGGTCTACTTGAATTTCAGTTTTTATAGGGTTTTTTGGTTTTGAGGCTTTCAATCTTGTGCATATTTTTCTTGATTTTCCTTCTTTCTTGAACATTTGAGTCAACATTAGTACCATTTTCAGTTTTAGTATCTAGTATCTACCCGATCAAGATGATGGACAAGAACTTCAAGAGTCCCTTTTTCTGTTTTTTTTTTCCTTTATTTTGTTCCAAGTTTTCAATTCATTTTTTCACCCCTTTTTAATTTTTATTTAAATCTAATAAAAGGATTTTTATGAACTTTGTAAGATTCATCATTCCAAGTGTTGGTCACAACCGAAGCATAGTTATCCAACTCCAACCAATAATTGAAGAACTTAAACGGAATTGGCCCAAATTTTTTGCAAAATTTAACGTCAATAAAGTCGACCTATGATCATATATTCTACTATATAAGTCCAAGCTTTCCAGATTTGAAAATCGATCCATCACACCTTGGGTTACCAAAAATCTATCAAGTTTAGTTTGCTTGGTGCCATTAGAGTCAATTTAAGTGTACTTAAACCCCCATAGAAACTTCAAACAAAAGAGAACCATCAAGTTAATAAGTTGTTTTTAGAAGGAATCCCAAACACCCCCTTAATGTCAACAGCTTCATTTTTGTTAAAGGCCATCCCCAAACTCCCATTGATGACATTATGTCAAGAAAGTTACTTCACTTTATTATTAAAAAATGAAGAAAAAAAAAACATTGAATCTTGAGCCAAGGTTGCAACCCAAATTGGCTTCACATGTCATTCTTATATAGATCGTCATTTATTTCTTTTTCTTTTTTTTCCTTTAAGTCAAATAGTTTTGTATGTAATTAGATTATTAATAATAACTTATAAAACTTTAATGTTTTTAAAAATCTATACCACAGTCTTGTTTAGGTTTTTTTTAAACATTCAGATATAAATTTAAGTAAAAATGTTTTTAATAAAAAAGATGTTTGTTTAATCTACAATTATCTTATTTGCCACATATCAACATACTATTGAGTTGATAGATTTTTTTTTTTTTTTTTTGCATGGACCTTCGTATCCCAACTTTTTTTTGAATCTTTAAGAGTCTAGAAATTACTTGAACTAGTATTAAGTACCCTCGCGTTGCGGCGGGGACGAGCACTAATGCCACACTACTGTCAGCGACCACCGACACTGAACTTGCGATGTTAATGCGAAGAAATTAAACCAAAACGTAAAACATAGAATAAAATAACTAAGTTGACCTAGGACTCGTGCGTTAGGATGAATCCACGTCTATTTTTTTCCGGTTTGACAGGTTCATCGTAATCTATATATAATATATATTGATGACGGGGGTAGCTCAAGACTAAATAAAATGATTAAATATGTAAGCGCTCAAAAGGTTAAACGGTTCAACGGTTCAAAAGCTGTGAGTTGGGAAAAGCAATGCAGAAACAGTAGCCGGTCACATCTGAAGATCGCTTCACCAACCCACAGCCGCAAAAGCAAAGCAGGTCTGCAAATGCACACTATTATCCGGGGGTCAAAAGCCTTCAACCCCCGAAAGGGGAAACCCTCCACTGCAAGCGAGGTTACTAGTCTAATCCATTCCACTTCGGGAGATGCCTTCTCTTATAAAATGACACTTCATTTACTTCAGAGAGGACATCCTGACCAGCTCTGATTCTCCAATCTCTGGTCATTCACATCGAATGCTTGTCTCGCACAAGTCATTCCCTTTCACATCCAACACACACATTCCCTTTGCTACAACTTCCAAATCTGGGTACGATTCAGAGGAGGATCCATAGCAAAGAACAACAATAAACTAGCAAACCTCCTTCCACGTCTCGCAAACGTGGGGGGACCCCACGACCTGCGTTAGGCAAGGTTGAACCCTTCAACCATTCTGCCTAGCCAGTCCAGCTACCACTGTTGGTCTTGTATTTGTTGCCTCAACAAGTTGGCGCCCACCGTGGGGCTACGCCGCTATTTCTTCTCAAAAAGACCTAGTAGTGTAGCTCTATTCACTTAAAATCACCATGTCTGAAAGAGGATCCCCGGAAGAAGTAAATCAGATCCCAAATGCTTCTACTCCGGGTAGTAGCCAAGCTCACGTGGCTATACCAACTTCTTTCTCGACTCCGGGAAGCATACCCGAGTTCCTCAACTTTAACACACCAACTCCGTCCAGATCTGGAGTCCCATCTCCCAACATCGGCGTCTCCGATGCCCCATCATGTGTTGAACTCACCCCTGAAGGGGTTGCCAACAATTTCCTTGTGCTAAGGTCTCTTCTCAACCAGCATGTGAGTAAAGAAAGAGAAAAGGGAGTGAGGATTCGTTTAGACTATGACGAACCTGAGCCAACATTGTCTCCTGGACCACCTCCTCCTCTTTTTGCAACAAGAAGTGAGGCTGGTCCCAGTAACCTTTCAAACCCTCACCCTTATCTGCCCACTATGACAAATCCCATGGTGCATCCTATCTTCTCTTCCCAACCAATTACCAGTGGTGTTCCTCTGGGACATGAGCTAACTCTTGACCAGCTCCTACAATCCCCGGTGACAAGCTATCCAGCATCTACCACAACTACATGGGAGCAAGCCCTGTCCGTGCTCCCCTTAGCACGTAGTGCTGTTATGAGTGCTCCCCTCGGGATAAACTGCTCCGCTGGCCCAGGAAGCCTTCAAGGCTTCAACCCTATGCCCAACATGATGACCCAGATGATGGCCAACTTCCCATGGCAACACTTCATCAATCAAGTGCTTGCCACTCAGGGAAACAACGGCAATGGCAGTAGTGTGGATGCAAGGACAGAAGAAGACTTGGCTAAACCATACAAGCCAAGTAACCTTTCATGCTTTTCAAGGCAGATAGCCGATTATGATTTCCAGTCAAAGATCAAAATGTCGGCCCACATCAGGACATATGATGGGACTGAAGATCCTGAGGACCATCTTCAGATCTTCACCGGTGCAGCTCGGATAGAGAAATGGTCCAACGCTGAGTGTTGCCTAATGTTCATGCAAACTCTTGTTGGATCCGCCAGGATCTGGTTCAACGATTTACCTGCTCAAAGCGTTCGAAGCTTTGACGATCTCAGTAAGGGTTTCCTGGCCAATTTCTCCCAACAAAGACGATATGTCAAAGACGCAACAGTGATCTTTCAGATAAAACAACGTGATGATGAAAGTCTCCGTGCTTTCATTGAACGATACAAGAAGGAAGGTCTGACTTATGTAGGGGCCGATGAGAAAATGAGGGTGGCTGGCTTCATGAATGCCATCACCTCTAAGTACCTTACAAGGGATTTCAACAAATCTCTACCCAAGACCTTAGAAGAAGCTCTTGAAAGGGCTGAAGCCCACATCCAGGGAGAGGAGGCAGTAGACATTAAGGAACAAAGAAAAAGAGGGTCCGGCTGGAGAAGCAACAGTCCAGCCAGAAAAAGAGGGAACTTCAACTCCTATGACAGGCGGTCAAAGGGTTCAGACCCTCGAAGGTCTGAAGGTCGGAACCTTTCAAGCAGGGAAAAAGGCATAAGTTTCACACCCCTCACAAAGACCCCCCAAGAAATCCTTGCAACAGAAGAAGTTAAACAAAACTTTCGGCCTCCTAGACCTCTCCCCAAAAGCAGGAAAAATGAGAACTCCACTCAATACTGCGAGTTTCATGAAGAAAAAGGTCACCACACCAATGATTGCTTCCAACTCAAGAAAAGAATAGAAGAGGCTGTCAAGTCCGGAGAACTCGCTCATTTGGTAAAGGGAGTCCGGGACAAAATGGCTGAAGGAAAGGGCAAGGAAGTCAATATGGTGGATTTCGATGGAAAGGTCCCTCACAAGAGGCAGAGGTTGGAAGCTTGGGAGCTTCAGTGTGTCTGTTTCCCCCCTACGGAGATTGACCCCCTCCCCAGCCCTCTCGTGGTAGAAGCTACCGTGGGAACGTTGCAAACATGCAAGGCATACATAGACACGGGGGCAGCCACTGAAATCATGTTCGAAAAATTCTTCAACCAATTGAGCAATGAAGAACGTTCAAGGCTTCAACCCTCTGGGACCTCCATAAAAGGTATCGCTGACATACCCCTCAAGCCTTTAGGGCAACTAACACTTAATGTTCGTTTCAATGAAGGTTTAAAAGAAAGAACCCAACCACTCACCTTTGTGGTTATCAACATCCCCTCAAGCTATGATGTGATCATCAGAAGATTAGGACAGTGTGCATTTTACATGGCGGTGTTTGTTGGCCATGGCACAGTCAAATTTCCCACCGAAAGGGGGATAGCAACCCTTTAACCCTCTCAGGAAGCCTACATGGTTGAAGGTGAGAGATCAAACAATGAAGAAGACAGGCAAAGGCTGGTCATAAACCCTAAATACCCTGAACAAAGAATAAGGGTCAACCCAGACCTTTCTCAAGAGACCCTTTCATACCTTAAAAAATTGCTAACACACTACAGCGACGTATTCGCTTGGTGCCCTGAAGATATGACCGGGATCCCCCGGGACATTGCCGAGCATGAGTTGAGAATACCACCAGAGGTCAAGCCCGTTGTCCAGAAGAAAAGAAGCTTAGCACCTGAGAGAAGTCTGGCAGCCTGCCAAGAGGTTGAAAAGCTTGTGTCAGCCGGTATTCTCCGAGAAGTCAAGTACCAGTCATGGGTTGCAAACCCGGTTATGGTCAAGAAACCAGACAACTCTTGGAGGATGTGTATAGATTTTAAGGATCTTAACAACGCTTGCCCCAAGGATTGCTATCCACTACCAGAAATTGATCTCAAAGTTGACTCCCTCACAGGCTACTCGTTCAAATGCTTTCTTGATGCATACAAAGGCTATCACCAAATCCTCATGAAAAAAGAGGATGAGGAAAAGACAGCCTTTCACACGGACAAAGGGATCTTTTGCTATCAAAAGATGCCTTTCGGCCTCAAAAATGCAGGAGCAACCTATCAACGGCTCGTTGACAAAGCCTTCGAAAGCCAAATCGGCAAAAACATGGAGGCATATGTCGATGACTTGGTTATTAAAAGCAAGACGGAATACCAAATGCTCGATGATATTCAAGAAACTTTCAAGAACCTCAGAAAGGTTAACATGAAGCTTAATCCTGAAAAGTGTTCATTTGGATTCGAGGAAGGAAAATTTTTGGGCCACATTGTTAGAAAACAAAGCATCAAAGCCAACCCTAACAAAGTAAAAGCCGTCCTTGAAACCAAGCCACCAAAGACCAAGAAGGAGGTTGAAAGCTTGAACGGGAAGCTTGCAGCCTTGAAGCGTTTTACCTCAAAGTTAGCCGAAAGATCTCTGCCCTTCTACAAAACGCTCAAGAACTGCTCAGATAAAAAGGATTTCAAATGGACTGAAGAAGCTGAAGAAGCTTTCAACCAGATGAAGCAACATCTAGCTTCCCTACCAGACATTGCGGCACCAAAAACCGGGGACTTAATATCGGTGTACCTCTCAATCACGGACGAGGCCATCAGTGCAGTCCTCACCATTGAGCGAGACAAGGCCCAGGTACCCGTTTATTTTTTCAGCAAAACTTTAAAATTAGCTGAAACGAAATACCCTCCCCTTGAAAAACTTGCCCTAGCCTTACTTCAAACAGCTAGAAGGCTTCGAAGGTATTTCCAAGCACACCCCATACAAGTGGTCACCGACCAACCTATTAAGAGTGTGCTTGAAAAACCTGAAAACTCGGGGCGATTAGCCAAATGGGCCATAGAACTAGGTGAACATAACATCACCTATGTCCCAAGGAAAGCTATCAAGGCTCAAGTCTTGGCCGATTTCATTGTGGAAGTCCCAAACCAAACAGTCACTGAAGTAAACACTGCCACCGCTGAACCTTCCAACCCTGAAGCCTGGAAGCTTTTTACCGACGGGGCTTCAAGCGTTGAAGGGTCAGGGGCCGGATTAATTTTGATCAACCCAAAAGGTTTGGAATTCACATATGCTCTTCGTTTTGATTTTCAGACCACCAATAATGAGGCTGAATACGAAGCACTAATAGCCGGCCTAAGGCTGGCCAAAGAAATGAAAGTTGAAAAGCTTGAAGTGTTCACGGATTCGTTGCTGGTCTCAAGTCAAGTCAATGACAGCTACATAGCTAAAGAGCCCAACATGAAAAAATACAGAGAAAAATCCAAGGAACTGATGAGTACCTTCCAAGCATGCAACATCAAACAGATCCCAAGATCTCAAAACAAGAAGGCCGATGCCCTAAGTAAGCTTGCATCCCTCACTTTTGCCCATCTCACCAAGAAGGTACTGGTAGAAGTGTTGAAGGCCCCATCCATTGATGAATTGGAGGTTCAAGACGTGGTTACCGAAGAAGAACCAAACTGGATGACTCCCATAAGAAAGTTCCTCAAAAATGGTGAATTACCCAATGATCAAGTGGAAGCCAAAAGGGTTGAAATCAAGGCAAGACAATACATACTACAAGGAGAAACCCTTTACAAAAAGGGTTACCTTGCTCCCTTGCTAAGATGTGTCGGTCCCGAGCAAAGTAAGCACTTGATCAAGGAAATTCATGAGGGCGTGTGTGGAGCTCACTTTGGAGCTAGGTCGGTAGTTGCAAAGCTCATGAACCTTGGATATTTCTGGCCCTCAATGCATCGTGACACAACCGAAGAATTGAAGAAATGTGATGCCTGCCAGATCCACGCACCAGTCCCAAAAAGTCCCAAGCATGATTTAGTCCCAATAACCTCGGCTTGGCCATTCCATAAGTGGGGAATGGACATTGTTGGTCCATTTCCCCCAAGCAAAGGGGGGGGGGTGAAATTCCTACTGGTGGCGGTAGACTATTTCACCAAGTGGCCCGAGGTCAAGCCACTTGCCAAGATCACAGGAAAGCAAGTCATTGACTTTGTCTGGGAAAACATCATTTGCCGTTATGGATTGCCAGGAGTACTTGTCACCGACAACGGAAGGCAATTTGCTGAGAAGCCTTTTAGCGTTTGGTGCAAAGAATACAAAATCGATCAGGTTTTCAGCTCAGTGGCTTATCCGCAATCAAACGGGCAGGTTGAGAGAACAAATAGAAGCATAGTGGAAGGAATAAAGACAAGATTGGGAAGATACGAAAGCAACTGGCTTGAAGAATTGCCTAGTGTTCTATGGGCAATTAGAACAACGGAAAAAACAAGCCATAAGAAAACACCTTACAGCTTGGTATTTGGATCCGAAGCTGTGATCCCTGCCGAAATAGGAGTTGTAACCCAAAGAATTGTCAACATGGATCCCGAAGCAAACCAAAAAGAGACCATGTTGAATTTACAACTCCTACAGGAAGCAAGAGATCAAGCCGCAATTCAAGAAGCCAAATACAAGCAACAGATGGAAGCTTACTACAACAAAAAAGTCAAAAACGAACGTTTCAAGCCAGGGGACCTAGTCCTCAGAAACAACGAAGCCAGCAAGAATGAAAATCAAGGAAAGCTTGGCCCAAAGTGGGAGGGCCCATACACCATCCTTAAAGCACACAAAGGTGGATCCTACAAGCTGGCTGACTCAGAAGGCAAAAGGCTTCCAAGGCATTGGAACGGCAAAACCCTGAAAAGGTTCCATGTTTAAACGGAAAGTTTGGTTTGTTTAAGAATGTATTTCGAGCAGGATTATGAATACCTTTTGTAAAAAGCAAGTATTGCTTTAATGAATGAAGTTGTTTTTATCAAACTTGTCTTTCTATCCCAAAATCAGGTTGAGAACCTAGCAAAAAACTCCATGGCAAGGGCCATGTAAGGGGATGAGCTCCCAGGCCACATCGCTCAATAGGTTCAAGGGTTGAATGAGCCTATATAAGGGGTGAGTTCCTAAATCAATACAACTCCATGAGACTTGTTAAGAAAACACAAAATTGTCTCATAGACGGGTATGAGCAGCCTACACCAAATGCTCCCTAAGCCTTAAAAATATAGTCCACAAAAAGGCTAAAAAACCAAAAGAAATAATAAAAAGGATAGGTGCTATCTCTTCTTGTTAAAAATGCCAAGGCTAAGTGTCTGCAGCACTGAACCCTTTTAGGTATAAAAAACATAAGGGCAGCACAAACTCGACAAAGACAAAGTTACAAAAGAACAAAGTCAATTGGACAAAAATCACAAAGGTACAAACCAAGCCAGGACGCAAAACTAAGAAGCCTTCAAGGCTTCAAGCCACCCGGGCAATACCTCGAAACCTTAAAGGCTTCAACCTATTAAAAGACAGCCAAAAGGCTTGGACGGTTAAAATCCAAATGAACTGCCTTGTCCAAAAAGGCACATGCATAAAACCATAATAAATGGAAAATAGTTAAAACATAACATCATATAAAACAAAGCCCCAAAAAGACTTCCAAACATAAGTTAGAGCAAGTCCTAATAACTTGCAAGCTTAAACTACTGTTCCAGCGGCCACGAAGGCCTTAAAACACAACCAACAGGAACCTTAAGGGTTCCTAATAACCTAATATTGTTCAAGTTAACATTACAAAACATAAATTGTTTCAGTGCTAAGAAAGCTACGAATCAAGCATCAACAGATTTAGAAACTCCAGAACCTTCGCCCTTGGCCTTCTTTGTTTTCTTCAACTTTTTAGTCTTCACACCTCCATCACCACCAACCGCCGAAGCCTCCAAGCTTGCATCCTTAGGAACATCCGGCTGACCTGAAAGGGTATCGTCACTATCACCCGAATAAGACCTCTTCCTTGAAAGAGATCCCAGGACTTCAGCACAGACCTTCTCATTCAAGCCCTCCGGCTTCAAACCTTGCAACACAGCAAGAGGCTTACCAAAGCAACCAGAAACTTGATGGATGTAGGGATAAGTCAGCTTCTCCATTTTCTCAACGGAGCCTTTAAAAACATCAGAAGCCTCGGGCCGAAACAGAGGTGACTTCTCCGAAGGATGACCGGACTCATGGAGCTTATAACCTGCAATAAGACCTTGGTGTTTTCCCAAATTGAGCAGCTTAGTATAAACATCGCCAAGGGCAGAATTAAACTCTTTGGAGTGCAGCAGATAGGTAACCACTTGATGGAAACCCTGCTCAATGAGCCATTGGTTATCCCCAGTAGCCTGAGCAACTGAAGCCTTCAACCCCTCTTTCTCCTTACCAAAAGCCTGTTGTTGAACAAACAAAGCTTCCCGGTCAGCCCTAAGTTTCAACCTATCAGCCTCGAAGCTCTTTTTCAAATCACCCATCTCAATCTCATGCGTCTTTTTCAGATCACTAACCTTCTTCTCCCATGCTGCTTCCTTCTCGGCAAAGCCAGCTATCTCCTTTTTCATCCCAGCCATGGAGGATTTCATTTTATCCTTCTTCTTGGAGAATTCTTCATATTCCCGCATTCTCTGACGAAAACGGGCAATGCCTTGAGGAAGCGTGGCAGCAAGATTGCAAGTACTCAAAATCATACGGGACAGCACCAGGTCATCATCCATCCCAGCAATAGTCTCGTGCACTGAGGGAGGAGCAATGTGACTCAGAGCATCCTCACAAACAGCAGCATCTTTGAATCTGTCATCATTCTTCACCGACCAAGTAGGCACATAAATCCCTTCCGGGTCCAACCCTTCAACGTCCCTGCTCGAAGACTCCTGAACAGGAGTGGAAACAACCTTCTTGCCTAAAACCTTTTTACCATGGACAACCAATTCCTTATCCTTCTCAGCACCTGCTTCAACACCTTGATCTTCTGAAACTTCAATATCGTCACTCAAGTCCACTGGTTCAGTAGAAGTGGATTGAGGACCAGCTTTCAACAACTGACGAGAAGATCGACGGGTTGAAGATTTAGGAGCATTAGACTTAGAAAAGCCCTTGGCAGTAGCAGCACTAACATAACCTGAGCCCTCAAACCTTTGATCAGCAGTCCTAACCACAACATTCTCACCAGGAACAGACGGAGCATCCTCAAAAACAACATCAGACGTATCGTCGCTCTTAATAAAATCCAAAGCAGACATGACTGCAAAAAACAACACATAATTCATAGATTAAGAAAAACATAAAAAGAACAAAAAAGGAAAATGCATACCCATGCCACTCCTCATAAGAACCGGATCCCGATCAACATTCCCCCAAATTTTACTAACCCCTAATAGAACAAGTAAGTGTTCAGGAAAGGGACGAACCCTCGAAGGGCACCCCCGGATGGCATTAAGAAAAACAGCATTCAATTCAGACTCGGAAGGTTCCGGATCATTGAGAACAGCATCCGGATTCCTCCACACCATTTTAAAAGGGATGATAGTATCGGAAACCCAGAAAAAGCGGTCTTTCCAAGCCCCAAGCGTAGTAACCATCGACGAAATAAGGCAGGTATCAACTTTGGTTGTTTCAAAAGTAAACCAATCGCCATTCTTAGCCAAGCGAAAAAACCGGCGAAAGAGTAAAAGGGAAGGATCATACCCAAGAGCACGACATAAAACCTCAAAATGCAAAACCCTAGCCATCCCCTTTGGATGAACTTGCCCAAAAGAAACCCGATAATACTCCAACAAGTTCAAAACAAAAAACGAAAAGGGATATCGAAGGTTTGAGAACTCAAAATGACTACAATAAAGGGCAATCGAACCAGAAGGTGGTTTATCAACGGGAACATCACAAGCAGGGGCAGTGGGGTCAAACTTCCTATCAATACCATATTCCATACAAAATAAATCTACCTCCTCTTGTGTTAACCGGGAAAAAGATTTTGCTAAGTCCTTACGAGCACCCATTTTTTTTTACAACGGAAAATGCAGAATGCAAGATGAAAAGGAAACAGGAACTAACCTTAGAGAAGGAGAGAAAATGGCAGGAACTTGGAATAAATTATGAAACAAATGGATAAGTTTGGAAATATAAAATAAATATAAGTCTACAATAGGGGTAATAATGGCAAAACAGTAACTCCTGCGAAAACCGCCACCCTATCAACTGCCATACATCAATCAAATCAATTGTCAGTTATTTGAAATTCAAATTCAAAACATTAATTGCCTTCAACCTTTCAAGCCTTCAAGCAACGAACCCTCGAAACCTTCAAGCAATAAAATACGTACATAAAAGTCAGAAGTCTTTAAGCTTATCACCTAAAAGCCTCTGACTTGGGGGGCTGATGACGGGGGTAGCTCAAGACTAAATAAAATGATTAAATATGTAAGCGCTCAAAAGGTTAAACGGTTCAACGGTTGAAAAGCTGTGAGTTGGGAAAAGCAATGCAGAAACAGTAGTCGGTCACATCTGAAGACCGCTTCACCAACCCACAGCCGCAAAAGCAAAGCAGGTCTGCAAATGCACACTATTATCCGGGGGTCAAAAGCCTTCAACCCCCGAAAGGGGAAACCCTCCACTGCAAGCGTGGTTACTAGTCTAATCCATTCCACTTCGGGAGATGCCTTCTCTTATAAAATGACACTTCATTTACTTCAGAGAGGACATCCTGACCAGCTCTGATTCTCCAATCTCTGGTCATTCACATCGAATGCTTGTCTCGCACAAGTCATTCCCTTTCACATCCAACACACACATTCCCTTTGCTACAACTTCCAAATCTGGGTACGATTCAGAGGAGGATCCATAGCAAAGAACAACAATAAACTAGCAAACCTCCTTCCACGTCTCGCAAACGTGGGGGGACCCCACGACCTGCGTTAGGCAAGGTTGAACCCTTCAACCATTCTGCCTAGCCAGTCCAGCTACCACTGTTGGTCTTGTATTTGTTGCCTCAACATATATCATTACCACTATACAAACCATAATGCATACATTACAACAACCATTGCATCAATATGTTGCAAATTATATTTATACAAGATTTTAGCTAAATTAATTAGATTATTATAAATAATAATAATTTACAAATAAAACAACACAACTTTGAATGGATCAAACCGATTGAATATGGTAAGATAATGAAACCATTATTTGATTAGGGTACAACCACTTAAGCACAATTTACAACCATAAATGCATACAAAACAGATTGAATTTAGTAATGTAATGAAACCATTATTTGATTAAGGTACAACCACTTAAGCACAACTTACAACCAATATTTGATTAAGGTAAAACCACTTAAGCACAACTTACAACCAAACACTTAAGCACAACTTACAACCAATATTTGATTAAGGTACAACCACTTAAACACAACTTACAACCAAAAGTACAACTTACAACAAATATTTGATTAAGGTACAACTATTTAAGCTCAACTTACAACCAAACATGCATACAAATGTTTTAAATTAATAGTATATAAATAGTCTACCATGTGATATGTGCAGATTTTAGAGAGAGATTAGAGAGAGAAACTAAGAAGAAGATTCATTGAACTCAACCATACCTAATTACTACAACTCTCCTAACTATATAACCAACTAACTAACCACTAAGCCCTACACTATACAACAATTACATTTTGGTCCCTCTACATATTTTAACACATATCAATACTTACCCCCTATAAAACTTTTGACCTCAAAAGTACAAAATAACAAAACCAACCCCACTAATCAAAAGTGTCAAAAACAAAAGAAAAAACTTGACCACCGCACCCCTGCTCCACTTCATGTTTTGGTGTCAAAAGATAAAAATCTTTTGTTGAATTGTCACCATATTGACTAAGCCCTGTTCCATAGCAGCCAAATACTGTCACTATAACATGCCAAACTACATCTCCACCGCTTATGCTAAGCCTTTCCCCATCAAAGACTTTTGTCCTCAAAAGTCCACTTAGGAAACAAAGCCCCGTGAAATAGCTAATCAAAACTATCATATCCAAACTTTTCAAGAAAAAGTCTTGTGTAACTTTATCTAAATAAGATTCCTTCATATAACCAAGTGCATATCCATACTCCCCCACAATCCCGACTTTTGTTGGATCTTTTGTTTCACCAGCCACCACAACAAAATGGACCTTTGATCTTGGTGAATTAACTTTCATAATTTCTGACCAACCTGATTTGGATTTCCAACTAAGAAGAGCCAACCGCAAGATCTCAAATTTACTCCATAACCTTTTATCAGATAAAAGGTAACCAAGTTTATGTGAACATGTGTAAGTGTCACCTAAATGATCCATTTGTCCATTTTCATAATGGTGATTTGCTTTCCATGAGTGCCACAAGTATTTCCCAGCCAACACTTTATATTTCCATTTGAGACACATGTATACTTTCATTTTCAAACATCCCCTATGCATAATGGAACCCAATTTTAAAAGGAACTCTAAAATATCATAGTAGATTCTGCCCATCACTTCTATTTTGATCTGCACATATGCTGATTGAACCGAGAATAAAAGTTTTGTAATTTCCACAACCATTTCCTTCATGGTTGGATTAATTTGCAGCCCTGTGTAAGCTTCTTGTGAGTGCAGTTCCATCTTCCAACCTAACACCAGGTTCAGCTTAATAATTTGTTGCATAAGCCTATCCTTTGCTTCATTTATAAGCATTACATCTGTCTGAACAAATAATAAAAGCTCTATAATATCCACAACCATATTTTCTATTATTGCATTAAACTGTAGCCTTGTTTGATGTTCATGCGGCTGCAGTTCTTGCAACTCTTTAAAATGGTTGATATCATTCTTCCATTTCCACTTGATTAACCATTTTTTGCACCTTCTTTCTTGTACTTGAATAGCAATTTGTCAAGTTCCCCAAACGCATGAGCTCCAACCCACTCACCAAATCTGATTTCGTGGTCTAACCCAAGACTGAAATGCATCAACCCACAAGGTGTGTTTGATATTAATTCTACTTCTTCTTGATCCATGACTGGTACATGAGGCAAAACTAAGGAAACTGGCTTTTTCTTCCTTATTTCCAGATCGGCCATTTCAGTTTCGACGCTCTTTTTTCGATTCAAAGTGTTACTCTCATGTCGATCATTTCCAAGTGTGTCATTTAAAAGATCATTACAAACACTAACGCATTCCACATTTATATCTTTTTCATGTATATCATTACAAAGATCAGCATGAACTCGATTACTTTCACTATCTTTATCATTTTCCTTTGCACCATGACCCTCAACCTCATCCAATTCTTGACCAATTATTTCTTGAATCTCAACCTCATACAAAACAGAATTACTTATTTCTTGAGACTTATTTTTAAACCCACTTGATATTTTTAAAGACTCAACTTGAACCGTGGAAGTTAACAAGCCCGTAGCATCATGGAATAAATTTGTAGAAAAACAATCAATGATATTTCTAGAATATTCAGACCAAGTTACCTCAGAAATTGGTTTAACTAATGTCTCGAGATAAGCAGAGTGCCACTTCATAGCTTTTCCTTCCAAGTTAATAGCAGCAAATCTCACCTTGAAGTTTTCTGGAGTGTCGTCAACATCAAAGAAGTGTTCACAACGACAAACCCAATCTTCCACTTCTGATCCATTGAATTTTGGAAACTCTATCTTGCCCAAACAATACAATCGATCAGTTCTTGTGTTGCCATTGATTTCCAATTGCGATGTCGAAGTTCCACCATCCGATTTCGACTGATTATTGACCAATTTTTCAAGAATTTGCCTCATTTCATGGAAGAATTTGTCTGTTTTTTACTTTTTTCCATTAATGCATCAAATTCCAACAGTGAAGTAGTATGATTTTGAATCGTTCTTTCAATTTCAGATTGGCTTCTTGTATTCGCCATGTATCAAATGGAATAGATTGATCACGATTGATCAATCCGGGTATAGAAATGAAACAGAATAAGAACAGAGGAAAGGAATCGGAGAAGACAATCGGAATTGTGGTGGTTCAATGGTGGTTACCGGAGCTCCGACAAGGGTAGTATAGCTCTGATACCATTGATACGTGCAGATTTTAGAGAGAGAAACTAAGAAGAAGATTCATTCAACTCAACCATACCTAATTACTACAACTCTCCCAACTAACTAACCACTAAGCCCTACACTATACAACAATTACATTTTGGTCCCTCTACATATTTTGACACATATCACCATGAAACCCTCCGTTTTTTTTAATATGCATTTTTATTATTTATAATAAACTTATAGAATAAATTAAAAACATAAATTATATCTGTTTAGTAAAAATTGGTTGGGTTGGAGACTTGGGTCACCAATGGATGTGAAAGGTTGAGTTAGTTTGGGTTGTGAGGCTGTAGAGAGAGAGAAATACATATTTTATTGCAAGGTTGGATTGAGTTAGTCACGAATGGTAGTAGTCTTAGTATTCCTCGATACATTAAAGTCTCCAAAGACTATGTATTCACTAGAGTAATTAAGCACAAATATCAATACAAAGTTCCAAAGTACCTTTCAAACCTTAACTAATCCAAAAAGAACACACAAACAGACACCAAAAACAAAGGTTGTTCTATTATTAGAATTCACATCATAGCATACAACAAAAAGTTGTTAATGTTACATCTTAACGACACGAAAACTAACACAACATACAACAAATCAATCACTATATAAACTAGATTCAACTTTTTTGTATTCCAAAAGCTCGGCTTTTCTGGGCTTTCAGATAAGAGCATGCCTGTCGCCTTCAAACAAGTGAAAAACTGAAACAAAGTTTTCACTATACAAGATATCAAGACTTCTTTATGTCAACTGCAATTAACCGCTAAAGAAGCCTTCAAAACATCAAAACCAAACGAGGTTACCTTAGTTACGGGCTTTCTTCCAGTTCAACGATCTGGGCCCTTCTTTCGGCTGCTTGTTTCCTTATGAAAATGCCCCATCTCAACGCCGCTTTGAGTTTAAGCCACCCGACCACAGCTTTCCCAGAAGAACGGGTTTTATCCACATCGAATCCATACCCGAAGTTAGAAGGTGTGTTCGGCATATAACCTGATGAATACTGATAATAGTTTTCGTTTACATGACTACCCGAGGTTTGACCAGGGGCCCCACCGTTGCCCATGTTGAATAACCGAAGCAAATGCTGCATATCTTCGTTTTCAAGCATTTCATGACTTCTCATACGGATTTCTTCTTCGGGAAAGTAATCGTCTAGTCCTCTAAACGAAGAACTCAAATTCAACGTGTTGGTGTTGCCAGAAAGGAAATTGGAAGCGGATGGTTGCGTTAATCCAAGAGCCAGGATGTTGTTATCGTTTGCAACGGGCTGTTGTGAACCGTTGATCAACGGATTGTGAAAAGTGAACGAAGTTGTATCGTATTGAGTGGGTGCATTCAAATTCATGTTCTGTGAATCCACGGTGTATCTAGTCGTATCGTAACCTACACAAGGATGACCGTTCGATTACTCTCAAGGGTATTTTAGACATTTCACTAACGATGGGTATGAAAAATTCAAAATAAGTAGTTACCTCCAGTGGTGACACCTGGATTTGAAGTAGGTTGTTCTTGAGCGGTCGGTGGTGGTAGACTGAGTTGATGTTGATGATCAAACGAATTTGAATAGTTTTGTGGGCCCATCCCCATATCGATTTGTGGAGCAGGTGCTTTTACTTGAAGAGCTCCTAAAAATGATTTTCCGTCATATTCCACCACATGCATCCAGTTATCATATGCTTTCTTCATCAAGGTGTCTACAAACACCTGCACATATATATAAAATAAGGTTCACATTTAGTAAAGATCTTATCTTTTTTTACCATCCTATTAATAATAATTATAATACACAAGAGGTACCATTTCATTTTATTTTTTAAAGGGTATTTTAGACATTAACTATAACACTTGTCACATAAAAGAGTTTTCAAACTAGAGAAGTGCATCAATAAAAAAAATAAAAAATAAATAAAAAATAAAAAAAGCATTGCAAACTAACCTTTTGATTATCGGAAAGGGCATCGGTTGCATAATAATGGCCATCCGCCACTAAACCACTTAACTCATAGATGTGATTGAATACAACGCCAACGTTTTGCATGTCATCAGAATAGTAAACATAAAGTTTGGGGCTCAAAATACAAGTCTTTGCATGCTCCACAAGAATGTCCCACATCTTATTTGACATTCCACTGCCCAATATCTACAAACAATTTCAATATTCCACAATGAATAAAGATAAAGTACAAATAATCATCTTTGAATTTCCTAATAGAATCAGTCAAAATGATAAAAGTGGGTAAAAAGATATAACATAGGGTAAAATAAAAGTGGATAAAAAGATATAACATAGGGTAAAATGAAGGGGTATATTAGTAATTTTAGTTTTCCGTTAAATAAAAAGTTATTTTGGTAGCCATGAGAACCCGTTACGGGAATACTCACGGGACCCCATAACCAATGGGATAAGGTAAAACACAACTTGCGCTAGATGGCCTTCAAGAGGGGGTTAAAGGCAGAAACAAGTTGAAAATAATAAGTTTCGTGAATAACTTAAAGTATGCATAAAACATATTATAGTAAAGTACACGAATAGTCCCTGTGGTTTTCCAAAATTTTGGATTTGATCCCGAGCTTTTCAAAAGTACATGGATGGTCCCGGTGGTTTGAACTTTGTATTTTGTAACACATTTAGTTCCCACTTTTGCCAAAAGTACACGAATGGTCCACGCTGTTTGCACTTTGTAACACATTTAGTCACTAAGTTGGACCTCCTGAAACCTTTAGATTTGTTGGTTGGGGACAAAATGCATTACAAAGTGCAAACCACATGGACCATTCGTGTTCTTTTGGAAAGCTATGGACCAAATCCAATTTTTTTTAAAAACCACAGTGACTATCCGTGTACTTTACTGAACAGATTATGATAGTTTAGCTTCTAAATAATCTGATAATCATGATCACTTAACCCAAACACTAGAAAAAGAAGATGATCAGATTACACGCATCCAAACACCCCCTTGGTGCAAAAAGTAACGGTTAGAACAAAACGACACAAATCTTACATTTCTCAGCTTCTTTGGATCTCTCACTACGAGACGAAGAAAATCTTCAACGCTATGTATGCCTGATTTGTTTAGCTTCTTGTGAAAAGATCCATCTTTACCGATCTTCTCCAATCTCCAAACCTCATCGGTTAGAGCTGGTGGATAATGTTTCTTGTAAACTGTAGATCAAAACGTAGATGTCTTTATGTCATCATATGTTATCCTTCTAAATTGTTTTATTCGAAAATTTATGTTATTGTAATAATATAGTTTCTTTATTTATATTTAATGCAATATTCGTTTAGAAAATTAGATCCGACAACCAAATCTAGGCCTGTAAGCGAACCAAAACACGAACAGATGCATGTTCGTGTTTGTTCATTTAACTTTAGTTGAACATGAACACGAACATATAACCGAACAATTTTTTTTGTTCATGTTTGTTCGTTTTAAAACTTAAACGAACAGTTCACGAACATAAACAAACAAACTTAACGAACACAATTTAACAAACATAAAAGAACACAAATAAACGTTAACGAACACAAATGAACATACACGAACATAAAGTAATTTCATTTGTATAAATTAGTGATTAATTACAATACGTTCTATTGAAAAAGCTCATTTTATTACTGGAAAACTCAATTACTAATTAGTTATTCTTATATAAGTTACAAAGCCCTTTTTATTTTATATTTATATAAATATAACTACTTTTGTATTTATTAAACTTTAAACGAACATAAACGAACGTTCACGAACATAAATGAACGAACAAAACATGTGTTCATGTTCGTTCATGAACAAAAATATGTTTTTCATGTTTGTTCGTTTATTTAATAAACGAACATTAATGAACTTCCCACCGAACAAGTTCACGAACAGTTCATGAACGTTCGGTTCGTTTACATGCCTAACCGAACCCACACATTTTGTCACCCTGAATAAGTAAAAAAATAAAAAATAAAAACTTACGTTCTCCTCGGTGGTCTTTAACAGTGAAAGCATCCGTTTTAGCTTCACGAATACGAAGCCCTTCACTATAACCCGACGCAACTTTAAGCCCGAGTCTAAACTTCCTACTTCTTATCCAACTAGAATTATCAGTAAAAGTCAACTCCCCTAACGTCCCGACACCCTCTTTTAGTACAACTTGTAGTTCGCCAGACAAAAGCGGTCGTTTTCCTTCTCTTTCTTTTACCATGTGAGTTTCAAATTCTTCTTGAGTCCATCCTTCTTCGTCTTCGTTATTGAAATCACCTTCGAGCACAACGATATCTAGTTTGATGGAGGATTCCGGGCCGGTTGTTACAACATGGCCCGTGTTGGCGTCGATTAATACGACGTGGATTGCTGCGCCTCGTTCTCCTTCTACTTTTCCGCCCGTGAAAAGAGGAAGTGATAACTTGGACCTGAAGTGTAGCTGTAACTCTCTTCCGTCGGGACCTTCTATTCGTTTAGGAGAAACCCTGTTTAGATTTCCATTAAAGTAAAAAATATAAATTTAGCATATAGCTAATTCTCACTTTTCTTATATAATCATCTGTGAACTTTTATCATGTTTTATGCATTAATTATGATCTAAATTGGATCCCACACAGATCCTAAGAACATCACCGGTTTGTTTGTAAGGATAAAGATGATCAAACAGGTAATTTTATAGGTTAGATGGATTTAATTAATCCAAAACCATGAAGTAGCAAATGATACAAAGAAGACAAAAGGTCTTATTATTTGTTTAAAATCTAAAAAAAATCTGTAGTGAAGACAGATGAAGAGATCTTATTTGTACAAATGAGTGTCGTGTCGTCAATTATTTTTTTATGAACATAATGTGCAAAATGATAAATTGACATGCTATGAAAAGAATCTTGCATGAGCAAACAAACAACTTTGAGGAAAACATGTAATCCACAAGCACAAACTAGCGAAGTTAGCATCAAGAATATTGGTAAAATGCCAAAAATTGCAGTACTTGACTGTACACATTGTTTGATAAGAGATTAAACGTCTAAATTAGATTTAGGGTACGTTTGGAATGGAGCTTTTAGGAGCTTTTAGGAGCTTCTAGCTTTAAGCTTTTAAGAAAAAGCTCCTACTCAATAAAAAGTCTTGTTTGGTTGAAGGAGCTTTAAGCATTTAGGTTAGGAGCTTGAAGCTTTTGGTTAAACGCTACTACTAGTAGCGTTTAGAAGGAGCTACAAGCTTTTAGGGAAAAAATGACTATTTTAACCTCTAAAAATAAGGAACTTTTTAATGAATCAACTTTCTAAATTTTTAGTGATGTCCATTTTGGTCATTTTATACATTTTATTAAAAGCTCCACCTACTCTACCAAACACCAAATATATCTAAAAAGCTACAGCTACTAGCTACCAGCTACAGCTACCAGCTTCCAGCCACCAGCTACCAGCTTACAGCTTCCAGCTAACAGCCAACAGCTACTTTTGCCAAACATACCCTTAATATTACAAAGCAAAGGTGAAACACCCGTACCTTCCACTAAGTTTCGCCGGACCCAACTTTGCTAACGCACGCTCAACTTCTTCACTAACCTATTTAATCAGAAAGCCAATTAGTATAAGTAGTCACTACAATCAAACGATAGCTCCACAAGTTTAATCTCAACTCAAATGAATGCTTCGATAAATATTTACAAACAAATATTATAACAAGTTTAATAGTAGTTTTTACTGAATATAGATATTCTTTTAACCTTTCCATGCATTTAAGAAATCAGAAATCAAAAATCAAAAGCCGGAAATTTAGGTTGCGTAATTTATTAATAAGACGTCACATAAGAAACATCAAACGACTGGAACACCATTTTCGATCCATATGTTAATAGTATTTTAGTTGGGAGTAAGTATCTTACAACTCGTCGAAGAATAGGCTCCAACGATGAACAAAGTTTCTGCAAACTATCCACCTTCAGAGCTTCAACAATGACACTGCATAAAAATGTTCACTTAAAACATTTATATACAGAAAAATGCTATAAATATACAAAAGGAGATTACTCTTATAAGTAAATAAAAAGCTGCATCTTTACTCATTTGGGTCTTGTAAAATAACCAATCTTATTTCACCAACTGACACAGATTTTTTGAATGTGATTCCATTTATTAATTGCATATATGCTTAATTATTTTTTATGCTCTCTCCTAATTACTTACTACAATCTAACTCTTCATAGAAGAAAAAAGTTGCATTGCATAACTAACATCGATTTCCCATAAACAAACAAGAAACAAAACCTACTACCAAACTCTACTGAATTTGACTAAACAATGTTATTAACATAACCGAACGTACGTGTAAGTAATAAAGGCTCCCTTAAACCATCTATATAAAAATGCTATAAATGTACCAAAAGAGACTACTTTACTACATAAAAATTACATCTTTACTCATTTAGATCTTGCAAAATAACCAATCTTATTCCACCAACTAATAGTGATTTTTTTTAATGTTCATTATTGACATACATGCTCAATTATATCATGAACAATTATTAATTATATTTGATGTTTTCTCTCCTAATTTCTACAATCCAGCTCTTCATTTTTTATTTTTTATTTTTATTTTTTTGCAGATTTGATTATACCATCTAGGGTTACCACTGACATAATCAAGTCAAAAGTTACATAACTAACATCAATTTCCCAAAAATTAACAAAAAACAAAATCCACCATCAAACAGGCAAACACTACTGAATTTGACTAAAAATAGCAAAATAACTGAAAGATTGCCATGATATAAATAAATAATTCCCAGAATAACTAAAACTAGCAATACCCACTAAAAACATTAACAAGCACTTCAAAAAAGTATTAAAAAAATAAAGAAAATACCTAGCAAGAGCTGGTCTTTTCTTTTCAGGTTGACCTTCTTCACTACTACTGGGATCTAATCCCCTTTTCTCCATAAACTTTCTCTGCATTTTCTCTGCTCAAAACACACAAACCCCTCTTCAGATCTGATCTGATCTAACCCTAATTGAATCTTTACTAAAATCCAACCAAAAATTAAAAATAAAAAGGGATTCTTTAACTCTCAAATGGGATTCCAACAAAAAGATTAAAGAAGAACAAGAAAGCGGGAAAATTAAATAAAAATCTCAGCTTTTTTTGGTTTTCTTTTGAGAAATATCCAAGAACTTTCAAGTTAGTATCTGGGAAATTTCCCTTTTTTTCTCTTTTTATAATTTTTTCCACCAACTAATAAAGTGGACGTCCATTGTGGTGGCTGAGTAAATTGCAGATCCAACCCCTGTGGTTTCTGAAGTTTCATAAATACCCCTTTGTGGTTTTGGTTATACCATGTACTGGATCTTGGTTTTGTTTAAAAAAAGTTGACCCATTTGTTTGTTTTTTCTTTTAAAAAAATATGATTTACATTGTTTTCTCAATTAGGAAAGATATTATTTAATTTAAGTTTTGACATCTTTTTGTATGGTTACGGTTTTGATTATTCGTTTTGTCTTTTGATAGTAACTTGTCAAGCGTTCTAGAAAAAAAAGTATAATGACGACTTGGTATTTTATTTTATTTTTGTTAAGGAAAGATAGACTCTTTATGTGTTGTAATGTTCATATATAATTACTATTATGTAGACTAATGATGAGCTTTTTATATTTTAATAGGTAACTAAAATTCTCAAATAAACAAATAGTAGACAAAAAGCTATTTAAGTGTTGTAAACAAATAGGTAACTAAAATTCTCAAATAATGATGAGCTTTTTATATTTTATGTAGACTAATGTTGAGCCTCTTATATATTTTATTATGTAACAAAAAATATATAATTAATATTATGAAGACTAATGTTGAGCTTCTTATATATTTTATTATGTAACTAAAAAAATCCCAAATAGACAAATAGCAAAAAGATCAATTTGTTTATGTATTTAATATATAAGAATAGGGGCTTAAATGTAATTAATCCAAACCACAAGCATACACATTCAATGCATCAGGTCGCCTCATCAATCAGCTTATATGTTTTTATGTCCATTGACTATATTGACTTTTTGAAGTCCAGCTATTCTGAACGTACAAACAATAATGCACATGTTACAAATAGCTACATGAGAATGACAGAACAGCAGTATTTCAATACACATGACCCAGGTGCAAAGGAATCTAACTGCCTATAACTGACTTCACATCTTGTACAACATGCATAGATAATTGTACTCTGTGTTGGATGACACATAATGCATACTGTACAAGTCATTATATATTATATAACACAGTGGATATACCAACACCATGTAAAATCTTTAATGTATAAAGTAAAAGTCTCATTTCACAACTGCTAGACCTTGATATTACTTGTTCAAATGGTCAAACAGGATAATGATAGTCAGATGATGCTTGAAGACCATTGTGAAATGACTATTTTGTCCTCTCATGGAGCTAAGTTGGGAAAAGTAGGGCTGACAATTCTGACACGAACACCATAACACGACATGAATCTACACAAAGTTATTAGGTTTTGTGTTTGACCTTAACAGGTTTCGTGTCTAAAACAGGTCGACACAATAAGACCTTACCAGGTTTCGTGTCTAAACAGGTTCAAACCCGTTAACCTGTTAAGACCCGTTAAGTACATGTTAATAATTAAAAATTAAAAAAATATTATATGTGGGTGTAGACATAGGGTCATTAGTCGTGGGATCTTGGATGAATTATACAGAAACACACGCGGTTCTTTTTCCACAATCTAAACCCTAATTTTCAAATCTCTCTCACAAACACCACCATTCACAATTCGGTTCACAACTTCCCCAATTCGGTCGTGTTCGTGTCTTAAACAGGTCGTGTTCGTGTCTTAAATAGGTCGTGTTCGTGTCTTAACAGGTCGTGTTAATTTCTTAAACTGTGTCGTAACAGGTCGTGTTCGTGTCTTAAACATGTCGTATGATACGTTGGTAATTTTTTCATGTCTTAACAGGTTATTTCGTGTAACCTGTTTATTAACAGGTTCGTGTTCGTGTTTTGAAAATCTGACATGATAAGATTTCGTGTCGTGTTCGTGTTTACGTGTTTACGTGTTTCGGGTTCGTGTCTTATCGTGTTCCTGTCTTAACAGATCGGGTTGACCCGTCATGCCATCCCTATGGAAAAGCAGAAAAGCTACCTCCTTTATACAACCGAGGAGCTTATGTGCTATACGAGATTAGCTCGCCAAAAGTTTGAATTAATTCAATATAAAATGAGCTCAGATACGAGCCTATGTTAATGCTCATTATTGGCGAACTTCACATACCGAGCTTGAATAGGCCGTTAACTCTCAACGAGCCTGTAATTTGTATAACTACAATAATTTAATTCGTTTAAATAATAAGTATAGAATTACATAATAGATATTGTTACATGTAAAATTATGATAAATAAGTAAATAAACCAAGGAAATTGGATTTTTAATAATCTCAACTTTGACTTATTGGTCATGATTAATCCCAACTTAAGAAATGTTTACAGACAGTCCCAACTTTGAACTAGAGGTGTTCATCAAATCGAATATCGAATTTTCGAATTGTTCGAATCGAATTTTTCAAATAATATTTATTTTTGCTTGAATTCATAGTCGATCCGATTCGATTAAGAACCAGCCAATTCGATTAAAAATTTATATTCGAATTCGAATAAATTCATTTTGATTCAAATTCACTTAAAGTATGTAATAAATCCATTTAAGTTATGGGATTGGTGTCACACCCCAACCGATGGCGGAAACATCGGAGTGAGACGAAGATAGATTGCTCATTACACATAACACTAGAATTTGCGACAAGTATTTATATAATGAATTCCATTTTATTACTATAAGAATTCGACTACAACATGGAAAGGAAAATACAATTACAACAACTTGAAATGAAAGAATTACATCATAATAAGTAAACAAAATTTAAAATGAGTATCTAGGCATGCTACTATGTTCCATGCATCATCGCTAAACCTGTAACATGTTTAAAATAAATTGTCAATGCGAAAGCATTGGCGAGTACACAAGTTTGTATAAATATAGCATAAGTATAAAAGCATTTTCTCGAATCCACCCGACAATTTGTAAACAAGGTAACTAGCATGCATCGCAATATGTCAAACCCAAGTGTCCACTAGTATTTAGCAGCCCTCGCCACAAAAGTGACGAGACCGTTTAGAATGAATAAAGACTTAACAAGACCCCGACGGGCGGCGTGCTACTCCTATAGCGCTATATATGTTAAGTTGGGGCTTAGCAAAGTTAATGACACAAAGCATGTATAATCTAGCATGAACCTAAGTAAACAAGTAGCATGTATATAGGATTGAGAGTATAAAGCATGTTTAAGTGTGTGAATGTGAAGTTTGTATATTAACATGTTACAACCCAAAGTGTTTTTAAAAGTAAAACGGGTCAAGTGTGCTCACAAAATTGCTAAGTCCTCTGATTATCCAAACGTTGACGAGTGTATGAGATTAGGAGGTTGAATGCGTTTGGATTGAAGTCCAAGGAATATTTAGAGTGGAATTTAGGGAAGTAAAATACACCAAAAGTATGTATACGAGAAAATAATCATCTAGCACTTAATATTCGTTTTTGACACTATGAAACCATAGGGGTTAGAATGTTTTCATGGGTTAATGTACTCATTAGAATCGTAACGAGAAACTTAAGTACCTAGATGATGTAACTTGGTAACTTGATGAATAACCATTTGGTTATCATCAAGGGTTCGGTTTTTATATGTATTATATGTATTTTATATGTTTTACATAGTATATTATAAGTTTAGTCCAATAATATAACAAGGATTATAATAGAAGTCATGCATAGAGGTAGGAGGATGAATCTTCCATTTTAAAACCTCTTTTGAATATTCACCAATGTACAAGTTGTCATAAGACAACAAGGATGGTCATGAATGAACAATAAAGAGATGAAATATACATACTAATTAAGAGAAATCATCAAGTGTTGTGTGGATTGTAAGTAGGATAGCCCAAGCTATCCAAATAATCACACATACACAAGTTCAAGTCTTTTTCATCACTTGTGGGTTAAAACCCTTTTAAAACAGAAAGTTTAGAGGATTAAAACCTCTGAATTTGTATGTTACAACCTTGTTTTTAAGCACACATAATCATAGTCTTGATTAGTGGCATAAGGACATAGGAATGTATGAAGAAAACATAAGTTTAAGCATGTGTAACAAAATTTTCTTCCAAAACAAAAAGTTAGGCCTCAAAAATGGGATATTTCACTTTGGATTTTCATGGAAAACCTTGTGAGAACAATCCTAGAGGTGTTCCACACTTTGTAGATGAAGAAGAAGTGAAAGAAGATGAAAGAAAGTGAAGAAAAGTGCTCATTTAGCACTTAGAATAAACTACCAAGAACTTGTATTTCCAGTTGAAATTAGAGTGTTTTGAGAGTGTAAATGAGTTGGAAAAATTAAAATGAGTGTTGGGAGGCTTGGTTTTATAGTTGAGTTTAGGGTTTGGGGTCTTAAATGCAAGAAACACAACATAAAACACCAAAATTTGCCTAATAGATGGAGCTAATTAAGGATTCTACAGATCGCACTCTCTCGCGGGGGGTGAGAGGAATGGCAGTGTGGGTCGCGGTCCGCGAGCCAGGTGATTACGTGATTTTGTTTGATATTTTGGCAAGTTAAGTCCCTAAAGTTTCATATATGGGTGTTTTAGGATGTTTTAAGTATAAAAGGCATACATAAGGGTGTTTTAGGTAACATTAGCTTAAAATCAAGTATAAACAAGTATAATTAAGTCATATAGATCGAGATTAGGTATCGTACACACATGAATTGATTATGTATGACAAGTATTTGTAAGTTTAACGCATTTTGCAAGAATTACGAATAAGGTATCACATGTATAATGAATTCAAACGTATAAACATGCACGAATATGTAAAACATAATTTGTAAGAAATACGATTTTTTTATTTATGATCCAAGTCTCGGATTTTACGATGATACAATGAAAAGACGATTACAAGGAATACAAGATTTCCAGAAATAGAATTACGAATGAGCTTTCATATTAAGGAAAGTACGAAACGCAGGGCGCTACATTCTCCTCTACTTTAGGAAATTTCGTCCCGAAATTTATTCAAAAGGAAGACTTTGAAAGGCATTTAAGCTAAAGGAACGATCGTCTAAAATCGAGATTTGGAGGTTTTGAAATGTTTGAAAAGTATGAAAATTTGAGGAATGAAAAGTAGGTTAGTAAAAAGTGTTCGTTTGACCTAAATGGTTTTGAGGCACTAAGCATAAATAAGACGTGCGTGTGCGTGTATAGGCAATGTAAGTTTAAATGAGTTTGAAGAATCTTGAAATGGATGTATTTAGAACATTTTACCTAAGAAGGAAAGCTTTCGTATAAAACGGTATGTGTTTCGATAAAAGTGTGGTCGCAGTGTAGCCTGTAAGAGAAGTTGTATGGGTTTTAGAGTACCATTAAATCACATGTTTGTCTAAAATTGTTCATTGATGAGGAACAAGAAAGTCAGGTGTTTTTAAATAAAACGATTTTGGAGGTAAAGGCCAACTAAGTATGTTTGCACATAGTTAAAGGATGGAAAAATGGTTTTAACTAAGGAAGTATTTTAGGATTCGAACATGTAAACAGATTTGATTGTAAACGAGGGTTGTATAAAAGACAAAGAAGAACTGGGAATAACGGAGATATGAGAGTGAATGATCGATCTAATAAACGAATACGAGTATAAGGATGGCATGAGTATTGGACAAACGAAAACGCTGGGTTAAGAATGAGGTATTGTCGTGGATAATCGGATATTGAGCGTTTAGCAATGCGTTTATGAGTTGTTAAAGTTTGTATCAGGTCTAAATAGGTCTGCAAAACACCGAATTTCTCATGGCACGTCTTACGAAAGTTTGGTGACATGGTGAAAACACTTATATATAGGAAGTACCAGCGGCGTATCCACCATGTTTTAACCATGTTATGTCCGTTTCGTTATTCGGTGTCATGTTACGTTCCGTGTCTTACCATACACAGTAGTACACTCCATGATTCTCATGTGCCTATCACTATGATCCCGTGTGCACCCACGATTATACTAATCGTCGCATGATCCACATAGCTTGTACTAGTTGCGTATGAATTATGGTATACATTAATTTTAAGAATAAGAATGTGTGTGTATAAAGATGTAGTATATAAGCATATTTATGTTTAAGTATGTATGTGACCTACGTAAGCGAATCCCTCAGGTTACGCTCACGTATAGGTACGAATGTATGAGTATGAATATGAGTATGAATAAAAGTATGCGTATGAAATTAAGTAATAGTATGAGTATGAATATGTATATGAGTATAAATAGAAACATAAAACGTATAAGTATGAATACGAATATAAGTATGAACATAAGTATGAGTATAAATGACGACGATTGCGTGTATGGTATGAATTGAATACAATGAATCTAGACATATAAAATGATCGAGAAGTTCGAGTATGTAAAAACGAATGATATAAATGAAATTGTCATGTGATATTGACTAAAACATGTACGAGGATATGCATGTATAGTTGTTTGAGCAAAACGTGGAGTTTATCGAATCAAAATATATTGATTTTTTCTTGGATTGTAGTATCTAGTTTGTGAGTGTAAAAAGAATGTAAAGTACTTATTGGTTATGCGTGACGTATTTTGTAAAGAACGGAAATGCTACTCTTATTTTAGAAAAATTTACGTAAGTTGAAGATTGTCGGTCCCTATGGGGTTTTCTTGCCCACCTGTTTTGAAATCTAAATGACGTATTGAGTGATGTATGAAAAGGTTCTAGAAGATAGTAAGTTTACATCGTTTTAAAGGATCTTGCATCAAAGAAGAAATTTGAAGTTTAGAGGTTCTTGTGAAAACGTTGATTCTTAAAAAGAAATTTTAGCATAATGAGCTTAGTGATCTTCGAAAAGGGTTTTAGTAAACGATCGAATAATATTTGTATTATCTTGTAAGCATGTGCGAAAAGTTGGTTTGATTTCAATTGAAAATAAAAGTCTTTAGTATAGTGATATGAGGTGAGTGTGTTGTAGTGATTACGTTGAGTACGAAATTTTGTGGGCAGTTGATGGGTAGCATTTCGTAAAACTTTGAAAATCGGGAACCAAAATGTTTATGGTATGATTAAGAGTTCCGTGTATGTGCTTTATGTGAAATGTGTTGTAGGTGTCACACCCCGATATTTCCACATAAACTGGTGGCCCGGTGGGGAGTATCATGACGTAGTTGATATCATCATAGACAATTAAACACAGATATAGCACAACGGAAGGCTTGGAAGTTTAATTACTATTACAACCCAAAATGTTCAAAGTAAGAAATGAAAGAATACACAGGCGATTGTAAAAGAGATCCACATGCGGACCATTAAATAAATACATAAAATAGAGTTCGACAGACTTTAGGTATCTAGGGATTTGCAAGATCCTCTTATTTAATGCCAAGTAGCTCCAGCCTATTTCGTGAGGTACCTGTCACTTAGTCTTTGGAAAATACGTCAGTTTTCACTGGTAAATACAATTAACTAACTCATTTGAAAACATTTATGAAAATTGGTTTAAGTGCACAAGGCACGAAAATTCTTTTATAACTTGGGACAATTTCATTTAAAATCTTGTATACAGTTTTACATGTTTCTCATACATTTGGGGCCGGTTTAGAAACCGGTCATGATTAACTGACTCACCACTTATAAAACCCACGAAGGAGTTATCCCCAACTTATGGGTAATTTATTATTTAGCATTTGCATCTACCGGGTGTATGCCTACACCCCGTGCATAGGTCGTGGCCATTAATAACTTCAATGAACCGAGGATATCCAGGACACGGTCGTTAACCCCCAAAGTTTATGTTATCAAACAAAACAGATTAAAACGGGTTAGGCGGATTTATTAATCACAATCTGACTAAATGATCCCATACCCGACCAAGCGGTAATAATTTACCGTATCCCAAGCCCGTATAAGGGAAAATAAGTTAAAAGTATTTACCTGAGTTAATAATGCAAGAAATGCTACTAGCCGTATGTTACTAAGACTTTATGCAAGTATCTTCTACTGAGGCTACTTAATCTGAAATGAAGGTTTTATTAACCTATTAGGATACTAACGGGTCTTATTTAAGTGAAGGACTTAGACCGGTTAGTTTTATGGATGCTTTACGGTACGAAACGCTAGATTAAGTGGAGACCGGAACGGAATGTAATTTAGACCCAACAAGTATGAAGACTTGTATAATATGGGTAAACTAAATACATTCTGGATTTTGAAGTTTAGATGACAAGGTTAGGCCCGTTTCGGTTAATTCATGAAAACTAGTTACATAAACCGAATCGAACGTGTATAAGCATAAACGGGTAACCAAATGAGTTATATAAAAGTTTCATATGTTATTATTCTTAAAATATGTTATGACATCAGTAGGATATCAACATGTATTCCCGAAAAGATTTTAAAACCGAATTAGGCCCCATAAGGGCATTTTGGTCATTTTAAAGTTTATAAAAAGGGTTTAAAGGTAAACTGAAGTTCTTGTCAAAACATTCTATAAAAATATTTAATTTATGATGTTATATCAGTAGGATATCATACATATGTGTGGTTTATCATTTATGGCCAAACTATGTCACGAAAGGGCATTTTGGTCATTTCACATGTGCTTTTAGGGACTTAATTGGGATTCTGAGTTCAAGACTTATGCCTACTGTAAAAATATTTAAAATCATTTATAAAATCAGTAGGTAACAAGTCTTGGGTGCTAAATATGGTTTTAAACCATACTATGCACCTAATTAGCGTAAAAGTCGATATTTGACGATAATTCAAAAGTTTAAGCGATTCTGAGATTTTGACCAGCTTTGAATCGTCAAAATATTTTATTTTTCATAACACATCAGTAGCAAAAGGTTTTTCTTGTTATTTATATGTAAAACTCATTTTATTTGCGAAAAGAGTATTATCGTCATTTTTAGACTTTATGCAAGAACTCAAGGTTAAGGTCGGTATATAATCTGACCTAATCATCCCAATAAATCCTAAATATGATATCTGAACAGCAGGTAAAGAGTTTTGTGGCAAAATTATGTTTAAAGCTTGATTTACATACCAAAGGGTATTTTAGACTTTATAAAAGCATGATCTTCGATTATTTACATAACATCAATTTATGACCAGAATGTAAGTGTCAAAATAATTTAAATATGTTTACTAATCAGTACCTAATCAATTTGCATGTTTGTTTATTAAAAACCTCATTTTTAGACCAAACGGCATACTAGTCAAATATAAGCATAATATCGGAAACATGCATATAATTCAGATTACTAAGTGACCATGTAACATAACCTCAGAGGGTTATGCTAGAACATAATATGGTCACAAAGGAACCTTAAGACCTAAAGGAAATAAGTTAATTCAGGTCAGAACTGAAAGTCAAGCTTTTACGACTTTCGGTTGCGAACCGAGCTTAAACTTATAATTGTCGGGTTCAACATGTTCAGACATGTTCTAATAATGTTTACCAAGTTATTAAAGTGACAAAACATGTTTTATAACCTCTACATTATCAGATTTGATTTTTATTAAAAAATCTGACTAGTTTGACTTTTTATTTAATTACTTTGACCTAACAATTAACTAAGTAAACGTGGTAATTAGGTGGTGCCCTTTTGAGGGATTAACACTTACCTAATTACGATCACGTAGTCATATTCGCCTCGAATAATAGCTGGACCGTTTAGGTCTAAACAGAAGGTCAAAGCCGTTTTGCGGCAACTTTGACTTTCGGTCTTTAAACGTATAAAAACTCAACTAGAGTGGCTAAGGACACTAACAAAGGGTCCTAGCTCGAACTTTGAACTCAGGGGAGCTTCCTTTTTTATTAGGAACCTCAAGAATTGCTCAAGAAAGCTCAAGCAAGAGAGAAGAGATGAGAATTGAATGGTGCAAGGAATGAAGGCAACAAGTGGCTTCTATTTATAGTGCAAGGGACCTCCTCAAGATCATTCCAGGTGTTCTAAGGTGTTCTAGGATGTCTCCAGGTGTCCCTACACGACCTATGAACCAGCATGCAACCCATTGAATTGATAAAAATGGTTTTGGAAGTTTATGTGTGGAGAACAAGCAAAAATTTGCCCAGTAACAGTCTTTACGGACCGTAAGCAGGGACCCCATATGGTCCGTAAACGTGCTGACCAGCGAGAAAATTATAAAAATGTACACACTTGGCCCCTTTACTTGTATAACCTCTACTATTGTCTTGTAACTTTTCAAAAGCCAACTTTAGCCAATATTGGCCATACATGGGAATGTGAGTAAATATTCTAAGGCTCCCGACTCATCGGTAGACCACCCGATGGTACTAGTTTCTATCGTTGACGCTTTTAACCCTTCTTTTTGAAACCTTGCACATTATATCGTTTAACGATACGAAAACCTTTCATAATCAATATCAAGCATTCTCGAGAGCATGATTGAACATTACGAAACCCCGAGCTTGTTAAAAGGTCACTCAGAGGCATAAGTTTAGCATGTTGACACTTTTAGTCCTTCAAAGTAAATTCTTCACACGTTTAGGGTTTAGGTCACGTGTCTTCACATAATTTGAACACGATTTTTACGAGGTGTTACAGTAGGGTAGGAAATGCGTTTGATAAAACCATACATTGTTGAAATTGATAAAGGTGGGGACTTTGACGAATGATAAACGATTTAGGTATAAAACATGATCGTGTTTGCATAATAAAGTCCTTTTGAAGGAAAATTTTGGTAACTATCACCTAGGTAAGGGAATCACCCCTAACTCATTGGTGAGGTCGTTTTAAGAAAAGAAGGAGTGAAGTTAATCGTCAAGGTAAGGAAGTCACTCCTATCTCGATGATATGTCTCCATTTTGGGGTTATAAGAAATGTAAATCAAGCGAGTGACGTTTTTGAAATCATGCATGTGAATGACGTATAGATGTAAGGAAAGATTTAGTATGATATGTGTATAAGAAAATAATCTCGAAAGGAGTTTGAATTTGAAAAGAGAGAATTGCATCATATAAGATCGATAATAGTAAAACATAGGCTTGATTAAAACCTGGATTGTTCCAAAACGGAACTTTGACAAAACCAAGGTGGTCGAAAATTCTTTTGAATTTGAGAAACATGCTTTAGCCTAATAGGTGGAATACTCTCACTGAAATTTCGGTTAACAATATTCACCCTTCCAGTTACTACATGTTCCAAATCAATCGAAAATTCGAGACTTGGCGAGATTTTTGAAAATCAAGGAGTGGGACTAGTCGACAAGATGCGGGTTTCACCCCTAACTTGGCGATTTCATACCGTAAGTATTGTTGGTACTTGTCGGGTCAAAAATCAAATTTTGACACTTTGACGAGGGTCCACAAGAATTCGAAATGGAAATTCTTCGCTAAGGTGAGCATTTCACTCCTAACTTGATGGCGAATTTCATGTAAAAAGAATAGGCGGATTGAGAGTCGTTCACCAAATTGTGGGTTTCACGCCTAATATGGTGAACTCGTCTCGTTTGTGTATTACGAGTGTTTACGGGTTTAGTATTAATCGAGTAAAATGCCTTAGGAAAGGCGTATGTTCGAAATAATAAAACAAGTATGAGCACATAAAGTATTTCAAGAATAGCACATAAAGAAATGTTTCAAGAAATTAGCATACGAATCAAGTATGGTCGAATTTGGTACTTAACTATAGACTAGGTCAAAAGCATAGCAATTTTCCTAATTCCCTATAGTTATGACTCTGATACCAATCTGTCACACCCCAACCGATAGCGGAAACATTGGAGTGAGACGAAGATAGATTGCTCATTACACATAACACTAGAATTTGTGACAAGTATTTATATAATGAATTCCATTTTATTACTATAAGAATTCGATTACAACATGGAAAGGAAAATACAATTACAACAACTTGAAATGAAAGAATTACATGATAATAAGTATACAAAATTTAAAATGAGTATCAAGGCATGCTACTATGTTCCATGCATCATCAACATCATCGCTAAACCTGTAACATGTTTAAAATAAAGTGTCAATGCTAAAGCATTGGCGAGTACACAAGGTTTGATAAATATAGCATAAGTATAAAAGCATTTTCTCGAATCCACCTGACAATTTGTAAACAAGGTAACTAGCATGCATCGCAATATGTCAAACCCAAGTGTCCACTAGTATTTAGCAGCCCTCGCCACAAAAGTGACGAGACCGTTTAGAATGAATAAAGACTTAACAAGACCCCGACGGGCGGCGTGCTACTCCTATAGCGCTATATATGTTAAGTTGGGGCTTAGCAAAGTTAATGACACAAAGCATGTATAATCTAGCATGAACCTAAGTAAACAAGTAGCATGTATATAGGATTGAGAGTATAAAGCATGTTTAAGTGTGTGAATGTGAAGTTTGTATATTAACATGTTACAACCCAAAGTGTTTTTAAAAGTAAAACGGGTCAAGTGTGCTCACAAAATT
The DNA here is from genome assembly GCA_030545235.1 of Helianthus tuberosus. Lineage (NCBI taxonomy): Eukaryota > Viridiplantae > Streptophyta > Magnoliopsida > Asterales > Asteraceae > Helianthus > Helianthus tuberosus. The sequence goes on along the minus strand of CM060451.1, from coordinate 62,816,174 downwards.
GCTAAGTCCTCTGATTATCCAAACGTTGACGAGTGTATGAGATTAGGAGGTTGAATGTGTTTGGATTGAAGTCCAAGGAATATTTAGAGTCGAAATTTAGGTAAGTAAAATACACCAAAAGTATGTATACGAGAAATAATCATCTAGCACTTAATACTCGTTTTTGACACTGTGAACCCGTAGGGGTTAGAATGTTCTCATGGGTTAATGTACCCATTAGAATCGTAATGAGAAACTTAAGTACCTAGATGATGTAACTTAGTAACTTGACGAATAACCATTTAGTTATCATCAAGGGTTCGGTTTTTATATATATTATATGTATTTTATCTATTTTATATAGTATATTATAAGTTTAGTCCAATAATATAACAAGGATTATCATAGAAGTCATGCATAGAGGTAGGAGGATGAATCTTCCATTTTAAAACCTCTTTTGAATATTCACCAATGTACAAGTTGTCATAAGACAACAAGGATGGTCATGAATGAACAATAAAGAGATGAAATATACATACTAATTAAGAGAAATCATCAAGTGATGTGTGGATTGTAAGTAGGATAGCCCAAGCTATCCAAATAATCACACATACACAAGTTCAAGTCTTGTTCATCACTTGTGGGTTAAAACCCTTTTAAAACAGAAAGTTTAGAGGGTTAAAACCTCTGAATTTGTATGTTACAACCTTGCTTTTAAGCACACATAATTATAGTCTTGATTAGTGGCATAAGGACATAGGAATGTATGAAGAAAACATAAGTTTAAGTATGTGTGACAAAGTTTTCTTCCAAAACAGAAAGTTGGGCCTCAAAAATGGGATGTTTCACTTTGGATTTCCATGGAAAACCTTGTGAGAACAATCCTAGAGGTAGGGGTGTCCACGGTTCGGTTCGGTTATTAGCATTATCCGTAACCGAAGTCATCGGTTAATTGGTCCGGTTCTGTTAATTTTCGGTTAATAACTAATTCAAACAAGGGCTATTTTTTTTGCTTAGAAATACATGTAATGGAGGTATAAATACATGAAATAGATGTATAAATACATGAAATTGATGTATAAATAAATGAAATAGAGGTATAAATGCATGAATAGATGTTTAAATATATAAAATGGAGGTATAAATAAATGAAATGAAGGTATAAATAAATGAAATGAATGCATAAATAAATGAAATAGAGGTATTATTACATGAAATGAAAGTATAAAACATGAAATACATGAAATGGAGGTATAAAAGCTAGAAATATATAAAGAAATAAATGATTCGGTTCGGTTAATTTTAGTTAACTAATGGTAAAAAAATATCCGTTAACCGACTTTCGGTTAATCCGGTTTCGGTTAATTTCGGTTCGGTGTTGTCGGTTTTCGGTTCGGTTATTGCACACCACTACCTAGAGGTGTTCCACACTTTGTAGAGGAAGAAGAAGTGAAAGAAGATGAAAGAAAGTGAAGAAAAGTGCTCATTTAGCACTTAGAATAAACCGCCAAGAACTTGTATTTCTAGCTAAAATTAGAGTGTTTTGAGAGTGTAAATGAGTTGGAAAAATGAAAATGAGTGTTGGGAGACTTGGTTTTATAGTTGTGAAGAAACACTGGTTTAATTGACCGGAATCAACTGAACCAGGGGTTTGAATCTGCATAAAAGGGTTGATCTCTCTTCGTTCGGTTCGTGGGTAACAACTCTCCTTCTTCTCACGATAACTGCAAAACAACCACCGTTAGACTCGCCACGGGGAGAATAAGGGTTCTCTCCATAACCACCCTCCGGCGTGAGAATAAGTACAGGTTTATGACGAAGAAGAAGTAGTGGAAGTGAAGTGAATGTAACTTGAGAATTATACCTGAATTATCCTTCTATTTATAGCCGAAGTTTGGGCGGGAAAACCTGTTGGTGAAATATTGACGGAAAGTGCTACTTCCGTGAGCGGTTATTTTTCCTTTCGTTAATCTTTAACTAGTGTGAGAGCACACGGATCGCGATCTCGATCAACGGTTGGGGTATTGCCACGTGGAAAGTGGTCAAGTGAAAACCTCTCTTTAATTATGTGCCATCATCGTGACTTCAAGGGGGTCTAAGATGATGCCACGTGGCCAGACGGTTATAACCGTCTGGTGGTGCACGATGGAGCCTTCTAGGAGGTTACAGCTGCAATCCTGTGTGGCTCTCCTTATTGTATGGTATCGGTGAAGTAAATAATATCCAAGTCTGGATGTTATTTATGTGGAAGTGTTTGTTAGGATTTTTATCCTTATCTGTTACAGAGATAAGCGCATGGATTTGTTATTTCCCTTTTGGCGCGCAGATGTTGATTATTGCTTTCTTTCTAAGCTTTCTTTGTAGGACTAGTGCACGGTAGCACAAGGTCTAAAGATAGTTAGAACAATGAGGTTGTGGTATGGTCCCCAAGTACTTGAAGTAAGGTTTTTGGGACCTTACCCCTTCAAGTCCCCCCAGTCTAGTGGTGCTCTAATGCATGTAAGTGGAGCACTGGACTATGAGAGAGGGATGCTTTGCTGTAAAGTTTTTTGGCGCGAAAGTGGGGAATCTTTTTGGAGAAGATACTTTTGCTCTTTATGTTGATTTTGAAAATCTTGACCTTTGGCACGTGGAAGGGTACAGTAATGACTGTTGACGTGTGACAGGCTGTCGCTGTCAGTTGTACGTTACTGACCGTATTTCTCACGCGCACGTGAACTCGCGTTTATTGTTCTTTCCCACTCACTCCTGACGCTTGGATAACTGTGTTAACCCCGAAAAAGGTGTTGTTGCAGTTACCTAGGTCATTTGTGGCGGTGGGTATATAAGTCTTCTCAGTTGCTTGTTTTCGTTAATCATTGCTTTCTTGAAAACCTTTTCCCTCTTCGTCCCTATTATCAGTTTCTTGAGAGAATTTTGCCATTTGTCTTTCTTATGTCAACCGGAGACCATCACGAAGACTCTGCTGAAGAAATGGCTGCCGAACTTCCACCATTGAAGTGGTCCAGGGCAACTTTCGACGGTTTGATTCGGAATTTTAAATTTCTGGAAAGTTGGGGTGCTCGGTACCCTGACGAGGGTCAGACGGCGGCGGATGCTCCGGCTAGGTATATAACTTTATTTTGGGACTTTTTCTCTGCAGGTAACTTCCGATTGCCTGCAACGAAATTTTTCCTTGAAATTCTCAATTATTACAAGTTCCACATCTCCCAGATGCACCCTATTGGTATTGTTAGGGTTCGTCACTTCGAATTTGTGAGTCGTACGATGCGTATTGAACCGACGGTTCCTCGATTTCGGGTTTTCCATCAAATGCACTATTCTCAGGGGTTTTATTCTTTTATGCAAAGGGCATCTGCGAAGAAGATTTTGCTTCATCCCCCAAAGTCGTTTCATGACTGGAAACAAAAGTTCTTTTTTATTAAAGTGGGGATTATCCCGATGAGGATGACGTTTATGGGGAAAGAGGATGTCCCAACTGAGACTCTTCAGACTCCCACTGATGAAAATTGGTACCAGGATTTGAAAGACGTTCCGTCTATTGCTTTGCCGGAGAAAGCCCTTGTTGGTGCTAGCATGAGCCTGAACTGGCGAATGAATCGTGAAGAGAAGCCGGTGTATATGGAAGGCGACAAAAGTAAGATTTTGGGGTTTGCCCTGTTTTGCTTCTCTCCCTTTTTTTCTCTTTTTTTTTTTGAATTTGCCTTTGCTTATCTTCTTTTGCAGTTGTTTCGTTGTATGTTGTTGCGTTTGAGAGAGAATAAGGGAAGATGGCTACTATTCCCAAGAAGCCTGATGAGGAGCTTTGGTATCACCGCATTGTGAGGAACTTTGTTCTTCCGCGGGATGATGATTTGGCTGCGCAACCTGCTGCTGGCGTTGGTAATTTTTTATCATAATGTTGTTTTCTTGCTGTTTTTGCGCGCTTGAATAAGTCAATCCTTGTGTTTTTTCAGTAGGTGAGCTGTCTAACTTGGGCATAGGTCCTGAAAAGAAAAGACGCACATCCACTGCTACTGTTGCGCTAAAGAAGAGTGATGCGGAGAAAGCTCAATCTTCTAAAACCTAAAATCTGAGAGGAGAGAAGAAAGGTATGCGCCATTTCTCTGACTCCTGGTGTGATTATGTGGTGGTATCTGATTCTTTGGAGGGTCTTGCGCCTGCAGTTGTGAGGAGACCTAAGCCAGAACCCAGGGATACTGCTGACATTCCTCCATCGAACCCTGATGACCCTATTGATTTAGAGTCAAGTCCTGAGCGCTTGCTGAGAAAAAAAGCAGGAAAAAGAAAACAAACTGGTGTTGATGCCGATGGTCAGCCTGCCAAGAAGGTTCAGAAGAAAATTACCAGAAGAGGCAACCTTGATGCCTTTATTGCAAAGCCTGTTCTTGGTAGGTATTTCTCTTTGTTTTTCTTTAATTCGCCTTGAATGATTGTAACATATGTGTTTGTTTTTACAGAAAAGCCAAAATCTCCTGTTCAAACGGAACCATCGTCTGTGGTCAATGAGGAGCTTCTGCCCTCTCCCCCTCGCGCCTCTGTTGATGAGCAGTTACAGCACACTGAGACTCTTGAGAATGAGGCGGAGAAGACTACTGGGGCAAAGAATCTTGAGGCTGAAAATCCTGTTGATGCAGAGAAAATTACTAGTTCGGAGACTGCAGATGTTGGTGATGGTAATCCACAGACTCCTGAATTTGTTGCTCAAGATTCGGGGAAAGGGAAAACTACTCAAGAGATCCCTGTAACAACGTCCCCTTCTACGACTTCTGGTTTTGTGCCTGAGAATGTTGAGAAAAATCCTGGTGGGGACCAAGGTTCTTTCATTCGATCGAATGAAAATTCTCCTATCCGCCCGGATGAAACTCCTGGGGATTATTATTACAGATGCTATTCGGAGAAACAAGCTGATGAAGTTCACATGCCTGTGTGGAAGTTGAAGAAATGTGACACTTTTTCCGATTGGCATGTGTGTCGAGAGTGGTTGCAGGGAACTTTTCCGCCTGGGGAGATTAAGTTCCAAGAAGGGCGTCCACATGAGCAGACTTATTATGCCTACCTTAAAGAGGCTGCTAGCTATGCATCCACTACGCACCATATAGTGCGAGAGTGGCATAGCATGCATAAAGATTGGGCTGCTTTTAAGGCGTCCAAGAAGAAATCTGCTGAGGATGAGGCCCGAGTTGCCCAGTTGAGGGCTAAGCTATAAGCTGACCAATCCAAATTTGAGAATGATCAGAAAAATGAAGAATGGTCCGTTGCAGGTTGGAAGAGAAAAGCGGAAGCCGAAACTGCCCTTCTTTCCAAAGAGTGTAAAAATTGGAAAGAGATCTGTGAGAAGGATAATGCTGAAAAGATGGGTCTCCGCAATGTTATCAACAACCTTAAAGCGGAAGTTGAAAAGTTGAAGAAACAGGATGCGGAGATCGAAAAATTGAAGAAGGAAAAAGCCGATGCTGAAGCCGCGCGGGATGAAGCGCGTTCTCATAGGGAACGGAGCGAACAACGAGAGGTACATACCTGCACTACTCTTGCCCTTAGAGATAAGGAGATAGAAGAACTTATCGCTTTACTATCTGAGCAAGAACAACTTAAGGCGGAAGCTGAGGCCGCTAAGAAAGATCTAGAGCTTGCGCGGGCTGAGAAGGCTGAAACTTCTCGCCGTCTTGTTGAAACCGAAGAACAGTTAGAAATTTCTGAAACTGTGCGGGTGACGGTGGAGAGTGAGCTTGAGCCTCTGAAAGGTGATATGTTATGGCTGAAAGAGCGTGGAATCGCAAGTGTAAGTTCTTTTTTCTTTGGTAATTCTTAAAGATGTTGTGCGCGTCTCCTTACTTTGCTTTTCCTTTTTTGTGCAGGTTGTCGAATCAGTCTTGAATTCTGAAGAGCTAGAGAAAATTGTGGCGCATTTGTTGGTTGCTGCGCGAAATGATGGATATGCCCAAGGGTATGCAGAATGCTCACACCATGTGGTTAACGCTTTGAAGGTTGACTAGGATACTAGCAAGTCCGCTACCCATGGTGTTAATACAGATGCTGCCCTGGCTGCTGCGAAGACAGAATTTAATAACCTACAGCTCCCGGTTATGGATCTTATCAATGTTGCGTTACAATCTGAGGACCATGTGGCGCAGTTGAAAGAAATCTTCCCGGATAAAGATGAAGATGAAGACCTAGCTTAGGTTTTCTTGGTTGTATGAACAATTAACTTGTAGTTTTTGGGATGTGGATCCCTGTTTTGTTAGTGCGCTGCAGCGCAAGTAACGTTAATTAATACACTGTCGTGTACATTCGTATTTTATGTTAAGGCGTGTGGCACGCCAGTAACTAGTATAAGATGTGTTTTAATTTACAATATTTTGCATGAGTTCAATTGCTTTGATTAGGTAAGGCGAATAAAGGTGGTATAAAGCTCATGTGTGAGCGTAAGGTCTGGTGCGATGTGTGATCGCTGACCGCTCATGAGACTTGTGTTATATCTACCATAATGTTTTTGCGCTTACCAAAAGGAATTCCATGCACTTTGTAATAAACACAGAGATAACAGAAACTTTGTTTTGATTCATGATAGGACACAGAGGCCATGGTACAAAGTTTTCTATTTTAGGATAATTACATGAAACTTAACTTACACTATAGTCCATGCCACGAATTGATAAGCTACGGAACTTGACCAATCCTGCGAGGAAACTATAGTATGCTGCTTAGTTCTTCGCCTTCTTACTCGGGCCCTCCTCGCCGCGAGTAATTTGTTTTATGTCTTTGCGCACATTCTGCAATAGGTGTGTGAGCTCGCCGCTTTTGAGCGCCTTCTCCATCTCAGTGCACAGGGAGATACAGTTGTTGGTAGTGTGACCATGATCTTTATGATAGTCACAGTATTAGTTCGGATCCTGACCCCATTTATTTTTCATTGGTGGAGAGGTCTTGAACTGGTAGTTCTCCGTGCTCAACACCTCCGCTGGGGTTTTGGTCAGACGAGTCCACTACCTCTCTCTGTAGCTCGCGCATCTTCGGATGAGTAGTTTCCGGAATTCGAGTCGCGCTAACTCTTTTTAAACTTTTTTCCGCTGCTTGAGCTCATGTCTGTTGGGCAACTGTGCGGTGGTGGTGGTCTGTTTGTGCTAAGGTTTTTCTCCGTCTGGGCGTACACTTTGGCTGCCGCCATCAGCTCTCCCAGCTTTTTGGTAACCCTTCCGTGCCAGATAAGACCTTGATCATATCGTCACATCGGACGACATACTTAAAATGTGCTCTGATCAGGTGCTCATGAACATCTCCTATCTCGAGCACTTCTTTATTGTAGCGCGTGATAAAATCTTCTAAGCTTTCGTCGTCACGTCGCCAAATATTCATGACATCTGCCATATCTCAGATGGACCTCCTCTGTTGGCTGAAGTGTACTAGAAATTTTTCTCGCAGGTCTACCCATGATGTTATTTTCTCAACAGGCAGGTTATCAAACCATAATCGCGCGGCGCCTGTGAGAGTCTGGATGAAGAGGTGGCACCACATCGGTAGGGTCCATCCCCCTACCAAACCTGCACTCGTGAAGACCCGAAGATGGTCATCTGGGTCTGTCATGCCATTAAACTTTCCAACATTGGATGGGAGTTTTGCTTTCTCTAGGGGAGCCAAAGCGATTTCGCTGATGAACTTGGAATTTTCTGCTGCCTTCGCCGGGTGGTAAATCAAATTGTAATCGTGTTCTGCTTCAGGATTGTAATTCGCGCGAGGTTTACAACTTTTGTAATTCGGTTGCAACCGGTTGAACAGGCTTGTACTGTCCCCTTCGTGGTATGTTCAGTCGTACTCACTGGTGTGGGTGTCCCGACGTGGGCCCAACCTGGAGTAGACTGACTGCCTTCGGTGATAATGAGATTCATTGTGATACTCTCTTCATCGATTTTCAGAGTGAGTATGTTCATATCTCGCTGGAGATCTAGAGTAAACTTCGGTATCTTCTACCTGAACTCGTGATGGTGTATCATGATGGGACACATGAGGCACCGATGGTACTCGAGTGCGAGATACCGGTCTTCCTGACTGAGTGGGAGGAGCAGTTTGTGCACAGAGTTGTGCATACACAACATTTATTGCTCCTTGGGATCTGGCATACCAGGAGATGGGGGTTTCCCCTGGAGGTAAAATTGAACTTATCGGGATTTCAGGCTGCATTCCTGGAGTGACAGGATCATTTGGATGATTATCAGCGTATTGCACTTCATTATCATTCGAAGCTTCTTCCACAATCCCTTCAACTTGGGTATTGTGAGCGAAATTTGGCCGAGGGCCGGTTTGACGGTTCGTCAGAGTTTCTTCCATTTGAAAAACGGAGATGAAAAAGTGAATCGAAACGAGAAGAAATGGGTAAAACTTAGAAATCGGTGGGCGCCAATGAAGAAACACTAGTTTAATTGACTGGAATCAACTGAACCAGGGGATTTGAATCTGCATAAAAGGGTTGATCTCTCCTCATTCAGTTCGTGGGTAACAGCTCTCCTTCTTCTCAAGATAACTACAAAACAACCACCGTTAGACTCGCCATAGGGAGAATGGGGGTTCTCTCCGTGACCACCCTTCGGCGTGAGAATAAGTACAGGTTTATGACGAAGAAGAAGTAGTGGAAGTAAAGTGAATGTAACTTGAGAATTATACCTGAATTATCCTTCTATTTATAGCCAAAGTTTGGGCAGGAAAACCTGTTGGTGAAATATTGACGGAAAGTGCTACTTCCGTGAGCGGTTATTTTGCCTTCCGTTAATCTTTAACGAGTGTGAGAGCACACGGATCGCGATCTCGATCAACGGTTGGGGTATTGCCACGTGGAAAGTGGTCAAGTGAAAACCTCTCTTTAATTCTGTGCCATCATCGTGGCTTCAAGGGGGTTAATGCGCGTGTGGTGTGATATATATTTAAGTATATTTTAAGCCCTTTTTACACGTTAGCCAAGTTTTAAATTTATAAAACACGATATTATACTAACACCAAACACACATATGGGCAAGTGCACCCATCGCGAGCGTAGTATAGTGTTGGTAAGATACCGAGGTCGTCCAAGGACACAAGAGCTTTTAATACCGGTTTATCCTCAACGTCTAATCAAATCAAAAGTTTAGAAAAAGGTTTTAAACTAGAAAAATAAAAACTAACTAAAATGCTGAAAATAAAAATAAAATAAAATAAAAACAGATAGACAAGATGAATCACTTGGATCGACTCGTGTTTAGTGTAACCTTTGATTATTTCCTCACTTTTTCACTTTTTAAGAGATTATCTTAGTTATTGTAGTAGGCCCCTCTTTTGAAGGTGACGTTACCCTCAACCCAGTAGTTTGAGTCAGCAAGGGTACAATCCTAAAGGGTCGGATTATTGAAAGATAATTAATTAAGTTATTAATGCATAATGTGGTAGGCCCCTCTTTTGAAGGTGACGTTACCCTCGGCTAAGTAGTCTGAGTCAGCAGGGATACAGTCCTAAGTAGCCGGGTTAAAGTTTCAATAGTAGCTTACATATGAGGGGATCAAAGAGTTTGGACCCCCGCCATCCAATACCGGTGGGTATTGAAGGAGGTCCTACTAAATTTGACCCAGGTCCTTGCAGGATCTATACACTGAACAAGGCAAGACTCTTACCAAACCGTTCCCTTAACCCCCGACCAGGTAGCCAACATATCTCCATATAGACCGTGGAGATATGAATGGTGAAAATCTTTTATTTTATATAGACGGTAAAATAATGCCAAGACACCACAGACAAACGATAAGGAAGAATCACCTTCAACATAAGAAACTAGTTATTAAAGTCATTAATACATAACCAAATAAAAAGTGCGAAAAGATTAAAAATAAAAAGTATTACACTAGACACTTGTCTTCACCAAGTGATGTAAGAGACTTAGGCAAACATGGCCTTTGATTGTCAAGAACTCTTACGATCAATCTTGGATCCCGAGACTACTCACACACTCTATGATGGATGATGGATGATGGTGGTGGATGATGGTGTTGTGATGGTGGTGGGTGGTGGGTGAAGTGTGAGAGAGGTGGTTTGCCAAGGGATGGTTTGCAAATGAGCCAAGCACCCCTATTTATAGCCTGAACAGACGCTCAGGCACGGCCCCGTGTCCATTGGGCACGACCCCGTGTCTATCCTCCTTCTCTTTCTTTATTAATTGCAGTTTGTCTGCATTAGTTGACCACGCCCCCGTGTCCACTGGGCACGACCCCGTGTGTAGAAGCATATCTGTACTATCAAGATTTCCCCAGATTCTGCGAATCTTAGAGTTGACCACGGCCCCGTGTCCGGTGGGCACGCCTCCGTGGTGGTTGATAGAAGCTTCTACAGCTTTGTCTTTTCTACAGACACTTGGGCACGCCCCCGTGCTCACTGAGCACGGGGCGTGTTCAGCCTTCTGTTCTCTTGTTTTTGCTTGGGAAGATGCTGTCGGGGGGTCGGGCATGCCACGTGTCACGGCCCTTGGCCCTGGTTTGACCTGGTCCTGAGCCGCAAGGCAGGAAATCCGATGGTATCTAATTAAATGACAGCGGAAGTCTTTTTAAACAGGATCGATTAATATTAAAACTGCTCGTTTATATATATAATATAGGGATAAATCCCATAATTTACAATAAAGTGATTTCACGGGGAAATCTTTATTTCTCAAAACATGTTTCTTTATTTATTTACATTGAGCCACTTTTCTAAGCTTGTAGTGCTCTATGGCACTTTTCCTGTGCTCACAACAGATCACCTGAAACATGTTTGAAAAAGGTTTTGTCAGCAGGGAAACACTGAGTGAATCATTCTATTTTGCATAATGATGCATAGTTAATAATTACAGCATAAGAGCGATTACAATGGCTTCTATCTTTTTTTTTTTCTGGCGCTCTGTCACAATGGTGACGATGGTCATACCACTATTAGATCAATGAACCTAAATAGTGATGATTATCCCTGTAGGTCAATGAACCTAACAGTGATTATCCCGAGTAGGTCAATGAACCTAACGGGGAGAAAATTAGTAATGTGCACAATACCCCACTAGCCAGTGATTCAAGATATCCACGACTTAGTCCCTGTAATTATAACTTTTGAAAATAATTTGAGGTATTGTAAAATAGTTGATAAAAAGAGAATGACGCACTTTGCAGATTTAACGAGCAGAGTATAAGCCTACTGATTAGCCTTGATTAACCTAATTTAAATAATAATGCACGCAAAAATAGGTTAGTAACTAATACAACAGTTACGACAATTCACGAGATTAAACCCTCACAACGGTTTACAAGTGCAATACTTAACAATTCAGCGGATCACAACGAATGACAGAGTATAGTCCGAGTTCGAACAGCACTCAAACATTCAAGTCGAAATCACGATGAATAACAAAGTATAAACTCAATTTGAGCGGCACTTAAACAATCGTTGGATAGTTATAATCGATCGGACGTTGAATCGTAATAGCGATCGAGTTATTACCCTGATTGCGGCATCAATTCGTGATCGTGTGTGTTAATTGTAGTAATCGGACCAAAACTCAGAGAATATAACGAATTTTCTCGTCGCTCAAACTCCAGAAACTAAGTGCCAATGTCTGCTATTTATACCTGAATTTTGCCCCTCCTTACGGACCGTAACAAATAACCCTTACGGTCCGTAAGGGATAAATAAAATTGATAGGGTAGCCACGTGTAGGACTAGGCCTGCTGAGTCAGTAGTTTCGTAAATTTCAATTTTGACAGCATGTTATGTAGATAATCGTTAACTAGGAAATACCCCCCCTGAGTTTTAGGGGCCTTGATCCTGATTCTGATTGTTCTGAAAATTTTAGGGTTTGCGCAGAATCACTTGGGTGTCTTAATTAGGTTTTCCTATTGATCAATTAAAATAATAAATATGACTTTTTGATGAGAGTTGTTACATTCTCCCCACCTTAATAAAAATCTCGTCCTCGAGATTTACTGGAATAATTGAGAATACTTTTGCTTAATTTCGGTTCCGGAGTGTATTAGGGTCCTATCTTTGAATTCTACTTTACTTGAATTAACACTAATTGTTTGTGTTTTGAGAAACTTCACTTTTCTGTCTTCTATCTGAAGAGATTTCTCTACAAATTCAAATTTTTTTCGTTTACCTTTATATCTTGGAGAGGTACTACCAATGATTCGTCTGATAGACATTTCTTGAGATTGGATACATGAAATACATCATGTACTCCAGCTAACTCTCCTGGTAGTTGTAAATGATAAGCAACTGGTCCTATACGTTGGATCACTGGAAATGATCCTATGTATCTTGGACTAAGCTTTCCTTTCTCATCAAATCTAACAACTCCTTTCCAAGAAGATACTTTCAATAGCATTTTGTCTCCAACTCGAACTCCAACGGCTTTCGTCTATTATCTGTATAACTTTTCTGACGATCTCTAGCCGTCTTCAATCTTTCCTTCGTGATACTGAATATCACAGTCGTAGTTACTTAGGATTTTCATACATCTCCTTTGCCTCATATTTAATTCTTTTTGCCCAAATATATGTCTTAAATTCTTATAATCCGTATAGACAGTAAACTTACTTCCATACAGATAATGTCTTCAATCTTAAGGGCAAAATTTATATTTTCTAATTCTAAGTCATGAGTGGTATAGTTTTCTTCGTGCTTTTTCAATTGCCTTGATGCATATGCAATTACCTTTTTGCGTTGCATTAACACATATCCAAATCTTAGCTTTGAAGCATTACAATACACTTCAAAATCGCAAAATTTATATTTTCTAATTCTAAGTCATGAGTGGTATAGTTTTCTTCGTGCTTTTTCAATTGCCTTGATGCATATGCAATTACCTTTTTGCGTTGCATTAACACATATCCAAATCTTAGCTTTGAAGCATTACAATACACTTCAAAATCTTCAGTTTATCTGTATAACTTTTCTGACGATCTCTAGCCGTCTTCAATCTTTCCTTCGTGATACTGAATATCACAGTCGTAGTTACTTAGGATTTTCATACATCTCCTTTGCCTCATATTTAATTCTTTTTGCCCAAATATATGTCTTAAATTCTTATAATCCGTATAGACAGTAAACTTACTTCCATACAGATAATGTCTTCAATCTTAAGGGCAAAATTTATATTTTCTAATTCTAAGTCATGAGTGGTATAGTTTTCTTCGTGCTTTTTCAATTGCCTTGATGCATATGCAATTACCTTTTTGCGTTGCATTAACACATATCCAAATCTTAGCTTTGAAGCATTACAATACACTTCAAAATCTTCAGTTCCTTCGGGTAAGGCTAGGATTTTGTTAATTTATGTTTTAATATCCTAAAGGCTTCTTCTTGTTTAGATCCTTTAACTGTTTTATAGGTTAGCTTAGTTAGCGGTATAGCTATAAAAAAAAAAAAAACCGTCTATAGTATCTGGCTAAACCTACAAAACTACTAATTTCCCATTGCGGATTGGGGAATCTTCCATTTGGTAATCTACGTGAATACTTTCATGATTCACATATGTACTAGAAATTGCACTTCTGGCAACCCAAATTCTCACTTCGAGAAATTGGCGTAAAGCTTCTCTTTTCTTAAAAATGCTAAGAGTGCATGCGAGTACTGACAATGTCCTTCCTGACTTTTGGAATAAATAAGTATATCGTCTATGAAGACAATTACAAATTTATCCAAATATAGTTTACAGATCCTATTCATTATGTCCATGAATGCTGGAGGTGCATTCGTTAGTCCAAAGGGCATGACTGTAAACTCATAATGGCCATACCTAGTTCTGAAAGCAGTTTTTAGGTATGTCTTCTTCTTGTACTTTTAACTGGTGATATCTGGATCTTAAGTCTTATCTTAGAAAAATACCTAGCGCCTTGAAGTTGATAAAAAAGATCGTCAATCCTAGGTAATGGGTATCGATTCTTAATTGTAACCTTATTCAATTCCCTATAATCAATACACATTCTCATTAAACCATCTTTTTCTTAATAAACAACACTAGTGCCCCCCCCCCCCACACGGGGATAAATTAGGTTGTATGAAACCTTTACTTAATAATTCATCTAATTGCTTTTTCAGTTTTAATATTTCTGTGAGTGCTAACCGATAAGGTGCCTTAGCTATTGATATAATTCCTGGAATTAGATGAATCCTAAACTCTACTTCCCTATCTGGTGGTAATCCTGGTAACTCTTCTGGGAATACATCTGGGTATTCTGAAACTACAGAAATTTCCTTAAGTTCTTTTCCCTTATTACTAATGATTACTGAAATCATATATACTATGCCTTGCTTTCGTTCATAACTAGCAACTTTCATTACTGATATGAACTTTATGGGTTTATATGGCTTATCTCTTGTAATCATTATTACTTCTCCAGTGGATGCACAAATTTCTATGGAATTCTTATTACAGATAATTCGAGCATAATTGTTTTACTAATCAATCCATTCTTAGCACAACCTTGATTTCAACTAATTTCATAGATAATAGGGTTGCAGAAAATTTATGACTTAAAAGTTCTATTTCTACGTTTTGCAGAACCTTATTTATTTTAACTGAATTCCCATCTGCCGTTTCTATTGTAGAAATTTGCCTAATGCTGGTTAAAGGTAAGTTAAAAGTTTGGCAGAATGAAGTATTTATAAAACTTTGGTTTGCACCAGAGTCAAATAATACTTTTATGTAAACGTTGTGAACTAAGAACGTACCGGCTATCACATCTGGAATGAGTTCTGCTTCCTTAGTAGTTAGTTGGAAGGTTCTTACATTCCTTTTTGCTCCTTCTGCAGATTTAGCTTTATTGTCAAATGGTTTGTTCAGTTTTGGACAATCTGGCCTAAGATGTCCAGCTTCTCCACAGTTGTAGCAGATTGAAAATTTCTTCCTCCTGCAGTCTTCTTCTTGATGTCCCGGAATTTTGCAAAAATTGCAATATCCTTTGCATCTTCCAAAATGTTTCCTTTTGCAAAAATTTCAAAATGAACTAGTGGAAGATTGCTCATTCCCTCCTTTCTTGAAATTGTTATGGTTACCCGGACGGAATCCTTGGGTAATCTTTTGGGCTACTTCATTCCTTCTATTTTCTTCTCTTGTCCGTACTAGCTCATCAGTCAGAGTATTGGCTAAATCCACCGCATCATCAATCGTGCGAGGTTTCGCAGCCTTGACGATATTACGGATTTCGGAAATCAACCCCCAAATATAACGAGAAATAAGTACCGGCTCTGGCGAAGCCAGGGTTGGTACCACTCGAGCATACTCGAAGAATGTCGTAGTATACCCTCGACAATCTACATCCACCATCCGGTGGTTTAGAAACTTATTTGTCATTTGTTCCTTTTCATACTCGGGACAGAATTTTCTTTCTACAAAGCTCTTAAATTCTTCCCAGTTCATAGCATATGCCATCCTTCTTCCTTTTGCTTGTAACACCGTATTCCACCATTCTAGCGCCACTTCTTTGAAAAGATTTGATGCATACATGACCTGATCATCCTGAGCACATTTACTTATGGCAATTACTGCCTCGGTTTTCTCTAACCAACGCAGTGTCGCAGTCGCTCCTTCATTGCCTGCAAACTCAGTGGGTTTACAAGCAAGAAATTCTTTGTAAGTGCAACCAGGCGTTGCAGTTTTCCTTTTCTTAGGGAGCGGAGCTTGCCGTGGTTCATTATCATGATTAACATGATCATTGCCTCTGTTTATGCTATTACTGAAGTTATCTTCAGAAATACGTTTACTAGGAACGATTTGTTGCGGTTCGATTGGAATTTTAACAGCAGCAACGATTGCTGGAATAGCATTGGCTATCCCTTGAGCAACTATTTCTGGAATAGTGTTGGTTATCCCTTGAGCAACTATATTTTCTATATCCTGCCTAGTCATAAATTGATCCCCCCGTTGTTGCTCAGATTGATTAACCTCATTAACTGGTTCATTATTAGTGTTTTCCATCTGATAACTAATTTATAGATAAATAATTAGTATAAAAGAAATAATCCAAGGTCACAATTAATTGCACATAATCACGTAAACGAATATACAACAAAATTGTAAATTTTCTAATATTTCACTTGTTTTATAGATTATATCATGCTTCTATATACAACCGTTTTATTATTTATTTTACACATACTGATTTTACTATTACTATTACACAACCATAGTTTCATGATTCCCTATCCTTTGTCAGGTGATATTCTAGTAACGGCGTTCCTTCTTATCGTATTTCCAGGAGATCTGTCCCAAAACCTCTTGGATCCTACTCCTAGCATCCATTAGTTTTTTGTTAAAATAACGGAGTTCAGCCATATTCTCGTTACTCATTGGTGGATTTGGTAAAGGTTCTTGGATTGAACTTAGGAAAAAGCTTATAGGGATGGTTTTGTAACAGTATTTCATTATTCAACCATTCGTCTATTTGCGAGTGGATTGAAGGGTTTGGAATAGCTGGTTCTAAATTCATTGGTAGTTGTGTTTCAAGAGAATGAATAAAATCATTTTCATTAATAGGATCAATAGTATCATCGTTTGCCATTATAAAATCTAACTCTTCCTGAGATAGTAACCCCTCAATTTGCCTAGAGCTTTCCCCAATTTCCATTTTCTTAGGCTTGGGTTTCTCAAGAGGTAAAGCGTTGAATTCTATAGGTTCTTCTATGTCTGGTATATACCTATTGAAATCTCTGGAAACCTCTATTCTTACCGGATAGAGATTTAAATTCTGAAGGGCGTCAGACAAGTTACTCATGCTGTTATGCAAAATACACATAATTACCAAGTTAAAATCATAACAAAATTTTATAGAAAAACTTTTAAATATTATTTCATACTGGGTAACTATCAAAACAACTGAAAATAAAAACACACTAAGTTTTATTTGTAAATTTATTTATTTACTTACTGAATCAGGTTTCTGGCTTATATTTAATAAGGATGCTAAAACTTGAATCAAAATATTTAAAGATTTGTATTTACTGCTACAGTGGTTAGCATATAAAGATCTGCCCATACTGTATACAGTTAACTAGATAATAAAACATATAATCAGTTAATAAAACATGTTTTCACAGAATAGCAATTAAATTTCCTAAGTATCTCTCAATTATTTTAATAGGCTAAAATCAATAGTAAGCTTAAATCAGTGGCTCTGATACCACCTTTTCCTGTCAGGGCCCTTGGCCCTGGTTTGACCCGGTCCAGAGCCGCAAGGCAGGAAATCCGATGGTATCTAATTAAATGACAGCGGAAGTCTTTTTAAACAGGATCGATTAATATTAAAACTGCTCGTTTATATATATAATATAGGGATAAATCCCATAATTTACAATAAAGTGATTTCACGGGGAAATCTTTATTTCTCAAAACATGTTTCTTTATTTATTTACATTGAGCCACTTTTCTAAGCTTGTAGTGCTCTATGGCACTTTTCCTGTGCTCACAACAGATCACCTGAAACATGTTTGAAAAAGGTTTTGTCAGCAGGGAAATACTGAGTGAATCATTCTATTTTGCATAATGATGCATAGTTAATAATTACAGCATAAGAGCGATTACAATGGCTTCTATCTTATTTTTTTTTCTGGCGCTCTGTCACAATGGTGACGATGGTCATACCACTATTAGATCAATGAACCTAAATAGTGATGATTATCCCTGTAGGTCAATGAACCTAACAGTGATTATCCCGAGTAGGTCAATGAACCTAACGGGGAGAAAATTAGTAATGTGCACAATACCCCACTAGCCAGTGATTCAAGATATCCACGACTTAGTCCCTGTAATTATAACTTTTGAAAATAATTTGAGGTATTGTAAAATAGTTGATAAAAAGAGAATGACTCACTTTGCAGATTTAACGAGCAGAGTATAAGCCTACTGATTAGCCTTGATTAACCTAATTTAAATAATAATGCACGCAAAAATAGGTTAGTAACTAATACAGCAGTTACGACAATTCACGAGATTAAACCCTCACAACGGTTTACAAGTGCAATACTTAACAATTCAGCGGATTCACAACGAATGACAGAGTATAGTCCGAGTTCGAACAGCACTCAAACATTCAAGTCGAAATCACGATGAATAACAAAGTATAAACTCAATTTGAGCGGCACTTAAACAATCGTTGGATAGTTATAATCGATCGGACGTTGAATCGTAATAGCGATCGAGTTATTACCCTGATTGCGGCATCAATTCGTGATTGTGTGTGTTAATTGTAGTAATCGGACCAAAACTCAGAGAATATAACGAATTTTCTCGTCGCTCAAATTCCAGAAACTAAGTGCCAATGTCTGCTATTTATACCTGAATTTTGCCCCTCCTTACGGACCGTAACAAATAACCCTTACGGTCCGTAAGGGATAAATAAAATTGATAGGGTAGCCACGTGTGGGACTAGGCCTGCTGAGTCAGTAGTTTCGTAAATTTCAATTTTGACAGCATGTTATGTAGATAATCGTTAACTAGGAAATACCCCCCTGAGTTTTAGGGGCCCTGATCCTGATTGTTCTGAAAATTTTAAGGTTTGCGCAGAATCACTTGGGTGTCTTAATTAGGTTTTCCTATTGATCAATTAAAATAATAAATATGACTTTTTGATGAGAGTTGTTACACCACGTTTGTTCCTTTTCTTGTATTTATGTTAGATTTAGCTGCCTTTTTGCTTCTTTTGTTCATTTGAGCTCATTTAATCCTGAAAATACAAAAGGAAGCAAAAACATACTTTTTCCAACATTAGTACTAAAAAGGGTTAGTTTTATGCCACATTTGATGTAATTTATATGTTGCATTTTGCACATATCAAATACCCCCACACTTGAATCTTTGCTTGTCCTCAAGCAAAACTCTTTATTTTGTGGCTTACACTCCCAAATGGAATGGGTAGAAGAGAAGGTTTTGGGCTTGTCATAGAGTGTCGGGATTACCAAGATTCTTTTTTAAGTTTTATTTTTATTTTTTTACAATCTTATTCGTCATGATTTGTTTAAAACATTACATAAGATAAATTACTTATTAGGGCATAACATGCCTTTTTAAAATTCCATTTATATACAAGTTCACATACCTCACGGGGGATCACTCAACACTCGGCCGAAGATGTATTTTAGTGAATCACTCGAGAGCAGCATGGAACTTACTCCTACCATAGGTTTGCCAAGCAATCAATCCTCCTCCTTTTTAACTATACACCTTTGTAAATATCAAGAGGACTTTTGGGTGTAGGGTTAGGCTTGGGTTAAAGGTAGGTGGTTGGGTTAGTGGTTAGTAAAAGGGCGAAAGGCGTAAAAAGCATCGGTTTTCATAAGACTTTTTATTTTTGTAATTTTTTTTATTTTGATGAAGCTATTATTCAAACAAAGTTATTTTTGATAAACTTGTTTGTTTATTTCTTTTTGCTTCATCATCATAGTAATTTTTTTTGAAAGTCATAAGAAAAACCGAGCTTGTTATTAAAACAAAGGGTTAAAAATAAAAAAGTTTTGGTGGGTAAAAAGGGTGTTTGTTTTTGGGTTAAGAAATGAAAAGGTTTAGGCTCAAAGGGGTTAACTAGGGGGATTTTGGGTAGGTGGTAAAAAAAAGAAAAATAATGGTGTAGAAATAAAAAGGGTTAGTCCTAATGCCTCCGTCATTTACTTACTCGGGTTTAAGTTGGTAAGGACCGGGAATGTATCGTCGTGACAAGTTCTAGAGTCGTAAGAACCAAGCGGCTATTCACACAAGAAACGAAAAATGAGCATTTAGTTTAAAGATATGTATTGTATGCTCAATAAAGGCTCAAAACTCACTTTTTGTGGGAATGGGTTTTTATGTGATCAAGTATATATAATCAAATTTTAGCTAAGCTTGTCATGCCGTTTCATAATTTTCTTATGTTGGTTCTTTTTATCACGACGCTATCGGTTGTAAATTCGTAAAAATATAACTTTTTTAGAACTTGAAATTCCCAAGTTAAACCTAGACAAGTAAAAAAAATGAAAAATTAAAAAATTTGGGGTGATTAGCGGTTCCAATAGAGTTTTGTGTAAGGCTTGTAATTAGGACTTGCAAGATTCAAGGTTTTAGCATCCCCCCCCCCCCCACACTTAAATTACACATTGTCCTCAATGTGTCCCAAAAATAAGTTTTTAGGTTGATTAAATGTGTAAAAAGGTGAGAAAAAGCAAAAATTTATGTTACTGGGCGTCTGGACACGGCCCCATGGTGTCCGGGCATGGCCCCGTGTTCAGATTGCCAGTAACAAAATGAGTAAAAAGAAGCAGAAGCCTGGGCATGGGGGCGTGTTCAGTGAGCACACCCCGTGTCCAGTTACCTGAACTGGGCATTTTCTGCAGATGGTTGGGCATGGGGCGTGTTGGGCGAGCACGGCCCCGTGCTGAACTTGCTGTAATAAAGAAAAATTTGTCGGGTGGCCCTGTTTTTGTGCGTGGGGTGCTGGTTCAAGTTTCCCTTGTTATCATTCACCATCCCGAGTGTGTTTTATCCATTTTAATCATCATCCAAACACCATTTTAACTAAAACCATCATTCATTAAATAGAGAGAATTACATAATAGTCCTAGAAAATTGAAAACAAAGTAAAAATAAAAGTTAAGGGTCCTAAATTAGATAGGTCAAGTGATACATAAAATCATCCTAAGGAGCTCTACTTCTACAATAAGAACTAAAATTCCAGAAATAGTTTTCCGGTATCTAAAAGCTTTGTAGAACTCCAAGCCGAGGGGTGTTCCCTAGATGTTGTTAAAGCCATTCCTCTATCTCTCTCGGGAGGAAGAAGGCGGCTTCATTTTCCTCAACATCTTGTGGAGGGGGAGTGACACCAACTGGAACCCCTTGTAGTATGTCTCGAGGGGGTTCCGAATGTATGGTGTACCATTCGGCCGGAATGATGACCTCCGGTATCACATTCCATGCCCTTTGGGTGATAATTGGTACCAAAGGAGGAGAGGCGAGAATGTTCAACCTTTGGTGAAAAAGGTTGACCTCTCGAAGACATCCCTCTAGTCCCACCGTCAAATGATTAATACGGTCAACCAATGCTTCTTCCACCCCCGTCATCTCATCAATGGCTTCTCTTAAGGCGTAAACGTAGTTTACAAGAGAATCTTCAACCGTTGATGACCTTCTCCCTTGTCGGTTGTTTCTGGAGTGCGATGAAGATGTTCCGCTAGTTCTGCTCGCCATTCTGAGAAAACATACCGAAAAGAGTTCAACTTTATGGGATCAGTACCTCGGACACGGTCCCGTGTTCGATGAACACGGCCCCGTGTTCAGATGTCTGCAGATTTTTTGAACTAGGAATCATGGAGTTTTAATTTGTTTTTGTGATTTTTAAAATGTTTTTAAGCAGAAACAACTTAGAACAATGTTGTAGAACTTATTTCTAACAAGATTCCATGAATAAAAATCTAACAAACATCTCAATAAAGCTTAAAATTATGGAGATTTCAAGCTCTAATGGAAGTATTAAAGAAGATGGAAGTGGATAAAAGAGGAAAGGACAAGAAGGTTGTTGAGAAACTTCTTTTAGAAAATACCTAGGATGGTATGTGAGAAGATTCTCCGAAATCTCTGTCCCTGGAACGGTTCAAATGTGCAGGATTCTTGGCTGCATTTATAGAAAACGACATCATGCTGCACACGGCCCCGTGTCGGCTAGACACGGCCCCGTGTGTAGGCAAGATCCTGACACATTTTGTCCGTATTCTGACACAAAATCAGAAAGGAATCTTTTGGTGGACACGGGGGCGTGTTGACCTAGACACGGCCCCGTGTCTAGAGGCTGTTTATGAAGTTTCGTCTATTACTAAGGAACTTTTCCGGATCGGGTGGTTCCTTACTGGATGGAACAACCCCGAAGTGCCTAAGATACCTTAATTGCTCTAGATTAAGATGAGAACGCAAGAGGTTGTCGGTGAGGGTGATTCCTATGCTAAATGTAGGTGGACAAGTCCAACCCTTTCCCGGGCTCTCGTTAAAGAAGGTGTATGCCGAATCGCTCAGGTCTATGTATGCACCGAACGAAGTCGATGGAGAGTCCTTCACGGCACAATCGACACAGGGACGACTATCGCCCACGTCTTTGCTAGAGTTAGAGGTAATATCGGGAACAACGAAGTTGTTTTTATTTGAATGCGATCCCAATAATTCTTCTTGGTTATCGTCTTGAGATGAATTATAGAAATCCATCTTAAGTTCTTTTAACCAATTAAGAATTAGATCTTCCATTTGAAATAGTTCATCAAGAAGCATTTCTCCTAGAAGGTCCGGTTGAGAGCATTCGAGGGAGAGATAGGGATTATTTTTACTTTCACCCCTCTTAAGGCTACAGGAAAACAATGGGTCTATATAATGGGGCTTATAATTTAGAAAGTAACATTCTAATTCTTTATGAGAGCCACCACATAATTGACACCACGTACCATAAGAGTGCCGAAAGTAAAAATTATCACTATCTCTCATGTTTGTGTCAGAAATTACCAACCGTCGGGATCTTACGGTTCTATTTTCAGTTACTGAAACTTGGGCACGGGGAGTGTTGAGTGGGCACGGCCCCGTGTTCAGCTTACTGTTTGACTTAAAACAGGATTGCCAGTTCCAAGGATTGGGCACGAGGCGTGTTCAGCGGGCACGGCCCGTGCTGAGTTCTGCAGAAGCTGAAAAATTAAGAAAATCCTAAAAAAAACAGTAAAATTAGAAAAAAACGATTATGCCGTTGATTCCTAACTTTCTTAAAATCCTTGTGTCCCCGGCAACGAGCCAAAAACTTGATGCGCGTGTGGTGTGATATATATTTAAGTATATTTTAAGCCATTTTTACACGTTAGCCAAGTTTTAAATTTATAAAACACGATATTATACTAACACCAAACACACATATGGGCAAGTGCACCCATCGCGAGCGTAGTATAGTGTTGGTAAGATACCGAGGTCGTCCAAGGACACAAGAGCTTTTAATACCGGTTTATCCTCAACGTCTAATCAAATCAAAAGTTTAGAAAAAGGTTTTAAACTAGAAAAATAAAAACTAACTAAAATGCTGAAAATAAAAATAAAATAAAATAAAAACAGATAGACATGATGAATCACTTGGATCCGACTCGTGTTTAGTGTAACCTTTGATTATTTCCTCACTTTTGCACTTTTTAAGAGATTATCTTAGTTATTGTAGTAGGCCCCTCTTTTGAAGGTGACGTTACCCTCAACCAGTAGTTTGAGTCAGCAAGGATACAATCCTAAAGGGTCGGATTATTAAAAGATAATTAATTAAGTTATTAATGCATAATGTGGTAGGCCCCTCTTTTGAAGGTGACGTTACCCTCGGCTAAGTAGTCTGAGTCAACAGGGATACAGTCCTAAGTAGCCGGGTTAAAGTTTCAATAGTAGCTTACATATGAGGGGATCAAAGAGTTTGGACCCCCGACATCCAATACCGGTGGGTATTGAAGGAGGTCCTACTAAATTTGACCCAGGTCCTTGCAGGATCTATACACTGAACAAGGCAAGACTCTTACCAAACCGTTCCCTTAACCCCTGACCAGGTAGCCAACATATCTCCATATAGACCGTGGAGATATGAATGGTGAAAATCTTTTATTTTATATAGACAGTAAAATAATGCCAAGACACCACAGACAAACGATAAGGAAGAATCACCTTCAACATAAGAAACTAGTTATTAAAGTCATTAATACATAACCAAATAAAAAGTGCGAAAAGATTAAAAATAAAATGTATTACACTAGACACTTGTCTTCACCAAGTGATGTAAGAGACTTAGGCAAACATAGCCTTTGATTGTCAAGAACTCTTACGATCAATCTTGGATCCCGAGACTACTCACACACTCTATGATGGATGATGGATGATGGTGGTGGATGATGGTGTTGTGATGGTGGTGGATGATGGTGTTGTGATGGTGGTGGGTGGTGGGTGAAGTGTGAGAGAGGTGGTTTGCCAAGGGATGGTTTGCAAATGAGCCAAGCACCTCTATTTATAGCCTGAACAGACGCTCAGGCATGGCCCCGTGTCCATTGGGCACGACCCCATGTCCATCCTCCTTCTCTTTCATCATTAATTGCAGTTTGTCTGCATTAGTTGACCACGCCCCCGTGTCCGTTGGGCACGACCCCGTGTGTAGAAGCGTATCTGTATTATCAAGATTTCCCCAGATTCTGCGAATCTTAGAGTTGACCACGGCCCCGTGTCCGATGGGCACGCCCCCATGGTGGTTGATAGAAGCTTCTACAGCTTTGTCTTTTCTGCAGACACTTGGGCACGCCCCCGTGCTTACTGAGCACGGGGCGTGTTCAGCCTTCTGTTCTCTTGTTTTTGCTTAGGAAGATGCTGTCGGGGGGTCGGGCATGCCACGTTTGTTCCTTTTCTTGTATTTATGTTAGATTTAGCTGCCTTTTTGCTTCTTTTGTTCATTTGAGCTCATTTAATCCTGAAAATACAAACGGAAGACAAAAACATACTTTTTCCAACATTAGTACTAAAAAAGGGTTAGTTTTATGCCACATTTGATGTAATTTATATGTTGCATTTTGCACACATCAAATACCCCCACACTTGAATATTTGCTTGTCCTTAAGCAAAACTCTTTATTTTGTGGCTTACACTCCCAAATGGAATGGGTAGAAGAGAAGGTTTTGGGCTTGTCATAGAGTGTCGGGATTTCCAAGATTCTTTATTAAGTTTTATTTTTTTACAATCCTATTCGTCATGATTTATTTAAAACATTACATAAGATAAATTACTTATTAGGGCATAACATGCCTTTTTAAAATTCCATTTATATACAAGTTCACATACCTCACGGGGGATCACTCAACACTCAGCCGAAGATGTATTTTAGTGAATCACCCGAGAGCGGCATGGAACTTACTCCTACCATAGGCTTGCCAAGCAATCAATCCTCCTCCTTTTTAACTATACACCTTTGTAAATATCAAGAGGACTTTTGGGTGTAGGGTTAGGCTTGGGTTAAAGGTAGGTGGTTGGGTTAGTGGTTAGTAAAAGGGCGAAAGGCGTACAAAGCGTCGGTTTTCTTAAGACTTTTTATTTTTGTAATTTTTTTTATTTTGATGAAGCTATTATTCAAACAAGTTATTTTTGATAAACTTGTTTGTTTATTTCTTTTTGCTTCATCATCATAGTAAATTTATTTTTTTTGAAAGTCATAAGAAAAACCGAGCTTGTTACTAAATAAGGTATCACATGAATTGATTTAAGTATAAAAGGCATACTATAAGGGTGTTTTAGGTAACATCAGCTTAAAATCAAGTATAAACAAGTATGATTAAGTCATATAGATCGAGATTAAGTATCGCACACGCTTGAATTGATTATGTATGACAAGTATTTGTAAGTTTAACGCATTTTGCAAGAATTACGAATAAGGTATCACATGTATAATGAATTCAAACGTATGAACATGTACGAATATGTAAAACATGATTTGTTTGAAATACAAATTTTTTATTTATGATCCAAGTCTCGGATTTTACGATGATACAATGAAAAGACGATTACAAGGAATACAAGATTTCCAGAAATAGAATTACGAATAAGCTTTCTAATTAAGGAAAGTACGAAACGCGGGGCGCTACACTTGGTAATGGACTATTTTAATACTTAGAATAAACTTAGAGATTAATTTATACTGCATCCCAATAAAAGTTATATATGCATTGTATATAAAAATAATAAATATTTATAACTATAATTCGAATTTCTAATGGAATCAAATTTAAAATTATAATTTTGTATTCGATTTACTAGACTAGAATTGAATCGAATTCGAATTCTTGATAATCGAAACGAATTCTTGATAACTGAGTCGAATTAAATCAAATTTCGAATTTTTCGAATTTGAAACGAATTCTGAACACCCATACTATGAACATATATTCTTTCAACATTCTCATATTAACTGAAAGTTAACCCAATTTTTTTTGTTGACGTAGCTAAAAGGTTAAAATTTTGATGACGTGGACTATGTATTTGACAAATAAGTCAAACTTTTAATGATCTGGACTGCTTATGTAGCATTTCACGCCAGCAAAAACTAATTGCATTAACTTTCAGTTAATATGGGATCCCTGAAGGAAAATATTGGGACTATGAGTAAACATTTCGTGAGTTGAGATTAATCCCGACCAATAGGCCAAAATTAGAATTATTAAAATCTAAAGTCTCAATAGTCTATATGTTGTCATATAGAGAGAAACATAGTTACAAATATATATATATATAGGGTATATAGGGTCAGGATTTAGAGAAAACGGTGAAAAGTGTGAGAACGGTTATGGATCGTACGATCAAAACAATCTATGGACTAGATTGGCGCAGTGGTGTTTTCGTAAATAACACCAATTCTATTAAGTGGACGTGCTTCATTAAGGGTAAGAGGGTCTTTAGAGTTCTCTACCAAAAACGCCAAACTAATGAATAAAACGCCATTACGGGCCAAAACACATCCTATATAAACAAAACATCTCAGACATTCATTAAACACATCCCGAACCGGAAATGCCATATTTACTACTATATACCATTCATCTTAGAAACGCCAAAAAACCCAAAACATCTATAACAATCCTCAATAAAACCGACACCCTCATAATATTTCTGACACCCTAATATATTTTAATATCTCTATATGTCTTTAAATACAACCCGTATGTGAAAACCGAGCCCGAAATACAATATAGTATTATAAATAAAAAAAACAAGAAATATTAAGTTGAGGCGGGCCGCGTAAACCCCACCTCAACCCTTACGCGGGCGGTTTAAAGGTTAAAACCTGATTTCTTTGATTTTTAAGTTTAGGCGGGCCGCGTAAGACCCCCGTTAGTTAACGCGGGCCGCGTGAGATCGGAAAGATGGCGCAGCCCGGTGATGACACGTGTCATCATCGTGGCAAGTCTAGACGCTGACCAGGATCAGCTACGCTTTGACCGGGGATTGACGCGGGCCGCGTAAGCCCTGTCTTGTGTTACGCGGGCCGCGAGAGAACCAAACTCAGCAATTATAAATAGAATGCATCGGATCTTCAGTCTGTTCGTCCATTTTTCTTTTCTCAATCTCAATTTCTGATATTAGGCAATATAATCGGGTATTATACCCCCCCTAAATAGCAAAGTTCTGCTCCGTTGTAAGTATTATAACCCCTGGATACGTATTAGATACGCTGCCCGATTGATCTAGGGTTCCGTAAAGGCTGTCGTGGTTCTGCCCGACGTAGTTGTTGGAATGCCGTCTCGGGGAGGGTATTACTAATGTTAAAATGGGTTATTATACTAACGCGTGTGCATTTCTGTAAATTTTAGATTATCACCAGGAAACCCTAAAGGATAACCTAAGACAGCAATGTGAGTAATCTCCTTTTTGTTAACAGTTTTTACAAAACCTTAACTATTTTACAAATGCAATTTAGCAGTGATTAAGTCTTTGTAATTCTACGATTACTGCCGGTATGTTGGGGTTTTGTATACAAAATGTGAGTAACGTTACCATTGGACGAAGAGTTAGCCAATGTGTAATATGACCCA
This sequence comes from Helianthus tuberosus, assembly GCA_030545235.1. NCBI lineage: Eukaryota > Viridiplantae > Streptophyta > Magnoliopsida > Asterales > Asteraceae > Helianthus > Helianthus tuberosus. The sequence continues at coordinate 62,788,634 of CM060451.1, read as the reverse complement.
CCAGTCAGGATTGACAGTACTGAATGAGTAATTGGGTAGATATAAACATTGTAATCGCCCTCAATACTGTTAAGTTTAAATTAAATTAATGTTTCTTGATTAAACTGGGATTCACTCACCAGTATTTCCCACTGACAAATGTTTTTAAAACGCGTTTCAGGTAACACAATGTGAAAGCCAATTAGAAACCAGCTGGAGAGCACTGAAGGCTTGGAATAGTGGCTATAAAAGTTACCTAAATAAAGAAGGCGTTTTAATTCAATAAAAATGGGATTTATCCCTATAAATCAGTTTGTAATGAAAACCTGGGTTTTATCCCAATGTGTGTATTTCTATAAAATGTGGTGTTTTACTCTGATAAAATATTTCCTAACTACGGTCCTGATGTAATTTCCGCTGCCAAATTAATAAACACCGATACCACCGACACTGGCTCGCGGCCGCCCGTTCCCGGGGATTTGGGGGTGGGGGTTGCGACAACATCAAACACACTAAACTCAAAAATGCCATATTTTACTATATACCAATCATCTTAGAAAATGCCAAAAAACTCAAACATCAAAGATTCCAAAAATCGATGTTACTTTTGGATACACTATTTCCTCAGTAAAACGCCAGAATGGCAAACATCGTTTCTTGTATATTCAATATTATTCTACGCGAAGTTTTGCAGAATGCATTCTTAACTGAGGGGCTGTAACTCGATAACATTTTTGTAACACCTCGTAAAATCACGACCAATATAATAAAGACACGTGTCATGGACTTTAAACGTGTAAGGAATTGATTCTGAGGGACTAAAGTTGTCAAACAATGTAAATATGTTAGTAAAAGAATCCAAAGTGTCAACATGCCATTCTTGTGCCTCTGGTTGACCTCGTACGACGTTCGTATTCTTAAATGAATACTTTGACGAACATTGGAAGTCGTTTGTGCTTAAAATAAGGATTCTACGAAACATAGGGGTTAAAAGTGTCAACTTGTTAAATGTTACCTCTGAGTGACCTTTTAACGATCCCAAAAACATTGTAATAATTGTATATTTAGCTCACAAGAATATTGGATATTAATTTTGTGGAGTTTCGATGAAAACAAGACTTTTCGGGTGATCGTACAACTAACCGGGAGCTTAACGGAGTTAGTTTATGACCCAAGGTCCTTAATAATTAACTATGGGGGTCCTAAATGCAATAAATGAAAGTTAAATAAACTTATTATGGACCAGGGACCGAAACTGCAATGTTTGAAAGTTGTTTTCCGGTGACAGAGGAGCCACGCGGCCCGCGTAGACTCCTTAAGAGTCTCACGCGGCCTGCGTAAGAGTGTCAGATGCAGAAAAATAAGGACAGCTGCATGTTCAGCCAGTTCACCGCCATTGCATGCCTGAATTCGATACCAGGGACTGTGCCAATGGTTTTTCATGCACTAGGGACACCTGGTAACATCTGGGATCAAGGTAGGGGCATGTGGAATGATCTTATGAAGTGACAAATCCTATATAAGGCCCTTTTGTTTGCACTAGTTCACTTGCACATTTCAAATTCACTTCAAATCACTTTATCTGGAGCTTCCTGGAGTTCAAGAGAGCTTTCTTCTGCTCTAATCTCGTGCTAAGAGTCCTTGTAAGCATTCTTAGCCTCTCTAGTTTAAGTTTTATTAGCTTAATGACCAAAGTCAAAGCTATCGTAATTAAGCTTTGACTTAGTGATTAATCACTAATGGTCCAGCCATTATTCGAATTGAAAGTGGCTATGAGTGGGTAATTATGTAGATAATAAACCCTTAAAAAGGCACCCACTGATTATCACTCTAACTTGGTCAATTGTGGGGTCAAACTTATTATTAAAAAGTCAACAGAATCCATTTTTGCAAATAAATTCATAACTGACAATGTGGAAGTTATTGAACATGTTTAAACACTAAAATAACTTGGTAAATAATATAAGAACATGTTTAGGCATGTTCAACCCGACAATTCTAAGTTTAGGCTCGGTTCGCAATCGAAAGTCGCAAAAGTAGACTTTTGCTTTAACTTTCAGTTCTGACCCGATTTAGCTTAGTTTAGATATGCCTTAGGGTTCCTTTAGGACCATATTTCATGTTAGTATAACTCTCTGAGATTATACTATATGGTTCCTATTAAATCTGATTCATATGCATGTTTCCGTTAAATGCTTAAAAGTTGACCATTATGCCCTTTTGATATTAAAACGAGATTTTTGAAAATGTGAGAGGACAAAAACCTTTATTACTGATATTTAAGTATGTCCAAAAAGTTTGACATCAGATTATGGTCTAAAATAGAAGTTATGCGCGATATCGTAAAATGCAAGCTTTTTATTAATTAAACGACATTTTTGGCATAAAACCCATTTAAACCCAAATTTTGACACCAAACTTTCTACCCACTATTATTATATAATATTTAGGGATTTTTGGAAATTTTTGTTAAATTTTAAACTGATCATAACATAGGGTTCGTGCATTGATTCGATAATTGACGATTATACCCTTTTTGCTAATAAAATGAGTTTTGCACATCCTTTACATATCAAACCTTTTTCTACTGATTTTATACATCAAATAAATTATTTAAACAGTGAAGGCTGATCAAAATCTCGGGTTTCCTTAATCAACCCGAATATCGTCAAATACCGACTTTTATGCGATTTAGGCGCATAGAATGGTTTAAAACCGTATTTAGCACCTAAGGCTTGTTACCTACTGATGTTATGAATAAATTTTTATACTTTAACAGTAAGTAAAAGTTTTAAACTCAGATTTCCAAATTTGACCCTTAAAGCATATGTGAAATGACCAAAATTCCCCTTCGGTGCATAGTTTGGTCATAAAAGATAAATTTCACATATATGATATCTTACTGATATAACTTATTAAAATAAATATTTTTAATAATTATTTTAGACCAGAACCTCATATTATTATTTAACCTCTTTTATAAGCTTTAAAATGACCAAATTACCCTTTCGGGGCTTAAATTGGTTTTAAATTCGTTTGGGGCATAATGGAAGGTATCCTACTGATATCATAACATATTTTAAGCATATTAACTTGTGGAACCTGTACATGACTTATTTGGTTACCATTATGCATTTTCGCGTTTGCTACGGTTTATGTAACTAGTTTGCATGATTTTAACCGAAACGGGTCAAACCTTATCATTTTTACCTCAAAATCCAGAATGTGTTTAGTATACCCATTTTATACAAGTCCTCATACTTGTTGGGTCTAAACCACATTCTAATCCGGTCTTCGCTTAATCTTGCGTTTCGAACCGTAAACCTTTCTTTAAAACTAACGGGGCTAAGTTATAACTTAATTAAGACCCGTTAGGAATCTAATAGGTTATTAAAACCTTCGTTCCAGATTTAGGAGACCAGTAAAAGCTACCGTATTTGTTTCTTTGTTATACGGCTGGGATAAAATTTATATTTTAGCTCAGGTAAATACTTTTAACTTATTTTCCCTTATACAGGCTTGGGGTACGGTATTTAATAATACCGCTTGGTCGGGTGTTGAATCTTTAATCGAATAATGGTTAAATCATTGAGATAGCCCGTTTAATCTGTTTTGTTTGTGTTAAGCTTTGGGGGGTTAATGACCATGTCCTGGATCTCCTCGGCTCATTCATTGAAATGGCCACGACTTAAGCACGGGGTGTAGGCATACACTCGCCGGTGCGTATGTAAAAAGATATACCCGCTTGTTGAGAATAACTCGCCATGGGTTTATATTATGTGGTGTGTGTATTAATCTTGTTCCGGCTTCTATCCCGGATCCTAAACGTATGACAAACATATAAATCTTTTACATGTTTATTTTTAAATAATTATCCCAAGTTATAAAAGAATTTTGGTGCCTCGTGCATTTAAATCAATTTTATAAACACTTTTCAAAAAGAGTCAGTTAATTGTATTTACCAGTGTAAACTGACGTATTTTCCAAAAAGGTTAAGTGCAGGTACTAAGCGAAATGGGCTGGCTACTCCTAGTATCGAATAAAGAGTCTTGCAAGCTTTAGATGCTTAAAAATCTGTTGAACAATATTTCTTTTGTTTTAGATCCGCCCGTGGATCCATCTTATAATCCGTTGTAATATTTTATGTTACTTTCGAATCGGTTGGTAATATTATTACTTTAGACTTCCGCTGTGCATTGAACTGTGATTATTTGACTATGATGATATCAACTACGTCACGATACCCCCCGCCGGTAATACATGGAATTATCGCGGTGTGACAGGTTGGTATCAGAGCCAACATTGAGTGAATTAAACACTAGCCTTTTGTGTTTAATCTCAATGACACAGTTTGCACATTCCTTGACCTCCGAGTCTAGGCTAACGACATAGGACTAATCCTAATCTTATTGTTTTTCTTTTGTTGGTTTCCTTTGTTTATTTTGACAGGTATAAAAGAAAATGCCGTCGCGATTCAAAAGAGGTGGAAGAGGCAAGGCGCCAATCACTGCTCCTAAGGACCACGAGGCCGGGCCATCACACCGGCGAACTCCTTCAGCAACTTTAAGCTCAATTCCCCACGAGGATTGGAGGACTTACCTGGAGCCTGCGAGACGCTCTGTCTTTCTTAGTTCATCACCATCGTACCACGACTCATTCGGACTCCACCAGAACAATGAGTCCGACCACTCGCGCCACTCCTACCTCTCGTTGCAGCGTTCGGGTTCTCACCGTGCCTTTCAAGACCCGACCCCCTACTTTCAGAGCCTGTTTAATCCAGCAAATGTGTGTGAAGAACCAATGGGCCATAACCTGTTGGGACCAGAAGACCATTTTCCTGAAGCCCAGGATATGGATATGGACGAGGATCCAGATCTAGAACCTGCTGAGCCACCAACTGGGACGCCCACGCATCCCATAGAGATTTCTGACGGATCATCTTTCCATGGTTCGCCTTATAGAGGTCCCGACTCCTTTGCCCAATGGTGGAGTAATTATCACCGGGAGTATACACCTTCCCACCACTCATCACCACACCAACAGGTCCCCTCTGAGGACCCACATTTTGAGGCAGTCACACCACCGCCACCACCGCCGCCAGAGCAACAACTGCCTCCAGAACTATCGAGGCGAAGAAGATCAGGTGCACAGATGTCCGTGCGAGGGGGTTTCCACTTCAGCACCCCCAACACAACAGCAACAGCCATTACCCGCCATTGTATGAAGACCCACAGATGGGTGGGCCTTCAAACCCACTTTCTGAGGTGGACTCTGCGCCAGTCGCACCACCACCACCACACATGGGTTATGATAACCCAATTCCTTCTTACGCCGGTGCAGCGGCGTATAACCCGTTTGAGCAACCATGTTACCCAGGTTACAACTACTACAATGCCCCTGATGTTGACCCGTATCTTGTAGCGGCAAACTACAATGCTCTTCATCCTGAAGGGCCCTACGCAACTTCCTACCAGACTGGGTACCCGGCCTATGGGTATCAATACCCACCACCTCCTCAACCTCTGCAGGAGCAGCAGCCGTAGCCCCCACAGATCCAACCACCGCAGCAACAGGAAATCCTCCAGAGGTTGAACCAGGTGGAACGTGAAGTTCAGGTGGAGCGTAGAAGCCGTCGGGGTCTACTTAAGGGTTTGGCTGATTTAATCAAGGGGAAGAACAGAAGGGATTATTGAAAATTCCTTATTTATTTGTTTATCTTGTAATTTTTAAATTTCAATTAAGTCCTTGTGTGGACATCTATTTATGTATTCAGTCCCTGCGAGGACTTGTATTTCCTTTTTAGTCCCTATGTGGACGATTTATTTGATTAAAAGTCCCGTTTAAGGCATCTATGTACTCCTTTTAAAATTTAATGGAATGTTTTAATTCAAAATTTTCATTTGTCATTATATGTATGAATATATTATATGAAATAAATCAACATGAACACTTCATTTTACAATTGTTCTGCCAATAAATGTTGAAATAAGTCTTAAGGGTAAAACCTAGCCATGTGTCATTTTAAGACAGGGCCATGATGGTAGTTCCTTTTTAAGATTCAAATCCTTGTTAATATCTGAAAACATGTTAACGCTCCTGGCAACTGTGATTCGATAAAATCACACAAGTCATCCTTATATTGGACCCTTCCAATTCCTTTCTTTATTATTTAAACATCCAATTGTGATGATGTGCCTGCGGTTCATACTTATTGTCCTATAAGACAATAGACAGTTGTAGTCTACGACTCCCTGTCAAGAAAGGTAATGAACTATGTTCAAACCTTAATGCCTCGATCCTATAAATCTTGGTTTATAATTTAAAATTGTCCTCGTGACTAGGCCTTTTGTATGCCACCCTATTATCCTTAATAGTTTATAACTGGATAAAATATAATAAAAATTTAAATAAATTAAATTAACCAATATGGTTTATAGTTACCATGGTTAGTGAATTGCCATAAATGACAATTCCATAATAGACTTCTGAATAAATCTTTGACAATATTTATGTAGCAATCAAGCTACATGGCTGGATTAGATGAGGTTAACAACCACCCGAGAGAAAATAAGGATACTACCAGAGTTAATGTAGCTGGTGCGGAACTGCAGGCATTAATAGATAATGCCGTTACTCGAGCTCTTGACAGACAGTTTAATGAATCAAGTGGTACTCGCGTCAGAACTCAGTCTGTACCACATTCAAAACCACCCTCCAAGACGCATACAGCTCACAAGAGCGATTCTCATCATTCATCAAATCAGAGAAGTGTTCCGTCTAGACAGGTTGTGCTTAATCAGGAGCCTCGGGTCAAAACCTGTTCTTATAAATACTTTGTCTCCTGTAAGCCGAGGGATTTCACAGGGGAGAAAGGAGCCATTGATTGTATGACTTGGCTCGACGAGATGGATACCGTGGTTGATATCAGTGGTTGTGCTGATAAGGATGTTGTGAAGTTTGTGTCACAATCGTTCAAAGGTGAAGCTCTAGCTTGGTGGAGGTCGCTAATCCAAGCTACTGGGAAGATCCCGTTGTACAACATGTCTTGGGATCAGTTTGTTGCTCTTATTAAATAAAATTTCTGTCCTCAACATGAAGTTGAGAAAATTGAGACTGATTTCTTGACTTTGGTCATGAAGAATTTGGATTGTCAGGCATACCTTACCAGTTTCAATACCATGTCTCGATTGGTTCCATACTTGGTCACACCGGAACCAAAACGTATAGCTCGTTTTATTGGAGGTTTAGCTCCGGAAATTAAAGCAAGTGTGAAAGCATCTAGACCCACCACCTTCAGGTCAGTGGCTGATTTGTCGTTATCTCTTACCCTCGATGCAGTCAGACAGAGATCGCTCAGGAATTCTGACGAGGGGAAAAGGAAACGTGAGGATGAGAACTCACGCCGTTCTGATAAGAAACATAAGGGGAACTCTGAGAGCAAGAAGGGTTCTGGATTTAAAAAGGATAGTCAGCAGTCGGGTGAAATGCCCAAGTGTAAAACTTGCAAGAAGCGTCATCTAGGGAAGTGCAGGTTCGAATCAAAATCCCAATCGCAGCCTAGGGCTTGTGGGATCTGCAAATCAAGTGAGCATAAAATGTTGGATTGCAAGAAGATAAAGGATGCGACTTGTTACAACTGTAACGAGAAGGGGCATATCAAGTCCAACTACCCAAAATATGCAAAGAAACCCGAAGAGGGTAAAAAGACCAATGCACGGGTCTTTCAAATGAATGCTCAGGAGACCATTCAAAACGACAATGTGATAACAGGTACCTTTCTTATCAATGACGTTTATGCTAGAGTGTTGTTTAATTCGGGTGCAGACAAGCCTTTTGTGGACAATAAATTTTGTAAATTATTAAATCTGCCTGTTAAAACTTTAAGCATAAAGTATGAACTAGAATTGGCTGACGGTACCATAGAGACTGCCTCAACCGTATTAGATGGATGTTTTATATCCATTAGGAACCACTCTTTTCCGCTTTCTTTGCTTCCGTTTAAACTAGCTGGATTCGATATAGTGATAGGCATGGATTGGTTATCTCATAACCAAGGCCAAATCGCATGTGATAAGAAGCAGGTGGTTATCAAGACTCCTTATGGTGAGCCGTTAACAATACAAGGAGATACTCAGTACGGGTTACCTAAGCAAGTGTCCTTGCCTAAAGCGTCGAGGTGTATGAAGAAAGGTTGTGTCATTTATATGGCACAGGTAAACGTTGATGAACCAAAGCCCAAGATTGAAGACATCCCTGTTATTTCTGAATATCCAGAAGTATTCCCTGAAGAACTACCTAGTTTACCCCCAGATAGGCAAGTGGAGTTCAGAATAGATATCATTCCTGGAGCAGCACCAATTGCAAGAGCACCTTATCGGTTGGCTCCAACTGAGATGAAAGAGTTAAGGACTCAGTTGGATGATTTGTTGGCAAAGGGTTTTATTCAACCCAGCTCGTCCCCTTGGGGAGCTCCGATCCTGTTTGTGAAAAACAAGGATGGCTCGATGCATCGATTATCGCGAGCTGAATAAAGTGACAATCAAGAACAGGTACCCGTTACCTAAGATCGACGATCTATTCGATCAACTGCAAGGGGCGAGTTATTTCTCCAAGATTGATTTAAGGTCAGGTTACCATCAACTGAAGGTCAGAGATGAAGATGTGCATAAAATAGCATTCAGAACTCGTTATGGTCACTATGAGTTCTTGGTGATGCCTTTCAGGCTCACTAATGCACCTACAGCGTTCATGGATCTCATGAATCGCGTTTGCAAGCCATACTTGGACAAGTTTGTCATCGTCTTCATTGATGACATTCTTATTTACTCGAAGAGTCAAGCCAATCATGAAAGACATCTTTGGTGTATCCTTAAACTTCTGCAGCAAGAGAAGCTCTACGCCAAGTTTTCGAAATGCGAGTTTTGGCTTCGTGAAGTCCAATTTCTTGGACATGTGGTTAGCGAGCGTGGTATCCAGGTGGGTTCCGCTAAGATTGAAGCAATTATGAATTGGCAAGAACCTAAGACTCCTACAGAGATACGCAGCTTCTTGGGTCTAGCAGGTTACTATAGACGCTTCATCGAAAACTTCTCAAGGATTGCTGCACCTCTGACATCGCTGACCCGCAAGAATGTCAAGTTTGATTGGGGTCGCAAGCAGCAAGAATCCTTTGATATTCTTAAACAGAAGTTGAGTAATGCGCCAGTGTTGACATTGCCAGAAGGTATTGAAGAATTTGTGGTTTATTATGACGCATCGCACACAGGTATGGGATGTGTGCTTGTGCAGAAAGGCAAGGTTATTGCCTATGCTTCACGTCAACTAAAGGTGCATGAGAAGAACTACACCACCCACGATTTGGAGTTGGGTGCCGTTGTATTTGCACTGAAGCTTTGGAGGCATTATCTTTATGGGACTAAGTGCGTGATCTATTCTGATCATAAGAGCCTTCAGCATCTGTTTAACCAAAAGGATCTTAATATGAGACAGCGTTGATGGATGGAAACACTGAATGATTATGATTGTGAAATCTGATATCATCCAGGCAAAGCGAATGTAGTCGCTGATGCTTTGAACAGAAAAGAAAGGGTTAAGCCTATTAGAATCAACTCCAAGAGCATTGAACTGAAGAACAACTTGAATGAAAAGTTGTTAGCCGCTCAAAAGGAAGCCGTATTAGAAGCTAACTATCCTAATGAGAAGTTAGGCATAACTACTAAACAGTTATCGTATGGCAAGGATGGAATCCTAAGATTGAATGGACGAATATGGGTTCCAGTCTATGGAGGACTTAGGGAGGTGATCCTTCAGGAAGCCCACAGTTCGAGATACCCAGTTCATCCTGGCAGTGATAAGATGTACCAGGATTTAAAGGCAAGTTATTGGTGGATAGGTTTGAAGAAATCTATTGCCACTTATGTGGCAAAATGTCTGACGTGTGCACATGTTAAAGCCGAACACCAGAAGCCGTCATGTTTGCTTCAACAGCCTGAACTTCCCACTTGGAAGTGGAAAATGGTAACTATGGATTTTATCACTAAGTTACCAAGAACGAAGCGTGGAAATGATACCATTTGGGTTATAGTTGATAGGTTGACCAAGTCAGCCTACTTCTTGCCGATTAAAGAAACTCACAGCTCCGACAAGTTAGCTCAGCTGTACATGGATGAGATTGTATCTCTCCATGGAGTACCAGTGTCTATTATCTCTGATAGGGATACAAGATATACATCGCATTTTTGGAAAAGCTTTCAGCAATCTTTAGGCACTCGACTAAATTTCAGCACTGCTTATCATCCTCAAACGGATTGTCAAAGCGAGCATACAATTCAAACACTCGAGGATATGCCGCGAGCTTGTGTTATTGATTTAGGAGGGAGTTGGGATGACCATCTTCCGTTGATTGAATTTTCATACAATAATAGCTATCATTCGAGCATTCAAGCAGCACCTTTCGAAGCCTTGTATGGAAGAAAGTGCAGAACGCCAGTCTGTTGGGCGAAAGTTGGAGATGTCCAACTGTCAGGACCTGATATAGTCCTGGAGACGACGGACAAGATAGTACAGATCCGTGATCGTCTCAAAGCTGCCAGGGATAGGCGGAAAAGCTACGCAGATAAAAGGCGTAAACCTCTAAAATTCGAGGTAGGTGATAAAGTGTTACTAAAGGTATCACCCTGGAAAGGGGTGATGCGTTTTGGCAAAAAGGGTAAGCTAAGCCCTAGATACATAGGACCATTCGAGATCATCGAATGCGTCGGAACTGTAACTTATAAGCTAAATCTGCCAGAAGAACTTAGTGGGATACATAATGTATTCCACATCTGCAACTTAAAGAAATGCCTAGCCGATGAGTCGCTAGCAATGTCGCATAAGGACGTGCAGATAGATGAGAGCTTGAAGTTCGTTGAGAAACCTTTGTCGATCGAGGATCGACGGGTTAAGAAGCTTCGAAGGAAGCATGTGCCGATTGTGAAGGTTAAATGGGATGCCCGTAGAGGCACAGAGTATACGTGGGAGGTTGAATCCACAATGAAACAGAAGTACCCTCATTTATTTCAGTAAATCTCGAGGTCGAGATTTCTTTTAAGGGGGTGAGGATGTAACACCTCGTAAAATCATGACCAATATAATAAAGACACGTGTCATGGACTATAAACGTGTAAGGAATTGATTCTGAGGGACTAAATTTGTCAAACAATGTAAATATGTTAGTAAAAGAATCCAAAGTGTCAACATGCCATTCTTGTGCCTCTGATTGACCTCATACGACATTCGTATTCTTAAATGAATAATTTGACGAACATTGGAAGTCGTTTGTGCTTAAAATAAGGATTCTACGAAACATAGGGGTTAAAAGTGTCAACATGTTAAATGTTACCTTTGAGTGACCTTTTAACGATCCCAAAAACATTGTAATAATTGTATATTTAGCTCACAAGAATATTGGATATTAATTTTGTGGAGTTTCGATGAAAACAAGACTTTTCGGGTGATCGTACAACTAACCAGGAGCTTAACGGAGTTAGTTTATGACCCAAGGTCCTTAATAGTTAACTATGGGGGGTCCTAAATGCAATAAATGAAAGTTAAATAAACTTATTATGGACCAGGGACCGAAACTGCAATGTTTGAAAGTTGTTTTCCGGTGACAGAGGAGCCACGCGGCCCGCGTAGACTCCTTAAGAGTCTTACGCGGCCCGCGTAAGAGTGTCAGATGCAGAAAAATAAGGACAGCTGCATGTTCAGCCAGTTCTACCGCCTTTGCATGCCTGAATTCGATACAAGGGCCTGTGCCAATGGTTTTTCATGCACTAGGGTGTAACACCTCGAAAAATCACAACCAATATAATGAAGACACGTGTCATGGATTTTAAACGTGTAATGGATTGATCTGGAGGGACTAAAATTGTCAAACAATGTAAATATGTGAGTAAAGGGATCCAAAGTGTCAACATGCCTAACTTGTGCCTCTGATTGACCTCATGCGACGTTCATATTCTTTAATGAATAAAATATCGAACTTAGAAAGTCGTTTGTGCTTAAAATAAGGATCTTGTGAAGCATAGGGGTTAAAAGTGTCAACGTGTTGAAAGTAACCTCTGAATGACCTTTAACGATCCCAAAAATATTGTAATGATTATATATTTTTCCCTCAAGAATATTGGATATTAATTCGTGGAGTTTCGACGCACAAAAATAATCAAAGTGGTAATTACAAGTAATAAGGGTCAAATGCGTTAATGTTGCATTTCAAGACCGTTCGGGTGACCTCATAACTAACCGAGAGCTTATTGATAAATGTTTAAAGACTCAAGACCCTTAAAAGTTAAATTTGGGGGTTAAAAGTGCAATAAACGAAAGTTAAATCAAGTTTAGAAGGACCAGGGACCAAAACTGCCAAGTCTGAAAGTTTGTTTCCGGTCATAGAGGAGTGTCGCGGCCCGCGTAAGACTCTTAAAGAGTCTACGTCGCCCGCGTAGGACTACCAGATGCAGAAAAACTTGACAGCTGCATGTTCAGCCTGTTGCACCGCCTTTGCATGCTTGTTTTCGAATCTAGGGACTGTGCCAATGGTATTTCATGCACTAGGGACACCTGGGTGCATCAGGGATCATATAGGGACATGTGGATTGATCACAAGAGATGAAAATTTGCTATATAAAGGCTCTCATTTCATTTGATCATTTGCACATTCTCAAAATCACTTCATATTTGCTTCCTCTAGAGCTTCCTGTAGTTCAAGCAAGTTTTCTTAGGTTCCAAATTCGTGCTAAGGACCATTGTAAGTGTTCTTAGCTCCTTAAGTTCAAGTTTTATTAGTTTAATGACCAAAAGTCAAAGCCATCGTAATTAAGCTTTGACTTAGTGATTAGTCACTAATGGTCCAGCCATTATTCGAATTGAAAGTGGCTATGAGTTGGTAATTATGTGGGTAATAAATCCTTAAAAGGGCATCCACTGATTATCACTCTAACTTGGTCAATTGTCGGGTCAAACTTAATATTAAAAAGTCAACAGAAGCTATTTTTGCAAATAAATTCATAACTGATAATGTAGAAGTTATGAAACATGTTTTAACACTAAAATAACTTGGTAAATAATGTAAGAACATGTCTAAGCATGTTCAACCCGACAATTCTGAGTTTAGGCTCGGTTCGGAACCGAAAGTCGCAAAAGTAGACTTTTACTTTGACTTTTAGTTCTGACCCGATTTAGCTTAGTGTAGATATGCCTTAGGGTTCCTTTAGGACCATATTATAGGTTAGTATAACCCTCTAAAGTTATACAACCTGATTCCTTAGTAATCTGATTCATTTGCATGTTTCCGTAATTTGCTTAAAAGTTGACCATTATGCCCTTTTGATATTAAGATGAGATTTTTTAAAATGTGAGAAGACAAAAACCTTTGTTACTGATTTATAAACATGTCCTAAAAGATTGAAATCAGTTTATGGTCTAAATTAGGAGTTATGCTCAATATCGTAAATGAAAGCCTTTTTATTAATTAAACGGCATTTTCGGCATAAAACCTATTTAAACCCAAATTTTGACACCAAACCTTTTACCCACTGATGTAATATAATATTTAGGGATTTTTGGAAATTTTTATTGAATTTTAAACTGATTATATCATAGAGTTTTAAAGTAAATTCGGTATTGACGAAATTGCCCTTTTCTTGGATAAAATGAGTTTTACATAACATTTTGATGCCAAACCTTTTGCTACTGATTTCATATGTTAAAAAAATATTTTGAGCTCTATAAACTGACCAAAAACTCAGATTTCTTTAAATAACCCGAAAATCGTCAAATACCGATTTTTACGCTTTTTAAACGCATAGTTTGGGTTAAAATTATATTTGACACCTAAAACTCATTACCTACTGATATTATAAGTAAATTTTTATACTTTAATAGTAAGTAAAAGTTTTGAAATCAGATTTCCAAAATTTGACCCTTAAAGCTTATGTGAAATGACCAAAATGCCCCTACGGTGCATCGTTTGGACATAAATAATAAATTTCACATATATGCAATATCTTACTGATATAACCTACTAAAATAAATATTTTTACTGATCATTTTAGACCAGAACCTCAGATTGTCATTTAACCTCTTTTATAATCTTTAAAATGACCAAAATACCCCTACGTGGCTTAAATTGATTTTAAATTCGTTTTGGGCATAATTGAAGGTATCCTACTGATATCATAACACATTTTAAGCATATAACTTAGGGAACCTGTTCATGACTCAAATGGTTACCCGTTATGCATTTTTCACGTTCGGTACGGTTTATGAAACTAGTTTGCATGAATTAACCGAAACGGGTCAAACCTTATCATTTTTACCTCAAAATCCAGAATGTATTTAGTTTACCCATATTATACAAGTCTTCATACTTGTCGGGTCTAAATCACATTCTAATCCGGTCTTCGCTTAATCTTGCGTTTTGAACCGTATACCTTTCTTTAAAACTAACCGGTCTAAGTTTTAACTTAAGTAAGACCCGTTAGGAATCTAATAGGTTATTAAAACCTTCATTCCAGATTTAGGAGCCCAGTAAAGGATATTTGCACTTGCTGATTGTTGTACGGCTGAGATTAAATTTTATTTTTTCTCAGGTAAATACTTTTAACTTATTTTCCCTTATACGGGCTTGGGGTACGATATATAAAATACCGCTTGATCGGGTATTGAATCTTTAATCGTATGAAGGTTAAATCATTGAGATAACTCGTTTAATCTGTTTTGTTTGTTTTAAGCCTTTGGGGGGTTAATGACCATGTCCTGGATATCATCGGCTCATTCATTGAATTGGCCACGACTTAAGCACGGGGTGTAGGCATACACCTGCCGGTGCGTATGTAAAATGATATACCCGATTGTTCGAGAATAACTCACCGTGGGTTATATTATGTGGTGTGTCTATTAATCTTTAACCCGGTATTATAACCCGGGCTACTGAACGTATAACAAACATATAATTTTTTTACAAGATTATTTTTAAATAATTATCCCAAGTTATAAAAGAATATTTGTGCCTTGTGCATTCAAATCAATTTTATAAAAACTTTTCAAAAGAGTCGGTTAATTGTATTTACCAGTGTAAACTGACGTATTTTCGAAAAAGGTTAAGTGCAGGTACTACGCGAAATGGGCTGGCTACTCCTAGTATCAAATAAAGAGTCTTGCAAGCTTTTGATGCTTAAATCTGTTGAACAATACTTCTTTTTATTTTGATCCGCCTGTGGATCTTTTTACAACTCGTTGTGTAATACTTTATGTTACTTTTGAATCGGTTTGTAATATTTTACTTTTAGACTTCCGCTGTGCATTGAACTGTGATTATTGACTATGATGATATCAACTACGTCACGATACTCCCCACCGGGCCCACCGGTAATACATGGAAATATCGGGGTGTGACATAGGGACACCTAGTAACATCTGGGATCAAGGTAGGGGCATGTGGAATGATCTTATGAAGTGACAAATCCTATATAAGGCCCTTTTGTTTGCACTAGTTCACTTGTACATTTCAAATTCACTTCAAATCACTTTCTCTGGAGCTTCCTGGAGTTCAAGAGAGCTTTCTTCTGTTCTAATCTCGTGCTAAGAGTCCTTGTAAGCATTCTTAGCCTCTCTAGTTTAAGTTTTATTAGCTTAATGACCAAAAGTCAAAGCTATCGTAATTAAGCTTTGACTTAGTCATTAATCACTAATGGTCCAGCCATTATTCGAATTGAAAGTGGCTATGAGTGGGTAATTATGTAGATAATAAACCCTTAAAAGGGCACCCACTGATTATCACTCTAACTTGGTCAATTGTCGGGTCAAACTTATTATTAAAAAGTCAACAGAATCCATTTTTGCAAATAAATTCATAACTGATAATGTGGAAGTTATGGAACATGTTTAAACACTAAAATAACTTGGTAAATAATATAAGAACATGTTTAGGCATGTTCAACCCGACAATTCTAAGTTTAGGCTCGGTTCGCAACCGAAAGTCGCAAAAGTAGACTTTTGCTTTGACTTTCAGTTCTGACCCGATTTAGCTTAGTTTAGATATGCCTTAGGGTTCCTTTAGGACCATATTTCATTATTAGTATAATCCTCTGAGATTATACTATATGGTTCCTATTAAATCTGATTCATATGCATGTTTCCGTTAAATGCTTAAAAGTTGACCATTATGCCCTTTTGATATTAAAATGAGATTTTTGAAAATGTGAGAGGACAAAAACCTTTATTACTGATATTTAAGTATGTCCAAAAAAGTTTGACATCAGATTATGGTCTAAAATAGAAGTTATGCGCGATATCGTAAAATGCAAGCTTTTTATTAATTAAACGACATTTTTGGCATAAAACCCATTTAAACCCAAATTTTGACACCAAACTTTCTACCCACTGTTACTATATAATATTTAGGGATTTTTGAAAATTTTTGTTAAATTTTAAACTGATCATAACATAGGGTTCTTGCATTGATTCGGTAATTGACGATTATACCCTTTTTGCTGATAAAATGAGTTTTGCACATCCTTTACATATCAAACCTTTTTCTACTAATTTTATACATCAAATAAATTATTTAAACAGTAAAGGCTGATCAAAATCTTGGGTTTCCTTAATCAACCCAAATATCGTCAAATACCGACTTTTATGCGATTTAGGCGCATAGTATGGTTTAAAACCATATTTAGCACCTAAGGCTTGTTACCTACTGATGTTATGAATAAATTTTTATACTTTAACAGTAAGTAAAAGTTTTAAACTCAGATTTCCAAATTTGACCCTTAAAGCATATGTGAAATGACCAAAATGCCCCTTCGGTGCATAGTTTGGTCATAAATTTCACATATATATGATATCTTACTGATATAACTTATTAAAATAAATATTTTTATTAATTATTTTAGACCAGAACCTCAGATTATTATTTAACCTCTTTTATAAGCTTTAAAATGACCAAATTACCCTTTCGGGGCTTAAATTGGTTTTAAATTCGTTTGGGGCATAATGGAAGGTATCCTACTGATATCATAACATATTTTAAGCGTATTAACTTGTGGAACCTGTACATGACTTATTTGGTTACCCATTATGC
This sequence comes from Helianthus tuberosus, assembly GCA_030545235.1. Lineage (NCBI taxonomy): Eukaryota > Viridiplantae > Streptophyta > Magnoliopsida > Asterales > Asteraceae > Helianthus > Helianthus tuberosus. Next base: position 62,771,536 of record CM060451.1, on the reverse strand, counting down.
ATTTTCGCGTTCGGTACGGTTTATGTAACTAGTTTGCATGAATTAACCGAAACGGGTCAAACCTTATCATTTTTACCTCAAAATCCAGAATGTGTTTAGTATACCCATTTTATACAAGTCTTCATACTTGTTGGGTCTAAACCACATTCTAATCCGGTCTTCGCTTAATCTTGCGTTTCGAACCGTAAACCTTTCTTTAAAACTAACGGGGCTAAGTTATAACTTAATTAAGACCCGTTAGGAATCTGATAGGTTATTAAAACCTTCGTTCCAGATTTAGGAGACTAGTAAAAGCTACCGTACTTGCTGCTTTGTTATACGGCTGGGATAAAATTTATATTTTAGCTCAGGTAAATACTTTTAACTTATTTTCCCTTATACGGGCTTGGGGTACGGTATTTAATAATACCGCTTGGTCGGGTGTTGAATCTTTAATCGAATAATGGTTAAATCATTGAGATAACCCGTTTAATCTATTTTGTTTGTGTTAAGCCTTTGGGGGGTTAATGACCATGTCCTGGATATCCCTGGCTCATTCATTAAAATGGCCACGACTTAAGCACGGGGGGTAGGCATACACTCGCCGGTGCATATGTAAAAAAATATACCCGCTTGTTGAGAATAACTCGCCGTGGGTTTATATTATGTGGTGTGTCTATTAATCTTGTTCCGGCTTCTATCCCGGATCCTGAACGTATGACAAACATATAAATCTTTTACAAGTTTATTTTTAAATAACTATCCCAAGTTATAAAAGAATTTTGGTGCCTCGTGCATTTAAATCAATTTTATAAACACTTTTCAAAAAGAGTCAGTTAATTGTATTTATCAGTGTAAACTGACGTATTTTCCAAAAAGGTTAAGTGCAGGTACTAAGCGAAATGGGCTGACTAATCCTAGTATCGAATAAAGAGTCTTGCCAGCTTTAGATGCTTAAAAATCTGTTGAACAATATTTCTTTTGTTTTAGATCCGCCTGTGGATCCATCTTACAATCCATTGTAATATTTTATGTTACTTTCGAATCGGTTTGTAATATTATTACTTTAGACTTCCACTGTGCGTTGAACTGTGATTATTTGACTATGATGATATCAACTACGTCACGATACTCCCCACCGGTCCCACCGGTAATACGTGGAATTATCGGGGTGTGACAATTTTGCTGCATGAGATGGACAAATATTCAACAAAAAGATGTTGGTGTCAGACTTATGTCATTTTTTGTGTTTTGTTCTTGATGAATATTATAATGGCATGAAGAGACGAATGACACTGATGAGTGGTTTGAAGATAAACATGAAGATAAAGATGAACTTCAAACAAAAAGCTCACGTCATTTTGTCCTTCCAAACGGCCACAAAAAAGCTACTTCAACAACAAAAAAAAAACAAAATGAAGCATGGCAAAGTCAAACCGCCAGTGAACATGTTTCAAAGAAGAAAGAGACTGATGACAGTGAAGATTTGGAAGATGAATTGTTTCTATTTTTATTTTTTTAATTTTCTTTTTCTATTGTTTGTTATGTATTTTTCAGCTAAGAACAAAAATAATTATAATAAAAACGTCAAACAGACATAATGCTTGTGAAACGCCATCATGCCATAAAACGCCAAAAACTCCCAAACTATAATAAAAGTAATTTGGACAAGTATTATTAAAAGTTCAAAATGAAAAAAAAAACGCGAAAAACTACTTAAAGCCATTAAAAAACGGCAAACTTGGAAGATAGCACTTCTATCACCCTAAACTCATAAAAAGCTGAACAAATACAGTAAAAATACACACAGTAACTGAAAAGACGGTTACTTTATTAATAACATTTATTATAATAAAATCCCGCCTAAACTACGCGCCAAAAACATCCTATAACTGCACAATCAATTGATCACACCCAAAAACAACGCCATGTTTCCTAGAAACCACTCACTTTAAAAACACCAAAAAAAAGTTAAAAAAGCCACAGATGGGAAACCTCGTTTCTTCTATATTGAGTATTGTTCTGAATGAAGTTTCACTGAATGGATTCTTCTCTGAGGTGGGTATCTCTATAAGCTTTTGCTGAATGAGATGGACAAATATTGATGAAAAAGAGACTGATGACACTGATATGTCATCATGTCACTTTGTTCTTGATGGATATATTGATGGCATGAAGGGATCAATACATTCGAGCAGGCGTTGATCTTCAACATGATACCAAACAAGTACATATCAAACCACAATACAGGATGCCACTAAAAAAAAGCATATTTGTCACATCCCGATATTTCCACGTATTACCGGTGGGCCCGGTGTAAGGACTCTCAAAATTTCCTTAAAAATACCCGTAAGTATAAACCCGGACCCTGAAACCTTATCCTACATTAAAAAGCAAGAAAAACAAAATTCTAGGTTTCAGGCGGGCCGCGTAAAAGACAAGTTAGGTCTTACGCGGGCCGCGTCAAACCTGTGTTGACCGGATAAGTGTTCCGGATCCACGTAGCAACCACCTGGCTAACCTACTTGTGACTGGTCAAGCCTATTCGTAGACTGGGCGGCCACGCGGGCCGCGTAAGGTTGAGCTGAGGATTTACGCGGGCCGCGACCGACCTTAATTTTACCTATAAATAGCCCGTCACTTGCACAATCCACTGGTGTCAAAATCTTTTCGTAAAAACAAATTGATAGCACTCTGAAGTCGAAAATAGCAATTAAATTAGTGAGGCGTTGCTCCAATACCGGGTATTAACTTGATCGCTGCTACGATTCAATGTCCGATCGATTAAACTATCCAATGGATGTTTAAGTGCTGCCCACATTAGGGTTTATGCTTTGTCATTCGTTGTTAATTCAATGGATGTTTAAGTATCGCACTTTGTCATTCGATGTGAGGGTTTAATCTCGTGAGTTATCGTAAATGCTGTATTAAGTTACTAACCGAATTGTGTGCATGTTATTAAATTTAGGTTAAAAGGCTAATCAGTAGGCTAGGCTCTGCTCAATTAAATCTGCAATGTGAGTCATTCTCTTTTTATCAAATTACTTTCAAAATCATGTTTATTTTCAAAGTTATAATTACAGAGATTAAGTTTATGTAATCACCAAGTTACAGCCGGTATGTGGGGTTTTGTATACATTACTTGATAAACTTCACCATTGGACAACGAGTTAGCCAAGGGGTGATATGACCATAGTCACAGACACCATCGGGCTAAGAGGCTACCGATGGATGTTCGAGTGACAAATACTGTGGGTAGTTGGTTGATATCTGAAACATTGTAATCTCCCTTAATACTGTAAATTATAATAAACGGGTCGTTTTAGCAAAAAGAATGATTCACTCAGTATTTCCCGCTGACAAAACCTTTTTCAAACATGTTTCAGGTGATCTGTTGTGATCCAGGAAAAGTGCCGCGTAGCACTACAAGCTTAAGGAAGTGGCTTAATATAATAATAAAGGAACATGTTTTGTAAAAATAAAGATTTCTCTATGAAATCTTAAGATTGTAAATTACAGGGGTTTTATCCCAAGTTGTGAAATAAAATAATTGGGAAATTGCAGTTTTAAAAAGATCCTGATGAAAACTTCCGCTGTTAAATAAATACCACGGGATTTTCTGTCCCGCGGCTCCTGAAACGGGTCAAACCGGGTCGGGGGCCGTGACAGAAAAATGTGGTATCAGAGCCACTGATTTAAGCCAATTAAGTATTTAGAAAATACTTAATTTTTTTTCTACTTGTCATTCTGTGATTAATTGTTTTCTTATTTGAATATTTGTGTACAGTATGGGTAAACAAAAGTTGTCAAACATCTATCTTAAATTAGATAGGTCATCCAACGAGAAGGGAAGTTCATCCCAAACCAAATCCTCAAATCGCTCTGTAATTCCTGAAGAAGGAATCTTTGTGCGAAAGGCACAATATGAGGAACCACTTTCTCCTAATAAAAGAAGTTTGATTTTTAAGAAAAGTCAGGAGAAAATAAAGAAATTCCGAGAAAAGAAGATTAAACAGGAAACCCAGGAATTAACCAGTAAAACACCTTGGGAAGACAAGTTAGATGAAAAATGGGCAGATCTTTATATGCTAGCCACTGTAGCAGTTAATGCAAATCTTTAAATATTTTAAAAGTTTTAGTACCATTATCACCTACAAATCTAGAAACTTTATCCAGTAAATAAATAAATTTACGATAAAACCTAGTATGTTTTAATTTTCGGTTGTTTTGTAGTTACCCAATATAAAATAATATTTAAAGGTTTTCTATGAAATTTTATTATAAAGTTTTAACTTAGTAATTGTGTGTATTTTGCATAACAGCATGGGTGACTTGTCTGATGCCCTTCAGAATTTAAATCTCTATCCGGTAAAAATAGAGGTTTCCAGAGATTTCAATAGGTATATACCAGATATAGAAGAACCTATTGAATTCAATGCTCCACCTCCCGAGAAACCCAAGCCCAAGAAAAAGAGAAGATTCGTAGGATGGAGGCGTGTGCGTAGGAGGAAAATCGTCCCTAGAAAGATTCCTAAAATAGAAAATCCTTTAGATAAAGGAAAGGGAATTGAAGTCGGGGAAGAGTCAAGGCAGATGGGAATACAGTTTGAAGAATATTCTAAGCAAATAGAAATGGAGATTGGGGGAGGTTCCAAACAAACCCAGGTAGAAATTGGGGAAAGCTCTAAACAAACCCAGGAAATGACATTGCAGGAAGAGCTAGACTTTATATTGGCAAGCTGTGATACTATTAAGCATGTCAATACAAATGTTTTTACTCGTCCTATTGAAACTCAACTCCCTATAACTTAGAACCAGCAATCCGAGAACCTATAATCCACACCCAACCTCTGGGAATGGATGAATGGTGGACAAATGATTGGCAATTCCAAAACTTGCTCAACAGTCCTTATTCCTTTCTTCCTCAGTTTGACCCTGAACCAATACCTAATCCACCAATGAGCAATGAGAATTTAGCTGAACTCTGCCACTTTGGCGAGGAATTAATGGATGCGGGAAATAGGATCAGGGAAGTAGGAGAACAGCTCTCCTGGAAGTATGATGAAAGGGAACGCCGTTACTAAAATAACAACTGACGAGGGATAAGGGGGTTATGAGACTGTGGTTGTAAATTAGCAATAATAATATAATCATGTGAAATAACCTAAAATAAAACTTTATAAGATAATGGTGTGTATTGATGCATACTATTAAATATAAATGGAAATCGAGAAATCGATAGTTTTGACTGTATAAGTGTCTTGTGAAATTTATATGATTATTGTGTATAATTGTTATTTAGTCGATACTAATAAATTATATATATTATCAGATGGAAAACGCTAATAATGAAACAGTTAATGAGATTAATCAATCTGAGCAACACCCGGAGGATCAATTTCTAAATAGGCAAGATATAGAAAATATCGTTGCTCAAGGGATAGCCAATGCTATTCCAGCAATAGTTGCTGCTGTTAGAAATCCAATCGAACCTCAACAAATCATTCCTAGCAAACGTATTTCTGAAGATAACTTCAGTAATAGCGTAAACGGAGGCGGTAATCATACTAATCATGATAATAATCCACGGCAGGCTCCGCTTCCTAAGAAAATGAAAGCTGCAACTCCTGGTTGCACTTACAAAGAATTTCTTGCTTGCAAACCCGCTGAATTTGCAGGCAATGAAGGAGCGACTGCGGCACTGCGTTGGTTAGAGAAAACCGAGGCAGTGATTACAATAAGTAAATGTGCCAAGGACGATCAGGTCATGTATGCGTCAAATCTTTTTAAAGAAGAGGCGCTAGAATGGTGGAACACGGTGTTACAAGCAAAAGGAATGATGATGGTGTATAAAATGAACTGGGAAGAATTTAAGAGTCTTGTAGAAAGAAAATTCTGTCCCGAGTATGAAAAAGATCAAATGGCGAATAAGTTCTTAAACCATCGAATGATGGGTGTAGATTGTCGCGGTTATACTTCGACATTCTTTGAATATGCTAGAGTGGTACCAACACTGGCCTCGCCAGAACTGGTACTCATTTCTCGTTACATTTGGGGACTAATTAGTGAAATCCGTAACATCGTTAAAGCTGCGAGACCTCGCACTATTGACGATGCTGTGGAATTAGCTAATACCTTAACTGATGAACTGGTACGCACTAGAGATGAAAACAGGAAGAAGGAACTAGCTCAGAAAATTACCCAAGGAGTACGTATGGGTAATAGTAGCAATTTCAAGAGAAGAGGAACAGGGCAATTTTCAAATTCGCCATTTTGCAGGAATTGCAAAAAGAAACATTATGGAAGATGTAATGTAACCTGTAATTTTTGCAAAATGGTGGGACATCGTGAAGAAGATTGCAGAAAGAAAACAAGAGTCTGCTATAATTGCGGAGAAACGGGACATTTTAAACCAGAATGCCCTAAATTGGCTAAACCAACAGACAACAAAGCTAAACCAGCCGATGGAGCCACTAAGAAGAATGTTCGTGCTTTCCAATTAACTACTCAAGAAGCAGAACTCATTCCCAATGTGATAGCCGGTACGTTTTTAGTTCACAACGTATATGCAAAAGTATTATTTGACTCTGGTGCAAACCAAAGTTTTATCAATACTTCATTCTGCCAAGCACTTAATTTACCCTTAACTAAACTTAGGCAGATTTTTACAGTCGAAACGGCAGACGAAAATTCTGTTAGCATAGATAAAGTTTTGCAAAAGGAAAATATAGAACTCTCAGGTCATAAATTCTTTGCAAACCTATTACCTATGAAATTAGCCGAATTTGATGTTGTGTTAGGAATGGATTGGTTAGTAGCCAACCATGCTCGAATTCTTTGTGATAAGAATTCCATAGAAATTCAGGCACCCACCGGAGAAGTAATTATGATTACAGGAGATAAACCACGTAAGCCCATGAAGTTCATATCAGTAATGAAAGTTGCTAGTTATGAACGAAAGCAAGGAATAGTGTATATGATTTCGGTAATCATTAGCACTAAGGGTAAAGAACTTAAGGAAATTCCTGTAGTCTCAGAATACCCAGATATATTCCCAGAAGAATTACCCGGACTACCACCAGATAGGGAGGTAGAATTTAGAATTCATCTAATTCCAGGAACTATACCGATAGCCAAGGTACCTTATCGGTTAGCACCCACAGAAATGTTAGAACTAAAGAAGCAATTAGATGAATTACTAAGTAAAGGTTTCATACAACCTAGTTCATCCCCGTGGGGAGCACCAGTGTTGTTTGTAAAGAAAAAGGATGGTTCGATGAGAATGTGTATTGATTATAGAGAATTCAATAAGGTTACAATTAAGAATCAATATCCATTACCTAGAATTGATGATCTTTTTGATCAACTTCAAGGAGCTAGATATTTTTCTAAGATCGACTTACGTTCCGGATATCATCAATTGAAGGTACAAGAAGAAGACATACCTAAGACTGCTTTCAGAACTAGGTATGGTCATTACGAGTTTACAGTCATGCCCTTCGGATTAACAAATGCACCTGCAGCATTCATGGACATGATGAATAGGATTTGTAAACCATATTTGGATAAATTTGTAATTGTCTTTATCGACGATATACTTATTTATTCCAAAAGTCAGGATGAACATTGCCAACACTTGCATGCACTCTTAACTTTGTTAAGAAAAGAAAAGCTTTACGCCAAATTCTTGAAGTGTGAATTTTGGTTGCAAGAAGTGCAATTCTTAGGTCACATGGTGAATCATGAAGGCATTTATGTAGATCCTGCTAAGATAGAGGCAATTACCAAATGGAAGGTTCCGCAATCCGCACTGGAAATTAGAAGTTTTATAGGATTAGCTGGATACTATAGACGGTTTATTAAGGATTTTTCCAAGATAGCTGTACCATTAACTAAACTAACCTGTAAAGCAGTTAAGTTTGAATGGGGACCTAAATAAGAAGAAGCCTTTAGAATCTTGAAGCAGAAATTAACCAATGCTCCAATCTTAGCTTTACCAGAAGGAACTGAAGATTTTGAAGTATATTGTGATGCTTCAAAACTAGGATTAGGAAGTGTGCTAATGCAACGCAAGAAGGTGATTGCATATGCTTCAAGACAATTGAAAAATCACGAAGAGAACTATACGACTCATGACTTAGAATTAGGAGCTGTAATTTTTGCCCTTAAGATTTGAAGACATTATCTGTACGAAAGTAAATTTACTGTCTATACAGATCATAAGAGTTTAAGATATATATTTGGGCAAAAAGAGTTACACATGAGACAACGGAGATGGATGGAAATCCTAAGTGACTACGACTGTGATATTCAGTATCATGAAGGAAAAGCAAATGTAGTTGCAGATGCCTTAAGTCGTAAGTACCATGAGAAACAACGACGAGTTCGTGCTCTTAGGTTAAATTTACAGTTAGATTTAATGGAACAATTGAAGAATGTTCAAGAAACAGCAATCCAGGATGATGTTGAAGGTATGAAAGGATGAATAAAAGAATTAGAGCAAGGAGCTGATGGAATTTGGAGATTCCACCAAAGAAGAATTTGGGTACCTAAACAAGGAGAATTAAGAAATACAATTTTAGAGGAAGCTCATAAATCTAGGTATACCATGCACCCAGGAAACAATAAAATGTACCAAGATTTAAGAAAGAATTTCTGGTGGATAGGCATGAAAAAGGATATAGCTAGATATGTTTCTAAGTGTCTTACTTGTTCACAAGTTAAGGCAGAACATCAAAAACCTTCAGGACTACTACAACAACTAGAGATGCCTGTATGGAAATGGGAACTCATAACAATGGATTTTGTTACTAAGTTACCCAAAACCAAAAAAGGTAATGATGCGATTTGGGTAATTGTAGATCGATTAACCAAATCTGCTCACTTTCTACCAATGAAAGAAACTTTTAGCATGGAAAGATTGGCAAAGTTATATGTAGATGAAGTCGTATCTCTACATGGAGTTCCACTCTCTATTATATCAGATAGGGATAGTCGTTTCACTTCTCATTTCTGGAAAAGTTTCCAAGAAGCTATGGGAACTCGACTAAATTTAAGCACTGCATATCATCCTCAAACAGACGGGCAAAGTGAAAGGACGATCCAAACTCTAGAAGACATGCTCCGAGCATGTGTAATAGATTTTGGTGGAAATTGGGACGATCATTTACCTCTGATTGAATTCTCCTATAACAATAGTTATCATTCAAGTATTGAAACTGCCCCATTCGAGGCACTGTATGGAAGAAAATGCAGAACTCCAGTTTGTTGGGCAGAAATAGGAGAAAGTCAATTGTCAGGTCCTGAAATAGTGCAAGAAACAACAGACAAAATTTCACAAATCAAGGAAAGACTGAAGACAGCACGAGATCGTCAAAAGAGCTATGCTGATAATCGACGCAAACCAATAGAATTCCAAGTTGGAGATAGAGTACTGTTAAAAGTTTCTCCTTGGAAAGGAGTTGTTAGATTTGGTAAGAAAGGGAAGCTGAGTCCAAGATACGTAGGACCATTTCCAGTGATCCAACGTATAGGACCAGTTGCTTATCGTTTACAACTACCAGAAGAGTTAGCTGGAATACATGACGTATTTCATGTATCCAACCTCAAGAAATGTCTATCAGACGAATCTTTGGTAGTACCTCTCCAAGATATAGAGGTAAAAGAAAAATTAAAATTTGTTGAGAAACCTCTTCAAATAGAAGACAGAAAAGTAAAGTTTCTCAAACACAAACGACTAGTGCTAGTTAAAATAAAGTGGGATTCAAAGAGAGGAGCTGAATACACTTGGGAGCTGGAATCAGAGATGAAACGAAAGTATCCTCACTTATTCCAATGAATCTCGAGGACGACATTCTAAATAAGGTGGGGAGAATGTAAGGACTCTCAAAATTTCCTTAAAAATACCCATAAGTATAAACCCGGACCCTGAAACCTTATCCTACATTAAAAAGCAAGAAAAACAAAATTCTAGGTTTCAGGCGGGCCACGTAAAAGACAAGTTAGGTCTTACGCGGGCCGCGTCAAACCTGTGTTGACCGGATAAGTGTTCCGGATCCACGTAGCAACCACCTGGCTAACCTACTCGTGACTGGTCAAGCCTATTCGTAGACTGGGCGGCCACGCGGGCCGCGTAAGGTTGAGCTGAGGATTTACGCGGGCCGCGACAGACCTTAATTTTACCTATAAATAGCCCGTCACTTGCACAATCCACTGGTGTCAAAATCTTTTCGTAAAAACGAATTGATAGCACTCTGAAGTCGAAAATAGCAATTAAATTAGTGAGGCGTTGCTCCAATACCGGGTATTAACTCGATCGCTGCTACGATTCAATGTCCGATCGATTAAACTATCCAATGGATGTTTAAGTGTTGCCCACATTAGGGTTTATGCTTTGTCATTCGTTGTTAATTCAATGGATGTTTAAGTATCGCACTTTGTCATTCGATGTGAGGGTTTAATCTCGTGAGTTATCGTAAATGCTGTATTAAGTTACTAACCGAATTGTGTGCATGTTATTAAATTTAGGTTAAAAGGCTAATCAGTAGGCTAGGCTCTGCTCAATTAAATCTGCAATGTGAGTCATTCTCTTTTTATCAAATTACTTTCAAAATCATGTTTATTTTCAAAGTTATAATTACAGTGATTAAGTTTATGTAATCACCAAGTTACAGCCGGTATGTGGGGTTTTGTATACATTACTTGATAAACTTCACCATTGGACAACGAGTTAGCCAAGGGGTGATATGACCATAGTCACAGACACCATCGGGCTAAAAGGCTACCGATGGATGTTCGAGTGACAAATACTGTGGGTAGCTGGTTGATATCTGAAACATTGTAATCTCCCTTAATACTGTAAATTATAATAAACGGGTCGTTTTAGCAAAAAGAATGATTCACTCAGTATTTCCCGCTGACAAAACCTTTTTCAAACATGTTTCAGGTGATCTGTTGTGATCCAGGAAAAGTGCCGCGTAGCACTACAAGCTTAAGGAAGTGGCTTAATATAATAATAAAGGAACATGTTTTGTAAAAATAAAGATTTCTCTATGAAATCTTAAGATTGTAAATTACAGGGGTTTTATCCCAAGTTGTGAAATAAAATAATTGGGAAATTGCAGTTTTAAAAAGATCCTGATGAAAACTTCCGCTGTTAAATAAATACCACGGGATTTTCTGTCCCGCGACTCCTGAAACGGGTCAAACCGGGTCGGGGGCCGTGACACCCGGTGAGGAGTATCGTGACGTATTTGATATCATCATAGTTAATAATCACAGTTTAATGCATAGCGGAAGTCTTGAAAGTAAAATATTAATACAAACCGAAACACAAAGTATAATTAAATATTATACAAGCGATTGTATGTGGATCCACAGGCGGATCTAAAACATAAAGAAAATATTGTTCGACAGACTTTAAGTATTAAGAGCTTGCAAGACTCTTTATCTAATACTCAGGAGCTTCCAGCCCATTTCGCGTAGTACCTGCACTTAATCTTTTTGAAAAATACGTCACTTTACACTGGTAAATACAATTAACTGACTCTTTTGAAAAGTGTTTATAAAATTGGTTTGGATGCACAAGGCATAAAATCTTTTATAACTTGGGACAATTATATAAAATAATCTTGTATACATATTTACATGTTTTTCGTACGTTCAGGGCTCGGGTAAGAAGCCGAGACAAGATTAAAAGACACACCACTAGTATAAGCCCACAAGAAGTTTCCTCATGAGTGAGATATCGTTTTACATACGCAACTGTTAGGTGTATGCCTACACCCCGTGCTTAAGTCGTGGCCATTTCAAATGAATGAGCCGAGGATATCCAGGACACGGTCTTATTAACCCCCAAATGCTTTGTATCAAACAAAACAGATTAAAACGGTTTATCTCAATGATTTAACCACTAATCGATTAAATATTCAATACCCGACCAAGCGGTAATAATTTACCGTATCCCAAGCCCGTATAAGGGAAAATAAGTTAACAGTATTTACCTGAGCTAAATATGTAAATTTGCCCACGCGTTATGATGGTATGTTACCGCGTGCATTAGATCGAAATCGGTTCGGTTCGTTACTGTACCAAAAAGATACATACACTTCGAAAAGAAATCAATACATGTTTTACATGGCCGAAAGCGATAAAAACAAACACCGGTACTAGCATTTATGTTGTTCGTACGACACCGATCGGTTTAGAGTGTCACGGTACTGGTAACGTTATTGACGTTCGGCATGGTAGGGTAGCAATACGATGTCAGTTTATAGAAAGAAAAAATATATAAATAAACTCCTAAACCGAAAATGATGTTCTTCGGTTGGGTACAATATTGTAGCAATACGGTGTCAATTAATCGGAAAGAAAAAGAAAATAAATAAATGTTGGTACTGATACAGATGTTGTTTAGTCGGTTCCGTTTCGGTTTGGTATGATATCGCGGCACAATATTTGTTATAAAAAAAATTATATCGCAATGTTGAAAAAAAAATAAACATAGAACGCAAACCAATCGAATCGATTTCAATAACCCAACCCGAACCATCTTTTCATTTGAGGGAGATAGGAGGTGAATATACGAAGTGAAATATAGAAAATTACCAAGCAAATTATTGAACAACCGGCTCCTGCTCCTCTGTTGCATTTTTTTTGTCCACACGAACGATGACCATGGCCACCAAACCACGTCACCGGTCGCATTCGGAAACATGATCGCCGTGTTTGAGAACCCGACGGTGGCAGAATTCATGAATGTTGGATTGATGTGCGTATAAACACATCCGACTGAGAATCGGATACTCAGTTGTATATTCTAATTAGCAAGTGCAGGTAGCTTTTACTGGGCTCCTAATCTGGAATGAAGGTTTTAATAACCTATTAGATTCCTAACGGGTCTTATTTAAGTTGTAACTTAGACCGGTTAGTTTTAAAGAAAAGTTTACGGTACAAAACGCAACATTAAGCGGTGACCGGATTGGAATGTAATTTAGACCCGACAAGTATGGAGACTTGTATAAAATGAGTAAACTAAATACATTCTGGATTTTGAAGTAAAAATGATAAAGTTTGACCAGTTTCGGCTAACTTATGCAAACTAGTTACATAAGCCGTACCGAACGTGTATATGCATAACGGGTAACCGAATGAGTCATGTACAAGTTCCATAAGTTATTATGCTTAAAATATGTTGTGATATCAGTTGGATATCTTCAATTATGCCCAAAACGAATTTAAAACCAATTTAAGCCCCGAAAGGGTAATTTGGTCATTTTAAAGTTTATAAAAGAGGTTTAATAGCAAACTGAGGTTCTGGTCTAAAATATTCAGTAAAATATTTATTTTATCAAGTTACATCAGTAAGATATCATACATATGTGAGGTTTATCATTTATGGCCAAACTATGCACCGTAGGGGCATTTTGGTCATTTCACATAGGCTTTTAAGGTCAAATTTGGAAGTCTGAGTTCAAGACTTATACTTACTGTTAAAGTATAAAAATTTATTTATAAAATCAGTAGGTAATAAGTCTTAGGCGTTAAATATGGTTTTATACCTTACTATGCGCCTAATTAGCGTAAAAGTCGGTAATTGAAGATATTCGAGATGTTTATAAAATTCTGAAGTTTTTATCAGTCTCTAATGCTTAAAATATTTTATTTAATATATAACATCAGTAGGAAAAGGTTTGGTATGTAAATGATATGTAAAACTCATTTTATTAATGAAAAGGGCATTATCGTCAATTACCGAATTTACACAAGAACTCCATGTTATGGTCAGTATAAAATCTGACCAAAAATTCCAAAAATCCTTAAAAATTATATCATAACAGTGGGTAGCAAGTTTGGTGCCAAACATTGGGTTTAAATATGATTTATGCTAAAATGCAATTTAATTAACAAAAAGTTTTGTTTTACGATATCTTGCATAACTTTTTATTTGAGACCTGAAACTGATGTCAAATTTTTATGACATACTTATATATCAGTAATAAAGCTTTTTGTCCTCTCAAATTTTCAAAAATCTCGTTTTTATAACATAAGGGCATAATGGTCAATTTTTTAAGCATTTAACGGAAACATGCAAATGATCTCTGATTTCTAAGGGACCATGTAGTATGACCTCAAAGGGTTATACTAACATATAATATGGTCACAAAGGAACCCTAAGGCCTATCTAAACTAAGCTAATTCGGGTCAGAACTGAAAGTCAAAGCAAAAGTCTACTTTTGCGACTTTCGGTTGCGAACCGAGCCTAATACTTAGAATTGTCGGGTTGAACATGCCTAAACATTATCTTATATTATTTACCAAGTTATTTAAGTGATAAAACGTATTTTATAGCTTCTACATTATCAGTTATGAATTATTTTATAAAAACTGACTCGTTTGACTTTTCTGTTCATAACTTTGACCCGACAATTTACTAAGTAAACGTGATAATTAGGAGGTGCTCTTTTGAGGGATTATCACCTACTTAATTACCAACACATAGCCACTTTCAATTCGAATAATGGCTGGACCGTTAGTGATTATTCACAAAGTCAAAGTGTCATTACGATATCTTTTACTTTCGGTCATTAAGCTAATAAAAACTTAACTACAGGAGCTAAGAACGCTTACAAGGGTCCTTAGCACAAAGATTATACTTGAGAAAGCTTCCTAAATGACCAGGATGCTCCAGAGAAGTGTTTGAGAGTGAAAACTTGAAGTGTGCAAGTTCAAGAACTCAAAATATGGCCCTTTATATAGGAAATTGAGAGTTCCCAAGATCAATCCAGCTGTTTTTAAGAGTAACCAGATGATCCCAAGTGTCCCCATGGCAGTAAAAACCATTTGCACAAACCCTGGTATCGAAAACAAGCATGCAATGTGTGACAACTGTGTTCTGTAATTGTCGTATAATGTAAAACAATGTTGATTATTAATAAAACAATGTGCCTTTGTGTTATTATATGTGTTTTGGTGTTATAATGTGTGTATTTGTGTTTGATGATTCTACAATTTGATTTGATTCCGATTTCAAGCTTTAAATCGCTTTCTGGAAGGTTATACGCAAACTGGTGCGTAAACGCAGTCAGTTTAATGCAACGAACACTCCGGAATAGTGACATAGGCTTAACATACCTTAAATAACCTCCACATAACTTAGAAATAAGTTTTGGATGGTTTGGTTTGTTGAAATCAAGCTTGTTCGATCGCAGGGACTATTTGTGTCAAACTGCAAAACTATACCGATTTGTATAGTAACGAACATTCCGGAACTTGATCACAAGTTAAACATACCCTAAATAACCTTTACATATCTTAGAAATGGGCTTTGAGGGGTTCGGTATGCTAAAATAAACTTTATTGATCAATAGGGACTAAAAGCGTCAAAAAGTGCACAAGTTTGCATTTTCGCGCATATCTTACGTTCTGAATATATCCGGACATCCAAAAATTTATGTAATCATTAAAATATTTTATTTTAGTGATTGGCTTGATAAAATTCCATTCGTCGCGTAATTCGGATCGTTTTTGCGTCCGTTACGACTTCCGTCGTAATTAACCGAATAACGCAACCGTATGACCAAACGAACCGACATCCGAGATGTTTTTGAGCATGTTTCATGTTCCCTATACTTTAACTTCATTTTAGAGCCATGAAATGAGGTTAACGGGGTTTAAACGCATCGAAAATGGCTTAAACGGGCTACAGGGACCATTTCTGCCATTTTTGAAACTTTTCTGACCTGGCACCTGGTGGCGCTTCATGAGCACCAACTGTCTTCCCCGTGGTGTGACGCGAGCACCTGATCTGGACAGAAACTTGAATTTTACCATTTTTCAGCAATAGGATTGAACTTGGGGGTCTTTTTTGTAACTTTTCAATACCATTTGCTGGTTTTGGGGGCACCCGTAGTATTACAAATCAATGGGCATGAGGAGTACGGCCATGATCGAAGCTCATTTCCCGATAAACGATCCTAACGGTAGTCCATTTCCTATAAATACCCAGCATAGTTCTTTGCAATCTTCACACAAATATGATCTATTTGCTCTAAGTTGAGGCTTAGCACCGCATACCTGATCAAGTTGATCTAGATTTTCCATTCTTGGACCCTTTGTAAGTCCTCTTTCATTCTTGTTTCGTTTTTCAAGCATGAAAGTCAAACAGAGTTTGACTTTCAGCTTTGACCAGTCAATGGTCAACACAAAGTTCATTTGAACTTTGCAACGTGAGCGTAATCACGATGGTTATAGTCCCTTGTGACTATACCTACTGATTACCATGTTGACTAGGCGTAGTGACGAGTCGTAGTTTCGGCCAAAATGCGTATTTATGCGTATTTTGTAACCAAACTACTCTTGGGTATCAAAACCGTTTGTTTTGATATCAAAACCTGTTTTCTAACTAAACTAAACATGTCTTAACATGTTTAGCTCGTCACTTTTAGATTAGTTCTTGTGTAGAGTCGTAAGTCAAGCGGACTAAACACCCGCTTAGACTTTCGAACTCGACCCGTTTGGTCGATCATTAGGATCCGACCAAGCATGTTTAGTGACCATAGTTGTATAGGGAATAACCTTCCGAGGTTATACCTTATGGTCACTTAGGTTTAATTAGTTGTATGATAGGTAGTTTATATGCCTTAGGTAAATGACCAAAATGGCCTTTTTATGCATAATTGGTAATTAAGCATATGTAACATAAACTTTTGTCACTTAATTGATTATGCAACATGTTTAGGCATATAATACTTGTCATAGGACTAGTTAGACGTCTCGAACGCGCTTATGCGCGCACGACGCGTTAAAGTAGCGTAAGCTACCTTAATGGGTCGCAATGGGTCGAAAGCACTTAGTTTAGGTTCCGATTTAGGATGTAGGCTTTGTTAAACCATATCACATGAGTTCCAACACTCATTTGGTTTACAAGACCTCATTCTGTCCGATCTTCCGATTTAGGTGTCGATTGTTTGACTAGTGATTCGATTAC
The DNA here is from genome assembly GCA_030545235.1 of Helianthus tuberosus. Taxonomy (NCBI): domain Eukaryota; kingdom Viridiplantae; phylum Streptophyta; class Magnoliopsida; order Asterales; family Asteraceae; genus Helianthus; species Helianthus tuberosus. The sequence continues at coordinate 62,754,570 of CM060451.1, read as the reverse complement.
TAGGTGCTGCTTGATTTCTCTAGTTTACTTGAGTTTGTTGAAGTTCTATTGATTGAGGATACTTTGCACTTCAAGTGAGTACATAGTTCCCCTATTTTACTGTTTTCAATTGTTTTGGAGTGATTCATATGTATCAAAATGATTTTCGATATTATAACGATGATTTCAAAAAAAAAAAAAAAAACCCGATTATGATGGTTTATACTAAACTAATAACGATTTCGATAAAGTGAACGAACTTGTTGGTTGTAGTTACATAACGAATTACATTCATTAGCATTGATCAAGCCGACCAGTATTAGGTTATGGTACCATAGGATCTGACAAATCCCGTTATCGTACTGCACCCATGGTTATGTGTGGGATAGGTGGGTAACGACTGAATCTGATTATTAACTTACCCTTTGGTGGTTTGTTAATGCGAGAAGCAAGATAGTCGAGTCACGAAGGTTTGAATGTTATTAGCGAGACGACCAAAAATAGTTTTCACAATTAAAAACGAGGATGATTTAAAACGAGTTAAACGATTTGGAAATGATTTAAACGAGTTAAACGAATTGGATAAACGATTGGTTTTTGGTTAAGTGTCTAGATAACGGGACGGGTGTAATATGGTGAAAACATGGTAAATACGCCGCTGGTACTTCTTATATATAAGTGTTTTCAACATATTACATACTGTGGCGTTATTTAGTTCACTTGGGTAAACGATTTTAAAACGATGTCACATAACGATGTTTTTGAAAGGATACAAACCATACGAGTTTTATTAACGAGTTAATACGAGATGTTTTACAATTTGGTTTACTAAAACAAATGTTTTTGGGTTAAGAATCATGGCTACGAGGTTTTATAAATTATAACCCGCTTGATTTGAGTTGGTTAATTTCGTTGCAATATTATACTCTTTTCAAAACAAGGTTTCTAATAAGGTATTGCAACATGTAAACTAGCCATGAATCCGACACTCCTATAAAACCTATGTGCTCGCCAGCATTTCTTTGCTGACTTTGTTTTTACATATGTTTCAGGTGATGTTGCTTGATGTTGATTACTAGGATGCATGAGTCACATAGGATCTGGACGAGGCCTTAGTGACATAATAACAGTGATAGTCGATATGTAACTCGTTTGTTTTGTGTTAAAACAATGTAAATTACTTATTGAATAAATAAAACAAAACTCTTTTGTATCCATGGTTATGAAACAATAATTCTGTTACAACACTCCCCGACGTTTCCACCACGATTTGTTGTTTTATGTGGTCGGGGTGTGACACAATTTCGGTGGAACAGCCTGCAACATGCAGCTGTCCATTGTTATGTCGCTGGTGACTCAGTCGCGGCCCGCGTAGACATTAGAGGAAGTCTACGCGGCCCGCGAGGACCTCTTATTCCGGTAAAAACTTTCCCAGCTTTGCATTTTCCGTTCCTGGTCCATATTTAGTTTAAATAACTTTCATTTATTGCAGTATTAACCCCCATAGTTAACTTTTAAGTGTCTTGGGTCAAAAATTAACTTTGTTAAGCTCCCGGTTAGTTGTGAGATCACCCGAAAAGTCTTGTTTGCATCGAAACTCCATAAATTCAATATCCGACATCCGTGAGAGTATAATAAAATATTACAAAGCTTCGAGATTGTTAAAAGATCACTCAGACGTAAAGATTTAACATGTTGACACGTTTAACCCCTATGCTTTGTAAACTCTTGATTTTAAGCACAACGGCTTTCTACGTCTGACAATTTATTCATTAAAGAACACGAACGTCATGTGAGGTCAATCAGAGGCACAAGTTTGGCATGTTGACACTTTTAGTCCTTCCACATACATCTTTACATTGTTTGACAACTTTAGTCCCTCAAAGTTATCTTTTTACATAATCAGGATTTATGACACGTGTCAGCATTGTATTGGACATGATTTTTGCAAGGTGTTACATCCTCACCCCCTTAAAAGAAATCTCGACCTCGAAATTTACTAAAATAAATGAGGGTATTTTTGTTTCATCGTGGATTCAACTTCCCACGTATATTCTGGGCCTCTACGGGCATCCCCTTTCACTTTGACGATCGGTACATTCTTTCTTCGAAGCTTCTTAACCTGTCGATCCTCGATCAACAAAGGTTTTTCAACAAACTTTAAGCTTTCATCAATTTGCACGTCCTTATGAGACATTGCTAGCGACTCATCGGCTAGACATTTCTTTAAGTTGCAAATGTGGAATACATTATGAATTCCACTAAGCTCTTCAGGTAGATTTAGCTTGTAGGCTACAGTCCTGACACATTCGATGATCTTGAATGGTCCTATGTACCTTAGGCTCAGCTGGCCCTTTTTGCCAAAACGCATCACCCCTTTCCAGGGCGACACCTTGAGTAGTACTTTATCACCAACTTCAAATTTTAGAGGTTTGCGCCTCATATCTGCCTAGCTTTTCTGCCTATCCCTGGCAGCTTTCAGATGATCACGGATCTGAACAATCTTGTCCGTCGTCTCCAAGACTATATCAGGTCCTGATAATTGGGTTTCTCCAACTTCTGCCCAACAAACTGGCGTTCTGCACTTCCTTCCATATAAGGCCTCGAAAGGTGCTACTTGGATGCTCGAATGATAGCTATTATTGTATGAAAATTAAATCAAAGGAAGATGGTCATCCCAACTTCCTCCCAAGTCAATAACACAAGCCCTGAGCATATCTTCAAGTGTTTAAATCGTACGCTCGCTTTGCCTATCCGTCTGAGGATGATAAGCAGTGCTGAAATTTAAACAAGTGCCTAGAGATTGCTGAAAGCTTTTACAAAAATGAGACGTGTATCTTGTATCCCTATCAGAGATAATAGATACTGGCACTCCATGGAGAGATACAGTCCCATCCACATACAGTTGAGCTAGCTTATCGGAGCTGTGCGTTTCTTAAATAGGCAAGAAGTGAGCTGACTTAGTCAGCCTGTCTACTATAACCCAAATCGTATCATTCCCATGCTTCGTCCTTGGTAACTTAGTGATAAAATCCATAGTTACCATTTCCCACTTCCAGGTGGGAAGTTCAGGCTGTTGCAGCAAACCTGACGGCTTTTTATGCTCGGCTTTAACCTGTGCACACGTCAGACATTTAGCCACATAAGTGGCTATAGATTTCTTCAAACCTATCCACCAATAATTTGCCTTTAGATCCTGGTACATCTTATCACTGCCTGGATGGACTGAATATTTTAAACTATGAGCTTCTTGAAGGATCACATCTCTAAGTCCTCCATGGATTAGAACCCAGATTCGACCATTTAATCTAAGGATTCCGTCCTTGCCATAAGACAATTGATCAGCAGTTACACCTAACTTCTCATTCGGAAAGTTAGTTTCCAAAACAGCTTCCTTCTGAGCAGCTAACAGCTTTTCATTCAAGTTGTTCCTTAGTCCAATGCTTTTAGCATTGATCCTAATAGGTTTGATCCTTTCCTTTCTGCTTAAGGCATCAGCGACAACATTTGCTTTGCCCGGATGATAGCGAATTTCGCAGTCATAATCGTTCAATGTCTCCATCCAACGACGCTGCCTCATATTGAGATCTTTTTGGTTAGACAGATGTTGAAGGCTTTTGTGATCTGAATAAATCACACATTTGGTTCCATATAGGTAATGCCTCCAAAGCTTGAGTGCAAATACAACGGCACCCAATTCCAAATCATGGGTGGTGTAGTTCTTTTCGTGCACTTTTAATTGACGTGAAGCATAGGCAATAACCTTGCCTATCTGCATAAGCACACATCCCATACCAGTGTGAGATGCGTCGTAATAAACAACAAACTCTTCTATCCCTTCTGGCAATGTCAACACAGGGGCAATGCTTAATTTCTGCTTGAGGATCTCAAAGATTCTTGTTGCTTGGGACCCCAGTCAAACTTGACATTCTTGCGAGTCAACAAAGTTAGAGGTGCATCAATCCTAGAAAAGTTTTCAATGAAACGTCTATAGTAACCTGCTAGACCTAAGAAGCTGTGTATTTCCGTGGGCATTTTTGGTGCTTGCCAATTCATAATCGCTTCAATCTTAGTGGGATCCACCTGGATACCACGTTCACTTACCACATGTCCAAGAAATTGGACTTCTCGTAACCAGAATTCGCATTTAGAGAACTTTGCGTAGAGCTTCTCTTGTTGCAGAAGTTTAAGAATACACCGGAGATGTCTTTCATGATCAGCTTGGCTCTTTGAATAAATAAGTATGTCATCAATGAAAACAATGACAAACTTGTCTAGATACGGCTTGCAAACGCGATTCATGAGATCCATGAATGCAGCAGGTGCATTAGTGAGCCCGAAAGGCATCACTAAGACCCCGTAGTGGCCATATCTTGTTCTGAATGCGGTCTTGTGCATATCTTGGGTTCTGACCTTCAACTGATGATATCCTGACCTCAAATCGATCTTTGAAAAGAAACTTGCTCCTTGAAGCTGATCGAATAGATCATCGATCATGGGCAATGGATATCGATTCTTGATTGTAACTTTGTTCAGCTCACGATAATCGATGCATAGACGCATCGAGCCATCTTTCTTCTTCACAAATAGAATAGGCGCTCCCCAAGGAGATGATCTTGGTTGAATAAAACCTTTCTCCAATAAATCATCCAACTGTGTCCTCAATTCCTTCATTTCAGTCGGTGCCAACCGATAAGGAGCTCGTGCGACTGGAGCTGCTCCTAGAATGATATCAATTCTGAATTCCACTTGCCTGTCGGGAGGTAAACCAGTAATTCTTCAGGAAAAACATCTGAATATTCAGAAATAACAGGAATATCTTCGATCCTGGGTTTTGGTTCATCTATAGTCACCTGTGCCATGTAAATGATGCAACCTTTCTTTAAACACTTTGATGCCTTAAGCATAGATACTTGTTTAGGTAATCCATACTGCGTATCTCCCTGAATTGTAAGTGGCTCACCATAAGGGGTCTTGATGACAACTTGCTTCTTATCACAGACAATTTGGGCTTGGTTAAAAGATAACCAATCCATGCCTATAACTATATCGAATCCTGCCAATTTCAACGGAAGCAAAGACAACGGAAAAGAGTGATTCCTAATGGATATGAAACATCCATCTAAGATTGTTGAAGCAGTCTCTATGGTACCATCGACTAATTCTACTTCATATTTTATGCTTAGAGTTTTAACAGACAGATTTAGCAATTTACAAAATTTATTGTCTACAAAGGACTTATCTACGCCAGAATCAAACAAAACTCTAGCATAAACATCATTAATAAGGAAAGTACATGTTATAACATTATCGTTCTGTACCGCTTCCTGCGCATTCATCTGGAAGACTCGAGCATTAGTCTTCTTGGCCTCTTCAGGCTTCTTTGGGTTCTTAGGGAAATTGGTCCTTATGTGCCCCTTCTCATTGCAACCATAATAGGTTGCATCCTTCATTTTCTTGCAATTGAAACTTTTATGCTCCTTTGACTTGCAGATCCCACAAACTTTAGGCTGCGATTGTGATTTCGATTCAAATCGAATCTGCATTTCCCAAAATGGTGTTTCTCGCAGGTTTTACACTTAGGTTTCTCACATGTCCGCTGAGAGTCCTTCTTAAACCCAGAACTCTTCCTATGCTCAGAGTTTCCCTTTCTCTTCTTATCAGAGCATCGTGAGCTCCCATCTTCCCGTTTCCTCTTTCCCTCTTCAGAAGTCTTAACAGACTTATTTATAACCGCATCGAGTGTGAGGGATAAGGACAAGTCTACCTCAGACCTATAAGTGGTAGGTCTGGAAGCTTTAACATTACCCTTGATTTCTGGGGCCAGGCCCCCAATGAAGTGCGCTATGCACTTGGGTTCAGGTGTAACCAGATAAGGGACAAGCCTAGACATGGTGTTGAAACTCATGACATAGGCTTGGCAATCCAAATTCTTCATGACCAGAGTCAAGAAGTCAGTTTCAATTTTCTCTACCTCATGCTGAGGACAGAAGTTTTCCTTGATTAGTGCCACAAATTGTTCCCACGACAAATTATATAGTGGGATTTTCCCCGTGGCTTGGATTAACGAACTCCGCCAAGCCAAAGCTTCCCCTTTAAACGACTGTGAAACAAACTTCACAATATCCTACTCCGCGCATCCGCTGATATCCACAATGGTATCCATCTCGTCAATCCATGTCATACAGTCAATGGCACCCTTTTCACCTTAAAGTCCCTTGGCTTGCAAGAGACGAAGTATTTGTAAGAGCAAGTCTTGACACGTGGCTCCTGATTAAGCACAATTTGCTTGGATGGGAGACTCTTCTGATTCGACGAGTGACGAGAATTGTCCTTATTTGACCCATGTGTTTTAGAAGGGGGCTTACTATGAGCCACATATTGAGTCTTTGTGCGAGTATTACTTGGTTCCTTGAACTATCTGTCAATAGCTCTAGGGACAACATTGTCTATCAATGCTTGTAGATCTGCACCAGCTACATTTATTCTGGTGTTATCATTTCTCTCCCTTGGATGACTGTTAATCTCTTCTGATTCGGACATGTTGAAGCTTGATTGCTATAAAACAATTGACAATAGTTTGTTCAGAAGTTTATTATGGAATCATCATTTTTTATGACTCATTAACCATGGTAAGCATAGACCATAGTGGTTAATTTGTTAATCAGGTTTATTTTAAAATTTACCTTATAATTAATCCCAGTTATAAATCATTAAGGATATAAAAGTGGCACAAAAGGCCTAGTCACAAGGACAGTTTTAGATTTATAAGCCATGATCTTATAAGATCGAGGCATTAAGGTTTGAACATAGTTCATTACCTTTTCTTAACAAGAAGTCATAGACTTCAATTGTCATTTGTCTTATTGGACAATAAATATGGCCCGTAGGCACTTCATCACTAATGGATGTTTAAATCATCAGGTTAGATAAGGAATTGGAAAAGTCCAATATAAGGATGACTAGTGTGACTTTATCGAATCACATTTGCCAAGTGTGCTAACACGTTCTTAGGTGTTAATAAGGATTTGAATCTTAAAAAGGTTTTACCATCATGGCCCTGTCTAAAATGACATGTGGGCTAGGTTATACCTGTAAGATTTTCTTCTAATATTTAATGGTAGATCAATGGAAAATTGAACTAATATTTTGATTTGTTTTATATAGTACATGCATATACATAATGACAAATAAGAATTTAAAATGAAACATTCCATAAATTGTCTTAAGAAGTACAACAGTTGCCCTAAACGGGTCTTCAAATAAATAACTTGTCCACGGAGGGACTAAAATAAGAAAGACAAGTCCACGCAGGGACCAAATACATAAATGAAATGTCCACGCAGGGACTTAATTGAAAAATGAAATTACAGAACAATAAATAAGGATTTCTAATAATCCCTCTTCTTCTTCCCCTTAATGAGGTTTGCCAAACCCTTTAGAAGACCGCGGCGACTTCTACGCTCTTCGTCTACCCTTTGTTCCACCTCGTGCAACCTTTGGAGGATTTCTTGCTGTTGCGGTGGTTGAATTTGTGGTGGCTGCGGCGGCTGCTGCTGCTGAGGTTGTGGAGGTAGTGGGTATTGATACCCATATGCAGGGTACCCAGTTGGGTACGTAGGTGGAAAGGGACCAGGGTAGAGAGCATTGAAGTTTGCTGCTTCAATATACGGGTCAACAGCAGGTGCATTGTTGTAGTTATAACCCGAATAGGCTTGCTGCTCAAACGGGTTGTACCCAGCTGTACCTGGGTAAGATGGAATTGGGTTTTCATAACCCATGGGTGGTGCTGGTGCGACTGGTGCAGAGTCGACTTCAGAAACTGCATTTGAAGGCCCACCCATTTGCAGGTCTTCCTGGATAGGAGGGTGGTTGATGTTGCTGGAGTGTTGGGGGTGCTGAAATGAAAATCCCAACGCACGGGCATCCGTGCAATTCTTCGTCGCCTTGATGGTTCGGGAAGCGGTGGCTGCTCTGGCGCTGGTGGTGGCGGTGGCGTGACTGCCTGAAAATGTGGGTCCTCAGAAGGGACCTGCTGGTGTGGTGGCGAGTTGCGGTGAGGGGGAGTATACTCCCACTTGTATGAAGCCCATCTTTCGGCCCAGATACCAGGGCCCCTGTAAGGCGAACCATGAAAAGATGATCCGCTAGAAATCTCAATGGGATGCGTCGGCGTCCCAGATGGTGGCATATCAGGATCTGTATCATCGTCCACATCCATGTTTTGGTACTCAGGGAAATGTCAGCTGGTCCCAAAGGGTTTTGGCCATCTGGTTCTTCAATCTGGTTCATCGGGTTGAACAGGCTCTGAAAATAGGGTGTTGGGTTCTGAAAGGAATGGTGTGAACCCGAACGCTGCAAAGGTATGTAAGAATGGTGAGAGTTGTGGGACCCGTCGTCCTAATGCAGTCCAAAGGAGTCATGGTAAGATGGTGAGGAGCTAAGCGAGACAGAGCGTCTCGCGGGCTCAATATAGGTCCTCCAGTCTTCATGTGGGCTAGAGCCGAGTGATGCGGATAGTGTGCGCCGGTGAGATGGTCCAGCTTCGTGATCGTTCCTAGTTAATATCGGTGCTTTTCCTCATCCTCCACGTCCTCTCACTCTTGGTGGCATGTTTGCTTGTAATCATGTCAAAACAAGAAAAACAACAAAAAGATATAAACAAATTAAGATTAGGATTAGGATTAATCCTAAGTCGTTTGCCTAGACTCGGAAGTCAAGGAATGTGCAACTGTGTCATTGAGATTAAACACAAAAAGGCTAGTGTTTAATTCCCTCAATGTTGGCTCTGATACCAACCTGTCACACCCCGATATTTCCACGTATTACCGGTGGGCCCGGTGGGGAGTATCGTGACGTAGTTGATATCATCGTAGTCAATAATCACAGTTTAATGCACAGCGGAAGTCTTGAAAGTAAAATATTAATACAAACCGAAACACAAAGTATAATTAAATATTATACAAGCGGTTGTATGTGGATCCACAGGCGGATCTAAAACATAAATAAAACATTGTTCGACAGACTTTAAGTATTAAGAGCTTGCAAGACTCTTTATCTAATACTCAGGAGCTTCCAGCCCATTTCGCGTAGTACCTGCACTTAATCTTTTTGAAAAATACGTCAGTTTACACTGGTAAACACAATTAACTGACTCTTTTGAAAAGTGCTTATAAAATTGGTTTGGATGCACAAGGCATAAAATCTTTTATAACTTGGGACAATTATATAAAATAATCTTGTATACATATTTACATGTTTGTCGTACGTTCAGGGCTCGGGTTAGAAGCTGAGACAAGATTAAAAGACACACCACTAGTATAAGCCCACAAGAAGTTTCCTCACGAGTGAGATACCGTTTTACATACGCAACTGTCAGGTGTATGCCTACACCCCGTGCTTAAGTCGTGGCCATTTCAAATGAATGAGCCGAGGATATCCAGGACACGGTCTTATTAACCCCCAAATGCTTTGTATTAAACAAAACAGATTAAAACGGGTTATCTCAATGATTTAACCACTAATCGATTAAATATTCAATACCCGACCAAGCGGTAATAATTTACCGTATCCCAAGCCCGTATAAGGGAAAATAAGTTAACAGTATTTACCTGAGCAAAAAATGTAAATTATACTCATCCGTATATTCTAATCAGCAAGTGCAGGTAGCTTTTACTGGGCTCCTAATCTGGAACGAAGGTTTTAATAACCTATTAGATTCCTAACGGGTCTTATTTAAGTTGTAACTTAGACCGGTTAGTTTTAAAGAAAAGTTTACGGTACAAAACGCAAGATTAAGTGGTGACCGGATTGGAATATAATTTAGACCCGAAAAGTATGGAGACTTGTATAAAATGAGTAAACTAAATACATTCTGGATTTTGAAGTAAAAATGATAAAGTTTGACCCGTTTCGGCTAACTTATGCAAACTAGTTACATAAGCCGTACCGAACGCGTATATGCATAACGGGTAACCGAATGAGTCATGTACAAGTTCCATAAGTTATTATGCTTAAAATATGTTGTGATATCAGTAGGATATCTTCAATTATGCCCAAAACGAATTTAAAACCAATTTAAGCCCCGAAAGGGTAATTTGGTCATTTTAAAGTTTATAAAAGAGGTTTAATAGCAAATTGAGGTTCTGGTCTAAAATATTTATTTTATCAAGTTACATCAGTAAGATATCATACATATGTGAGGTTTATCATTTATGGCCAAACTATGCACCGTAGGGGCATTTTGGTCATTTCACATAGGCTTTTAAGGTCAAATTTGGAAGTCTGAGTTCAAGACTTATACTTACTGTTAAAGTATAAAAATTTATTTATAAAATCAGTAGGTAATAAGTCTTAGGCGTTAAATATGGTTTTATACGTTACTATGCGCCTAATTAGCGTAAAAGTCGGTAATTGACGATATTCGAGATGTTTATAAAATTCTGAAGTTTTTATCAGTCTCTAATGCTTAAAATATTTTATTTAATATATAACATCCGTAGGAAAAGGTTTGGCATGTAAATGATATGTAAAACTCATTTTATTACTGAAAAGGGCATTATCGTCAATTACCGAATTTACACAAGAACTCCATGTTATGGTCAGTATAAAATCTGACCAAAAATTCCAAAAATTCCTAAAAATTATATCATAACAGTGGGTAGCAAGTTTGGTGCCAAACATTAGGTTTAAATATGGTTTATGCTAAAATGCAATTTAATTAACAAAAAGTTTTGTTTTACGATATCTTACATAACTTTTATTTGAGACCTGAAACTGGTGTCAAATTTTTATGACATACTTATATATAGGTAATAAAGCTTTTTGTCCTCTCACATTTTCAAAAATCTCGTTTTTATAACATAAGGGCATAATGGTCAATTTTTTAAGCATTTAACGGAAACATGCAAATGATCTCTGATTTCTAAGGGAACATCTAGTATGACCTCAAAGGGTTATACTAACATATAATATGGTCACAAAGGAACCCTAAGGCCTATCTAAACTAAGCTAATTCGGGTCAGAACTGAAAGTCAAAGCAAAAGTCTACTTTTGCGACTTTCGGTTGCGAACCGAGCCTAATACTTAGAATTGTCGGGTTGAACATGCCTAAACATGTTCTTATATTATTTACCAAGTTATTTAAGTGATAAAACGTATTTTATAGCTTCTACATTATCAGTTATGGATTATTTTATAAAAACTGACTCGTTTGACTTTTCTGTTCATAACTTTGACCCGACAATTTACTAAGTAAACGTGATAATTAGGAGGTGCCCTTTTGAGGGATTATCACCTACTTAATTACCAACACATAGTCACTTTCAATTCGAATAATGGCTGGACCGTTAGTGATTAATCACAAAGTCAAAGTGTTGATGCGTGTGAAGTGTGTATATGAATTTAAGTATATTTAAAGCCCTTTTACACATTCTTTAGCCAAGTTTTAAATTTATAAAACACGATATTTACTAACACTAAACACACATATGGGCAAGTGCACCCATCGTGAGCGTAGTATAGTGTTGGTAAGATACCGAGGTCGTCCAAGGACACAAGAGCTTTTAGTACCGGTTTATCCTCAACGTCTAATCAAATCAAAAAGTTTAGAAAAATGTTTTAAGCTAAGAAAAATAAAAACTAATTAAAATGCTAAAAAATAAAAATAGATAGACAAGATGAATCACTTGGTTCCGACTCGTGTATAGTGTAACCTTTGATTATTTCCGCACTTTTGCACTTATTTAAGAGATTATCTTAGTTATTGTAGTAGGCCCCTCTTTTGAAGGTGACGTTACCCTCAACCCAGTAGTTTGAGTCAGCAAGGATACAATCCTAAAGGGTCGGATTATTGAAAGATAATGAATTAAGTTATTAATGCAAATTATGGTAGGCCCCTCTTTTGGAGGTGACGTTACCCTCGACTAAGTAGTCTGAGTCAGCAGGGATACAGTCCTAAATAGTCGGGTTATAGTATTAATAGTAGTTTAACTTATGAGGGGATCAAAGAGTTTGGACCCCCGCCATCCAATACCGTTAAGTATCGAAGGAGGTCCTACTAAATTTGACCCAGGTCCATTGCAGGACCTCTAAACGCTGAACAATGGCAAGACTCTTACCAAACCGTTCCCTTAACCCCCGACCAGGTAGCCAACATACCTCCATATAGACCGTGGAGATATGAATGGTGAAAATCTTTTATTTTATATAGACAGTAAAATAATGTCAAGACACCACGGACAAACGATAAGGAAGAATCACCTTCAACATAAGAAACTAGTTATTAAAGTCATTAATACAAAACCAAGTAAAAAGTGCGAAAAGATTAGAAATAAAAAGTATTACACTAGACACTTGTCTTCACCAAGTGATGTAAGAGACTTAGGCAAACATGGCCTTGATTGTCAAGAACTCTTACGATCAATCTTGGATCCCGAGACGACTCACACACTCTATGATGGACAATGGATGATGGTGGTGGATGATGGTGTTATGGTGGTAGTGGGTGGTGGGTGAAGTGTGAGAGAGGTGGTGTGCCAAGGGATGGTTTGAGCTTAAGCCAAGCACTCCTATTTATAGGTTGAACAGAAGCTCGGGCATGGCCCCGTGTCCAGTGGGCACGGCCCCGTGTCCACATCCTTCTCTTTCTTCATTTAATGCAGCTTGTCTTATTAGTTGACCACGCCCCCGTGTCCGCTGAGCACGACCCCGTGTGCAGAAGAATCTTTGTACTGTGAAGATTTGCCTGGATTGTGCGAATCTTATAGTTGACCACGGCCCCGTGGTGGGCAATAGAAGCTTCTACCACTTTGTCTTTTCTGCTGACGCTTGGGCACGCCCCCGTGCTGGCTGAGCACGGGGCGTGTTCAGTCTTCTGTCTTCTTGTTTTGCTTGGGAAGATGCTGTCGTGGGGTCGGGCATGTCACGTTTGTTCCTTTTCTTGTATTTATGTTAGATTTTGCTGTCTTTTTGCTTCTTTTGTTAATTTGAGCTCATTTAATCCTGAAAATACAAAAGGAAGACAAAAGCACACTTTTTCCAACATTAGTACTAAAAAAGGGTTAGTTTTATGCCACAATTGATGTAATTTACATGTTGCATTTTGCACACATCAAATACCCCCACACTTGAATCTTTGCTTGTCCTCAAGCAAAACTCTTTAATATGTGGCTTTTACACTCCCAAATGGAATGGGTAGAAAAGAAGGTTTTTGGGCTTGTCATAGAGTGTCGGGATTTCCAAGATTCTTTATTTAGTTTTATTTTTATTTATTTACAATCCTATTCGTCATGATTTATTTAAAAATTTTCATAAGATAAATTACTTATTAGGGCATAACATGCCTCTTTAAAATTCTATTTATATACAAGTTCACATACCTCACTGGGATCACTCAACACTCGGCCGAAGATGTATTTTAGTGGATCACTCGAGAGCGGCATGGAACTTACTCCTACCATAGGCTTGCCAAGCAATCAATCCTCCCCCTTTTTAACTTATATACCTTTGTAAATATCAAGAGAACTTTTTGGGTGAAGGGTTAGGCTTGGGTTAAAGGTAGGTGGTTGGGTTAGTGGTTAGTGGTTTTTTGTAACTTTTATTTTGATGAAGCTATTATTCAAACAAAGTTATTTTTGATAAACTTGTTTGTTTATTTTCTTTTGCTTCATAATCAACAATTTTTTTTTTTTGAAAGTCATATGAGAAACCGAACTTGTTACTAAAATAAAGGGTTAAAAATGAAAAAGGTTTTGGTGGGTGAAAGGGTGTTTGGTTTGGGTTATGAAATGAAAAGGTTTAGGCTCAAAGGGGCTAACTAGGGGGATTTTGGGTAGGTGGTAAAAAAAAAGAAAAATAATGGTGTAGAAATAAAAAGGGTTAGTCCTAATGCCTCCATCATTTACTTACTTGGGTTTAAGTTGGTAAGGACCGGGAATGTATCGTCATAGCAAGTTCTAGAGTCGTAAGAACCAAGCGGCTATTCACACAAGAAACGAAAAATGAGCATTTAGTTTAAAGATATGTATTTGTATGCTCGATAAAGGCTCAAAACTCACTTTTGTGGGAATGGGTTTTTATGTGATCAAGTATATATAATTGAATTTTAACTAAGCTTGTCATGCCTTTTCATAATTTTCTTATGTTGGTTCTTTTTATCACAACGCTATCGGTTGTAAATTCGTAAAAATATAACCTTTTTTAGAACTTTGAAATTCCCAAGTTAAACCTAGACAAGTGAAAAAAATTTTTGAAAAAATTTGGGGTGAATAGCGGTTCCAATAGAGTTTTGTGTAAGGCTTGTATTTAGGACTTGCAAGATTCAAGGTTTTAGCATCCCCCCCCCCCACACTTAAATTACACATTGTCCTCAATGTGTCCCAAAAATAAGTTTTTAGGTTGATTGAATGTGTAAAAAGGATGAAAAAGCAAAAATTTTATGTTACTGGGCGCTGGGCACGGCCCCGTGTTGTCCGGGCACGGCCCCGTGTTCAAGTGCCAGTAACAAAAATTAAACAAAAGAAACAGAAGCCTGGACACGGGGGCGTGTTGGGTGAGCACAGCCCGTGTCCAGTTTACCTGAACTGGGTATTTCTGCAGACTGTGCAGCACGGGGCCATGTTAGGCGGACACGGCCCGTGCCGAACTTACTGTAAACGAAGAAAATCGTCGGATGACTCTGTTTTCCTGCATGGGGTGCTGGTTCAAGTTTTCCCTTGTTTCCTTTGCCATCCCGAGTGTGTTTTATTCCTGAAAATTAAAACTAAACTAGAAAGCATAAAAACTAATCTAAATTAAAACTAAGGATAGTTCCGCGGAATGCCTCCGTGGTGCGCCACGTTTATAAGGGTCCTTGGCTAGACCCAAAGCCTGGTCAGATGTTACTCAAGCGGGATGTTTCCCATCCCATGTTACACAGTCGGAGAGCGTCATCCAAGCTTGAGTCTATGGCCTTCATGTAGTCGACCGGGTCTTCGTCTTCTACTCGCTTTCCCACTCCAAACTTCACTTCCTCGTCCCCAAACTTCAATGTTAGTGTTCCGTCATTCATATCAACCACTGCTTGGGCGGTGGCTAGAAATGGCCTCCCGAGGATGAGAGGAACATCGGCGTCTTCTTCCATGTCTAAGATGACAAAGTCGGTTGGGAAAACGAAATTGTCAACTTTGACCAATAGATTTTCAGCGACACCTTGTGGAAATTTGACGGATCTGTCGGCGAGTTGTATGCTCATCTTTGTAGGGCTCGTTGTTCCTAGGCCGAGTCGTTTGAACATTGATGTGGGCATGAGGTTAATGCTAGCCCCCAGATCGGCTAACGCATTACGAACGGGGGGATTCCCCAATCGAGCAAGGAATCGTGAAGCTTCCGGGATCAATTTTCTTTTGTGGGAGTTTGTTGAGTACTAAGGCGGAGCATTCTTCGCCTAAGTTAACTAATTGCAATGATTCAATTTTCCTTTTATGAGTGAGGAAGTCCCTCATAAATTTTGCATATTTAGGCATTTGGGTAAGGACCTCAATAAAAGGAATATTAACATGCAATTGTTTTAGTAAATTTTCGAACTTTGCGAATTGCTCATCGGTCTTTTGACGATTTAACTTACCGGGGTATGGAATCGGAGGAGTCTTGGTGTGCCCTTGATTTGGTAAAGAAGCCTCTTCTGGTTGGGGTACGGGTGGAGTCGTGGTTTGGCTGGACTGGCTTCTTTCTTCTGGCGGTAATGGAGCCTCCTCGGGACCCACGGTTCGATTTCTCAATGTGATGAGATGTACTTGTGCTTTTAGGTTGGTTTTGGTATTGCTAGGTAACGCGCCTTGTGGTCTCTCGGAGAAATTTTGAGCTACTTGACTTATTTGTTTTTCAATGTTTTGAATGCTAGCTTGTTGATTTCTAAAATTCGATTCCAATTGCTGAAATCGATCCGAGTTTTTCTTTTCGGTGTCGGAGATGAGGCGAGATACAGTATCTTCAAGCCTTTCTCGTCCACCTTGTTGTTGAGAAAAGTTTTGTGGTTGTTGAAAGTTAGTTCGCTGGTTTTGTTGGTTACTACTATTGCCGGGATCTCTCCAACCAAGGTTTGGGTGGTTACGCCATCCTTGGTTGTAGGGACCCGACGGCCTAGGTCTGTTATCAATGTAGTTTACCGTTTCTGTTTGTTCGTCTAATTCTTTCATACAACTCCAATTTTTATGTGGCCCACCACACCCTTCACAAGCCATAACCGAGGTCGTTTTTGTCATTTCTAGCTTTTTGATTTTCGAAGAGAGGGCCTCGATTTGGGCTTGTAAAGAAGTGCTTTCATCAACCTTATGGGCGCCCGGGGCAATAGATTTATTACCTCGGGGAGTGTGCCATTGAAAATTGGTTTGAGCATTTTCCTCAATTTGATTATGTATTTCATTTGGGCGACGATTACCTAAAAGTCCCCCGGAGCTAGAATCAAGTGTTTGTCTTGTGTGTGGCAGCAACCCATTGTAGAAAGTGGATACTTGTTGCCATACCGCAAGACCGTGATGAGGACACTTTCTTAGTAGCTCCTTGAACCTTTCCCAAGTTTCATATAAGGATTCCCCATCTTCTTGTGAATATGTATTAATTTCAGTCATTAATTTAGCCGTTTTAGCAGGAGGGAAATACTTATATAGAAACTTTTGGGCTAGTTCATCCCAGGTGTTTACCGAGCCAACTGGGAGGGTGTTAAGCCAAGCCTTAGCTCGGTCTTTTAGTGAAAATGGAAACATCCGAAGGCGAATGGCGTCGTTTGATGCTCCATTGATCCGAAAGGTATCACATATTTCTAAGAAATTAGTAATATGTAGATGGGGATCCTCGTCCGCAAGCCCATGGAAGGTTGCGGAGTTTTGAAGCATTTGTATCAAATGCGGCCGAAGTTCGAAGTTGTTGGCTTCGACATTCGGTGCATTGATAGCGGCGCCTAGATTACCTACGGTGGGCCGTAGGTAATCCATGAGGGTACGTTGATCCGCCATTGGAAGTGGGTCCCCCGAAACTTTTTCTTGATTTTTAGCTTTAAGTCTTTTTCTGAGAAAGCGTTCGGGTTCTTCTAGAGGTTCTTTTATGTCTCTACTAGAACTGGAGCTCATGCACTACGTAGGAAGTTCAAATGTGGCGCCAAGGTTCCAAGTCCTGCGATAAAAACAGAAAAGAATGTTGGTCAGAAGGTTCACCACGGCCCCGTGCTCAATGAACATGGCCCGTGGTCAAATTTACAGTAATTGTTCTCCGGATCCCTGTTACTGGGAGTTGGACACGGCCCTGTGTTACACCGACACGGCCCCGTGCTCAGCTCTCTGTAACTCGGAAAATAAAAACTGCCAGTGATAATGCTGGGCACGGCCCGTGTCCGACCAGGCACGGCCCGTGCTGAGCTCTGCAGAAACTGAAAAACTAAGAAAAATCCTAAAAAAATGAAAAATAAGAAAAAACGATTAGGCCGCTGATTCCTAACTTTCTTAAAATCCTTGTGTCCCCGGCAACGGCGCCAAAAACTTGATGCGTGTGAAGTGTGTATATGAATTTAAGTATATTTAAAGCCCTTTTACACTTTCTTTAGCCAAGTTTTAAATTTATAAAACACGATATTTACTAACACTAAACACACATATGGGCAAGTGCACCCATCGTGAGCGTAGTATAGTGTTGGTAAGATACCGAGGTCGTCAAAGGACACAAGAGCTTTTAGTACCGGTTTATCCTCAACGTCTAATCAAATCAAAAAGTTTAGAAAAATGTTTTAAGCTAAGAAAAATAAAAACTAATTAAAATGCTGAAAAATAAAAATAAAAATAGATAGACAAGATGAATCACTTGGTTCCGACTCGTGTATAGTGTAACCTTTGATTATTTCCGCACTTTTGCACTTATTTAAGAGATTATCTTAGTTATTGTAGTAGGCCCCTCTTTTGAAGGTGACGTTACCCTCAACCCAGTAGTTTGAGTCAGCAAGGATACAATCCTAAAGGGTCGGATTATTGAAAGATAATGAATTAAGTTATTAATGCAAATTATGGTAGGCCCCTCTTTTGGAGGTGACCTTACCCTCGACTAAGTAGTCTGAGTCAGCAGGGATACAGTCCTAAATAGCCGGGTTATAGTATTAATAGTAGTTTAACTTATGAGGGGATCAAAGAGTTTGGACCCCCGCCATCCAATACCGTTAAGTATCGAAGGAGGTCCTACTAAATTTGACCCAGGTCCATTGCAGGACCTCTAAACGCTGAACAATGGCAAGACTCTTACCAAACCGTTCCCTTAACCCCCGACCAGGTAGCCAACATACCTCCATATAGACCGTGGAGATATGAATGGTGAAAATCTTTTATTTTATATAGATAGTAAAATAATGTCAAGACACCACGGACAAACGATAAGGAAGAATCACATTCAACATAAGAAACTAGTTATTAAAGTCATTAATACAAAGCCAAGTAAAAAGTGCGAAAAGATTAGAAATAAAAAGTATTACACTAGACACTTGTCTTCACCAAGTGATGTAAGAGACTTAGGCAAACATGGCCTTGATTGTCAAGAACTCTTACGATCAATCTTGGATCCCGAGACGACTCACACACTCTATGATGGACAATGGATGATGGTGGTGGATGATGGTGTTATGGTGGTGGTGGGTGGTGGGTGGTGGGTGGTGGGTGAAGTGTGAGAGAGGTGGTGTGCCAAGGGATGGTTTGAGCTTGAGCCAAGCACTCCTATTTATAGGCTGAACAGAAGCTCGGGCACGGCCCCGAGTCTAGTGGGCACGACCCCGTGTCCACATCCTTCTCTTTCTTCATTTAATGCAGCTTGTCTTATTAGTTGACCACGCCCCCGTGTCCGCTGAGCACGACCCCGTGTGCAGAAGAATCTTTGTACTATGAAGATTTACCTGGATTGTGCGAATCTTATAGTTGACCACGGCCCCGTGTCCGCTGAGCACGGCCCCGTGGTGGGCAATAGAAGCTTCTACCACTTTGTCTTTTCTGCTGACGCTTGGGCACGCCCCCGTGCTGGCTGAGCACGGGGCGTGTTCAGTCTTCTGTCTTCTTGTTTTGCTTGGGAAGATGCTGTCGTGGGGTCGGGCATGTCACGTTTGTTCCTTTTCTTGTATTTATGTTAGATTTTGCTGTCTTTTTGCTTCTTTTGTTAATTTGAGCTCATTTAATCCTGAAAATACAAAAGGAAGACAAAAGCACACTTTTTCCAACATTAGTACTAAAAAAGGGTTAGTTTTATGCCACAATTGATGTAATTTACATGTTGCATTCTGCACACATCAGTGTCATTACGATATCTTTGACTTTCGGTTATTAAGCTAATAAAAACTTAACTACGGGAGCTAAGAACGCTTACAAGGGTCCGTAGCACGAAGATTTAACTTGAGAAAGCTTCCTAGATGACCAGGATGCTCCAAAGAAGTGTTTGAGAGTGAAAAATTGAAGTGTGCAAGTTCAAGAACTCAAAACATGGCCCTTTATATAGGAAATTGAGAGTTCCCAAGATCAATCCAGCTGTTTTTAAGAGTAACCAGATGATCCCAAGTGTCCCTATGGCAGTAAAAACCGTTTGCACAGACCCTGGTATCGAAAACAAGTATGCAATGGCGGTGGAACAACCTACAACATGCAGCTGTCCATTGTTATGTCGCTTGTGACTCAGTCGCGGCCCGCGTAGACATTAGAGGAAGTCTACGTGGCCCGCGAGGACCTCTTATTCCGGTAAAAACTTTCCCAGCTTTGCATTTTCAATCCCTGGTCCATATTTAGTTTAAATAACTTTCATTTATTGCAGTATTAACCCCCATAGTTAACTTTTAAGTGTCTTGGGTCAAAAATTAACTTTGTTAAGCTCCCGGTTAGTTGTGAGATCACCCGAAAAGTCTTGTTTGCATCGAAACTCCATAAATTCAATATCCGACATCCGTGAGAGTATAATAAAATATTACAAAGCTTCGGGATTGTTAAAAGATCACTCAGAGGTAAAGATTTAACATGTTGACACGTTTAACCCCTATGCTTTGTAAACTCTTGATTTTAAGCACAACGGCTTTCTACGTCTGACAATTTATTCATTAAAGAATACAAACGTCGTGTGAGGTCAATCAGAGGCACAAGTTTGGCATGTTGACACTTTCAGTCCTTCCACATACATCTTTACATTGTTTGACAACTTTAGTCCCTCAAAGTTATCTTTTTACATAATCAGGATTTATGACACGTGTCAGCATTGTATTGGACATGATTTTTGGGAGGTGTTACAATCTTCTAAAGACGGACATTATGTAGGAAAATATGGATGAGAAATGCAAAACAGGTTCAAAATGCAAAAAGGTTAAAGTAGAAGAGGCTGATAACAGTGAAGATCTGGATGAGAAATTAGATTAGAATTTTTAATTTTTTTTCATTTCTATTGTTTGTTATCTATTCTCTGTTGTTTATTATCTAATTCTATACTAATAAAAAAGATTGAGTATAAAACGACAAAAACTACAAACACCAAAGCACCTGATAGTATGAAAACTGTGAGAACGGATGCTAGCAATGCATGTTGTTGCTATATAAAACGCCAAAAAATGCCAAAAAAAGTATTACTGGAAAAACAACACTAATTGACAGATGAAACTGAACGAAATAGTAATTGCAAAAGAGTAAAATGAAGAGACGGTAACATTATTGCCAAACATTTATTATATTAAAAGCCACTACATGGAAAATTTAATTTATTTATCTTTTCAAAACGCCATAATTGCCTATCACATTATAGGCCTGCATCCTACATGGCACAACAATTGATAGAAAAAATAAACATCAAGAAAATTACTAATGTTTTTTACATTATAGGCCTGCATCCTACATGGCACAACAATCAAAGCCATACTTAGTTAAAACGCCAAAATATTTACTATGCTCTTGATCTAAAAAACAATAAAAACGCCGCGTATTTGTTAAACGCCAAAAAATGGAGAGGTGATGTGAGACGCGTTTAAAAAAGAATATAAAAGGACAAAAAAAGCCCCTCCGCCCTTCACTATGTCGCGTGACACATGTTACGCTAGAATTCGTTCTCACCGTTCTCACACTTTTGGGCGTTTTCTCCTGATCCCGTACCTATATATATATATATATATATATATATATATATACATACATACATACATACAGTGGCGAAGCTTGGAAAAAAAGTTCGGGGTGTTGGAAGGTAACGGACCTAAAAAAATTTCTATCGCGAGTTTCGAGGTGTATGTTCGGGTCGGACGTTGGTGATTCGATTTGGGTTGGGTCGGGTCAAACATTAATATCAAATAAAAAACGTTCTCTAACATTAAAGAAGAAGTTATCATTTTATTCTTCCCCATAGCATAACCTAATAACAAAACAAGTTAACAAATCACCCTAAATTTCAAACTCTAATTTTTATCTAAATGAAATCATAATAAGATTAAACAAATAAAATTAGACATAGTTACAGAAAGATTCAACAAGTTTAGGGCAAAAATTCGGACCAATTTCACCCCTAATTTCAACCTGAATCACATAAATTGCAGCCCTAAATTAAACCTAAAGATAAAAAACCCCATAGCTTTAACCTTATGAAGATTGAAGAAGTCGAACACGAGTACAAGACCACAACAATGAGCAGCGTTTTGGCTTCTGTTCTTGAACAAGAAGCTGAAGTCGAACAGTTCTAGAACCTGCGTTTTCCCCCATTCTGCAGTTCTGGCTTGTGGTTTCTGTTCTTCTGGCCGTTGTCCCAAAGTAAACGAATTTGGGTTTTTTTTTATAGGATGGGCTTTTAAGTTGGGCTATATAATGATTTGATTTGGGTTATATAATATACATTCTAGTATTCTACCAAATATAATGATTTGGGCTAATTAAATATTTTATTTGGGCTATATAAATAAAAAAAAATTAAAACCGGGGGGTCGAAAACGTATATACCTACAAAATCCTATACGAAACGTACATATATAACACTACTGACCGAAAAGTTTGGGGGGTCGGGCGCCCCTCCCCGCCCCTTAAATCCTGCGCCCCTGAATATATATAACTAAATATATATGTAAATAGTTAAGTTTCTTTTTCTTAAATGGCTAGGAATTCAATAAATAATTAAGTATGTAATATATAATAAACGAGTCGAGTTTGAGTTTTAGACATAAAACTTGAAACAAACTGAGTTGAAGTTCTCTTTTATAAACGTTCTCAACTCGTTTATACCTCTGTATCGGAATTACAGTAAATCACTTAAGTATCTAAAACTTTGCAATATTTTAAATTAAGTAAACTGCCATTTTGGTCCCTGTGGTTTGGCCAGTTTTGTCATTTTAGTCCAAATCTCAAACTTTTTACATCTGGGTCCTTGTGGTTTGCATTTTGTTGCCATTTTGGTCCAAAAGTGATATTTGACCAGAATCCTCAAATTAAAACCTCCTATTTTGTCCTTACCCTCGGGGGTATTTTGGTCATTTTGGAATAATTATAACTCAATTATCTGTATATAATACCCTTAAAACAATTAATATATAAATATATATATACAGACATACAGACTAGACTGCTATCTCTCTCTCTCTCTCTCTGAACTACCACCACACCACCACCACCCCCACCACCGCATCATCCCCACCACCACCATCCCACTGGTGCGACGGTGCCGGAGACGCCGGTAAAACCCCCTTTCTCTCTCTTCTCTCTCCCCCCTTCTCACCACCGCTACCTCCTCCCCCCCCCCTCCATTAACACCACCACAGCACCACCACCACTGCAGTTTGTGCACCACCACTGAATGAAGAAGATGATGAGTATCCACTGCCTCTCTGAACAAACACACGAGTCATGATTTCCCAAATTGAAACCCTAAAAACAAAAAAAGATGGAAACTTTTTTCCTTTTTTCTCAACAATTACTGTTATAAAACCCTAGATTTAGATTTATCATGAGTTCTAGCCTTGGGAGACGTGACTCCAATGCCGGAAGTGAAGGATTTCCAACCGATTTCTTCTTCGTCTCCCAGCTGAAACGATCTGTGCATTCCCCTAACAATTCTCATGAGATTGAAGACGAATTAAAGAACAATTGAAGAGCGATGAAACCCTAACCCTAGCCTTAGAGAACCTGCAATCGGAAAGATAATAAGGCACGAAAAGAATCTGTGATGTGAAGAGTGTCGATTGAGAACGGAGATCGAAGAAACCCTAGAGGAATTTTGGAATTTGTGATGTGAAGAGTGTCGATTTGGAGGGGACAGTTGGTAGGGTTTTTGTGGAGCACAAATTGATAAGGTGGGATGAAGAGGATGTAATGTATGTCTGTATTGTACTGTGTGTATGTATGTATATCAGTATATGTATATATGGAGATGGAGATGAAATTGGGTATGGTTGAACACGTGGCGGAAGTTTGGGGAGCACGTGAGTGTCAGGTGAGGTGAGAGAGAGTGTGTGTGCAGGAAGAGGGTATAATGACCAAAATGCCCCTGGGGAAAATGACAAAAACCAGGTTTTTTTTTTAGAAATCTGATCTGATTTGAGATTTGGACTAAAATGGCAACAAAATGCAAACCACAGGGACCCAGATGTAAAAAGTTTGAGATTTGGACTAAAATGGCAAAAGTGCCCAAACCACAAGGACCAAAATGGCAGTTTACTCTTTTAAATTTGTTGAAATTACAGTAAATCACTTCATTCATATTTTGGTGGGAATGTAATATGACTACCAGTCAAACAATTTTATATAAGACCACCCGTAGTGGGGCGTGGTTTATAAAAAAAATTCAAAAAAAAACGCCGGATAACACCCCCCTCCCATTACACCCGGCGTTTCCGGGCGTTATTTTCGAAAAAAATTGAGTTTGGCGTTTTATTTAAAACGCTGAAATTGTATAGGGGGGCGAGAATGGACCGTTGCCAACGGTCAAATGTGTTTATTTATTTATTTTTTAATTCAAAAATTTACCCACTATATATATATCAACCCACTTTCTCCTTTTTTTTTTATAAAAAACCTCTTACTTTCTCTCCTACTTTCTCCTATTTTTTATAAAAAAACCCACTTTCTCCTATTTTTTATACAATCATGCATCCATTCCGACCCCCTTTTGGTGTCCCCGCAAGACCCACGAACCCGAACACAACCCAACCGCAACACCCGTATAACCTTCAAGACATGGACCCGAGCTTTTTAACGTACGCGGCTTACTTGAGTGGCGCCACTCCGTTCGTGCCTCCCACATTCGGCTATGGTCAAGCCGGCGGGTCGCAACCGTCACAATAACAAGCCGAATCCGAACCCGATGTCGATGTCATGCCGGAGACGCAACCCGAACCGGTGCAAGAGAAATCGAAACGCGGCAGAAGGTCGCATAAGAAGAAGGAAAAGGACGAACCTCGACGTACAAAAACTACCATTAAATGGACGAAGGACGAGGAATTCACGTTGACTCGGGCGTGGCTCGACATTTCGAAGGACCACGAAACTAGTAACTTTTATATTTTTTTTTTTTAGTTATTTTTTACTTATATTTTTACTTTTATTTTTAACATACAACTTATATTTTTTTTTTTTTAATTTGTAGCAAACTTTCAAACGGGCCCCGTTTTTTGGGATAGGGTTCGTGCACTCTTTTTTAGCACGTGGGGTCAAGGCGAACATCGGGACAAAGATTCCATTTCTAGCAAATGGACCGACATCAACAACAAGTGTCATGCGTTCCAAGAAGTGTACCAACGTAACTTCGATCATCGCGGGAGCGGTGAAGGTGACGTCGAGGTTTTAACGAAGACTTTGGACGAGTTCGAGAGAACGAAATGCCCTTTCCCGTACTATAAGTGTTGGGATCTACTACGAAAAAGTCCAAAGTGGGCGCTAGTTAATCCAATGACGTCTAGTAGTAGACGTCGAGCTAAAAGGTCAAAAACATCATCCTCCGTTGACCCTGAAACCCCGACATCGGATGCCCGCAATGTCGATCTAAATGAGGTGGTGGACGTTGACGAGGAACTTGAAGAAGAGTTGACCCGACCGCCCGGTAGAAGAAAGGATAAGCGAACCGGGAAAAAAACGGTCGAGTCGTCTTCCGATCTCGAGTTAAAGGAAGATTTCGAGGAGATGAACCGTCGTCTCCAAGACATTCGCGACCTCGGCCACCAACGTTATGAGATTATGAAAGAACGAGTGGCCGAAACCAAAAAGTTTAACGAGATGCAAGAGGCGAGACAAATGGAAAAGGACATTGAGTTTTTGTCCAAACCTATCGACCACCTCCAAGGCGATGTGTTGATCCTTGCGCAAATGCGTCGCCAAAAAATTCGAGAAAAATATGGACTCTAGATCATCTTCTTCTTTTTTTAACTTTATTTTTTTTTCGGTTTTTTTATTTTCTGTTTTTTATTTTCTGTTTTTTTTTTTCGGTTTTTTTTTATTTCAAGTAGTGTAATTTTTATTTTAAATTAATGAAGTATTTAAAGTTTAAAAAAAAAATAATTGAGAAATGATTGCATGGGCGTTATTGGAATAATGCCCCACTACATCACTTTTGCAATAATGCCCCATGCTAACTGGGATGACACGTGTCGGATAATGCCCCATAGTAGGGGCATTATTTTTCTTAACCAGTAAGGGTGGTCTAACAAGATGTGTTCCTAACTAAATATAGGCACATGGACAGATGGTATATAGAACATACCAATCAAATGCGGAGGTGGCACTTTATAATTAACCGCCCATTTCGGTTGTATTTTATATCCTATGGAGAAAATCATAAAAGATTTAGCTCAAAGAAGTGTCAAACTAATTGCTTTATTATGAAAATAGATTCTTATTGTAATAATATATATTTTGCAATCATACATAAGTTTTTGAACTACAAATTATTTAAAAAAAACTCGAAAACAATTAGGTAGATAGTGTTTTGGGTCAACTCAATTCATGTCAAAATTACCGGTTTTGACCCTTCTTAACTAACTTGAAATTGTCATGAAATTCTTGAAAGTTTCAGAATTTGGCTGTGAGGACGTAACTTGTTCATGTGCCATAAATGGTGTTAGATGCTCATCATCATCTTCATTGACTTCATCATATAGACCATATTCTCTGTCTATTTTTCTAAACAACAAACACCCATTCTAGTTTCTATGTTGGAATCTCATAAAGGTGTTAATATTTACAGATCCCTCTCCTCTGTCTCTTGCTATATATATATATAGATATACAGAGAGATAGAGTGAAAATGATGTGAGAATAATATATAGGTGTGTGGGAATAAGAAGACCCATCATAAATCAACCACAAATACTCAATTTCTTGAAAATTCTACCTAAATCAATATTGCATCAATACAAAATATGATTGTGAATAAGGGTGGCAATTCCTTACACGGCCTTAACACGACACAAAGAAAAATAGGTTTGGGTCAACTAACGCAACCCTTAAACAAGGTAACCTAAACATGACATGTTTATTAAATGAGTGTACCGTACACAACTACACAATATGTTTAATAAGCGAGTAAAACTGCCGTTTTTTTTTTTTTTTTGAAAGGAGAATTTCATTAAAAAAAACACCCAAAGCGGTCCTCAAAATAAGGACCCCCGGGCCACAAACAAAGAATTACATCAAATCGAGGGGGTATTTACACCAACTATTCCAATCGACATCTTTCCATCTAGTCCTATTTCGGATCCAAAAGTAAGAAGTCGATTTAACGAATTCCATAACTTCTATAGGACGACGCTTCTTTTTTTCAAAAATACGCCCATTCCTCTCCTTCCACAAAGCCCACATGGTAGTGTAAACAATGCCTCTAATCACGAGTCTAGTGTCCTTCACATCCGATTGTTGCTCCGCTATCTTAATCAGGTCTGACACATCAAACAACACAAGAGGACTAAATCGGCACCAAGCTTCAACGCGGCTCCAAACTTCATGAGCAAACTCGCATCCGGTGAAAAAATGCTCAGCTGTTTCGAGAGCCGAGTGACATAGAACACAGGAGGTTTGTTGCAGCGGCACACCCAGTTTTATGAGCTCCGAAGTTGTGGGAAGACGATTAAGAGCAGCCCTCCATACCATGATTTTACACTTCAATGGGACCCAGCATTTCCAATTAATCGGCGCTGCAGTAATGACCAGAGAACTGTTGCAAAAAAGCTTCTTGACAGAGGAGACTGTGAAGATGCCATCACTTTGAGCCTTCCATTTCCATACATCTAGCCCTCCTTTCCACTCCAGCTCGTGAATGTCTTCAAGAAGACCAAATAATTCAGCAACTTCCATACTAGTGGTAGGCGCTGATCTCCACTCCCAAGCCATAGATTTTGAATTATTGACCCAAAGAATTCTATTCGAGACTTTGACCCATTTGTTTTTTTCAAGTCTAAACAAAAGAGGATACACTTTTCTCAACGGTTCTTCACGAAGCCAAGTATCCGTCCAGAAGTTTATAGAGGAACCATCACCAAGAATACCTTCGAAATAAGAATTAAGAGTCGCACCATTTATAAGTTTTTTCTCGCCCACTTTAACAATTTGTTTCCAACTACAACAAGCCGAAGCATTGCAAGGAAGAAGAGCCCATGGTCTACTAGACCCATGACATCCCAAAATAATTTTCTTCCAAAGGGTGTTCTTTTCTCTTTTAAACCTCCAAGTCCATTTCAAAAGAAGCGCCTCATTCACCTCTTGAATCTTAGACACTCCAAGACCACCCTTATTTTTTGGCGTAGTAACAATATCCCAAGCGACCCAAGGGATCTTTCGCTCTTCACTCGAACCCGCCCAAAGGAACCGTCTCATAAGTTTCTCTATGTTATCAATCACTTCTTTAGGCGCTTTATAAAGCGAAAGGTAATAAACTGGTAAACTTTCAAGCACCGATTTAATTAGAACCAATCAACCACCTATCGATAATTTTTTAGCTTTCCAAGAAGCTAACCGATTCCTAGTGACTTCGATAATCGGGCTCCAATTACTAACGCGAGTCATCTTGGCCCCAACTTGAATGCCTAAGTAAACGAAAGGGACATTACCTCTTTTGCAACCCAAAAATTCCATCATGGAATCCACTTCCGAGTCTTCTATCCCGACTCCAATAAGATTTGACTTATGAAGATTAATTCGAAGACCCGAACAAAGATAGAAGATCCGAAGAATTCTGGCAATGCTCTGAATATTATCTCGCGACCATTCTCCTAAAATAAGAGCGTCGTCGGCATAGAAAAGATGAGATATTGCCATTTCGTTCTCCCCAACACTAATACCCTTGAAGGCGCCAATCTCTTTTGCTTTCTCCAAAAGCCACGACAGAGACTCCATAACAATTAAGAAAAGGAAAGGAGATAAAGGGTCACCTTGACGGAGCCCTTTTTCACAATTAAAATCAAACGTTGGTGAGCCATTGACAAGGACCGCGGCTCTAGAAGAATCAAAAATACCCTTAATCCATCCACACCAAATTGAAGGGAAGCCCATTTGAGCCATAATAGAGTGCAAAAAATTCCAATTAACGTTGTCGTATGCTTTTTCGAAGTCTATTTTGAGCATAAACGCCTTCCTTTTCCTTTTTTTCAGCCAACTCATCACTTCATTTACCATAAGCGGGCCGTCAAGAATAAAACGATCAGAAAGAAAAGCCGATTGAGAACCCGAAATCACCTGACCCATTACCTTTTTTAGACGATTAGCGAGGACTTAAGAAATCACCTTGCTAACCATCCCAATCAGAGTAATAGGCCTATAATCTTTAAGACCCAAAGGAGTTTTAACTTTGGGAATTAAAGTTATGAAAGACGACCCGCAGCCAGAATTAATGATACCCGTTCTGTGAAACTCGTCCAATATATGAAAGAAATCATCCTCAAGGGTGTTCCAAAATCTCTTAATAAAACGAAAATTGAAGCCATCGGGCCCCGGAGCCTTGTTAGAACCGCAATCAAAAACCACCTCTTTAATCTCCTTTTTAGAAAAAGACTCTACCAAAGAAATACCCTCCTGCTCACTGATACAGTTAATACCCGAACAACATAAATCTGGCCGAAGACTATTCCTTTCCTTGAAATGATTCCTGAAAAACTTTAGAACCTCCCGTTTCACTATAGCCGGCTTCTCAATCCACTCACCATTAACCATAATACCCGGAATAGAGTTTCTAGCTTTGCGGCCATTAACCACCTTATGAAAAAAATTAGAGTTTTCATCCCCAAGAGATGCCCATCTGACCCGAGATTTTTGGCGAATATCTCGCGCCTTATGTTGCTCAATCTCTTCAATCGCTTTGACACACTCCGACCAAATCCACACATCCGACTCCTCCAAATCAGAATTTTCCATTTGTATTTGTATCTCTAAGTCTTGTTTTTCACTTCTAAGCAAAGCTTCTGTATCTAATTCTTGGATAGAAACATCCTTGAACCACTCTTTAAGGCGACCTCTCAAGCACTTCATTTTGTTAAGGAGATTAGAATCAGCCGGTCCCGAATCAACCCATTCACTAAAAACCAATTGAATAACCTCTATGCAGCCGGGCCGATCTAACCAAGAGTCAAAAAAGCGGAATGGTTTCGGGCCAAAGTTGACATCATTAATCAGAAAAACCAGGCGAATGGTCCGATAATTCTCTGTTCAGCGCTCTAACTTTAGCATTGGGCCATTTATTAAAAATATTGTCACAAACGAAGATTCTATCAATCCGGCTAAATTTGCACACGCCTCTTCTGTTAACCATATATGTATATTTCATCCCCTTTAGATTATATTCCCGGACTCCAGCCTCATCTATAAAATCGTTAAAATCACGAGCACACACCGGGTCAAAAAAAGAATTTTTCCTTTCATCCCGGTCTCTAACTGCGTTAAAATCCCCGAAAACCAACCACCACCCCTGATAAGACTGCATAAGCTGGATAATTTTAGCCCAAAGAAGTCTTTTATCATTGTTATGTTGCGGAGCATAGACGTTTAGAACATTCAGCCTTATACTACCTCCCGAAACCTCACCCGCCACATGAAGAAAGTTAACATCTTTATTCATCGTGTCCTTAACGAAAACTATAGGATCCCATAAACTAATGAGACCACCCGAATTACCCACGGCATCCACATACTCGAAATCAAACCCAGAACCACCCCAAAAGTAAGACAACCAGCCCGAATGGACGTTACTCGACATCGATTCTTGCAAACCAATGAAAGAAATACCGAACTTATCCTTAATTTTTTTAACCCAACCAGCTTTCCCACAAACCCCTACACCACGAATGTTAAGAGACAAACAATTCATGGCTTACCTCCTTGTAATCCTTCAATTGTAATCGATTCTTGAATAAGCGTGTGGGAGTCTTGCAAATTTACTCCCAGTTTCTCTCCCAAAATAATAGTTGCTGCGACTTCATCAGCTTGACCTGTTGCTCCGTTCTCTTTCTGGTCGTTAGACCTGGGTGATTGATTCTCCTTACCCGAGAAAATCGATTGGCTAGGCATATTGTTAAGATCCAGCGACCCTTCTTCATCACTAACCGAATCTGTTACTTGGTCCTCTTCTTCATTTGTATTCTCAGCCCCATCAGCCAGGCCCAACATGCTATCTAGCCCAAAAGGATCATTGTTTTTAGACTTCTTAGTAATTTTTTGACTTTCTTGACTGCTAGTGTAAGCCCCACTGGGCCGGCCCACTTCATATTTTTTGAATTTCTTACGTTTGCAAACCTTTGAAACTGAATTCTCTTCTAGAACCTCTGCCACCTCATCGAAACAAAAGTCCACCCCTAGAGTAAATGCCCCATCAAAATCTTCCGGAATATTAGGTTGGTTATTCATGGGCAAAATCATAATTACTAATAAATGGCTGCACAGTTTCCAAAAAAGGCTTCGTCTTTCCGGTAACGTCAGCGTTACCGTTACCACCATCGTCAACCCGGTGATCTTCTTCCGACGAATGATCTTCCGACATGGCTTCTTCTTCTGAATCTGACGAAACAGTTTTCGTTTCTATTTCCGGTTCCACAAATTCTGGAGTCCATTCACCCAATTCTTCCATCACCCAAACTCGAAATTTACGATTATTCCAATTAAGGACTACTTCTTCGGACACACGTTTCCCATCCCCTGCTAAAACACCAACATAGTCATAGGAAAGATCCGGGTTTGAGTCGGACCTTTTAGCCTTATGAACCACTCTGCCAAACAGACCACCCACGGCATCTACGACTTCATTCAAAAGAAGGTGCAACGGCACACCTTGGATTTTTAACCAAGCTAGACGTTCAAACCCCAAAGCTTGTCCTTCCCAGACACTCACCATTGAAAACTTATCAACTAACGGTGCAACGGCCAGCCTCACTGCCGTAGCAGTTTCCGTGTCTTCGAATGTCACCAACAAGTCTAAACCTCCCAAGTATTGGATCACAAAATCGCCCGGATAAAATTCATGTAGGATCACTTTGATGTTTTTAAGAGATTGATAATCAGCCATTCTAGCCACCAGCGCCCTTCCATGCAACTTAGCAAAAGCATTCATCTTGTTGTCAACAGTAAGAGACTTAATAGACTTTCCTACTAATAAATCCTTAAAGGATCTATCACCAGAAAAGAAAGAATTCGTCTTGACCTCCATGGGATCTTCTACCGACTTACCCTTGAAAGAATCACGAGTCTGATGTTGTTCTCGTCTATCCCGTCTATTGTTGATCTCACCGTCCTCTAGAACAAATCTGGCAATACTGAACCATAGCTTAAACTCCCCCATTCGAATGTTACGAAGGCTTTTCAACAATTCGTCCTTGTCTTTAACGTCAAGTAATGAAATAAAACCAAACCTGTTACCTCCTTTATCTCTTTTCCTCGCGATATATAGATCGAAAATCTGCCCATACGGTCGAACTTGAGCCGCTAGATCCTCCCCACTACATCCATCGGGAAGGTTTGTTACAAAAAACTTGGTGATTCGACATTGGACACTCTCCGGTATTGGAATCCGGCGCCGGCTCTCGGAGGGCATTGTTTCTTTTTTGCTTAATAGACGTTTAAGAAACAATGATGAAAAATGTTTATATTAAAGTCATATATTTTGATTTGTTGTTTTTCCTCTCAATATAAACTTTTAAAAGTAAAATTAATTTTTCCTTTTAAATCCTTTCATCAATTCTTTACTTTCAACATTCTCTATTAGTTAACTACTCATTCTCCAATCATTTCCATTCACTTCTTACAATACTGAGCTAAATATATAACCCAATTTTTCTAATTGAGAATGGAAGAAAAAGAAACAAAAACAATTAATTAAATTACGCCAGTTAAAAAAAAGTTTCATTTGAGTCAGAGGAATTGATTGTTTTGTAACGAAATCACTAGTTATTGCTTATATTTACAAACGTTAAATGGGTCGATATGAAACACGACCGAACACGATGTGATTTTAAAGGGATTCGACATAACACGGTCAAACATGTGGGTCAGGTTAGGGTTGAAAATTTTCAACCCGTCAACGTGACACGACTGACGTCCCAAATTATGATCTGGGTCCCTGAGATTATTATTCAGTATCACTACAGAACATGAACGGTATTCAAGCCAAAGTGTAACACCCTAACACGTTTTAACCAAAAGAGAAGCAGCGGAAAATACCGACTCAAAAATTCTTTCTTATCTATATTATATACTTGGAGGTTCATTTCTAAAATGTCAAACACTTTCTTGAAAAGATTTACAACCTTCATTCTTAATTAACGCATCAAATGTAATATATAAATACAAGTCATGTGACTGCTCTTCCCGTACAATCCTTGCTCTTTGACTCGATCTTCAACCTCTTAGACTTCATAATGATGTTAAGTCCGTGCAACCTGCAATCACCACATACATGCGCATCATTAATATTTGGTGACGTCATTCATAATCTAAACATACATAATTAAATGACCATACCACGTTCTTTCTACTCTTGCTAATCCTTTCGATTATCATTCCAAGTATAATCTTTCATCCCAAACATTAAATCTTCATAAGGACAACAATAGTATACCTGCATTTCATTTCATTCTCAAAGCATTTGATTAGTAACGTTAATACTCAAAAGTATTGTAGCCATGCATACATGTATACAAGCGCTATTCTTTCGTGTACAATTAATCCCACTTCGTGCATACACACACATACGTATATTTATACGCACACACACATACACATACATACATACAAGCTCCTACATACCACTTACATTCCCATATAATTTTTACTAACATATCTGTAACACCTCTAAAATTTATGTCCAATAATGTATCGACACGTGTCATAAGCTTTAAACGTGTAAAAGATTACTTTAGAGGGACTAAAGTTGACAAACAAAGAAAGTATGTGAATATAAGGGTTCAAAGTGTCAACAATGGATAAATATATTTTGCAATAACCCTACACGATGTTTATACCCTTAAACGAATGAATCATGGATCATACGAAGCTAATTGTGGAAGAAAGTGAGAGATTACAAACTACAGGGGTTAAATGTGTCAACATGTTGAAAGTATACCTCTGAGTGACCTTTTAGTGAACCCGAAGCTTTGTAACGATAAATTATACTCACTAGAATATGTGATAAAAATTTCACCAAGTTTCGTTATCGTATGAGAAAGTTATGACAATATTCGTATACGAGGGGTTAAAAGCGTCAACGTTGAAATTTATGACTTTTTGGGTGATCACAAAGTTAACCAAGGACTTGCCAATGTTTAAACATGTCATGGAGCCCTTAAAAGTAAGGTTAGAGGGCCAAAAGTGCAAGAAAAATACTTAAAACCACGTTTGGAAGGACCAGGGACCTAAAGTGCAGATAATGGAAAGTTGTTTGGCTGGTTCTGGGGGTCATACCAGGCGCGTAAACCCCCTGGGGATTCTTACGCGGGGCGCCTCAGCATGCCAGCGACAGAATTCTTGGACAGGTGCCTGTTAAGGCTGTGTAACCGACTTATGAGCCTGTAAAATGATACCATGGGCTGGGCAAATGGATTTTCATGCACTAGGGACAGTTGTGATGATCTGAATCCATGCATAGAGTTGCTTGGCATCATCTTGTGAGATCAAATTCCATATATAAGCATCCCTCTAGTTGCAACATTGAACTCGTTCATTTGCAAAGTTCACAAGACTCATTTCTGGAGCTCCTCTGATCAGCAACAAGCTTTCTTAAGATCCCTAGTCATGCTTAGGACTCTTGTAAGTGTCCTTAACCCTTCCTAATTCAGTTTAGCTTAGTCAATTAGCTTAAAGTCAAACCGTTGTAATTAAGGTTTGACTTCGAGATTAATCAATAATTGTTCAGTCAAATCTCGAATTGAAAGTACCTATGAGTTGGTAATTATGTGGGTAATAAACCCTTAAAAGGGCACCCTCTGATTCCCACTCTAACTAGGTCAATTGTCGGGTCAAAGCTAATCTTAAAAAGTCAACAGAAAGCTTATTTTCAAATTAACGCATAATTAGCAATGTAGGATCCATGCAACCTGTTTTATCACTAATATAACTTGGTAATTAATGTAAGAACATGTCTAAACATGTTCAACCCGACAATTTTCAGTTTAGGCTCGGTTCGGAACCGAAAGTCGCATAATTTGACTTCTGCTTTGACTTTCAGTTCTGACCCATTTAGGCAAGGTTTAGAATTGCCTTAGAGCTTTATTTGGACCAGGTTTCATATAAGTATAACTCTCTGAGATTATACAACTTGGTTCATTAGTTATCCGATTCATATGCATGTTTCCGTTAAATGCTTAAATGTTGACTATTATGCCCTTTTGATCTTAAAACGTGATTTTTGAAAATATAAAAGAATAGAAACCTTAGTTACTGATTATTAGACTTATCCCTAAAATTTGACATCAGTTTGAGGTATAGATTAGGAGTTATGCTCATTAGCGTAAATAAGAAGCTTTATATTAATTAAACGGCATAATTAGCATATAGCCTATCTAAACCCGATTTTTGATACCAAAATTTTTACCCAATGATGTAATATAATATTTTGGGATTTTTGAATATTTTTATTTAATTTTAGGCTGAGCATAACATAGAATTCTAAGCTTGATTCGGTAATTGCCGGTTTTGCCCTTTTGGGCTATAAAATGAGTTTTACAAATTATTTTGATACCGAACCTTTTTCTACTAATCTAATATGATAAATAAAACATTTTGAGCCTTCTGGAATAAGAAAAATATCAGCTTTCCTTTAAAAACCCAGAAATAGCTCAAAATCGCCTTTTTAAGCGTTTTTAACGCATAGTATGTATTAAAACTATTTTAAACATATAAGGTTTGATGCCTACTGATATTTTCAGTAAATTTTTATATATTAACAGCAAGCAAAAGTTTTAAACTCAGATTTCCAGTTTTGACCTTTTAAGCCTATGTGAAATTACCAAAATGCCCCTAAGGTGCATAGTTTGGTTTTAAAAGATAAATTTTACATATATGTAATACCCTACTGTTATAACTTATTAAATTAAGTATTTTTACTGATTATATCAGACCTGTAACTCATATTATTATTTAAACTCTTTTATAAACCTTAAAATGACCAAAATGCCCCTACGGGGCATAGTTTGAGTTTAAATCCATTTCGGGAATAATAGAAGATATCCTACTGATGTCACAACATATTTAAGGCATATTAACTTAGGAAACCTTTATATGACTCATATGGTTACCCGTTATGCATTTTTCGCGTTCGGTTCGGTTTATGTAACTAGTTTACATAAATTGACCGAAACGGGTCAAACCTTATCATTTTTGTCTCAAAATCCCGAATGTGTTTAGTTTACCCATATTATACGAGTCTTCAAACTTGTCGGGTCTAAATCACATTCTATTCCGGTCTTCGCTTAATCGTGCGTTTGAACCGTATCTTTCTTTAAAACTAACCGGTCTAAGTTTAGACTTAATTAAAGACCCGTTAGGAATCTAATAGGTTATTAAAAACCTTTGTTCCAGAATAGGAGACCCGGTAAAAGCTACACGCACTTGCTAATTGTGATTAATACTTGCAAAGGTAAATACTTTTAACTTATTTTCCCTATACAGGCTTGGGGTACGGTATATAAAATACCGCTTGGTTGGGTATTGAATCTTTAATCGTATGAAGGTTAAATTATTGAAATATCCCGTTTAAATTGTTTTGTTTGCTTAAAGCCTTGGGGGGGTTAATGACCATGTCCCGGATATCCTTGTCATCATTTTACGAAATGGCCACGACCTAAGCACACGGGTGTAGGCGTACACCCGTTAGTGCATATATAAATAATAAGGTATAACCGCCGGTTTCGGGAATAACCCGCCGCGGGACTATATCATGTGGTGTGTCTATTAAGCTCTAACCCGGTGTCAACCCGGGCTACTGAACGCATAAGGAACATGTAATTCTTTTACAAGTTTATATATAAATAATTATCCCAAGTTATAAAATATTTTGTGCCTTGTGCATTCAAATCAATTTTCTAAACCTTTTCAAAATGAGTCAGTTAATTGTATTTACCAGTGTAAACTGATGTATTTTCCCAAAAAGATTAAGTGCAGGTACTACGCGTAATAGGCTGACCTCTCCTTAGCATCGTTAAGAGTCTCGCAAGCTTGGATGCATTTAAGTCTGATGAACTATGTTTTCTGTTTATTTGATCCGCCTGTGGATCCGTTTCAACTACATTGTGATACTTAATATTACAATTTTATTCGGTTGAAATAAATCTATCTTTTGCTTCCGCTGTGCATTTAAAATTGTGTCGTTTGGCTATGATGATATCAACTACGTCACGATACTCCCCACCGGGCCCACCGGTGATCCGTGGAAATATCGGGGTGTGACAATATCCTAGTCACAAACATCCATATAAATAAGTCCCATACGTACAAACTTACGTGCATGTTCATTTCTCTTCATGCTTACCTATGGATTCTGTCACTAACATGTAGGTAGATCTATACACAAACATATCTCCAAACTTATTTCTTTCCCACACATACTTTGAGTGAACGTTCCTGCTCATGAGTGAACATTCTTGCTGATGAGTGAACGTTTCAACTGTTGAGTGAACATTCTTGTTGACGAGTGAACGTTCCAATTGTTGGGTGAACATTCTTGCTAATGAGTGAACGTTCCAACTGTTGAGTGAACATTCTTGCTGACGAGTGAACGTTCCAACTGTTGAGTGAACATTCTTGCTGACGAGTGAACGTTCCAACTGTTGAGAGAACATTCTTGCTAATGAGTGAGCGTTCCAACTGTTGAGTGAACATTCTTGCTGACGAGTGAACGTTTAAATTGTTGAGTGAAGATTCTTGCTGACGAGTGAGCGTACAAACTGTTGAGTGAACATTCTTGCTGGTGAGTGAGCGTTCCAACTATTGAGTGAACATTCTTGCTAATGAGTGAACGTTCCAACTGTTGAGTGAACATTCTTGCTGACGAGTGAACATACAAACTGTTGAGTGAACATTCTTGCTGACGATTGAGCGTTCCAACTATTGAGTGAACATTCTTGCTAATGAGTGAACGTTCCAACTGTTGAGTGAACATTCTTGCTGATGAGTGAACGTTCAACTCTTGAGTGAACATGCTGTAGATTACGGCAGCTTGCTGCTGTTTCCCCTTGTCTGCTTGGCCGTAAGCTACGGCTGACCTGCCGTAGCTTACGACGGGTTCTTTCACTCTAACCCTTCTTCCTTTTTAATTTTCACACGACAACCGTTAGATATCCGAACTTCCTTCTTCCACATTTTCACGCTTCCAAGACGTAACATGACCATAATTCAAGCCCCCATATCCTTTTTCTACTTAACCCCAAGATCAAACCATCTACCGCATCACGCTATGTTTCTTTCTACATTTTGACCCGTTCACTTCTACCGTGTAATTCCAAACATAGATGACCACCAACGACTTACAACCTTAACTTCATTTATAAATAAGAAGTGATTCCGGAAATCACTTACCTTATGCGTCCGTGTTCGTATCCGCTTCCTTGCCTCATCTTGGCCCGTTAGCCTTTCGTGCTTGATTCCATCTCGACATGATCCCTAAAATTTCATGTCATCGCAATCATATTCTTGTTACCATACATGATTGTACATATTAACAATCATATCAAATGCATATCTCACATTTGACTTTCATTAGTCAATTCTAACAAGCATAAGGCATATTCCCACAATCATATCTTTTCAACTCATATAATTCATCTCGTCATCACATATAACACATATCGATATAACACGTACCATTTGACATTCTATAACATTACAAGTGTGACAAAAGCCTAACCTTGCTACTTATGCACAGTTGACTTTTAGAAGTCAACAGTTTATCATATGAACTTTCTACTTAACCTCATATATTCATGTTATCATATTAGCCTATACTAATGACATTATATACATTTCAAACTCATGATGTAATATGCTTACAACCACATGATCACCAAATTATATACACATACACATTCACATACACATACTTTCACATGCTAATGCTTTCATTATCTCACATTTGACAACCACATTCAAGGTTAGTCTATTTAACATAATCACAACATCATTATTTACTAGCAAGTTCATATGTTATATACTTAGTGCACATTCATTTCTAAATTACCAATAGGCAATTGGTCCAACACATGCTGTGCACCTCATCATTCAAGCATAGAGTACGAGTTCCAATGCATAATTCTACCCAATCATACCATCAACTACACCTTCTTACGAAATCCTTCTACAATACATCTTCTCATGTCTAATTATCATCAATCATGTCATTATCAAACTCTACACATGTCCATCCATTGTTTAGCATATAATTTCACATACTAGCTTATACTAAGCATTTCATCAAATACTTGGTGTGCGTACACCATTTAATGCACAATGTATAACTAATTTATGCACGATCTTCCAAGTTCATACATAATTCATCAAATCTCCTTACTAATCAACAAGTACCATTCACACATAGACATCAACATAACAAAATCTCTAGTTCATCCAACTCATTCATATTAAACAATAAACCATCAAAACCCCAAGTTCTTGAACATGGGTTCTTCCATTAAAACTCCTAATTGAGATGTTTAAATCATAATTGACACTAAATTACTGCATGCATACACAAATCTAACCATCTAACATCCCCAATTTACCCAATTGGGGTTGATTCATCAAAACCCACCAAGTACTCCAATCAAGAAGGTTTAAGGGGTGAATTAGATACTTACTTGATGCTTAGGAGGTGATGAACACCCCTAAATTCATAGATTATCCATGCAGAATTTCAGATTTCTCCTCTCCTTCTTCTTCCTTTGGTTCACACAAGAACACACACACATACTATGTGTGTGTGTGTCGACATATACATTTGCCCCAAATGGGTTTCCCTTTTCTTTTTATGTTTTAATTAAAACACTTTCCAACTTGCCCTCTTTTTGCCCTTGTAGTTTTGTTTGTTATTTGTTAGTCACAAAATTCCATTCCTTACTATTTAACTAGCATATATAACTAAGTTAACTAACTTAGTTACCCCATATCACATTGTGTAAAATAAAACATGCTTGTAATTTAACATTCGGGTTTTGGGGCGTTACAAGTCTACCCCCCTTAAAAGAGGTTTCGTCCCCGAAACCTTGTTCATCTCCACTAAACCATAAATATCCTTTAGGTTTCGTATCCTTGCATAACGCTAATCCCTATTAAACGTCTTTACTAACGGCCCATTTATTCAATAAATTAAAGATGCATACTATGGAAAGAATGCATTCATGGTTCAATGAAAGGTTTTGTCCCTACCTTCCAAGATTAGGCAAAACAAATATACTTTCATGCATTTAGTGATCATAACGAGTTTTCTTACATCTACTGTTACTCATAAATCATGCTTGATACTCCATTCTTACATTAGTCACACCGGCCCTCATCACGAGCTTACCACAATATTTCATTATTAATGTTCCCCTTTTATTTCTATCATAGCCACACGAGAAGTCGTAATGTGATCACACGTATATCATAACATTCAGCTAAGGCCTTGCTACATCAACATAACTGCTATTTCATACTTACTTTTTTTTTGTACGTACCTCGAGAATTGAGCATCATCCTATGTTTGCTATAGTTATATGTACTATGTACACCTTTAGGTTATATTCTGCATCGCTTCATTCATGCCACACTTGTGCTACCATTAGTTTGTACGTAAGGGGTTATTCAACCCATAACATTCTATCTAACACCCACATCTTAAACCATTTACTAACCTTGTTGTTTTGGCACAATACCACGACCCGCAAAACGGATCGGCCATCTTCATCTTGAGTCCATACCATCCCCGGAGTGATCTCATTCATCCGTGTGATGAGCTTCCGCTCGTGCACGTCCCTTCCCAACTCTACTAGCTTTATCATAGCAAGAGTTCTACCACCCTCATCTATAAAATTAATGATTTGCACATTTCATTCAAGTACGGCGTTAATCAAATCATCTTGTTTACATACTAGTCCGTTCTAGATTCTTTTAAAACATTAGTTCGTTTGACCCATTCATAACGGGTCAATACATGACCGTTCCTTAACATATCATTTTCATTCGTTTGACTCGTTCATAACGAGTCAATACATGACCATTCCTTAACATATCATTTTCATTCGGTTATTCATTTTATTCGGTGTTAATTCACCTATATTCTTCCACAAATCATTAACTTAGTTGTCATACTACATTATACATTTCA
This sequence comes from Helianthus tuberosus, assembly GCA_030545235.1. NCBI lineage: Eukaryota > Viridiplantae > Streptophyta > Magnoliopsida > Asterales > Asteraceae > Helianthus > Helianthus tuberosus. The sequence continues at coordinate 62,713,830 of CM060451.1, read as the reverse complement.
TTGCTTACGTAGTACTCTCACAATTTGAAAATAATTATTTTCCAACTTCTGCAGTTTGACTTTTCTAGGTCAAACTGCCACTTATTATTTTTTGTTTACCTATTTTAGAGTATGCGTTGTACTTACCTCCAGATCAAACATGCTTACAAAAACATCCTTTCATTGTTTTAGCGTTTCTTGGAAAAACCTTTCATTCTCGTCTATACTTGAGCCATTCGTCCGGGTCTTAACCGCCATTCATCCTAACTCTCTCATGAGTTAATTTCCAATATGTGTATTCCGTAGCTTTATTCAATAATTCTTTCACACAATGCATATATATATTTATTACGACATCAACTTTCAACGATTTTGTTCAGTTAGCATATTGAACCTTTCATGTTATTTTACTATTACTTGCTTTCTAACTAACAATATCATCTTCTTTTGACTTTTCAGAAACTCAACCCGTACGTATATTCTTATTCACGTTTTTATCATTTGGCTACAATCAAACCCAGGCGTGTTCATAAATGTTTAATCCGTACTCACCTACGGGTTTATTTTTCATCCATACTTTTCATTCCCTCCTTTCATTCTTACTTGTTTGATTCGTACTTACTTATGGATTCAAACATTTTCATTCTTGCCATTCATTCTTACTTGTTTAATCTGTACTTACTTACGGATTCAAACATTTTCATTCTTGCCATTCATTCTTTTAAAGTACTTTCATTCTCTCGAAAGTCTTACTATTTCTTTCACCTACACGTCCACCTACTACCCAATTCTAGAGGACATACCTGCGATGATTATCATGGTCTCACGAATGTCATATGCTTCTTACGTACGGGCCAGGCACACAATCCACATACTAGTTTCGTGCCTTCATGTAATCATCACCTTATGTTCGAAGAAGTGGGTTTTAGTTCGTGCAACATCTTTAAAACCTTACCAAGACAATATCATTGTCTTTCGTTTAATATTTACCCTCCCCAAGGAGATTTTTCCTTTTTTCTTTAAACATTGGTACCCATATATATTAATATTGTGTACTTGGGGTCCATCTGTCTAATTACATGCTTTGGTATTCATCCTACACCGCATCCTCGGATCATCCTCCTCAAACATTTAAGCTTACCTTGCATATACAATACAGTTAGCTTCTTTATACGAATACATAAGTACAAGCTTACATTCAGTTCTACCTTTGGATCTTGATCGAGTCTTGGATTGTACGGTTTCCTTGTCACAAGAGCACACGGGTTTGAGTTCAAGTACTTACTTCCTCGTACTTGATTCTCTCAAACCAGGGCTCTGATACCAACTTGTAACACCCTAACACATTTTAACCAAAAGAGACGCAACGGAAAATACCGACTCAAAAATTCTTTCTTTCTTATCTATATTATATACTTGGAGGTTCATTTCTAAAATCTCAAACACTTTCTTGAAAAGATTTACAACCTTCATTCTTAATTAACGCATCAAATGTAATATATAAATATAAGTCATGTGACTGCTCTTCCCGTATAATCCTTGCTATTTGACTCGATCTTCAACCTCTTAGACTTCATAATGATGTTAAGTCCGTGCAACCTGCAATCACCACATACATGCGCATCATTAATATTTGGTGACGTCATTCATAATCTAAACATACATAATTAAATGACCATGCCACATTCTTTCTACTCTTGCTAATCCTTTCGATTATCATTCCAAGTACAATCTTGCATCCCTATCATTAAATCTTCATAAGGACAACAATAGTATACCTGCATTTCATTTCATTCTCAAAGCATTTGATTAGTAACGTTAATACTCAAAAGTATTGTAGCCATGTATACAAGCGCTATTCTTTCGTGTACAATCAATCCCACTTCGTGCATACACACACATACGTATATTTATACGCGCACACACATACACATACATACAAGCTCCTACATACCACTTACATTCCCATATAATTTTTACTAACATATCCTAGTCACAAACATCCATATAAATAAGTCTCATACGTACAAACTTACGTGCATGTTCATTTCTCTTCATGTTTACCTATGGATTCTGTCACTAACATGTAGGTAGATCTATACACATACATATCTCCAAACTTATTTCTTTCCCACACATACTTTGAGTGAACGTTCCTGCTCATGAGTGAACATTCTTGCTGATGAGTGAACGTTTCAACTGTTGAGTGAACATTCTTGCTGACGAGTGAACGTTCCAACTGTTGAGTGAACATTCTTGCTAATGAGTGAACGTTCCAACTGTTGAGTGAACATTCTTGCTGACGAGTGAATGTTCCAACTGTTGAGTGAACATTCTTGCTAATAAGTGAACCTTCCAACTGTTGAGTGAACATTCTTGCTGACGAGTGAACGTTCAAATTGTTGAGTGAACATTCTTGCTGACGAGTGAACGTACAAACTGTTGAGTGAACATTCTTGCTGGCGAGTGAGCGTTCCAACTATTGAGTGAACATTCTTGCTAATGAGTGAACGTTCCAACTGTTGAGTGAACATTCTTGCTGACGAGTGAACGTACAAACTGTTGAGTGAACATTCTTGCTGACGAGTGAGCGTTCCAACTATTGAGTGAACATTCTTGCTAATGAGTGAACGTTCCAACTGTTGAGTGAACATTCTTGCTGACGAGTGAACGTTCAACTCTTGAGTGAACATGCCGTAGATTACGGCAGCTTGCTGCTGTTTCCCCTTGTCTGCTTGGCCGTAAGCTACGGCTGACCTGCCGTAGCTTACGACGGGTTCTTTCACTCTAACCCTTCTTCCTATTTAATTTTCACAAGACAACCGTTAGATATCCGAACTTCCTTCTTCCACATTTTTCACGCTTCCAAGACGTAACATGACCATAATTCAAGCCCCCATATCCTTTTACTACTTAACCCCAAGATCAAACCATCTACCGCATCACGCTATGTTTCTTTCTACATTTTGACCCGTTCACTTCTACCGTGTAATTCCAAACATAGATGACCACCAACGACTTACCACCTTAACTTCATTTATAAATAAGAAGTGATTCCGGAAATCACTTACCTTATGCGTCTGTGTTCGTATCCGCTTCCCTGCCTCATCTTGGCCCGTTAGCCTTTCGTGCTTGATTCCATCTCGACATGATCCCTATACTTTCATGTCATCGCAATCATATTCTTGTTAGCATACATGATTGTACATATTAACGATCATATCAAATGCATATCTCACATTTGACTTTCATTAGTCAATTCTAACAAGCATAAGGCATATTCCCACAATCATATCTTTTCAACTCATATAATTCATCTCGTCATCACATATAACACATATCGATATAACACATACCATTTGACATTCTATAACATTACAAGTGTGACAAAAGCCTAACCTTGCTACTTATGCACAGTTGACTTTCAGAAGTCAACGGTTTATCATATGAACTTTCTACTTAACCTCATATATTCATGTTATCATATTAGCCTATACTAATGACATTATATACATTTCAAACTCATGATGTAATATGCTTACAACCACATGATCTCCAAATTATATACACATACACATTCACATACACATACGTTCACATGCTAATGCTTTCATTATCTCACATTTGACAACCACATTCAAGGTTAGTCTATTTAATATAATCATAACATCATTATTTACTAGCAAGTTCATATGTTATATACTTAGTGCACATTCATTTCTAAATTACCAATAGGCAATTGGTCCAACACATGTTGTGCACCTCATCATTCAAGCATAGAGTACGAGTTCCAATGCATAATTCTACCCAATCATACCATCAACTACACCTTCTTACGAAATCCTTCTACAATACATCTTCTCGTGTCTAATTATCATCAATCATGTCATTATCAAACTCTACACATGTTCATCCATTGTTTAGCATATAATTTCACATACTAGCTTATACTAAACATTTCATCAAACACTTGGTGTGCGTATACCATTTAATGCACAATGTATAACTAATTTATGCACGATCTTCCGAGTTTATACATAATTCATCAAATCTCCTTACTAATCAACAAGTACCATTCACACATAGACATCAACATAACAAAATCTCTAGTTCATCCAACTCATTCATATTAAACCATAAACCATCAAAACCCCAAGTTCTTGAACATGGGTTCTTCGATTAAAACTCCTAATTGAGATGATTAAATCATAATTGACACTAAATTAGTGCATGCATACACAAATCTAACCATCTAACATCCCCAATTTACCCAATTGGGGTTGATTCATCAAAACCCACGTAGTACTCCAATCAAGAAGGTTTAAGGGATGAATTAGATACTTACTTGATGCTTAGGATGTGATGAACACCCCTAAATTCATAGATTATCCATGCAGAATTTCAGATTTCTCCTCTCCTTCTTCTTCCTTTGGTTCACACAAGAACACTATGTGTGTGTGTCGACATATACATTTGCCCCAAATGGGGTTTCCCTTTTCTTTTTATGTTTTAATTAAAACACTTTCCAACTTGCCCTTTTTTTTGCCCTTGTAGTTTTGTTTGTTATTTGTTAGTCACAAAATTCCATTCCTTACTATTTAACTGGCATATATAACTAAGTTAACTAACTTAGTTACCCCATATCACATTGTGTAAAATAAAACATGCTTGTAATTTAACATTCGGGTTTTGGGGCGTTACACAAAGCTCTACTCATAGTTCACACTTCACAAGCAATACGTGTGAAAACCCACACTTTACACACACATATGATTGTGATTCGATGGAAACTTGACTTAGCACATTGGAGGCGAGATAAGCAACCATCGAGAAATCAAATTTTCTTGGAAATAATTCTAGAGTGCGATGGCGGGCTTAGCACCCAGTTCCCTTTTAGGAGAGGTTAAATTTTATTTTTTGTTTCCTATCAAAATATCTTGAAGTGCATTGTCTAGTACAACCTAGATACAAGAAACAAGCAAGCATATCTATAGGTTCAGGATTGGTAGCACTATGTATAACCTAACTTAATTCACATGACTAACAAGCTACATAGACATAGGACTAAGGAAATGAATGATGGACAATCAAAAGACTAAGGTAGTGTTTGGCATGCAGGAATGAGAGTTGGAATGAAATGGACCATTGTGAGTGAATGAAGAAAAAAGTGTTTGGTTGGTCGAAGGAATGGAATCGTCCATTCCAAAATGCATTACATTCCCTCAAAATCATTCCATCCGTCCCCACTGTTTTTTTTCCATTCCATTCCCTCTTCACCCTTCATTAACAATACCACAACCCACCATTGTTGCTACCACCACCCACCACCACCACCACCACCGTCATCCGCCGCCGTCACCCACCTCCGTCCCCGCCACCCACCTCCGTCCCCGCCACCCACCTCCGACCCCGCCACCACCCACCGTCGCCACTACCACCTCCGATCATCGCCACCACCCACCTTCGATCATCGCCGCCACCATTGCCACTGCCACCTTCGATCACCGACACCACCCACCGCCGCCACCGCTATCAACCACCACCACCGCTACCACCTCTGACCACCGTTGCCACTGCTACCACCTCCAACCACCCTTGCCACCACCACCGCCACCGCCGCCACCTAACTCCACCGTCATCCACCACCACCATCACCGTTGTCACCATCCCCCGTCGTCTCCACCCACCACCAACCACCGTCGCCGCTACAACTGACACCTGGCACCACGCACCATCATCGTCCATCACTGACCACCGCCATCTGATTTTATTCCTAAGTCTTTTTTCGCATACCAAACAACAAAAGGTAATTATTATTCCATTCACACATGGTAACCAAACAAGACATGGGATGGTAATGATCAGTTCCATTACCTCATCCATTCCATTACCTTGTTCATTTCATTCCCCCATCCATTTCATTACCCCATACCAAATAGAGCCTAAGGAATTTGATTGTGTTACTTAACGATTCTAAACTGACGAAGGACACATGATATTATCAAAATAATTTGTCATTATAAACATCATATACTCAACATAACACCATGATTGTTGATGATTCAAGACCGATGACTAACAGATTATTAAAATGAATTCATGATCAAAGATAGTTATTTCATCAAACACAAAACACATAAATATATTCTAATAATCAACATATTTAAATAACTAAAGTCACTTGGTGTCTAGCACATATTTAAATAACTAAAGTCACTTGGTGTCTAGCACAAGTTCATATATAAAATTAAGAGTAAACTGCACTTTTATACCCTATGGTTAGGGGTGATTGGTACCCTTACCCCCCCCCCTAAGGAAATAATTGCAATTTTACCCCCCACTATTTGCTGTTATGTTGCAACCTTACCCCCCGGCCTCAAATTTGTTGACTAATCTGTTGACTATAACTTGAAATGACTATAATGCCCTTTCATATTACCCCCTGTGTTTTTGTGCACTCTGTGATATTACCCCCTGCCACCACTGCCACCGCCATTCACCACCACAACCACCACTGCCACCTCCAGCCACCACCGCAACTTAATATCCCATTCATATATAACACCACCACTACTTCCGTCACCGGAAACCTGCAACTCCGGTCATCTTCTCCAACGACTGCCACCACTGCCACCTCTGCCACCTCCAGCCACCACCACAACCACCACTGCCACCTCCAGCCAAACCGAAGCTGCTTCATATCACTTTTCTTTTAATAAAATAACAGGACAGAAGCAATTTGCTCTATTTTCTTTTAACCAAACCGGAAACCTGCAGACGGGTGTTGTTGATTTCTGATTCAATTTGCTCTAAGTTCTAATCTCATCTTCATCTTTTTCACTGAATAACAGTATTCTAAATTTCCGATTTCATCTTCAGCTTGTTCTGATTTCTAATTTCACCACTGGATAGCCATATTCTGGATAATGCACTCTGTTCTTCTGATGAGATTGACCTATTGCCGCAGTTTCTGTTATCACAGGTTGCGTCTTCGAGAATGTCGTCGGGTATTAATAATACGATTATTATTACTATTTGTTATTTTTTATGGCAGCCGTGGAATTGGAAGAGAATGAATGAACGAATGATAAAAGAAAGGTGATATGAAGCAGTGATTCAAATATTCACAGGTGTCTTTCTTGTCACCTTCAGTTTTTTACTCTTAAATAATAGCTTTAGTGATTCAAATGTAACTTCTGATGAGATTTTTCAGGCACCCATTTGGAGATATATTGTAAAGATTTGATCTGTGAATCCAATCTTGTACCCAGTAAGCCCATGTGAGCTTTCTTGATCGTTTTATTGTATAAAGATTGAATCTTTATGTTTCTTGATTGATTATAATTTATACATCCATAAGAAATGTTTGGAACTCAAAGCAAGAGGGATCTATCTCTTGAAATTCAATCCCAAATACCCATCTTGAGACCAAGTACTCATGCCAGAAGGGCAAATATCACTGTGAAATTTCAAGATCTTTATGGGTTTACAGTTGAGGGTAATGGTGGTTGTGGTGGTGGTGGTGGCTGGAGGTGGCAGTGGTGGTTGTGGTGGTTGTGGTGGTGGCAGTCGTTGGAGAAGATGACCGGAGTTGCAGGTTTCCGGTGACGGAAGTAGTGGTGGTGTTATATATGAAAGGGATATTAAGTTGTGGTGGTGGTTGGAGGTGGCAGTGGTGGTTGTGGTGGTGAATGGCGGTGGCAGGGGGTAATATCACAGAGTGCACAAAAACACAGGGGGTAATATGAAAGGGCATTATAGTCATTTCAAGTTATAGTCAACAGATTAGTCAACAAATTTGAGGCCGGGGGTAAGGTTGCAACATAACAGCAAACAGTGGAGGGTAAAATTGCAATTATTTCCTTAGGGGGGTAAGGATGCCAATCACCCCTAACCACAGGGTGTAAAATTGCAGTTTACTCTAAAATTAATATAAAATTGGTGAACACTAAGTTTTTAATCTTCAATTTCACCTCTTATATTATAAATAACACATTCCTTTAATGTAGTAGTTTATTATTTTCTTGTAACTTTCGTTTGTTAATTTTTTTTATAAAGACCTCATACACGATTGTGTTTAATGGTTTTTAATCGATGTAAAACATTGGTACCGGTACCAACCAGACAACAATGATACCGGTATCGGTATTCGTTTTTATGGTTTTTGATCGAAGTAAAACATGACTTTATTTTTGGGCTACATCATAAAATTTTTGTGTAATAAAATCATTGTAAATAAACTTTACTTTTCTGTAGTTGTCGAAACCGAGCCGAACAAAATTCAACACCTCCTTCCATAACGTGTGGGTTTCATATTCTAATTATACTCTTATACAAAAACCAACTGGCACCTTTTCATATACATACATATATCAACTCGCATCCGTTAAAAACAATCATCGTTGAACTCGCGTCGGTCAAAAAAAGAGACGATGCTTCGGTTCATGTAACCGCCACTTCAAACTTAAAAAATATATACATACAAAAAAACAACCAAAATTACCGACGCAACTTGGGTTAACGCCATGGCCATAAACAATTTAACAACCGGAGAATGAACACACCATTACAGCACCAAAAAAACCATTTAAAAACCGTCATCCGACAAAATCATTCAACAACCGTCGTTCCTTTTGATAATCAAACTGACGCGTCTTCACTCCAACCACCGTCTCCCCGTTCGCTACCGTTTCACACCCTATATAACATCACCGATCTGTATATTTACAATTATTTCTTGGTTGCCGCAAACAAGACATGTTGATGTAGAAAGACAACAGAGAGGCGGTGATCACTGATCACAAAGGAAGTTTGACGACGGTAGCGGTTGTTCTCCGGCGACACGCACGTTCTTTACTTCAAACACCAACGTTTACGGTGCTGGTTTCGGCAACGATCTTCAAATGCTTCACCATCATGGTTCAAACATACGAGAAGGATGCTGATGGGCGTAGTGTTGGGGGGTCTGGGATGCGTTATGGGCGATGCATAAAACGACGATTGTCGCGACGGCTTCTGCATTTATAGATGAGGATTGGGATTGTAGAGTGCATGGTGGAGGAATTTTGTGTTTGATGATAACCAGAGAGAAGATCGTATGTTTTTTATCACTCTCAAACCATTGTTTTTAGATGTGTATGGTTTCATTTATCAGTCATTGTTCCAGGTTGTTCCAGGGGTTTAGGGGGTGGGGGTGGTCATCACTCATCACTCACAACACCCAATCAAGTTCCGCCATGTCATCAACCATTTTTCCATCTCTCACAACCTTTTTTAGTGGCAATGGTCATCACTCACAACACCCAACAATAAATCCTCACACCCCCTCACATCCATTTATCACTCACATCCCATCACTCGTTGATTTTATCACGCCAACCTTCCATCACTCGTGATCTTTGTTTCTTACTGTGGAGTGTGGGCAATACACATGGTTTCATTTAAATATAATTTTAATTTATATTTGTACATCTAGATAAGCATTGCTTTTAATCTACAATAGTTTTATTTAAATATATTTTTAATTTATATTTGTACAAAACATTGCCTTTAATCTACAATCTACAAAATCATTTGTATTCTTTTATCTTTTAAATGGTTGGTACAAGGTCAGTATTTGTATGCATTCAACTTATGGGGTATTTTTTTTTAATAATTACTCAATGTAATTACCTATATATTAAAATTTAAAGACAATGAACAATAACATCAAGGGGATTAACAAATGGCATCGGGTACTGATACCAGTATCAAATTTACCAAATCGGGTATATTTTTGGTACCGAATCAGTACCGACTTTTGACATTTTCGGTATCGGTTTGGCACCAGTTTTTACCCTCAAATATCGGTACCGTACCAATACCGACCGGTACCGAACCGTACTGTGCCATGTATATTCGGTACTGGTACCCACTTTTAGGGATTTTTGGTAACGGTATTTTTTGTACCGGTTGGTACCGAGCTCATCAAATCCTGTAACAACGTAGCAACGCAAGTAATTGCACCGTTTAGATTACTTTTCATACACAACCCAATGAATAGTAACATCATCAAGGGGATGAGCAAATGGTATCGGGTACCGGTACTGGTATCAAATTTACCAAACCGAGTATATTTTCAGTACCGAATGGTACCGACTTTTGACATTTTCGGTATCGGTTCGGCACCGGTATTCACCGCTTTTTACCCTCAAATACCATACCGTATGGTACAGAGCATTTTCGGTGCCGGTACCTAATTTCGATGATTTTCCGGATTGGTACTTTTGGTGCCGTTACCTGTACCGAGCCCATCCATATTTTAACGTGTTAGTACCGTAATAACTAAACTGAAAACAATCGAATTTCCAACTTGTAGGACGTGTGGGTCCTATTATTATATATTAGATTATTTAAAATCGTTTTTTTAGGACGAAGTGACTATCGTTACCACGTCATTTTTATTTATGTTTTGATATTCGGTATCTGCTTACTGTTGCCGACACACGTTTCGCAGACATTATGTCCCCGCCGCAACGCGCGGCCGGAAAATCAACTAGTTTAACTTAAAAACGTAACTCATTTTGCTACTATTATTTTTTTTTTAAATACTTTACTGATATGATTATTTATCCCATACAACTAATTCAATTTGGTTTTAATTTTTTTATTTTTTGTATTTAACTATTTATCTACTATTTTTAATGAAAATTTAGAAGATTAAAAAAGCATGATTAAACTTTATGCTTTTGCATAATCCTAATTCGATAAACTTTGTGTATACTAATAATATTTAAGTAGTTGCAATACTTGATGATTAACTCATGTGGTATGTATTGGCATATGCTTTAAACAAAACATTTGTGTCATGTAATTCTTAATTTAATATGTATGTTGGTTGGATATGTAAGTTTTCATGGTTATGTCTAATATTAATGTCTTTGCATGAAACCTTGGATGAATGTTTTTTTTTTTGTTCTTTTTTCTCATTCTAATATGTGGTGTTGTTGATAGCTTAAAGAAAAGGGTGTATATGCACTAATCGGCTTTTCTCTTAATTGTTGAGTGTTATGTGCCTTATGTCCTAGGCTTGATGTAAAACTACTATGGAGCCGGGGTCTCATTGAAAGCAACTTCTCTATTCCTATGGGGTAGATGTAAGGTTGTCTACATCTTACCCTCCTTAGACTCTAGCTCAGCTTTGTTATTAGTGGGATTTACTGAGTATGCTGATGATGATTTTAAAACCTAACGTGTATTTCTGTTTTTTTAATTAATTTATTAAAAACTTTCATAATCAACATTCCGCCGCAACGCGCTGGTAATGGCAACTCGTTGAATACATTTGCATAATCAAACGCTATACCGAACAACTCCTTGTGTTCACAAAAGAATTAATCAATTGTAATAAATAAAAAATATTGTCACTACAAGATTCTTGGTTAAAATTTAACTAAAATCCTCTTTTTGGATAATTAAACTAGACAGAATTCAGGCAAAAGGGCCCCTCCTAATTCCCTTTTAATTATCCTTTCTTTTCCTGAATGGGCCAACCTTAAAGCCCAAGTGAAGTAAATGATAATAGCCCATTCGATGTTCACTAAATTAGTGGGCCATAACTCAAATGTATAAAATTGTATGTATTCAACCGTGGATCATATTTAATTAACTGGTTTGTTTTAACTACTTTTTATCGTAGTCTATAAAATATAAAAACTAAAAAAAAATTATCTTAACATCAATGATTACACTTATAACATAATCATTATTCGATGAGGTGTATATAAATACATCGATCAAATAGCTGATTAATGTATAATTTGAACAAGTTAGTTAAGTCAGTTGAATTGGGATCATTCAAAGAAAATGGACATGGGAAGATATTGATTTGATAGCATGGAAATGTAACTTTAAACAATGTGATACAATCTAGATGTAAAGTGTGTGTATTTGTGTGATATATGCAAATACTCGTATGTTCATATTGTAAGTTCTTAGTCATCAAGAGTGAATGTCCATGGGATCTTCGCGTGTATGTATGTGTCTGACACGTATAGCTTTCAGATGAAAAAACTGACACTTTCATTAGGTCTAAAATATGAAATTGATAGTCTTTGGAGTGAAATGTGAATTGAGAAGTAAAAATATGGGTTGGAAGACGAAACAAATATATATGACCATTGGAATATAGTCGTTGGAATATTTAATTACTTTTTTTTACTTTAATCAAATTATATTTGAATTTAGTTTAATATATTTTATATTAATCTTCGTTTAATTAATTTATAAACAAAAAATAAAATAAAATTAATGTAAAGGTAATTGATAAACATTTATATATTTTGAATATAGGATGACGTGAATGGTGTCATGGTGACGTGGAGTTTGTAGAGATTTATATTGTTGTGGGAAAAGTGAGGGTTTTTTAAAGAGGTTTATAAATCTAGTGTGGCGCTTGATGACGGTTTATTGGGATTTTTAAGATTTGTACATAATGGTAGGGATGAGTATTTGGTACTGGGTACCGGTATAGAATTTCCCATAGCAAATTTTTCGGTACCGGTAGTCCGGTACCCATTTTTTGACATTTTCGGTACCGGTACTTTCGGTATCGGTACGGTACCGGTAAAATACCGATTTTACCTTCAAATATCGGTCCCGTACCGATACCGATACCCGGTTTTGATGATTTTTGCTCTAGCTACAAAATAAGTAATTAAAATTACAAGATATTAGTTGAGTGTAGATTTTGAAGATGCCGTATATCTGTGATTTGCCATTTTACATGCATATGATTTTCGTATAAAATAAATTATGTGAAAGATTTAGTCATTCCAAACAATTACAACATATTTTTTTGTTGTATCAGATGTTTTATAAATTTTGTGAAAATAGTAATAAGAATAAAAAATAAGAAGAAACTTTATAAAACAAAAAGTAGACAAAGAAATATAAAAAATAAAAAAGTGAATAAAGGATAACATATACAAAAAGTTGTTAAAAAGCAAAAATGGACGGAAAAGTATTGATGTTAGTTTAATAAAATCGTGTATCACATGTTTGGACTTAAATTTACCATTATATCCATTATCAATTAGTAGCATAAGTTTCTCCGTGCTATGAGATTGGAATTCAGTCAGGATTGCCATGTATTGAAAACCATAGGAATGAATATTTTCATCTGGAATCACTTAGGTTCGTTAGGGTAATGGACTCGCATAGCCAACGATAACAACAAAACACACACCATATTTTGAATGCAACTTCGTTTTCAACAAAATATATACCACGTCGAGAAAAAAAAATATAGATACAATCGTGTATTTATTCTTTGTAAAAAAAGTTAACTAATGCAAGTTATCGGAAGATAAATCAAATTAAATAGATTAAAGTCGTATATAACGTATATAGTATTATGGGTGACATTTCCTCTTATAACACCGACTAGGGGTGTTCATGGTTCGGTTTCTATGGTTTTTAGGTCAAGCTCTTAGCAACGATTTTTTATTATTAAAAACTGGACCATTGAACTTTAGCATTGAATAGTTGAACTTTAACTGAACAGTTAGGGGAGGGGGGTGGTTTCTAGTGATAGAATTCTATCACTTCCACTATCCAATCAATTCGTGCCATGTCATCACTCAATATTCTATCACTAGTGATAGAAATGTAGGGGGGTGGTATCACTAGTGATGGAATTCTATCACTCCCAATTTTTTTTAATTTTCATTTTAAAATTAGAAATTTTTTATTTTATTTTAAAACAAAATTATAAATTTCACTAATTTTTTAAATTTTTTATTTTAAATTAGAAATTAACAATAAAACACTAAAATTAAAAATTTCATTAAATTTAAAACATACTACTTCAATTTAACATACTAGAAACATACAATTTAAAAAAAAAAAAAAACCTACTCCTCGTCCGAATCATGAAACTCCAAAGTCCAAACCTAGAGAACCTACTAGTTCGATTAAATCGAATCTTAACCGAAAGTGAGTTTCTTTGTTACGCAATTGTAGATGGATATCTTGTGGAACTTGAACTTGTGTAGGAGGATCCGGCACCCAATCCGGGGATATTGCACGTCCGTCTTCTTTGATCAGCATATTGTGCAATATGATACATGCATACACTATGCTATGTATTGATTTCTTGCTCGTTGCACGAACCGGTCGGTGTAGTATACCCCATCTACCCTTTAAAACACCAAATGCCCTCTCAACATCTTTTCTTGCCGATTCTTGCAATTTTTTGAACGCATTTTCTTTAGCCTCGACAGGAAATGAGGGAGCTTTCACAAAAACAGACCAAGACAGGTAGATACCATCCACAAGAAAAAAGCCTCGTCTGTAATGTCGACCGTTAACATAGAAAGGAGAGGAAGGTGCGGTACCATCTGTTACGCTTTGGAACAACGGCGACGTGTGCAACACATTGATGTCGTTGTTTGAACCTGGAACACTGAAATACGAATGCCAAATCCATAAATCATTCGACGCCACCGTTTCTAGTATGATGGTAGGTCTTTTGATGTCTCCCCTAACATACGCCCCTCGCAACTCTCTTGGACAATTTTTCCACTCGATATGTGTACAATCGATGCTACCGAGCATCCCGGGAAAATGCCATCTAGCCTCGTGTGCGGCGTAAATACGTGAGATGTCGTGGCTCGTCGGTTTACGTAAAAACTCGTTAGCATACAACTTAATGACCGCGTTGCAAAAAAATTGCAAACATTCACGTGAAGTTCTTTCCGACATAGCTAGGTATTCATCATATTGATCGGGAGGGTTACCTGTCGCTAGTTGGCGAATGGCGGACGTGCATTTTTGTATCGGCGTGAAACTTGGTTTCCCCCTCGCATCGTAACCTTCTTGAAACCATTCCTCACTTGCTTCGATGTCTCCAACAATCTTTAAAAATAATTCTTTGGGTAAACGAAACCGATCTCTAAACGTTTCGGCATTGTAGAGCGGATTTTCCACAAAATAATCGTTCATCAAAACTTCGTTGGCACGTATACGATCACGGTCGACCATCTTCTTCTTTGGGCGGGACGACTCGGCATCAAGCTCGTTATACACCGACACAAAATATTTTAGCATCTCGTTGTCGGAAGACGACTCGGTATCACTATCGCTAGACATCGGAAACGTCGAATCCGTAGGGAATTTCATTTGAGAAAAATATAAAAATTGTGTGAAATGGATTTATGTTGTGTGTAGAAAATGGTTTAAATGGAGATATATATAAAGGTTTAAATGTTTTTTTTTTTTTTATAAAAAGTTACCGTTATTCAACGGATATAAATACCCAACGTTCAAAAATCTTCCAATTTCAACGCGTTATACGTTCCACGCGTTACAAAAATAACGCGTTAAAAAGATACCGGCGGCGGTGTTCCGTTTTCGTTTCACGCGTGGTCGGGGTGGTATAACGGACCACCCCATGTGCTCTTAGTAACGATTAGTAACACGGTTTGAACTTTGTGGGACCTTTATATAACACGTATAATATCAAATAAAACTTAACAGGAAATATTAACATCTTTCTTTTCCATTTCAAAATTTTCAGTATGAGCATTAAAAAAATATAAAACTTGGTAGAAAGTAATCATATCAAGCTTAGGCGTAGGATTAAAGTTAATTTAACTTCAATGTTAATATTAGTCCCATAACACGTAACAGGATAAGAACACACAATTAAATGTTAACATAACATTAATAGCATAAAACTGAACAAATAGCCATTTACTTGGTTTAGAAATTAATCATGAGCCAGTAATTTTAGAAACGATCCTGTCATTGCGGTAAGACTAAATTGCACTTTACATTCTTTATGTTTGAACGTTCTTTCAAGTGATGTCCTTTAACTAGCAAAACTACACTGATTATCCTTTAAGTTAACATATTCCATCAGGTGGTGTCCTTGACTCCTAACCCAGTTAGATTTTATTGTTAAATTCCCTCACGTGCAAATCTCGTAAAGGTATTATAGTCAATTCATTTGTAAAATATCTCCATAATATCTCATCCACCTTACAAATGAAAATCCTCAATTAAAACACTTTAAACCTTGATCAAACCTACTAGACGATCATTCAACCAAAACCCAGCAACCAAACACAGATTGGTTGTTTGTGCATGAAGACTCAGTTACCAGTTGGTCCAAGCTAACTGTGAAAGAGTCTCAGGAAGTCTTTGCTGCAACCTGAAAGATCACAACAAGGAAGAAAACACATCGTTAGCCTCGTCACAGGGAGGGGGTCTCTCTGTGACCAAGCTCGGACATGAGAATAAGTATCGGAATGTGTGGAGTAAGTCAGTGAGAGAGAGAGGAGAGTTAGAAAGAGAAAGTAGCGATTACCCCTTTTGGAAGGTCTTAGTGGGGTATTTATACCTTTTGGGTAGCTGACGTGGCGAGGTAGTTATGGCCGAACCAGTCACTGTCAGGCAGTTAGAGTTGTGGGCCCTGAGTTAGTTAGGGAAGATCCTCTAGGTCGATCGTACCTGTTTAGGTCGTCCGACTCGGTCCAGTGGCGTCTTACCTTCAGTAACTATCGTTCGACCTTTGACGGGGGAGGATCAGTCCGGTGATAGACGATGTTCGGTTCGGTCTAGCACGTATCCTCATCAGTGCACAAATGGGTAAGATTGGTTGCACATGTGTACATTTTGTGCATATCAAACCCATTTTGTGCAGATGTAACCCATTTTAAACCCATTTTGTGCACATCTATGTAGATTTTGTGCAGATCAAACCATTTTCAAACCCATTCTCTTTTTGCACATGTAAACATATTTTATTTTTCACTTTTCAAACAAACGAGTTTCATATCTCATACTTTGTGCATATCACACTTTGTTACTACCAAAAGTGCTAAAAAGTTGAAACACAAAACATCACATTTCACTTAAACAATTTCACGTTTCACTTAAACAACATCACAAAAGTTGAAACACACACACCACATCGCATTTCACTTAAACCAAAATCGAACTAACAATCAAATATTTTTTTAACTTTCTTGCTTCATCCCCCCTTTCTCTTAGTTGTTCTTCAAACATGTTCCTTCCTCCTCTTATAAGACCATGAATGACATCTACAGAGCGATGGCTCATTTCAAGATCAACCCAATCAAAGAACCCACGGTTCGATTCCTATATAATTAGAACAAAATTAGGGCTTGGAATTATGGAGTGTTACATACCTGATCTGGGATTTCATTAATGATGAATGAATTGACTATAGTACCTTCACGTGATTTTCATGCGGGGATTATATAAAAACCAACTTGGATTGCGACGTTAGGGTGAACGGGTTGGGTGCGGGGAAGGGTGCAGTGTGCCCTTTCACTGCGCGGCAACACCGTCATCGACCCTTCCCTCACCGCGCGGCAACATGGAAATGAGGGAGTGTTCACCGCTTGTAGGGGAGAGGAGGGAAGAGGAGAGAGAGGGGTTCCAACCAATCATGCATTCCTTCTTTTAAAAAAAAAATAGTTTGAGTGAAACCAAACCTTGTAATTAAATGAAGTGCTTGAGGGGAGTTGGAGAAGGGAGTTGACATGGAGGAATTTCATTAGCTCCGATGAGAGGAGTTGCGTGGAGCACCCCTCTACCTTCTACACTTTACAGTCGTGCCGTTACAAACATAACTTCCATTCATCACTTAAACGATGTTATGCATTCCACCACATGTAGGGATGGCAATGGGTCGGGTTCGGGTCAGGTATTGGTAATCCCAGACCCATACCCGGTTATAAAATCGCGTCCCATACCCGACCCAATACCCGTCGGGTGTTTGTCGGGTAATTACCCATCGGGTATCGGATATATCTATTAGTTTGTTAAAATATATATATTGAGATTTCTAAATACATTTTTTTACTATTGTAATTATTATATTATTTAATTTATACATCAACTATTATAAATAAAAAATGTATATTACATTCATATAACTTTTATCATAAATTAATAACAACTTTATAATATTTATACACTTATATGTATATACTTCACAACATAGAAAATATAAATACTATTATCAAATGCATATACTAAAAGAAAATTTATTTTTTCGCATTACGAACATACTAAAATAAATCACTAATAGACAAGGGTTAATGGTAAATAAAAATATAAATTAAAAAAATCGGGTATATGATCAAGTATATAGTTCGGGTAAATGGGTATGTGATTTCGGGTAAATCGGTTGGGTATCACCTATCCCATACCCACGAATTTTTTTAAAATTAATCCCATACCCCGCTCAATACCCGTCGGGTATCGGGTATACCTATCCCATTTGCGTCGGGTATACTCGTCGGGCTCGGGTATTTTGCCATCCCTAACCACATGCCACTTACGTCACCCACATAGTAGTTATCCATTCTTTTTTATCATATCTAATAAATGAAGAACTTGGGTTGCCATGTGGCAATCCTTGACAATCAAACATTTTAGAGGAAAAGTTTTCTACGATTTAGAGATTTATTATAATTAATTAATAATTAATTAAGTAAACAAAACAATAGAGATATTCCACAATTTCTATTCCATTTAGAGATTTAGAAACGCAACGGTCAAATTGAATCCCGCATATTGCTTGATTTCTTCCTAATATGGCTGTAACGCCCTGCGTTTTCATGTTTTCCGTATTTAGAAACCTTCGCTTGTTCGGAAACTCTGTATTCTGGTAATCGTCGTTTCGTTGCAATCTTTGTAAAATCCGAGACTTGAATCATAAATAAAATTCGTATTTCTTTAAATTCGTGTTATACATACTTCATACATGTTCATACGTTCAATTTCGTGAAACAATGGATACATATTCGTAATTCTTGGAAACTATGTGTTAAACTTGCAAAATACGTGAAACATGCTAATCATACGTCTTTTGGATGCATACGATACTTAAACATACTTCGTTACACTTATTTTATGTTAAGGTTACTTGTTTGATCCTTACAATATGTCTTTATATCATAAACAATCCTCAAAACACATAAAAACCTTAATTAATAAACATGAGGGGCCAATTATGTCAAAAATTAAAACACAAACTTCACCAGGCCGAAGCCTGGCGGGCCGCGACTCGCCCAGCCCAACCCATACGCGGGCCGCGAGCCAGTTCAATCCGGAAAACTATAAGACCCTAACACGTATTTGACAATAAGTCGCAGCGGAAGTTCATGCCATAATTTTTTCTTTTCTTATAATACCTTGACTTTCTTTACAATTTCATTTTAACATAGCTCTTTCATATAAATTCATCAATCGACTCATTTACTAAGTGAAAACTTAACTCATGTTTACTATATTACATATTTCGACGCTCCCGTACAATCTATCTCGTGACTCGGTCCCCGATCTCTAATCCTTGATGATCCTCCGTGACTTGTACAACCTGTGCTCACCACATAAATTCATAACATTAGCACACACTATAAACATAAACAAGATTCACCCTTGTTGACTTTTCACTCCGTTATCTCCTTACATTCCAGCTTTCCATCTAATCATACAATCCGTGGTGAGACTTCCTTATTGTACCTGCGTTACACTTCGTTCACAAGGCACGCTATTATTATCGTCAATACTCAATTTCATTGAATACATGCGTACATACTTTCATACATACATATATATATGCATACGTTCACACATAACTACTTACATACATACGTACCTACATACATTCGTACGTGCCTACATATGTACATACCTACATACATACATACATACATACATACATACATACATACATACATACATACATACATACATACATATTACATGCCTTCACACAAACCTACATACGTGCATACATTCGTACATACTCACTTGCATACATATACATACACATACTACCTACATACACACCTACATACATACATACATACATACATACATATCTTCACGCATGCCTACATACGTACATACGCCCATATATACCTAATTGCATACATACAAACATACATTCATTCATACATACAACTTATATTCATACATACATACATACATACCTTCATACGTATCTACATTTCCTAAAACAAGGAATAAATTAGTCATTCTTAGCTTATAGGCGTTTAAAAACGGTCTAAACGGGTTCACATAGCATAAATCATTAAAATAAACATTTTTCAGGATTTCGGAGCCCGTCACGTCGCGCGACGGCCCCTTGACTACGCTGTCGCGTGGCGCGACCCCCTTAAATATCCAGAATGTTTGCAGCTGTTGCTGCATATTCCCAGCATCACCAAATTTTACGGAAACGAGCATAACTTGCTCATTTTTTATCCGATTTAAGTCACGAATCTTCCTACGTGATCGTAATTTGGTCCTTTATCATATGGACTTGAAATCCTACATCTGGTTTAAGGAAATTCTTAACTTACGCGCTTTCGACTTAATAATCATTTTCTAATTATTCGACCCGTTCATGTTTTCATCAAACCACTTATTTGTTTTAACCCAAAACATACATGAATATTATAACCATAATACTTTTACTTTATCCGGAGTTTTGTACTTGGGGTTTACGCACCCGATACCCAGTATTCGTTATACTCATTTATTTCATTTAAATCTACGAATCAAACTTTATTACTAAAACCTCCACTTACGCAAATGTATATCTGTTAAACCAAACTCACATCTGAGTCTGTTGACTATTAAACCGCATCTCCGATTCCCGGATTGCGTACTTATGTGCAATTCTACCCATTAACCGGTTATACTACCGTTGCCATTTCTTATGCAACATTTCGATATAATCATAAGACCTCATTTTGACCCGTTTGGTCTACTTAGCGAAATTCACCGATTTCATACAACTAAATCCATATTTGACTTTAAACATCATGTTTAATTAATTAAACACTACATTACTTGAACAAACTAAGAAGTGATTACGGAAATCACTTACCTTGTGCATTCGTGTCCATATCCCCTTCCTTGCCTCCTCTTGACCCGTTAGCCTTTCATGCTTAAGTCCATCTCGACATGATTCCTATACTTTCATGTCACCAAATCACATTCTCGTTAGCGTACACAATTGTACATGTTAACGACCATATCAATCGCATATTTCACATTTGACTTTCTTTAGTCACAACTAACAAGCATAAAAAATATAACCAAATTCATATCCTTTCAAACTCATGTAATTCATCATGCCATCACAAATAACGCGTATTAACATAACATGTAACATACGACTTCCTATAATCCTACCTTTACGACAACAAATCAAATCATGCTTCTTATGCGTAGTTGACTTTCAGAAATCAACAATTCATCATATGAACTTTCGACTAGACCCGTTACCATATCGACAGCTGACTGAGTCATGTTGTGCCCTACGTCAATGTCTATCATCATTGACTAAGTGCCCAGATCCATTAGTCCACTCTCGTCCTCTGCGGCACGGTGTGAGGCTTGTCAAACCTAATAGCGCTACTTAACTAATGACCCGCTCGCCATTGGCCCGACGATTAAGTCGATATAAAAATGAGGGACTTCATGATAGAGTTTTGTCTAGTAAGTTATATGTTGTCATTCTTCCTGTGGAGAATGGAGGTACGTAATCTACCCAAGGAGAATACGCAGGTTTAATGTTGTCATCCTTCCATGGAGGATGGAGGTACATATTCTACCCAAGGAGAATATGCAGGTTCCGTTTTAGTTTCTTAACCCATTCCCAAACCACCGGGAATCCCATGCCTTGTAGAAAGTGTGAACTCACCTTAGGTTAGCTCGACAGATACACGAAAAGGTCACTTGAGCTATATAGGGTCAACCACGTCCTAACATGGTTACCATACAAGTCAGGTCTAGGTTCAAGTAGTGCACATAAGTTTTACACATAAACTAATAGGTTATAACACGTAATGATCATGGCAAACATATTCAACACGTTAACAGTCAAGCATATATTGTGGTGCATGTTACATCGATTGCACTTAGGGTGGTTTCCCTTGTACCAAGCTTGTGACCAAACATATTCAACACGTTAACAGTCAAACATGTGACCAAGCTTGTTACATCTATGACAACGACCCTTGTTGCACGGCCCGCTGTGGTGCATGTTACATCGATTACACTTAGGGTGGTTTCCCTTGTACCCACCCTGACCCTGATTCCCAGAAGAGTGCTGACTGGGGCTCTTGTAGTTATCAGTTCTCCGCTGCTGAGACTGAGACTGAACAGTAGTAGAACCTTTACTTGAATTCCCATCCCATTTGCGCTTGTTGTCGCTAGGAGCATCTGAAGTAGTTGTAGCACTAATACGCTTAGGCAGCTTGTTCTGCTCAACTGCCTGATCAGTGAGACGATGGGCTAGCCGTATAACTTGCTGGATGGTAGGGAGGTTAGCTGCAGTCACATGGCTCTGAATTTCTGGCACTAAACCCTTGAGGTACAGCTCGATACGTTTGATAGGATGATCCACCATAGTAGGACACAATGTAGCCAATTCGTCCGATCTCTTCGTATACGCCTCGATTTCAGACCCCGTCATCTTCAAATTGTAAAAATCCACCTCTAGCTTGTGAATGTCGTCGCGATGACAGTACTCCTCCTTGATCAGATCCTTAAAGTCATTCCATGGGGTGGCATTAGCAGCTGCCAACCCTAGCATTTGTACTTGTTCCACCATGACAACGCAGCACCTTCGAGTGTTCCAGTAACAAATTTTACCCTACGAGCCTCTGGGCATTCACACATCTCAAAGACAGACTCGATCTTCTCAAACCAGTGGGGAAGACCTACAGCTCCTTCTGTACCACTGAAGGTACTAGGTCGACAGTCCATAAAGGTCTTGAACGTACACACGGGAGGCTGAGCATGTTGACCTGTCGCGCGAGAAAGAAAAGGCAAGGTTAAGCACGAGAGTTAGTTCACGAGAGTAGGATCTAAACATCCTAGGATAGGTCGGAATGGCAGGTTATACCTCCTGCAGGGGCTGCTGCGAGTGCCTCAGTAACTCGTTCGTTGATTAGAGCCGTCAGCTGGGCTTGAGTCAAGTTCAGACGTCCACTCATGATCTTCACATCGAAGGATACACAAGTAAGAAAGGTGTCGCGAAAGTGCGAAAGTATGGGATGACAGAAGAGAGCAAGCACACAGGGTTTCAAGCAATAATTGTTACGCTAACTAAGCATACCATGATCAATGCACTACTTAAACTTTCAGGCAAGCAATACAAACACAAACCATATTACCTATAGTGTTGAGTCTTGCACGTGGAGCGAAGTGTCGTTGCGGATCGTTGAGCACTGTACAGGTTATAGTCTGGTTTTGTCAAAAAGCTTTTCCCTTTTTAAAACCAAGTTCACTATAACCAGTGGCTCTGATACCAATCTGTCACACCCCCAAAATCCACAAGCGGAGTATCACCGCAGGAGGCGTGACATGACCAGGATCAAGCCACCAATCATATTGAACAATGTAAAATAATAAAGATAAAACCAACCACAATATAATTGGTGTCCAAAACAAATTAACCATGTTCAAGTTATCAGCGGAAGCATAACGTATAAAACCAAAACATAAGTTTAAACGTTTAAATGTTTAACATGGAACTCAACAGTCCATGTCCCACAACGACCTCTCCTTCTCGTGCAAGCTCCATCTAAGCACCTAACGACCTGCAAGGCATGTAACAACGAGTCAACAACAAAGTTGAGCGAGTTCACAGTTGGTTGTCCATTTTAAGGTTGTTCCCAAAAACCACGAGTTCATTCAAAACCATGAGTTATCCAATTCGTTGTTTCCCAAACCATAACCAGTGGGGGCTACCCCATGTAACCACTAGACCCGTTACCATATCGACAACTGACTGAGTCATGTTGTGCCCTACGTCAATGTCTATCATCATTGACTAAGTGCCCAGATCCATTAGTCCACTCCCGTCCTCTGCGGCACGGTGTGAGGCTTGTCAAACCTAATAGCGCTATTTAACTAATGACCCGCTCGCCATTGGCCCGACGATTAAGTCGATATAAAAATGAGGGACTTCATGATAGAGTTTTGTCTAGTAAGTTATATGTTGTCATTCTTCCTATGGAGAATGGAGGTACGTAATCTACCCAAGGAGAATACGCAAGTTTAATGTTGTCATCCT
Organism: Helianthus tuberosus; assembly: GCA_030545235.1. Taxonomy (NCBI): domain Eukaryota; kingdom Viridiplantae; phylum Streptophyta; class Magnoliopsida; order Asterales; family Asteraceae; genus Helianthus; species Helianthus tuberosus. The sequence continues at coordinate 62,689,739 of CM060451.1, read as the reverse complement.
TCCCATGGAGGATGGAGGTACATATTCTACCCAAGGAGAATATGTAGGTTTCGTTTTAGTTTCTTAACCCATTCCCAAACCACCGGGAATCCCATGCCTTGTAGAAAGTGTGAACTCACCTTAGGTTAGCTCGGCAGATACACGAAAAGGTCACTTGAGCTATATAGGGTCAACCACGTCCTAACATGGTTACCATACAAGTCAGGTCTAGGTTCAAGTAGTGCACATAAGTTTTACACATAAACTAACAGGTTATAATGCGTAATGATCATGGCAAACATATTCAACACGTTAACAGTCAAGCATATATTATATCCGAACTTGTGCGACTCAAATGATTGGGCTCGCACAAGTTTAATGGTCCAATAGCCTTGTGCGCTTCACTAGTTGAAGCCCAAAGATACTCGGCCCAACCTGTTGTGCGTCCAGCACGACCTTGTGCGACTCACAACGGGTTGTGCGATCCAAAATATACCCGGCCCAATAACATAAGTAACCCCACATGTACACGACCCAAACAAATAAACATGATTCAACTTATGCGGTCCATTTGGCCTTGTGCGATCCGGGACCTCTTGTGCGACTGGATATTGGGCTTTAAGGCCCAATAGCATAATAAGATCCAACAGATGTGTGTGGCCCAAGACTTGTGCGATCGGCACCACCTTGTGCGATCCACTTGTCTTGTGCGATCATGCAGTTCTAGTTTGTACAATGTGCTTAAACAGTTGCACCAATCTTGTGCGACTGTCTTGTGCGACCAGGGCTTGTGCGATTGCCCTTGTGTGATCGGAAACTTGTGCAAACAGTTATATGTTTTTCCCTCAAATCATGCATATCAGTTACACATTCTATAATTACACGATTTACAATCAATCAATCCCTAATCGGTTATCATGTACCCGAAACATAATCAATCATGAACAACACCTATCATTCCAATCAAATCAGATCAACATCAATAATCAAATCAGAAATCATACACGTTCATACACCCCAATTATCATGAACACTAACTACTATCTTGCACCCTATCGATTATCAACAATCAATAAAACATTCTAGCATCCAAACTGAATTATTAACATCATCAATACGGTGATCCTTTCTCCTCACAATACCCTACTCATCGGCTAGACTAGAACAACAATAATCGATCATAGTCACCAATCAACCTTGAATCGAATCACTAAATCAATACATCATCATATAATTCTAAACCCTAAAACAACATGCAAGATCATTATGACACATACATCATGCATTGGTTCATCAATTCATCGATCCAGATCAATCTCAACATCAAGCCTCATGTATTAACAAATTAAACAAATAATAAGATACTAACTGAAAGATAGAATGAGTTGGTTTGATCGATAAAAGAGCTCCGAATGGGGAAGAAGGGATGCCGCCATCGAGTAAGGAGAAGGAGAGAACTAGGGTTTGGTGTGTGTTGGTGATTTGGAATTTGTGAGAAACAAAACTCCCTAAGGTACATGTGTATGCGCATAAGGGGAGGAGCCGAACCCATTCTTGGGTTGCCTAGGGTCACGGATTCAAAACGGGCAACATGATTGGGCTGAAGAGAGGTATGCGTCAAGGATAAGGTGTACGGCCCAAAGGGCTTGTGCGATTGGACATGTGTTATGCGACTACAATATATACAATACATTACTCACATAATCATATAACATAACAAACATTCCATTAAAACCACATATCATGTAATCACATATTTTCCAAACAAGTTACATCAAAGTACAACGAAAGGTTCTGAAATAGAGTTGGCACATGAATTCACAAAATTTTTTATTTCAAGCTCTCGGCTTGAAATTCAATAATAACTCTTTTTTGACACGTTCATGATTTTATCAAACAACTTGTATCCAAACCATTTTAAAACCCTGGTTTATTTGTTATTTCAAATCCTTGGCGCGTAAACATAGCTTTTATGAAATATGCGACAAGTACACAAGCTATGCACATAATTCGTTTTGACCCGTTTAAGGGATTTAAACAATTCAGTCTAAAACTAGCTCTTTTCTTTTCACACTTGACAATCCCATGTTTAAATATCTTCTTATATTCCACCACGACTATTTTGTGGTAAATTTAGCATAACTAAATTATTATCCCAAATTTACCCTTCGGTTGATCATTTTACGCAAATAACCCATTTTTAGGCATTTGACTCACTAATGTGCATGCCTATAACTTGTATTCAAATCTTGTTATTCCACAATAAAAAATGCAACTTCCTAAACAACCTTTATGGGTCGTTTGCCCAATTTACCCTTCAAGGGCGTTTTGGTCAACTTTAGTCCCTCATTTAACGACGATGGTCTTTCGCTAAGATGTTTGACCAATATTGCTCGTTTAACTATAAATCTATATATGCGTACCTGGCTCAAGTCAACTTATAGACCCGTTTTTCTTATACCTCGCTTTTATTAGCCGAAATTTTATGGCGAGGCAATTATTCAAATTGCTATTCGCTCCTGTGAACAAATGACTTGACAACCAAACATTTAGTCGATTTTGTCAAATGGTGTTATCACTACCATTTGACTCGTTTGGCCTAAATGACCAAACATTGATGTTTATAAAAACTTGGTATTTAATTTCACATTCACACATCCGACCCATTTCGGATTTTACCCCAATATTTCTTTTTCATAAATTCTTTTTCTTGTATAATTAACCCATTTTGGCTTACGCCATGGGTATCCTTTAAACCTCAATTTACATTAGTCAACATTTGACTAAATTTCCATTTTACCCATTTTTCTTATTATTAGTTACACTATAAGGTAACCTTAACAAAATCTCATTAAATCTTAGTCATTTCATGACTAAATTACCAATTTGCCCCTTTTTACCATTAACCATGGTTTTTATCATTTATATTCATTCCGACACATATCAAATCGCGTCGGAAGCCACATTTCGAATATTACCTTTATCGTATTTATAGCTCATAAAAACAAATACGTATTCTACAAAAGATGTAAGCTTTACTTACCTCGCATCCCAGCCACACTTTTCTTTTCGTACTTGATCCGTTTGACCCGCTTCCTCCACAAGCTTCCACCTAGCTTGTTAAGCGTCAATCTTGCGATCCCCATGCTTAGGTGATCACGAATTTGCGTCCATGCATTGATTTAAGACTGAAATCGACCTTCAATTTGGTGAATTGTATTGAGTTAGGGTTTTGGCTCCTTGGAGCTCTCCTAATCGTACGCACCCACACACACACACTTAGTGTGTGTGTTGGGTTTTATTTTCTTACTTTTAAAAAAATAAGTTTCCCCCACTTGGCACTATTAGCCCTTCATGTTTTGTTTTTATAAAAGGTTTAACTATTTCAAGTTTCCTTTATTATTCTAACAACACATAACTAACTAGGTTAATATTCCTAGTCACTTAGTGGGTTTGGGAAGTCATAACCCGTTTTATTTTAAGTCCCGTTAACTCGGGCCATCTATATACTTTGTTTTCTCAAAGTATTTATCCTCCTTTTTAATTAACATAAAGTTTATTTATTTAAATCTCAATATTTACCGGGTTAATTTTTACCATTAACGGTATTTTACCCGTCTTTACTATTAACGTGGTTTGATTACCAAACCCGTTTTTGGGGTGTTACAATTGTGATTGTAATTATTGAAGTTAAAGGTTATCCATTGCAATTTGATACAAACGTAAAGGACGAAAAGTGTAATTTACCCTTTTATTTTTAACTGTATAGCAAAATCTGTTTATTTTTAATACTATTTGATTAATTTCTTAGGTTTGTTTTATTATCTTTTCGACTAACATATTTTTTCTATGATAATGTAATTTTACGTTTCAGTTTAAAGTTGACGAGTTAACACTTCGTAATGCGCGTTTGAGGTTCAACATTTTTACGTACATCTTTGGTACAGTTTGATAGTCCCGTCACAACACGCGGGTTCTAAAAACTCGTTAAAATATAAATAATCACATATACTTCGTATTACATTAAAAAATTAGGCCTGCAAATGAACCGAATGAACATAAACAGAGGCATGTTCGTGTTCACTCATTTAGTTTTAACAGAACACGTAATCGAACAATTTTTGTGTTCATGTTCGTTTATTAAGAAAATGGGCATGTTCGTGTTCGTTTATGTTCGTTCGGTTAAAACTTAAGCGAACAGTTCACAACGTAAATGAACATAAACAAGCAAACTTAAACGAACATAATTTAACAAACAACACAAATGAACATAACTGAACAAACATAAATGAACACAATTAACTAAGCATAAACGAACATAAAGTAATTTTCTATATAAGTTAGTGATTAATGACGAAAAATTTCATTAGAAAACCCAATTACCAATTAGTTAAATTTATATAAGTAGTTAGAAAGTTCATTTTATGTTTAATATTTATATAATTATAACTACTTATGTATTTAAATTGAAATGAACATAAACGAATGGACATAAACAAATGTAAATAAACGAACAATAACCGATGTTCACGAACACAAATGAACAAACAAAATGTGTGTTCATGTTCTTTCGTTTAATTTAATGAACAAAGAATGTGTTCATGATCGTTTATTAAATAAATAAACGTAAACGAACTTCCCGCCGAACAAGTTCACAAACAGTTCATGAATGTTTGATTCGTTTACATACCTAAAAAAATAAAACATAATTAAATCTTGTGGCCTGGTTCGGATTTACATGGCCAGTTTTTTGGTATAAACCACAAACCAAACCATTCCCTAATGTTAATTTTTTTAATCGACTAACAAAAGTTAGAATACAAACCGACTGTGAAACCAAAGTCATAACTAGTTTGAGTAGTTTCATGGTTTTAAATCGAACCGTGAATACCCATCACACCAACATACGTTTTTAGTAAGTGGTAAGGGTGTTGGGAGCGTTACCACCGGAACCCAAACAATCACCCAATCATCATATGACATCTCATCTACCCAATTTGAGGTATCCGACCGATGCCCCTTGTACCCTAATAACGAGTTTAACAGGATGAGGGGGTGTAAGTACAAAATTCAAAACCATGAGGGAGTAATAAGATGCTTCAATAAAAGAAGAAGGTCCTACCTAACACGAAGCAGCCTTTGAAACTCAACGAACAAGGAACGAGACAACACAAAAGTCTTATAGAGTTGTAAGATGCTGACCCAGGATCCTCCGGCGATAAATCCAACTCCACACGCTTCCTCAATCCTCACAATCACAAATCAAAACCCATGGATCATCAACAAAGTATTGTCTCCGATGAAGTATCAGTCAACGGCTTCAAAACATCACTCAGTTTGACCACTGACGGTATTCTCCGGTGGTCTGATCGGGGCACACATCTCCGGCAGTTGTCTGTAGAAAAAGAGGTTGTTGGGTTCTCAACGTCCGGACGTTTGATCACAGTTAGGGCACTTGTTGGTCAACGGAGTTTGGTGAGGAAGAGATTTGTGTTTGAGCCCGTGTCGGATGATTCGTTGAGGAATTTGTGTGACAAGATTCAAGGCTATATTCATTCCTTAGGTAAGTAATAATAGGATTCTTTGTTTCATTTCATAGATATCTCAAATATCATGATTATACTAATATTTATTGCAATATAGGTCGTATATATCAATATAAATTAAAAAAAATATATACATGTTTAGATACTAAAGTATTTCAAAACTTGATATTCATTTATTAATATTATTATTGACATAGAAATTATGTTTTTTTTTTCTTAAAATCAAACTTGTCACAAGTTGACCAACTAAATCCAATTATGGCCAAGGTTGACCGTCTTTCATCAATTTCGAGTAATTAGACGGAGTTGAAGAAAACTGCTACCTTGTAGCGATTACTCGGCATGTACTCGGCCTTTTAGACCTAGAATTACAAAACCTAACCTAAGAGTTTCTTTTTGTTTTTAGTAGTTAAACTTTGAAAGGTGGATGGTTAATTTAATGTTAAGTGGTTAGTAAATTAATTGTGATAACATGATTAAGGAAATGAATTGCTGTTTATTTAAGAGAGTGGATTGTGATTTTTTTTTGAAGTTGGATGGGCAAAATGTTGAGTGATTATTAATTTTGAATGTTGTTTTTTTTTTCCTTTTTTTTGAGTTTTTCTTGTTATGATTTGTTGCAAAAGGTCGACCGAAGAAGCTGTTTATATTTGTTAATCCGTTTGGTGGGAAGAAATCTGCTTCCAAGCTTTTTACCAATGAGGTGAAACCGATACTTGAGGATGCTAATATTGAATTTACAGTACAAGGTTCGTTCTACTTGATTTTGTTAATCAGGGTGTTACTTAGTCGTGTTGGGTTTGTCAAACCCGAATACAACACATGTATTTTTATTCCTTTCAAAGATATAAAACCTAAGCAGAACACGACCATTTAGCCCATTTATCTGAACAAGTCAAACGGGTTGACGAGTTGGCGGGTTATAATCAAGTTGTAAACATGTTAAACAGGTTGGTGGATTGTAATAAAAAGGTTAACGGGTCGGAGTAAATAGGTTGGCAGGTCAACCTATTCCATTAAACAGGTTAAATAGGTCAACCTGACAACGACCCGCTTATCGAACTATTTAAATATGACAACCCAAAACTTGATTATTTTCTTGGATATTAACACCCCTAGCCTTGATCTTAACTTCAGAAACCAAATATCAGCTTCACGCAAAAGAAGTTGCTCGTTCACTGGATCTTACAAAATATGACGGTATCATTTGTGTTAGTGGGGATGGCATATTGGTTGAGGTTGGTTTGTTACCTATTTTTTCTACATTAAATTCTTACTCATAAATCATTTTTCTACTAAAACTAAAAACGATTAAACCTCTTTGCCTGATCACCAATGTGATGCAAATTGTAGTAGGTTGTGAATGGATTGCTCGAAAGAGAAGACTGGGCAGCTGCACTGAAAACGCCTCTTGGAGTCATACCCGCAGGTCTCTTCATTACTTTCTCATAAATACTTTCCAGCCAAAGTTTTTGCCGTCACTACATATTTTAAGCATGTGTAAATTAATAGTTGTCGCTCAATTGGCTTTAAAATGTAACATGAATGTTTTTGGCAAAGGTACTGGAAATGGCATGATTAAATCTCTTTTAGATTCAGCCGGCGAGCCATGCACCCCGGCTCATGCTGTTCTTGCTGCAATTCGAGGTATATTATTATTTGATCAATGTTATTTTTTTAGTTGGTTATTTGTATTCACACCGTTGGTTTTGTTGCGTTTTTTGTTTCTTTTTGGCAGGGCATAAACGCTCGTTGGATGTAGCTACAATCTGGCAAGGAGAGACTGTATTTTTTAGTGTCTTGATGCTTGCATGGGGTACACTGAAAACTAGTTTTTTTTTTTTTTTTTTAATAATCGTTTCTCCATTTTTACAATGGTTTGTGGTCGTTTTAACTTGTGCATTGAGTTATTGTGTTTTGAAGGACTCATATCAGATATAGACATCGAGTCTGAGAAGTACCGATGGATGGGAAGCGCCCGAATAGAATTCTATGTAAGTCCACGTCTTTTTATTCAACACTTGCAGCAAAATCCACAATAGTCCCCCTACCCACATGCGCGCGCAATGAAAAATATACACATACATGGATGGGTGTTCATAAACCATTGAAACTAACTGAACCAGGGCCGTTCCAACGTTTTTGTAGACCCTAAGCGGACTACGAAGTGGAGGCCTTTTTGCATAACACACGTAGATTAATAGAAAAATTAGCCGCGAAAGTTAACCTACGTTGAGTAATTAGCCCTAATTTTGCCCATAAATGCTCCTCCAAACCCGGCGGACCTGACTCCATGTGTGATTACCGTTAGTTATAGCTGATGACCTAGAAAATCGAAAGAGTAGGTTGCGATGGGAAGTGGGAACGATGACCGCGGCTCAATTTTAGGGATTTTAGGCGCTAATTCACTGAATTCGGATGAGGTCGAGTAGTCGATGGTTGCTATAGACTGTAATTATGTCTGTGGTTTAATTTCGAAACTGGGTCTTGAATGTGGGTCTTTTTCCTAAACAATTTTTATCTGTAATTTTGCCCATAAATTCTCCTCCAAACCCGGCGGACCCGACGCCATGTGTGATTACCGTTAGTTATAGCTGATAACCTAGAAAATCGAAAGAGTAGGTTGCGATGGGAAGTGGGAACGATGACCGCGGCTCAATTTTAGGGATTTTAGGCGCTAATTCACTGAATTCGGATGAGGTCGAGTAGTCGATGGTTGCTATAGACTGTAGTTATGTCTGTGGTTTAATTTCGAAACTGGGTCTTGAATGTGGGCCTTTTTCCTAAACAATTTTTATCTGTGCAACTTTATTAAAAAAACATCGTTTAGTTTTGCTTTTATTTGGGTCTGATACATATACTATATATAAAACTTTACTAAAAATTAGTGGCCCTTGATTTTTGGTGGCCCTAGGCCCGTGCCTAGATTGGTAAGTCTAACAGGCCGGCCCTGAACTGAACCGCCTGAACCGGAGCAAGTCGGCCGGTTTATGATTTATGCGGTTTGGTTTTGGTGGTTTGGAACTTGGAATCAGCTGTGTAAACCAAAACGGTTTAACCTTTTTTTTTTCTTCCCGTTTTTAGGAATATGCAGTAGTATATATGTATTATGTTATATTCATGAACAATCTTTGTCATTTTAAGGTTTTAATACAAACTAACAAATTTGAAAAAAGTAACAAAAAACTGAATTATACACCACCAAACCACTAAAATCGGCTGGTCTGGGACCCACCCTACCCAACCGCTTCAATTTATTATTTTCTGAAACCGTAGTTAGCGGTTCGGCCCAGAATATCCGTCAAAACTGGGCTAACCAGACCGTGAACACCCCTAAACATATGTAACATGTAAAGGCTATATAATTTCCTTTGATGTTCTAATGTTACCTTATAACAAAACCAAGATTCTTGTATATGTACATTTTGTTAATTTATACGTCAATGATTTTCTGGAAAACAATAGCTGAATAAGGTTTCGTTTCTTAAAACTCAGGCTCTTAAACGAATTTTGCAACTGCGCAAATATAACGGCAGTATACGTTTTGTACCCGCTCCTGGATTTGAAAATGTAGGAGAAGAAATCGGTTCATGTGTCGATTCTATGGAACCTCTTAAACCTCCTAGACCGCATGGGTACCAAGGTCCCAAGGTTGACTTCAAGAGTTTTAACTGGAGACAGCTTAACGGTCCGTTTGTTTCCGTTTGGCTTCATAATGTTCCTTGGGGTGCTGAACACACGATGGCAGCACCTGATGCTAAGGTGTGTTTATTATAAACAAACAAAGTCGTTGCATATACGTAGTCATGACTCGTGACCTGGCATTATGCTAATTCTTGCGTGTGTTGTTCGGTTTTCAGTTTGAAGATGGTTATTTGGACTTGATTGTGATGCAGCAATGTCCAAAGTTAGCGTTGATATCCTTGATGTCTAAGTTGAATAATGGAGGTCACGTGAAATCGCCGTACGTTGTCTACATTAAGGTAAATCCAGGTTGTATATTGGTTGTAAGCTGTAACGTGTAACCAATGTATTAAAAACCGGTTTTTTAATCATACCGGGTTGAGCTTAGAAATGGTTCAACTGGTTGTACTGGACGGTTTAACCGGGTTGACTAGTTAACTCTATAATTCCATAAAAATACAATTTAAACTAAAAAATAATCCAAAACTACATGATTTCAGAATCAAAATCATTATTTTCAACAAAGTTTTATTAAATAAAAGTCTACGATAAGTTTATGGAATTGAATTATTAAATGCATCAAGTTCACGATCGCTTGAAAGATGAAATTCACTATCATCGCTAATTTAAACTCAAAATCTTAACATGGGATTAAACCTGTAGGCCGGTATGAACCAGTATTACCGGATATACCGGCGGTTCTAAGACTATATCAAAGCCCTATTTATACCAGGCTCAACCGTACCGGGATAATAAACAATAGTTGTTTCAACCGGTCTTACCGACCGATTTGAACCGATAATTAAAACATTGCATGTAACATAATAAAATGGATAGCTAAAGTTTAAACTGGTCAAGTGGGTCAAACAACAAGTTAAATGGGTCAGAAGTCACTAAATGTGTATTCAAATGCTTACGATGTCCTTATATCGTTCTATTTGAAAGAAGTATAAGGTTTATGACACCTTAGTTGTAATACGAAATAACTATAAATGGAACCGACTTAGTCTGAACGGCTATTATGTATGAGCAGGTGAAAGCGGTGATCTTGGAGCCTGGCCCGCGAGCGGGAGGGTCAACAAAGGAGGGGATCATAGATTCGGATGGCGAAGTTTTGGCTAGAGGGAAAGGGACGTACAAGTCGAATCTGAAATCGTTGATGGTATACGATAAGCTGCAAGTTGTTGTGGACCAAGGTCTAGCCACTCTCTTCACCCCTCCTGTTTAAAGTTTTGAATTTTCAAAATGTAAATAACAGACAACAAACTCAACTGTTCAGTTTTAACCCAAAAGCATATACAATAATAATACATAGTTACAAACAAAAAGGGTTGGGCCTTTTAAACATTTTCTTGGGCTTTAAGCCCACCGACATAAAAGTTGTGCTTATTTGTAATGAAAAATAATGTGTTATGAAATTTAGTTTTGATTTATTGTGATGAACAAACAATTTAGAACTATATAACATGTTAAATTGGGTTAAACGGGTCGGGTTGACATGTTACAACTGAATATATACACTTTATTAATACGAATGACATAACGACGCATCATATAAGACGGTTAGTGAATGAAATGACACGATATAAAAGAAAATTGCATAGCCTCTTCTCATCTAGTGACTTATCAAAGACGCAAAAGAAAAATAATAAATAAGTAAAAGTCCACGTTCGAGAGGTGGGCATTATTTTTATTTCTCTTGGAGTTTTAGTCTCACCAACATCCTTTTTTTTTGTCAAAAGACTCGTACCGGTTATCTTATAGAGTCATATTCCGTGACCAAATTGACTCCAAACATGAGTTCTTAGACCAATTTAGAAAAAAAAATAAAATTGCTATACGCAACCTAGTCTCTATCTATACATTATAATAAAACAAAACAAACTTTGACCATTTGACAGCCACATAAACCATTCATTGCTACATGACATTGTTATACTCCTTATTGTTTTGCTTCAGGAGGAAAAACACAAGGCCTTTGTTCCACTTCTTTTTTCACAATTTAAAAAAAAAAAACTAGAAAACCCTAATCTTTCTTCCATATCCTCACCGCAATTGTGTGTACATATTCACTGTCCAATAACCCTACATCTGAATCGAAAGAAATCAACCAACAAGGGGTATGTTAACTCCCGATTTTGTTTGTTTGAAACATAAATTCCCTTTTTTACTAGGATCTAGACATTCATTTGAACTTCAAATGTTCAAATCATGTATTTGTAGTTATGTATAGATACATATTTTGTTAGGTTGTTTCTTTATACGAGTGTTCATTGATAATATCACTGAAATCATGTATCCATAGTTACGTATATATACATATTTTTATTAGGTTGTTTCTTTACATGAGTGTTCATTGATAATGATCATTTTTTCATGAGTGTTAATTATCTTAATTAGCTTCATTATTTGTGTTTTTTTTTTTCTTTCGTTATGTTTCTACAGAACTAACCAAATTGTACTTTATGCAAAAGTTTCTATAATAAATCTCAATCATTAAGTATTTTTTTAATATTAAATAATTAAAAATGTTTTTGATTATCTTGATGTATAATTGCAATTTTAGTTACATTCCTTTTTAAGATTAATCAAATCATTTTTTTATATTCATGAGATTGTTACTTTAATTTCGAGATTGTGTTCTCCTTTATATAAAGTTTTCTATAACTAAATTGTAAATGTAATTTGGTTTTAATTTCCTTAATATTTAGTTTCTTTTTTTAAGTCGTCATTTCTAAAATACTTAATAAATACAATAACCTTTTAAAATATAATCTATAATTGTAACTGATATAAAATTATAACTAGTTTCTAAAAATTATAATATATATTTTACGCATTCAAATTATAAAATAATTAAAGTTTTTTATTATGTTTAAGAATGGTAATAGTTTAAACTGCCTTATTTTTTGTTTAAATAAATCAATATAATAATTATTACCTTTTGCGTATTGTTATTATTATTTTTTAACGAAATATTGAATGATAACTGAAAATCATTTCCATATTTAAAATGTTTGCATAGCTTGTAAATAAACAACAATTTAATGTTTAGCAAATGAAAGTCAAACACAATCACTACAAAGGTTGGTTTGTAATTAAAAGGATTAATTTTTTCTCATGAGCAATTGTATATGACACTAGCAAGAATAAAAAGAAGACACCGAGTAAAGTTACTAACATTAGCTAAATATGAAAAATGTTACAAATAAGACGATAAATGTGGTGTATAAAGAAATATTTAGAGACTGCTTAAATGTTTGTTACTTATATGTTGTAATTACCAATGAGGTTGGTGGCCCATTGACAAAGATAAACGTCTTTAGATACACTTAGATTTGAAGGTCTTAGATTCAAGACTTCAAATCTCACATACAACATAAAAAAGAACAAAAAAACTTGTATATTGCAATTTAACATTTTCCATATTTAATGCGTCATTTCCTATTATTATAAAATGAATTATATTATACATTATATAAAGTAAAATATATTATATAAAATGACTTGTGATTTTTGCCGTATTTATTTATTAATGATAAGCCACTTCGTGAGTGTTAAAATATGTTAATAATTGTAACACGAGAACCAATTGTGAGTATAGTAGCATCTACATCTATGTGTAATTTATTGAATCAATAAATTTATAAGGTGTATTTTCTTTATACAATCCGTCTAACACACGGAATCTTAAACTAGTATATATTTACATTGTTTGCATTAACAACTTCACGCCATGTAATCTTATGCTTACTTGTTGATGACTAAAACAATCATATCATATTTAGAATATGCCAGCATATTTAGCCATTTTTAGCAAAAAATAAGTACACACAAACACGAAGCCTTTTATTTTAACCTTATTTTTAAACATACGAACAACTTACGAAGTCAAATTGTGAATGCTTTCAACATGGCGGTGACCAGACAGAGGAGGTATAAGTTTTTGTAGGTGGTCAGAATCGATTTCATGGATTTTTGAAGGTAAATATTTATTAGGACCAGCTATTTACCCTTTGGTTCACGGTTTCATCAAATCTTTGTTTAAAGGTTTAGGCTTGATAGATACAGCAATGGTTAGTCATGATAAAAGGTTTAGGCTTGATAGATACAGCAATGATGATATTGTTTAGGTGTTTTTGATGACACAGTAGCTTTTCAAAGATTTGTCGGCTGGGGAATGTTTCTCATGGACAGCCAACAGGTTTGTTTGGGTTGGGGTAGCCGGTGGGGTTGGGGTTATATTTATAGTGATGTTGACTGTTGGGTTGGGGTGAACCGCTTGGCTTGGCCAAACAGTTAGATTTTAAATTTTAAATGCCCCGCTATGACATGCCCAACAAGCGAATAGGAGCCGGCCACATAGGATCGCTAGCCCGCCCCACGCCCGGCTTTAAATTCCCGCCCCTTGGACCACGCCCCAACCCAAGTCCACCCGGGGTGGTGACTTGGGCGTTTTCAGCCCACCCACGCCCCAACCCCCGCCCCATACCCCACAGTCTTAACTTCCTCCTTTTCAACTTTTTTGAGAAGTCACAAAAACTAACTTCTCCTTGTTGGGTTTTTTAAATAGGAATAATTGCATATTTACCCTTAAAAACACCCTTAATTGCATATTTACCCAAGCCTAGATAAAAATTGCATATTTCCCCTCCTTTGTTAAAATGACAAAATTACCCTTTTTAAAATTAATAGATATTATAGAATAATGGGATAATAATCAGATCATTCAAAAAAAAGGACGTCGTTTGGTTCTCTTCATCTACGGCGACAACAAGGGTTTCCTGCCGGCGACGCTATTGCCGGCGACGCTTCTGCCGGAGACGCTTCTGCCGGCGACACACAGCAGATTCCGGCAACAACACAACAGCGTTTTTTTGCGGTTCACGGTTTTTCTTTAGCAGGTATGTTTGTTCATCAAATCTTTGTTTAAAGGTTTAGGCTTGATAGATACAGCAATGGTTAGTCATGATAAAAGGTTTAGGCTTGATAGATACAGCAATGATGATATTGTTTAGGTGTTTTTGATGACACAGTAGCTTTTCAAAGGTATGTTTGTTCAACATAAGATAGATTGGATTTTTTTTCTTATTTTTTTGTTTTGTTCTTGTATTTTTTTTTTTAGATTGGATTGATTCAAGATGGAAGATGAGGATATAGATGCACCAACATGGGAGAACATGGCTCAATCACCAACACTTGAGCCAAATGTTTTTCAAATAACATCCAAGTATAAGATAAAATTAAAATATGGAGGCTACTTTCGATTAGCTAAGAACTCGGCTAGGAAACGGTATTGTTTTGGTTATCAAAAATGTATTTACATTGATACATACTCATACAACTTTGATGATTTAGTTGAAGAGGTTAGAAATCATTATCCACCAAATAGGGATCTCGTTTTCTCTATTTATTTCGCTGACAAGTATGCCATAGATCAATCTATTATCAAGCTTGATTCTCATGAGAAATTTGAGTTTATGATTAGAATGTATGAAGTGGAAAAAGAACTTGTCGTTTATGTGACAACGAGTAGTAATCATGAGACTTCTTCAGTTAATCAAAGGTAAAAGTTTGTTTAAAAGTGAGTTTAATATCGTGTGCATCAATATCTACTAAATCATTAGAATTGTAAATCTTTTTCAGGGGTCAAGATGAAGTGGGTGACGAACCACACAGTGCAGATGAATCAGAGTATTCATTAAGTGATGAAAGCTATCATAGTTATTATAGTAGTGATGATGAAGTTGAGCAACATAACTCCCAAGAGGAAACTTATACCAAGAAAAGTCGACCCATCAAGTTGAACTCAACATTTGAAAATGTTGCCACGTTTAGACGAACATTAATCCATTATGCACTTGTAAATGAATTTGAATACTTCATTGAGAAAAGTGAACCGACAAGAGTCACAACAAGGTGTGTTGACATAGAATGTAAATGGAGAATACATGCCTCTGTCAAGCAAGATGGAATTACATTCCAGGTAGGATTTATGAATTAATTACTTCTTGTTTTCCATATTGTTAATAAACCACATGTTTATGTAATGTCATGAAGGTTAAGAAATTTGTAGAAGCACATTCCTGCACTCGAAGTAACAAGGGTGGTAACAAGGTTGCAACTCAAGGATGGATTGCCAGTGTCATTAAAGATAAGCTAAAATCTGATGGGGACGTCTCTGCTACAGAACTAAAGAAATGGGTTATGAAGATTTACAATGTTGATGTGTCATACTATAAAGTCTATAGAGGGAAAGAACAAGCGTACACTGATATGTATGGCAAGTGGGAAGACTCGTTCTTGATGATGAATGATTTCAAAGGGGAACTACTACGGCGAAACCCGGGAAGTATTATTTTTACGTTTTTTTATATCACTAGCCGCTTGCTCAAAAGGGTTCCTCAATGGTTATCGTCCTTACATTGCTCTTGATGCTTGCCATTTGAAAGGAAAGTTTAATGGGGTACTAGTCGCTGCCAACAGTGTTGATGGTAACAATTCCATTTTTCCGGTGGCTTATGGTGTACTTGAATCAGAAAATAAAAACTCATGGATATGGTTTCTTGAGTTACTTAAGAAAGCAATTGGTACACCAAATGGTCTTGTTATATCGTCTGACATGCAAAAAGGTTTGGAAATTGCAATTACACAGGTTTATCCTACTGTTGAGCATAGAGAATGCATCAGACACTTATACAGCAATTTCAAGAAACACTTTCGCGGAGACTTTTTCACTAGAACTTTATGGCGAGCCGCAAAGACTTTTAATGCTACCAAGTTTGAAAGCTGCTTAAAAGAAATGGGTGAAGCGAATAAAGATGCACTTACTTATATCAATGAGAATCACAATAAAATATGGTGCAGATCCAAGTTTGGTACAACATCCAAGTGTGATTATATAACTAACAACATATCAGAGGCGTTTAACGCTTGGATTGGTGAATTACGTTATAAGCCGGTTCTTGAACTTTTAGATTCCATAAGGGAGAAGATTATGGTACGATTTGACAAAAAAAGGTGTATTCTAAAGAAATGGAAGGGTACATTAGTACCAAAAACAAAGAGTTATCTTAATCGAATCTCAAAGGTTAGTGTATTGGTGTTTATTACTTATTATAAATTTTATTTTAGATTAAAATTTGTATGAATTTGTTGATATTTTTCCATGTTATATGTAGAATTTGGGCAAGTACGAAGTTTGTAGAAGTAGTGAAAATCGAGCTGAAGTGAAACGCGGCGAAAAGCGTTGGGAGGTCGTACTTGATGAGCAAACATGTACTTGTCGGGTTTGGCAAGTTAAAGGTATTCCATGTCTACATGCAGCTGCTTTTATTGCTTTCACAAGGGATGTAAATTGGGAGAAGTTTGTTGATTCTTACTTCACTATTGAGAAATTTAAATCGGCTTATGCTCTAGAAGTTGCTCCGATGCCTACAAAGGATCAATGGGTGCATGTAGATGATGAGGAGAAGATATACCCACCTATTATTAAACGGCCGCCCGGAAGACCAAGAAAGGAGAGAATTAGAGCAAATGATGAGCAAAGAAAAAAAATATAAGTGTCACCGGTGTGGTGGGTATGGACACCAACAAAAAAAATGCAAAAATTCGGCATCGCAAGATCAACCATCAACAAGTAAACGGGGAAAAAGAACAAAAACATGTGAAAATAACTAATCAAAGTCGAGCAATTTACCTTTTTGGTACCAAATGGTCAAAACTTTGGCATTTGTCTTTTTCATTTTTTGGATATTGATACATGGAATTTTTGTGGTTGTTTTTTTGGATGATGTTTTGGTACCGTAATGGATTAAAGTTTTGGCATTTTGTTTTCTATTTAGATGATTATCAATTGTATTTTTTTTATTGTTACTTTAGTTCGTGAGGAAAAATAATGAAAAAAAAAACTTCATGAACAAATGCAAGTAATGAAAAAAGACAAAAACTAGAAAAAAGGGTAAATATGCAATTTTCTAAAGTTTAGTTAAATGAAGGGTAAAATAGTCATTCTATAATTTAGTTTTAATAAATTAAATCAAAATGGGTAAATTTGCAATTTTACTAGTTAATAGAGGGGAAATATGCAATTGAATTTTTGGCTCGGGTATATATGCAATTTCAAAGTTTTTTAAGGGGAAATATGCAAAAAACCCTTTTTTTTGCGGGGGGGGGGGGGGGGGGGGGTTAGGTTTTTGGGTGGGGGTGGGTGTTTAGGTTTTTGGTGGTGATGTAGTGGGTTTAGTTTTAGGTTATTGGACACTTGTCACGCTATAAATCTTTCTTACACTTCTTACAATTAGAAGGCTTTGTAGAATAACTTGACCCGCATTTCTAAATACTTCAAATCTTTAAAAATATCAAGAATTCAATACCAATCAATCATTTTCACCAGGTGCATAAATACACCACAAAGCAAAGCCACAAATGCACTATATATCTATCTATCAATTCTACTCACTTTAATTACATATTTGACTCGGTTCCTTAATATCCAAAGTTTTGAATGTTTGAAGATGATGGGTGCATGTGCATAGTTATAGAGTTGTCAATTGGGTTGCTTTCACTTGATTGTTATTCATTTGGTAAAACACAACAATTATTTCAAAAACTTCCATAACTTTGTGCGTTTTCGTTGAAAGTTACAATTGGTTAATGCTATCATTATGATGGGGTATATGTGTCGTGTTTTGTTTTGTTAACTTTGTCGCGTATCATAATTAGAAGATAGCTAGGTTGTGTAGGTTATGCTAATTGGAGCGGTATCAACCATCTTGATAGAGTGATGGGAAACAATGAAATATATTTTTCTAGCTATCAGTATATCGATTATTAAAGCTAGCATTAGATTTACATGTCACAAACGCAACAGCTGGGAATATTTTTTGATAATGAAGTTTATAAAGTCAAATCTGTGCAATTGAATTGATTCCTAAAAAAACGCTTGTGTAATTATACCATAGAAATAAAAACGAGTTAAATGTCATTTTAGTTCATGTGGTTTGGCTATTTTGTCAGTTTGGTCCAGAGGTTTGAAACATTGTCATTTTAGTCCAAATAATTTCAAACGTTGTCATTTTAGTGCACTGGGTTAACCTCATCTATTTTTTCTATTAACAAGAAGGGCAATTCGATCATTATATATGGCTGAATTGCACTTCTATTTAACAGAATTACATATAAAATGACTGAATTGCCCTTCTCATGAACAGAAAAATGGATGAAGTTAACCCAGTGGACTAAAATGTCAACGTTTGAAACTATTTGGACTAAAATGACAACGTTTCAAACCTTTGGACTAAACTGCCAAATGACTCAAACCAGGGACTAAAATGGCATTTAACTCAAATAAAAACCCTTGCAAGTGTAACAACGAAAGTTGTATGTTGTCACAAACGTAGTGTGTAGTTTATTCAGGCGTTTAGGTCAACTTAAGACTTTACAATTAAATAATATAATGAAATTGGTAACCATGGGATGGATTAATGGATGTATGTATGCCTTTGAAAAAAAAATTATATCAAGAACCGTGGCATGGATTACAAATTTAACCATTCTGTTTACATGGATTTAGAATTACCCATTTTGTATCTAGAACTAATTTGTTCTGTTGTAGATGTAATTAAGTTTTATAAATATGAACTTCATTTAGTACATTTTTAACCCACTTGGCCATTTCTCTTTCATGTGTTGTAGTTGGTAATCTGGATGCTGCTATTATTACTTCTTTACGAGTTAATTACTGTTTTCGTCCCTGTGGTTTGTCAAAAATCACTATTTCAGTCCATTAGTTTAAAAATTGCGATTTCAGTCCCTGTGGTTTCACTTTCGTAACCATTATAGTTCAACTCGTAACCATTTCAGTCCCTGTACTTAACAGAATAATGGATTGAAATGGTTACGAAAGTGAAACCACATGGACTGAATGGTTACGGAAGTGAAACCACAGGGACTGAAATCGTAATTTTAAACTAATTGACTGAAATAGAGATTTTTAACAAACCACATGGACGAAAACAGTAATTAACTCTTACTTTACAGTTGTCTACTCCACCAGAGAGCTTGTTTTTCTATCCAAATGTTTGGTGTGTTTTTATTTTTTTCATTCATCTACAGTAACAAAATCTCCAGATGAACCGGCAGTTAAGGTTGATTTAATTCTTTATTTCTACTTAGGGTGGAGGGTATAGTCAAACAACTTAGGGTGTTTGAGTGAAATCCTACCCAATAGTATTATGCCATGTCAACTCCCCATTCTACTCCCCATTTTACACTCAATCACTACGTATAGTCAAACACCCCTCAATTAAAAAAAAAACATGATTGGTCTCTTCTCTCTCTCTCTCCTCTCTCCTCTCCTCTCAAACAAATCAGTGAAAACTCACCGAAAATGGCAACCTCTCTCTTGGTCACCGCTCACCTTGAAACCGAGGGTATAGTCACCGATTCGGTGACTATAGTCACCGCACAAGTCCCCGAGGGTTATACCCTCCACCCTTAGGGGGGGAGGGGTGGTTCACTAGTGATGGGTTCTAGTGATGGGAGCACCCAATCAAATCATGCCATGTCAGCACCCAATATTCTAGTGATAGTGATAGAAATGTAGTGGGGGTGGTATCACTAGTGATGGGGATTCCAATGTACAAGTATTAATGCACAATGTACAAGTCATACCCTATCAAAACTCAAAGTTCAACGCGTGACCACCATAACTCGTTATACTTCCACGAGTGATAGAAAGCACCGGCGGCGGTGTTCCGTGGCCATTCAACGCGTTATGGACAACCATAACGCTTCCGCCCCGAGTCCTCTTAGTAAGTTAATGTAAACACACAAAAAAATAAGTTGAAAAAGAATATCCTCCCATATATAACCTTTTTTTTTTTTTTTTGCATTTTATTGTTGGTTTCAGTTTCGGATAAAAGAGAAGGTTGATAACAATAAAACATCAGGGTTGAGTCTCAAATTTTAAGCTCGCTTTTAAAAACAAGCTACCACAGGGGTTAACTCGTGACATTGGTTCATTTATAGCCTTTTTTTTCAAAGCTCGAGCTTAACTCGTGATTAGTTTTTCAAGCTCAAGCCGCCAGTTTATTATTATTATTATTATTATTATTATTATTATTATTATAACTTGTTTACTTTTTATAACTATTAAATTAAAAAATTGTTTAGGCTCAGCCAATTTAGGCTAGAGCTTGTTTAAGCTCAATTTAACAATCTGATTTCAAGTAGCTCACTAACTACTCGATTTGAGTTAAATTCATGGTTGGTCTTTGTGGTTTGCCATTTTTGTAAGTTGGTCCCAAGGCTTCAATAATTACAAAGTTGGTTCTAGTGGTTGTAATTTTTACACTTGGATGATCCTTATCGCTATTAGATTTCTTACTTAAGTGTATGTAAAATGACTAGATTACCCCCTGAATTAAAAATAAAACAATTTAAAGAATGTAAAAAGTTAAAACAGGGGGCCCACCCCATCATCTTCATCATCACCGTGAATTCCCTAGAACAATATTACCACTATCTGCAACTTCAATTTCAACAAACACAACCAGTGCAAATAAAATTAAACACATACTGCATGTTACACTTAACAAGATCAAGAGGGGTGAAACATCATGAATCCATCGTTGTTGTTAGCTATAGATATATATAATAACCAGTGGCGAAGCTTGGATTTTTCGGCCGGGGGGGTGAAAACATATATACCCAAAAATTTCTATAGAATACCCAAAAATTTCTATAGAACCGGGGGGGGGGGGGGGGTGAAAACGTATATACCCACAAATTTCTATACGAAAACTACATATATAACACTACTGAGCGAAAAATCCCGGGGGGCGGACGTCCCCCCCCCCCCCCTCACATGCTGCGCCCCTGATAATAACAATTTTAGCCAAAAAAAAAAAACAACTTTTAACTTGCAAGCACAACCATAAAACTACCAATCTATACTATATTATAATACATGAGGGAAGGATTCCCAAAAGTTAAGAACTTCTTCCCCCATTATTTATAAATAAACCCCTAGAATGAGGGTAAAGTGGTCTTTTAAACCATAATTATTTTTTAGTCCCTCAATCTATTATATTTAAATCCTTGACATTTAATATAATTATGGGTAATTAGTTACACTTCCCCCCATCTTTAATTCTTTAATGTATTCCTGCGATATCTTACAACCCGTAATGTTTTAAAAAAATACGAAGGTACCATGACGATCGGCACATTTTTTTAAACGTTTCGATAGTTGTCTTTTTTAGTTTCGCCGTGCGTTCATAAAGTACAAATAGCCGATGCGTAAATGTACAATTGATTAAAGCCAACATTTGTTTTTTACCCAAGCCAGCTTTGACCATTACCTAGCTACCATGCATTAACATTTGTTTTTTACCCAAGTTTTTTGTTTTGAACGACATTAATAAACTAAAATATTCCCTAATTTTACTTGTACAGAGTCAGTTTGTTGTGACATGTTTAATATAGTATAGATAAAACTCACAACAAACTTCCTATTAAACATGCCACAACAAACTAAACAGGATATGTGCATCTTATTTTAAAAACTTAAAACTCATAACAAACTTCCTAAATAAGTGGATGACCAATCTAAAACTAAACCCTAATGGACTACTATAAATACATAGCAAACACTCACAATTCTACATTTCTATTGCTAAACAGATTTAAAATATGGAGCCAGTTCTGAATTCACTTGATGCGAAAAATTAAGCATGCGATATTGAAAAATCTAAGGTCGGTTCTATGATAAGTTTTGTTATATCGCAATAATGAATAATTGTTTTCTTTTATTTACTTTTATGTGAATACTAACTTATTTGTTTTTTCAGATTCAACACACCAATTTAAACACCCCAGTTGTCGAACAAGCTTTTGTTAGTTTTTAAGTAATATTTTCGCTTATAATCTTTCATATTAACAAGTTCGTTATGTTATTATTTGGTGTTTTATTGTAGGATGATGGTGATAATAGTGTTGAAATTATTTCTTATGGTGCAATGTTCAGTCCATACAAGTCTAATCTTCAACGTCAATTTAGTAAAGAGGTAATTTTAAAATTTATTTAATCTTTTTAAAAAAAAATTATTCAATATTTGTTTTTTTTATAAAATTTATTTAATCATTTTTTTTAACTTTTTTATTAAATTTTTGTTTTTTAAGGATCGGAAGTATGAGAATCAAAAGAAAAGATCTAAGAGACTCTCTGAATGGAAATGGGTCGAGGTTATAAATTTAGATGATTCTGAGGACGATGAGAAAGAAGATGAATTAGATGATACTGCTGATTCGAGCACAAACAAGAAAAACGGATCAAAAAAGAAGAGAAATTAGATGAAATATATCAAGTGTTTTTATGTTTTTTTCATTTTCAGTTGTTTTTGTTTGATCTAGACTATCCCATGAATAATAAAGTTTATTTTATATTTGAAGTTTATGTTTTGTGTTATTTTATTGCACTTATAATTTACATCTCGATTGAACTAATATACTTTTGTCATTTGTTTAGTATTTTTTATTAACAAACGAATCTTTACATGTTTAAAACAGTTTTTCTATACTTTATTTATTATTAATTTTTATAACAAAACAAAACTTTGATATTTAGTAGATAGAAGATAAACTATGTTCCAAAATTTTAGGAATTATTTAATACTAATTTACGATATTAGTAGATAGATAGTAAACTATATCCCAAAATTTTAGGAATTATTTAATACTAATTTACGATATTTATTTAATACTAATTTACGATATTTAGTAGATAAATAGTAAACTATGTCCCAAAATTTTAGGAATTATAAGTCAACTAATTAGGTCCTCCAAGTTAATTATATGGGATGAGGCATCGATGGCGAAACGTCAGGCGGTAGAGGCAGTTGATCGAACATTGCAATACATTATAGGTGTTAGGCTCCCATGTGTAACACTTATGACATATATCCACCACAATAATGTTATCATATACAAATAAGAAAACTACCAGCAACGAGTGCCGCAATTCAAAGTGTCACCCCCTCCGCATCGCGCGGGCACCCTACTAGTTATTTATAATAACTATATTCATAAACACACCATCCACTTTTATAAAAAGAGTATACCAAAAACAAAACCAAAAAAAAAAAAAGAAATAAAAGAATTGGTTCTATAGCTATCATCATTTTCATAACTATACCCCACTAAAAACCCATGATGACATTTAATGGGCTAAAAAAACCTTTTGTCTTAGTTTTAGGTTTTTCCAGTATATTTCAAAACCATATTATAAAAACCCTTTTCCTTAAATATCAAAAAACACTATTTATTTAATCAGCGGGCCCCACCCTTGACCATCTCCATGTACTGTTTCATAGACTCTTGTCTTTGCAACCTCATATCATCATTAAACTTCTTTATGAACGCTTCAACTCGCCGGTTCAACTCGTCCTGACTCAGTGACACGTCTTTCTTCAGCTTCGAGTTGGTTGACGGCGGCTGCGGGTAATCGTTTTGGTTTGCGTATGTTGTTGTTGTTGTACGGTCCTTGAATGTTTCGGATTTCTTCACAATTTTTGTCTTTGTCATTGCGGTTGAATTCTCTGATGGATGGTCGAAGGTGTCGGATTTACGGAGGTGCCTTGTTAACGGCAGTTGACGGCCGTCTGTTATCATCTTCCATGTGGTTTCTAGTGTCTCATGCTTCTTTGGTTTTAGGACTCTCAATGCTCTTGCACCTGTTGACAATTGAACAATTATGATGTTAGGATGTTATAAACTGTTGAAAATTGACATTTTTTTTAACGGCAAATTGGATTACTAACAGACCACTGGAGATCATCGTTGTCATGAGCGGAACTACCCGATCATATCCATCTCCACTAGGCATGATGCATATACACCAATTCAAAAGGAAACCAACAGAACCGCTTAAATTGAGGAAAGTCGGTCAGTTTGGCCGGTTTCAAACAAGTCATTTAATGTTTATAATTTAAATTTCTATCAATTAAAAAAAAATAAAGTCAGCTAAATATATTATTTTTTAGAGTAAATTGCAATTTTACCCCCTGAGGTTAGGGGTGATTGGCACTCTTACCCCCCCTAAGGAAATAATTGCAATTTTACCCCCCACTGTTAACTCTTATGTCGCAACATTACCCCCTAAGCTCAGTCAAAGGTAGTTTGACCCTAATAGTTGAGGGTATTTTGGTAATCTTACCCTTATTTATTATTATATTATTATTTTTTATTATTGTAGGCCAGAAAAACCCTAATATAATTTGCTCCACCACCATTTCTCCCTGAAACCCTTTTCACCACCTTCTTCTTCACTCCCCCCACCGCAGAGAGCACCACCACAGCTTTGCATCACCCCGAAAACTTCACCTTACATTTCATCAATCCGAAAACTTCCAAACTCAGCCGGCCTATTTCTAGAACCCTCTCCATCACCCCTAAAACCCCTCAAGGGTTTTTCATCAGCCCCCATTATCTTCAACAACCCCTTCAAACAATCACAACTCAGTCCACCAATTTTGTTTCTGGGTATCAACAATATGGCCCCTGTTTTAAGCAGAACATTAACACCATCTTCTATAGCCTCTGTTCCATATAGCCCACTATTTTCATCTAAATTAAACACCCAAAACAGATTATCTTTGAGAAGTGGTTTTCTGCATCAAAATGGAGTGAAAAATGGAAGCTTTTTATGTTCTGGATTGAAATTGGATGTGGGTAAAAGAGGGACTGAGGGAGTGGTGTGGTGGTGAGATGTGAGGCTTCTGCTGTTGCTGAAAAAGAAACTTCTGAAGGGTCTGGTGAGACGTTTGAATATCAAGCTGAGGTGGGTTTGTTTTAGTTTTTTGAATTTTGGTTGTTTTGGGTGTAATTGGGTTGACAATTGTGGAAAATTTATGTTCTTTTGTGTCTGTTTATAGCTAATTTTATGTTTTGATCTTTAAAGATTATGTTTTCTGAATTTTTGGTTGCAGGTTTCTCGTTTGATGTGTATAGTCTGGGATTTGTTTGTTTATAGCTAATTCATATATAATAACCTAGTGATTCAATCGGTCTACCGATCCCAAAAATTCAGTGATTTCACTATTATTATTACCAACACATATATGAATTCTAGTGATATCAACTAACTTACACAGGTTATTACCTGTCTCGATTGAATCACTGAATTTTTGGGATCGGTAATTTGTGTCTGTTTATAGCTAATTCATATATAATAACCTGCTTTGGGATCGGTAGACCGATTGAATCACTGAATTTTTGTTTTTGTAACTGCTTAGTTAGAAGTGTGAGACAAAACCTCTTACCAGATTTGATTATTGTTGCTCTGTTTCTTATTATTATTATTGCTCTGTTTCTTATGAGAGCTTTGTATTATCCCCAATTTTATGGGAGCTTAGATTTTAATTTATGTTGAATAGATTGTGTGTTGAATGGTTTAAATGGTTAATGGGTGTGCAAATTTAGTGTATGGTTCAAAGTAGGTGATGTTACGGAGAAGTTGCAGGCTGGGGTATGGAAATGACGGTGGTGATTGTTGAAGATGAAGGCGGGTGGTGGGTTATTTTAGAGAGAGAGAGAGAGGGGGGGGGGGGAGGAAGAAGATGACAATGGTGGTTGTGGTGGTGAATGGCGGTGGCAGTGGTGGTTGAGGGTGGTGGCTGGAGGTGGCAGTGGTGGTTGTGGTGGTGAATGGCGGTGGCATTGGTGGCAGGGGGTAATATTACAGAGTAAACAAAGCACCCCGGGTAAAATAAAAGGGTATAATAGTCATTTCACCACAAAGTCAACAGATCAGTCAACAAAATTGAGCTTAGGGGGTAATGTTGCGACATAAGAGTTAACAGTGGGGGTAAAATTGCAATTATTTCCTTAGGGGGTAAGAGTGCCAATCACCCCTAACCTCAGGGGTAAAATTGCAATTTACTCTATTTTTTAAAAGACTTCCAATAAAAATATAATTTTTAAACCAAAATATTATTATTTTTTAAAACCATAAAACCGTCAAATCATCAAAACCAACACTGATCCGGTTCTAAAATCCATAATTACCGGTTTAGCCCACAATTCTATTAAAAAATGCCGAACCAACCCGACCCGAACACTTTTCTTACGAATTCAAAAACAACAAAAAATAAAATAAAAAATACAATAAACATTTCAGATATTAACTTTCCAACAAAAAAAAAAAAAAAAACTAACCTTCCGGACTGGCTTTCACCGGTTTCCGACCGTTGGCAAATCTTGAAATCACCGGTTGTTTCTCCATCACCGGAAAACATAACTCCGGTTCAACCTTCTTCCGGAGTGAAGGAGGAGAGTTAACAACACTCTCTAACGGCTTCCACGTGGATCCCGATGTTACAAACTCATCTTCACTTACTCCAACCACCTCCTTACTCTCATACACCACCGGAGGCTCCACCGGTTCAACATCGTAACTAACAGGCGGAATCTCCATTACACCAAAACTGGTGGAATTCGATGTCAGATCTGACGGTGGAGGAGTGTTGGGTACTTGCGGCTGAGATTGGTGTTGGAAGCGTGTAGTGGCGGCGATGGTGATGATGATTCCGTTAATGATGACGTAGAGATAGGGAGGTTTGAGCCAGGTGGCAACGGCGGACAAGATGGCCGGAAGGCCGGTGGATAGAAATGGGATTGAGAGTTTGATTGTTACGGCAACAGATATGAGGGCGGTGGAGATTAACAGAAGTTTGAAAGAGAGGATCCATGATGCCATTTTGAAATTGGATGGAATGTTTGTGCAGTGTGTGAAGTGTGTGTGCGAGACAGAGAGAGAGAGAGTGTGTGTGTCAGATGTAGTTTGAAGGAGATGCAACGGTATAGAAATATGTATGGGATGTTACATGTTGGTTCCTTGAATTTGTTGATATTGTATTATTAAGTCCTTTATGTTTTCAATTTACTTAATCTCTCACCACTTTACTATCCATGACTCTTTTTTATTTATATGAGTAAAATGTCAAAATGGTCTCTAAATTTATGTCAATTTTGGTACTTTAGTCTAAAAATGAAACTTTTTGAATCTGGACCCTTAAGGTTTCAATTTTGATGTCATTTTCACCCAAAAAGTAAACCGGGTGAGGAAGACAACATAAAAGGTGGAGGTTAACAAAAAATTTTGACTTAGTTTATCTTTTGAATGAAAATAACATCAAATTGAAATCCTATGAACCCAAATTCAAAAATTTTCATTTTTGGACTAAAGTGCAAAATGACTTAAACTCAGATACCATTTTGACATTTTACTCTATTTACATTTTGTCCAAAGACATTTGTAGACACATGATCTGATAAAATCACGAAGTTAGGTAGTTAATGATGTGTTTGGTGTTTTGGTCAAAAATTGACAAGATCAATTTAGTAACCAAACTTAGAAAGTGAGGTGAGGTGCTTTTGAAAATGATAAATTTGTTGTTGAGGATCCTGGGAAGACTGTCAAGATCCTTAGTTCGGGAAACAGGTTTCAGGTTTGTATAAGTTTGATAAAACAGTAAAAATACGATGAACAATGGATGAGTATTGTAAATAAAGATGAACACAAGTAATTTGTTACGTCGAAGGTCTTTGGGAGTTTTGCGCGTTCACATTTTATATGCTTTTCGAATTCAAACGATACAAAATAGTTACTGTTTTGGTCAAAAATCAAGCAAGGATTATGCAACCAAATCTTTGTTGTGAGGAATGATGCTTGAATCAATGAACAATATCAAGGATAACTCAGAAATGTAATGAACAAATGACACAGAGATTTATACGAGGAAAAAGCCCTTGATCAAGAGTTGATCTCCGACACAAAAAACCTCGGGTGATGGAAACTACCGATCACCAACTAAGATTAAACAAAAGAAGTTTACAACTCGGGATGATAACAAGCTTGTTACAAGGATCGCTAATGTGCAATGTGCAATAAAATGTATGAAATCGCCAAGAAAACTGTCGAGAGTTGTTCGAGTGTTGTTACGAGAGTGTGTGAATGCCAAAATTAGCTAAGTGTTCTCACTCAAGCTTGTTATCCCCATTTTAAATTAGAAATAACTAAGTTAACAAACTATCCACAAATAGTGCAAGCTCCCCACGATCTCCATAACGTCCATAAAAGCCAAGCACGTGCGGAATATTGAGGGAATATGCTCCAGGAATTTCGGTAAGACTTGGTCCATGCCTTTGCTCCTACAAAACAAGTTTACGTACAAGGTAGACAATTGTTAGTAAAAGGATAACAATAAGGATCCTGAATCATGATCCTGCAACACCTGCTGAGGATCCTTAATTCAAACAGAATTGAGGATCCATGATCCTGGCAGCACTTGCGGATCCGTGATCCTTAGGATTGGAAAATCCTCCCCTAACAGTTACCGGCTCCAATATCAAATAAGCATGAAGCATAAATATCGTTGACAAGGAACGTACCATTGACAACATTGTTGTCAGTCTGAGCCTGGCGGAGATTGATGTTGAAAGTTTGCCCGCGGGCAGCTTGCGATTGTTGTTGCTGCTGCTGCTGTTGTGGTTGCTGTTGTGGTGGCTGCTGTTGTGGTGGCTGCTGCTGCTGCGGCTCTTGCTTCACAACACGCTGTGGGCAGACATTGCTAAAGTGGCTGGGATCGCCACAAGTGTAGCAAGCACGTGCATGAGCAACTGGTGCTGGGAGTGTTGGATTGACCTGAGGAGCGAGAGGTTGAGCTAGTAGTACTGTGAGAGCTTGAGGAGCTTACTGACGAGGGCCCGTGCGATAGTTGGTTGTGTAGTGTCCAAAGATGTTGCAGTTGACACAGAAACGGCAGTTTGTCTCCACTGGATGATGATAGGTGAAGTTAGGGCACGGTGGGTGATTCCAGTATACGCACGCTTAGCAGGCGGTGCGTTGGGAGTAGCAACTTGACGAGACTGGTTGTTGGGCGGTGTGACTATTGCGCAGTTCTTGTTGGAGTTCCTTCGCTTGCGACTTTGACGATTGGACTTGGGGGCTTAAGATGGTGTTGTTTCGGTGCTTGGTGTTGCAGTGGCTTGGTTGAGACTCTTGGTTGAGGTCTTAAATACACCAGCCAAGACTCGCTTGTCATTGATTTCTGCTGCGAGCTAATAAGTTTCCTCAATTGTTGCAGGTTTCGCTACTTAAACAAAGTCAGCGACACAGTCGGGGAGAGCACAGATGTACTTCTTGATAGCTTTCTCAAGAGTGTCCACTAAACTCGGACAGATGATGCTCAACTGCTTGAATCGGGTGGTGAGACCAGCGTTATCACCTCCAACTTGCTTGATGTTCCAGAACTCGTTTTCCAGCTTCTGGACTTCGTGAGGATGACATAATTCCTTCATCATGTGTAACACCCGTTCTTATAAATCAAGGTTTAACGTATATCTTAGGAAAATAATCATGTAATTAATGATTAGATATACATCGGAAATACGGGTTTCTTAAAAGTTTTACAAATCGTAAGTTATTCTACATATCGTGGTTGAGTTCGTTGTTTAAAATTCACAACGTGGCAAAGTGCGGAAGCGTGTATCTTTATCGTGTTCGGTTCTTCGCTAAGCTTGATCGTCTTCCGACATCCAAAATGTACCTACATTTCATAAAAACATGAAATGCTTTAGTCATACTGGGTTTAAACAATGTCCGAACGATGTCCGAGAAACAATTGATTCTTCAAATGAAAAATAAAAAAAATATATAAAATTCTCCACCGTAAATTACGGTGGGGCCGTAATTTACGGTGGCCACCGGGTTCATGCTTTTCTACCGTAAATCAGTAGGCCATCACCGTAAACCATTTCAGGTCCACCGTAAATTACGGTGGTACCGTAATTTACGGTGGTACCTGCATCCCACCTTTCCATTTTGCCGTAATTTGACACGAAATCTTTCGTATCTTTCAAACCGCTTATCCGTTTGACCTACCGTTTCTTCCTACACGTTTGTAATTTGATTCTCCATCATATGGAGTTAAAATCCGACGTCCGGCTCAACAAGATTTAAGACTTTTAAGTCTTCGGCTTATTTCCCCTTTTTACCAAATTTTGACCCATTCGCGATTTTATCAAACAAACGTATTTGTTTGATTCCTATATCACATGAGTCTTATAATTTCAATGTTATCTATCATATTAGGTTCGATTCACGGGTTTATGTATACTCTTAAACCCGTTTGTACTAAAATGCTTATTTTGACCCGTTAAGGGTATTTAAACCCTTTTTCCGCATAATTCATAATTATCTGTTTCTAGCATCCTATTTTCGCAATATTTGTCAAATGAACTTCCACCACAACTATATTTATGGTGATTTTACTAAGGTAATCTATGCAAACCAAGTTTTACCCTTTAACTCTTTGTTTTACGGCAAAGACCCAAATAGAGCCGTTTGACTAACGTAATACATCTTTCAACTTCTATACATGTCCTAAGTATTTATTAAATCGTAAAAATCATTTCCAAACAACTTTTAAAGGTTGTTTGCTCAATTTAACCTCCAATGGCGTTTTGGTCCATTTAGTCTCTTATTAACAATGAAGGACTTTTGAAAGCATATTTGACCCAAAATCCCTCTTTTAACCTATGATTCTGTTTGAAAAGTCATTAAGCTTTCCAAACGCCATGTTCATTACATAAAACATTTGGTTTACCTAACAAGTAACCAAATGTCCGTTTTGACCTCTTTTAACACTCTTGAATCATATGTTCTAAATGAGTGTTACCTTATTTCACATACCTGGCGCAGATCAATATATTGACCCGTTTTTAATACCTTGCTTTTATAACCGCTAATTCATAGCGTTGCTAACACCAATTTGACATTTACACCTGAAATAATATAGCTCGACAATAATCATTAGTCGCTATTGTCAAAGGGTGATATCTTCACCGTTTGACCCATTTGGTCTAAGTGACCGATTATGTTGGCGAGATGATATTTATTACCATCTCATCTATACGACTCGCTTCGGTTTGCACCGTGTGGCCATTTCACTTATTAATTGATTTTCTTAACGCTTTTTAGCCTGTTATGGCTTACGCCTTACAGTGTCTTTCAAAACCAATAGTTATGGTCAACGCATGACCAATTTACCTTTTTACCCTTATTGTTTGTTTTGGTTTACCCTATAAGGTAACCATTCAAAGGCTCATTTTCCATTTGTCATAAAATGATCGAATTACCGATTTAATTCCTTTTAACCCATCAACATGGTTTCTTGTCGTGCTAGACTACCTTGTTCCGTACGTTTACACGTCGGAACATCATACCTCAATTATGTATTTGTCTTTTTCGTAACTAATACGGTAAGGGAGTATTCTAACATATAAGACTAGTGTAAGCTATACTTACCTTGCATCCGAATTATGCTTTTCCACCATTCTTGCTTCGTTTGACCCGCTTCCTTTCCAAGCCTCCACCTAGCTTGTCAAGCGTCAAACTATCATCATAATTCGTAAGACGGTTATATTAGTCATCATTAATTATGACTATTCCATCTTACATATTTTCTATCACAATTACCATTCGATCTTATTAATGGTCGGTTTGACTACTAAAAGTCAAACGCCCCTTAGCATATAAATGCACATTCAAGTTCTATCTATCAATTAGTAGCTAACATGATCTTGTACACTTAGTTACATGAACATGGCTACCAATTTCATCATAACATTCAAACCCATTTCAATCATGTATGAACAAGTTCCCAAATCACTTAATTTGTTTGAGTGCCTTGTTTCTATTATCAAATATGATGATTTTACACATAAACTTATCATCATCTTTACTATTTCATAAAAACCCACTTCCTAGTTTACTTGTTAATCACATACAAGTGATATTACTTCAAGTTCTTCATGATTTCATCATATCTAACAAAACCCACTTCTAGTTACTTATGAACTCTTAACAAAATCTCTAATTTGTTCAAGTAGTACATTCATATGAATTAGTGTGATGTTTATAAACACCATTAGAACATCAATTTCATCAATTCAACCAAAACCCACTTAGCTCATAATAGGGTAATTATCAAATCCCTAGTTTTGACAACAATTCATCCAATTTTCTACTAGGGTTTGTTTCTACACCAAGATATAATCACAATAACACTCATAGATTCAAGATTCATTCCAGAATTTCGATTATGATTGTTCATCATAATCTCAAAGTATCACCAAATCATAAATTTCAACATACCTTGTAATCCCCATGATTAGGTGATCACGAATTTGTGTTCATGCAGTGATTTGGCTCTTGATTTGGGCTTCAATTTGATCAAGTTGTGGAAGTTAGGGTTTGAGCTCCCTGAGCTTTCTCCTGGTCGACCTCACACACGCACACACTAGGTGTGGTGTGTTTTTATTTTTTTTTTGTTTTTAATAAATAAACCTTATTTCCAAATATCCAACTTTGGTCCCTCATGTTTCGTTAGTTATTAAGTAGGTTATAACCTACTTATTTACAATCCATATTCCCTTTTATTAACCGGGTCAAGCATTCCTAGTTAGCTTAGCGGGTTCGGGAATATTTATGACTAAGTTTAATTTAGGTCCCGTTAACTCGGGCCTTTTATCCATTTTGTTTCCTTAAAAGCTTTTATTCACCTTTTTGTTAATATTAGGATTATTTATTTAAAAACCTAATATTTACCAGGTTAATTTTTTTTTTACCACTAACGGTATTTTACCCGTCGTCACTATTAACGTGGCTTGATTACCAAACCCGTTTTTGGGGTGTTACAAGTCTACCCCCCTTAAAGAGGTTTCGTCCTCGAAACCTTTTCCTACTTAATTCATTGAGTTTAACTCAATGTATCTGTTCCAAGAATCTTTAAAACATTACTTATACTTTAACCGATTATTAGTATTACCAGAGAAATATGGTAATATCTTTTTGGTTAATAATCATCTACGTATTATATACGGCATAATGTAACTTGAAATAACGCAATCTCGTTATTTCCACTAGTTTAATTAACTTAGCGATATTCATCACTTTCGTATACTATCGAATTCTTTATGAATCCGTGACTTTGACCCGTTTAAAGGTCTTTAGTGAAATCTTTCACTTTTCTCAACGATTTCTTTTGTTTTCAATTTTATTTATTCGGTTCATTTATACCGAATTCACCGCTTACAAGCAAACCAAATTTATTTAAATGACATTGACGTGTCTCACTAATTAGACTTATTAGTCCAGTTACTTTTACCGCTTGCTTGTTTATAATGTGATTCTACTTCACATTACATTTCTTGACCATGATTGTGCTACATCATGTTTAATTTATATCAAAATTTCATTTTCGAAAATATCACTTTTCGAATATATATTGTCTTGCGCCTGTCAGTGTCAAGACTTGTATCTTTCATGCTTACTATTCAATTTTCCTATCAGGATTCTCATACGTAAAAACGTTATTTCTTACTAAAACCAAGGTTTTAGTTTAGGATCTTCTCTTTATCTTTCGTAACAGGACATTGACAGTCTGCAATTTATTCTTTTACAGTCTTAGTTTTATGCGGGGATTTTCAACTGGTTCTCTCGCTTTGTTAAGTAACCCATAGGTTCTTTCACGTAGCCTCGTAGGCTTTTTTTTCCTTAGGTATTCACCCCCTTTTTACTGAAAACACTAAGGTTTATTTCCTTTTTCTTTTCGTGACCCAAAGGTCATTCTGGTCCCGTAGACCTTAACACTGTGCTTAGCCCCGTAGGTTATGATGATCCCGTAAATCATCTTTTATTTGTATCTACATTCAAATGTATATATATTCATATATAGCTTCAAAGCGTGTCTTGCTATGTTTAAAATCGTATATTTTCGCTTATGAGCTTTAGTTGACCTTGACCGTAGTCTAAGGCTTCATTTGTTTAATTCCGGCGAAATTTTCTGACTTTGTCCTTACGTTTGACGTTTTACAAAAACGACCCGTTAAAGGACATATTCGCATTTTCCGGGTTCGAGTGTAAGTACACTACCTCCCAATGCTTGTCTAAATCATTTTACATGTTTGCGTTTTCTGGGTTCGAGTGTATGTGCACTCCCTCCCAATACTTGTCT
Source organism: Helianthus tuberosus (assembly GCA_030545235.1). NCBI lineage: Eukaryota > Viridiplantae > Streptophyta > Magnoliopsida > Asterales > Asteraceae > Helianthus > Helianthus tuberosus. The sequence continues at coordinate 62,655,451 of CM060451.1, read as the reverse complement.
AACTCATTTTACATGCTTGCGTTTTCTGGGTTCGAGTGTATGTGCACTCCCTCCCAATACTTGTCTAACTCATTTTACATGCTTGCGTTTTCTGGGTTCGAGTGTAAGTACACTCCTTCCCAATACTTGTCTAAATCATTTTTCATGCTTGCGTTTTCTGGGTTCGAGTGTAAGTACACTCCTTCCCAATACTTGTCTAAATCATTTTTCATGCTTGCGTTTTCTGGGTTCGAGTGTAAGTACACTCCTTCCCAATACTTGTCTAAATCATTTTACATGCTTCTTTGTCCCTTCACTCGGGCTCATTTTCCTAATGTAATACGCTCCCATCAGTCGGTTGTGCGTTTACATTATTATCTAATATTTTGCTTATCTGATTCGTTTGGGTACTTTTTAATTAGTCCCTTTCACCCCGTCCTTACTACATCGGATGTAAATGTGTCCGCTATAAGAAACTCATGGTATCATATGTCACTACTTACTTGGCCAGAGTAAGCGGTTAACACATGACATACACGACCTTTTTATAGTTTTCACACCACGCCCTATGTAAGTAACGCCTCTATTTGATTTCTCTTGGAAACAATATCCCGGATAGATTTTCTATTCGGGCCTTTCCAAGTTTTTAATCTACATATGCAACTTTCAACCTCTACGTATTTGTTGCATTTTATTATTCACGTAATAACTTAAAATGCGCACCTGTAAGTGCTTGCCCTAACGGGATTTTTATGTCGTTAACTTTGTTCGTGATCGTCTCGTAATTTAGATCCTTGTTGAGTATGCTCCTCTTGTCATACTTCGGACCGCTCCTCTATCATATCCTTAATTTGTTCAACTCTTGTCATCTTTGAATGCAAGTGTTCTTCAATCAAGACATTCACAAAAGTTAGTAATATCAACTTTACTAAATGCCCGTATCGTAATACAAGGCTTTTCTATTATACGCGTCAACGCGCGCAATTTCGTCGACTATATCAATCATTTTAATTGGGGTAACGTGTATTACACGATAGCCCTATGTGTTGTTTACAACACTTTAGCATGCTAAACTATTAGCATACTTGTACTTACCGGATTTGCGATCAAGCTTCGAACCGAACACTATTCTTTGTCAAGAGCATAGGGTTTAAGTCCAAGCATGGTTCCTCCCCACCATACTCGAATCTCTTAAACCAAGGTTCTGATACCAACTTGTAACACCCGTTCTTATAAATCAAGGTTTAACGTATATCTTAGGAAAATAATCATGTAATTAATGATTAGATATACATCGGAAATACGGGTTTCTTAAAAGTTTTACAAATCGTAAGTTATTCTACATATCGTGGTTGAGTTCGTTGTTTAAAATTCACAACGTGGCAAAGTGCGGAAGCGTGTATCTTTATCGTGTTCGGTTCTTCGCTAAGCTTGATCGTCTTCCGACATCCAAAATGTACCTACATTTCATAAAAACATGAAATGCTTTAGTCATACTGGGTTTAAACAATGTCCGAACGATGTCCGAGAAACAATTGATTCTTCAAATGAAAAATAAAAAAAATATATAAAATTCTCCACCGTAAATTACGGTGGGGCCGTAATTTACGGTGGCCACCGGGTTCATGCTTTTCTACCGTAAATCAGTAGGCCATCACCGTAAACCATTTCAGGTCCACCGTAAATTACGGTGGTACCGTAATTTACGGTGGTACCTGCATCCCACCTTTCCATTTTGCCGTAATTTGACACGAAATCTTTCGTATCTTTCAAACCGCTTATCCGTTTGACCTACCGTTTCTTCCTACACGTTTGTAATTTGATTCTCCATCATATGGAGTTAAAATCCGACGTCCGGCTCAACAAGATTTAAGACTTTTAAGTCTTCGGCTTATTTCCCCTTTTTACCAAATTTTGACCCATTCGCGATTTTATCAAACAAACGTATTTGTTTGATTCCTATATCACATGAGTCTTATAATTTCAATGTTATCTATCATATTAGGTTCGATTCACGGGTTTATGTATACTCTTAAACCCGTTTGTACTAAAATGCTTATTTTGACCCGTTAAGGGTATTTAAACCCTTTTTCCGCATAATTCATAATTATCTGTTTCTAGCATCCTATTTTCGCAATATTTGTCAAATGAACTTCCACCACAACTATATTTATGGTGATTTTACTAAGGTAATCTATGCAAACCAAGTTTTACCCTTTAACTCTTTGTTTTACGGCAAAGACCCAAATAGAGCCGTTTGACTAACGTAATACATCTTTCAACTTCTATACATGTCCTAAGTATTTATTAAATCGTAAAAATCATTTCCAAACAACTTTTAAAGGTTGTTTGCTCAATTTAACCTCCAAGGGCGTTTTGGTCCATTTAGTCTCTTATTAACAATGAAGGACTTTTGAAAGCATATTTGACCCAAAATCCCTCTTTTAACCTATGATTCTGTTTGAAAAGTCATTAAGCTTTCCAAACGCCATGTTCATTACATAAAACATTTGGTTTACCTAACAAGTAACCAAATGTCCGTTTTGACCTCTTTTAACACTCTTGAATCATATGTTCTAAATGAGTGTTACCTTATTTCACATACCTGGCGCAGATCAATATATTGACCCGTTTTTAATACCTTGCTTTTATAACCGCTAATTCATAGCGTTGCTAACACCAATTTGACATTTACACCTGAAATAATATAGCTCGACAATAATCATTAGTCGCTATTGTCAAAGGGTGATATCTTCATCGTTTGACCCATTTGGTCTAAGTGACCGATTATGTTGGCGAGATGATATTTATTACCATCTCATCTATACGACTCGCTTCGGTTTGCACCGTGTGGCCATTTCACTTATTAATTGATTTTCTTAACGCTTTTTAGCCTGTTATGGCTTACGCCTTACAGTGTCTTTCAAAACCAATAGTTATGGTCAACGCATGACCAATTTACCTTTTTACCCTTATTGTTTGTTTTGGTTTACCCTATAAGGTAACCATTCAAAGGCTCATTTTCCATTTGTCATAAAATGATCGAATTACCGATTTAATTCCTTTTAACCCATCAACATGGTTTCTTGTCGTGCTAGACTACCTTGTTCCGTACGTTTACACGTCGGAACATCATACCTCAATTATGTATTTGTCTTTTTCGTAACTAATACGGTAAGGGAGTATTCTAACATATAAGACTAGTGTAAGCTATACTTACCTTGCATCCGAATTATGCTTTTCCACCATTCTTGCTTCGTTTGACCCGCTTCCTTTCCAAGCCTCCACCTAGCTTGTCAAGCGTCAAACTATCATCATAATTCGTAAGACGGTTATATTAGTCATCATTAATTATGACTATTCCATCTTACATATTTTCTATCACAATTACCATTCGATCTTATTAATGGTCGGTTTGACTACTAAAAGTCAAACGCCCCTTAGCATATAAATGCACATTCAAGTTCTATCTATCAATTAGTAGCTAACATGATCTTGTACACTTAGTTACATGAACATGGCTACCAATTTCATCATAACATTCAAACCCATTTCAATCATGTATGAACAAGTTCCCAAATCACTTAATTTGTTTGAGTGCCTTGTTTCTATTATCAAATATGATGATTTTACACATAAACTTATCATCATCTTTACTATTTCATAAAAACCCACTTCCTAGTTTACTTGTTAATCACATACAAGTGATATTACTTCAAGTTCTTCATGATTTCATCATATCTAACAAAACCCACTTCTAGTTACTTATGAACTCTTAACAAAATCTCTAATTTGTTCAAGTAGTTCATTCATATGAATTAGTGTGATGTTTATAAACACCATTAGAACATCAATTTCATCAATTCAACCAAAACCCACTTAGCTCATAATAGGGTAATTATCAAATCCCTAGTTTTGACAACAATTCATCCAATTTTCTACTAGGGTTTGTTTCTACACCAAGATATAATCACAATAACACTCATAGATTCAAGATTCATTCCAGAATTTCGATTATGATTGTTCATCATAATCTCAAAGTATCACCAAATCATAAATTTCAACATACCTTGTAATCCCCATGATTAGGTGATCACGAATTTGTGTTCATGCAGTGATTTGGCTCTTGATTTGGGCTTCAATTTGATCAAGTTGTGGAAGTTAGGGTTTGAGCTCCCTGAGCTTTCTCCTGGTCGACCTCACACACGCACACACTAGGTGTGGTGTGTTTTTATTTTTTTTTGTTTTTAATAAATAAACCTTATTTCCAAATATCCAACTTTGGTCCCTCATGTTTCGTTAGTTATTAAGTAGGTTATAACCTACTTATTTACAATCCATATTCCCTTTTATTAACCGGGTCAAGCATTCCTAGTTAGCTTAGCGGGTTCGGGAATATTTATGACTAAGTTTAATTTAGGTCCCGTTAACTCGGGCCTTTTATCCATTTTGTTTCCTTAAAAGCTTTTATTCACCTTTTTGTTAATATTAGGATTATTTATTTAAAAACCTAATATTTACCGGGTTAATTTTTTTTTTTACCACTAACGGTATTTTACCCGTCGTCACTATTAACGTGACTTGATTACCAAACCCGTTTTTGGGGTGTTACATCATGAGCTCTTTCAACTCCTCCCATGCGAGACGATAGGCTGCATTGTTTCCGTGCCTCTTGTGCTCGGCGGTCCACTAGTCAAGTGCCCTTGACTGAAATACACCACTGGCGTTGATAGTGCGGAGATTCTCAGGACATCCACTTTGTCGAAAAGTAACCTCGATCGAGTCAAACCATTGAAACATCTGACTGGGTCCATCTTCCCTAGTAAAGTTCATAGGACCACAGGCTTTGAACTGCTTGAAGCTGAACGGAGTTTTCGGCGAGTCATTCTTGGAATCAACAGAAGAGTTGCTGCTAACAGCATGAACTTCGCTGACGATTTGAGGGATCACCATGGCCATTTCCTTGGCCATGAGAGAGGCGATGCGTTTGTCAGCATTGTTTCGCTGAACAGTGCGGCGAGTGTGAGATCCCAAAGAAGACATTGTCAAGCGTGAGTTCCACTGCAGAGGGTACAAGAGGAATTAGACGAGATTCGATTATAACGGTCTTGTTGAAAAGTTTAGCATTCCGTACAACATATTTATTATTATTATTCACATAAGGCACACAAAAACACGTAATCACATAAGCACGTAATCACGTATTTGCACGTATACACATAAGCACGTATTATATTTTGCACGTAATTCACATAAACACATATTTTGCACGTATTCACCTTCTCTAAATTGCTGTAGCGCGGGTGAGATGTAGAGTAGCATAAGCGAAGAGTATAGCGTAAAGTAGATAAGATTGCTTAGTTTGTTTGCAATTAGTTAGCGTTTTAGATTGCGAGAGTTGTGCGAGTTGTGCGTATTTTGTAAAGCGAGGAGCGATCAAAATGAAATCATGAAGCGTAAAAGATCGAAATCGACAATTTATAACACATAAACTCGATGATGCGTAAAATCAACAATTGCAGGCTTGAAAATGGAGCGTCCTGGGTGTTGAGACATTGACTACCCAAAGTGATTTAACTATTCCCAAGAAATTCGAGCACACGCTTTGGCCTAATAGACTATGCTCTCACCGTGATACGGCTAACGACATTCATCCCTCCAGTTACTACGTGACTCGGGTCATTGGAACAGTCGAGACTTTGGTGAGATCTTTAAAAATCAATTTAGGGAGTGGAACGCGTTATTAAGATGCGGGTTTCACCCATAACTTAACAACTTCACTCCTAACTGTGGTTGTGCTCACCGAATAAATTCAGGAGTTCCACTAGATAGAGATGGAGATTTCCGTTGAGGTATGGATATCACTCCTATCTCAATGAAAGATTCTCATGCGAGATATAATATGCGGGGTGAGTGATCTTATCGAGAGTTCTTGGTTTTCACACCTAATCCCGACATAATCACTCGTTGGTGTTATACGAGTGTTTTCAAATGTGTGCATTGTGTTAGCCTTAGGAAAGGCATTTAATACGTATTTTGCCTTAGGAAAGGGTCCCTTCGTACGAAGCCAGTAGGTTCGTATGAAGGTGCAAGATTGTGGGTTCGTACGAACGTACAACAAATGGGTTCGTATGAGAGCAGGTTCGTACAAGGGGGTCTGTTTTGGTACTTAGACTAGGTCAAATCATGCAATTCTACCTAGTTACCTATAGTTATGGCTCTGATACCAACCTGTCACACCCCAACCGACGGCGGAATCATCAGGATGTGGCATGATGCGAATAGGTTGCTCGAGAGAATCCATAACGACTAATTTAGTGACAATATTTAAAAGGTTCAATATCCCATATTATCAAACAAATATTTCAACAAAAGTCATAACGGAATTCAGTAGTTTCTCAACCAATAATACATAACATTCCAAAACTTGCAATTTAGTTTAGGCGGGTTTCTAGACATCCTAAACCATTTCCAGCAGTAATCCATCAACCTGTCACATACGTTAAAATACAAGTCAATACAATAATGTAAAGGTGAGTACACAAGTTTGTATAAGTATAGTAATAAAGTGTTTACGCATAACCAGCATGTAACACGTAATGGGTGAATCAAGTAAGCTATCGACAATGACACAAGCTAACCAACATGACTGCGAGTTGTGCATGCGCGATACGTATACACCGAAGTGAGCACGTAAAGTAAGTAAACCTTAACAACCCCTGAATAAACAGGTGCTGAGTCCAAACTATAGTACTATCGTTGCTAAGGGTGGTAGGGCAAGTCATCACTATGTAAACATAGCAAACAAGCATTCAACTAGTCACGTATAACATGCGAGAGCGGTTAGCATTTTAAAAGAGTTTAAGCGTTGTGTGCGTTGTGTTTGATAGAGAACGTATGTAACACCCAAAAGTGCGTTAAGCGAAAAAGGGTTCGAGTATACTCGCAGTGCGTGTTTAACAGCTAAACACGTTCTGGAATGGATTAAAGGGAGCGCCGGATCAGCCTGCGTACAGGAACAGAAGTGCATAAGTTTTCCAAAGTGCTGAAACGGTCGAGTTGAAATGTCGAGTGTGAAAACAGGTTCCTTGTACGAAGCCGGTGCCTTCGTACGAAGCCGGTGCCTTCGTACGAAGGCAGTGCCTTCGTACGAAGCTAGTGTCTTTGTACCAGTAGCTTGTTTCCGTGTCCAAAATCGAGTGTTCTTTGCATCTGTCTTCGGGAGATCGAGTGTTCATCCCTCCAGCCTTAAGCTACTGATTAAACCTAGAGCCGAAGAGGCCTTTGTTTGAGTCACGCGTGGGAACTTGGACTGGGTTGTGTGAAGGCAGTGCCTTCGTACGAAAGCCGGGACTTCGTACAGAACAGTTCAGCTCACACAAGTGGCTGTTTTCGCGTTCGGATATATATTTTCGCCTGAATCGGATGTGTTTTCGAGTCCTTTTCATGACAGTTTTGACACCACTTCGTTCCAATATCCAGTGAATGAAATATATGTCGGTTTTGGTCCGTTTTTGTGTAAAAATCGAGTTTAAAACAGTTTTTCTTTGGATCCAACAATTGGTGAGTGCGAGATATTCAGATCTACATCTTGGGAAGCCGAGGCTTAGCCCAATACACTCGTTTAAGTGTAAATCCGTGATAAAATCAGAAGTTTTGATGGAAAAGATGAAGGTTTTTGTAAAAAGAGAGAAGTTTAGATGAAATCGGAGATAAACTCGTGAAAAATCATGGTGGAAATCGTTGTGGAACATGTAAAAATAACGGATCTTACTTGGAAATTAGAGAGACAGCAGGTTGAGAGCGTTGTTGAGAGAATGGCAGCAAGTTAGAATGAGTGAAGTGAGCTTGGTATTTATAGAGGAGAGCTGGTAGTCCTGTGCGAAGCAGGCTGCAGTGCCTTCGTACGAAGCCATTGTCTTCATACGAGGGGACCGGTTTTGTGTGAAAAATTCCCGTTTTGCGTGTCAGATGTTCGTTTGATGCGTTTGGTTGCGTTAGTTAGTTCAAGTGCTTTAAGTATTTTAGCGAGATATTAAGTGTCGCATTGCGTTGTGTTTAGCGACTCGATTTATCTCGCTGGAGCGTTTTGAGCGAGTGAGCGTTTGAGCGTTAAAGCGATTTAACCAACACATATAACATATCTAACATTTAAATAACACAAATAATATAAATAAATCCGCGTTTTGAGTTTGCGTTGCGATGAGCGTTTAGATAATAAGCGTGTAACTGCGATAACATGTGATATAAAATGCGTTTAGCAATGTAGTTAACCCTTTTATAACCATCGAATCTCAGAGTACTAGCGTTTACAAAATCAAACAACGATAGGGTAGGTACAACCAAAAAGTCGGGTTGTTACATTCAACACGTTTTATATAACTCATTCCACATATTCTTCACTGCACTTCCCGTTTATTAGCATATACTAAGTCTTAGTCGTTATGAAATACCTGTGAGAACACGTTAAAGAGAAAAGAACAATATTCATTAATATTCAGGATACCAGACTAACTCAGGATTCTGGACTATAGAATTTAACCCATAACATTTGGTAGGCTCAGTATCTCTGTTGAAAGACCATAGTTAGTATAAAGTTAAGAGTTTAAATCTTATAGAGTGTAATTTATGATGTATTTATCCTAAAAAAATATAGTCCCATAATAAGCAAAAAAAGTAAAAATTTAGAGGTAGAATCGATGAATGTATGAATGTATTTATCCTAAAAAAATATAATCATTTAAAAAATTGCTTGTGCTTTATTTCATAATGGATAAGGGTGTGCAATAAAATCAAAAACCCAAAAAAACCCAAAGTTGGATCGAATCGGTAACCAACAATACTGATCTGAACTCTAAATTTGTTTTGGTTCCGTTCTAAAACATGTCAAAATTGTGAATTCGGATTTCAGATTGGTTATTGTTTCTACGAATTTTGATTATTCGTGAACTGAGTGAACAAATCCTGAGCATTGATTTACATCATCAAATCGAAAAATACACTGGTGCATTTTCATCATCAAACTCTGGCCATTGATTTACACTTTTGTATTTAATAATCAATGGCTAGGATTAGTTCGCAATTCACTATCAAGAGGGTTGTTCACAAATAACCATAATCTTTTGTTAGATTTAAGAGTAAACTGTCATTTTGGTCCCTGTGGTTTGGGCACTTTTGCCATTTTAATCCAAATCTCAAACTTTTTACATCTGGGTCCCTGTGGTTTGCATTTTGTTGCCATTTTGGTCCAAAACTCAAAAACCCCTTTTTTAACTGTTGAAAGCTGGTTGTTTTGTCTTTTTATGCAAGGGCATTTTTGTCCATCTCAATTTATATTAACTTTGTACTCTCTCTCTCTAACTATACACTGCAGACCCCATCTTCATCTTCATCTTAAATCCCTACCCTCCCCAAAATCACCCACTGAGATCATCTTCTCCAATGGGTTAATACACTAACACACATACATCCACATTAAAACACAATTCAACATCCAGATCCAAAGCTACAAAACTTATTTTCAAACGAGATAGATCTGAAATAAGAGAACCGGAACAAGATAAGCGGGGAAAACGAAGACCGAGACGAAGAGAACGCAACGTACGAACGAGATGCAGCTTGAAGTTCTCTCTCTAGAAATGTTGTTCAAAGTGGTGAAGACAGAGAGAGAGAGCGGCGGTTATGGTGGTGGAGCGTTGAATCTGTTGTTCCGTTCGGGAATGGTGGTGCGAGATCTCCGATTTTGTGCTTCGTTGGGATTCGTTGCAGGGGATTCGTTGTCGACGACGGCTTCTCATCCACAACACCCAAACTCCATCTTCCATTAACACCCACAATCGATGACGGTGCGGGATTGCCGGCAGGGGTCCATTGGTGGCAGAATGTGGTGGAGCTAGGGTTTAAAGGGTGGGGATGAAGGTGGTGAGTGGAGATTTGTACGGTGAGGTGGTGGTGGTGGTGGCACTGGTGAGAAGGGAGAGGAGGTGGCGGTGGTGAAGTTCATGGAGGCGGTGGTGCTAGAGAGAGGAGAGAGTGGTGGTGGTGGTGAGAAGCAGGTATCAGTTTCTTTTAAAGAGAAAGAGGAAAAGGAGAGGGAGAGAGGGTGGGTAGTTGGGCAAAATGACCAAAATGCCCCTGAGGAAAAGGACAAAAATCAGGGTTTTTTTTAACTCTGATCGGATTTGAGTTTTGGACCAAAATGGCAACAAAATGCAAACCACAGGGACCCAGATGTAAAAAGTTTGAAATTTGGACTAAAATGGCAAAAGTGCCCAAACCACAGGGATCAAAATGGCAGTTTACTCTAGATTTAAATTGTATTACATATTTGTGAAATATAATATACTCTATTAGGGGACCCGGGGTGGGGAGTTTTTTGTACGTGATGGAATATGTTCACGCATGAACATTTACGTAATACCACCGCCACCCCATATAATTCATGCGTGGAACTTGTATAGCGTTAAACTTTTGACGCGTTATCATTTAATGGTTGTGAGGGAAATTGTTGGTTGGGGGGAAAATTGTTGGGTTTGGTGGTGACTGGTGAGTGATGGACATTTCCACTATAAAAAAGGTTGTGAGAGATGGAATAAAGCTCGATAACGTGACGGAACTTGATTGGAAGTTGTGAGTGCTAAATGGGTGGTGAGTGATAACCACCCCTACCCCCTTAATAGTTAAAATATTACAAATTGTAGATAGTGCAATACATTCGAATCTGTAAAATCAATAGCTTAACAAATTCGATTTCATCATTCATTATTAAACAATTGTTTTTATTATAAAGAATTCAAACTTCGAATGATATTTCATTCAAACAATTGTTTTTATTATAAAGAATTCAAACTTCGAATGATATTTCATTCAAACGTAATATTTGTCATTGTTTTATATGAAATATTGTTTAAATCCTGGTATGACAATACACTCTTTTCTAATTTAATGGTCAAATGCTCGATGATAGGGTAAACATTGGGTTTACCGATCACACATGCCAATCTCGATGAACATTTACCGACTTGGTGAGAGGGAGGGAATGAGGAGAGAGATGAGTTTGTGGTGGGGTCCATTTCTCCTCAACCAATCACCTATTTTTTTTTAATAGTTACCTAAACCCACTTAGGTAATCCACCGCCAATGTTTTTGAGTATTATGTAAACAATTTAGGTTAATTGACATGACACTGTGTGATTAGGTGAATAGGTAACCACTCCCTTCACCCTTAGGCTTTTAGTATACAGTATTAATTCCTATCCGAAATGATTAAGCATATTAATGTAAATTAGACAGTAAAGTAAATTGAGGTAAACCTTTATTAACTAGACTGGATGAAAATTCAACACACACAAGACAAGTTCACTATAGTCTATGCAACTAAATTCAAAATATATGAGTTTTACATTTTAGTTCTTTTATTTTCTCATTTTCTGTAAAAAGGTTGTAAAACTTTTTTCACTGTACCAAGAACTAAAACTTTTTGATTCAATCGTATTTCGTGTAAATATCAATGTTAAAGTTAAATCATTTTAACCAAAAGTTTTAGCTATCATTTTCTAATCCTTTTGTCCTTTTTACAACTATAAACCCTACCATTATATATCAAATAAACATATACGCATAAGTATAAATAATAAAAATACAAAATACAAAATAATGTTTCTTATTTTGGTGTTTGTAAATGTTTATATATTTTGTAATACATAAAATTCTATATTTTTAATCGATTGTCTTTTAAAAACATTTTATGTAATTTTTATTACTGTTTATAACTCTATGTTTAGAGAACTGAACTTGTTTTCATGTGTTATTATATACACTACAAAGTACAATGTCGGCACATGGCTCCCATTGGCCAAAATGGGCGGCGTTGAAAAATAAGTTTTTTTTTTTTTTTTCTTTTTGCCCCTAGCTCAAACTAAAATTACGTTTTTGCCTCCAGCTAAAAATTACGATTTTGGCCTCAAGTCAAAATTACGATTTCGTCTGCCACTCTCCCGTTCGACCAACCAGTTTATTATTTTATATCCATTTTAAAATGACGTTTTTGCCCCCAGCTAAAAATAATATTACGATTTTGTCCCAAATAAAAATATTTTTCCTCCGCAGCTAAAAATTACGATTTTGCCCTCTGTTAAAAAATGTTTTTTTCCCCGTTAAAAAAATTACGATTTCGCCCTCGGTTGAAAATTACCGTTTTCCCCACTTCAAAATAAAATGATGCTTTTGCCCCAAACTCAAAATTACGCTTTTGCCCTCGGTTCAAAATAAAATTGTGCTTTTGCCTCCAGCTTATAATTACGATTGTACCCGTAGTTCAAATTTATATTACGCTGTTACCCTAGGTGAAAATTTACGAATTTGTCCCTATTAAAATTTCAAATCCCCCCCCCCCCCCCGGACTGCCATCACTTTAGATTTTAGCAATTTAAGATTTTACCCCAGTAAAAAAATACAACTTTCCCTCAGTTAAAAATTACAATGTTGCCATTGTTTTAGGTTTAGGTGAAAATTTACGAATTTGTTCCTATTAAAATTTCAATTCCCCCCCCCCCCCCCCGGACTGCCATCAAATGTTATTTTTCCCCGTTAAAAAAATTAAGATTTCGCCCTCAGTTGAAAATTACGTTTTTCCCCCCTTCAAAATAAAATTATGCTTTTGCCTCCAGCTCAAAAATACGATTTTGCCTTCGGTTCAAAATAAAATTGTGCTTTTGCCTCCAGCTTAAAATTACGATTGTGCCCGTAGTTGAAATTTATATTATGTTGTTACCCTAGGTGCAAAATTACGACTTTGTCCGTATTAAAATTTCAAATTTTCCCCCCCTTCAAATTTACAGTACTGCCATCACTTTAGGTTTTGGCAATTTACGATTTTACCCCAGTAAAAAAATACAACTTTCCCTCAGTTAAAAATTACAATGTTGCCATTGTTTTAGTTTTTTTTTTATAAAAAATATAAAAGTTTTTTTTTTATTTGTTGACTCGATTTAGTTGTTTTTCGTGTCAATGAGTTGCTGCCTAACACTCGCTCATTATTCGTCCACCGCCCCGCAACGCGGGTTTGAAAAAGGAAACATATAATTATTAAAACAAAACTAACTTCTTTGATACTAGGAAGACAGAAACAAAAACAAAAAAATTATAATATCAAACCTAGAAAACTAATGCTTTTTATTAAAAAAAAATGAAAGAAAAAGTGAAGTTAAATATTATTATTGTATATAAAATAGTATATTAAGCATGTACTAATAATAGTATTTTAAATACTTAATAATAACAATTAAAAGTATAACAAAACAGATTGATTCATAATATCAAAGATAAGGGTTGCATTCCGAAATGATGTTTGCGCCAAAAACAGACAGCTAAGAATCACAAGGGGGCCGGCCAATAGTCACAATATAAAGTTGAGGTAGTTAAGTGCAACTTTGAGGGACGCGGTTTAAAAATGAAGATTAAACTGGAGCCGTAGGATTGGATTGAAGTAAAAAATGGTTTGGTTTGGAACATCGGAAAGTGGATGCTTGGTTGGCTGACTTGTCGTTCCAGGTTTTATGCCACTTGGCTGGTCCCTGCCTTAATTGGAATTTTAAAACAAATGCAAAATAACGAAATTACCGGAGTGTAAAGTTACTTTAAAAATATAGCACCTTTTTGAAAAAATCTGAATTATTATAACTTTGATCCATAGTTTATTATATGTTCATGTAGGTTTTAATTGGAGTGTAGAAAATTGGATTTAAGTCGAAGAATTATTTAATTAACAGAGCTCGAGCTATTTGAGTATACTTTTGAGTTAAGGTCGAGTACTACTACTATACCATTCAATCTATAAATCTTGTCAGTGTATACAAGTGGCGAAGCTTGAGATTTCCGACTGAGGGGTCGAAAACGCATATACCAAAAAATTTCTATAAAACCGGAGGTCTAAAATGTATATCCCCAAAAATTTCTATATAAAAACTACATACTCTCCGCTACTGAGCGAAAAGTTTGGGGGGGTCGGTCGCCACCTCCCGCCACCACTATGTTGCGCCCCTGGGTGTATTTTGTCTTTAGTGTGTTTATAAAATAACTAGGTGTGTTATATATTAAGTTAGTCAAACTAGGTATAATTAGTATCATGTCAATTAGTGTTATGTTACTAGAAAGGTTTCGTGTGTTTATAAAATAGTTAGGTGTGTTATATATTAAGTTAGACAAACTAGGTCTAGTTAGTATCATGTCAGTTAGTGTTAATGTTTCTAGAAAGGTTCAATGCAAATAATTAAGTCGAGTAAGCTAGGCTTGAAAGTGTTGATTAAGCTTAAAAATGAAATATTGATCGCAAAGCTTGAAATGAAGTATGGAACTATGGATCAAATTCACATTGTGTTTTAAACTTTCAGGTATTCTACTATTCTCATTATTTTTGAATGTCTTATTTGACTCGAATTGAGTATACTTGTATAGTTGTATTATAATTTGTAAGTGGCACAAATGATCGATTTACCCTGCATATGCATTTCCTATAATTTCCTCCCAACATAGGCTTGTAAGTCCATAAACAAATCCCTTAACAAAGTCCATAAGTTTATTGGAATTTTAGGGTGTTAGAAAGCAATATGACTTTCATACAAGGGTAATTTGGTCTTTTTAACCCAAACTGCTAAAACTAAACTGTTTGGCCAGTTCAGTTTAGCATTTCAAAAAGCGATGTTACCATATGAAAACCCATATGTTTAACACTTTAATTAGTTCACTCTTGAAACTCAGAACCGAGCAAGTAAATCGATCGGGCCGCTTATTTTTTATATTTTTTAATAAGCAGTTGTTCGGTTCAAACATTGAAACTAAAACTTTTTGATCAGTGGCGAAGCTTGAGATTTCCGATCGGGGGGTCGAAAACGTATATACCAAAAATTTCTATAAAACCGGGGGGGGGGGGGGGGGGGGGGGACGCCCCACAAAGCTACGCCATTGTTTTTTATTGGTCTGGCTGGTTAGGTTCGATCTACCAAACCTAACCAACCAGGTTGATTTAGGGGGTGTTTGTTTTTTCTTCAAACATCTTCAAGGGAACTGTTGTTGTTGGTGCAGTTGTCTGTCGACTACATCTTAGTTCGAGTCTTAGGCTAGGGTTGATTGTAAAGTGATTGGAAATCAAGAAATACATAAGTATAGTGAGGTCCGCTTATGTGTCACTTGTCTGGTCCGCTTATATGGACATAGGAGGTCAGCTTTTATGTCAGGTCAGCTTTTATGTCTGGTCCGCTTTTACGGACATGTCCATAAAAGCGAACCAGATAGTCTATATATAGGAGACCATATGAGCGATCCAGATCAGTTCTGTGTGTGTGTTTTTGAAGGTGTAACGGCGAAGCCCTGCCATTTTTGTCTCCGGATCTTGTAAATTGTTAGCAGATTAATAAAGGAGACGTTAATTAGTGAAATCAAGCTGAACGAAGACTATATCAATGAATTCCGCCTCTGATCTAGTCTAAGCACTCTTCTGATTGACTCGTCAGGTCGTTAAACGTTCCTACAAGTGGTATCAGAGCTCAGGAGGAAGAGTTCTTACCGTTTAGCTCGATTTTCGCTCGAAAATTTTGATTTCTACACCTTCTTTTCTTGATTCAGAAAGATTTCACGGTCGGAATTCGCTCAAATTTGAACAGTTTGTGCGCAATAGTATCAAGATAAATCCTGGAAAGTTTCAGATCAAAATTCTTAACCGTTTAGGAGAAATCTAAGTTTTTCTGCTCGAATTCGCTGTCACAAGTCTGGTCCGCTTTTGTGACAAGTCTGGTCCGCTTTAAGTGACAAGTCTGGTCCGCTTTTGTGACAAGTCTGATTCGCTTTAAGTGACAAGTCTGGTCCGCTTTAAGTGACAAGTCTGGTCCGCTTTTGTGACAAGTCTGGTCCGCTTTTACGGACAAATTCTGGTCAGCTTTTACGGACAAATTCTTGTCAGCTTTTACGGACAAATTCTTGTCAGCTTATTCGGACATTGATTAGGTCAGCTTATTCGGACGTTAAGTAGGTTAGCTTATTCGGACATTGATTAGATTCACTCATTTGATCGTCACTACAGATTTGTCGAGTGTTTTCGAACGATGACAGAAATGATTTTTGATGAACAAGAAAATAATACACTTGAAAACCTGAATAATTGGTATATGAGAACTGTGGATACCAATTATAGGAATGTGAGTACGGACATTTGGATTAAAAGTTTTGAATTTTTCATATGTCAAAAGGATGAAACATTAAATGAGATGGAAGCACGATTTAAAGTTCTAACGGACAATTTGTGGAGAACGGGTATTAAAATGTCAACTGATGAACATATATTGAAATTGACAACTGCATTACCTACTAAATGGGATGAATTCATGGTTGAGCTAAAAGGAAAAGATTTTTTCCAAGAGCTTAATCCACATCAGTTCTTTAATGAGGTTCTTGCAGAGTGTCGTAAGGAAGAAAAGAAAAGAAGGGAGTTTTTGAATGAGATAGGAAAGAATTTACAAGATTTAGAATTGGATGTGATTACAGAAATTGATAAAAGAGTTCGAATATGTCTTGCAACAAAGAGGAATCTGAAATATGATATTAAAAGGAAATGTTATATTGATGAAAGTATGAATCCTTTTAATTTTGTTAAACTTTTTGGTGCAGGAACATACAAGATGGAAAAAGATCAAGATTCAAAGATTGAAGAATCAGTGAAGAATGAATCTTCGAATTCTGCATCAGTGTGTTTTACATGTGACAGTTTAAAGACGGAAAATGACAAACTCGTGAAAGATGCGGAAAGTTTGACTTTGGAAGTCAAAGAGCTGAATGATAAGAAGCAAGCTGATGATAAACAGATTCTTGTTTTGAATGAAACCTGTGTAAAGCTGAACTCTGAAAATGACAAACTGTTAAGTAACTTGAACAGTTTGACATTGGAAAATCAGAAATTGAAAGAAAAAGCAAAAGTTTTTGAAGAAAAAATTAAAAGTTTTGGAAATGAAAAAGTAAAAATTGAAAAATATTTTCAAAGTCAAATAAAAATTTTAGAAGATGAGAGAGATTTATTTGGTAAAAACAATCTTGAAAAACAAATTGAAATCAATTCTTATCTTGAAAAGATTATTCGACTTGAAAAGGAAGCAGAATGTGCTCAAAAGAAAATCAAAGAGTTAGAAGGTAAAATCAAGGAATGGGAACAAAAGTTGAAGGTGTTTGTGAATACTTCAACTATTCCTTGTCCAAAACCTTTAAATTCAGTTCCAATAAGTGACAATGTCACAAACTTTGACAAAGTCAAAGTTGAAAATTGTGATGAGAAATCTGATGATGAAAATAAAAAATTCGAAAAACAAAAATTGTTTTTGAAATTAAAAGAAAAGTTTCAAGAAACTGTTCCACAATCAACTGAAAAGGGAGAATGCTCTAAGCAAAAACCTTTAAAGAAGAAAGTGGAACAAAAACAAAAAGAGAAAATTTTGAAAAATGTTCAAAAAGAAAATAAAAGTTCATCAGATCAATCATCCAATCGCAATCAAAAATTAAAAAAAGTAAAAAATGAAAATTCAAAAATTGTTGGCAATAAGTGGTGCAGGTCGGACCACAGTGCTCAAAAGTCAAATCCAGCAAACAAGAGGAGCAAGGATTATCACCAAGCCAAACAGTGCTTTGATCTGAATGTTTGGACTAAAAATGGTGATTGGTACGATAACAGAGTGTGTTACCGATGCGGTTATCAAGGACACATTGCTGTTAACTGCCAGAGTTGGAAGTTTGATTCAAGGAGATGTTTTAATTGCAACATCATTGGCCACATTGCTAGAGATTGCTCAATGAGATCAATGAGAAGATCGAGGGTTGAATCTCAGAAGCAGGTGAAGAAACCAGTCAATGTCAAGCCCAAAGAACAGAAGGTTCAAGAACCTAAAGTTCAAGAAAAGAAAGTGAAACTTTCTCAGGGGCAGAAAGACAGGCTGAGGAAGAAGAGAAAGAAGGCGAGAGAGTATCTCGAGAAGATCTTGTCCTCGGGTTCATCTGTTGGTAAAAATAAGAGTTCTGATGAATCGACTTCCTCGATGGCAAAGTCAAGCAAGACGAATTCATCGGATACAAATCTGAGGACGAAAGAGGAAAAGAAGAAGAAGAAAATGGTCGGCGATGAATCTGATGTGTCAAAGTCAGACAAGCCACCATCAGGCAATGAATCTGACAGGTCAAAGTCAGACAAGCCATGTTCAGGCAATGATTCTGGTTCGTCAAAGCCAGAGGAGCCATTGGTTGAGGTAAAATTGGAGAATTCAGGTTTAACAATGGATGATGAAAATTTTCCATCATTGTTGAACAAGAATTCAAAATCACCCAAGGACCGTCAGGCTTGGGTGAATCTGTTTAAATGAAAAACCTGACTTGCCGGAGTTCCCAGGTTGGTAAGCGTGGAACATGAATCGGCACATTTCTTGAGAAATTCACGAAAGTGATATTTCGTCTTACAAGTGGTAAATCAGGGACATTAAATTGTACTTGATTTTCTACAAGTGATATTTGAAGTTTGATCTTAAAAATGTTAGTTTTACAAGTGGTTGAAGAGAACAAAGTGATGAAAGATCCCCGAATTTGTGAAAAGATACACAAAACTTATTTTTCGAAAAAACCATTTTGATTAAAACAAAATTAAGTGTTTTGAAATCACTATGGGAAAATGTTTTGTTGTGAGGGGGAGTTCTGATTGTTTATGCCAGGTGGATGGAGAATTGAAGTGATTCTCATCATGTTGTCAAGTTTGTACAGTTTGTTTCAAATTTTCCCAGAAAATCAAAATTGAAACATATTTTGATTTTAGGGGGAGTAAAATTTTTAAAAAAATTAGAAAATTTGAAAATGTCAAAAACATGAAAAAATTAAAAAATGAGTTTTGCTGAAACAAGAGGAAATGATAGAAAATCAGTGGACTATCACAGCATGCTAAAGAAATGGAAAGTAAAAAAGTGATAAATGGTCTCACTAAAGATGTGACGATAGGCTCAGCTAGACTAGTAGATTTGCGATAACGATACAAACTTAAATGAAAAAGCCTAGTTCTAGTGGGAAACACGGTTGAAAGTGTAGTACTTGGTTTTGTTCTTCTTGATTGTGTGCCTACTCGGTAATCGCTGATTGTCGAAAGACATAAAACTGGTTAAGTTCGTGAACTTTCACAACTTTGCTAAAAAAATCGCTGTGATTGTGCATTTTATTTTGCAAAGATTTAAACTTGTTTTATTTCTTTATTTTGTTTAAGCATCGGACATCCTCTGCGTATACGTGAGTATCGACCTGGATGTTGTCGCCTAAACGTTCTGCTTTATTTTCTTTGGTGTTTCGTTTAAGTTTTGGATCACCTCTGCGTATACGGGAGTATCGACCTGGTGGTTAAAGCCTAAACAACTTCAACTTGTTTTATTTTTCTTATTTTGTTTACACATTGGACTTTCTCTGCGTATACGGAAATATCGACCTGATTGTTAATGTTTAAACATTCTGCTTTGTTTTTGCACAAATCACAGTTGATAAAAGTTTAAAGGCATTACTTGAGTCAGTGTATTGCATGATGAGGGGATATACTGAGATCGTGGGGTCCATAAGAATTTAGTGCTATCTAAATGTACCTAATCGTATCGGTAAGCAGATTGAAAGTTTTTAGATTGAGTTTAAAAGGACAACCGTATCGTCAATCAACGTGAATCGTTTAGAGCTTAAAACGGTTAAAAGCTTAACGATGCTTGTGATTTGTCTAAAAACTGATCTGATCCTCTTTCGCAAACTCACAAAAATATGTTTGTACATAGTTCATTTCTGTATTTAATTTCTGTTATTGCGTTTGTGTTTCATAGCTTGAAAAATCCAAAAAGATTTTCGACAACTGATGTTGAAAAGCTGATATTCAAAATCTCAAAGGCTAAACATGATGAACAGATGGGTTGATTAATTGATTTGAAATGTTTAAATGATTCATTAAGTTGAATCAGATTTAGAAATGTTTCAAAGTTTGATAAGTTTTAAATGTGAAAATTCTCGAATGTTTAGTTGATTCATTAAGTTGAATCACAACATTGTTTTGTTTGTAATAGAGTGTTTGAGATGTGCAGGTTTCTGATCCTGTTGCTACGGAAAGCCAGGAGATGCATCAGAACCTGAGGAGAGCTTAAACTTTAAAAACCAGGATTTGATTTCAATGGTGATAACAAATTCCAGACGGCGATCCCAGCTTGATGATAGGGGGAGTCTGACGAGAGCTAGAGCCAGAGAAAAATCCGGGTATATGATTCCAGGAAGAGTTCCTGAAGAAGACCGATCGAGATTGAAGAGTTGTCATGTTGAAGACTCTCACTGAAGATTCCGTCAACATTCAAGGGGGAGTCTGTTGGTGCAGTTGTCTGTCGACTACATCTTAGTTCGAGTCTTAGGCTAGGGTTGATTGTAAAGTGATTGGAAATCAAGAAATACATAAGTATAGTGAGGTCCGCTTATGTGTCACTTGTCTGGTCCGCTTATATGGACATAGGAGGTCAGCTTTTATGCCAGGTCAGCTTTTATGTCTGGTCCGCTTTTACGGACATGTCCATAAAAGCGAACCAGATAGTCTATATATAGGAGACCATATGAGCGATCCAGATCAGTTCTGTGTGTGTGTTTTTGAAGGTGTAACGGCGAAGCCCTGCCATTTTTGTCTCCGGATCTTGTAAATTGTTAGCAGATTAATAAAGGAGACGTTAATTAGTGAAATCAAGCTGAACGAAGACTATATCAATGAATTCCGCCTCTGATCTAGTCTAAGCACTCTTCTGATTGACTCGTCAGGTCGTCAAACGTTCCTACAGTTGTCTGCAGGCGCGCAGACGTTTCCCTTGAAGACTGTTTGTTTTTTTTTAATCAGATCTGTAAATGGCTTATTTCATCTTAAAACAAAAGCTATGAACCCTTGCTTCAAACATCTTCACACAACTCCTTCAAACATTCTGCTACCAACATCTCCACCAAGCAGCCTCTTCTTCTCCTCAATTCCACACAAAACCATGAAGGCCTCTTCTTCTCCTCAATTCCACACAAAACCGTCGCCTCCGTCTGCCACCACCACCGCCCCTTCACCCACCGGCCGTCGCCTCCGTCTGCCACCACCACCGCCCCTTCACCCACCACCGCTCCCTCTCCCTGCAACAACTCTTCTTTACACTCGCACACACTACACACACACACACCACCACCACCACCACCGTCGCCGGCCGCCGTAGCAAACGCACCAGCCTGAAAATGGAGACAGCGAGAACCGTGAAAGATGTTTCACCTCATGAGTTCGTGAAGGCGTACGCCGCTCATCTCAAGCGCTCCGGCAAGGTTTATTTCTAATCTGTTTTTTTCTCGTTGATGTTTGCGATATCATATCAGCTGATTATTGTTTGTATGTGTTGTTTGATGGATTATAGATCTGAATTGTTGTATATTTGGCGAGTGATCTGATTGTTAACCTTTGTTTTTTATTAGTTTTGAATCTTGAAGAAGATGGGGTTGAATCTTGAAGAAGATGTTGAAGGGTTGAATCTTGAAGGGTTGATCTGATTAATGTGAAGATGGGGTGGTGGTTGTTTTTTTTTTTCAGTTAATAATTTATGTTAATTGTGAAGATACAAAGTGTATGATGATTATTTGTGCAGACAGTATAATTTTATTAAAACAAACAGTCTTATATTTTCAGCTTGCAGATCTTCATACCATATCTTCAGTTGCAGACATGAAAACAGATGAAATCAGCTTGCAGACAATTTAGGTCTGCAAAAACAAACAGCACCTTAGATTGCTCCTATTAGAAATTGTACTCAACAATTCACCAAACTTTTTTTTTGGACCTTAGCAACCGAATAGTAAACACACATAATAAGTGTCATGTCTTAACGGATAAAATAAAAAAAAATAACGGAGATATTCATATAACCCAACAGTTACTTTTTTTTTGAACGGCAAAATCACTTTATATATAAATGTAAAGAGCCAGCAAGCAGCTGAAACAACAAACGAAAACAAACAAACGAAAACGAGAAACAGATTACATTAAGTCTAAAATATCAAAAGATCTCCACTTCTCCCATATCGTCGGCTGTAACTTCGATCTATTGTTTAGCCATAGAAACGTGTCTTCTTTGATTTGATCTGTGACCGCTGAGACCGGAGTGAAATTGCCTTCAAACGCCATGATGTTCCTGGCGGTCCATAACCTCCATACAGTGCCAATAGCAATCAAGTAAACGATTTTTTCCCATCTTACTCCCCCAGGACGTTGTTTTAAGAAATCAAAGAAATCTTTCAGACCGGTAATATTGATCGGAAAAGATATACGAACCCATGACAAAATATTCCACCAGACACATTTAGATCACAGGCATCCGAAGAAAATATGGTCAATATCCTCGTCCGATATGCCGCACCGAGGACAAAGAGTATCGCTGAGATTAATACCTCTGTGAACCAAGGCCGTTTTCGCCGCGATCTTACCGATTAAGGCCCTCCACAGCAAGTAATTAGCTTTCGGAGGGGTCCAGTTGTTCCAAAGGAAAACTTCATCGGTTGGCTCATCCGCAAGCGAGCCATCTTCGATCTCCTGCCGCACCTGTTTGACTGTGAAAGACCCAGACGGGTCGTTTTGCCATTTCCAACGATGACCCTCCTTAATCAGCTTCTCTTTTAGGTGTATCCCAATTTTAGCCAAAGACGGCTCCACCGAGGTGATATCCTTCCAAACTCCGGTAATAGTTTTTTTCAGCGGGATAAAAGGAGGGACAGAAACTGCTGTAGAGCCGCTATGAATGGCTGACACCACTTCAGCCCACAATTGATGGGGATTCTCTTTGAGACGCCATCACCATTTAGACAACATAGCTTGATTGAAACCAAGGATTCCCCCCAGACCCATACCACCTTTCTTTTTAGATTTCAACAAGAATTTCCAACGTAACCATCTTAGCTTACGGCCTGAAATGGACTTACCCCAGACGAAATCCCTCCTGATCTTCTCAAGCTTGTTAATGATGCACTTAGGAGCGGCGAACATAGACAAATAGTATGTCGGGAGGCTGCCAAGGACCGACTTTGCTAGCGTCAATCGCCTGGAAAATGAGAGATACTTAGCTTTCCATTTGGACAGTTTAAGGGTGAATTTGTCAAGGATCGGCTTCCAAAAAGACGCCCTTTTTCATATTTGCACCGATAGGGATTCCTAAATAGATGAAAGGGAACGAACCAACCTCACATTTGATCAAACTCGCCATCTGAGCCACCTCACTGTCGCTGACTCCTACCCCATATAATTTGCTCTTGATGCGGTTAATTTTGAGACCAGAAACCAACTGTAACCACCCCAGAATGCGATTTAAGGTGAGGATGTTTTGTTTCGACCAATCTCCGATGAAAATAATGTCGTCCGCGTAACATAGATGGGAGATATAAGGGCCGTTGTTAGGAAGTTGGCAGCCATGAAACAAGCCCGAATTGCACGCTCTTTTCATGATCATACTAACGATTTCCATCGCTATGATGAATAAAAAAGGGGAGAGGGGGTCGCCTTGCCTAAGACCACACTTAAAGTTGAACTCTTGGTTGGCGATCCATTAATTAAAACCGAGCCCCTCCCGGAAGTAAGACAACCCTTGATCCACGAAACCCACTTCTCCGGGAATGTCATATTTTCCATCATGCGGATCAAAAATTTCCAATTTAGAGAGTCGTAGGCTTTTTCGAAGTCAACTTTGAAAACAGCCAGCTTAGTTTTAGATTTCTTAGCCCACGCGACCGTCTCACTCATAATCAAAGGACTATCCAAAATATTCCGCCCCCCAACGAAGGCCGATTGAACTGGAGACGAAACCTCGTTAATAACAACCTTGAGTCTATTAGCCAGAACCTTGGCTAGGATCTTGTACAGAGAACCCACGAGCGAAATAGGCCGAAAATTGGAAAGGTCTTGGGGGTCTTTAGTTTTAGGGATGAGAGCAATAAAAGAGGAATTGCACCCGAGGTTTAAAGTACCAGACTGATAAAAGTCGTTCATGAACCTTGTAATAAAAGGTTTCAGTTTATCCCAAAACAACTTGAAGAATTTCAACGAAAATCCATCGGGGCCCGGGGCTTTGTTCCCGTCACAACTCTTAATTGCCAACAAAATTTCTTTCTCTGTAAAACTCTCGCAAAGAAAAGTGCCATTATGGGCCGAGATACAAGGCAACTCGAAAGTAAGGAATTCAGGACGACGTCTAATCGGTTTCGAAAACAATTTTTTAAACCATCTTCTCGTTTCGTCTTTAATCTCGGAAGGCTCAGTAATGTACCTGTTCTGAAAAAACAATCCATTAATTCTATTCCGAGCCAGATTAACCGCAATAGCCCTATGAAAATAAGCACTGTTCTCGTCCCCGTATTTCAACCAATTGGCTCGAGATTTCTGTTGGAGATCCTTAACCTTGATCATTTCCAATTTATTAATCTTCACCCGACACTCCATTCTAAACTGTTTGTCCTCCTCAGTTATAGACCCCAAGCTGGCTTTATTCTCGATACTTTCCACAGCAGAAATCAAATCCATCATCTCCTTATTTTCATTAAAACTTTTTTCCTTTCTCCACTTCTTAATGGCTAATTTTAGAATTTTTAAAAGCCCAGCCATCTCCACTCCCCAATTGCCAGTTGAAATATTCAAACATTCTCCTCCATTAACTGATGACAGGGCCTTATCAACTAACTCAACTAGGACATGATCTCCGGCCCACGAATTAAAAAAATTAAATGGGATGGGACCGAAATCAATGGCCTGACAAGACAAAGAAATTGGGCAATGGTCTGATAAGCTTCTTCTAAGAACGGCCGATCTAGCGTTTGGCCATAAACTCAAAAACGAATCGTTAACAAGGAAACGATCAAGTTTACTCATCTTAACATCTCTATGGCCAGAAAAGTATGTAAAGTTACCACCAGACATCGGGTATTTCAAAAGGCCGGAGTTAGATATAAAACCATTAAAGGCGTCAGACGAACCGCGATCGAATCTCGAGTTGACCCTTTCCTCTTCAGCCCGAACTTCGTTAAAATCCCCCATCAAGACCCAAACTCCAACAACCTGGTTGATCAGCCCAGCTAATTCGGCCCACAAAGCTCTTCTATTCGAAGAATCATTGGGAGCGTGTAAGTTCACCACGTTGACTCTGTCCTCAACACCCGAAATAAACCCGGAAAGAACCAAAAACCTATGGTTTTTAAAGACCTGAATCACAGTGAAGACATCGGGATTCCATATATAAAGTTTAGAGTTAAATACGAGGAAAAACAAATGATTAAATCATTTGAAATACTATTTTCTTAAATAATATATAAAGTTCTGCTTGTTATCAGTTAATATTATATTAATGGAACTTTCGTTTAAACATCTGTGACCAATGGATTAACGAGCAGTATATTATTAAATTAAATTTTATGGTATCCCCACTAACGGTAACATAATTGACCGTTGGAGACTGGGGTTACACCCACATGCTGTTGTTCATGGCAATGACCAGGGTCGAAGGTCATTATTTTGTGTATGTACTTTTCCTATTTAAAAAGGACAATAAGATCTGATAAAAGGATGTCCTTTAATCTCTTTAACAAATATAAATCTTGTACGTTAATAAAAATAAAACCAATTTACATTGATTTTTATAACTAAAGACACAACAAATATTTATTGGGTACTTATAAAATGAGGCTATTAATACGTAATAGTTTACTTAAACAAAATTGAATACATCTAACTACTTTAATAAAAGAAACCAATTTTTGAACATGTGTCATTCATTGGAGGTATCCTCAAATCTATATTTATCTTATATTAACTAAATAAATAATAAATTAATATTAAATCTTATCATACTTTAATAAAATGTTATTCTTAAATCTAAATTATTAATTTAATATATTTTAAAACAAATACCTCTCTAATCTACTTATCTTATATTAAATATATAAATAAAAAATTAATATTAAATATTATCCTAATTTATTAAAAATATAACTTTTTTTATTATTTGGTATATAAAATTATATTTATTCAACTCGTGTAAAACGTGGGGTTTTTAAGGATATAATTTTTTTTTATTATTTGGTAGATTTTTCAACCCGACTATACATGGGTTTTTTTTTAAGATACGACGTTTTAGTATTTAATATACAAAATTACATTTATTTAGGATATATATATATATTTTTTATTATTTGGTAGATTTTTCAACCCGACTATACACGGTTTTTTTAAAGATACGACGTTTTTAGTATTTAATATACAAAATTACATTTATTTAATTTGTGTAATACACATGGTTTTTAAACATATAACTCTTTTTTAGATCTATTCAACACGTGCAATATACGGAGTTTTTAAGGATGTAATTTTTTATTATTTGGTAGATTTATTCAACCCGATTATACACAGGTTTTTTAAAGTTACGACGTTTTTAGTATTTAGTATACAAAATTACATTTATTTAATCTGTGTAATACACATGGTTATTAAAGATATAACTTTTTTTATTTTTTGGTATATAAAATTACATTTATTTAATCCGTACAATATACAGGGTTCATAAAGATATAACTTTTTTATTATTTAATATATAAAATTACATTTATTCAACCCGTGTAATACACGGGGTTCTAAACTAGTTTTTTATAACCAAATAGACGACACGATCTTATATTCTTATTGCTTAATTGATAAATATGAGGGCTTTTAATATCTTTAAGTAGGGGTGATCAGAAAACCGAAATAATCGAACCGTAACCGAAATAACCGACAAAACCGAACCGAAAAAACCGAACCGAAACAAAAATTGATGGTTCGGTTTTTAGATTTTTAATAACCGAAAATTACGGTTCGGTTTTTGAATAGCCATTTTCAATAACCGAAAAAAACCGAACCGAACCGATAAGTTACAATCCATATACTTTTAAGTTTAAGTTTAAGTTGTTTAAATGTTTAACCCATTGCTAGTAGAAATTATTAATTTTATTCTTGAATGTTAAGTGTTTATAATAAAAACATTACATGTTTATTTATAATTGAAGTGATCTATTTATTACCTACAAGAAATAACAAAATTTTATATAAAAATTAAATGATCTTCAAATTATTATAAAAGAAAATGTCTTAATAAAAACTTTAGAGAAACATAAAAATAGATTAGAAGGTTAGGTTTATGTAAACAATATTAATTAAAGAAGTTAACTATAATAACTTAGATGTAAACATATAATAAAGATTCTTATATTTTAAATTATACTTTATATTTTTTTTAATCTTACATAATTTTGTTCCAAAAACCGAAATAACCGAAAAACCGAATCGAACCGACATAAAACCGAAAAAACCGAAACTGGACGGTTTTAAAAATCAAAAAACCGATATTTCGGTTTTGGTTTTGATTTTACCCAAAAACCAAACCGAACGTAAATAAAACTAATACCACGTCATTTTTGTATGACCAAATAGATGACACGATCTTATTGGTTAACTAAATATAATTAATACCTATTTATATCAATGCCAATTCATTCATATATGATAAAAGAACAATTGAATGAACAGTTGTTATATATTATTATATTATATTTAGGGTATATTAAAGGCTGATTCTATACACACCCCCTACCTTCCTGATTACACCCTCCTTGTGAGAGGAAAACTGTCGGTCCCACGCAGGCCCCACCTGTAAGTATGTGAGAGAAGGGGGTGAAAAAAGTAATTAGGGGGGGTGTAGAAAGTAGCACCCATATTAAAATATGGGATATGGGGTGGGGTTGTGGCGTGGGTTGGGTACAAACGCCCAAGTCATCACTCTAGGTTGGCTTGGGTTTCGGCGTGGCCCCTTGGGCGGGGGTTTCAGCCCGGGGGCGGGGGTTGTGGCATGGGTTGGGTACAAACGCCCAAGTCACCACTCCGGGTGGGTTTGGGTTTCGACGTGGCCCCTTGGGCGGGGGTTTCAGCCTGGGCGTTGGACGAGGCTTTCAAGATGACATGACTGAATCTCATTGGCCAAGACAAGTAGCCGTTTGGGCTAGCCGTTGGCCAACGGCTATGTGTTTAAAAAAAAATTTATTCACTTTAAATACTCACACTTCTATTCATTTTTTTTACCACAACTACTCCACCTCTTCTATAATCATTTTTATCTTATTTTTAAAAAAAAATTCTCATCCAACCACAATACGAAAAATGAATCCTCATAATCGTGGTTTTGACCCGAACAATCCGTGGGCATTCCGAGAAACACCTAGCCCAGCATCCAATCGTCCAATTGCTCCCTTTTTAATACACTCCACGATGCCGGATATGGCTGGTTACACATCGTTTATCTCGAATCGTTTGAAGAATGATGTCGGTCGAAAACACCAATGCCTTTCGCGCAACGCGCGTAATTGAAAAACACTAGTTATTTTAATTAACTAGTGTTATTAAATTCGCGCGTTGCGCGGTGGGTCGGTATCAGTTCGTTTAATTACGGTACTGACACTTGTTATAGCAACCAATAGAGAAAAAAATCATGATATGACCAAAAATATACCAACACGGTGGAAATTTGATCGGTATCGGTTTGTTTTGTTACGTCACTGTCACGGCCCCCGACCCGGTTTGACCCGTTTCAGGAGCCGTGGGACAGAAAATCCCGTGGTATTTATTTAACAGCTGAAGTTTTCTTCAGGATATTTTTAAAACTGCAATTTTTCTCGATTATTTTATTTCACAACTCGGGATAAAACCCCGGTAATTTACACTCATAAGATTTCATGGAGAAATCTTTATTTTACAAAACATGTTTCTTTATTTTATATTGAGTCACTTTCTTAAGCTTGTAGTGCTTCGCGGCACTTTTCTTGGATCACAACAGATCAGCTGAAACATGTTTGAAAAATGTTTTGTCAGCGGGAAATACTAGTGAATCATTCTTTTTATGAAAACGACTCGTTTGTTATAATTTACAGTATTAAGAGCGATTACAATGTTTCCTGATATCAACCAACTACCCACAGTATTTGTCACTCGAACATCCATCGGTAGCCTCTTAGCCCGATGGTGTCTGTGACTATGGTCATATCACCCCTTGGCTACCCCGTTGTCCAATGGTGACGGTTATCAAGTAATGTATACAAAACCCCACATACCGGCTGTAATTTGGTGATTACAAAGACTTAATCCCTGTAATTATAACTTTGAAAATATTTAAGAATTTATAAAGTACTTTTGATAAAAAGAGAATGACTCACATTGCAGATTTAATTGAGCAGAGCCTAGCTTACTGATTAGCCTTTTAACCTAAATTAATAACATGCACACGAACTCGGTTAGTAACTAATACAACATTTACGATAACTCACGAGATTAAATCCTCACAACGAATGATAAAGTGCGATACTTAAACATCCATCGAATTCACGACAAATGACAAAGCATAAACCCTAATATGGGCAACACTTAAACATCCATTGGATAGTTTTAATCGATCGGACATTGAATCGTAGCAGCGATCGAGTTAATACCCGGTATCGGAGCAGCGCCTCGCTATTATTTGAAGTAATTTCGACCTCAGAGTACTAAAACTTTGTTTTTGAAAGTTTTAATCGACACCAGTGGATTGTGCAAGTGACGGGCTATTTATAGGTGAAATTGAGGCCTTACGCGGCCCGCGTAACCTATCCCGTAAATCTTACGCGGCCCGCGTGGCCGCCCAGTCTACGAATAGGCTTGACCAGTCACGAGTAGGTTAACCAGGTGGTCGCTACGTGGATCCGGAACACTTATCCGGTCAACACAGGTTTGACGCGGCCCGCGTAAGACCATGCTTACTCTTACGCGGCCCGCCTGAGAACCATATTTCTGTTTTTCTTTGTTTTTCATACACAGTATGATTTCAGTGGTCCGGGTTATCAGTTGTGGGTTGGTTTATGACATATTTGAGAGTCCTTACAGTCACCTACACTCGTTACAGCAACCCATAGAGAAAAAAATCTTGATATGATTAAAAAATACTGACACGTGAATTACATCGATAAAAACCAAACGCAAGTTACATAAGATATGTAAAAGAACCATATAACACATGTAAAAAACCACTAAATAACATATTTAAAAAACCTTTAAAACAAATTTACTGTTCATTCAGTTTATCTATTATTAGATAAACTGGTACCGAAAATACCGTTACCGAAATCCCCAAAAGTGGGTACCAGTACTGAATATACCTGGTACGGTACGGTTTGGTACCGGTCGATACTGGTACGACACCGGTATTTGAGGGTAAAAACCGGTGAATACCGGTGCCGAACCGGTACCGAAAATACAACCGGTTTGCTAAATTTGATACCGG
The DNA here is from genome assembly GCA_030545235.1 of Helianthus tuberosus. Lineage (NCBI taxonomy): Eukaryota > Viridiplantae > Streptophyta > Magnoliopsida > Asterales > Asteraceae > Helianthus > Helianthus tuberosus. Next base: position 62,625,065 of record CM060451.1, on the reverse strand, counting down.
TAACGGTACCCGATACCATTTGCTCATCACTTAGTGATGTTACTATTGATTTAATTATATTTTTAATATATAGGCCCAAAAGTGGGTACCGGTATCAAATATACCTGGTACGGTACGGTTTGGTAACGGTCGATACTGGTACGGCACCGGTAATTGAGGGTAAAAACCGGTGAATACCGGTGCCGAACAGGTACCGAAAATACAACCGGTTTGCTAAATTTGATACCGGTACCCGATACCATTTGCTCAACACTTAGTGATGTTACTATTGATTTAATTCTATTTTTAATATATAGGCCCAAAAGTGGGTACCGGTATCAAATATACCTGGTACGGTACGGTACGGTACGGTTTGGTAACGGTCGGTACTGGTACGGCACCGGTAATTGAGAGTAAAAACCGGTGAATCCAGGTGTCGAACAGGTACCGAACATACACCTGATTTGGTAAATTTGATACCGATATCGGTATTCGATACCATTTACTAATTATTATTAATATAATTATTAATATATAGTAATGTATTAATATGTTATTATAATATATAGTAATCTACTCTTCATTCACTTGTAATATTATCATATATGAATTTTCGTTTGTATATCTACCGTTAAATGTGATATAACAACTTCTATTCGGACATACAATCATGTTATAAATTTTAGATAATAGAGCGTGTATCACAGTGACACCACGTCACCACCCCGTAAAAATATTATTTTGTAAAATATATACATGTTGTCGTTCTCATATCTAAATACACGTCTCGAACTTATTTGTTTGGCCGAATTTGAAATTTTGTGTACCCTAATTATGAAGTTTGAATGGGAATAAAAAGGTGGGATTGAACTGGAGTTGCTGGCTCGTAATGATGAGGTGCTAAGTATTGGGTCTCAACCTTGGAGGCTGCCTTTTGTTTGGTTCCCCATTTGGGATTTTAGACCGTGGGGTATGGTGGGGCTTGGGTTGGGCATTTGGTGACACGTGTAAAGGGAGCCCGCACACTGCCAGGTTACGTGTCCGCGGGGTATGGCGGGGCGTGGGTTGGGCTTGGGTTGGGTGCACCGCGTGGCAAATGTTAAAAAAAAAATACAAAAAATTTATAAAAAATCACACAACATTTATAAAAAACCTACAACTTCATTAAAATTTTAAAAATTACATAATCCTAAAAATTACATAACTTCTAAAAATTACAAAATAAAAAAACCTAAAGCGTTAAAAAAATTTCAAAAAGTTCGATCTTGTCGAACGCCTTATTTTCCACGCTTCGAAACTCTATGTTTGCCATCGCCACCCGGTCCTCGTGGCTTAACTCGCCACCGGGAACCGCTTCGTAGTAAGCCTTGAAACGCTCGAGCTTGGGCCGTAGGTCGCGCCATTTATGTTGGCACGCGTTGAGGTTGTGGCGGTCGTTACCGACGTTCTGTCGGTAGGCCGCGAATGCTTCCGCCCAATATTTTGTTTGGCCCGGTGGCCGACCCTTCATAGCGTCGACGACGCTAGTTACGAGTGTCATTTCTTCTTGACGGGTCCAGGATGCCATAGTGGTGTTGGGTTCGTGGGATGGGGGGGGGGGGACCAGCGGGGTAGCGGGTTCAAGACAGTGGGTGTAGCCGGTGGGGTTTTGGTTCGTGGGATGAGGGACCGGTGGGTTGGGGTTCCAATATATAGGACTTTGGGGACCAGGGTGGCGGTTATAGAAGATGGGGGGATGGGGGGACCAGTTTGAATTTCAAAATTTTAAACACCCGCCTGCCCACGTGACGGGTGACCCAATGAGAAGATGCCAGCTCGCTTCACCATACCGCCCCACGCCCGGCTTGAAAGCCAAGCCCCAAGGGGCCACGCCCAAACCTAAGCCCACCCGGGGTGATCACTTGGGCGTTTTACCCCAACCCACGCCCAAACCCCCGCCCCATACCCCACGGCCTTAGTGGAGAATTTTGGGTTCTCTACTTATAGAGTATCACATTGCACGTATTCATGATCAGGCGTAGCATCTCACAGCAGTTAGCTACTTGCAAATTAAAATAATGTAATTTTTAACAAATTTGTTTATGAGTTATGTGATTTTAGTCCCTGTGGTGTGTGTTATTTTGTGAGTTTAGTTCAATGGTTTTATTTTTCACTTGTGGGTCCAATAAGGTTTTACCGTTGTCATTTTAGTCCACTGGGTTAACTTCATCTATTTTTCTGTTAACGAGAAGGGCAATTCGGTCATTTAATATGGCCGAATTACCCTTCTAGTTACAAAATTACATATAAAATGACCGAATTGTCTTTATCGTTAACAGAAAAAATAGATGAAGTTAACCCAGTGGACTAAACTGGCAACGGTGAAACCTTTTTGGACCCACATGCGAAAAATAAAACCTTTAGACTAAACTGACAAAATAACCCAAACCACATGGACTAAAATGTCATTTAACTCTTTATTTATCTTGATCATATCCATATATGTGAATGAATTATAAATATTGAGGAGAAAATTGAAGAATAATATTATGGTGCAAACAAAGCTTTCTGTAATTGTATAACTTAAAGGAGTTAGACTGGGAGAAGTGGTGCAAACAAAGCTTTCTGTAATTGTATTTTGTTTTTGTCACTGAACTTTGGTGTCTGTATTTGGGTCGGCTGCTAGCTACTTGCTAGTGCCGGCTGGTCCTTAATCTTATTTATAAGATAAGATTTGATTTCGCAGTTAAAAAAAAATATTATGGTTTGGATATTGTAATAAAATTAGGGGTGAGCAAAATGAAAAACCCGACCCTACCCGACCATTACCCGACCCGACCCGAGAACCGATTAAGCATAAAATAAAGAACCGATTCATTACCCTAAATATAGGGTCGGTTCCGGTCCATAGGTAAAAGTCGGGTTTCACCATGAAAAGAACCAAGAACCGACCCGACCCTATTTTATATGAAAAATTGGAACCGATCTAAATACCTAGGTACCTGGGTTCGGTCGAGTTGGGTATATTTTCGGTTCGGTTCTCGGTTATTTTCGGTCCGAACCTAAACTTGCTCACCCCTAAATAAAATGGTATAAATTAAATGGAATTTGGAAAAAATGAAAACCAACTTAGGTATTACTTTACACTTTACAGCCATAAATATTCGGGAGTGTTCTCGTTCACAGGCCGCGGGGTGGGTGGTGGGGTACATTCATCAACCGACCAACTTTGCACTTTTGGGTTAACTATACTCCAACATCCCCTCACCAATGGATAATGTTTTGAAAACTAGATTCAATAGTAATATGATTATATTATCTGTTTACTGGTATAATCATTTGGCCTTATTCAACATTATTTATAATAATAATTAATTTATGAAGTAAATTACAATTTTGGCCTCTATGGCTATATCACTCTTACCCTATTAGTCCAAAATATAATTTTTTAATATCTGTGCCCCCATGGTCTTTATAACTAACTATTTTGCCCCCTGAGTCTAACTCAACCCATTACGATTTTAGCCCCTGTTTTTAGACTCAGGGTAATGGGTTAAGTTAGACTTCGGGGCCAAAATAGTTAGTTATAGAGACCATGGGGCACAAATGTTAAAAAAATCTATTTTGGGCTAATAGGGTAAAAGTGATATAATCACATGGGCCAAAATCGTAAGTTATAGAGACCATGGGGCACAAATGTTAAAAAAATCTATTTTGGGCTAATAGGGTAAAAGTGATATAACCACAGGGGCCAAAATCGTAATTTACTCTAATTTATGATAACAAAGTGGTTTAATAGTTTGGCCTTACTTAACATTATTTATATTAATTTTTATATAATGAACTTATATCCTCCAAAGAAAAATATATGGAATCAAAGGAACAAACTTGTATCTCTATTATATTTATGTGATCCATAAATCGTATTCCTTTCTACACTTCGTACACATATTTTCCGTCATATTTTATATGAGACCTGTGTTCCTGATTGCAGAAAAAAGTTATATATGCTAGCATATAATTCGGCTTTAGATATAAACAAAACAAAGAACTAAAGTATTACAACAACAACCAACAACAACCATACCCAGTAAATCCCACAAATAACAAAACTACTTATAGGGTCTGGGGAGGGTGAGATGTAGACAGACCTTGCCTCTATCCATAGGGATAGAGAGGCTGCTTCCAGAGAGACCCTCGGCTCGAAAACGAACAGCATACCAACACACCAAGTCAAAGAAATCTAGAAATAAGAAGTCAACCATACCAAGAAAGTGGTCAGAGTGACACAGTATAATGTAAATCATGTATAATAGCATACAACATCATTTGGGCATAAACATAAGAAGGCGATCACCGAAAAAGTCCCTTAAAGAGTAAGGAAAACCTACGTCCCTAAAATACACCTAAGACCTTACTGTAATATCTTCTAGAAGTCCTTAACCCTAATCCTACGCCTCCACGAAGTCCTATCTTGGATCATGTCCTCAGAAAGATGCAACTGTAGTAAATCATGCCTAATCTGCTCATCCCATGTCAGTTTGGGCCTGCCTCTTCCTCTCCTCCCCTCCACAGTAAGAGTTTCCACTACTCTAACTGGTGCCGTCGTTTCCCTACGCTTCACATGCCCAAACCATCTCAATCTCCCCTCCTTAATCTTCTCTGATATACTAGCCACTCCTAATCTTTCTCTAAAAACCTCATTTCTTATCCGATCTAACCTCGTGTGTCCACACATCCACCTCAGCATCCTCATCTCTGCTACCTCCATCTTGCGTGCTTGTGTCTTCTTGATAGCCCAACAGTCTGTTCCATATGCATTATTCTTGTTAAAGAAGCGGATAGAAGTTTTTTTTTTGAAAGGTGAACTTCTTTTAAGGTTATTTACATCCCCAAATCGGGGACCCTAACCAAGATCTGCCCAGACTTACGTTGTCTTAACCGGGCCCGCGCTGGGTAGTCAGACTTGGCTACGGCTTTCGCCCGGAAACCGTGCTGCCTCCACACGAGTGACCTCGCTGGAGTAACGGATGGATGAAAACCGGGGCCGGCTCAGTGCCTGGTCCTGCCCCTTTTGCCACAAGCAAGAGTCGAACCGGCGCCCATGAAGAGGACACCGGCCCAACTACCAACTGGGCTATGGGACAAGAAGTTGTTGATATTGAAATTATAATAAGCGGATAGAAGTTGTTGATATTAATAAATGTTAAAAATTATACATGGCCCGCTACCTTAGACACGAATTGGATGGAAAGAGCCAAGAGTATACCAACTATCATTTTCTGTAGAGAATAGAGGGTATATTCTTCGTACACCTAAAATAAGAAATTAAAATTGATAACATCGAAAAAAAGGGCCAAGATATTTTACAACTTTCCAACTTTATGAAAAGTTGGTTAATTTTGTCAAACAGTCACTTCATTTGGAAATATAGATCTAAAAAACTGTAGCATCAAATACAAATAGCATTTTCTTCAAAAATTGTAGGAATCAATTAAAAAAATGTTATGCGACGTCTAACCAATTATAGAGAAGGGTAAAATAATAATCTAAATAAGGGGTAAAATCAAAGAAAAAATTATTTTGCTTAGGATAAGAAAGAATCTTAACATTTTATTTTTCTAAATTAATGGTTAAGGCACACGCATATTTTACCCCCGTTTTTTTAAACGTTCATAACTTTTTTACACGACATTATTTTTTCATAAAAATTTTACCATAAAATCTAGCGTCTTTTTAGTTTTAATTTAAGTACCATATTGATATATAAAATATGACAACTAAAAAACCCACAATTGTGTTGTATTTCTAAATCGTATAACATTTTTTTGCTGGATTTTTTTGTACTAAATTTTTTTGTGTTATATTTTTTACTAGATTTTTTTATTCTAGATTTTTTGTACTAGATTTTTTTTTTTGTATTTTTTAGAAAACAAGAAAGGCGCTACATGTGATCTTCACACTCCTACTTATAAGGACCAAAATGTTTTAGTACAAAAATGGGGTGCCTTTCTTCCTACTTATAAGAAGTGTCACATGTCATCATTATAATCCTTCTTAGGCTACTTAGGCAAAACCCACTTTTTAGTGGATCCTTCCCCACCTAAATTATATTAGTTATATCAATTATCATTTTTAATTTACATGTACTAATATAATTCAAAAGTGCCATTTTTTATGTATGTGTTGTTTTAGTGTATGTTAATTTAACTTTTTTTAAATGCTCTAATATGTTCTCCCAGTTTTTACGACATATTTGTTTTGTAGCGTAACCAACTCCCTATCATCCGCGACAAAGCAAAACAAATGAATTCGTCTTTTTAACTTATATATAAACAATAATAATCTGTATATAAATAATAATAATAATTAAAATAAAGGGTTGCGTTATCTCTACAGAGTCTTTTAAATTTAGGAATGCTACACACAATAGATAGCAATATATAACACAATACCAAGTAAAAAAAACACATTTAATAGCAAAAAGGACGCTATGATAATAAAATACACAATGCCAAATACAAAGACACAATGATCTGAAAAAAAAAGATTAAAATCTACAAGCTAAATATCCAAAAGCGAAAACCCAAGATCTAAGATCGTAGAGTTAACGAGACGGTTCCAATACCGCTTTGAGTTCAATCGAAGTCCATCTGATACTTTTCCTACGACTTCCTAGTTTTAGGAGACCATGTATTTAAACCCAACCAAACAATAACCATATGTATATAATGAAAATTTAAAATATAATTATTTATAACTTTGAGTTGGTATGTAAATCTTTATTAACTTTATATTTTAAATGAAAATAAGATTTTTTTAGCTTAACTATTCTTCTAGTGACATGATAACTGTATAAGTTGCATGCCATGAAATTAAAGCACGTCATTTTTTATTTTAAATACTAAGGTTATTGTATTGTTATTTTTTAAGTAACTATAAGAAAAATTATGAACCATGTTTTAATTCAATTCTTCCACATCCCGCTTTGCGGTATGTGCATATAATGTATATATGTGTGGGCCATCGGGGGGCAAAAGTAAAAGTGCACTAATTTTAACGTTATTTTACTAATTTCGTGAAAATAACGTTAAAAGTGGAGGACGGTTAATCATGCATCATGTGGTGGCGTTGATAGCTGAAAGACAAAATGGTACATGCACTAATCGGTCTTTGTCTCGATTGCCGAGTGTTATGTGCCTTATGTCCAAGGCTTGATGCAAAACTACTATCGAGCCGGGGGTCTCACTGGAAGCAGCCTCTCTATTCCTACGGGGTAAAGGTAAGGTTGTCTACATCTTACCCTCCTCAGACCCTACCTTTGCTTTGCTATTGGTGGGATTTACTGAGTATGATGATGTTTTAATTCAATTCTTCATTTTTATTCACAATCATCATCATCATAACCGTCTACCACCACCACACCTTGTCAACTTTACGATAATATTTCTTATATTTCTGCCAAAAATGAATTAAAAAAAATAAAATCTCGGGACAGATGTTGAAGAATAAAAATAAATTAAGTTTGACTCTTTTCTTATGACTACAACGAGGAGCATAAATTAAGTTTGACTCTCTTTTTGTGACGACAACGAGGAGCGTCAAGGTACGAGAATTCAACGAAAAGACCACCGTCCATTAATTATCCAAATTGTAATTTTTGCATGGCTATTTCTTTACTTACGAGTTAAGACTTAAGACTACTAAAACCATAATCGACTCTATCAGATCCACTAACGTGTATGTGTGAATGAATTAAATAATACGCACATTAATAAAAAAATATATATATTTTTTTTAAACAACTAATTATATACTATTAAAATTTAACCAAACAAATTACACCAAGATAGCCGGTAGGCGGGCAACAAGCTGCGCCGCTACTCCCTTTTGAATAGCGAAACCTAACCTAGTAAAAACGAAACCCCGATCTCTAGGAGACGAAATGTTGCTGTGAACAACCCGTTGGACCCGTTCAAGAAATCTGATGGCTTCTGGGGCTAGCGAGCCAAAGGTATCAAAGGCAAAAGGGATAAAGGAATGTTGATTATCCTCGCAGGCTTTTGCATGTTTGTCCATTTTCTTCGCTGCCGCCCTTGCAATCGCCTGACCCGGGACAAAACCTGTATCCCGAAAGCCTACAAGGGGGGAAACCCCGGTAAGATCAACACAAGCGTGTTTACCTGCATCCCATCCGAAAACTAAAACGTCCGCGGGGCGCAATGTGGATCTTCTTTCCCTCGGATCTGTCAAAAAGTTTACGGGGGCTTCTTTCTTCACCGAGATCCCCGCCCGTTTGAGGATGTCCCCCAAGACATCCCGCACCCAATCGTGCCTATACTTAAAACCCGGCAGTTCTTTACAGTGCAGAGCATGCTCCCCAAATTGGTCTAAGCAAGCTTTCCGGCAAATCGGGCATTGCTCATCATCAGGGAACATAGGAATCATGAGCCGATATTTTAAGATAGCACGGTATTCAACGGCTGACATCTTTTGGCCTAAGCCCTCGATGGGGATGACCGAAAGAAAATCTTGGGCGTGGGGGCCCCGCAAACATTCTAGGACGGCGTTCTGACGAGGGGTCGTACAGAAATCTGATCAAATATTCTGAGCGATACGACAAAACAGAGCACTCGCCAAAGTCTTCTGGGTCTTCGGTGGGGCGGTGTCCCTGTTCGCGAAACCGCCAACAGAACTTGAAAAAGAACTTGAAAAAGGGTGATTGTATCTACAAGCTCCTCTCAATCTCAATCAGAACGTCACCGTTTCATCGGTGTGGTTTATGGTTATTTATTTTAAATGTTTGGTTTGAATTGGTTTAAGGTTTTTGCATCATCCGTGGACTTTTTGTAACCGTAGTTGGGAGGTCGTTGGAGTGATCTTGTTAACAAATAAATCATAATCATAGTGGTAGTTAATTTCGCTTTTAGTTGGATAGGAAACCAAAAAAATCTAACTAATCTAGAAACATGATAATTTTTGCCTCTTTAACTTCATAATCATACTTCCATTTTACTTTTTTTTTGAACGGCAGATTTGGATCACTAATGGACAGCTGTAGTATCATCGTGTCACTAGTAGAACAACCTGATCATATCTATCTCCACTAGGCTATGATGCCTCTTATTGTGAGGTCTTAGGTTAATACATAAGAATTTAAACGTATTATTTTTTTCGTGTACTAAAAATAATATAACAAGTGCCATAAAAGCGTGAATTTCATTAACACTTTGAAATCGCTTTTTTGATTCCGTCCTTGGTCACGTGAATCTCACTGTGAAGTGCCAAAAACGAACGTCATTTTTTTTCCAAAAAGTCCCAAAAATACGTGATCTTGATTTTTGGACTTGTACCAACTTTTGATTAGATAAACTTTAATAAATGTTTTCTTAATTGGTATTTAGTGAATTAGATAACTTTTTTGATCAAAGTAAACACTCTTTATTAGTTAAGAGTTGTAGAATTTTTTTCTTTTTTAGTAAAAACTTCCATTTAAGATACATATGCAACGAACTATATCCCCTAACTAGAACAAAATTTCCAAAAACTTTATTTATGACCCTTAACTTTCAATAATGGACTTAAAAAGTATTATTCTCTCTTAAAGTTTTGTTCTTGCGCCACATGAACGTATTATTTCCCTTAAAATTTATGCACAAAATGTACAATTCATTTAAAAATATAGAATACTTGAAAAACATATTTATATGCGTAGAGTAAGTCACTTTTTTTTTCTTACACCAATATATAAAGATATTATATTATATCCATGATAAATTTATACATCTTTGCATGGTCACATGACAAGGCCATTTTGGAGGGCCCATTGTTGTGATTTATAAATTTGAAGCCCAACCATTCAATAGTGGATCGACTGATATCTAATCCGGCCAGGGCCAAACTCTTCTATTCCTTTGGGCCTAAACCTTACAAGTTACAACTTACATGTCATAAATTTAGTATTTTTTATTTTTATTTTTTTAATGACTCATAATCCTAATCTACACTAAACTATACCTGTATCTTGTAGTATTTAAACCCCTCCACTTCTAAGATAGAGATAAGACATTTTAGCACAGGATGTCCATTGTTTCAAAACCCTTTATTATAATTTCTTTTTATTTATAGTTTCTAGATACCTACAAAAAGGTACTGATTTAAAAACAATAAAACTTTAATGAGTTACATAACAAATTAACAATAATGTGATCACATTTTGAAGAACCGGAAAGATTAGTTTTATTTTCGACAACTTTGATGTCCTTTCTTGACTTTCAAACCCAATTTTGTGTACAAAGTTATTGTTTCAACGTAATAAAGAGACATCAAAATTCTATTTGACTATAGCACTCCTCCATCCGTATTAAAAGTCCGTGGTGAAGCATTGGTTAAACAAGAATTGCCAAAATATCTAAAAGAAGCGTTGACGGTAAGCTACGCTTATAGGTATTGTCAAAACATTATCATAAGGCCAGCCCTGGAAGGGGCAAAGTGGGTGACTGCCCAGAGCCCAATTGTTTTCATTGTTTTTTTATATATTATATATTTATATTTTATATATAATTATTTTAGATAAAAGACTATAATTAAGCTTTAAAAACCCCATTTGTTAGTTAAACAAACTCTTAAGACATTTTAGTTTAGGCCCATTAAATAATTAAACCCAATTTTCAATTAAGCTCATTTACCCAACTAAACTCATTAGCCCAATATGGTTTTTTATACCCAATTAAATATGATTGGCGAGTGGCGGCAACAATAAAATGAGCGACAAATAGGTTTATGTAACTTTAGGTACCATTTTTCATACTCGTCCAGGTACATGAAATTTCAGGTGATTCTCAGGAACGGCGCTGCATTTTCTATATGCTAATCGTCCAAACATCAAATAATTTCTTTCCAATCTTGTCATCCTAATGGCTAATTTTTTTTTTGAAGTTTATTATTCTTTTATGTAAAGTTGAATTATCATAAGATACTCTTGGTTCAAACGTTATATTCACAAGTTAGTTGTTTTATCATGAGAAACACCAAGAATCTGATCAAATTGACAACCCATAAAAGTCAAAGATGGTGGTTATAACTAGGGTTGTTTACGAACACATCTAGGCTCAACTCGAGCCCAAAACTATACGAGCTAGCTTGTCTCGGCTCGAAATCTCTCAACCAAGTTGAAATGCGAACTCAAAGTTAGCTGATTTATAACTCGAGCTAGCTCATGGCTTGACGCACCAACCCACTTAAAAAAAAAAAAAAATTCAAAGAGTCGGTTGACTGGCAAATGTGCAACCTCGACCAATGGGAATACACGAATGTTCAGTGTCCGCTTGTTTCGGGTTGGAGTGGACCAAAACCGAAAACCCAATAATACATCGACCAATTTATACACCGATACCGGGCCAGTTCCGAATAGGCCAGTCCTGACCAGATACCGCCTGGTCCTACATATGCATTAGCTATAAGTTCTTGTAATGAACAAATGATGAAATGATAAGGGTTGGTGGCACCACCTATATAAAATATATTGACAAAATGATTAACTTTACAATAAGAATTGAATTTGTATATGATTATGAAGCAGTAACAACTATAAACTCTATATCTCGAATACACTTATCGTTTGGAAAACATCCCCTGCGTCAACGATGAGAAGTCATATTCGCCCCCTAACTGAGTCGGGATGCCTACCGCTCCTTTCGATGGTCTAGATTTCATGCTGCAAAACAAGTAACACATCACCCATGAAAAGCTGTACCTACCAGATAATTCCTGTTACAGAAACAACATATGTGAACACAGACTACAGTTACCTGGATGTTGTGTAAAGTCCCTGATTCCCGATTGGTCGGTGGAGCCCATTCAGGGCGTTCACATTGGTTTGATGATTTCCGGTCAACTTAAATTGCTGTTGACTATGAACTGCTAGTTGTGGGTGCTGAACTGGAGACGGGTGCACCATAGTTGACTGTTCAAAAGTCAACACGACATGTTAAAAGTTAAAACGTTGTAAATTGTAATTAGATTGTATGTACTAGATTCATTAGATGTGAACAAATATGTAGATGAACAGAACATACCTTTTCGGAAAGATTCATGATGTCCGGTTTTACTTGTTTACATGGTTCTTGGGTCGGTGGAGTGGCCCAATCTAATCCATCAAAAAGATCCTCAAATTCAGATTTTGACTTTGACTTTGTTTGCACTTTGTTACTTGATTTTTTGGTAACGTTGTCTTCTGTCACCGGTAGCACTGGACCACATGCTGCAAATATATATATTTTTGATCAAGAAGTCATCCCGATTTGATTTTGCGGGGTGTAAAAAGACTAAAATACCCTCTACATACAACTGTTAATAGTTAATACACATTCTTACTTTGAGTTCTTGCTTGTGGAAGATCAAAAAGATCAGTGGCATGATAGTCATTAACCTTTTGGTCCGATACAATCTCAACAACTTTATGTTCCTCTGTCTTTGATTCAGGTTTGATTTGTTTTCGTTGAACAATGACCTATACAATTAACGGGTCAACAGACGTTACTTCATTTTTTTTAAAGTCAACTAGAAATAACTAGCTAAAGTAAAAATATTAATACCTTATGCTCAAGAACTTTAGGAGGAAGGGGAGATGTAAGTTTGTTATTATTGTAAAGCTGAGGGCTTTGTTTTTGCTCAGGTAAATGGATAATGACCCTAGTTGATCTTCTAACCGTGGGCTCAACGGGTGCATGCTCTTCTCGTGTTATACTCGAACGCGGTTCAAGTTTTCGGTCTCGAGAAACCCATCTCTTGTCTACGTACCTGATCAAAATTATCTATTATTTTACTTTGGTATGTGAATAGATAGAAAAGGGAAATAACACTTTAAACATTAAACATGGTTTTGAGTAAAGTACACGGATGGTCCATGTGGTTTACCAAAATTTCGGATATGGTCCCTAGCTTTCCAAAAATACACAGATGGTCCATGTGGTTTGCACTTTGTAACACATTTAGTCCTCAGCCAACAAACCCAAAGGTTTTAGCATGTCCAAGTTAGGCACTAAATGTGTTATAAGGTGCAAACCACAGGGATCATCCCTGTACTTTTGAAAAAGCTAGGGACTAAATGTGTTACAAAGTGCAAACCAAAGGGACCATCTGTGTACTTTTGAAAAGCTAGGGAGTAGGGACCAAATTCAAAACTTTGGTAAACCACAGGGACCATCTGTATACTTTACTCATTGGTTTTTGTTAAAGATTAAAACATTTCTTGTAACAATGCCAAAAAAAACTTCGAATTGAAAGAGAAACTTACTTTGCACGAATGAAGTTCTCAATCCCAACCCTATCGTATTTCGGAGGCAACTCGGCTTCCCAATATTGATTTGACTTATTATTTCCCATGGCTGCAAATAAGCAGAAATCGTTTGTGAACTGCTATTGTGGCTTTTAGTTTCTAAAAAACTATAAAAGTTTTAAAGTTGTAAGTAAGAGTGCGTTTCAAGACATAACCAATTTCAAGTAGAGAACTGCATAAACACTTGTACGTAGTGCTCACTGAAGAGAGATGGTTATGCGGTTACATATATGACCATTTTATGTGTCACAGTTAAAGCAATAAGTACACGCGTGTATTTGGTTCCTGCACTTCTCTACTTAAAATCGTGTCTGCATTGAACGACCAAATTAAATGCTAAAATTCTAACGAACAAAGGTAGATGAAACAAGCTCTAGCAACTCACTTTGTATATACGCAATCTGATCTGGCAGCCATGTATCAAGAGTAGCAGATCTCACCTAAAAAACATAAAAAATAATTCAACAAATATTCAAATAATTATTTACAGTCAAAAGTTCTTGGCAACGGAACAGACCTTCGATATGTGTACTCCAAGACTTCTATGAACACCAGAACATTGCATGCATATAAATATCCCGAGATTTACGCTAGCCCATCTAGGAGCCCTGAAATTATAACAAATATATGTGAATAAATTTCGCATTTTTATTCAAAATAACAATTATCTTTATCTTTTTTACTTTGCAAAAAATGTCATGCCACCAACCTGCTTTGACAGTCGGCACATTCTCGATTCTCTGGCGATTTAAGTAACCCATCGAGTATCTGCATTAGGGACAAGTGTCAAAATTGCCTTATTTGTCATTAGTTAAAGGTAATCAATCATAAGACCTCTGCGGGTCTGCTAGAGAGACTCAGTGCTTTGCGCTTACCACTGTACCACCCCTTGAAGGTTGATAATTCCTAAGTTTTGTTTGACTATTCCTAAATATTGCTTGTGAGTTGTGACCTTGAAAAATTATGTACTCAAAATGTCAAAGTTTAGGCTTGACACAAGTTTTGCTTTTTTTTCTTTTTGAAGGTGTTTATTATTAATTTAGGCCAACTACTAAAGTTTCAACAACTTCAATAAAAAGCTAGGTTTAGTACATAGCAAGATACAACTTCTAGAGCATGATGCACAATTCTTGATGAATTAGAGTACAGGGCACTATAACATCTCATTTGCACTTGACACCTTGTACACCATATACATAAATAAATGGTTGTTGCTCGTCTACCTGATGTAATTTGCCCTGATGATTGGAATGAAAATTAATTGTAAAAAAAAAAAAATTGGTTGTACTTTCATATATAACCATATATTATAACAAATTATGAATCACCTTAGCTCAATCCTATATATAAAATCACATAAAACAATAGACTCAATTCCAAATTGAAAATTAAAATTGGAATTATTGAAAATCAAATATCAATCAATTATTTACAAAATCATCTATCTGGTGTAATTCATATCCACATAAAACAAACATAATTAATGATTTTAGAGATCGAAATCCTATAAACTAACATCAAATTCGATCCAATAAAGCACCAAGATTTTGGTATAAGAGAAGTGAGAAAAAGCGAACCTTTCTGTGTTTTTCATTAAGCTCCTTACTAATACGTGCTTTCTCGTTCATGTTACAGAATTAATTTCTGTTTATATGAATTCTTCTTGTGAAGATTGAAGAAGAAGAAGAAGAAGAATTTGCAGAGAATAGAGGTTTTAGAAAGAATTGTTCTGTTTTGATTGAATTTTCTCCTTTTTAAAAGTATGTGGGAAAGGAAAATATATGTAAGTTCCCTTTTTCGTTTTGTGCTTGTTTTTTTCGGGGGTTTTTTTATTTATTTTTTAATTAAAAGGTTTGTGTGTTGGGTTGAACTTGTTAATCTATTTAATTATGTCAATTTTCTAACCCATTTAACTCATTATTTTTTGAGTAAACTTACATTGGAGCACTGATACCCTTACCCCTTATTTTTTAAATTTTGCTGCTTTACACACCATGTTAACCATATTGCGTCAATGTTCACCCTTCAGCGTATGAAAAGACGTTCTTGCCCCTGTTAATAAAAAAAGAATTAGAGTAAACGACACATTTACACCGTGTGCTTTACCTCCGCTGAAACGTTTACACCTTGTTTACCTAAACTTTACACTTCCAGCGATATTCCGACCACCAGAGCAAAACATGCAACTCGTCTTCTTCGGTAATCACCTATTGCTACCACTCCGAACACCGTGATTTCAACTCGTCTTCTCCGGTTCGGTGAACGGTAAAGGAGCGGGGTTTCAAACTTTCAATGATGAATAAGAATGAGCTAGAAAATCCTAATCTGATAACTTAAATTATACATGATTATATACTTATATGATATCATGAAAAGTAAATAGTAAAATAATACTTAGCACACAAACAAATCCGCTTGGAAAACATGACTTCAGGCCCCCAAAGCTGTAGATTTAATGCTCTTGTAACTTAATCTCAAGATGATATGAGTTTGATTAGTAGTAGGGAATTACTGGTGGTGGTGGTCGGAATATCGTCGGAGTGGTTGGAATATCGCCGGAGAAGACGAGTTTAAGAAAACAAAGTGTAAACGGAGGTAAAACACAGGGTGTACAACTGAAGTTTACTCTATAAATATGGGTAAGATTATGAAAATGCCCTTAGATAAGATTACTGTTTTACCCCCTGAGGGGTGAACATTGACGCAATCAGGCAAATGCGGGGTGTAAAGCAACAAAATTTTGAAAATATGGGGTAAGGGTGTCAACGCCCCCAAACCACAGGGGGTAAAATTGCATTTACTCTTCATTTTTATATAGTTTACAAACATGATTAAAATGTTTAGATAAATTGGTTAAATGTCTTGTTTTTCGATTACAAGATTTCAAGTGCATGCAGGCAGGTTTGGGGTGATGCTTTTTAACACGATAATAATATAGGTCGTATTCGGGTTAAACAATTATAGGTATATTACAAAAAATATGGGCCTCATCCTATAAATTATTGGTATACTTTTTAGGTCGTATGACCCGTGTCAAATCCTAGAAATGATTTTTCGGATGAAGACATTAATTATTATATTATGATATATATCTTGTAATGTTGTTGTTTGTTATTATTGATATTTCATCGTTGAGCAATTGTATCGGTGATGTTTTTCTTGTGCATGATTATCAGAGCTTTCTGAATAGACATCAAATATATATAGGGATATATGGTAGGGTGATACTATTCCCACCCCCTATTTACTAATTACACCCCCTATTAAAAACATCACATCCATCAATCATTTACTTTTTGTTTTTAGTCTTTTTTGTCTTTTTGTTGTCTTTTTTTTTGTTATATTTTATTGTCTTTTTTATCTTTTTGTTATTATTATTATTATTATTATTATTATTATTTAATATTAGTAATGAATTATTATTATTATTAAGCTTATTACTTAAGCCTTAAACTTTTTTTTTTACCTTTTTAGTTTTTTTATGCTAGACATCTTTTTATTTTTTTACCTTTTTAGTTTTTTTATGCTAGACAACGAACCGATCGTTGTACTGGTTTATTGGTCGGACCGGTTGAACCGGTCGAACCGGATTTACGAACCGAATGCCAATATATAATTTATATAATAACAAATATAGTACGATAATTGGACAGTTTTGGAGTCTTATTTAAAATATTGCCACAAGCTTTGAAAGTCAAAAGAAGATATGGTAATGTTTACACATGCCATAACCATACCTTCCTGAAATTTCCTTTTCTTTTACCAGTTTGTTTTTGTCTGGATTTTCAACGGATCAGGTATAGTTTTTAATTCCCATGTTTCAAGTTTCAACTTAGTTATATAATCTAGCTAGGTTAAGGGTCTTGTTTTAGATAATATATATTTTGTAACTACTCAAGCTTGTTCACCTAATATTTTGTAACTAATATTAGTTCACTTTTAGGTGTTCAAGTCTCGTGAAGAGTTGATGGACTGGGTTAGAAACACCGGACGTAGATGATTATGTTGGTTACATCAGTCCAGACGTGAACTATCAAGTGCCTGGTGAAACAAGTCCGTTCATAAATCAAGATATTTACGGAAAAAAACCATTCAAGGACGATCCTGGTGAACCAAGTCCGTTCATGACACAAGATACAGACGGACAAAGTTTTTTTACCAACCTTTTAAACACACCGGGATATGATTTCTTGATTGCGAACAAGTTTAATGTGATCGTTCATTTTTTATCTCAAGAAAAAAGAAACAGTTCTACTTGTTTTTCGCTTTGGAGAGGCCCTCACGAGTTCCCAGAAAAAAAATAATTACAATTGCACACGTGAATGGTAACCATTTTATAATGGTAGAATTGCAAGGAGAGTATCCAATTGCCAGCACAAACAACCTATGGAAATTAATGAGAGAAAATGATGCAGCTGGCTGTGAGAATATATTTGAATCACGTCAAAATATGTATAAGTCTTGGATAGCACAACCTGCTACATTTAGGGGTGTATAGATTAAACCTCGGTATGTAAATTATTAAATGATAATAATTTTGTAAAAAAGTACTTATTTTTATATAGCTTTTGTTACAGCTATAAATATAATTTGATAAATTATAACAATAAAAACGAATAATAAATAATATATCATTACTACTACTACTAATAATAATAATAAATATAATAATAATAATAATACTAACTAATTAAATAATAAACAAATACTAAATAACTAATAATTAAATAAAAGAATGAAAAAAAGACAAAAAAAGACTAAAAACAAAAAGTAAATGATTGATGGATGTGATGTTTTTGATAGGGGGTGTAATTAGTAAATAGAGGGGGGGGGGTGGGAATAGAATGAGCCATATGGTAAATGATTACAAACAACAAAATGCCAAAATATATTGTAATAATGCGTAAATACGTGTTCTAACCAGCCACATCATACATACTTGGGCGAAAAAGGTGATACAGGTTGTATTACGTATTGGTTATATCAATGTCATATCGATCATTTTTATCAGGTTGTACGTTCATACGAGGCCGTACGATGTGGGCAAAACACCATTTCATACGGGTCATATAACCATCTTAGCCCTCTCATACAACCTGCATGACCCATAATCGCCTTGTGATACGACCCATATGATGTGTCTGATTGACATGTAAATGGTGTACACAGTGGTGAAGCTTGAGATTTCCGACCGGGGAAGGGGGGGGGGGGGTCAAAAGCGTATACACCAAAAAATTTCTATAAAATGGGGGTCGAAAACGTATATACCCAAAAATTTCTATACAAAAACTACATGTTCTCTACTACTGAGTGAAAAGTTCGGAGGTCAGCCGCCCCCTCCCGCCCCAGTATGTTACGCCCTTGGGTGTACGGTATTATTCAACGTATACAGTTTTAATGTGCGGGAATAGTAGTTTTCACCTATTGGGTGAAATGGGTGGTGGTCGTCGGCGGCAAAGAGGCAGCTCTTCTATGGGCCCAACAAATTTACGATTTTATCCCGCTTTAAATTTACGCTTTTGCCATGAGTTCAAAATTATGATTTTATCCCCCACTTAAAAATAAATTTACGTTTTTGCTCCCAGCTAAAAATATCAATTTTGCCCGCGGTTCAAATTTACCATTTTGCCCCGTTTAAATTTACAGTTTTACCATTAGTTTTTTTCCTTAAAATTACAATTTTTTCATCAGTTCAAAATTATGTTTTTACCCCCACATAAAAATAAATTTACGCTTTTGCTCCCAGCTAAAAATTCCAAAGCCATCGGTTCAAATTTACGATTTTTCCCTGTTTAAATTTACAGTTTTGCCATTAGGTTTTTTTTTCTCACAGCTAAGTTACGATTTTGCCATCAACTTTAATTTACATTTTCTCAATCGTTTTTGTTTGTTTTCCTGGTTAAATTACGATTTTGCCCCCAGTGAAAATTACTGTCATGCCGGCAGCTGCCTGCGACTCCCTCATTGGTTCATTTAATTTACGATTTTATCCCTGAATGAAAAATATGATTTCGCCCTCAGTTTAAAATTAAGGTTTTCCGATCGTTTTAGTTTTTCTTAGCAAAACTATAAAAGTTTTTTTTAATTAGTTGACTCCGTTTAATTTTTTGCTGCGTCAAGGAGCTGCCTAACACTCGCTCATAAGTCCTGAAAAATTACAGTTTTGCCCTGAGCCGAAAATTACAGTCTTATCATCGTTTTAGTTTTTTTCCTATCAAAATTATCGTAGTGTTTTTTTAGTTGATTGAGAATTATTCGGCCATCTCCCCGCAACACGGGCGGTGCAACTACTAGTTAGTTGACAAATGAATCAAACAGTCAACGTGGATGATGACTAGGATTTCTCATAATGAGATATTGGGTGGGTGGTGTATGTGTTTAACAGTTGACAGCCGACTTGTCGCCGCCGTGTTTTCTTGACTTTTATTTCAACGTGTTACCAAATTGCTGCTTCCTGCCATTGAAACCATTACAAGATATGACTAATACTAAGGGGATGTTTGGCAACATCTGAACCAATAAGTGCTGAATGAATAAGAGGTTCTGAATGGTTAAGAGGCTCTGAACCAGTAAGGGGCTGTTTGGTAGCCTCTTAATGACCATTCAGATGCTACCTCTTAATGGTTTAAAACCTCTGAATGAATAAGAGGTAACCTCAAGTCTGAATGGTTAAGAGGTAACATCTGAATGGTAAATCATCATATGTCACATTCTCCTACCTTCTCATTGGTAAAATTCTTAATGGTTCCATTAAGAGGTAGCCTCTTAATGACCATTCAGAGGCTACCAAACAGCCCCTAAGTGCTGAACCAGTGAACTGCTGTTTGGTTGCACATCTGAATGACCGTGTGAAAATACATTTTTACCCCTCTAAATACTCAAACCAAACAACTTACACACATAAACAAAAGGTGCAGACTCTCATATTCTTCATCTCCTTCCTCTCAAAACCTTCTTTTTCCTCTACATATACACACATACATAACTCAAATCAAACACAAAGAAATCAACCCCTCACCCAAACACCCAACCCTCACCTCTTAAACACCCCCTCTCCGATGATCTCCTGCGACGGCAGGCGGAGCCGCCGCCTCTCACGGCGGTGGCGGTGGTGATTTTGTTCAGCCGACAACCCCCCCTTCTTCTTCTTCTCCGCTGATGTGCAACCGGGGACGACAACAACCACCACCACCGTCTGGTGGTGGTGCGGCGACGCACACAGGGGCGGAGAGAGAGAAAGACAGACGTAGAGGAGAGAGATGACGACGGCGGTGGAGCCAGTGACGGTGATGGCGGCTGTGGAGGAGGAGGCCGGTGATTGTGGAGGAGTGGAGAGGAGAGGAGATGGGGCTGTGAAGAACTCGTGAAGGAGATGGGGGCAAAGGGCATACAAGTCCAATATTTCATTCAGATGTGGTAACTAGCTAAACCATTCAGACTGAATGGAACCCATTCAGAGGTGATGTCTTAATGAACCAAACACCTTTACATCTGACCGAATCAGATGTGGACCTCTGAATGGTTCCATTCAGACCTAAACAAACAGCCCCTAACTCTGTTTCACAACAATAAGACTTGTTTATTAACTCGTTAGTAATTGTTTTAAGAGAAAACCAATCAACAAAAATATATGTTTCATAATCTTATAAATTACATGTGAGTTATAATTTTATAGTTACATTAGACAAAAATTATATTCATACATTGACTTAAGCAAAATTTAATCGCGGCTAAAACTCTCGCAACATACATAGTGTTTGTGAGTAGAGAAACCAAGAAGAGTAAGGTGAGTCATCACTCATCACTCACTCACAACTTTCAATCAAGTTCCGTCATGTCATTAATCATTATTCCATCACTAGTGATGGATTTTAGTGGAAATGCGCATCACTCACCACACCTAACAATTTCTCTCACAACCCAACAATTTCCCTCAACTTCCTCGCTTTCTTCAAGAGTTATATATTCAACGCGTTGTAAAATCGACGCGTTATAGTTGTGAGTGGCGGTGGTGTTTTGTCAAACATCACGCGTTATACATGTTCATCACGGTCAAAAAGTAGACCGCCCCGGGTGGCCTAAGTAAAGTTAGCTAGATGGATTCTTAGAATGTAATATAAGAGTTTTTAGCCAAACAGGTGTAACTTTATAATTTACTTTTGTTAATTAGGTGTAGTTATAAAATACTTATTAACCTAGTTTTTTTAGTTACTTATCATACTTCTTGTTTAAAAATAATCAAATTTCTTATACAAGCTTTTACATTTTTTTTTCTTTTTAAATTTAAGTCTACTTTTATTAGTATTTTTACTTTAAACAAAAATGTTATGGTATACATTTAATAATTTAATCGATAAAATTAGTTTAGTTTTTATAACATGACAAAAGATCGAATACAAACAGTATTAACGTACAAAATGTTGGAAATTTTAGTGAAAATGAGTTTTTCACTAAATATTTTGGACATCAATAATATTTATATATGTGTTGTATAAATAATTAGTGATGGTTTGTGTTCAAACTATGTCCAAATAGAGCTAAGATGAATGAGATATCGAAGCTCGAAGTTGTATGTTTTGGATTGAGATTTGTCATCTTGTCCCACATAGGTGGAATGACAAAGCTTAAAGTGGTATAGAAGGAGGAGTACTCTTTGAAGGCAAACACTAGTGGGAACTAAAGGGTGCGCCGCACCAGCACATATGCGCAGTATGGATGGCGCATGACCAGGTGGCGTCCTGGTATGCACAGTGGCATCTATGTGGCGCGCGACTCCATATCACATATGCGCGCATAACATGGGCTATAGGCCTAGTGTGGTGCAATTTGAACTTCGCACACTGTCTTTGTATTTTTGTCCATGAGCGAGTGGTCAGATACATGGCGGGTGGCTGATCTGCCTATGGCGCACCCTTGGGTGGCATAGGCGGATGCCATGGCATGGCGCAAGCTCCTTAGACACGCGGCTAAGACGGAAGTGCATATGGCGCGTGGGCCTGAAAGGCGCATGACCAGTCAGCGTCCTGGTATGCGTAGTGACTTCAAATTAGCGCGTGGCGTAAGAAGGTGTGTCTCTGCGGAAACGTAGTGCAGGTTCAACTAAGGCACGCTTGCATGCGTGCTCTGCTCAACCGGTCAAACCAGTCTACTTACTAGAGAATTAATGTTAGACGGTTTCCACTAGTGCCATAAGTTAAATGGCAGTTTCTTTTTACTACCACTTAATATCCATTATGTTAGAGTTTAACCCTTTTAATTACAAGATTAATAATCTTGTTTATGACATCATTAAGAGGGTTTAATGAGTATCTCATTATAAAAATGAATATGGTTTATTCATTTGTAGATGGAGAAAAACATACTCAATAGTGTTCTCTATATTTCATGAAACTTTAGAGAAGAGTATTCTCTAAAGTATTCACAACTTCATTCTTTACACCAACATTTCTAAACACCAAATTATACCCGATGCTATCTCGGGCTTGAGAGTCATCTCCGGCAGTACACATACTGTTCCGGTTGTTGTACCCTGGGAGACAGACCGTCTGAGAGGAGGCGCGGAATCTGTTTTAAGGGAAGCGTGTCGAACACGTGCCTCAACCAAAAGCGTCAACCATATTTTGCTTGTCTTGCAGCGGAGTTTCGTACAAGAAGGTGCGGTTGCAGTTCTTCTAAAGACATCGACTTGAATCAAGATTGGTACAATTAAATTGTATATTACTTTTATTTACTTAGTCTATGTAACCGGTATTGTACTAGAATAGTTTCCCACAAATAACGAGAGTCTCGTTATTATATATTTTGTAATATATTTTAATAAAACGTGAACCTAGTTCCTACAATCTTAAAACAGACTTTCGTGAAGATTGTTGATACAATCTTAAATCCCTTCTCTATGAGGATTTAGGTTCACGAAAGTTAAAATATTTAATGGATTTTTGTTAAAATCTTGTAAATATTTTTTGGGGAATTATATGTGTAGTACAAACGAGTCGGATTAATTTTATGATTGGAGTACAATCTTTAATCCGAATACCGTGTTACAAAACGACTTTTTGATTCAAGTTTTGGAGTTCTTGGTGTTTTGTTCGTGTTTAGATAAAACCGAACATATACAAAATATTATGTATTTCAATAGGTTTTTGAAATACTAAATTTTCTAATTAGCGTATTAGAAAAACTTTATTTTGTAACCCCTTACAAAGTGTTTGTAACGGTTATTTTCTTTATAACAAGCTTTTAGTAACCATAATTGTTATATTAATGTTGGTTTTAAAAGTCTTGATATATATTTATTTTCTAATTAGCATATTAGAAAATAATTATTTTAGAAAATAACAAGTTCTTAATATTTTCTAACGAGCGTGTTAGAAACGTTGAGGTTGAAAGAATAACAAGTTTAAAACTTTTTTATATCTCTAACGAGCGTGTTAGAATTTTATAGAATAATAAGTTTTAATATCATCCTTTATATCTAATGAGCGTGTTAGATATGATGATTGTGTAAAACTAACTTGTTAAAAAAAAACGATTAGATTTTCTAACGAGCGTGTTAGAAAATATTATTATTTCAAATAATTACCGACGAGCGTGTTGGAGACAATTATTTTGGATAATAAACCTTGTAACGGTTTCGTCTAAACTATTAAATTTCTAACGAGCGAGTTAGAAACGGATTTTATTCCACATACGTTTAAACGAATTTTATTTGTTTATTTCTAATGAGCGTATTAGAAATAGTTTATATTTTTTTTATATAAACTTCGAAACAAATTTTGTAAGTGATTATTTCTAACGAGCGTGTTAGAAACGTTTTAAAGAGTTTGATAGTTGTTTATTTTCTAACGAGCGTGTTAGAAACGATTTAACGACTTTATCAATTGTTTATTTCTAACAAGTGGGTTAGAAAACGTTTATTTTATATAAACCAAAAATGGCTTATGGAAATAAATAATCGTTTAATTTTCTAAATGGGCGTATTAGAATTAGTTTATCTTATAACCAACTATTTAACGATTTGCAATCGTTAATTTCTAACGAGCGGGTTAGAATTGGGTTAACTATGATAAACTATTTAATCTGATTTGTAATGGTTTTATATATTTTCTAACGAGCGTGTTAGAAAAGATATGTGTTCATTTCTAACGAGCGTGTTAGAAAACGTTCATTTAAACCAAAAGTGAATAATTGTATTCGTTTTATTTCTAACGAGCGTGTTAGAAGCGGTTTACTTTATAAAAACCGAATATTTCGAATGTTGTTCAACTTTTAAATTCTAATTAGCATATTAGAATAGGTTATCATACAAACCACTCATTTTAACGATTGATAATCGTTATTATCTAACAGCGGTTAGAAATGGTTTAAATATGATAAACCATTTATTAAAACGATGTGTATTCGTTTTATTTTCAAACGAGCGAGTTTGAAATTGTTTTATTTATTAAACTATTATAAGGTTTATTGTCTTGATTTGTAATCAAAACATAAATATATAGTTTAATATTAAAACACTTGCAAAAACGAGAAATGTTTTGAACGAATAAAACATGTCTTTGCAAAATATAACGTCTTGAACCATATAATAGTCTTGGAGAGACTACTTGGTGAAAAACAACTCGATGTTGTCATAAGTATAATAAGTTGCTCAACTACTTGAGAGTAGTTATTGTAAACAACTTTATACTTTGGACAACTTGTGATCATTCAAGTTTAGAGTTCCAAGATGAGGGAGTACCTCAAGACATGACACCGAACGAAATAATTGCGTTTATTTCGGTAAAAAGTGTTGAAGATAATAACACTTTGGCTTTTGATGTTTAGATATTATTGGTGTATCCGTTATTTTGGACTACTAATAAGTTGTCAAAATCATACACATTTGATACAAAGTGTAAAAAGTAATTTACACAAACACAACGAGCGGGTTGTGATCATGACTTATGTAATAAGTCACAATTCAAACATCAAATGCAAAACGGCATTGTGAGAAACGTGGTGCGTGGTTTGAGATGAAATGCACGAAAACGAGATATGTCATCTAATGTTGAGAGGATCAACATGGAAATGCACATGTAAGTTTTCAAAGAATATAACATATGAAAGAAATATATGTTATTATTGTAAATGATTTTAATAAATTTGGCAAATTTATTAACGGAAATTTACAATAGTGATGGACTTGTAGATGCTTCTACCACCATCAATGTTGTTTAAACTATGTGGAGGGTTGGTCCTAAATTTGGGAGAGTATCCCAATACATGGTTTTAATGAAACAACAACATAAATGTATATATCACTATAGGCATACGTGAATGCTTTGTTGTTGAGAGTCAATCTAATTGGCTATATCTCAAGACTCGAGTGATTTTATACAAATATTTTCATCAAAGTGACTTGAATTAAGACTTATGTTTAAGTCTTTAGGAAGTCAATGGTGAAGCCTTGGAGATAAAAAAGGCGAACGAATTATGATCCTAATGGATGGAGTTAACTATGGTTTTTGAGACCTTCCTAAAACCGTTGGTTTTGGAATGGTGAAATAAAAATTTCATTATTGTGTCTAAACTAAGAAACGAATGTTCGGAAGAGATAGTGCGTTATCTCTTAAGGCTGTGAAGAATCAGAATGATGCATCTTCTGTTCACATGCTAGAGTATTGTGGTCTAAAGCATGCTAGACTAATACTTGTTAATTTATATGCTCGACGGAGATTAAATTAACTTTAAACATTCAAAATATGTGATGACACAAGAACGAATTTTGTGCTAAACAAAACTGTAAATATAACTTCATTAAAATGCAAGCAATGTGGGGGGAGGCCATTTAAGAAACAAACCCTTTAGGGTATGTGAGCATGGTAGTTGTAACACCCCGTGTTTTCACAAGTGAAAGTCAAAGTCAAGGTCAAAGTCAACGACCGATTTCGCGCGACGTGACTCGTAGAATTGTTTTTATTATATTTAGATTATGTTGAGTAAATGTCGTACATTACAATGATCAAGCCTCACCAATCATATTTCGATCGATTTACGACTGTGAACGATAGCAAGTAACAATGCGATAAAGATAATCAAGCAAGCTAATCAAATCGACACCAAATCGTAACTCGAAATTCGTATTTTACTTGTCAGTTATACGTGTGTGTGTGCCTTACGTGTTACTTGTGCATGTTTATTTCATGATTATGTGGTGATAATCAAGCGAACTCAATCGAACTCGAAGTCTAACTCGAATATGATCGAACCCGAACTCGAATCCCGAATCGAACCGTATAAGAAGTAGTTGGGACTGAAAGTAATTGGAATTAGGAAACCCTATCAAACCGCTCGTAAATCCAAGCCGAATCAACATCGCATCGAGCTCGCCCAAGGTGGTGGCATCCGCACGGATGGCCCATCCGCACGGATGGCCAATCCGCACGGATTGCCAGTCCGCACGGATGGCCAGTCCGCGCGGATAACCTACCCGGGTGTGTGCCATGCGCACGGCTCATCCTTTCCCTTTTTGGCATCCTATAAATACACGAGTCACTCTCCACTTTTTCCACTTTTGGCAAGTGACGACCGAACCACACGCATTCTTCACCTTTTCTCGGATTCCTCTCAATTCAGGTAAGATCTTGCACTAATTCTTGTACATCTTTAATCACTACACCATTCTACACATTTCCATCTTCCAAATCTTCACTTTCAACCATGAAATCATCCGGATTTGAGGTATTCACGGGTGACGTCATCATGAAGTTCATAAGAACTTCATGCTTGGCTCCATTCCATCAAGAATATCTCAGATCTAAACGATTTCTACAAGTCTTTACAATAATTTCACCTAGATCTAAAACCGTTCTGTAACACCCCGTGTTTTCACAAGTGAAAGTCAAAGTCAAGGTCAAAGTCAACGACCGATTTCGCGCGACGTGACTCGTAGAATTGTTTTTATTATATTTAGATTATGTGGAGTAAATGTCGTACATTACAATGATCAAGCCTCACCAATCATATTTCGATCGATTTACGACTGTGAACGATAGCAAGTAACAATGCGATAAAGATAATCAAGCAAGCTAATCAAATCGACACCAAATCGTAACTCGAAATTCGTATTTTACTTGTCAGTTATACGTGTGCGTGTGCCTTACGTGTTACTTGTGCATGTTTATTTCATGATTATGTGGTGATAATCAAGCGAACTCAATCGAACTCGAAGTCTAACTCGAATATGATCGAACCCGAACTCGAATCCCGAATCAAACCGTATAAGAAGTAGTTGGGACTGAAAGTAATTGGAATTAGGAAACCCTATCAAACCGCTCGTAAATCCAAGCCGAATCAACATCGCATCGAGCTCGCCCAAGGTGGTGGCATCCGCACGGATGGCCAATCCGCACGGATTGCCAGTCCGCACGGATGGCCAGTCCGCGCGGATAACCTACCCGGGTGTGTGCCATGCGCACGGCTCATCCTTTCCCTTTTTGGCATCCTATAAATACACGAGTCACTCTCCACTTTTTCCACTTTTGGCAAGTGACGACCGAACCACACGCATTCTTCACCTTTTCTCGGATTCCTCTCAATTCAGGTAAGATCTTGCACTAATTCTTGTACTTCTTTAATCACTACACCATTCTACACATTTCCATCTTCCAAATCTTCACTTTCAACCATGAAATCATCCGGATTTGAGGTATTCACGGGTGACGTCATCATGAAGTTCATAAGAACTTCATGCTTGGCTCCATTCCATCAAGAATATCTCAGATCTAAACGATTTCTACAAGTCTTTACAATAATTTCACCTAGATCTAAAACCGTTCTAAGGATAAAAGAGTTGAAAGAAATAAATCTAAGTTCTCTTTTTCTTTTACCCTTAAAACCGGTACGAATCCGATCGGTCCTAGTGTTTTGCTCGTCAATAGTGATACCCTAGTTCCAGATCTGGAGTTGTACCCTAGACAACTGATTTCGGGGTTAACCGGGACGACCGTTCAGAGTCGCCGACAGGCCGAGTTAGGGTGGTTCCTAACCGGTCTAGTCACGCGGGTGAGAACACAATTCCAAGTGGTTGCCACGAAATCAGAACGTCTCGACAAACGACAACAGAAACCAAGAGTAGACGAACGGAACAACCAGAGCAGTTGTCCGCACGGACAGGCTACCCGTACGGACTAGCCACCCGCACGGACAAGCTGTGCGCACGGGTTACCATCCGCACGCACAGGTCATACGCACGGGTTGCCAACCGCACGGACTACCCTTGGGACCCACTTTCCAAGCGAGGTTTGAGTATCGACGAACGAGCAACCCGGACAGACGACCTCTGAATGGATTACTCATCGGATCATGAGATACTAAGGCCTTAAAATGAGAATCGAGCAAACCCCACCCGCACGGCCAAGCCGTGCGCACGGACGGGCTATCCGGACGGATTGACTCTGCCCGCGCGCACAGGCTGCCCGCACGGACTACCACACGCACGGACCGCCGCCCGCGCGGCCGGCTTGAAAGGGTAGA
The DNA here is from genome assembly GCA_030545235.1 of Helianthus tuberosus. NCBI lineage: Eukaryota > Viridiplantae > Streptophyta > Magnoliopsida > Asterales > Asteraceae > Helianthus > Helianthus tuberosus. Next base: position 62,596,255 of record CM060451.1, on the reverse strand, counting down.
AACACTTTGGTGTTTTCTAAATGCTACAACGAAAACTCCAAAGCACAAGCCATCATACACAAACACATCTTAGGAAGAAACAATCCACTTGGACGGTTATCCACTCAAGCAATCTAACCATACGAGTAAGTCGTCCGCACGTATGACTCGTCCGCACGGATTGCCACCCGCACGGACAGTCACACGCACGGATGACATATCCGGATGGAACACCATCCGCACGCATCACCATCCGTACGGATAGGTCATGCGCACGGATGACCCCTATACACGGATAACTGATCCGCACGATCAGTCATCCTACCCACTCTCACTTGTACTGTTTTACGCGTCACTTATCGTTACGTTATCGAATCTATTCAGGCTAATCGTACTCGCTGAAAAGCGCTCCCTTCAATCCATATCGCTGTGAGTATACTCGAACCCTTTTTGCTTTAGCACTTTTGGGTGTTACATACGTTACAACTATTCAAACAACAACTATCACACTACTCAAGCTATTTCAACGCTTAACCATTAATGCATGTTATACGTGGCTTATGAATGCTTGTTTGTTATGTTTACACATGGAATGCTGTCTACCTGCCTTAGCAACGATAGTACTATAGTTTGGACTCAGCACCCGTTTCCACGGGGGTTGTTAAGGATCTTTTACTTGCATGGATTACAGTGGTAAACATGTATTGCGAACTGCCTCGGGCAGTCAACCCGCAGTCATTGGTATCGATGGATCTATGTCGATAACTAACGTGCTTCATTTTTCTATGTGTACGTGCTGGTTATGCGTAAACGAATTCGAACTCTATATGCTATTATCAAACTTGTATGCTCACCTTTACATTTTATGTATTGACATTATTTTAACGTATGTGGCAGGTGCCTAGGTTGTTTATATGCTTCTCGGGCTGTGATGAAATTGAAGCTAGGAACTGGAGTCCTAGAAACCAACGAATAATTTAGTTATGCTTAAATCTGAGTTGTCGGAACAGAATATTTGTTTAGTTTTGTCTGTAATAACTTGTTTTACTATTTGAGACATGGTATGGGACATGTTAACTTAAATTAAATGGTAATGATGGTTGTTATGGAAACTTCTGGACAATCTGTTTCGCTCAGTGCCGCGCCCCGATGATTCCGCCATCGGTTGGGGTGTGACAGATTGGTATCAGAGCCATAACTATAGGGAATTAGGCAAGACTCGACCTAGTCCGGGTCGAAGCCTTAGAGACCTAGACTATAGTTAAGAACCAACAGACCAACTCACGCGAATGTGTAATTTCGCCACTATCACTCACTTTTCTTATCACTACACTCGAAAATTTTCAAGCTATGAACGGGCAATAAGGCCGAGAATAGGTGTGAAAACCGCAAACTCTCGACTAAAGTTGCCTGATCAGCTTGCGTTTTAGTTACAAACGAGGAGAATTGTACCAAATCAGGAGTGAAATCCATATTTTGATGAATAATCTCCTCAATTTTTATCAAAAACAAGGACGGAGGTTGCAAGATAGGGGTGAATCCCTAACCTTGACGACTCGTCCCGCCTTTATACAAAACTCCACCAAAGTTCGATGGACTCCAACGATCTAAAGACACAATATAACCAATGGGAATTGCGCCAACGCCCAAGAATCGAGGCAAGGGCATAGTCCTGGAGGTAATTGTGCAGGATCCTTGCGAATAGTCGAGCCACTTTGGTCAGTCGAAGTCTATTAGCCACAGACAATCTACCTTCGATATATCGATCTTTATGAACATTTTATGCATTTTCTGTTATTGGTTAACGTTTTGAAGTACTATTGGTTTCGACCCAACACTATTGCTTCTGCTAAAAACACAAAACTCGCTCGACACAACATTTGCCGATCACTCGCGTTACACTGCTTTCGAACACTCGCGAACTCTGAATACTAGGTTTCAGTTTTCTGACTGCCTTAGTGACTAGGAATATATGTGTTTCTTGCTGTTGTGCTTACACGTTTAGGAATATTGTGATTATGTGCTCTATGTGTTTATGTGATTTTGTGCAATTCTGTGATTTTGTGACTAAATGCGGTTACATGGTACGTGTTACTGAGCTTTAGTAGTAGTAGACGTGTGAGGTGAGATACGAATACATCTGTTGAGTTCCATGGCGGTGTCTATTGCAGACAATGTCGTCTGGATCCCGTCATCAGCTCTCTCGTCAGGAAAAGAGGGACAAACGTCTTGCTTCGATCATCGCGAAAAGTGTAGCCAAAGCTGTAAGTGATGTCTACGAGAATGCCAGCAAATCATCTGAGGAATCGAGGACTGAGGGTCCCAAAGCTACCGCGAGACCTTTCAGCTTCAAACAATTCAAGTCATGTGGACCGAAAGAATTCACAGGCGAAGGAGGTCCTACTGCCCTATTCCACTGGTTTGACTCTATCGAGGTTACTCTGCGACAAAGTGGTTGCCCTGATGACCTTCGAACTCTGAACGCTACCGGCGTCTTTTAGTCCCGTGCTTTGGACTGGTGGACGGCCGAGAGGAACAAGAGAGGGAATGATGCAGCTTACGGGTTGTCGTGGGATGAGCTCAAGGAAGTCATGCTGGAGGAATTCTGCCCTCCTCACGAACGACAAAAGCTTGAAGATGAATTCTGGCACATACATCAGAAGGATGGAGACAATGCTGGTCTTACCGCTCGTTTCAAACAGCTCAGCATTATCTGTCCCGATCAAGTCAAGACTCCTGAGATCACCATCAAGAAGTACATTCGAGCTTTGCCCGACTGCGTTGCTGATTTCGTGCAAGCGGCTAAGACTACCACGATCGAAGAAACCTATCTGCTGGCCGCGGAGATCAATGACAAAAGGGTCAAAGCTGGGATGTGGGATAAAACCTCCAAGCATCTGCATCAAGCCACTACTGCTACACCAACTGCTGAACCCACGCCATCAAACAACAAGAGAAAGAACAAGAGGAAAAGCAACTCCACCAACAAGAACTGTGCGATCACTGCTGCACCAGTTCAGGCTGTACCTGCCCAACAGCGTCAAGTGGCGGCGCCTGTGGCCAATGCACCGCCTGCAAAACGTGCATATACTGGACCACACCCACTCTGCCCTACTTGCACCTATCATCACCCGACTGCTCTTCAATGCCGCTTCTGTGCTCATTGCAACGTCTACGGCCACTTCACTGCCAACTGCCGTATTCGTCAAGCTCCTGCCAATCAAGCTCTACTCGCTGCCCCACAGGGTCAACAAGCTCCTCCGGCACCCGCAGTCAAAGCCAGAGCATGCTTCACATGTGGCGACCCGAACCATTTCGCCAACGTGTGCCCAAACAGGGTGGTGAAACAAGAACCCCAGCAGCCGCAGCAGCAACCGCAGCAGCAACAGGCCGCACGTGCCAGAACTTTCAATCTCAACGTTCGTCAAGCCCAAGCCGATAACAACGTGGTCAATGGTACGTTCCTTGTGAATGGTATTTATGCTTCGTGTTTGTTTGATACTGGAGCCGATAATTGCTTTGTGTCACTCGAATTTGAGAAACTCCTTAGTCGTAAGCGCTCTCGACTCTCCTCTGCATTCGAAGTTGAGGTCGCTACCGGAAGAACCGTCGCTGTAAACTCTGTTATTCGTGATTGCACACTCGAGCTCAACAATCACATCTTCTCAATCGATCTTATCCCAATGCAACTAGGAAGCTTTGATGTCATAGTAGGCATGGACTTTCTTCGCGAAAACCATGCCGAAGTTGTATGCTTCGATAAAATGATTCGTTTTTCCCTCGCCAACGGGGATTCTTTGTGCGTCTATGGAGATACTACTTCAAAGGGTCTCAAACTTATATCATGCCTACAAGCCAGCAAGTATCTCCGTAAGGAGTACAGGGCTTTCTTGGCTCATGTCGTAGCAGCGGAGAAGGAAAAGAAAGAGAAGAAGAAAGTGAAGGACGTTCCAGTGGTTCGAGAATTTCCTCGAGTCTTTCCCGAGGATCTTCCCGGACTACCTCCAAAGCGTGATATCGATTTTCGCATTGATCTTATTCCTGGAGCGAATCCTATTGCCAGAGCTCCCTACCGACTAGCACCGTCCGAAATGCGCGAACTCTCAACTCAACTCCAAGAATTGCTTGAAAAAGGCTTTATTCGCCCGAGCACCTCTCCGTGGGGCGCACCAGTCCTTTTCGTCAAAAAGAAGGATGGGACGTTCCGGATGTGCATCGATTACCGGGAATTGAATAAGTTGACTATCAAGAATCGCTATCCTCTGCCTCGAATCGACGATTTGTTTGATCAACTACAAGGCGCTACGTGTTTCTCGAAGATCGATCTGCGTTCCGGATATCATCAGCTGCGTATACAGGAGGAGGACGTTCCCAAAACAGCGTTTCGCACTCGTTACGGCCATTATGAATTCGTTGTCATGCCTTTTGGCCTAACCAATGCCCCAGCAGTTTTCATGGATCTGATGAATCGAGTGTGTAAACCGTATCTTGACCGTTTCGTCATCGTGTTCATCGACGATGTCTTGATCTATTCCAAAACGAGATCCGAACACGCGCAACATCTACGTTTGGTTCTCGAGTTACTCCAGGGAAATCAACTCTACGCCAAATTCTCCAAGTGCGAGTTTTGGTTAGGGGAGGTTCAATTCCTGGGTCACATCGTAAATAGTCAGGGCATTCACGTCGATCCTGCAAAGATTGAAGCTGTTAAGAGCTGGGTTACGCCTAAGAACCCGACTGAAGTCCGTTCCTTTCTCGGACTGGCGGGCTATTATCGACGATTTATCAACGGGTTCTCGAAGATTGCTGTACCACTTACTTCTCTTACTCATAAGGATCAGCCTTTTGTCTGGGGAAACAAACAAGAGTCTGCCTTTCAAACCCTCAAATACATGCTTTGCAATGCTCCCGTTCTCACGCTACCCGACGGAAACGATAATTTCATTGTCTACTGTGATGCTTCTAACCTTGGTCTCGGTTGTGTCTTAATGCAACGAGACAAGGTTATTGCTTACGCATCCCGTCAGCTCAAAATCCACGAGAAGAACTATACAACCCACGATCTTGAGCTAGGCGCAGTTGTTTTTGCATTAAAGATTTGGCGACACTACCTGTATGGTACTAAGTGTACGATCTTCACCGATCATAGGAGCCTACAACACATCTTTAATCAGAGGGAACTAAATATGCGTCAACGCCGATGGGTAGAGCTTCTCAACGATTACGACTGCGAGATTCGTTATCACCCAGGCAAAGCAAATGTTGTTGCCGACGCACTTAGCAGACGGAGTTATCTGCTTAGCACTCGAAATGTTCAAGCTCAGCACAATCTCGAAGCTCTTATTCGCGACGCCCAGCATGCATGTTTCAACGAGCGCACCTTGAAGAAAGAAAGGATCTACCACGACGGAGCCCAACTTGTGAGCAAATCAAACGGGATATTCCACTTTCTAGACAAAATCTGGATTCCCAGGAGAACTAACCTGCGACAAATCATCATGGATGAAGCCCACAAATCCCGATACTCTATTCATCCCGGTGCTGACAAAATGTACCATGACCTTCGATATAGGTACTGGTGGCCGGGCATGAAACGGGATATCGCCCTCTACGTCGGAAGATGCCTAACCTGTGCTAGGGTCAAGGCCGAACATCAACGACCCTCTGGCTTGCTCGAACAACCTCCAATCCCCATGTGGAAGTGGGAGAGCATAGCTATGGATTTCGTAACCAAGCTCCCACCCACGTCATCGGGTCACGATAGTATTTGGGTTATCATTGACCGTTTGACCAAATCAGCCCACTTTCTGCTAATACGAGAGGACTACAAGGTGGAACGATTAGCCCGAATCTACACTAACGAGATCATCTGTCGACATGGGACGCCTCGTGACATCATCTCTGACCGTGATGCTCGATTCACTTCGCGATTGTGGGGAACGTTTCAAACGGCACTGGGTACAACGCTTAATCTAAGCACTGCGTTCCACCCACAAACTGACGGTCAGAGCAAGAGAACGATTCGTACACTTGAAGACATGCTCCGTTCATGTGTTCTAGACTTCGGTGGCAATTGGGATAAACACCTTCCGTTAGTCGAATTCTCGTACAACAACAGCTACCAGGCTAGCATTCAGATGGCTCCTTTCGAAGCCTTATACGGAAGAAGATGTCGGTCGCCTATTGTGTGGCACGAGATCGGTCACTCGCAACTAACCGGTCCGGAACTACTACAAGAAACGACAGACAAAATCTTCCAAATTCGGGACAACCTAGCGAAGGCCCGAGATAGACAGAAGCTTCTCGCCGATAAAAAGCGCAAGCACCGCGAGTATGGCATTGGTGACTACGTACTCCTAAAGGTATCACCTTGGAGGGGTGTAGTCCGATTTGGCAAAAAGGGGAAGCTAGCGCCTCGGTATGTGGGACCTTTTAAGATTCTGGAAAGGATCGGAAAAGTCGCCTACAGACTCGAATTACCGGCAGAACTTTGCAATGTCCATCCGATCTTCCACGTGTCAAACCTCCGAAAGACCATCTACGAACCAGCCGTACATGTTCCTCTCGATGAATTACGAGTGAACGAAACATTGCACTTCGTGGAAAAGCCTGTCGAAATCATGGATCGCCAAACCAAAGAACTCAGGCGCTCACGCATTCCCATTGTGAAAGTCCGGTGGGAAGGCAAACAAGGCGCGGAGTTCACTTGGGAACTCGAAAGCGACATGAAGGCAAAGTATCCACAGCTGTTTAACGAAGAAGCAACGCCCAGCTAAGACAGCGAGTATTCGAGAGAGATTTCAGAGAATTTGAAATATGATAATATGTATGTAAATAAGAGATAGTGACATCGTGATTCAGGTGTCGTACGATTTCATATCAACCAATAGAATCATCAACTATATTAGAAAGATGATCCTAGATAGAGAAAGTCTAGATAGAGAAAGTCTCTCCCGTGATTCTTCGGAGCTTGTAATTGTCAGATTATCAATAGAATCACATCATTGGTACATTCTCGTGCATCGACCTCACTGGTGCACGGTTTCCGCGCGATGCACGGTCGGTTACGCAATCGAGTCGGTCCCACCGACCCTGCAAAAAATGAAGAAATTGCTCAAATCTGAGCATGTTTGATCAGCGCAATCGAGCAACCTGCTCAGATACCGCTTGTAGGATCGATTTGACACCATTACGATTGTGTTAGTCACACACGTTCACGGATTCCGCACGTTGAACGTGTTGTTACACAATCGGATCGGAAACGAATCCGGACCTACAATAATTCGAACTTCTTCCAAACGATTTCAAATTAAAATCTGAAACTTTATAGGTTTTAAATCATGCATATTCGCTCACATGGGATTCACGAACTAGTTACAGCCCCAGCTTAATTTCGGGACGAAATTTCCTAAACAAGGGGAGGCTGTAACCCCCCGTGTTTTCACAAGTGAAAGTCAAAGTCAAGGTCAAAGTCAACGACCGATTTCGCGCGACGTGACTCGTAGAATTGTTTTTATTATATTTAGATTATGTGGAGTAAATGTCGTACATTACAATGATCAAGCCTCACCAATCATATTTCGATCGATTTACGACTGTGAACGATAGCAAGTAACAATGCGATAAAGATAATCAAGCAAGCTAATCAAATCGACACCAAATCGTAACTCGAAATTCGTATTTTACTTGTCAGTTATACGTGTGCGTGTGCCTTACGTGTTACTTGTGCATGTTTATTTCATGATTATGTGGTGATAATCAAGCGAACTCAATCGAACTCGAAGTCTAACTTGAATATGATCAAACCCGAACTCGAATCCCGAATCGAACCGTATAAGAAGTAGTTGGGACTGAAAGTAATTGGAATTAGGAAACCCTATCAAACCGCTCGTAAATCCAAGCCGAATCAACATCGCATCGAGCTCGCCCAAGGTGGTGGCATCCGCACGGATGGCCAGTCCGCACGGATGGCCAGTCCGCACGGATTGCCAGTCCGCACGGATGGCCAGTCCGCGCGGATAACCTACCCGGGTGTGTGCCATGCGCACGGCTCATCCTTTCCCTTTTTGGCATCCTATAAATACACGAGTCACTCTCCACTTTTTCCACTTTTGGCAAGTGACGACCGAACCACACGCATTCTTCACCTTTTCTCGGATTCCTCTCAATTCAGGTAAGATCTTGCACTAATTCTTGTACATCTTTAATCACTACACCATTCTACACATTTCCATCTTCCAAATCTTCACTTTCAACCATGAAATCATCCGGATTTGAGGTATTCACGGGTGACGTCATCATGAAGTTCATAAGAACTACATGCTTGGCTCCATTCCATCAAGAATATCTCAGATCTAAACGATTTCTACAAGTCTTTACAATAATTTCACCTAGATCTAAAACCGTTCTAAGGATAAAAGAGTTGAAAGAAATAAATCTAAGTTCTCTTTTTCTTTTACCCTTAAAACCGGTACGAATCCGATCGGTCCTAGTGTTTTGCTCGTCAATAGTGATACCCTAGTTCCAGATCTGGAGTTGTACCCTAGACAACTGATTTCGGGGTTAACCGGGACGACCGTTCAGAGTCGCCGACAGGCCGAGTTAGGGTGGTTCCTAACCGGTCTAGTCACGCGGGTGAGAACACAATTCCAAGTGGTTGCCACGAAATCAGAACGTCTCGACAAACGACAACAGAAACCAAGAGTAGACGAACGGAACAACCAGAGCAGTTGTCCGCACGGACAGGCTACCCGTACGGACTAGCCACCCGCACGGACAAGCTGTGCGCACGGGTTACCATCCGCACGCACAGGTCATACGCACGGGTTGCCAACCGCACGGACTACCCTTGGGACCCACTTTCCAAGCGAGGTTTGAGTATCGACGAACGAGCAACCCGGACAGACGACCTCTGAATGGATTACTCATCGGATCATGAGATACTAAGGCCTTAAAATGAGAATCGAGCAAACCCCACCCGCACGGCCAAGCCGTGCGCACGGACGGGCTATCCGGACGGATTGACTCTGCCCGCGCGCACAGGCTGCCCGCACGGACTACCACACGCACGGACCGCCGCCCGCGCGGCCGGCTTGAAAGGGTAGAAACACTTTGGTGTTTTCTAAATGCTACAACGAAAACTCCAAAGCACAAGCCATCATACACAAACACATCTTAGGAAGAAACAATCCACTTGGACGGTTATCCACTCAAGCAATCTAACCATACGAGTAAGTCGTCCGCACATATGACTCGTCCGCACGGATTGCCACCCGCACGGACAGTCACACGCACGGATGACATATCCGGATGGAACACCATCCGCACGCATCACCATCCGTACGGATAGGTCATGCGCACGGATGACCCCTATACACGGATAACTGATCCGCACGATCAGTCATCCTACCCACTCTCACTTGTACTGTTTTACGCGTCACTTATCGTTACGTTATCGAATCTATTCAGGCTAATCGTACTCGCTGAAAAGCGCTCCCTTCAATCCATATCGCTGTGAGTATACTCGAACCCTTTTTGCTTTAGCACTTTTGGGTGTTACATACGTTACAACTATTCAAACAACAACTATCACACTACTCAAGCTATTTCAACGCTTAACCATTAATGCATGTTATACGTGGCTTATGAATGCTTGTTTGTTATGTTTACACATGGAATGCTGTCTACCTGCCTTAGCAACGATAGTACTATAGTTTGGACTCAGCACCCGTTTCCACGGGGGTTGTTAAGGATCTTTTACTTGCATGGATTACAGTGGTAAACATGTATTGCGAACTGCCTCGGGCAGTCAACCCGCAGTCATTGGTATCGATGGATCTATGTCGATAACTAACGTGCTTCATTTTTCTATGTGTACGTGCTGGTTATGCGTAAACGAATTCGAACTCTATATGCTATTATCAAACTTGTATGCTCACCTTTACATTTTATGTATTGACATTATTTTAACGTATGTGGCAGGTGCCTAGGTTGTTTATATGCTTCTCGGGCTGTGATGAAATTGAAGCTAGGAACTGGAGTCCTAGAAACCAACGAATAATTTAGTTATGCTTAAATCTGAGTTGTCGGAACAGAATATTTGTTTAGTTTTGTCTGTAATAACTTGTTTTACTATTTGAGACATGGTATGGGACATGTTAACTTAAATTAAATGGTAATGATGGTTGTTATGGAAACTTCTGGACAATCTGTTTCGCTCAGTGCCGCGCCCCGATGATTCCGCCATCGGTTGGGGTGTGACAGTAGTTGAGAAGTTTTCTCAAACTCGAAATGAAAGGGAGAACCTTTCATCACCCCATTTGGATGTTATCCAATTACACTTAAATGTGGGGGTGACTTGCATTTGAATGTGGAAATGGTAGTTGGGAAGTTTTCTCAAACTAGAAAAGAAAGGGAGAACCTTTCATCGCCCCATTTGGATGTTATCCAATTACACTTAAATGTGGGGGTGACTTGCATATATTGCAAACGCATGACCAAGTGGAGTACACAATGGTTATATGGAGTCAATCGAGTAGATTGGACTCGAATGCCAATTGGTTAGATTCAAAATCTAGTAAGATGTCAGTCATGACAAACCAAAGGCACGGTGAAAACGTGTCCAGCCATGAATTGAGTTTCATGTCATTCTAAGACAAGGTACATAACTGGATCCAGGTTGAGATCACGAGTTATAAGTCTTATGAATTGACTAAAAGGCAAAAGTGACTAGCGAGTCAAGAACACGTTAGAACAACTGATCGCAATTTAAATTATCGTTGGTGACTTAGCGAAGTCAAAGATAATTTTGGATCCAACAACCAGTGGGTTGATAAGAGATCAGGTTGTGGAATGGGACTAAAGCCATGGATAAAGGGACATGAGGGAAACCTAACCTAGTTGACTGGAGATCCCAAGATCTAGGTTCAATAGGCCAACTTAATCATGAACCGAAGGGTAGTCACTGTGGGGGCATAGCTAATATATATGTTTATATATAAGCTAGTGTATATGTTCATATATCCCCCTAAAACTATAAAAGGGTGTTTAAATACGTCCTAGTCCATTCCTATAATATTCAGTGACATTGTTGTGAGGTTAAGCATAATATGTGGTTTTATGATTTGTGTAAATCATAGTAAACCATAATGCTTTTAATGATTTAAAGGGAAATCACCTATGTTGGAGAGAAGTGTGGTCGCTTCGAATGGAATTAGGGCATAATTCCTAGAGCTCCCGCAGAACCAGGAAAGTGCTCCATGACCATTATAGGACACGATAGTGAGGGGATGGCCCGGCTAGGGAAAGTATTGTGTGAATGTATATTGTCGCTTACACAAATGGGGGGCTGTTCAAAGACATCACGTCTACAAAACCCTAGTAGGCTAAGTATGCTTCACAAAGGAAGGTTCAAAGGCAAAACCTACCTATCCTGCAATACTCGACTGTCGAGGTTTCATCGGGGAATTTTGTGTGTTTTAATCGATCTCCATTCATGTGGGGGATTGTTGGAAATTTTAGTGAAAATGAGTTTTTCACTAAATATTTTGGACATCAATAATATTTATATATGTGTTGTATAAATAATTAGTGATGGTTTGTGTTCAAACTATGTCCAAATAGAGCTAAGATGAATGAGATATCGAAGCTCGAAGTTGTATGTTTTGGATTGAGATTTGTCATCTTGTCCCACATAGGTAGAATGACAAAGCTTAAAGTGGTATAGAAGGAGGAGTACTCTTTGAAGGCAAACACTAGTGGGAACTAAAGGGTGCGCCGCACCAGCACATATGCGCAGTATGGATGGCGCATGACCAGGTGGCGTCCTGGTATGCACAGTGGCATCTATGTGGCGCGCGACTCCATATCACATATGCGCGCATAACATGGGCTATAGGCCTAGTGTGGTGCAATTTGAACTTCGCACACTGTCTTTGTATTTTTGTCCATGAGCGAGTGGTCAGATACATGGCGGGTGGCTGATCTGCCTATGGCGCACCCTTGGGTGGCATAGGCGGATGCCATGGCATGGCGCAAGCTCCTTAGACACGCGGCTAAGACGGAAGTGCATATGGCGCGTGGGCCTGAAAGGCGCATGACCAGTCAGCGTCCTGGTATGCGTAGTGACTTCAAATTAGTGCGTGGTGTAAGAAGGTGTGTCTCTGCGGAAACGTAGTGCAGGTTCAACTAAGGCACGCTTGCATGCGTGCTCTGCTCAACCGGTCAAACCAGTCTACTTACTAGAGAATTAATGTTAGACGGTTTCCACTAGTGCCATAAGTTAAATGGCAGTTTCTTTTTACTACCACTTAATATCCATTATGTTAGAGTTTAAACCTTTTAATTACAAGATTAATAATCTTGTTTATGACATCATTAAGAGGGTTTAATGAGTATCTCATTATAAAAATGAATATGGTTTATTCATTTGTAGATGGAGAAAAACATACTCAATAGTGTTCTCTATATTTCATGAAACTTTAGAGAAGAGTATTCTCTAAAGTATTCACAACTTCATTCTTTACACCAACATTTCTAAACACCAAATTATACCCGATGCTATCTCGGGCTTGAGAGTCATCTCCGGCAGTACACATACTGTTCCGGTTGTTGTACCCTGGGAGACAGACCGTCTGAGAGGAGGCGCGGAATCTGTTTTAAGGGAAGCGTGTCGAACACGTGCCTCAACCAAAAGCGTCAACCATATTTTGCTTGTCTTGCAGCGGAGTTTCGTACAAGAAGGTGCGGTTGCAGTTCTTCTAAAGACATCGACTTGAATCAAGATTGGTACAATTAAATTGTATATTACTTTTATTTACTTAGTCTATGTAACCGGTATTGTACTAGAATAGTTTCCCACAAATAACGAGAGTCTCGTTATTATATATTTTGTAATATATTTTAATAAAACGTGAACCTAGTTCCTACACAAAACATGCGAACTGCATTATAAATTGAAAAAGGGCGGTGACATTTTCGTAATTAACAGAATCTGCAATTCCTTATACCAATCGTACTAACTTGCCAATCAACGACCCTAATTCTATTTCATATTCTTCCATGATTTAATCAGATTGAGTAGCTTGATTTTATGGCTAGGTTTTAGCGGCGATTTAATATTATATCAAAATTGATTGATTGCGTCGTTGTTTCATCATCAATGGCTGAACACATGAGCTCTATTTTGTAAGGTTTGTAGCTTTTTGATCGTCACGTTTTAATTTGTTTGTTTTTATAGTATGATATTGTATAGTTAAACTAATTTTTTACATTTAACATAATGCATATATTGACTGATTAGAATAAGTAGAATACTTTTATGGGGACACCAATGACCAATATGTTCGTATACGTAAAGCAATTTACATTAGTAGAGTAACTTTTATTTATGTAACTCTTATTTTTATATCAGAAGAGTAATTATGACTAAAGTTATTTTAACTTCATGCATATCAGTAAAGTAATTATGGCTAGAGTAATGTTATGAGGAAACCTTTGTTCAAATAAATAAAGTAATTTTTATGGGGACACTTATGTTGATATACATAGAGGAATTTTACATCACTAGAGTAATTTTTATAGAATAATTTTTGTATTGTTATTTATATATCAGTAAAGTAATTATGACTAGGGTTATTTAAACATTATGCATATTAGTAGAGTAATTTTATGGGGATATATTTGTTCAAATAAGCGGAGTAATTTTTATGGGGACACCTCTCTTCATATACGTAGAGTTATTTTACATTAGTATAGTAATTTTCTATAGAAGAATTTACGTAGGGTTATTTTTATATCAGTAAAGTAATATCTATATCTATACTATATAATAAAAGAAACCACTTTTGGAACACTTGTCATCATATTAGGGCATCTCTTATAGATAATTATTATTTTAATTTAATATTTTCTAATTAATTATAGATAACTCTCCTATTAAATATTATTTAGTTTAATATCTTATGGATAATTATTATTTAGTTTAATCTTCTTCTCATTTATAATATTATTTAGAGAAAATTAACATTTTCTTTTCTAACCCTTTTGGCCCCTAACACTAACCCCATCCATTAAATGTTAGGGGCCAAAAGGGTTAAAAAAAGACGTTAGGGGCCAAAAAGGTTAGAAAAAAAAGACGTTGGGGCTTAGATGTTAAAAAATTCCTTTTTAGGCTAAAAGTGTAAAAGTGATATAACCACGGGGGCCAAAATCGTAATTTTATTATTTGATGTATAAAATTAGATTTATTCAATTCGTACAATACACGGGGTTTTTTAAGAATATATATATATTTTTTTTATTATTTAGTACAGAAAATTACATTTATTCAAACCGTGTAATACGCATATTTTTAAAGATGTAATTTTTTTTATTATTTGGTATATAAAATTACATTTATTAAACCCATGTAATAAATGGAGTTTTTTAAAGATGTATTGTTTTATTATTTGGTAAACAATATTACAATTATTCAACTCGTGTAATACACGTGGTTTTAAAGATATAACTTTTTTATTTTGTATATAAAATTACATTTATTCAACCTGTACAATAGGGATGAGCAAAATGGACCCGGTACCGAACCGGTACCGGTACCGAATTTACCGAACCGGGTACCTTTTCGGTACCGATTCGGTACCCACTTTTGACATTTTCGGTACCGGTTCGGTACCGGTCCGGTACGGTACCGGTTCGGTACCGGTATTTTGCTCGTTTTTACCCTCAAATACCGGTACCGAACCGGATATATTCGGTACCGGTACCGGTACCCACTTTTGAGGATTTTCGGTACCGGTTCTTTCGGTACCGGTACCGGTTCGGTACCGAACCGGACCGAGCTCATCCCTACTGTACAATATTGTTCTTATAGATATAACTTTTTATTATTTAATATATAAAATTATATTTATTCAACACGTGCAATAAAAAAAGTTTTTAAAGATATATTATTTTATTATTTAGTATATAAAATTTATTTATTCAACCCGTGTAATACACGGGGTTATAACCTAGCTAATTTATAGAGTAATTATACATATGTTTTAATTTTAGATGTTGGAGTAGAAGATATAATTGCTGGTTTTTAGCGTTTATCCCCCTTTTGTTGAAAATATTTTCAAACCTAGTGTATCTTCTTCAATAACACCAGTTGTTGGCATGATTTACTATAACAACCCTCGAAAAGGCCATAGCAAATCATAATCGAGTTCCCGAACACTCACGACGAAAACAGCACGGCAAACGAGAAAACCCAGTTTTGGGTCTCGTCGCGATACGCGACGCAGAAGGCGGTTGCGTGACGCGGCGCCTCATTTTTCGACAAAAGACATGTGCTGCCACGTGGCAGCCACATGGCAGGCCTACGTGGTGACTCATGCCACCTATACCCTAGCCTACTCCGTCGCGCTAAGCGACAATGATGGTGAAGAGTGGTCGCGTGACGCGACGAGGATGAATTCCAGCTATAAATTGATCGCGAATTTGACAGTTCAATCTGTTCAATTCTTTTCTTTTTCTCTTGAAGTACTGTCATAACACCCGAAGCCCCTAAAACCGGAAAACTCTGCTATGTAATTAGCGTGCTAATCCAGATCACTGGTACGATACCCTGTCCGATTGATCTGAAACTAAATCAACGAATGTGAAAGTGCTGCCTGAATAAGGCTATACTTTGTCATCTACGTTATGGTTTTGATCTCATGATTATCGTTAAAGTTTGAATTGGGTTAATACACTAATACGTGTTGCATTGTGTGTTTAATTAGGAACCCATGACTTAGACCAGAAGGCTATTATTGAAAATTCTAAATCTGCAAAGTGAGTCATTCTCTTTTACTCAGTTGTTCTGCAAAATCCTAAATGTTTTCAAACTATTACTTATATTACACTGATTAAATCTTTGTATTCTTCCATGGAAATTACTGTCAGTATGTGGGGTTTTGTATACACTACTTAATAAGCTTCACTAGTTGGGAGAATGACCAACAATGATATGACCACAGTCACATGAATTGCCGAGTGACAAAATACCTTTTATTTATTATTCTCATAAGTTGATTAACTTTATTTCATTAATTTTTTGTTATTATATTGTTATTATAATTTTTACTTAGACCATGTGTAGTGGTAGTGGGTTATAATGCCCCCACCATGGGGCATTATCCGACACGTGGCGTCCTAGTCAGCGATGGGGCATTATAGCAAAAGTGGTGTAGTGGGTATAATGCCCCATTCAATTATTAAAAAAAAAAAAAAGCAAACACACGAAATACATTCAAAAGTCAATGCATTTTCCAAAGTTGTCAGATATCCTCAAAAGGGATTGGTGCATAGCTCAAAAGTGGCCCACATGCAATTGCAACTTCGGCGTTTTAATTCAAACGCCCAAAACCAATTTTTCCAAAAATAACGCCCCAAAACGCCGGGTGTAATGGGGTGGGGGGCGTTTTGGGGCGTTTTTTTCAAATTTTTTTTAAAAAAAACGCCCCACTACGGGTGGTCTTAACCTTCACATTTTATTTATTATCTCAACATAATTAATAACCAAACTTCATTAAATTTCAATCCAATTCATTAATTAATAACCCAACAATGAAATTAGATCCTGGCCATCTAATGTAGTATAGATATAGATATAGATGTGATTTTTGTTTTATTTAGTTGGTTCAAAGAATTAAATCCACGGAAAACACTTAAGTGAATGATAATATAATTTTATACCTAGATGCTTAAATGATAAATTCTCTATTTGTATTTGATAGCTCGTAAACCAAACTGCAATGAACGCGGAGCTGCATGCTACGACCCACGATTTATAGGTGGAGATGGAATTGTGTTCTACTTTCATGGAAGGAGCAATGAACATTTCAACTTGATCTGATTCTAATATCCAAATAAATGCATGTTTTATTGGACTTAGACCTGAAGGTAGAACTCACGACTATACATGGATCCAAGCATTGGGTCTCAAGTTTGGCTATCATAACTTTACCATTGAAGCAACTAAGACCCAAAAATGGGAGGATAGTGTTGATCACCTAAAGTTATCATACGATGGAACTGGCTTGCACATTCCTGAAGGCCATACATCCGAGTGGAATTCAACCAAAGGCGATGTACAAGTTGAAAGGACTTCAACAACCAATAGTCTAACCGTCACTATACCTGATATTGCAGAAATATCTGTTAATGTGATTCCAGTATCTGAAGAAGATAGTAAAATACATAATTACCAGATTCCGAAAAATGACAGCTTTGCACATTTAGAAGTACAATTCCGATTCTTTGGTTTGTCAGCTAATGTTGAAGGGATTCTTGGTAGAACTTAGACCATGGGGTGTGGTTTGGGTAGTCCATTTGGGACTATCCGCCACGTAGGTGCCACGTCAGTGGCGGAATTAGCCCAAAAATTTAGGGGTATCCTAATTTTTTTTTTAGAATCAGGGGTATCCTTTATATAACAAAAACGAAGTTGAGAGGCATTTTTACACTACGGAAATGGAGTTAAGGGGTATTTTTACACTACGGAGACGGAGTTGAGGGGTAGCCCGTGCTACCCCTATTTGTAATATAAGTCCGCCACTGTGCCACGTCACATTGGGTGGAGGATCATCCCCTTTGGGGACTACCTAAGGGTGTGGAGGACTACCCAACTTATAATAAAAACCAATATATAATAAAGGAGAGAGAGAGAACAAACCAATCAGATGGCTCGTCTCCACCGGCTTGGTGGTGCCGTTTTGCTCCGCGATGAGGGGGAGGGGGGCGGTGTGGGACGAGGGCGACGAGAAGAGACGGGGAGGGGACGGCCCCCACACCTCATGGTCTTATTGACCTGATTTTGAAAATCTAGCAAAACTAGGAGTCGCAATGCCAGTGGTTGGCGGTGATGACAAGTACAAGACTAGTTCACTTCTCGTGACAGATTGTGCCCTTTGCGTGTTAATATCAAGGATGAACATGATCCGATAACGATGGGACCTGGCATGCTAGACTGCAAAGGTGGAGGGAATGGAATCACATGCAAGAAATAAGTCTTTTGGTATTTAACATGTCTTTTGATTGATATCTATTATATGATTGTATTGTTTTAATTGCGTTCAAAATGTATGTTTATGTATTGTTTCTTTCATTTTGTACTTGTACTGTTGTTCCGCTGAACGGCCAAACTATTATTAAAACAAAACCCCGACCAGCAAGAAACTAGCCAGAATACAACGACCCGAACCATAAAACCTAATAGATTCTGACCCAGAAAACAGGAAAAAAGACAATCCACCGCGTATAGAGACTCGAAAGACAAAAAGAGGAACAAAACTAAAAAAGGGTGTCAAAATCAAACTAACCGAGTTCCCATGAACCAACCCGGAAATCCGTTGCACCATACCACTGACACAAAGCGATCTTCTGAATCGCGCAAGAAATAAGTGAATCGCGTTATTAAATGTCTTCTGAATGGTTCTTATTATGTGATCATATTGATTAGTTTGTGTTCAAAATGTATCCCGCTACAATACCGGTAACAAAATTCATAATTCTAAAGCTCATGTAGACTAACTGTTTCATCCAATTCTTGTATTATCTCTCCCAAAGACCAAAGTTGTCGCCCAGTTGATCATGACGTATAACCTGTTTCTCCAGCTCAAGACGCGTGTCAAATAAGCGGACCGCCAAATCAGCCAGCTCACAAACCCTGCCATCGATACTCCCTTTGCATCCTGTCGTAAACAAGATTATAAACATTACAAAAAATCATAAACATAATTCTTTTATTAGACTGTTATTGTGATAGAATTTCAATTTTAATCGTATTTTTGTTCGTGTTCGTTTGTTAAGGAAATAATGTGTTCACGAACACTTAGTGTTCGTTCATCAAGGAAATGAACGTGTTCGTTTGTTAATTTTTGGTACCGAACACTAACAAACGTTCATGAACACAAACGACTACAAACATTTGTTCATGAATAGATACGAACACAAATGAACGTTCATGAACACAAATGAATATAGGCGAACACGAACAAATGTTCATGAACATAGACGAACACAAGCAAGCGTTCATGAACAAAAACGAACACAACATCATCATCACTATCATACTCAGTAAATCCCACCAATAGCAAAGCTAAGGTCGGGTCTGAGGAAGTAAGATGTAGACAGCCTTACCTCTACCCCGTAGAAATAGAGAGGCTACTTCCAGTGAGACCCCCGGCTCGATAGTAGTTTTGCATCAAGCCTTGGACATAAGACACATAACACTCGGCAGCAATTAAGACAAAGGCCGATTAGTGCATGTACTCCCTTGTCTTTCGGCTATCAACGCCACCACATGATGCATGATTAACCATCCCCCTCTTTTAACGTTATTTTCACGAAATTAGTAAAATAACGTTAAAATTAGTGCACTTTCATTTTAGCCCCCCCGAGCGCCCACACATATATACATTATATGCGCATACCGCAAACGGGGCGTTGACAAAAACGAACACAAATGAACATATATTCTATTTGCAATAAAATCCAAACATACTTAAGTACATAAGATAATTTTGATAAACATTATTACGATAAAATAGTGTCTCGGAAAACAAACGAACATAGCCTAAAATTTTAGGTGCCGAACATAAACAAACATGTTACCGAACGTTCACCAACATAAATGAACGAACGCGGCCTCTGTTCATGTTCGTCCGTTTAACTAAATGAACATTTTTTTGTTCGCATTCGTTCTTTTATTAAACGAACGAACACAAACGAACTTCCCGCTGAACGGTTCATAAATTATTCACTGAAAATTCAGTTCGTTTGCAGCCCTATATTTAACCATTAAATATACACAAAACGGGACAACAAAAGTAATATTATTGTTATTATTACCTTTGTCTGGCTAAGGTCGACCAGTGCCTTATATCGCCCAACAGAAGCCATGCTTCCGAGATGCTTGTAAACAAACGGATCACCAAGATTGACATCATTTGCGGAACAAGCCCTTCCGGCATTTTGCTTCCCGATCTTTTTATTAAACAGTTCAACTAGATACTTTCCTTGTCTTTCAGCAACCTGTTTTTCACATTAAGCAAGCTCCGCTAGTAAAAAAAAGGTTTATTTTGACTTTATAAAGTCAACCATGAGTACATTTGAAGTCAAAGGTCAAACCTGAGCTAGAGCAGGAAGAACTGGCCTTCCCGTGTGTTCAAGAAAACCCGCACAGTCTCCAAGCGCAAATACGTCTTCAACAGAAGGGACCCGCAACCATTCGTCAATGCCGATCCTGCATACTTGATAACATTTTTTTTAATATAATTCCGAGGCGGAAACATTTTTCACTTCACACCTTTTAACATGAAACACTATTAACCCTCGTCTTTAAGTAAGTTACACATTGACTTCTAACTTTTGGTAATTTACAACTTTGACCTGCCAACCTTTTCTACTTGATAACTTGACACCTCATTTTATTTAAATTACTTTTACGACTTTACACTGTGACATGCGATACATTATTATATTTTTTTATCTATACCTAACCATGTTAATGTCTAGATTACTTTTACGACTTTACACCATTGTCTAAATTACTTTTACGACTTTACACCGCTGTCTAAATTACTTTTACACCTTTACGCCGCAAAGTCTGAAACATTATACTATTTTTTATTTACGTCTAATGTTGTTAATGCAACAAATGTAACGCATGTAACAAAGTCAAAATCGCGTAACGTCATGTGCGGCCACCACACGTTGATGTCATTGTTACGCATGTAACGAAGTCACAAACACGATGTTGCTGCCGCTGCGCGCGGCACGGGTCAAAATTCTAGTTTGTAACAAAAGGAAATAAATTTACCTTCCACCAGGAGATTTGGGAAGCTGTAGTTGTTTTATGAACTCAGAGGGACCCACACCGGTTGACCACACCAGAAGTCCATAAGGTACAACACTCCCATCGCTAAGAATAAGCTTTTTCGCGTGCACCTCTTTCACAACTCCTCGAACAAGACGTACGCCGTACTGATACGCAATTTATTGTTAGGTATAATTAAAACATCTAACTAAACATCATTTTTTCCTACATTTTTGTAACGTTACCTTTGTTAAGTGTTTTGTAGCGTATTGACGTAACCCAACATCAAAAGACGACAAAATTTCATTAGCCTGTTGCCAAAACACAGAGACAGAAATAAATATTGTACTTAAACAGCAAACATGTTATTAGTTATATGAAGCAAGAACAATAATTACCTCAATAAGGGTGACACAAACATAGTTCTTAACATGCGCATAGCGTTGATAAACGTCTCTAACAATAAAATCACTCAATTCACCGCTAAACTCAACTCCAGTCGGGCCTCCTCCAATGACAACACAGTGCAACATTTGCTCCTTTTCTTCCTCAGATATGCCTAAAAAGTCAAGAGCGAGTCTTTCTTAATTTTGTCCAAATTTTTTAATCTTTATATTAAAAACTAGTATGTTACACATGATTACAAGATTTTATTTAGAGTAAAATGCCATTTCGTCCCTAAGGTTTGACCAGTTTTGGGACTTTCGTCCAAAGGTTTGTTTATCAGCATCTTCTGGATCCAAAAGGTTTGAAATCTTGCCATTTTCATTCAGCTCGTTAACTCCATCCATTTTTATCCATTAAGTTAAGGGTATTTTCGCCATTTTTCTCTGTTAAGGATATTTTGAATACTTGTACATTGTGATAAATGTTTGTACATAAAGTGAAAAAACCGAATAGCCCTTTAAGTTAACAAAAACGACAGAAATACCCCTGACTTAACGGAGAAAAATGGATGGAGTTAACGAGCCGGATGAAAATGACAAGATGATAAACCTTTTGGATCCAGATGCGGAAAAACAAACCTTTGAACGAAAGTTGCAAAACTAGCCAAACCTTCGGGACGAAATGGAATTTCACTCTTTTAGTAATAATCTATGATTTTAATAATGTGATTTAGGAGGTTTTATGCATTACGAATACACATTGGATGCCTTACGACCCGTCTCCTTATAAGTTGTTCTTTAATTTTAGTTGTTTGATCCATTAAAGCCAAAGCATAACTGGAATCAGTCCATCTACAGTTAAATGGGTTGAATTTTAGTTGTTTGATCCATTAAAGGCAAAGCATAACTGGAATCAGTCCATCTACAGTTAAATGGGTTGAAATGCTATTACCTGGAGTTTCGGAGAGCATCAAGTTCAAAAGAAGCCGTTTCCGTATTTCTTGAGCGTGACTAACTTCACGAAGAAATAATGCATGTTCCTTCACACCCTTTATGCCGAACGTTAACGGCTCGGATCCCGAAGCGATTACAAGCTTGTCATAAGCAACTTTAAACCGATACGGTTCGTACAGGTTCTCATTATCGCTAACCGTCTCACAATACACCTGTTCATTCAAAACAACACCTTAGTTAAGACACGAAAACCTTCATTTGCATCTGTGTGTGTTTGTCCACAAACATGCTTACTTCATGTTTGTCGGTATCAACCGAGGTGCAGGATGCCAGATAAAAGTACGAATTCGGATCCTTAGCCAAAGCGGTCTGAACACGCACAACGGGCTCCGCTACAGAACGAAATTCAAGAGTTCCGACACAAGTCGACGCTAGCAACGGAGTGAAGACCATGTGATTCCTAGGTGAAATGCAAACAACGTTGTACATTGTGGTATCGATTCCTTTAAGGAATCTACACGCAGCCCAGCCGGTACCAAGAACAACGACTCTCGGTTTGTCACCTGACTTAGTAGCTTCAAGATTACCATACCGGAATTTATCACTTTTCGAGTCGGAATAATCCTCGGGTACCCTCTCGGCATGCGCAAACCTGTATCCTTGAACCGCACGTGTTCCGTTGCTTTGAAATTTCATGTGATCGACTTTTCGTACGGTTTGTACGTACAACATCTTGTCAACTGTTTCGGCATTGAAAGGGACATCTTTGTCTGTTATGCAGCGGTTAATGGCGTATGTTCCGGATGATTGCTTCCAGTTTCTTGAAAGTCTTGCCAATGCCATTACGCGATACGAAATCTGAATGTATTATGATATATGCAATTATATAAGATTAGTGTATTTGTATACAATTTATACAATGGCAGTAATATATGTATGGAAACATTATATTATAATCGAAGTTTACGAAAAAACGAAAGAAAAGACAAATTATCTGTACCGCGACCGCCTAAGTACTTGTCGAAAAATTGTAATGCGAAACGAAATGCAGCATAGATTTGTTCATCACATGATGACAACTACAAGATTTTGTATAATGAAAACAAATGAACAATTTTCTACAGATCAAAACAAACAAACAAACTGCAAAAGGATCTACAAACATATTAATGGTCAAAAACAATCTCCCAGTAACTTGGAATGTTTTTTTAATTATTATATTATTGTTATCAAACTATCCAATCTAAATGTTGCATATGTAATCAGGATCAAGGATCTTCTTGTTTACCTGATGCAACAATACAAATCAAATAGATCTATTCAATGTATGCACACACCCACACATGAATATATATGAATTGTGTTCAATGTTTAACGCTCAAAATCATACGTTTCATACAAATATTCAAAATACCTGACGTTAGAGACGAATATTCACTTCACAAGGCCCTGCAACACAGACATAAAATAAAGAAAAATAAGCTTGAACCCTCTTTGAGGCAATTTCACAAACACCTAGAGGGTCAATACAAATATATAACTTTTATACAAAAATGTTAAGATTGAAATTGTCTGAATAAAACCCAATAATCACATTAACAGATACACCATAAAAAAGGAAACAAAATTAGTTACTATAAATTGTGTTAAGAGAATCAAAGATTTACATTATCAGATGGGGTTAAAAGTGGGAACATATTTACTACAAATTTTCCAATTTTTATGAGTGGATCGAAGATATAAGTGTAAAAAAAGGAGAAAAGGTTATTACCAAGAACACATTTGAGAATGTGTAACAATGGTGTTTGATCAAGTAAAGAAAGAAATGTAAGAGTGACAGGAGGAGGAAGGTTGATGGGTGTTGTATGAATGCGAGAAAAAAGGACTTGGTACACTCCTTGGGGCTAAAGTTACGTTTACTATGGTTAGCTGAATGAGTTTTCAAATTAACCCTAGTTAATCAAGAAATTTAATAATATTGTTTTAATCTCTTAGGTCAAACCAAGGGTTGACGCGGCCCGCATAAGGTATGCTTAACCTTTACGCGGCACGCCTGAAGACTATATTTCTTGTTTTCTTGGTTTTTTATGCACAGTATGGTTTCAGGGGTTCGGGATTTTACTAACGGGTATTTTTAGGACAATTTTGAGAGTCCTTACATCATCCCCACCTTATTTAAAATCTGAGATTTATTGGAATAAGTGAGGATACTTTCGCTTCATCTCTGATTCCAGTTCCCAAGTGTATTCGGGTCCTCTTTTTTAATCACACTTGACTTTAACTAGCACCAATCTTTTGTGTTTGAGAAATTTGATCTTTCGATCTTCGATTTGAAGAGATTTCTCAACAAATTTTAATTTCTCATTTACCTCTATATCTTGGAGAGGTACTACTAAAGATTCGCCTTATAGGCATTTCTTGAGGTTGGATACATGAAATACATCATGTACTCCAGCTAACTCTTCTGGTAGTTGTAAGCGATAAGCAACTGGTCCTATACGTTGGATCACTAGGAATGGTCCTACGTATTTTGGACTTAGCTTTCCTTTCTTACCAAATCGAACTACTCATTTCCAAGGTGAAACTTTCAATAATACTTTGTCTCCAACTTGAAACTCGAGTGGCTTGCGTCGATGATCGGCATAACTTTTCTGACGATCTCGAGCTGTCTTCAGTCTTTCTTTGATCTGTGTGATTTTGTCGGTAGTTTCTTGCACTATCTCGGGACCTGATAATTGACTTTCTCCTATCTCTGCCCAACAAACTGGAGTTCTGCACTTTCGTCCGTACAATGCTTCAAATGAGGCAGCTTCAATACTTGAATGATAACTATTGTTATAGGAGAATTCGATTAAGGGTAAATGGTTGTCCCAATTTCCCCCAAAATCTATCACACATGCCCTAAGCATGTCTTCCAGAGTTTGGATCGTCCTTTCACTTTGTCCGTCTGTTTGAGGATGATATGCAGTGCTTAGATTTAATCGAGTTCCCATTGCTTCTTGGAAACTAGTCCAGAAATGGGAAGTGAAACGACTATCCCTATCTGATACAATGGAGAGCGGAACTCCATGTAAGGATACTACTTCATCTACATACAACTTTGCCAATCTTTCCATGCTAAAGGTTTCTTTCATAGATAGAAAGTGAGCTGATTTGGTTAATCGATCCACAATTACCCAAATTGCGTCATTACCTTTTCTGGTTTTGGGCAACTTAGTAACAAAATCCATTGTTATGAGTTCCCATTTCCATACAGGCATTTCTAGTTGTTGTAGTAGACCTGAGGGTTTCTGGTGTTCTGCCTTAACTTGTGAACAAGTAAGACACTTAGAAACATATCTAGCTATGTCCTTTTTCATTCCTATCCACCAGAAATTATTTCTTAAATCTTGGTACATTTTATTATTACCAGGATGCATGGTATACCTAGATTTATGAGCTTCTTCTAAAATCTTATTTCTTAATTCTCCTTGCTTAGGTACCCAAATCCTTCTTTTGTGGAATCTCCAAATTCCATCAGCTCCTTGTTCTAATTCTTTTATTCGTCCTTTCATTCCTTCAACATTATCCTTGATTGCTGTTTCTTGAAAATGCTTTAGTTGTTCCATTAAATCTAACTGTAGATTTAATCTAAGAGCATGAACCCGTCGTTGTTTCTCATGGTACTTACGACTTAAGGCGTCAGCAACTATATTTGCTTTTCCTTCGTGATATTGAATATCACAATCGTAATCACTTAGGATTTCCATCCATCTTCTTTGCCTCATGTTTAATTCTTTTTGCCCAAATATATATCTTAAACTCTTATGATCTGTATAGACAGTAAATTTACTTCCGTATAGATAATGTCTCCAAATCTTAAGGGCAAAAATTATGGCTCCTAATTCTAAGTCATGAGTCGTATAGTTTTCTTCGTGCTTTTTCAATTGCCATGAAGCATACGCAATTACCTTTTTGCGTTGCATTAGCACACATCCTAATCCTAGTTTTGAAGCATCACAGTAAACTTCAAAATCTTTAGTTCCTTTTGGCAAGGCTAGGATTGGGGCATTTGTTAACTTTTGCTTTAGAATCCTAAAAGCTTCTTCTTGCTTAGGTCCCCATTCAAACTTGATTGCTTTACAGGTTAGCTTAGTTAATGGTACAACTATCTTGAAAAAATCCTTAATAAACCGTCTATAATATCCGGCTAAACCTATAAAACTTCTAATTTCCATTGCTGTTTGCGGAACCTTCCATTTGGTAATTGCCTCTATCTTAGCAGGATCTACATGAATACCTTCGTGATTCACCATGTGTCATAGGAATTTCACTTCTTGCAGGCAAAATTCACACTTCGAGAATTTGGCGTAAAGTTTTTCTTTTCTTAACAAAGTTAAGAGTGCATGCAGGTGCTCACAATGCTCGTCCTGACTTTTGGAATAAATAAGTATATCGTCGATAAAGACAATTACAAATTTATCCAAATATGGTTTACAGATTATATTCATCATGTCCATGAATGCCGCAGGCGCATTCGTTAGTCCGAAGGGCATGACTGTAAACTCGTAATGACCATACCTAGTTCTGAAAACAATTTTAGGTATGTCTTCTTCTTGTACCTTCAACTGATGATATCCGGAGCGTAAATCGATCTTAGAAAAGTATCTAGCTCCTTGAAGTTGATCGAAAAGATCATCAATCCTCGGTAATGGGTATCGATTCTTAATTGTAACCTTATTCAATTCTCTATAATCAATACACATTCTCATCGAACCATCCTTCTTCTTTACGAACAACACTGGTGCTCCCCAAGGGGATGAACTAGGTTGTATGAAACCTTTACTTAGTAATTCATCTAATTGCTTTTTCAATTCTAGCATGTCGGTGGGTGCTAACCGATAAGGTGCTTTAGCTATCGGTGTAGTTCCAGGAATTAGATGAATTCTAAATTCGACTTCCCTATCAGGTGGTAATCCAGGTAGTTCTTCTGGGAATACATCGGGATATTCCGATACTACTGGAATTTCTTTAAGCTCTTTACTTTTCGTAGTAATGATTACTGAAATCATATACACCATTTCTTGTTTCCTGGAATAACTAGCCAATTTCATTACTGAAATGAATTTCAGTGACTTTCGTGGCTTATCTCCTGTAATCACCACTAATTCTCCTGTGGGTGTATGAATTTCTATGGAATTCTTATCACAAAGAATTCGAGCATGGTTGGCTATTAGCCAATTCATTCCTAATACAACATCGAATCCGGCTAATTTCATAGGTAACAGGTTTGCAGAGAATTTATAGCCTAACAGTTCTATCTTTCCTTCTCGTACAACCTTATCTATTTTGACAGAATTTCCGTCTGCCGTTTCGACTGTAAAGATCTGTCTAAGTTGGGTTAAGGGTAAGTTAAGTGCTTGGCAGAATGAAGTATTTATAAAACTTTGGTTTGCACCAGAGTCAAATAATACTTTTGCATACACATTGTGAACTAGAAACGTACCAGCTATCACATCAGGAATCAGTTCGGCTTCCTGAGTCGTCCGTTGGAAAGCCCTAACGTTCTTCTTATTTGTTCCTTCTGCAGGTTTAGCTTTATTGTCAGCTGGTTTGTTTAGTTTTGGACAGTCTGGCCTAAGATGTCCAGTTTCTCCACAGTTGTAGCAGACTGTGAATTTCTTCCTCCTGCAGTCTTCTTCTTGATGCCCTGGAATTTTGCAAAAATTGCAATATCCTTTGCATCTTCCAAAATGCTTCCTTTTGCAAGAATTGCAAAATGGACCAGTGGAAGATTGTCCGGTTCCCCTTCGCTTGAAATTGCTACGGTTACCCATACGAAATCCTTGGGTAATCTTTTGAGCTACTTCCTTCTTTTTATTTTCTTCTCTCGTCCGTACCAGTTCGTCAGTCAGTGTGTTGGCTAAATCCACCGCATCATCAATCGTGCGGGGTTTCGCAGCTTTGACGATATTACGAATTTCACCAATTAATCCCCAAATATAACGGGAAATAAGTACTGGTTCTGGCGAAGCCAGGGTTGGTACTAGTCTCGCATATTCGAAGAATGTCGAAGTGTACCCTCGACAGTTTACATCCACCATCCGATGTGTCAAGAACTTATTTCTCATTTGTTCCTTTTCATATTCGGGACATAATTTTCTTTCTACAAGACTCTTAAATTCTTCCCAGTTCATAGCATACGCCATCATCCTTCCTTTTGCTTGTAACACCGTGTTCCACCATTCTAGCGCCCCTTCTTTAAAAAGATTCGACGCATACATGACCTTGTCATCCTCAGCACATTTACTTATCATAATTACTGCCTCGGTTTTCTCTAACCAACGCAGTGCTGCAGTCTCCCCTTCATTACCAGCAAACTCAGCTGGTTTACAAGCAAGAAATTCTTTTTAAGTGCAACCAGGCGTTGCAGCTTTCATTTTCTTAGGGAGCAGAGCCTGCCGTGGGTCATTATCGTGATTAGTATGATTACCGCCTCCGTTTACGCTATTACTGAAGTTATCTTCAGAAGTACGTTTTCTAGGAATGATTTGTTGAGGTTCAACATGTTTTTGGGCAGCAGCAAGGATTGATGGAATAGCATTGGCTATTCCTTGAGCAACAATATTTTCTATATCTTGCTTAGTCATAAAGTGATCCTCCTGGTGTTGCTCAGATTGGTTAACCTCGTTAACTGGTTCATTATTAGCGTTTCCATCTGATAATTAATATATAAATTGTTAGCATAAAATAATTAATAGCAATACACAAATAATCACAAAATTTCATAATATATGGATAGCCAAAATTATCGATTTCTCGATTCCCATTTTTATATATTATAATATGCATCAATACACATCATTATCTTACAAAGTTTTATTTGTAGTTATTTTACAAGATTATAGTTTACTATTATTATTATTACACAATCACAGTTTCACAACCCCACTATCCCTTGTCAGTTGGTACTTCAGTAACGACGTTCCCTTTCGTCGTACTTCCAGGAGATCTGTTCTCCTACTTCCCGAATCCTATTTCCTGCATCCACCAGCTCCTCGCCAAAGTGGCAGAGTTCAGCTAAATTTTCATTGCTCATTGGTGGGTTTGGTATCGGTTCCGGGTCGAACTGAGGGAGAAAGGTATAGGGATTATTAAGGAGGTTTTGAAACTGCCAATCATTAGTCCACCACTCGTCCATTCCTAGAGGTTGGGTGTGGATTATAGGTTCTGGGATTGCTGGTTCCAAATTTATTGGAAGTTGATTTTCGGCAGGATAAGGGTAGAGGTTATTATTGATAGGCCTAACGATATTACAGCTTTCCAATGCGCGATCCAATTCCTCCTGAAATGGCAACTCCTCAATTTACTTAGAGCTTTCCCCAACTTCCATCTTTGTTTGCCTAGAACCTTCCCCAATTTCCATTTCTATCTGCCTAAAACCTTCCCTGATTTCAATACTCTTTCCTTTGTCTATGGAATTTTCTATTTTGGGAATCTTCCTAGTTGCGGGTTTCCTCCTGCACACACGCCTCCATCCTACAAATCTTCTCCTTTTCTTAGGCTTGGGTTTCTCCGGAGGTGGAGCGTTGAATTCCATAAGTTCTTCTATATCGGGTATATAACCAGTAAAATCTCTGGAAACTTCTATTTTTACTGGATAGAGATTGAGATTTTAAAGGGCTTCAGATAAGTCATTCATGCTGTTTAGCATATATGCAAAAATACACACAAAATGCTAAGTTAAATTTGTATAACAAAATTGCATAGATAACCATTCAAATATTATTGCATACCGTGTGACTAATTTAATACAAAGGACAACTGACAATTAAAACACACTAGGGTTTACTGTAAACTTATTTATTTACTGGATAAAGTTTCTGGCTTGTAGGTGATAAGGGTGCTAAAACTTGAATCAGGTGTATTTAAAGATTTGCATTTACTGCTACAGTGGCTAGTATATAGAGATCCGTCCATTTTTCATCTAACTTGTCTTCCCATGGTGGGTTACTGCCTAGTTCTTGGGTTTTCCTGATTAACTTTCTTTTCATTTGGTTGTAATTTCTTTATTTTCTCCTAACTTTTCCTAATAATCAAACTTCTTTTATTAGGAGAAAGTGGTTCCTCATATTGTGCTTTTCGAACAAATATTCCTTCTTCAGGAATTGCAGAGTGATTTGAGGATGATGATCCTTTTTCTTTCGGTGTAGTATCTAATTTATGATAGATAGCCGAAAGTCTTTGTTTACCCATACTGTAAATAAATATTCAAGTAATAAAACATATAATCATAAAAATAGCAATCAGAAAAATTAAGTATTTTCTAAATACTTAATTGGCTTAAATCAGTGGCTTGATCAATGTGGCTCTGATACCACCTTTTCCTGTCACGGCCCAAGCCCCAGTCTGACCCGGAAGATTTTTAACAAGATCTTTTAAAAACTCAAATGCCCAATTATTTTATTTCATAATTTGGAGATAAACCCTGTAATTTACAATAGAGGAATTTAACTAGGAAATTCCCTGATTTATTAAAACATGTTTATTCATTTTTAACTGAGCCACCTCTTCAAGCTTGATAGTGCTCCGTAGCACGTTTTCCTTGATTTACAGCAGGTCGTTTGAAACATGTTTTAAAAATATTTTATCAGCGGGGAAATGCTGGCGAGTCACTCATTTTACATAAAATGACACATAGTTATAAATTACAGCATAAGAGCGATTACAATGGCTTCTATCTTATTTTTATCTGGCGCCGTGTCACAATGGTGACGATGGTCATACCACTATTGGGTCCCACCCCAAGTAGTGATGATTATCCTGGTTAGTTAATGAACTTAACCGGGAGAAAATTAGTAATGTGCACAATACCCCACTAGCCAGTGATTCAAGATATCCATGACTTACTCCCTGTAATTATAACATTTGAAAATGGAGTATTGTAAAATGCTTTTGATAAAAAGAGAATGACTCACATTGCAGATTTATATGAGCAGAGCTTAGCCTACTGATTAGCCTTTTAACCTAAATTTAATAACATGCACACGAACTAGGTTAGTAACTAATACAACATTTACGATAACTCACGAGATTAAACCCTCACAACGAATGACAAAGTGCGATACTTAAACATTCATCGAATTCACGACAAATGACAAAGCATAAACCCTAATGTGGGCAGCACTTAAACATCCATTGGATAGTTTTAATCGATCGGACATTGAATTGTAGCAGCGATTGAGTTAATACCCGGTATCGGAGCAGCGCCTCGCTAATTAAATTGAAAATTCGACTTCTGGAGTGTATACTTTCGTTTTTGTGATGTGATTTCGACACCAGAGGATAGCTCATGTGACAAGCTATTTATAGCTAAAATTAGAGGTTCACGCGGCCCGCGTGAACTTCCCTTTGTTCTTTACGCGGCCCGCGAGGCCGCCTAGTCTACGTATAGGTTTGCATGGTCATGCATAGGTTGGCCAGGTGGGTGATACGTGGATCCGGATACTTATCCGGTCAAACCAAGGGTTGACGCGGCCCGCGTAAGGTATGCTTAACCTTTACGCGGCCCGCCTGAAGACCATATTTCTTGTTTTCTTGGTTTTTTATGCACAGTATGGTTTCAGGGGTTCGGGATTTTACTTACGGGTATTTTTAGGACAATTTTGAGAGTCCTTACACTAAAGGTCTAAACCTAATGCCAATGAGAAAATAACTAATCTAAACCATAAAACTAGTTTTGTAAGTGGGCATACGTTGGTGTTTATATGAGTATACCCTATTAATTTTTTTTACATATACATATCGGATTTTTTTTAAAATAACGTGACCTTCGAAATATCAGGCTTTGACCGGTGGTCCTTCTCGTCCACCCTCAGGGTCGGCCATGTCATCGGGGACCATCACCTTACCCAAATGATAGGCCTGGGGTGTGGGTGGTGGGTGATTAGTCTCCTGCCTTTTTTGAATTAATAAAGTTAAATACTAAAATTAATAATATAGCTTACATTACATTAAAAAAATAAAATCTAAACTTAAAAAAAAACCTTAATTAAAAAAAAACAAGGTTGCCTAAATTTTTAAAAACTAGAACTCCATTTTTTGGCGATTTTTTCTTTATTATTATTATTATTTTTTTGCAAAATGTAGCGGTTTTCTTCCGGATACGCGTTGTTATCGATTGTCATTATCTTCCATTCTTCTATTTGTGTCGCTTCTTTTTTCAACCTAAGTCGTTCGTCGACTTCATGTTTCTTCACTCTCACATTTTCGGCTTCAACCTCGGTGAATGCTTTGAATTGGGCCATTAAATCTTCCATTATTGAGCTGCTCTCTGATGCGACTTGTTTTTTTGCAGCCGCCTCCCTTTTGGCTTTATCCCTCCCTATGGGACGTTGCGCCTCTGGACTTTCATTTATATCATCGTCAAATTCCGGCTCGTCGTTGATATTTATTTGACAACAGCCGCCCGAGCCTCCCACATTGTAACTTCCAGACTCCGAAGTTTTAGACCATTTAGCGGTTGTCAACCTCGTTTAGAACCGGCGCCCCGTAGCTAGATTTCCTCAAAACCTCCCACGCCCGGACGAGTAGGAAAAGATGTGTATACTAATCTTCGTATTTACGCATCACCTCTTTGAAAACGTCATCGTCATTCCACCCACTTGGACGATGTACATACAAATTGTTATAAAACCCACAAAAGTTTTGGAGCATAGTATTCATCTTCCGAAACTTGGTAGAAATAGAATTGATCTCTCTACACGGACTTTGTTCCATAATCAAATGGATTTTTGCAATTACTTCCTTCTAAAAACTTTCTCCAGTTTGGTTGTTACCTACAATTTATAAAGAGTAAATTACAAGTTTTGTCCTTTATGTTTGTCCCAAATTTCAGGCGCTGTCCTTTACCTTTAAAATTGATGAGTTTTGTCCTTAACGTTTCAAAATCCTGCACGTTATGTCCTTTAAGGCAAACCCAGTTAATTTTTTTTGTTAAATCTGGTCACCCAGGGGTATTTTAGTCTTTTTACCCTGTCTACTTAGTATTATTAAAAAATAAAACAAAATAATTTTAGTATTATTATTATTATTATTATCATTATTATTATTATAAGTGTGTATATATATATACAATATATATAACCATTACCACAACCCTTCACCGCCATCTCCACCACCCACCACCGTCACCACCACCCTCCATCGCCACCGTCACTACGGCCACCATCACCACCACCCTCCACCCTTCACCAACATCATCACCACCCTCCACCAAACACCCTTCTCAAAACTCCCTCCAATCCTCTGCCTTCTCTCTCTCACCTGCCGCCACCTCCCACCACAACCACCATCCCGCATAACCCACCTCCACCGCTTCAATAGTGCAACCCAAACCAGCACCCTCCACCGCCACCACCACCCTCCACCCCCACCTCCACCTCCACCTCCACTTCCACTTGCAATAAAACCCCCCAAAAATCAAAAATATAATTTTCCAAATAAAAAATCCCCAAAACCAAAAGTATCAACCCCCCCCCCCCCCTAACAAGCATTGATGATCAAGAGAAAAAAATTACCCACAAACCTAAATTCCAAATCAAAACCCCCCAATCAAAAATTTAAATTCCAAATAAAAAACCCCCAAAAATCCCCACAATGTCAAAACAGACCTACAATCACCCACAAACCTGCAACAAATCCTCTGTTTCCGACGAAGGTTCCGGCTAGCCGCCACCGAATCTCCGCAACCCACTACCGCATCTACTATCACAAAAACACCACCACATCCATCTTCACCATCCACAAACCCACCACCACAAAAATCCAGATATGAGAAAATAAATCCAGTCCTTCTCAGACACCTCCATCATCGCCATCGTTCTCAAACACCTCCATTATCACCGTCAGATTCAGTCCTTCTTAAACACCTCCACCATCACCGTCGTTCTCAAACACCTCCACCATCGTCGTCGTTCTCAAACACCTCAAACAACCCCGTCCTTCTCAAACACCTCCACCGTCGCCGTCGTTCTCAAACACCTCCACCATCACCGTTGGATTCACCGTCAGAGATATACAAAAAGAAGAGAGAGAGAACATGAGAGAGAGAAATTGCAGATTTTTTGTATTTATAAATATTTTTATTTTTTTACAAACTAGCCTCTAAACATAAGCTATTTTACACAATAGCCCCTGAAGACATGAAATGACAAGAATACCCTCATGTGCAAGGCACATGACTAGATTTAACAAAAAAATATAACTGGGTTTGGTCTAAAGGACATAACGTGCAGGATTTTGAAATATTAAGGACAAAACTCATCAATTTTAAAGGTAAAGGACAGCGCCTGAAATTTAGGACAAACATAAAGGACAAAACTTGTAATTTACTCATTTATAAATGTAATAAATATTAATAACAAGAATATGTGTGTGTGTGTGTGTATATATATATATATATAAACGCACATCTAAAATATATATTCCTAATAATATTTACCAACTCTTGGGCATTTTGACGTAGCAACCCATGCCTTAGCCAATGCCTCCTCCTCGATTTTTTTCTAACTAATTTGCTTCGGTTTGGCGCCTTGCTTATCATGTTCATGTACCTGTTGCCTTTTTTTCGTTTGGAAGTTTGGGGTTATGTTTCGGACACGTATTCTTCAACCTCATATTCTACCGGCTGAGACGGTCCTACCGGGGGTGGTGTTGGTGGTGATTGTAGTTGTTGAAATGGCATGTTAAATGGGTTTCGCATTAGCATTTGCATTTGTTGCATTTGGACAAGTATGAGTATAATAAGTAGATGATACGATTAACAAAACTACCACTGTTATGACTAACCATATAAAAGTTTTTTTAATGAAATATTTAGAGTCAACAGAGTAAGAGTAATATGAAAAGTTATTTTTTGAAAATCTTGAAAAATGGAATAAAAAAATATCAACTATTTATAAAATCATGTGTCACACCCCAACTGATGGAGGAAACATCAGAGTGAGACGAAGTAGATTCCTCATTACACATAACGCTAAAATTTGCAACAAGTAATTAAATGATGAATTCCATTTTATTGCTAAAGTGACCATTACATAGATTGAAATCAAATACAACCACTTGAAACAAAAGAATTACATTACATTAAGTATACAAAATTTAAAATGTGTTTCTAGGCATCCTACTAAGTTCCATGCACCATCAACGTCGTCATTAAACCTACAACATGTGTTAAAAGCATAGTTCAATACAAACGTATTGGCGAGTACACTAGTTCTAGACACATGACATAAGTGTAAGAAGTATTTCTCAAATCCAACATGGCAATTTGTATACAAGGTTGAACTAGCATGCATAACTAAAAGTCAAACCCAAGTGTCCACAAGAATTATAAGTGTCACTCGCCACAAAAGTGAACGAGACTGTTTATGTATAAGAATGTTGACTTAACAATACCCCGTCGGCATGGTTGCAAAAGTCGCTAGGCGCTCCCTAGTCGGTCGACTGGGGAGTTGAGAGTATTCGGCCTAGGCGGAGAGTACACGGGGAGTACTCGGACATGTTAAATTACAAAGAAATTAGTTTTCGAAAATTAAATATACGTCAAATAACATAAATTTACTAATATTTATAACAAAATACGTGAAGATGATATTTATTCTTTAATATGATATGCATAGAAATTTTATTTTATTTTATTTTAAGTCAAACTCGGCTCGAATTGACCTACTAGATCCGATTTTGGCCGATGCTGACCACGTTTGATCGATTCTGAGTAATTAGGCGGAGTAAAGAAAGTCGCCTCGGCAGCTTACCTTGTAGCGACTACTCGGGGTGTACTTGGCCTTGGAGACTGATGTAGGGTAAAATACACATATTTGTCCCGTGTAAATTGTATAATTTTTGTATAGGTTTTATTTATTTTTATTTAGTTTTAGTGCTTTATTATGTTATTTTGTGTTGGGTCAGGTTCTGGTGCAAATGGAGCAAAAACGAGTAATATGGAAATGACCAGCCAATTGGGCAGAGTGGAGTGCCATGGACCGAATAAAAATTGCAGCTATTTTTCGTAAGTGAGATCGAGACCACTATCTCTATTTTATAAGTTTGAGCTGCTACTGTTCGATGAAAGGTGGGCCATTGATATTATTATTAATATTTGAAATCAACAAAACATTGCTGGAGGTGAATTAGAGATATTTTGCAAAGAATTAAATATACTTGAATGAGGCTTGGGCTAGTCCAATAAAGAGGCAACATCAGGCGCAGGTGCATATTAATATTTGGATACGAATCAAAGAGAAAAAGAAGCAGCCATATTGTATTTTATTATTATGTGGAGGTGGCCACTCTTGAGGGAATTGATCATCACCACATCAGACGAAATATATTTGTTGGGCCGAAGCCCATTTCTTTGGGGGATCACGACTGAATTTGGGGATGAGTCGCGCATAATAAATGAGGATGAATTACATTATCTTGCGGGATACGGCTGCAGATTGAACGAAAATAAGAGGACCGCCATATTTTGATTATATTGGACAACAGGCAAGGGGCGGCAACGATATTATCACGGAGGACATACGAATTTTAGAGTTTTTGGGCGATCTTGGAGACTGATTTCAGAGGTTTTGAAGGTTCGGGTCGTGAAGAATCATCGTGAGAAACTCAGGAGCATTCGGATTGGAAGATATTCGGGTTATCTCTTCTTGTTTATCATTCGGTTTGCTTGTTCTTGATTTGTAATGATAAATTCAGATTTAAACAAGTTTATTATCGTATTCTTGAACATGTTTAACGGCTAGATTTCTTGTTACTACCTAGACATGGTTGAATGATTGCATATGTTTTGATTATTCTTGGATTTTTGAATGCTATGGATAGTTTATAAATTGTAAACGGTTTGTTCTATCAGTTAGATGTGTTTGCGTGCTTGATGTTGTTTAATTATTGATTATTGCTTCGCATGAATCTTGGTGACGGTCTTTATCACATAATAGAGTCATGCTAGGTTTTAGATTTTGGTGACTGTCTATATCACGTAATAAATCTTGAATCTTTAGGGTTAAATCGGCCAATAAACCTTAGAAGTAATAATTGGTATTTTTATAAAATCAAGTGTTCTACTAATCGTCAATAGCTGTAAGGTGCGAGATTATTGCTAGGTCTAAGTGATTAAACTGCAAGGTGGGTCCTTCTTAGGAAGTTAACCTTTTGGCTGCTGTCTAGCAAGTCTAGCTGAGAAAACAAACCTATCCTAGGTTTAGGTCTCGTAAGGGAGTGAGCCTTGTAGGATACTTTTATAAACCCATTAGAGGTCTTGTAAAGGAGTCTAATAACCGGTAATTTAACAACCTTTAGGGGATCTTAGCGTGCTCTTGAGAAGGGTTAGGGGTCCTTAGATTTCCCGAGAGGTGAGAATTTTAAGATCCCGGTTCCATAGCAGACAACTTCTAATTATAATCATAACTAAAAGCAATCAAGATTCCTGTCTAGGTAGTTCATTCATCATCCTTGAGTTCAGCCTTCGTGTGAGTTCGTGTCTAGTTCGTTTAGTTAATTTAGTTTATTTTTAATTATAATTTTAGGATATTTAGAAACCCCCCCATCAACAAACAATTTAGTTATGTCGTGTCAGTCTTAGTCTAGATAGAGTCGTAGCTTAATCAGTAGAGTCTCGTGGGTTCGATACTCGGACTTG
The DNA here is from genome assembly GCA_030545235.1 of Helianthus tuberosus. Lineage (NCBI taxonomy): Eukaryota > Viridiplantae > Streptophyta > Magnoliopsida > Asterales > Asteraceae > Helianthus > Helianthus tuberosus. The sequence goes on along the minus strand of CM060451.1, from coordinate 62,558,412 downwards.
CTTTAGCTTTACTACATTGATCGGTTCACTTGCCGGTTGTGTGGTTTAGGGTTTAGATCGAGTCTTAGTTTTATAAATTTAAAGCTTAGAGAGAGTCTAGAATTAGGGTAATTTTAGTTGTTTTTAATTAACCCATTTTCAGCACATCAAGTTTTTGGCGCCGTTGCCGGGGACTCTTTGGCAATTGCGTTGATTACTTTGTTTGGACTTAATTGACACATACGTGCTACTTGCTTTTGTATATTGAGTCGTAGGAGTCTAATTGTTCGTGTTTTTGTTTTCTTTTATTTATTTATTTTATTTTTCTTGAGTAGATATGTGTGAAATTTGTGAAGGGCCTCACTTTACAGTTAAATGCCCCTAGTATGAGGGGTCCTCTGCAGATTATGATACTAACCCCTTTGTGCAACCACAACAATATTCTTCCCAGGGGTATCCCACAAATGCTAAGGAGAGGTTTCCCCATTTTTTCGAGCTCAGGGAATTAATTATGAAGTGCGTGCGAATAATAAAAGAGTTTCGGAAGTGCGGGGATCCAAGGTTTCCGAAAATGATCGGCATACTTGATCGAATGATCGGGCAAATAGGCCCAATGATAGAGTGTGACCTCAATCGGCAAAGGGATCCAAGGTGTGAAGAATGTGGTGGACCACACTGGTATGAAGAATGTGCGATCGCTGCTCGGTTTGAAATGGGTTGGGGAAGTAGAGAGCAGAAGCAACAAATACAATGGGGAGATTATGATGATGAGTGGATTACAGTTCAAAGCTCAAATTATAAGGCGATAGTGCTCCCCGAGCTTGCTGATGGAGAGACAATATGGGGATATGTGGAGAGTACGGAAGAAAAAGTGGGGATAGAAAGAGAAGGAGAAGAGGAGGAAGAAGTTGAGCAGCCATCTAATGTAGATCAGATGTCCTGGGAGAATGAATTTAGGGAAGAACTAGATAGGTTGCCGGTAGATGAAGAGGTAAAGGAGTTTGATCCGGAGGGAGACCTTGCTTACTTAGAAGCTTTACTTGAAGGAAACCCAATGACGGACATCAAACAAGAAGAAGTGGTGGTGGAAGAGGAAGAGCACCACAGCTGGCCCCTGGTGTTAGTACTAAGTGAAACTGAAAAAATCAACAAAACCACGGGAGAAGGCAAAGAAAAGAAAGGAAAAGGATCAAAGCCGGAAGAGGATAGAAGGTTGCGGCGAGATGGAGAGAAAGAAGCCGTTCACGCACGATCAGTCCTCTCGCTACATGTCATGCATTCGGTTTAGTATAAATTCTGGTGGTCTGACCCGTTTCAAAATTTTAAAATATTTTATTATTCCACTATTAAATTTTTAACTATTGTTGAGGACCGGGTGGAATTAAACGGGTTGGATAAGGTCCAGATCAAAGAGAAACCTCCTGATTTAATTCAAGTGTGGGGAGGTTTTGTAGAGTTTGTATAGAGTTAGTAGTATTGAGTCAGTCTTTTGTTTAGAGTCGGTACTTCTTTGGGTGTTTGCTTGTTTTTGTTTATGCAGGTTTGAATATGTACCACCCGTACTCAATCTCCATTCGGGTGATTTTGGAGCTGCTTATCAGATTTCAGGCATTTATGAAGCGTACCAGTTGGAGTCAAGCCGATCGCGAACGAAATGCTATACGATCGAGCTGGATTGGACGAGAGTTTTGGAGCATCCGCGCGAATTAAACCAGCTAAGTCCTTTCCAATTTGCCCTTCGTTTTTTTTATGTCTTATTTATTTTTAGTTTTTGAGTCGGTTTCCATCCTACATTGAGGGCAATGTAGAGTTTAAGTGTGGGGATGGGAAACTATTGTTTAGTGTCTAGTTAGTAGAGTCTTGAGTCATAAAAGGTCGGAAAAAAAAATGAAAAATTTTCAAAAATCCAAAAAAAAATAAAATAAAAAAAAATTAGAAAATGTCTTTTGAAATAAGAAGTTTGCAAAATAAAAGCGGAAAATGATAGAAAAGTTGGGTTTTGTTTGGGTTCAAATAATAATAATATGAGATAATATAATTGTGCTGGTGTCTAGTTTGGGATGCGCGGGTAGGCTCGGTTCGGTTCTGGGTTCCTTTGATCTTAAAATTACCTAATTGTCGGTCTACTAGTGGGTTCTCATCTAGGGAAAGTGGGAAATTGAAACTGCCAATAATAGTATAAGGGATGCCGTTATAAGCTAAGATCGTTAGAGTTTTTGGTCATTATCTCGCTGAAAAAGAAAAAAAAATGAAATAAGCGAGCTAGAAACTAAATGAAAGTAGCCATTCCTATGTAGTCTGTGATTGGGGATAGCGACTCTACAGTCGGATTACCGCTAGGGTGTGTGAAATCGACCTTGCAAAATAAATAAAAAGTACCGAAGCCTAAGCAATCTGTGGTTGGGGATAGCGACTCTACAGCCGGAATGCCTTTTGGTTAGGGAATGCAACGTCTACGCTCGTAAAAGAAAAAAAAATAGATTTAATTTTAAACTCTCTGGATCTTGGTATAAAAAGGTTAGTAAAATAACACAGTGGTTGTTCCTTTTGTCTTATAAGCTTGAGGGGGGATTAGGTGGACTTGCAATTCTTAGTGTGAGACCCTAGGTAGATTGACCGCACTTGAACTAAAATCGCATGATAAGGGCTTGGAACTGGGTTGGGTTTAAAAGGATCAATATACTTGCAATCGCGGCTAACACGGGTTTCGGTTCTAATAAATTAACATAAGCATTGTCCCGGACGACTATTCCGACTATTCCGACTATGATTCCGTTTGCATAATTCTTTTTCGGGGACGAAAAAAGGTTAAGTGTGGGGATATTTGATGTAGGGTAAAATACACATATTTGTCCCGTGTAAATTGTATAATTTTTGTATAGGTTTTATTTATTTTTATTTAGTTTTAGTGCTTTATTATGTTATTTTGTGTTGAGCCAGGTTCTGGTGCAAATGGAGCAAAAACGAGTAATATGGAAATGACCAGCCAATTGGGCAGAGTGGAGTGCCATGGACCGAATAAAAATTGCAGCTATTTTTCGTGAGTGGGGTCGAGACCACTATCTCTATTTTATAAGTTTTAACTGCTACTGCTACTGTTTGATGAAAGGTGGGCCATTGATATTATTATTAATATTTGAAATCAACAAAACATTGCTGGAGGTGAATTAGAGATATTTTGCAAAGAATTAAATATACTTGAATGAGGCTTGGGCTAGTCCAATAAAGAGGCAACATCAGGCGCAGGTGCATATTAATATTTGGATACGAATTAAAGAGAAAAAGAAGCAGCCATATTGTATTTTATTATTATGTGGAGGTGGCCACTCTTGAGGGAATTGATCATCACCACATCAGACGAAATATATTTGTTGGGCCGAAGCCCATTTCTTTGGGGGATCACGACTGAATTTGGGGATGAGTCGCGCATAATAAATGAGGATGAATTACATTATCTTGCGGGACACGGCTGCAGATTGAACGAGAATAAGAGGACCGCCATATTTTGATTATATTGGACAACAGGCAAGGGGGCGGCAACGATAATATCACGGAGGACATACGAATTTTAGAGTTTTTGGGTGATCTTGGAGACTGATTTCAGAGGTTTTGAAGGTTCGGGTCGTGAAGAATCATCGTGAGAAACTCAGGAGCATTCGGATTGGAAGATATTCGGGTTATCTCTTCTTGTTTATCATTCAGTTTGCTTGTTCTTGATTTGTAATGATGAATTCAGATTTAAACAAGTTTATTATCGTATTCTTAAACATGTTTAGCGGCTAGATTTCTTGTTACTACCTAGACATGGTTGAATGATTGCATATGTTTTGATTATTCTTGGATTTTTGAATGCTATGGATAGTTTATAAATTGTAAACGGTTTGTTCTATCAGTTAGATGTGTTTGCGTGCTTGATGTTGTTTAATTATTGATTATTGCTTCGCATGAATCTTGGTGACGGTCTTTATCACATAATAGAGTCATGCTAGGTTTTAGATTTTGGTGACTGTCTATATCACGTAATAAATCTTGAATCTTTAGGGTTAAATCGGCCAATAAACCTTAGAAGTAATAATTGGTATTTTTATAAAATCAAGTGTTCTACTAATCATCAATAGCTGTAAGGTGCGAGATTATTGCTAGGTCTAAGTGATTAAACTACAAGGTGGGTCCTTCTTAGGAAGTTAACCTTTTGGCTGCTGTCTAGCAAGTCTAGCTGAGAAAACAAACCTATCCTAGGTTTAGGTCTCGTAAGGGAGTGAGCCTTGTAGGATACTTTTATAAACCCATTAGAGGTCTTGTAAAGGAGTCTAATAACCGGTAATTTAACAACCTTTAGGGGATCTTAGCGTGCTCTTGAGAAGGGTTAGGGGTCCTTAGATTTCCCGAGAGGTGAGAATTTTAAGATCCCGGTTCCATAGCAGACAACTTCTAATTATAATCATAACTAAAAGCAATCAGGATTCCTGTCTAGGTAGTTCATTCATCATCCTTGAGTTCAGCCTTCGTGTGAGTTCGTGTCTAGTTCGTTTAGTTAATTTAGTTGATTTTTAATTATAATTTTAGGATATTTAGAAACCCCCCCATCAACAAACAATTTAGTTATGTCGTGTCAGTCTTAGTCTAGATAGAGTCGTAGCGTAATCAGTAGAGTCTCGTGGGTTCGATACTCGGACTTGCTTTAGCTTTACTACATTGATCGGTTCACTTGCCGGTTGTGTGGTTTAGGGTTTAGATCGTGTCTTAGTTTTATAAATTTAAAGCTTAGAGAGAGTCTAGAATTAGGGTAATTTTAGTTGTTTTTAATTAACCCATTTTCAGCACATCAGAGACCTTGTTTTACAACCATGCCCGTTGGGCGGCGTGCTACTCCTATAACGATATAATTGTTAAGGTGGGCTAGCTAAGTTAATAACAAGTAGCATGTATGAAACTAGCATGAACCTAAGCATAACAAAAGCATGTATAGCAGATTGAGAGATTAAAGTAAGTTTGTTGTGTTTGTGCATTTTGTAATTTAACATGTGACAACCCAAAGTGTGTAAAAAGAAAATGGGTCAAGTGTACTCAAAAAATTGCTAAGTCTTCCGATTATCCATGTATTTGACGAGTTAATGAGAATGGGAGAATGAATGTGTTCGGTGATGGAGTTTATGGGGTGCTTAGACTCGAAATCGGGAATTTAAAGTAGTGAAAGTATGTATATACAAAAGTAATATCTAAGTCCTAAGAGTTTGTTTATGACACCATATCAAGTGGTTTCATGGGTCCCAAATTGCCCATTGGAATCATAACAAGAACTCTAGAATCTTTGATATGATAGCTTATGTTTATGACGATTAATCATAGCTCGATTAACATCACAACTCAGCCATGTTTTTATATAATTTCTTATAGTTTATATATTAATAATACATCCTAGAACTAAGTCCAAACAAGTATCGTTATATAGCATCATGTATGTCAAGCATGGAAGTTAGAAACCTCATTATAAGATTCACCACTACACACACCATCATGAAGATAGTGGGAGGGTCACGAATAAGAATAAAGTAAATCTAATCTAACAAGTTATAAGAGTGTTCAAATGAAGGAGTGGAACTTAGTTTGGAAAGCCAAAGCTTCCATTTGTTCACACTTCACAATCACAAGTTCATCATATGGAAGATGATGACTTGTGTTTGTTTTCATCATTCAAATATCAAGTTTAAACAGAAATAAAGTGATCATTTGAGCTCATAAATTTGATGCTAATCACCGTAATACAAACCCACAATCATAGACTTGATTGTGAGCTTGATGGGAACAAGATTCCATCAAGTTATCAACATAAAAATGAACATACAAAGAAATAAAAATGAGCAGAAAGTTTACTACACTTTGGGCCTAAAAAATAGTGACGTTTCACCTTAGTTTGCCCAAGCAAACTTGAGAAAACCTTTCTAGAGGTTATCCAAGTGTTTTAGAAGAAAGAACAAGAAGAAAATAGAAGGAGAAGTGAGTTAAACTCACTTAGAAAGGGCTGAAACTTTCTGATGTTGTTGCTGAAAATTCAGCTGAGTTTATGACGGATTTGAGAGTGATTAGGAGCTTGTAAAAGTGGGAAAAGGATGTGGAAGTGTTCTATATATAGGGAAGGGATTTGGGTTTCAATGGTTGGGCTTTGAATGTGATTAGTGGGTAGTACACTAACAAAAAGGACTTAATGCAGCCCATATGTCCGATCGCAAATTCTGACAGCCTTTATTCTTTTTTATTGAATTTAATTGTTGTATATTAGCTGAATATGTTATGTATTAATGATGTGACAAGGTTTATTTAACATCCACAAGGCCTAAAATGCAAAGAAACATGTTTTAATTAAACCAAAAGTGTGATGAAATAGGTGTGTGTAACAAATCAATGTAACAAGTATGTATGATTTGTATATTGGTATTAATCAAGTGAAAATCATATAACTATCTTATAATCGAATAACTAAGTGTTTGAATGTATGGAATGTTTAAGAATTATGAATACATGATCATTGTTTATGAGTTAAACTTACGTTTATGCGAATTACGAATCATGTATCAAACGAATGCATGTATCAATGTATAAACAAAGAATATTTTACACAAAAGATCAATGTTATTACGATCGAAGTCTCGGATTTACAATGGTTTGAAACGAAATACGATTACAAAGGAAACGAGTTTCTGAAAATAGAAATACTATACAATCTTTCTAAAAACGAAAAGCTGCGAAAAGCGAGGCGTTATAGTCTCCCCTCCTTTAGGAACTTTCGTCCCAAAATTTATTCAAGAGGAAGACCTTGTGAAAAGACATTTGGCTAGAAGGTTGACAAGAATCGAGATTTGGGAGTTTGAGATGTGTGAAATGCATAAAATTGTTGAGGAACGAAAGGATAGGTTTGTAAAAAGAGTTTGTTTGACTAAAAATGATTTGAGGCATTAAGCATAAGTAAAACGTGCATGTGTGTATAGACAAGGCGAGCTTAAACAAGTTTGAATAACTTAATGAAGAAGTATTTTAAAATATATTACTTAGGGAGAAAGTTTTCGTATAAAACGGTATGTTTTTGATGAAAAGTGTGGCCCCCATCGTAAGTTGTAAGAAAGTTTTATCGGTTTTAAGGAGCATTTGTAAAATCACATGTTTGTATAAAATTATTCATTGGTGAGAAATGGGAAAGTTAGGTATTTATTAAAAAGTTTTGAGATTAACGGGTCGTCAAAGTATGTTTGCGCGTAAATAAAGAATGGAAGATAGTAAAAAAGCAGGGAAATATTTTAGGATTTGAACGTTTAAATCGATTGATAGCAAATAAGGTTTGTATAAAAGACAAAGAATAATGAGGAATAATGGAGGTATAAGAGTGAACGATTGATCTAATAAATGAATGCGAGTATAAGAATGGTATGTGTATTGGACACAATGTGAATATGAGTATTGAGGATGAGGTTTCGTCATGGATAATCGGATGTCACGCGTTTAGCAGTACGTTTGTGAGTTATTAAAGTTTGTGTATCGGGTCTAAATAGGGTCTGCAAAACGCCGAATTTCCCATGGCACGTTTTACGAAAGTTTGGTAACATGGTGAAAACACTTATATATAGGAAGTACCAGCGGCGTATCCACCATGTTCTAACCATGTTATGTCCGTTTCGTTATTCGGTGTTGTAACGCTTCACATTTTGTACATTCTTATTTTGGCAAGTCTCGTTGTACTTTCCATTTTTTAGACACTTGTACTCTCATTGTAATCTATTTCGTTTCAATTTTTAATCCGAGACTATTGATCATAATGAAAACGAAGTTATTTTAATCATGTTCGCGTATTCATGTTAGACTTATGTGCAACTGATAATCAAAACTCACATATTGAACGATATATTATCCAAGGTGCTTGATTCTTTATTACGCTTTGACACTTGATACTCGTTAAACTGATAAGATAATGAAAACCGGATCCTAACTCTTGAAACTCGAAAGTCTGGCGAAATAAATAATCATTGAAAGATTTTTAATTCGGTTATAAATATGGTTATTTATCTATTAACTAAATTAATTAATATTACAATTAAAAAGTTTTCTTCTTTTGTTTTTTACTTTTATAAAAACTAGTTAGTTTTGTTAGGTTTCAAAGTTAGTTTAAGGTACTAAAAGTAACCAAGTTAGTTCAGTTAGTATAATTGAAGGGGGGCTAATTGTAATTTGTTGAAACTTTTAAATTAAAAAGAAAACAAGAAATGGTAGACGCGGGAATCGAACCCGGGTCTACCCGTTTCAAACAAACAACACATACCACTGCACCAGTGATTAGTTTGGTGCTAGTCTAAGCAACTCTTAATATATTATGTTATTACAATGAGATCCTATTTCAAATTTGCCGCCCACACCCGCTCGCACACGACCAGCCACCACCTTGATTGTATTTCCTTCCTGATTTGTCGGAATTGATACTCCATTTACGCGTTTCCGTTTTTGGTGTCATCACGAACCTGGACCTTTTCTCAAACAAGATCCCGCACACTCTCTCGCTTTTATTCTTGTCAAATTCGGAAATTTACGAAGCTTTCCAAAATGAGAAAACTTATTTCAAACTATATGATCTCTCACTTCGATTGTTAATCATACACACGACCCTGTCTACTCAGAAAGAAAGAAAAGTGTTTAATCGAACACCTTCTGTACCTCGTCGGAGATAAGATTCGTCGTCGGAAACATGAAACCTCGTTGGAAGTTCACAACGGGAACTCGCGATCACGCGTTTCGGTAACCTCCTTCTCATTTCACTTTCTTGTTACGTTTTCACTTTCATTTTCCTTTTTGTTTTAAAATAAAACCCTTATATTCTCTTCTTTTAAAATCCTCTTAAAACCTTTACAAATCCTTAACTCCATTATTAATTAAACAAGTTTTTAAATTCTTTTATTTTAAAAATCTTTATAAACCATAAATTTATAAAACAAATATTATTTTCCTCTTTTATAATAAACTCCAAAAATAATTAATAATTCATTATAATCCTTTTATAACTTTAAAGGGTAATAATCTAATAATTAGAATACATAAATAATTATATTGTAAATCATAAACATTAGGGATTATATTTAATCTACAACTAAAAACGAGTTCGTTATGTATTATTTTAAATATCTAGGATAACCATTACGTTCGTTCTCTTGGATTTCTCAATCTTTACTCGTGCGTTATTTCAAGGAATTCTTACACGCGGAATGTGAGTATACTCGATCCCAGTTTTGTTTTAACACTTTGGGTGCAACATGTATTCTATATAAAATCACGCAACACTTGAAACTTGTATTTATCACACTCTATCCACATATAAACATGAAACATCTTGATGCTTGTTGATCTCATATGCTATGTAAACTTTTCGTGTCTATATGTTCATTAACTTCGATCAAGCATACCTTAACAATTATAGCGCTATATGAGTAACGCACCGCCCTTGATTCTTGGGGTATTGTTAAGTCAAACACGTTAACCTCCCGTTAGTCTTTGGGACAGGCAGAATTGCGTTGGAAACTTGGGTTTGACATATAGTGACACCGTTTCAGCATATTAGTAACTTGTATTATGTTATTTATGTTGGATACGAGTATTTCAAACTTTTTATTCTATTATTGTTATGTATCAAACTTGTATACTCGCCAACATTTTTGTTGATGTTATTTTAATGCATGTTGCAGGTTGATAGGCAAGATGATGAAGAAATCAAGTTAGGATGGGCTAAGATACTCATTTTAATAATAAACAATGTTTGTTGCAATTTATCTTTATTTGGAACAATGTATTTGAATTTAGTTATTTATGAAATTTGATTTAAATTATATAATCACATTAGTGTTATGATGCTTTGAACGATTTGTTCGTCTCATCCCGATGATTCCGCCATCGGTTGGGGTGTGACAGGTGTCATGTTACGTTCCGTATCTTACCATACACAGTAGTACACCTTATGGTTTTCATGCGCTTACCCCTATAATCCCGTGTGCACCCACGATTATATTGATCGTCGCATGATACACATAGTTTGTACTAGTTGTGTATGAATCAGGGTATGCATCAACTTTGAAAATAAAAATGTGAGCGTATAAGAATGCATGTTTACATTTTAGTATTTATGAGACCAAAGTAAGTGAACCCCTCGCGTTACGCTCACGTATAGGTACGAATGTATGAATGCGAGTATGAATACAGGTATTATGAGTATACGTATAAGTATAAGTATGAGTACGAGTATGCATATAAGTATAAGTATGAAAATAACACGTATGGGTATGAATATGAATATGTGTATAAGTATGATTTTAAGTATAAGCATAAATGACGACGATCGCGTGTATGGTACGAATTGAATACAACAAATTCAAGCGTATAAAATGATCAAGGGGTTTTGAGTATGTAAGACGAATGATATGTGTGAGTTTGTCGTGAAACATCGACTAAAACATATACGATGATATGCAGCTATAGTTGTTTGAATAAAACGTTGTGGTTATTGAATCAAAATAGTTTGAGTTTGACTTGAAATGTTGGATCGAGTTTGTGAATGCCAAAGGAATATAAGGTATATATTGGTTATGCGAGATGTATTTTGTAAAAAAAAAAAACGAAAATGCTACTCTTGTTTCAAAAGAATTTACGTAAGTCGAAGATTGTCGGTTCCCATGAAGTTTTCTTGTCCACGTGCTTTGAATTTAAAAAGTGTATTGAGCGGTGTATGAAAAAGGTCTTAGAAAAACGACAAGTTTGCTTTATTAAAGTATTTTTTTTACCACAGTATGAAGAGTTGTATTTTAGAGACGTTTGCGAAAGCTTTGGTCCTTGAAAGGGTTTTAGCAAACTTCAACTTAGGAATTTTGGAAAGAGTTTTAGCAAAATGATTTATTGATTTTGGAAAAGAGTTTCAGTAAAATGACCTTATACATCTACAAGGTCCTATGAGCGTGTGAGAAAAGTTTGTTGGGTTTTCGATTGAGAATAGATGTTTTTAGTAAAATGTTGTAATGCGAGCGTGTCTAGTGAGGAATTTGAGTATGATGTTTGTGGGCAAGAGATTCATTAGACCGATTAAGTTGATAGGTAGCATTTCATTAGGTTTTGAAAATCGGGTAATAAAACGTTTAAGGTATGATTAGGAATTTCCTGTATGGGATTTATGTAAAATATATTGTAGGGTAAGATATATATTTCGATAAAACAATGAATTTTGAAATTTGCATAAATAGGGATTTTGACTAAAAGATGAACGATTTAGGTATAAAACTTAATCGTGTGGTTTGCATAACAAGTTTCTTAAAAAGGAAAGTTTGGTAACGATCACCGAGGTAAGGGAATCACCCCTAACCCGTTGGTGAGGTCGTTTTAAGGTGGAAGGAGCGGAGCTAATCGTCAAGGTAAGAAATTCACTCCTATCTTGATGATATGTCTCCATTTTGAGATTTCGAGAAATATAAATCTAGTTGAAATCATGCATGTGAATAACTTATAAGTGTATGAAGAGATTTAGTATGACGTGCGTGTAAAAAAAATCTTGAAGATAATTTGAATTTGAAAAGAAGAGGTTGTGTCGTGTTAAGCATAAGATTAATAATAGTAAAATAAAGGTATGATTAAAACTTGGATCGTTCCAAGATGGAACTTTTGACTAAACCGAAGTGGTCGAAAGTTCTTTTGAATTTGAGAAGCATGATAACCTAGATGACCAGGTAAATCGTCTAGGTTATGCCTGATAACCTAGATGACCAGATAACTTGTCTGGGTTATTTATGCCTTAACCTAGATGACCAGGTAAATCGTCTGGGTTATGCCTGAACCTAGATGACCAGATAAGTCGTCTGGGTTATGCCTGAACCTAGATGACCACTTGTCTGGGTTATGCCTGAGGAGTGGGACTAGTTGACAAGATGCGGGTTTCACCCCTAATTTGACAACGTCGTACCCTAAGTGTGGTTAGTACTCATCGGGTCAAGAAAGTTAATTCCGACACGTTGATGAGGGTCCACTAGATTTGAAATGGGAATTCTCCATCAAGGTGAGGATTTCACTAACTTGATGGCGAATTATGTGTAAAAAGTATGTGTGGATTGAGAGTCGTTCACCAAATTGTGGGTTTCACGCCTATTTTGGTGAAGTCGTCTCATTTGTATTACGAGTGTCTTCAAATCTTCAAAAGTGTATTGTGTAAAATGTCTTAGGAAAAACATGTTGTAAGTATTAAGACAAAAGAAGCAAATAGGAAGAATAAACATTTTAAACAAGTAGCAAGAATGGTCAAGTATGGTACCTACTATAAACTAGGTCGAACATGACAATTCTACCTAATTCCCTATAGTTATGGCTCTGATACTAATCTGTCACATCCCAACCGATGGCGGAAACATAGAGTGAGACGAAGTAGATTGCTCATTACACATAACGCTAAAATTGGTGACAAGTAATTAAATGATGAATTCCATTTTATTGCTAAAGTGACCATTACATAGATTGAAATCAAATACAACCACTTGAAACAAAAGAATTACATTACATTAAGTATACAAAATTTAAAATGTGTTTCTAGGCATCCTACTAAGTTCCATGCATCATCAACGTCGTCATTAAACCTGCAACATGTTTGAAAATCATAGTTCAATACAAACGTATTGGCGAGTACACTAGTTTTAGACACATGGCATAAGTGTAAGAAATATTTCTCAAATCCAACATGGCAATTTGTATACAAGGTTGAACTATCATGCATAACTAAAAGTCAAACCCAAGTGTCCACAAGAATTATAAGTGTCCCTCGCCACAAGAGTGAACGAGACTGTTTATGTATAAGAAAGTTGACTTAACAATACCCCGTCGGGCGGTGTGCTACTCCTATAGCGCTATAATTGTTAAGGTGGGTTGGCTAAGTTAATGACAAGTAGCATGTATGAAACTAGCATGAACCTAAGCATAACAAAAGCGTGTATAACAGAATGAGATATTAAAGTAAGTTTGTGTGTATTTGTGCATTTTGTAATTTAACATGTTACAACCCAAAGTGTGTAAAAAGAAAATGGGTCAAGTGTACTCAAACAATTGCTAAGTCTTCCGATTATCCATGTATTTGACAAGTTAACGAGAATGGGAGAATGAATGTGTTCGGTGATGGAGTTTATGGGGTGCTTAGACTCGAAATCGGGAATTTAAAGTAGTGAAAGTATGTATATACGAAAGTAAGATCTAAGTCCTAAGAGTTTGTTTATGACACCATATCAAGTGGTTTCATGGGTTCCAAATTGCCCATTGGAATCATAACAAGAACTCTAGAATCTTTGATATGATAGCTTATGTTTATGACGATTAATCATAGCTCGATTAATATCACAACTCAGCCATGTTTTTATATAATTTCTTATAGTTTATATATTAATAATACATCCTAGAACTAAGTCCAAACAAGTATCGTCATATAGCATCATGTATGTCAAGCATGGAGGTTAGAAACCTCATTATAAGATTCACCACTACACACACCACCATGAAGATAGTGGGAGGGTCATGAATAACAATAAAGTAAATCTTGCTAATCCAGGAACCGGCGAGATTGACGGAGCCTCGGTCCCGATACGACGTGTTTAGTGCGTTTATTACAACTAAGAAAGGAGTAGAAGATATATACAACACCGAGCAGCCACTTATAATCTAGTCTCTATTGAAATCTTGACAATTACAGCACCTTGAGACCAGTTGGACAACATGTCCCCTCTAGGAACCAAAAGCTTATCCAAATGGGAACCCCAAGTCCCTATTTATAGACAACCACCTACACCCATCCGGATGACACTATGTCCATCCGTCTGGATTATCATTCGTCCGGATGGTCATCCATCCGGATGGACTTTGACAATTAAAATACCGTGTCCAACTTTCTCCTATTCTATACAATATTCAACACATGCTCTATCTAACTATTCGCACAGTGGCAGACGTACGAAATATGCACTAACAGATTCCCCCTACGCTGTCACTATTGAATCGTCTCTAACACTTTGAGAACCTTGAGCCGTGTTTGAATATTCTGTAAACTTCAACTTTTCTGCACCTTCAATCTGGCATCTTGAAATCTGACAATAGATTCCCCCTCGATTGATGATTTGGGTTTGCTTTTGACAATATAGAGCACTAATTCCCCCTGAAATGAATCTTCAGGTCTTTTTGCACAGTTCACGACTATCCTCTTATTTGCTAAACTGTAACCTTCACGAATAATCACCAATTTGAGACTAATCAATGCAGCATCATCTGTTTCAGCTTTAACCGCATTCGAGCTCAGTTTTTTATATGACATGTCAGCACCACGATCTTGCATTCCACTTGCTTGATCTAAGAATGTACAAAAACTCAACCGGAAATTGATAGAAACTTCAAATACCCCACTGGTTAACTCCAAATCCGTGATTCCCCCTGAAGATCTGATATCCCGTTTACCGTGATCAACGTTAACGCACCGTAAGAATGATAGATCCATGTAAACGATATTCTCCACAATTAGCAAATCTTCATCGTAAAACAAATCATCTTGGTAATGTAATCCAATCTCTGAAGCATTCATCCACAATCAGATTCATCTCCTCGGATAATCTATATCTCAGAAGCTATCATCCACGATCACTCTCGGATCTCTGATGCTTTCGTCCACGATCAGATATCAACACCTCGGATCATCTTGATCTCAGAAGCTTTCACCCACGATCAGATTCACATTCCCCCTGACAATCTGAAGTCGAAACCACCCAAATACTGTTGCAGTGTCACGAATTTCAAAAATGCTGGAACATCTGAAAATCTCATTTTTGCAAATTTTGACGTCTCTATTACTGAATTCCCCCTCAAACTAAGCAATTCAGTCCTCTTTTATCTGTGAAAAACCCGACTATGCCGAAAATATGACAATTTTCCTCAAAACGTCAGTTTTTCATCGTTGCGGATTTTACGTTTTGGCCCATAAATAGTCAGATAACCTGGAAGATAAACATTCTGCACCAGTACCATGACTACCCCACTAATTTCCAAATCTGGTGATCGCATCATCAAATATGTTCACTGAAGCCCCAGACGGTGTCCCCGAACAACGCAGCTTGGTTGTTAAAAATCCTAAAAAAATTTCAATCACCAATTTTTTTCTGGAGACTCTGCTCGTTGTAACGATCAAAAAATGCCTCTTTTTTTAAGCATTTGATCATCTGGTCGAATGGCATGTTATCGGATGGTCATCCGATCGGATGGGTCTTCTTGTCCGGATGGTCATTCGACCGAATGGCAAAAGGGACAAACTTGTGTTTGTGGATCGGATGGTCATCCGATCAGATGGTCATCCGATCGAATGATCATTCGAGTGAAAACCAACCGATCATTCAAATATAAGATAATGACATGGGTCGGATGGTCACCCGATCGGATATGTTCTAACAGCTCAAGAACACTCCAAATCACATTTTTTTTCGATCCAGAATCTTTATTTGTGTGAATTTCATGATGAAACTTCACAGGATTGTGCGCGAATCAATTCCGAACAGAATGATGTCTTCAATTCCAAAATCCATCTGTGAATTGACCTTTACTTTGATGATTTTCTCTGTTTTAACGTCAAAACTCCCGTTTAACCCAAAATCGATGAGCTTTAGGTGATTTAACCGACTGTTAGATCAATTAAATCGGTACCGTAGCTCTGATACCACTGCTAATCCAGGAACCAGCAAGTTTGACGGAGCCTCGGTCCCGATACGATGTGTTCGGTGCGTTTATTACAACAAAGAAAGGAGTAGAAGATAGATACGACACCGAACAGTCACTTATAATCTGGTCTCTATTGAAATCTTGACAATTACAGCACCTTGAGACCAGTTGGACAGCATGCCCCACTGGAAACCAAAAGCTTATCCAAATGGGAACCCCAAGTCCCTATTTATAGACAACCACCTACACCCATCCGGATGACACTATGTCCATCCGTCCGGATTATCATCCGTCCGCATGTACTTTGACAATTACAATACCGTGTCCAACTTTCTCCTATTCTATACAATATTCAACACACGCTCTATCTAACTATTCACACACTGGCAGACGTACGAAATATGCACCAACAAATCTAATCTAACAAGTTATAATAGTGTTTAAATGAAGGAGTGGAACTTGGTTTGGAAAGCCAAAGCTTCCATTTGTTCACACTTCACAATCACACGTTCATTATATGGAAGACGATGACTTGTGTTTGTTTTCATCATTCAAATATCAAGTTTAAACATAAATAAAGTAAGCATTTGAGCTCATAACTTTGATGGTAATCACCGTAATACAAACCCACAATCATAGACTTGATTGTGAGCTTGATGGGAACAAGATTCCATAAGGTTATCAACATAAAAATGAACATACAAAGAAACAAAAATGAGCAGAAAGTTTACTACACTTTGGGCCTCAAAAATGGTGAGGTTTCACCTTAGTTTGCCCAAGCAAACTTGCGAAAACCTTCCTAGAGGTTATCCAAGTGTTTTAGAAGAAAGAACAAGAAGAAAATAGAAGGAGAAGTGAGTTAAACTCACTTAGAAATGGCTGAAACTTTCTGATGTTGTTGCTGAAAATTCAATTGAATTTATGAGGGATTTAAGAGTGATTAGGAGCTTGTAAAAGTGAGAAAAAGGATGGGAAAGTGTTCTTTATATAGGGAAGGGATTAGGGTTTCAATGGGTTAGGCTTTGAATGTGATTAGTGGGTAGTAAACTAACAAAAATGACTTAATGCAGCCCATATGTCCGATCGCAAATTCTGGCAGCCTTTATTCTTTTTTTTTAATTTAATTGTTGTATATTAGTTGAATATGTTATGTATTAATGATGTGACAAAGTTTATTTAACATTCACAAGGCCTAAAATGCAAAGAAACATGTTTTAATTAAACCAAAAGTGTGATGAAATAGGTGTGTGTAACAAATCAATGTAACAAGTATGTATGATTTGTATTTTGGTATTAATCAAGTGAAAATCATATAACTATCTTATAATCAAATAACCAAGTGTTTGAATGTATGGAAGGTTTAAGAATTATGAATACACGATAATTGTTTACGAGTTAAACTTAAATTTATGCGAATTACGAATCATGTATCAAACGAATGCATGTATCAATGTATAAACATGTATAAATAAAGAATATTTTACACAAAAGATCAATGATATTACGATCAAAGTCTCGGATTTACAATGGTTTGAAACGAAATACGATTACAAAGGAAACGAGTTTCCGAAAATAGAAATACTATACAATCTTTCTAAAAACGGAAAGCTGTGAAAAGCGAGGCGTTACATCATGGGTCAAGAATACACAAAAGTCGATTATTAGTGTGTATGTATACATTAAAGATATAACTTGACAAATAACTCGTGGCTAGGGATGAGCATGGTATTAGTTCGGTAGAAAGTACAGGTATTTATCGGTGTTTTTCCCATAAATACCGGTATCGATATCGTACCAGTATCGAAAAACGAGGAAAATAGGTATCGGTACCGAATATACCTGGTTCGGTACCGTTCCCGGTACGAAATACTCATCCCTACTCATAGCTCACAAATGAATCATAATTTTCTCATCAATTAGCTCATTATAAACTCAATTAAATTCAACTCAAACTACTTTCGAGTTAGCTCGTTTTGAAGGTAACTCACTTGTTAACTAGCTCAAATAATACAGTTTAAAATTTTCAGGGCCTGTCCGGAGGAGAGGCGAGGTGGGTGACTACTCAAGGCCCACTCTCTATGGGGGGCGAAATTTATAAAAAAAATATATATGTCAATTGTATATAAAATATTTGGGCGAAGAAGGTTAACAAGAGCTTAAGTAGATTAGTTGGTACTGGCCTTTGTTAGGTTCTCGGTGCAAATCGTAACATCTGTCGTTTCATCCCTTTTTTGCATTGTGTGATGGTTTTTGTATCTAAATTATTTGTTTTGTATTTTCATTTTTATATCTATGTCTTTTTAATTTTATTTACTTTTAATCCTTTGTTAATGTATGTTATACATTCTTTTTTGTTTGTTTGTTTTCTTTCTTTCATTTATTCTTATATTTTGTAATATGTAAATATGCACTATTTTAAATATATTATAGAGGCATGTTTTTTCTAGTCGTCCCTACCTAAAAAAATTGAGGATTCTCAGGGATGACCCTGAAGATTATAAGGGGCCGCTAAATAAATATTATGATTCTTTTATTTGTTCTTGTCTCGTTGTCGGTTGCCTTACATCCTTATCGTTGGTTGGTTACCACACAAGTACACATGTCATCTCGCATTCTGGTCTCTTATGTTACACCCCAACCGATGGCGGAAACATCGGGGTGCGGCACTGAGCGAAACAGATTGTCCAGGAGAATCCATAACAACTAAAATTACCAGATGTTTAACGTTACGTCCCATACCATACCATACCATACCATACCATACCATACCATACCATACCATAACATATCAAATAAAAGCAGTTATTACAGACATATTGTTTCTCAAAGACAATAAATTGTTTCGACAACTCAGATTTTATTTAGTTCGTTTCTAGACCTCCTAGCTTGATTCCATAACAGCAAGCATAGCATAATCATCCTAAACACCTGTCACATACGTTAAAATAAAGGTCAATACACATAGTGTAAAGGTGAGCATACAAGTTTAATAGTATAATAGTAGCGAAAGCGATTTACGCATAACCAGCATGTAACACGTAGAAATGTGAAGCAGGTAAGTTATCGACAATGAAATATGCACAGACATGACTGCGAGTTGTAGAATGTGCAACACGTATCACCACTGTGACACGTGAACAAAAGCACTTAATGTAACATTCCCAAAATTTTTAAATTTAAAATAAAGTTATTACACGAACAGGTCATGGGGAAATTGACCGATAAAAATATAAGGTATTTTGGCAAACGTAGGAACCGTTTAATAACTATAATAATAAAAATACATTATATTTGAACCTACTCCGTTATTAATGAAACGTGGTTCAAAATGCAGATACAAATATTCTCGTTCTAATGACATATTTATCGTTTTATAAAACGTTATATTTTAAAAGTTATAAGAGAAAAACGAGATTTGAGCAAAATTAATTATAATGATATAAAAATGCATTACAAAGAACTTTAAATTCATGCATGACTCTCATTTATTTATTTATTTTTATATTTAAATTTAAATCCTATCCTACCCTACCCTAGTAAATGTGCCCACCTGGTAGCCTCAACACATGCTTACATGCATTATTACTTGTACGGATGAAGATTTCAACTCAATTCTTATGTAGCCACCTTGCAATTCTCTTCTGCAAGTTACCGTAGGCACCACTCAAAACCTTCCTATATAAAGCCATGCATTCATGAACTTCGAATGTGTACCAAAAAGAAAAAAAAAAGGGCAACATACTTTTCTGTTCTATGTGTCGCCCTCTCCCACTATATTCTCTATTTTCTTTTTGTTCTTTCTTTAAATAAAAATAATAATAAAGCTCTACCCATTTTAAGTATTGTAACCCTTGACCACTGAGTCAATACTCTGTCCGATTGATTTAGGACCCACCAACGCATGTCGAGGCTCTGCCCAACTAAGTATGTTGGGGTTCTGTCTCGTGACGCAGGGATAAAGTTGAATTGGGTTACTGTACTTAATACAAATACATTATTTATTTTATTAAATGGTTCAGGAGTTATACCCAGGATATAACAACCCTCCTTAAAATATTTTAGACACCCCCAATTGTCCTAAAATTACACCCCGTATATGAAAACCGGCTCCAAAATACCTTTACCTCATTAAATAACAAATAAAAACAATAACTTAAGTCTGTCGCGGGGCGCGACAGACTGCTTGTGATTCTTCGCGGGCCGCAAGCGAGGGGACAGGCGACGTAACCCGGAGCCGCCACGTGGCAGGACACGCGTCAACAACCAGGATGACTCAGCAAACTCGTCGTCGCCTTAGGGGCCCTCACGGGGCGCGAAGACCCTTGCGGTCTCTTTCGCGGGGTGCGAGGAACTCGAAGATCAGCACTATAAATAGGAGGCATCCGCAGTTCATTTCCACCGCTCACAATTTGAAATCCTCTCTCAAATTCTGATAGTATAAATAATCTTCGGGCATAACACCCCCCTAAATAGCGAAGCTCTGCCTCGTTTTAAGTATTTTAACCCACGGTTACGTATCAGATAGGCTGCCCGATTGATCTAGCGCTCCGTAACGGCTGTCGAGGCTCTGCCCGACGTAGTCGTTGGAGTTCTGTCTCGGGAATGGTATAACTAATGTAAATTGGGTTATTATACTAACGCGTGTACATTATTTAAATTTATAGATTATAACCAGGAAGCCACAAGAAATTTCCTAAGATAGCAATGTGAGTAATCTCCTTTTTGTGAACCTTTTTGTAAACTGTTTTTACAAAACCTTAATTATTTTAAATTATAAATAGCAGTGATTGAGTCTTTGTAATCTTCAATTACTGCCGGTATGTTAGGATTTTGTATACAAAATGTGGAACACGTTACCATTGGACAAAGAGTTAGCCAATGTGTAATCTGACCCACCAGTCAGGATTGGTAATACTGAATGAGTAATTGTGTAGATATAAACATTGTAATCGCTCTCAATACTGTAAAATGATAAAACCTGTTTTGATTAAACTGGGATTCACTCACCAGTATTTCTTGCTGATAAAATGTTTTAAACACGTGTTTCAGGTAACTTAGTGTGAAGCCAACAAAAGCCAGCTGGAGAGCACTGAAGGCTTAGAAAAGTGGCCATAAAAGTTACCTAATTAAAAAAGAGAATTGTTTTCAATACTCATGGTTACTCCCTATAAAAATGAAAATCGTGCTTTGTCCCATTTGTCTATTATAAATGTATTACCAGAAAAACTTGGATTTTATCCTATTTATTCATTTTAAACGTTGTGGTGTTTAACTCTGATAAAAACATTTCCTAACTACAGTCTTGATGAAAATTTCCGCTGCCAAATGAATAAACACCGATACCATCAGACTGGCTCGCGGCTCCCGCTCCCAGGGTGGGGTCAAGGGCTGTGACAGAAGGTGGTATCAGAGCTAAGTCACTTGTTTAAGCCATTTAGGTGTTCTTCTAATACCTAAACCTTAAGCATTTATGTTGTGTTAGGAAATTAATATCTTATGTGTTATCCTGTGAGCATAAAATCTTAATGTGTTTATTATGATTTTTATGTCATTTAACGAATTTTGAATTCCCAATATGTGTTACCCATATCTGTATCTTACAGTTATGCTATATTATATATATATATATATATATATATATATATATAAATGATACATATATATATTAATAATATTCTGTCTTAGTAAATTTTGTGATACCTTATATATATCTATCATATCCATATGTATATATGGGAACATAATGCAATATAAATTTTATAATAATAATAGAATGTTAATATTAATATTTTAATATTAATATAAAATAAATGCAATTCACATATGATACTTTGAATATCATAATATAAGTATTTAAATAATATGTATTATACCTAAATGATTTTATATCATTTAAATTCTCAGAATATGCAACTCTCAATTGTATCTTACATTATGTTAGGCTATAAAAATAAAAAGTGATATATATATCCATAAAATAATATCCAATTCTGTATCCACATATTTATGTGAATATGATTCAAAATAAATTGTAATAATATTATAATATTGACGTTAATATCTTAATCACAGATGTAAAATAACACCATTTAGGTATAATGTCACTGAAATATTATAATATTACAAGTAGTATGTTTTATTAATTGTAATATAGCCCAAAATTCTACTCGACTTAAAATATCTATATATTTTGTCAAAGTTTTGACAAAACAAGTAATTATATTTATTTTGTTAAAATATAATATCTCAGCATACTTAAAACATGTTTATTGTTTAATACAATATTATAACAGAATTTATAATACTATGAAAATATTAAATATTATTACATATACTTTTGTTATATACACATGTACCTATATATATACACATGAAAAGTGTGCGAAAAATATATAAGTATTCTATCTTTCATAAAATATATTAACGAAATAAATAATATTTCAGACGTAAAATGGAAATATGTACCAAAAACATTTGGTACTGTATAATTGTGTAACTTAAAATATATATACGTACTACGTGTATATCACAAGGAAATAACTTAAGAATTTTATCATTTTATAGTTTAACTCATTTCTTAAACTATATTTGATTTGTATATATATATATATATGTATGTATATTCTAAGATAAGAGTAATACTTCTTACAATAAGGATCAAATTTAGAAATGCCAAACTTTGTATTATTTATTATGATTCTTTAAATAAATAAAATTTATAATCTAAGAATCAAGTCCTAATATTTTCAACCAATATGGTTCAACCCTCTGGTTAAAATTATTCCAAGGAATCCGTAAGAATTATATATTTTGATTTAATTTAGTTATTCACCCTTTTATTTCAAAATAGTATGTTCAATAGAAATTCATTTCAATTACTATTGTTATTATAAAATTAATAATTAATACCATTAGTTATATAACTGAACTCTTATAAATAATTTGGTATTATATATATATATATATATATATTACAGAAAATTTGAAAAATTATACGTATACATGTACAGGGAAATTTTTTTTTTGATAATATATACGATATAATAATCAAATGTCTTCTGTAGAAAAGCAAATTTTTGTATGTAACAGAAGAAACAGGTCTACATGTTTACCTAGAAATTATTCAAATGATTTTTCAAACCTTTAACCATAATTAACCCTAAAGACACCTAGGTTAGCCCCAAGGGAAAAATAGTAGAATCAATCACTGGAAAACTCAGGATCTTATATAAACCTTTAATTCTAGCCACAGTCACAACTACAGTTTCCACCAAACATCCTGAATATTTATCCAATCCTGAGCTCTGAGAATATAAGCTAAGTTGAGAAAATATAAAGCCATTCTTAGTAAAACATCGAGCCTATAATTTAGAATAAAAGCTCGTCTGTAATTACGATAACAGAAAGTAACACATAATATACTTCCCTTATATTTTGATAAATAGATAGTGAAAGAAAATGTTAAAATATAATAAATATATGTATATATATATATATATATTTAGCAATGCGTCATACTGATAGGTATGATTATACCTGTGCTAAATGTAAAATGCGCAACAAAAATGTGCCTGTATAATTGCTTACTTCTTTGATAATTATATTGGAATATGTTTGCAATTCAAATGTCAAAAGAAATCACCTGTAATCAAGAAATTCAGGCTAATAATGAAAACTCTTTGGACAAAAGTACTATAGAAAACATAATAGCTCAAGGGATATCAAATGGCATACCTTCGATCATTGAAGCTATTAAAATTTCTATGCCTATAAACGAAAGTCCTACTTTACGTTGTGAGCATACCCATCACTTCAAACCTAACCATATTAACAATGGAAGTCATGATATTCGTATCAAAACTCCATCCTCCAAGCGAAAGAAAACCACAACCTAATGACCTATAGCTACTCTTATAAGGAATTAAGCTCTGACAAAACCAATGAGAACCAAGAAGCGGGATCATCAATCGAGCAACCTACCTGCAACAACTATAATCAGAGGAGTTCAAAGAGATGCCATTCTAGGAAAATACACCGCTGTAGTTTTTGCAAGAAGGCTGGACATGCAGAGGAAGTATGTAGAAGGAAAACTAACGTCTGTTTCAACTGCAGAGATCCAGGTTATATCCGTCAGTACTGTTCAAAATTATCCCAAGCACCCGACAACAAGACTATGAACCCAGATAAAGCTAAGGAGAACGCATAAATATTTATGACACCAGAGGCAACAGCAACTTCTAAAATAAGCACCTTTACTTATTATCTGTGCTAAAGTATTAGTTGACTTTTGATTCCAAACAAAGTTCTACAATAAAAGGTCTTTATTTTCTTTATAAAGCCAACTCTCAATTATCTCACTTCTTGACAAATTCCTATGTCGTACGTGCATTGCTTGTCATGCATGTGAATTCACTTCAAAAGATCATTTATTCACAAGTTTTAATAAATATTTCGTTATACTCATTCTGATAACCTATATGATTACATAGTATTGACTTGTGATAATCGAGTCAACAAATTTCTTGGAAATTCTTTTTTTTTCTTTTCAAAGTTACTTACCGGATTTTTCACTATAACCATTTTTGCCGAAAGCATATATCCAATGTTGGAATATGTTCAAACCAAGCTCAATTGTTTAAACTTGTTCACAATATACCTTCAATTCGAAATCCCATACGATGAATTGAGATCATCATATTCAAGGTAATTTCATTATTTGAATCATAATAAACTTGTTTAAGGTCTTCAATTTCAATGAATCGTTTGTTAAAACATGACACCTTGCGGTGGCGATTTCTTTGAAACTTGGACTCTTTTCATTTTCACACATGAGGTACGAATTTATCTATTTACTGATTTATTATCCTAAACCAGTCTTAGTACAATTTTGTGTTAAGATAAGGGTACCTAAATTCTTATTCCAACGAACCTCCAACATTTCTTTCATCTTTGAATTGATCCTACAAAATTCATTTCTTTCTTCATTTTGAACATCCTATCTTTTGAATATCCAGATTCACTTCATTGAAACTTTCAGTTAATCCCGAGAACGGTGAATTCGTTCGGTCGCCATAATCATTAAATTATTTCAATCACTACAACACCTTGCGGTGTCTGTATAAATTTGAAGCCTGTGCTAATAGTGAACCCTAATCATATCAATTCATGCGTCATTCGTTTGACTCATCATTCCAGTAGTAGTATTGATACAATTATGTATTAGGACAATGATACATTAAATTCTATTGTATCATTCGGTGTATCCCTGCCATTTAAATAAACGTCACTAATTCCTGGGTTAATCATTGACAAATCATTTTTCATACTTCTATTTTCAAATTGAGATTATTGATTTAGAATTTTCCTTAATTGACAATCAAAGTAAGTTCCCTTCTGGCATTGAATCCTATTGTTTCTAAAAGTCAATTACATTCGATACTTATGTCTCGATTAAATTATGAAACTCAGTCACCTTGATAATGGTATCACCTCAATTCCTGAAACTAAGTTTTGAGACCATTAAATTTCATTTATCCTATGATATCCTTCTATTTTTCATCTTTTAATTCTATCCCAGACACCTTGAACACCAAGAAGATATCGTAGCCCAAATCTCGAGGACGAGATTTAAAACAAGGTGGGAAGGATGTAACATTCCCAAAAATTTTAAATTTAAAATAAAGTTATTACACGAATAGCTCATAGGGAAATTGACCGATAAAAATATAAGGTATTTTGGCAAATGTAGGAACCGTTTAATAACTATAATAATAAAAATACATTATATTTGAACCTACTCCGTTATTAATGAAACCTGGTTCAAAATGTAGATACAAATATTCTCGTTCTAATGACATATTTATCGTTTTATAAAACGTTATATTTTAAAAGTTATAAGAGAAAAACGAGATTTGAGAAAAATTAATTATAATAATATAAAAATGCATTACAAAGAACTTTAAATTCATGCATGACTCTCGTTTATTTATTTATTTTTATATTTAAATTTAAATCCTATCCTACCCTACCCTAGTAAATGTGTCCACCTGATAACCTCAACACATGCTTACATGCATTATTACTTGTACGGATGAAGATTTCAACTCAATTCTTATCTAGCCACCTTGCAATTCTCTTCTGCAAGTTACCTTAGGCACCACTCAAAACCCTCCTATATAAAGCCATGCATTCATGAACTTCGAATGTGTACCAAAAAGAAAAAAAAGGGGCAACATACTTTTCTGTTCTATGTGCCGCCCTCTCCCACTATATTCTCTATTTTCTTTTTGTTCTTTCTTTAAATAATAATAATAATAAAGCTCTACACATTTTAAGTATTGTAATCGTTGACCACTGAGTCAATACCCTGTCCGATTGATTTAGGACCCACCAACGCATGTCGAGGCTCTGCCCGACTAAGTATGTTGGGGTTCTGTCTCGTTACGTAGGGATAAAGTTGAATTGGGTTACTGTACTTAATACGAATACATTATTTATTTTGTTAAATGGTTCAGGAGTTATACCCAGGATATAACAACCCTCCTTAAAATATTTTAGACACCCCCAATTGTCCTAAAATACACCCCGTATATGAAAACCGGCTCCAAAATACCTTTACCTCATTAAATAACAAATAAAAACAATAACTTAAGTCTGTCGCGGGGCGCAACAGACTGCTTGTGATTCTTCGCGGGCCGCGAGCGAGGGGACAAGCGGCTTAACCCGGAGCCGCCATGTGGAAGGACACGCGTCAACAACCAGGATGACTCAGCAAACTCGTCGCCACCTTAGGGGCCCTCGCGGGGCGCGAGGAACTCGAAGATCAGCACTATAAATAGGAGGCATCGGCAGTTCATTTCCGTCGCTCACAATTCGAAATCCTCTCTCAAATTCTGATAGTATAAATAATCTTCGGGCATAATACCCCCTAAATAGCGAAGCTCTGCCTCGTTGTAAGTATTTTAACCTACGGTTACGTATCAGATACGCTGCCCGATTGATCTAGCGCTCCGTAACGGTTGTCGAGGCTCTGCCCGACGTAGTCGTTGGAGTTCTGTCTCGGGAAGGGTATAACTAATGTAAATTGGGTTATTATACTAACGCGTGTGCATTATTTAAATTTATAGATTATAACCAGGAAGCCACAGGAAATTTCCTAAGATAGCAATGTGAGTAATCTCCTTTTTGTGAACCTTTTTGTAAACTGTTTTTACAAAACCTTAATTATTTTAAATTATAAATAGCAGTGATTGAGTCTTTGTAATCTTCAATTACTGCCGGTATGTTGGGGTTTTGTATACAAAATGTGGAACACGTTACCATTGGACAAAGAGTTAGCCAATGTGTAATATGACCCACCAGTCAGGATTGGCAATACTGAATGAGTAATTGTGTAGATATAAACATTGTAATCGCTCTCAATACTGTACAATGATAAAACCTGTTTTGATTAAACTGGGATTCACTCACCTGTATTTCATGCTGATAAAATGTTTTAAACACGTGTTTCAGGTAACTTAGTGTGAAGCCAACAAAAGCCAGCTGGAGAGCACTGAAGGCTTAGAAAAGTGGCCATAAAAGTTATCTAATTAAAAAGGAGAATTGTTTTCAATAATTAGGGTTACTCCCTATAAAAATTAAAATCGGGCTTTGTCCCATTTGTCTATTATAAATGTATTACTAGAAAAACTTGGGTTTTATCCCATTTATTCATTTTAAACGTTGTGGTGTTTAACTCTGATAAAAACATTTCCTAACTACGGTCCTGATGAAAATTTCTGCTGCCAAATGAATAAACACTGATACCATCAGACTGGCTCATGGCTCCCGCTTCCAGGGTACAACCAGCACTAAACCAGGTATCCGTACAACTTAATTAATGATTAATTACTACTTGATTACTGTGCTTGTTTGAACTAGCTGATAAACTGCTACCTGCATATTGATACATGCACTTACTCGCATCATACTTTATTTGCTGTCACTACATTAATTACATACTGAACCCTAGTGACAAACTTGATGCACAAAAAGCACAGTAGCACTAAACGGATACACAGTGAACATGCTGATATAACCAGCATCAGGCAGACACTGCCTCTAAGGCCTGTTAAGAGCCTCATATATTTTGGCTACACTGGTAGTGAGTGTAGGAATATAAGGGTTGTGGTACCGCGTCTCTAGGAATAAGATACACTGATTCGGATGTGCCTAAAACGTACTTTAAGTACCAAACACAGCACTTTAATAATTAATCCAGCTTCTAGCTGACTAATAAAGTGCCAGAACATGAGAAAATAACACTAGACACTTTCTAAAGTGTCGGGAAAACAAAATGTGTCATTAAAAATGTTAATAACGACACTTTAAAGCTTTTTAACGCTTTAACGGATTACTATCCAACCGAACAACCGGACTTTACCCGGAACATGGAAATATTAGTATTTTCACTATTTTTATTTTTCTGAGCCAGTTAGGGTCCCTGATTACCCTAACACCCGCTATAACGTGCAACATACAACTAACGAGGTTAAATACTTAACTTACCTATTTAACCTAAACTAATCACCTAACTACCTAGTCAAGATCGAACTAACCCCACCCCCCATGCCCTAACCGGCCCTAAACCATGGGGGACACCATGGTACAAATCTTGATTATTTAATTTAAGCATGTTTAGTATCCTTGGGACATATAACCCATTGGATAAAACCCTTAATTTTTGCCTATAAATAACATCACTAACACTTGAGAATTATCACTAACACAAACCACATTTCACTCTTCCTTTCTCCTCTCTTGGTTCTCGGCCGAAACCCCCACCACCTACACACCCATTTTCGGTTCTAGTTCACTCCATTCCAAGATCATACAAACATCACAAGTCGCGTATTAGGAGCTCTTGTGCACTCGGAACGCGAAGGACCTCTACCGTTAGCTTTTATCCACCCACTTTCCGTCAAGATTCTTCCCTAGCCCCGAGCTAGAGGTATATTGTTTAAAACTTGTTCTTGAATGTATTTAAAGTGGTTAAAAGGAATATTGTCGGTTAAATATCGAAAACATAAGTTTTGATGCATTAAAGTCTAGTAAAATCACAAAAATGGTGGATAATAGCATATAACTTGTGTAAAAGTCGTAGGACTTGAAATATGTGATTATTGAGACCCGATCTATGATGTGGTAGCTCGGATCTTCGTTTAACCCGACTTTGTAAGATCATGTATCTTCACATAAGCTCGTTTTTGACTAAATACAAGGGTTAAAGGTGAAACTCTACCACACAAGATGCATGAACTTGTGTAAAAATATTTTACTTGTGTAAAAGTGATTTAACCGGTAAAATGGTGTTTAAAACTAGCGGATCTACGTATCCGCAAGTGGTATCTTCAAAGAACCACACATTTAAGAAACCATGTATTTTAAAGAAAGGATCTTACACTAATAAATATGGTTTTATAAACCACAAGTGTGTAAACACTTGTGAGACAAAGAGATCCGACAAAGAAGTAAATTTGCCACTTGTTACTAGAAGTTGTAAAGACGGATTTCTCTAAACACGAGGTTTTTATGAGATTAAAGTTACCTTATATAAAGATTTACATATATAAAGGGTATTTACACTATAGATTCGGAAAAACTACAAGTTCATGCGATTATGCAAATTTACATACTTGTCGACTAGTTTGTTGTGTCGGAAATTGTTTGATTGAATAAAGAAGATTGTTGAATTGATTTGTTAAAAGAAAATGATACGCTTGAAAGCGTGGCCACCTCCAGTTACAGAGGAAACTCTGGCGAAATTTTCTAAAAACCTAACACTTAGAATTTTACACAACAAGTGTTAGAACTATTTTTGGACATATTTTCGAAACATAAATTTCGTCAGCACTATATTTTACTAAATATTCGGAGGTGGGATTTTCACAAAGACTAACGTGATAAATATATTTGTCACAACACTGTTTAGGATTATTTTGTGAAAATACATAAATATTATTTTAGAGTGAAAATAATATTTACAAGCGTTAATGATTCCAAAACTTTACGAACGCTTCCACAAACATATAAGTTACACCGGTAATTACATTACCACAAGATTGATAAAACGTAACTTACGCACATGTATTGTATCCCCCATCCTTGGGAAGAAGAATAACTACCAAGTGTATACGGAACATAAACACGAAATAGTTGTCTAACTATTTCCCAAAGACATAAACTGTAAAGCTAAGGCACGGTCGTCCGTCTAATAGAATTAGCACTTGTAGGTCGTTGCACAGCTTACTGTATTGGAGACACTTGGTAGAGACGCGCATTCACTGTGAGTTCATGTCCCCCTTTTTCTCTAACTGTTTTCAGTTTACTTAACCGCGGGGGTGAAATACATGTTACTTTGTTTACAAGTACTTTATACACGGTATGAATTACGTAAGGAGGTTTAGATCATGTGAATGGGTAGTTAGAACACCGAGGGACTCGAGCGGTAGATCTATCTGGGTGTAGCGAGCCCAGCTCCCGGTCCAACAGAACAGGCCTCTCGGAGGACTAACAGAACGGACCTGGAGTGACTTGGTACCCAACGCAAAAATCGGCTAGGGTTGTGTCTTTCCTACTTGCATTTCACAACATGCTAATGGCCTTGCAAACCATTGGTGATCACAAGTCCTCTTACACTGCTACATACCAGGAAACTTTTATACTTACAAGTGTTTTACTTACTCACTTGCACATGAACTCGCTCAACATTATTGTTGATTTTTCAACTCACATGTATTTCAGGAAATTGAACGGATCTGGCACGGTATGGAACGTTTTCCGCTGCACTTGTCATGAAGTCATCAGGGTTTAGGGGATGTGTCTCTTTCCTGGACAAGACACAATCCTTAAACCACGTTTATGTTATGTTAAAAGTTGTAATGTTGTTGAACAAGGTTATGGTTGTTGGTTAAAACAATGGTACTGTATTTTGGTTTTCAAAACTTAATAGATGACTTGCATGGTTTTTAAATTCATATAGCTTGTTATGGTTAAGCTATGGTATTAAGAAGTCACACCAAAATTAACCACGCTTCCGCAAAGCCAGGGTGTGACAGCTTGGTATCAGAGCTCTGATCATAGCGAACTAGGATTCTGTCTCGAGTCTAGACTATGATCACTAGGGCTCTCACGAAAACATTTTTCTGCATACCACTTAAGTCCAGATCCACACTTTTTACAAACAAATGTTGAGCACATTTTATTAATTATAAGTTCAGCTTGGAGGGCTGAGGATCGATCTGGAGGATCGAGGTGAACAAGATAGTTGAGCACGTTGGTTTGTTATAGGATCGATCTGGAGGATCGAGGTGAACAAGGTAGCTGAGCACGTTGGTTTGTTATAGGATCGATCTGGAGGATCGAGGTTTGGTTTAAGTAAAGGATAGAGCAGTCTGGTAGACTGGATGGTATTGGCTAGTAAGACTAGGAGGATTGTGTGATGCCTTACTTGATGACTTATGTGATTACTTGATTTATGATTGACTATTTGTGCATGTTTGTGTATATGTTACAGACACATGGATTCTGCAGACACTGGTGGTTCAGGCACCACAGGCCCGAGGCCTATCGTTTCAGACGACATTGAGTCATCGGAGCACGAGGTTTATACGTCAGATTTCACCAGCACGGATGATGATGACTTTCAGCCATTCGCCTTACCCGACGGCGTTGATGAGCTCCCAGTTGATCTTCCAGCCGGGGATCTACCACTGGCACTGATCCCTGCTCCTATACCGCTGGCTGCGTACCCAGCTTACGATTTACCCATCGACGACGAGGAGGACGACGTCGATATGTTTGAGGAGGAGCCTTTGGAGGATGCTCAGGGCGAGGCCCTACCTGCTGTTGCTCCCTTACTGATCGCAGATGCTCCGGCTGCAGAGTCACCTGCTCATTCCCCAGTCGCGGACTCCTTTGAGTCTGTGGCTTCTGTACCCACACATGCTCATAGTGCGCAGCACTTCTCCCATGGGTCCGATTCTGACCAGGCTTTTTCTGTTGCTTCCATACCTGGACTTGTTTTTGACCATGACGACGAGGGGGATTCAGATCCTATGTTTCCACCAGGATTTGATCCTGACCGTGATTTAGAGTTTGTCCCGATGGACGAGTTGATGGAGGATCCAGCAGATCCTATTGACCCTTTTGATCCGATTGATCCCGATTTTGATTTTGACATGGCGTTTGATGATCTTGAGCCTGCCATTGCACCTGAGCAGGCAGCTGCCCTTGACCCTTTACCAGAGCATGACCCTGTGCATGCTGATGTACCTTTTGAGCCCATTGCTGATGATCACCACATAGATGTTCCTGTTGATCCCATTGGTCCTTTACCCATTGTTGTTGTACCAGTTGACCCCCCTCTCGAGCACTTGGCACCCGTTCACCCTGTTGTTGCTCCCTTACTTGATCCCGTCCCACTAGAGCCCGGACATGCACTGTTCGCGACACATATGGATCCACCGGATGAGTCTGCACAGCACGGTTGGATACCGGCTGATGAGGACGTCCCACCGTTACCCCCACAGATCCCAGACACTCGACACGTTGACTTTTCGTTTCAGGTTCCTATGTATATACCTCCAGCGGGGCCTGGAGAGGGCTCTTCAGCCATCCATCAGGGCATGTACCGATGCCCATGCCGTTCATGCCTCAGATTCCTTTTGTTCCACCTACTACAGCTCCTTTTGGTGTGGCACCCTTTGACCCCACACGTGAGCCACTGCTGTGGTCACCGTTTTCCCCCATGCCACCCACTGATCCATACCACAGGTTCCACGTGGGACATACCATTGAGGATGTATTGATGTCGTTTGTATACCAGCATGAGTCGCATGAGCAGCGACTACAGGAGTTGGAGAGAGCCCATCTGCAGCCATGTGAGTGCCATGGCCGGGTACCCTCTCCGTCGCAGCCATCACGACCATTACCCCCTGACTATGCTGCTCGTCTTACTACTTTGGAGCAGCAGATTGCTTCCATTATTCGCACACAGCAGGCGATGGAGGCGGACTGGTTACAGTTGCGCCGTTTGTTTTATACCCGTTTTCCTCCTCCTCCACCACCATCTGCTTAGAGCTCATCGGTGCCACATGGGTAGGCGAAGTGAGAAGGCGGCGATTGCTTTTTGACTGCACAGCATTTTGGGGAGACTACGTTATGACTTGACTTTTGTTATGTACTTGATGTTGTATTGATACTGATGTAGCTTTTGACAGGGGTGATGTAGCCCCTAGTGATTGATGATTGTATGTATACACTTACGATGTGGTCTCATTTATATGGCAATCGCAGTTTTCTCACCATATTTGGATTCGCTTGATTACTTGTTTATATTTTATGACATGGGATGTGTGTGATTGATATTTGTGATGTGTGATAACCTGAGATGTTATGTGATTATACTATTACTACCGTTATATACGTACACTATACTACGAACTGATTTACGTATTATCACAACGGAGCCTTACCATGGCCTAACCAACTTAAACCATCTTTTAGAAGATGTCGCCAAGACGCGAACCAAACATGCCAACAAACGAGGCAGAACTCCAGCAGATTATTGCTGCTGCCATAGCACAGTACGCAGCATCTCAGCCAGGAGCGAGCGGAAGTGTTAACCAAGGCAATAACAATCCACCACACGGTAATACCACGCCATTCGAACCTACCATGCCCTAGCTGGACATCTTTAGCAATGATGCTAATGCCAAACACATGTTTTAACATACGTGCAAGATGCACCTACAAGCAGTTCTTAGACTGCAAACCAGTTAACTTCGATGGCACAGGAGGTGCAGTTGCCTTTACCCGCTGGGCTGAGAAAACCGATTCTGTGTTACGCATGAGCAAGTGTGCAGAGGATCAGCAAGTCACGTACATTTCAGGGCTATTTTTAGATGGAGCCCTATCATGGTGGAACTTACAAGTCCAAACACTAGGCGAAGCTGCCGCCTACGCCCTGACTTGGGCCGAATTGAAAGAACTAATGCGCAAAAAGTACTGTTCACGCGCAGAAATTCAAAGGTTGGAGACTGAATTTTGGCACCTAAAAATGGACGGTCCGAAGGTAGCAGAGTACGTTCAGAGGTTTCATGACCTATCTCAAGTGGTTCCTTACATGGTTACGCCAGAATACAAGCGAATCGAGCGCTTCATTTGGGGTTTGGCTCCCCAAATAATAAGCATGGTAACCTCCTCCAAACCAGCGACTATCACTGAAGCCATCGATTTGAGCGTGGCTCTCACCGAGGAGGGGATTCGTCTAAACAGGTTTGGTGATGCTAAGGCAAAGGAGAAAGAGACTCATGTTGGGTCGTCCGGAAATAACAAAAGAAAGTTTTCGAACTTCAAACAAAGTGTTAGCGGTGATGGTAAGAGAGGAGCACCAAACACGCCAACTCAGGGTACGACTGGCAGTGGAAGGAAAGGAAGGGGATATATGGGCACCCAGCCCAAGTGTAACGCCTGCCAGCGTCACCATTCTGGTCAATGTGGGCTAAAAGTATGTGAGGTGTGTGGAAAACGTGGTCATTCTAAGGATACTTGTTGGGTCCCTGTCGGCCGCGGAGGCCAGGGAGGATATGGACATAGGAATGATAACCGTGGTGGAAATGGAAACCGCCTACCAGGAAACTTTGGAGGAAACAGAAACCGAGGCAACAATGCAAATCAGGCTGGCAATGCCAACCAGAACAACACCCCAGCTGGAAATGGGGATGGGAGCGGGCAGAGGCTCGGATGCTATAACTGCGGGGAAATCGGGCATTTTAAGAAGAACTGCCCAACGTTGAATCAGGCCCGTGGTAGAGTATTCCAACTAGAAGCCAGAGAAGCACGCCAAGATCCAAATGTTGTTACGGGTACGTTCCCTATCAATCAACGCTATGCATCCGTTTTATTTGATACTGGTGCCGACTATAGCTTCGTATCACTAGAATTTAAGAATATGCTTGGGTTAGCTGCTCATAAGTTAGACATTCCCTACTCGATCGAATTAGCTAATGGAAAGTTAGTTGGAGCCGACGAAGTAATCAGAGGTTGTGTGATAGAATTGGGAGAACGCGAGTTTACGTTGGATCTACTACCAGTCCAATTGGGAAGCTTCGACGTGGTGGTAGGAATGGATTGGTTATCTAGAAACAAGGCTGAAATAGTATGTCACGAGAAAGTTGTTCGTATCCCAACCGATGATGGTGAGACAATTGTGGTTCACGGGGAGAAGCGTGACACGCCGCTAAGATTTATCAGCTGCTTGAAAGCAAGGAAGTGTTTACAGAAAGGATGTGTTGCTTTTCTGGCACACATCGTAGATAAGAAGGCTGCCGAGCCAAGGATCGAAGACATCCCTGTCGTAAGGGAGTATCCAGAAGTCTTCCCAGAAGACTTACCCGGACTGCCACCTCAGAGGCAAGTGGAGTTTCACATTGACTTAGTTCCAGGCGCAGCGCCTGTAGCTAAGGCGCCGTACAGACTTGCGCCGTCTGAGATGCAGGAACTGTCAACACAACTTCAAGAGTTGTTAGACAAGGGTTTTATCCGACCAAGCTTCTCGCCTTGGGGAGCTCCGGTCTTGTTTGTCAAGAAGAAGGACGGAAGTTTCCGCATGTGTATTGACTACAGAGAATTGAACAAGCTGACGATCAAGAACAGGTATCCTCTGCCAAGAATCGATGATCTGTTCGACCAACTTCAAGGTTCAAGCTGTTACTCTAAGATCGATCTTCGATCTGGATACCATCAACTAAGGATACAAGAGGAAAGTATCCCGAAAACAACCTTCCGAACTCGTTATGGACACTACGAGTTCCTCGTTATGCCATTTGGTTTGACAAACGCGCCTGCGGTATTCATGGATCTAATGAATAGGGTTTGCAAGCCATACTTAGACAAGTTCGTGATTGTATTCATCGACGACATCCTGATTTACTCAAAGACGAAGGCTGAACACAAACAACATCTTAGAACCATACTGGAGCTGCTAAAGAAGGAACAGCTATACGCCAAATTCTCCAAGTGCGAGTTTTGGCTACGCGAAGTCCAGTTTCTTGGACATGTGGTTAATGGGGATGGAATTCATGTTGATCCCACAAAGATCGAGGCGATCAAGGATTGGGAAACGCCAAGGACGCCAACCGAGATTCGGCAATTCTTGGGTTTGGCTGGTTACTATCAAAGGTTCATCGAGGATTTCTCGAAAATCGCTCAACCTTTGACGCTCCTCACGCAGAAGGACAAGACGTTTGATTGGGGAATCAAACAGGATGAAGCATTTCAGATACTGAAGGATAAGCTTTGTAACGCGCCAATCTTAGCTCTACCAGAAGGTACTGATGACTTTGTGGTATACTGCGACGCATCGCGTCAGGGATTGGGTTGTGTGTTGATGCAACGCCAAAAGGTCATTGCTTACGCATCACGCCAACTGAAGGTGCATGAAAAGAACTATACCACACACGATTTAGAGCTTGGCGCAGTGGTTTTCGCTTTAAAGATCTGGAGACACTACCTGTATGGTACGAAGTGCACAATCTTCACGGACCACAAAAGCCTACAACATATATTTAACCAGAAGGAGTTGAATATGAGGCAAAGACGATGGGTTGAATTGTTGAACGATTACGACTGCGAGATAAAATATCACCTAGGGAAGGCGAATGTAGTTGCCGATGCCCTAAGTCGTAAAGAAAGAATCAAGCCCATAAGGGTTAGAGCTTTGGAAATGATTATACGAACCGATCTTTCCTTGCGCATTCGTGCTGCACAAAAGGAAGCTCTCAAGGAAGGAAATCTTGAGGAAGAATATCTCCGTGGAATGGAGAAGCTTTTGGTACCAAACGAGGAAGGAACGTTATGTCTTGAGAAAAGGATTTGGGTTCCTCTGTTTGGTGGATTAAGGGAAGTTATTTTCGACGAAGCGCACAAGTCACGGTACTCTATCCACCCTGGATCGGATAAGATGTATCAAGATCTTAAGGATTACTACTGGTGGCCTAGGATGAAAGGCGACGTTGCTGTTTACGTGAGCAAATGTTTAACGTGCGCTAAGGTCAAGGCGGAATACCAGAAGCCTTCGGGACTTCTACAACAACCTGAGATTCCCAAGTGGAAATGGGAACAAATCTCAATGGATTTTGTTACAAAACTGCCAAGAACGCCAAGAGGCCATGATATGATTTGGGTGATTGTTGACCGCCTAACAAAGTCCGCACACTTTCTGCCGATCAAGGAGAAAGACAGTACTAGTAAACTTGCGGAAATTTACATGAGAGAGATCATAGCACGCCATGGAGTACCTCTCTCAATCATCTCTGATAGAGACGGAAGGTTTGTGTCAAGGATATGGCAATCCTTCCAAGAATCTTTTGGCTCACAATTGAATCTGAGCACTGCGTTCCATCCGCAAACAGACGGCCAGAGCGAGCGAACGATACAAACCTTGGAAGACATGCTGAGGGCATGTGTTATGGATTCGGGAGGTAGCTGGGATAAACACTTACCTTTGGTCGAATTTTCATACAACAACAGCTACCACACTAGTATTGGTGTCGCGCCATTTGAGGCCCTATACGGACGCAAGTGCCGATCACCACTATGTTGGTCTGACGCGGGTGATAGGCAGCTTGCTGGTCCCGAGATCGTCCAAGAGACGACAGACAAGATCGCGCAAATTCTTAAACGCATCGAAGCCGCTCGCCACAGACAAAAGGCCTACGCGGATCCAAACCGGAAACATGTGGATTTTCAAGTTGGAGAAATGGTTTTACTGAAGGTATCACCCTGGAAAGGGGTGGCGCGCTTTGGAAAGCGTGGAAAGTTAAATCCACGCTACATTGGTCCCTTTAGAATTCTAGAAAGAATTGGGACGGTAGCATACAAGTTGGACCTACCCGCTGAACTAAATGGCGTTCACGATACATTTCATGTATCCAATTTAAAGAAAAGTCCAACTCAAATTGACGTTGCCATTCCTATCGACGAGATTCATATTGACGACACGCTCCACTTCGTTGAAGAACCTGTTGAGGTCACGGATTGGAAAGTTAACAAGACCCGCCGGAGCAGTGTCAAGCTCGTCAAGGTTCGTTGGAATGCCAGACATGGTCCTGAATTTACCTGGGAACGTGAGGACCGGATGAAAGAGAAATACCCCCACTTATTTCCTAAGAACCCTGCTTCTACAAGCAGAACTTAAATTTCGGGACGAAATTTATTTAACGGGGGGAGAATGTGACAACCCGCACTAAACCAGGTATCCGTACAACTTAATTAATGATTAATTACTACTTGATTACTATGCTTGTTTGAACTAGCTGATAAACTGCTACCTGCATATTGATACATGCACTTACTCGCATCATACTTTATTTGCTGTCACTACATTAATTACATACTGAACCCTAGTGACAAACTTGATGCACAAAAAGCACAGTAGCACTAAACGGATACACAGTGAACATGCTGATATAACCAGCATCAGGCAGACACTGCCTCTAAGGCCTGTTAAGAGCCTCATATATTTTGGCTACACTGGTAGTGAGTGTAGGAATATAAGGGTTGTGGTACCGCGTCTCTAGGAATAAGATACACTGATTCGGATGTGCCTAAAACGTACTTTAAGTACCAAACACAGCACTTTAATAATTAATCCAGCTTCTAGCTGACTAATAAAGTGCCAGAACATGAGAAAATAACACTAGACACTTTCTAAAGTGTCGGGAAAACAAAATGTGTCATTAAAAATGTTAATAACGACACTTTAAAGCTTTTTAACGCTTTAACGGATTACTATCCAACCGAACAACCGGACTTTACCCGGAACATGGAAATATTAGTATTTTCACTATTTTTATTTTTCTGAGCCAGTTAGGGTCCCTGATTACCCTAACACCCGCCATAACGTGCAACATACAACTAACGAGGTTAAATACTTAACTTACCTATTTAACCTAAACTAATCACCTAACTACCTAGTCAAGATCGAACTAACCCCACCCCCCATGCCCTAACCGGCCCTAAACCATGGGGGACACCATGGTACAAATCTTGATTATTTAATTTAAGCATGTTTAGTATCCTTGGGACATATAACCCATTGGATAAAACCCTTAATTTTTGCCTATAAATAACATCACTAACACTTGAGAATTATCACTAACACAAACCACATTTCACTCTTCCTTTCTCCTCTCTTGGTTCTCGGCCGAAACCCCCACCACCTACACACCCATTTTCGGTTCTAGTTCACTCCATTCCAAGATCATACAAACATCACAAGTAGCGTATTAGGAGCTCTTGTGCACTCGGAACGCGAAGGACCTCTACCGTTAGCTTTTATCCACCCACTTTCCGTCAAGATTCTTCCCTAGCCCCGAGCTAGAGGTATATTGTTTAAAACTTGTTCTTGAATGTATTTAAAGTGGTTAAAAGGAATATTGTCGGTTAAATATCGAAAACATAAGTTTTGATGCATTAAAGTCTAGTAAAATCACAAAAATGGTGGATAATAGCATATAACTTGTGTAAAAGTCGTAGGACTTGAAATATGTGATTATTGAGACCCGATCTATGATGTGGTAGCTCGGATCTTCGTTTAACCCGACTTTGTAAGATCATGTATCTTCACATAAGCTCGTTTTTGACTAAATACAAGGGTTAAAGGTGAAACTCTACCACACAAGATGCATGAACTTGTGTAAAAATATTTTACTTGTGTAAAAGTGATTTAACCGGTAAAATGGTGTTTAAAACTAGCGGATCTACGTATCCGCAAGTGGTATCTTCAAAGAACCACACATTTAAGAAACCATGTATTTTAAAGAAAGGATCTTACACTAATAAATATGGTTTTATAAACCACAAGTGTGTAAACACTTGTGAGACAAAGAGATCCGACAAAGAAGTAAATTTGCCACTTGTTACTAGAAGTTGTAAAGACGGATTTCTCTAAACACGAGGTTTTTATGAGATTAAAGTTACCTTATATAAAGATTTACATATATAAAGGGTATTTACACTATAGATTCGGAAAAACTACAAGTTCATGCGATTATGCAAATTTACATACTTGTCGACTAGTTTGTTGTGTCGGAAATTGTTTGATTGAATAAAGAAGATTGTTGAATTGATTTGTTAAAAGAAAATGATACGCTTGAAAGCGTGGCCACCTCCAGTTACAGAGGAAACTCTGGCGAAATTTTCTAAAAACCTAACACTTAGAATTTTACACAACAAGTGTTAGAACTATTTTTGGACATATTTTCGAAACATAAATTTCGTCAGCACTATATTTTACTAAATATTCGGAGGTGGGATTTTCACAAAGACTAACGTGATAAATATATTTGTCACAACACTGTTTAGGATTATTTTGTGAAAATACATAAATATTATTTTAGAGTGAAAATAATATTTACAAGCGTTAATGATTCCAAAACTTTACGAACGCTTCCACAAACATATAAGTTACACCGGTAATTACATTACCACAAGATTGATAAAACGTAACTTACGCACATGTATTGTATCCCCCATCCTTGGGAAGAAGAATAACTACCAAGTGTATACGGAACATAAACACGAAATAGTTGTCTAACTATTTCCCAAAGACATAAACTGTAAAGCTAAGGCACGGTCGTCCGTCTAATAGAATTAGCAC
Organism: Helianthus tuberosus; assembly: GCA_030545235.1. Taxonomy (NCBI): domain Eukaryota; kingdom Viridiplantae; phylum Streptophyta; class Magnoliopsida; order Asterales; family Asteraceae; genus Helianthus; species Helianthus tuberosus. The sequence goes on along the minus strand of CM060451.1, from coordinate 62,517,992 downwards.
TTGTAGGTCGTTGCACAGCTTACTGTATTGGAGACACTTGGTAGAGACGCGCATTCACTGTGAGTTCATGTCCCCCTTTTTCTCTAACTGTTTTCAGTTTACTTAACCGCGAGGGTGAAATACATGTTACTTTGTTTACAAGTACTTTATACACGGTATGAATTACGTAAGGAGGTTTAGATCATGTGAATGGGTAGTTAGAACACCGAGGGACTCGAGCGGTAGATCTATCTGGGTGTAGCGAGCCCAGCTCCCGGTCCAACAGAACAGGCCTCTCGGAGGACTAACAGAACGGACCTGGAGTGACTTGGTACCCAACGCAAAAATCGGCTAGGGTTGTGTCTTTCCTACTTGCATTTCACAACATGCTAATGGCCTTGCAAACCATTGGTGATCACAAGTCCTCTTACACTGCTACATACCAGGAAACTTTTATACTTACAAGTGTTTTACTTACTCACTTGCACATGAACTCGCTCAACATTATTGTTGATTTTTCAACTCACATGTATTTCAGGAAATTAAACGGATCTGGCACGGTATGGAACGTTTTCCGCTGCACTTGTCATGAAGTCATCAGGGTTTAGGGGATGTGTCTCTTTCCTGGACAAGACACAATCCTTAAACCACGTTTATGTTATGTTAAAAGTTGTAATGTTGTTGAACAAGGTTATGGTTGTTGGTTAAAACAATGGTACTGTATTTTGGTTTTCAAAACTTAATAGATGACTTGCATGGTTTTTAAATTCATATAGCTTGTTATGGTTAAGCTATGGTATTAAGAAGTCACACCAAAATTAACCACGCTTCCGCAAAGCCAGGGTGTGACAGGTCAGGGGCTGTGACACTTAACAACCCCTGTCTACGACAGGTGTGAGTCCAAACTATAGTACTATCGTTGCTAAGGTGTCAGGCAACAATCACTGTGTAAACATTACATACTAGCATTCATCGAATAACACGTATAACATGCGAGAGCGGTTAGCGTATAAAAGTGTTTGCATTGTGTGTCGATTGTGATTTGATATAAGTAACGAACGTACACCCAAAAGTACGTTAAGCCAAAAGGGATCGAGTATACTCACAGATCTTGTTTAGTAAATAAACACTTTCTTGGATTGAAGGGAGCGTTGGAGAGTTAGCCTGATCAGAGAACGGTAGTGTAAGCGTTGAACAGTGCATTAAACAGTGTGTCAGAGAGTTTAGGTGATGAACAGTGATCCGGTTGGATGACCATCCAGACGGATGGTCATCCAAACGGATGACCATTCGGTCAGATAGTCATTCGTCTGGGAAAGATGTATTTGTGTATGAACTTTGAAGTTTTTTTTGTAACATTTTAAAATATTTGAAGTGTTTCTGTATATCATGTCGTCTGGTCGGACGGTCATCCGGACGGATGGTCGTCCGCTCGGATGGTGATCCGAGTGGGTTCAGATATTCTTGAAACTTGGAAAATTGTTTAAGTGTTGAAATCACTAGTCACCTGATCGAATAACCGTTCGATCGGATGGCTGTTCGATCGGGTAATGGTTTTGGGTTGAAAACTTTGTAAAGTCAGTTAAGTTAAAAGATTTTATCGAGACGGTATGACAACCTGTTAAACAACGGAACCACATCTAGTCGAACTTATCCGGTCGGACGGGAATCACCCCGTTTCAACCAGACCCAGTCATTTGTGACGGTGTTTCATATTCAACCCTTGAATCGGTCGTCTCTTTGTTAGAAATTCATTCTCAGTCCGGGTCTCCACTGAAGAATGAGTAGTGAACCCGAACGAGTCTAGATTCAAACGGTTTTGAGTGAAAAGTTAAGGATGTTGAAGAAAGGTTTGAAACATTTTGTTTATGCTTAGATTTAGTTTGAAATCAGTGTGTAGAAATCTGTTAGATTCAGACCATTCTTGCAGAGATGAAGTCATTCTCCGAAGTTCATAAGAACTCGTGATGACGTTACCATTGAACAGCCCGAAATCAAGTGATTTCATGGTTAAAAGTTGTGATTTGAAGGTGAAAGTGACGAAGAAGTGTGTAAAGATCAAGGAAGTACAAGATTGAGATGAAAACTTACAAGAATCGCGAGAAATCGGAAGAAAAGAGGCTGAGAGCATGGTGGTCGGAGGAGAGCTGTCACATCAAGTGACAGTGATGTGACAGGTGAGGTATTTATAGGGAAAGGAGGAGAAAGGTAGTGTGGTTACGTGGGTCGGATGGTCTTTCGATCGGATGGCCATCCGATCGGATGGTCATCCGGACGGATGACCATTCGATCGACAGGTCATTCGATTGGATGGCGAGTGCGAGTTGGTTTCTGACTTTTCGTTTCGTGCGTTGAGCGTTGCGTTGCGTTTCGAGTAAGCGATGCAATAGTATTACACATTAGTTACACAATTAACATAATCAACCTAATAACCATAAAAGTAACTTGTATTTCGGGTTGCGATGCGATGCGATAGAGTTGCGATTGCGTTTGCGAATAACATCGAACAAAAATATATATAAAGCACACACAAGTATGGCACATAAAGACACACACACGTAAAACAATTTCCATAACCTGTATTTCGAATTGCAATGGGGTAGCGATGTGATAGCGTTTAGTAGGTTACGTTATCACATTCTTACTTCACATATTAATAGATCGTAAAACAAATAGCGTCAAGCAAAGTATCGATTATCGAGTCAAAGAGTACAAGCAATAATTAAGTCAGAAATGACATATCTGATTAGCAATCTTTTCTTCCTTTGACTTTGACTTTAAAGAGTCGGGTTGTTACATCTTACATACGCATACTCTCCCAAGTCTCTTCTCCGACTCTCTCGCATAGGGAGCTGTAGCTTGGAGGTAGCCTTAAAAACTTAATTTGTATTGTTATTGGCTCGAGTTCGAGTTGATGTTGCTTTAGCTCATACTTGTTCGTTGAACATCTATGATCAAATAAGTGTTTAATGATTTTTTAATTAGCTCTGTGTCATGTGTCATTGTATTGTGGCACCCAATGGAGGTGGATTGTGGACACAAATACTTCAATTTTTTAAAGAATATCTTGTTCTATGCTATGTATTCTCCAATTATTGAATCCGTATATCCACGAAATACTTTAATTGTGTGTGATCCCTTAAACGATTCAGAAAATGTGTCCACGTCATCTGATGTATGAAATCTACAAAATAAGCGTCAGATGAATAAGTTTCTTAGATTATTATTAGGAGAAGAGGTTAGAGTGCCTATTGGAGAAGGGTTGTTTATAGTTAGCATCAGAGCCGTCCCCAAAAACTTTTGAAAAAAATTAGGCCTTGGGCGACGAAAAGAATTTGGCCCAAAATTATGGTTAAGGGTAAATGAATTACAAAAATAAAAACTTAGTGATGGAGCAAAGACTCGAACTTCGGACCTTTTAGATTTTTTGAGATGGTTTTTGCCACTACACCACCAATATATTTTTGCATAATAAACAGATGAATATACTAAATACATAATTTAATAAATATATACAAGCTTATAAAGATTTTTTGAGCCCTTTGAAATTTTGGGCCTCGGGAGTCGGCACGGGTTTGCCGAGCCTAGACTCAGCCCTGGTTAGCATCTACCTACCAATAGTGTAAATCCATGAACCAATTTTGAGTTTAATAATAAACTAATTAAAATCCCATCAAACAACTTTATGTATCATGTTTTGATTCTATTAAAAATATAAACTTGAAAACTAAGATGAAAACTAACGAAGATAAACTATAGGTTATAATGTTATTATAAAGTCGAATGACGTTATAGATCTAAATCACCTTAGTTAAATTTACATGTTAGAGAATACATAAAAATTGTCTATGTTGATTAATAATACATGTTTGAATTGGGCAAATAAATCACGTAGCAACTAATGCATCATCTTCCATTGTATTTGAGCCCCCAAAAACCCGATTTAAAATCATCGACTACCGTACTCCTCCTTGTGTAATTTTCTTGATCACAATAGGCATTATCGATTCGAAGTAATCATCTATAAATGTAAATAACGACAAATATCATTGGGATAAATAGCGTAAAGAGATGATTTGATTAAAGAAAATTGATTTTCTTTATCAAAATATATTATGATTCAATGTTTGTTGTTATAAAAGTATTGCACCACTTTTGCATACTAATTTTATAACATCATTGTATGAGTTCATCAGCTATAAATGTTAAGAACTCATGTTGAGATCTTAAAATAAGATGCATAATTATTGACTAGTAAAAATATAGTAAAATAGAGTATTGTGATTACCTGAAAGAGTTTCGCCAGCCTCAACCACCTTTGTAACCCCGTTTGCATGTCAAATTAATGCTTTCTTTTGCATACCTAAATTCCATGAATTATATACATATGATTACAAAGTTGTGATGATTAGTAACTCAAAATTTCTAGGTATTTGTTTTTTTTGTTTAGTAATATTTTATTTATTAATGATTTGATTTTTTTAGAAATAAATAGTAGATATTTGTTTTTCTATTTTCTATTGATAGGTAGTATTTTATTTAGCTTTTAAGTTAACCTTTTTTTAGTTTAAATGAAATAAAAATAATGACGATACATTTTTTATTATAGGAGAGTCGGCTACAAGAAAGAGATATGAAATATGAAATATTTCAAATTATAATCATTACCATTTGTGTAGTGATCTGAAAAGTGTCTGATTACATTATATAATTACACATCTACCAGCCCTTACAACCACCTTTTGCCATTTTTTAAACCTTGATGGTTTTACCTTAAAAGGCTCTGAAATATCAAATCATGACATGAAGTCTTGCATACCTAAATTCCATGAATTATATTATTATACATATGATTACAAAGTTGTGATGAATAGTAACTCAAAATTTGTCGGCATTTGTTTTTATATTTAGTAATACTTTATTTATTAATGTTTTGATTTTTCAGTAATAAATAGTAATTGATAATTATTATTTTTTCTATTTTCTATTAGTAGGTAGTATTTTATTTAGCATTTAAGTTAATTTTTTTTAGTTTGATATCAAATAAAAATAATGATGAGACAGATTACAAAATTGTGATGAATAGTAACTCAAAATTTGTAGGTATTTGTTTTTATATTTAGTAATATTTTATTTATGGATTTGATTTTTTAGTAATAAATAGTAATTGATAATTATTATTTTTTTTTCTATTTTCTATTAGTAGGTAGTACTTTATTTAGTATTTAAGTTAATTTGTTTAGTTTGATATCAAATAAAAATAATGATGAGACATTTTTAATTCTAGGAGAGTCGGCTACAAGAAAGAGATAATTGATATGAAATATTTAAAATTAAAATAATGATGAGACAGATTACAAAGTTGTGATGAATAGTAACTCAAAATTTGTAGGTATTTGTTTTTATATTTAGTAATATTTTATTTATGGATTTGATATTTTAGTAATAAATAGTAATTGATAATTATTATTTTTTTCAATTTTATATTAGTAGGTAGTACTTTATTTAGTATTTAAGTTAATTTGTTTAGTTTGATATCAAATAAAAATAATGATGAGACATTTTTAATTCTAAGAGAGTCGGCTACAAGAAAGAGATATTTGATATGAAATATTTAAAATTAAAATCATTACCATTTGTGTAATGATCTGAAAAGTGTCCGAATACATTATATAATTACACATCTACCTACCCTGACAACTACCTTTTGCCATTTTTTTAAACCTTGATGGTTTTACCTTAAAAGGCTTCGAAAAATCAAATCATGATATGAAGTCTATCTCCAATGAATAATCAAATGTCTTATTCCATCACCTCTATGGGTAGTGCTACGGAGGTTGATGAAGATGTGGTTCTGTCGGTGTTGGGTCGTGAAGAAGTAGTGAAACGACGATGTCGAAGATTGAAGCAGTTGGGTAGGGTTTACAAAGGTCATTACTGGTGCATGATGGACGAGCTCAAGCGCAAGTACAGAAGGTATTATTGGTCCTACGGGAAGAGTCCGGTTACAGAAACGAATTACGATGACGATGATGTTGATGATGATGATGGTAATTTTGAGTTGGAGTTTAGTTGGTGTGCTGTTCGTGGATGTAAAAGCAAAGCCATGGCGTTAACCAAGTTTTGTCATGCTCATATACTCTCTGATTCTAAACAGACACTATACATGAGGTGCAATTACGTTGTCCAAAGGTATCTTTTATTTCTTCTTTGCTATATCAAATGACACAATGTTTTCCATGTTGATGATTATTCTCATATCTAATATATTAAAGGTGAAACATAAATATGGCCTCTAAATTGATATGTATATACTTGTTTCATTATTTAGGAGAAACCACATCAAGAAACACTTACAACAATTTTTAAATTTTTACCTCCCAAGTGATTAGTAATAAATAATGTAAATGCTTTTTGAGTATTCTGCAAGTTTTAAATTTTGGTGCTTTATCTCCATGCTAGATGTTTATTATTTCTAGGGTTTTCATTGTCATTATTTTTTATGCATAAATATGCCAACAAGTGACCAACTTATAAGTTATCCCTATTGTTTAGGCACTTTGGAAACCTGTTTAATAAATATTTTAATGGTTAGAACATATACATTTATATTCATTTTCTTCATTAGCTTACAAGCAGGACCAATAATTTGTGGGAAAACTGTTCTTAAATGCACTGTTCCATCTCTGTGTCCTGGTCATTACCAGAAGGCGGAAAAGCATGTTACAAGGGCTTTAAAGAAAACAGGTTTAAATGTATCATCGACAAATAAGGTTGCTCCAAAATTTCATATCTTAATTGCGGAATTTATTCGCCAAATTCAGATTAGCCGAAGGATTGCAGAAAAAGAAATGCAAGAATATCTTGAAATTAAAGAGGAAGAGATTAGCATCTAGTTTATATGAGAACAATCCATCGGTCACAATAAAGAGAAACCATATGCGGAAACAAGGGTTATGTAACGTTCAGTATTTTTCATGTTTCTATTTTTAGGAAGTTTGTATTCGTACTTCGTCCCAATCTTGTAATCCGAGACTTCGATCATAATGGAAATTCATATTTTATATGCACGTTTTACATCCATACTTATTTGTTATTGGAGCCATCATTAAATACATGTTTATATGCAAAATCGAGACTTATCATACGTTCAAATTATCATTTTTGCATGCACGAAAACTATCACATACTTACGTTCACTTCCTATACTTGGAAACATGCTAAAATGCAAGTTTATAACACAAACTAACATCAAATACAAGTACAGGGGCTAAACTTGACAAAAACCAACAAGTTTTGTAAATTTGGGACACCGCGTCGCGAGATCCTCAAGGACTCCCTCGCCGCATGACGCGAGGAGCCTTAATCTGCAGAATATTGTTTTGGCCAACCGGATTTCATCCTTTTCCACCTCCATTCACCTCCAATCACCTTCCATCTTCATTAAAACACTAACTCTAATCAACCACTATACAACCAAGCATCCCACACCTTCATTTCACTTTTCCCACACTATAATCACTCTCAAAACACTCTCAAGAATCTGGTATTACAAGTTTTGGGCTGATTGTATTCAAGTCTAAAAATGAGCTTTCAACTCACTTTTCCTTTCTCTTCTTCATGAATTCCTACTTCTAACCTTTTGGAAAACATCAAAGATTGTTACCAAAGGTTCACCATGGTGTAACAAGGTGGTACAACTCTAAAATTGATGTCCAAGATAGGATACACTCTCGGTTTTTACAAACTTTTGCAACTTGTTCTTGTTACATTCTTCTTATGGAAATATTGCAAAAAACCTTGATCCTAAGTAAACTCATGTCGACGGACTTATATTATGGTAAATATACAGAAGTTATGAGGTTCATAACCTCCAAAAATTTCTGCCCTGAAGGTCCCAAGTGACCTACAAAGTGTTGAAACCATCCAAACCTTCAACCTTCGACGTTGAAAGACTTGTGTTTTGGTGAGGTGTGAACATTGGAAACCTTGGTTCTCCAACTATGATTCCATCTACTTCACTTGTTTATTTCATACGTTAGATATTCATCACAGTAGTTTCCAAGAAATCAAAGTAAGCCAACCCCACCTCGTCTCCAACATTTTCCATGTTGGGTATATACACGTCCGGGTTGATCTTATTTGGCTACTTTGCAAATTTGATGCTTTTACATTTTAATTATATTCATGACCAACCAAAATCATCAACTAAGTTGATGATTTTGTGCTTTAGTGAAACATATAACGAAGTTTAATGGATGAAAATCATCCTACCTCATTGCTTGACCTTTACATGATAGTACTTGACCATATGATTATAATACATAATATATATCTATAATATAATCCTAAAAACCGAACCTTAAACACTAACTAATTGGATTGATGTTAAAGAGTTATGCTTATATTATTTTAGATTAAGATTTCTCATATTTGGACTTCCAATAGGTGAACTTGTGCCTATGAAAAACACATAATCATGGTGTCCAATTTGAGTGTTTGAACAAGATAACTTTTATGTAATTTTTATACTAAGGTAAGCATCTTGCATACACATTCCTAATCTAAAATCCGTCGAACTTATACGCCTCGTTTATCCTTGTAGGATAACTCGGTGTTTCCAAAACTCAAAATTGCATCAACTCATTCCCGCGGAACTTTCTACGCAAACCGTGAGTTTACATGATCTCATTTTACATTGTATACACTTTTGGGTGCAATATGTACAATTTTATCAAAATCACAATATCAATCATGTAACAACCCTCAGTAAAACTGACACCCTAGTATATCTTACCCTAATATGTCCTTAAATACATCCCGTATGTGAAAACCGAGCCCGAAATATGTTATAGTGTTTAAAATAAATTAAAAACAATAAAAATTAAGTTGAGGCGGGCCGCGTAGACCCACCCCAACCATTTACGCTGGCGGTATCAAGGCTAGAACCTGACTTCGTTGTTTTCTTTAGTTCAAACGGGCCGCGTAAGCCTTAGCTTACATTTACGCGGGCCGCGTGAGATCAATATAGTGGCGCAACCTGGTGATGACACATGTCATTATCGTGTCAAGCCTAGTGGTGATCTGGACGAGCTACGCGTTGACCCAACTTTGACGCGGGCCGCGTAAGCCCAGCCCATATGTTACGCGGGCCGCGTGAGACTCAGAATCAGGCACTATATAAGAAGGCCTCGGGATTTCACTTTCAATCGTTCATTTCTTTTCTCAGTCTCGAATTTCTGAAGATATAGGCTTTATATTCAAGTATAATACCCCCTAATTAGCGAGGTTCTGCTCAGTTGTAAGTATTATAACCCCAGTTTCGTAATAGATACACTGCCCGATTGATTTAGGGTTCCGTAACAACTGTCGTGGTTCTGCCCGACGTAGTTGTTGGAATGCCGTCTCGGGGAGGATATCATTAATATTTTCAAAGGGTTATGATACTAACCAATGTACATTTGTATAAATTATATATTATATCCAGGAAACCCTTACGCGAAGTCTAACATAGTAATGTGAGTTTATCCTCTTTTTGTTAACATTTTTGTAACTGTTTACAAAACCTTAATTGTTTTACAATGTGATTAAGCAGTGATTGAGTCTTTGTAGTTCTTCAATTACTGCCGGTATGAAGACACACCTATACAGAACATAGGAGCCTATCCAGGTATGGACCCTTTAGATCCATATTACCATGATAATTATATTAGGAAAATCTTAGAAGATCCTTACCGATTTCAGGCACTTTCACCCCCATATCAGGAACCCGCACCCCAGATTCCGAACTCAGTCCTAGAACCTGCACCCCCAATGAGTGCAGAAAACGTTCAAGAACTTAGGACTTTTGGGGAGGAAATTTTAGAAAGCAGTGAGAGAATGAGACAGGTGGGAGAGCGTCTCGTATGGAAATACGATGAGCGCAATATGGATTTTTGGATAAATCCATATCCGTGATGTGATAGAGGAGATGGTAATAATATAATATAATAAAATTAAAATAAAATAAAATATGTGTGTACGGATGCATATTACTATTAGTGTGATTCTATTTCTGTTGGTATTGTAATTTTTATTTCAATACTAGAATGTAATAGATGCATAATAGTATATGAAAATAGAGTAAAAGTTGCAATGATCGACGTTTTTGACTAGATTTTGTATCATATGATTAACTATATTAAATATTATCTTGTGATATTAATATGAGATAAATGTTTAAAATTCAGATGGCCGATGAAGGAAATCAAGGAAATCTGAATAATGATAACCAGAGTAACATTAACGTGGTTAATGAGAATCCAAGCATCAATAACAATGGAAACCAAATGGATAATAGTGTTGTTCAACATATAGTGGCTCAAGGAATCATAGATGCCATGCCATTTATTATTCAAACTATTCAAGAAGCGAATAATAAAAGTAAGCATAGCAGTAAGCGACCCATCGAACCAGAAAACAGCGTTAACAATGGACCTGTACTTCAAATGCCTATTCCCAAAAGGAGAAGAACCGTGTCTTACGGTTGCTCTTATAAAGAATTCTGGTCTTGTAAACCAATGGAATTCTCGGGCAATGAAGGGGCTATTGCAACCCTACGCTGGATAGAGAAAACTGAGGCAGTCTTAAGAATAAGCAAGTGTGCTGAAGAAGATAAGATACTGTTTGCTTCTAATCTGTTTAAAAATTCAGCGTTAGAATGGTGGAACACTATTCTCCAATCAAGAGGAAGTGATAGAACCTACAATATGGAATGGGAAGAATTTAAGAACAAGGTAGAAAGGAAATTCTGCCCACCCAATGAAAAGGAACAGATAGCAAACAAATTCTTAAATATCAGGATGACTGGTGTAGATAGTAAGGGATACACTAAAATATTCTTTGAATATGCTAGAATAGTGCCAACTCTTGCATCACCTGAACCAGTGTTAATCTCCCGTTATATTTGGGGATTAATTGGGGAGATAAGACAAGTAGTCAAGGCAGCTAGACCTCAAACTATAGAAGAGGCTGTAGAATTAGCAAATACCTTAACAGATGAATTAGTTCGTACCCGAGAAGAGGATCAAAGGAGGAACCTAACCCAAAAGCTCACACAAGAATTTCGTTCTGGAAATTCTAACCGTGGGAGAAATATAGGTTCTACCTCTGCACCTTACTGTAAGAATTGCAAAAGAAAGCATTCAGGAAGATGCTCCATATACAGTAACTTTTGCAAAATATCGGGACACAAGGAGGAAAATTGCAGGAAGAAAGCTAACAACAGGATATGTTACAACTGCGGAGAACAAGGTCATATCAAGCTTAACTGTCCGAAATTAGCTCAAGCTGCAAACAACAAGAACACTAAAAATGCTAGAGCATTTGTTCTAACTGCAGATGAAGCCAAGATGATTCCAGATGTCATAGCTGGTACGTTTTTAGTTAATGATATTTTTGCTAAAGTATTATTTGACTTTGGTGCAAACCAAAGTTTTATTAATACATCATTTTGCAAATTTCTAAATCAGTCATTAACTAAACTACCACAAGAATGTCTAGTAGAGACAGCTAATGGAGAAACCGTTAGGATTTCTGAAATCTTGCAGGGAGCAAGCATAGAAATTTTAAATCAGAAATTTATTGCAAATCTTTATCCCATGAATCTGGCAGGATTTGATGTTGTATTAGGAATGGATTGGTTAATAGCCAACAAAGCTAGTATTTTATGTGATCAAAAGTCAATTCAAGTAAATTCACCAAAAGGAAAAACGATCACAATTAAAGGAGATAAACCAAATAGATCCACAAAATTCATCTCTGTGATGAAAACTGCAAGATACATAAGAAAAGGTTCTATAGTGTATTTGATTTCTATAATCACTAACACTGAAGGAAAGAATTTAAAAGATATTCCAGTAGTATCTCAGTTTTCAGATGTGTTTCCAGAAGAATTGCTAGGGCAACCTCCAGATAGAGAAGTTGAATTCAGAATCCATTTAATACCGGGAACAACACCGATTGCCAAAGCACCTTATCGTTTGGCACCTGCAGAAATGCAAGAATTGAAGAAACAATTGGACGAATTGTTAGAGAAAGGATTTATACAACCTAGTTCGTCGCCATGGGGAGCGCCAATACTATTTGTTAAAAAAAAGGACGGATCAATGCATATGTGCATTGACTACCGTGAATTGAACAAAGTCACGATTAAGAATCGGTACCCATTACCGAGAATCGATGATCTGTTCGATCAACTACAAGGAGCTCGATTTTTCTCAAAAATCGATTTAAGGTCAGGATATCATCAGTTAAAGGCACAGGAAGAGGACATTCCTAAAACCGCATTTAGAACAAGGTATGGCCATTATGAATTTACTGTCATGCCATTCGGTTTAACCAATGCCCCAGCTGCATTTATGGACATGATGAACCGAATATGTAAGCCATATTTGGATAAATTCATAATTGTTTTCATAGATGATATTCTAATTTACTCTAAAAGTAAAGAGGATCATACAAAGCATTTGCACGCACTTTTAAGTTTATTAAGAAAGGAAAAGATTTATGCTAAATTTTCTAAGTGCGAATTTTGGTTAGAACAAGTACAATTTCTTGGACACCTAGTCAATCATGAAGGAATTCATGTGGATCCCACAAAGATCGAGGCAATTACTAAATGGAAAACCCCTGAGTCACCAACTGAGGTTAGAAGTTTCTTAGGATTAGCTGGTTATTATAGACGATTTATTCAAGATTTTTCTAGAATAGCCATTCCCTTAACTAAGCTAACCTGTAAATCTGTTAAGTTTGAATGGGGATTAAAGCAAGAAGAAGCATTTAGAATTCTTAAGCAAAGATTAACCCATACACCCATATTAGCGTTACCAGAAGGAACTGAAGATTTTGTAGTCTATTGTGACGCTTCTAAATTAGGTTATGGATGTGTATTAATGCAACGCCAAAAGGTTATAGCTTACGCATCTAGAAAACTTAAGAATCATGAAGAGAATTATTCAACCCATGACTTAGAGTTTGGAGCTATAATTTTTGCTCTTAAGATTTGGAGACATTACCTTTATGGTAGTAAGTTTACTATATTCACTGATCATAAGAGTTTAAGGTATATTTTCAAGCAAAAGGAATTGAATATGAGACAAAGACGCTGGATGGAGATGCTCAGTGATTATGATTGTGATATCCAGTATCACGAAGGAAAAGCAAACGTAGTGGCAGATGCCTTAAGCCGAAAATATCATGAAAACCCAAAAAGGGTACGTTCTCTTAAGTTAAATCTTCAAGTAGATTTAAATGATCAGATAAGAGAAGCACAAGAATCAGTAATCAAGGAGGATACTAAAAAATTAAAAGGTATGCTAAAAGAATTAGAACAAGGAACAGATGGAATTTGGAGATTCCATAAGAAGAGAATGTGGATACCTAAATTAGGAAACCTACGTCATCATATATTAGAAGAAGCCCATAAGTCTAAGTATACAATGCATCCAGGAAATGATAAGATGTATCAAGATTTAAGGAAAAAAATTTCTGGTGGATAGGAATGAAAAAGGACATAGCAGCCTATGTTTCTAAATGTTTAACTTGTTCACAAGTTAAAGCTGAACACCAGAAACCCTCAAGCTTGTTACAATAATTAGAAATGCCAGTGTGGAAATGAGAATTAATAACAATGGATTTTGTTACTAAATTACCCAAAACTAAGAAAGGAAATGATACAATCTGGGTGATTGTAGATAGGCTAACCAAGTCAGCCCATTTCTTACCAATGAAGGAAACTTTTAGTATGGAACAGCTAGCCAAATTATATGTAAATGAAATTGTTTCTTTACATGGCATTCCTTTATCAATTGTTTCTGATAGGGATAGCCGATTTACCTCTCATTTTTTGTCAAGTTTCCAAAAGGCAATGGGAACCAAGTTGAATCTAAGCACGGCTTATCATCCTCAAACGGACGGACAAAGCGAAAGAACAATTCAGACAATGGAGGACATGCTTAGAGCTTGTGTAATTGATTTTAGAGGTAATTGGGATGATCACTTACCTTTAATAGAATTTTCTTATAATAATAGTTATCACACAAGTATCAATGGTGCACCATTCGAAGCACTTTATGGACGAAAGTGCCGAACCCCAGTCTGTTGGGCAGAAATTGGGGAAAAGCAACTTTCTGGACCTGAGATAGTGCAAGAAACATCTGATAAGGTTATTCAAGTCAAGGAACGACTGAAAGCAGCACGTGATCGACAAAAGAGCTATGCTGATAACCGACGCAAACCTTTGGAATTTCAAATAGGAGATAAAGTATTGTTGAAGGTCTCTCCTTGGAAAGGAGTAGTACGATTCATCAAACGGGGAAAGCTAAGTCCCAGGTATATTGGACCTTTTAAGATTATTATAAGAATAGGACATGTAGCCTATCAGCTACAACTGCCAGAGGAAATGGCAGGAATACATGATGTATTTCATGTATCAAATCTCAAAAAGTGCTTAGCTGATGAATCACTAATAGTACCTCTTAAGGATATAGAAGAAAATGAACAACTCAAGTTTGTAGAAAGGCCTCTACAAATTGAAGACAGGAAAGTTAAGAATCTCAAGCACAAGAGATTAGTTCTGGTCAAAGTGAAGTGGGACTCCAAAAGAGGACCTGAGTACACATGGGAGCTTGAATCAGAAATGCAAAGAAAATATCCGCACTTATTCCAGTAGATCTCACGGACGAGCTCTAAAACAAGGTGGGAAGAATGTAACAACCCTCAGTAAAACCGACACCCTAGTATATCTTACCCTAATATGTCCTTAAATACATCCCGTATGTGAAAACCAAGCCAGAAATATGTTATAGTTTTTAAAATAAATTAAAAACAATAAAAATTAAATTGAGGCGGGCCGCGTAGACCCACCCCAACCATTTACGCGGGCGGTATCAAGGCTAGAACCTGACTTCGTTGATTTCTTTAGTTCAAACGGGTCGCGTAAGCCTTAGCTTACATTTACGCGGGCCGCGTGAGATCAATATAATGGCGCAACCTGGTGATGACACGTGTCATCATCGTGTCAAGCCTAGTGGTGATCCGGACGAGCTACGCGTTGACCCAACTTTGACGCGGGCCGCGTAAGCCCAGCCCATATGTTACGCGGGCCGCGTGAGACTCAGAATCAGGCACTATATAAGAAGGCCTCGGGATTTCACTTTCAATCGTTCATTTCTTTTCTCAGTCTCGAATTTCTGAAGATATAGGTTTTATATTCAAGTATAATACCCCCTAATTAGCGAGGTTCTGCTCCGTTGTAAGTATTATAACCCCAGTTTCGTAATAGATACGCTGCCCGATTGATTTAGGGTTTCGTAACAACTGTCGTGGTTCTGCCCGACGTAGTTGTTGGAATGCCGTCTCGGGGAGGATATCATTAATATTTTCAAAGGGTTATGATACTAACCAATGTACATTTGTATAAATTATAGATTATATCCAGGAAACCCTTACGCGAAGTCTAAGATAGTAATGTGAGTTTATCCTCTTTTTGTTAACGTTTTTGTAACTGTTTACAAAACCTTAATTGTTTTACAATGTGATTAAGCGGTGATTGAGTCTTTGTAGTTCTTCAATTACTGCCGGTATGTTGGGGTTTTGTATACAAAGTTTACTACCACGAGTAGTAAGTCGGGGATGACAGTACGTTACCATTGGACAACGAGTTAGCCAATGTGAAATATGACCCACAAGTCAGGATTGACAGTACTGAATGAGTAATTGTGTAGAAATAAACAATGTGATCGCTCTCAATACTGTTTTAATTAATAAAATGTTTCTTGATTAAACTGGGATTCACTCACCAGTATTTCCCACTGATAAATGTTTTTAAAACACGTTTCAGGTAACACAATGTGACAACCAATTAGTAAAAAGCCAGCTGGAGAGCACTGAAGGCTTGGGAAAAATGTGGCTATAAAAGTTACCTAAAAGACGATGTTTTAAATTCAATAAAATAGGGTTTATCCCTATAAACGTATTGTAATAAGAAACTTGGGTTTTGCCCATGTAATTATTAATATTAAATATGGTGGTTTTACTATGATAAACATTTCCTAACTACGGTCCTGATGTAATTTCCGCTACCAAATTAACAAGCTGATACCACAACAACTCTGAGTTTCGCGTCCGCCCATTCCCGGGACAGATAAGGGATCAGGGGTTGCGACAAATCACATTATTCAAATCAATCAATTCGTTTATACATGCTTAAATGATATTCTTAGGACACATACATGCTAGAAGCATTTTTTGCACAAATATTTGTTACTAATGTCACGAGCCAACCTTAACATGTATAGCACTATGGGAGTAGCACACTGTCTTTAGGAAGGGTCTATGTTAAGTCATTCAATCACGGTTTTGTTTGCTTTGGTGACAAAATATGCAACTTTGTAGATACAATTGGTTTAACCTATATTTGATGCATGCTAGTTATGTTATGTTTGTATGCCTTAAATATATTTTTATGCCATGTAGGATGATGACAACTTTTCTATATATGCTAGTAGTCAAAACTTGTATGATCACCAATGTTTTTTGTGTTGACAATTATTTTAATATATATCGCAGGAAGTTAATGCTATAACGCTCAAGAATCTAATAGGATTGGATTTAGAAACACACTACTTTAACTGTTAAACTTCTTTTATCGTATTTGTATTTCGTGATGTTTCTTTATTGCAAGACAATGTACCATTTAGTTATTACTGAAATTTGAGTTTAATTAATTATTGTCACATTTAGCAAGTTGTGAAGTCTCGAGCAATCTATTTTGTCCCGCTCTGATGTTTTCGCCATCGGTTGGGGTGTGACACGTTAAAATTCCACATCTTATTACACTACTTTCTAAGCCCCTCAAATCATCTTAACACTAATCCCCATATCCCCAACATCCAAAATTACACATCTTATTACACTACTTTCTAGTTTTTGACCCGTTTTCTTCTACCATGGTTCCATTCATAGCGAAACCACAATTAACCCACTACGACATTACCCACCTTGGTACTACTATTGCCTATCCACACTTTCATGATTGCATTTCCTATTGCATACAAAACTTCAATGCTTAACAATAAATTGAGTTCGAGAATCACTTACCTGAAGCCCCATGTTCATGTTAGCTTCCTTGCCTCCTCTGCCCTTTAGCCTTCCATGCGTTGGTCTATCTTGACATGATTCATATTCTTTCATATCATCATGTTTACCACATTATTAGCATTCAAGCACAACCATAACAACATTCATTTTCAATTCATATCTTACATTGAATTTCGTGAGTCGAATTCTAACAAGCACAAGGCATAGATTTACAATCATATCATCTCAAACCCACACAATCCCACATATCATCATCTATAACACATATTAATCTAACACACACCACATAATCTACCAAATATTACATTCGTGTTAGAAAGCCTCGATATCATTCTTACATTCGTTGACTTTTTAGAAAGTCAACTATTAAGCATACTAACATGACCACCACACCATATGCATTTCATATTGTAGAATACATACAAATATGTGATCACTTAGTTGTATACATATATGTATAATCTCCTAATGCATACATTTCTTAATAACAATCAAGCAATTAATCCATGTCTGCATCAGTCGTCAAACTAAATTCTCACATGTATTCCATCTAAAACACATTCCTTATGCTAATCTACTATCAGTTTCATCATTAACACATTCCACACATTTTCACCCCTTATATGCATACAATTCCATCTATTATTGTTACTTAGGCATTTCATCAAACTTGGTGTGCATACAACATATAAGGCATAATGTACAAGTAATTCATGCTAACCTTCCTAACTTAAAGCATCATACACCATTTTCTTACTAAATAAGTACCATTCATTCCATAATCATTAACATAGAATATATTCAAGCTTAATTAACAACTTTAGCCAAAAGTACTCCTAAGTGGATTCCCCATATTGAAAACCCACTTAATACCATTTAACAATCTTCATTCAAATTTACAAATTGCTCCAATTACACCCACATACTTGCTAATCTAGTGATTCCAAACACAAATACTACATCAATTCGCAAAACTAGAATTCATACAATATCCTCATCATTCAACACTATTCAACACTTTTCTAGTCAAGTCATCATCAAATAGAAATTACAACATACCTCATGATTGTTACTACTAGATGACTTGAATTTGTCCAACATGTATGTATTTGCCTTCAATTGAACAATCCAATTTTTATATTTAAGGATTGTTTGAGAGTCTCCTCCTTCTTTCTCACGTGTGTCGACACATATAGACACACATATAAAAATGCTGAATTTTTATAGAGTTTTCCACTTGTCATTTTAGGACCCTCTAATTTTTATGCTTTTGGTTATTTACAACCAACACCTCCATTTCCATTTATACTTAATCCTTATGTTTTTAACTAAGTTAAATTTCCATTCATACTTAATCCTTATGTTTTTAACTAAGTTAAATAACTTAGTACATTTCACCCCCTATACAAGAAAACATACTATCAAATTAAAAGTTCAAGTTTTGGGGTGTTACAAGTATGCAATTATATAAAGGAATCTTCTGTTATATATTAGACACAAAATTAATACTTAGTTTTTTAATAGAATATCTCGTTCTATGCTATGCATTATCCAGTTATTGAATTCGTATATGGACGAAATCATTTAATCTAATTGTTATTCCTTAAAGGATTCAGAAAAGTTGTCCAGGTCAAATGAAATACAAAATCTACACTCAGTGTCAGATAAATAAATTTGTCGAATTATTATTTGGAGAAGAGGTTAGAGTGCTTATTGGAGAAGGGTTGTTCAAAGTTACCACCTACTTACAAATGGTGTGAGTCCGTGAACCAATTTTGAGTATCAAAATAAACTAATTAAATCCCATTAAATAAGTATGTGTATCATGTTTTGATTCTATAAAAAGTGTAAACTTGAAA
The DNA here is from genome assembly GCA_030545235.1 of Helianthus tuberosus. Classification (NCBI taxonomy): domain Eukaryota; kingdom Viridiplantae; phylum Streptophyta; class Magnoliopsida; order Asterales; family Asteraceae; genus Helianthus; species Helianthus tuberosus. Next base: position 62,499,015 of record CM060451.1, on the reverse strand, counting down.
ATAAAAATGAAAACTAACAAAGATAAATCATAGATTATATAAAGTCGAATGACGTTATAGATCTAAATCACCTTAGTTAAATTTACATGTTAGAGAATACATAAAAATTGTCTATGTTGATTAACAATACATGTTTGAATTGGGCAAATAAATCACGTAGCAACTAATGCATCATCTTCCATTGTATTTGAGCCCCCAAAAACCCGATTTAAAATCATCGACAACCGTACTCCTCCTTGTGCAATTCGCTTCATCACAATAGGCATTCTCGATTCGAAGTAATCATCTATAAATGTAAATAACGACAAAGATCATTGGGATAGATAGTGTAGAGTGATAATTTGATTAAAGAAAATTGATTTTCTTTATCAAAATGTATTATGATTCAATGTTTGTTGTTACCAAAGTATTACACCACTTTTGCATACTGATTTTATAACATTATTGTATGAGTTCATATGCTATAAAATATTAAGAACTCATGTTGAAATCTTAAATAAAATGCATAGTTAATGACTAGTAAAAATATTAAATAATAGTGAAACAGAGTATTATGATTACCTGAAAGAGTTTCGCCAGCCTCAACACCTTTGTAACCCCATTTACATGCCAAATTAATGCTTTCTTTTGCATACCTAAATTTCATGAATGTATATGAAAACAATCCACTGAAAAACAAGACTTTAAATAATTTACTTTTAATATAATATTCATAATAAATCATGATAATTTGTTCAAATGATTATATTGTATTTCAAAAAATATAAAAATTCTTAATCAAAAGAATAATTTTGTAACTATCTATACATATAATAAAGAGTTAAATGCTTGGTTGGTCCCTGTGGTTTGCAAAAATTGCAGATGTGGTCCCAAATGTTTACTAATTACACGCGTGGTCCCTGTGGTTGTCAAAAGTGCACTCGGTTGGTCCCTAGCCCTAACATCAGTTAAATTTCTCAGTTAACTATGTGTGAAATGACTATATTACCCTTAGAACAATTAAAAGAAATAAAAAAATATATAAAAAACACCATCATCTCCTCCAATCCCCACCAGTAACCACCCACCACCATCACACCCCACCACAGTCGGAATTGTAGGTCTCCGATCCGACGGGCTGAATAATTTGAAACGAACTGAACCTGCTGACCCGAACCAAATCTGAAACGAATGAGAATTGAATAATTTGAAATGAACCGAAGCGAAACAATATGAATGTAACTTGAATCGAGCAAAATCAAAACAAAAACCGGTCTCAAACTAACCTGAATTTGAGGAACCAGACCCGACGAAGCCGAAACCAGGACTCGAGGTTGGAATTGAGCTTAAGCTGACTCTTGTTTACCCGAATCTCAAAACGAAGCCGAACAAAAATACACCAACTCCACTCCGTTCGCCGGCACCTCCACCGCCATCATCATCATCATCATCATCATCCGCCATAGCAGAATCATCGTCATCTTCAATCATAACAGCATCACAATTAACCTCCTCACTTTCTCAAAAAATCAAAAAGGAAGAGAAGAGACAAGACGAGGTGAGGGTTTACCGTTGATTTTGTCGGGGCAGAAAACAACTCCGCCGCTGGGACGGCGGCGCCGTCGCTCGAACCAAATCGAAGGAGAGAGACGCGGGTGCAGGTGAGTGGTTGCAGAAGAGTGTCGCCCCCGGAAACGCGGCTGTGGTTGCCGGAATCTCGAGAGAGAGGACGAGGGGTGATGTTTGTTATGTGTAGGTTAGGGTTTTGTCTAATTCAAGATGCAGGGGAAAGGTGGTGACAAGAGATGTCAGTTGGATCTTGCTTGAGTTAGGGTTTCCAGCTCTGAACTGCCTGGACCGACTCTGATCACCGGAGAAGAGAGGGGAAATGGGGTGTTTGGCTGTGGATGTGTGAGAGAAAGAGGAGGACGGTGGTTATGGGGGTTCGCCGAAGGAACCTGTTGCCGGAGATCGCCGGAAATCGGACTCTGATCACCGGAGAAGCAGAGGTCTGATGAATGAGACAGGGTTCACTACCCTTTTATAGTTAGGCAAGGGTATTTTGGTCATTTAACATGGACTTAACTGAGAAATTTAACTGATGTTAGGGCTAGGGACCAACCGAGTGCATTTTTGACAACCACAGGGACCACGCGTGTAATTAGTAAACATTTGGGACCACATCTGCAATTTTTGCAAACCACAGGGACCAACCAAGCATTTAACTCTATAATAAAAGAAACCAATAAGAGGACACATGTCATTCATTTAAGCCATCTATTTTTTTATAGATAATTAATATCAATTAAAATTAAATTTAATATAAATTTAAACAATCCGTATAGGAGATAATATAATATTTTAAAATATCTATTTTATAGATAATTAATATCAATTAAAAGATAATTATAAAATTAAATTTAATATAAATTTAAACAATTCATATACGAGATAATATAATATTTTAAAATATTATGTAATTGATTTATTTATTTTATTAAACTAAATTAGTTAAGGGTAGAACCTATTTCAAAAATGCTTATAAGAGGTAAACAAAAATATTAATCAATATTTATTAGTTCTATACTTTTATTTTCGTGTTCAACTCTCAACTCAAATACGGTAATCACTATGTTTACGTGACATTTATAAGAACCATCACCTCAATCACCCCATCCATCGTATATCGAGTATATCCGTTAGTTTTTTTTCAAAGATATAAATTTTTATTAAATTCATTCAATCCGTGTAATAAACAAGATTTTTTATAGATATAACATTTTTATTTTTTACTATACAAAATTACATTTATACAACTCGTGTAATACACTGCGTTTTTAAAAATATAAATTTTTTTATTATGTAGTATATAAAATTAGATTTATTCAATCCATATAATGCATAGGTTTTATAAAGATATTACTTTTTATTGTTTGGTATATAAAATTACATGTGCTCAACCTGTATAATACACGAGTTTCTTAAAAATGTAACTTTTTTCATTATTTAATATATAAAATTAAATTTACTTAACCTGTACAATAAATGGGGTTCTTAAAAATACAACTTTTTTTATTATTTTTATATATAAAATTACATTTATTCAACCCATGTAATAAACGAGATTTTTAAATATATATTATTTTATTATTTTGTATATAAAATTACATTTATTTAACACGTCTAATAAACGAGATTTTTAAAGATGTATTTTTTATTATTCGGTATATAAAATTAAATTTATTCAACCCGTGTAATACACGGGGCTCTAACCTAGTTATATTATATATGTCAAACAAACGATTACAGTAAAGAGAAACGACATTTTTCAAACCCTTTAATTGTAGCCTGTACATAAATAAATAACGATGTAAAAAAGAAACTTACTTGTTGACACATGTGGAAATATCATCACAATCCTTCCAGGAAGTCACATCATCGGACCATAATCCCTAATGTTCATGCTAAAAATAGTTAACAAAGATACAAATTTATTTCTTTTATAGAATTAAAGGTTCTATGTATACTTCTATATCTCTAAAGATTTTCCAAACAAACATTATTACAAAGTATAACTAAAATATATAATATTTAATTGGTATATATAATAAGTGTTTTGTGAAAGTAGAATTACACGCATTATATTCATGGTCTCCTACTCTACTCAGACTTGATGAATTCAAAACAAACATGATCATGTATATAAATAATAAACCTCGTTACTATACGAAATAATCTGTATTATCAACGTAGTTCCAAACGATTAGTCAACTAATAGAAATTAAATTATTATTTATGTAAAAAAATATTTAATTAGTTTCTTACATGTGTGAAATTGGCTTGAATGGTCTTTTGTAGAGAATTCATATCCTTGTCATAGAATTGTGTTGCAGCTGTAAGAATTATCTCTCTATCCCATACCTGTTTAATGGATTAGGATCAAATACAAATGATTCTAATTGTAAGAAGTACAAAGGTGGGGTGGGGTGGGGTGGGGGGTTTAGGTTTTGGGTGGTGATGTAGTGAGTTTAATTTTAGGTTATTGGACACTTGTCACTCTATAAATCCTTCTTATACTTCTTACAATTAGGAGCCTTTGTAGAATAACTTGACCCCCTGTTTAATCATCAATTTTAGTATATATAAATTTATTATACATAAAATAAAAATAAAAAAAAACTATATACAAATGAAATACGGAATACCCTTATATTAAATTAGCACCGGACAAGTTTATTAACATTTTTTTTTTTGAAATAACAAAAATAATAAACTTTAGAGTCGAGAGTTCATCCGTTCCCCGGATAATTTCTTGACCTTCGGTCTCTGATAGACCTGTACAATACGGCGTCCATGGACATCCATAAACAGGGACAGAACTATAGTGTTTGGAGTCGTAGCATGGGCTACGGCTCAACCCCGTATTCGTAGTGTTTTATTTTCGGTTTTATATAAAGGATACCCTTAAAAAATACGAGGATACACCTAACTAAAAAATAGGATACTTGATATTATTAAATTCTCATTTTTTTTATACGCCCAAACATTTTACAACCTGAAAACTTATAAAATAATTAAGCCCGAATGATAAAATAAGCCCAAATTTTAACAATAATAAAACTGAAAGGAGACCCTAAATATAATTGATAAAGTTAGCTCAAGGCCCAAACAATAATCTATTAAGTATTTGTTTGACTTTATTCATTATTGGTTTTTTTATTATTGTATGATTGAAAGGTAAAAAAAATATGGGATACCCCTAAATTAATATGCTAGCTCTCTCACTATCCGCAAATCCTCCTTGATGGTGTTTTAACAAAAATAGTTTTCTAAAGCAAGTGCATAAACTTTTTAATGATAAATTTATACGTAAAACAAATAATATTTGTGGATTTATTGAATTAGTATTTTATAGTAAAAAAAGTTATTAAATTAATTAACAAATTTACGATGCGGAGACTTACATGGTGCAAATTAGATTTATGCCTGAACCATCGTAAATCAATGGTATTTCCTCCTTCATCGCTAGTGAATCCAACATGCATTGGCTGATAATTAAAATTATTTAATAAATTTCCAAGAATATTTTTTCAGAAAATATAACAAAAATGGAGTACCTGATGAATGTCCCCCATGAAGTGTGATACAAATAACAAAGCCTCAGTCATGTTATCTACATTAATAATCAAGTAGATTATCATTTGTACTCTTTGCATTAAATTATGTAGCCATTTTAAGTTTTTAGTTTTATGAAATGAAGATATACCTAATAATTTGTATTGAAATATATGACTTACGTCTTCGATCTGAAGTTCCGTGATGATAATGTGAGAGCTGAGTTGTGAAATTTTTGATGGCTCCGGCAACACACATATCCTTCCCTCCATGTGTATCATGACAATCCCCTAGTATTTATTTATTTACAAATCAAAATCATATCACTATAAATCAAATGATAAATGACATCCATCTGTAAATACTTCTCTAAATCAGTAATCCGTAAGTGAAAGTAGGTGAGAATGAAATATTACTTGAATAATCAAAGGAGCAAGCGTCATCAGGGGTGTCGATGAAGTGAAGAGGACTAGTCCACCTATAGCGGTACCAGTGGCGGATCTGGTCTGGCCACACACACAACGCCGATAAATTACCCTTCACATAATCCGGCAACAACATCCGTACAACATGTGCTGCATCGGGTGAAAGTAAATCCTATACCAGAGTAATAAAATCGGGCAAAGTTACACTTTAAAAGTTTAAACCGTACTTTTTTCTATTTTTTTAAATAAAAAATTCAGTAAATTAATTTAAAAACTATAAATGGTGTATAACTTAAGATATAATTAGTAATGAATGCATACATACTTGTGCTATTTGGCATGTCATGACGTGACCCTCTTTACTCCATGCTTGAACACCATTAATCAAAAGAAAACCAAGAAAGGAAATAACACATAATCTTAAAAACGCCATTGATTCTTTGTAGAAATATTGGGGAGGTGATTTCATTTATATAGATACAGAAACCAAAAAGCAATTCGTTGAGTGCAAGTTTGAACTTGTTCGTGCTTTTAAGCACCATCAATCAAAAGTTTTGAGAAATCCAAAAGCAACCTAAAAGATTAGGTGTGTCAAGTGTGTTATATATAACAAGATAAAAAATAGCTTTTTTGAGTAAACATATAGAAAGAGTTTGAAACATTGATTGTATTAGTCTAATGGTTAATATTTGATTGATTAATGCGCTAGAACTATACGTTTTGATTGGTTTATCCTCACTGATAATGCATAATCCCTAAGTATGGAATTGGATTAAAATAAAAAAATAATTAAAAAAAAAAAACCGGCCGCAGTCAGCAGTGGGATAATAATGCATACAACGACATAGAAATGGTATTTTAATTAGATATATATAGTTGGTAGGTTTGGATAGAAATGGTATTTTAATTAGATATATAGATGGTAGGTTTGGAGAAACGTGACTACAAATTTGATCAAAAGCATATTTAGGCGGAAGGTGATTTCTTTACGTGTTAGATTTGGAGTTTAAAAAAAAGAAATTCATTAAATTTGATCAAAAGCACATTTATAGAAGTTACTAGTTTAAGAATCCGCGAATTTCGTAAAAGAAAATATTTTCAGTATCACCATTACCATTGATATAAATATTATGATTTTATACACGTTAAAACACAAACGAATAGAATAGAGTACGACAAATTGAAATACATGAATATGTTGATCACAATATCTTCAGTATCACATTAGTTGTTTTATCTGTAGGTTTGCCGTTGTTGTCAAGTATTAGTAGTTTGACTCCATCTCGTGTTTTTATCCTTGATTAAGCAACACACAATTTTGACCATGAGAGAAGACGGGTTGTTTCAAATATAAACCAACTCTAGAAAGTGACTACCGTTGACATAAAATTTAAAATGACATAAACGTTCTATTACTTTTGTAATGATTGATTTACAGTGAACTCACAAAACCAAATATGAAGTTTGTCCTTTTACATTTTATTTTTTTGTGCTAACTTATAATTAGCACCTAAATACACAAATGAATTGATCTAGGCAGCATAGCCAAAAGCGTTTCAAATTTGTAACTGTAACACATGCCTTTAACATTCAATGAGCCAAAAAACACATAATTATCCATAACATAACCATTGCAATAAAAACATATTACCCGACGATTAGATAAATGAATAAATGTAAATGAATTTAAAGTATTAGAGACAAAAAGGTAGAAACTCCATATAAACATTTTCACCAAAGTTCCTTCTCGTTACTAGATTGCAAACATTTTCACCAAAGTTCTTCCTCGAGTTCTGTTTGATGACTTTCGAACCAGTCTCAACGTCCATCCTCCCCCCGTTTCTACTGCGGGGGTGTAATAGCCGATAATTATGCCAAAGATTGTACCCATTAATGTATAACTTATATTTAGGCGAGATTATTCCCATTAGTTGATAGGCATCAATTCTTTCCATACTTATCATGTAAATTGTATTATAAATATTATGTGAATGAGAATGAGAAGGGACAAGGCACTAATACACAATTTCCTATATTCCTTTAGAAAGCAACATGAATTGAGATGATCAAATCGAATGAAGTAAATGCAACTAACATATGCTCCTCTATTTATACCTAATTACCCCCTTTAACAACCAAAGCTCGGTTAACAACTAATACAAACTAACATAGAAGTAACATTATACACCTTGATTGACTCATTGACTTTTGCTTTACTTCCTAACAATCTCCACCTTAAATAGGAGGCACATTTTATGTTAAATAAGAGAACAACAGAAGTATACGCTTTAGGTCAACATATATCTATGTCTGCTCACAAAGCGCGAAGAGTAGTTGATCAAAATCACGGGTGTTCCTACGAGGAAACACTTATGATATTAGAACTCATGCCTTATCGAGCATGTTATCCTATTTTTAAATTAGTTTATTCTACAGCAGCAAATGCTAGTTCCAATATGGGTTCGAATGAAGCAATTTAGTGATTAGTAAAGCCTAAGTAAAATATAATCAACCAATTCCAAGCAAATCTTCTATGTCTAACACCTTCAACCTTGACCTCCTTAGAGTTAACTACATATCTAACAAAATGCAATTTAGCATTGTCGTGTTTTGTCATTTCATTAAACACCTAATTTAGTAATAAACCCCTTTATCCATATATCCTCCTTTATACTTTCAGTCAAGCAACATATTCGACCTTTGTAGTGGATAAAGCAGCTACAGGTGTAAAGAAACTTTCCAACTAATTTTACTACCCATCACTTTGAAAGCATACCCGATAGTAGACTTTCAACTGTCAAGAACTTGAGTATAATTAACATCAACATATCCTAGTACCATGTACCATATCGCTGCCAATAGCATTATCACCGAAAACTAACCCAACTTCCTTAGTCCCATCATGTGCAGATCCAGGGGTTTTTAGGGGTTCCTGGGAATCCCCTCGGTTTGGAAAAATTGTAAAAATTAGAGGACACCTTATATGATTTGGAAAAAAAATAGTGAGAATTAGTGAGAGAGAATCTACCAAAATGACCCCCCAGTAAAAAAATCATAGATTCGCCACTAAGTCCGATATCTAGGCAACCACTTCACTACTTCACAATGAGCATTTTCCGGGTTTGCTAAATACCTGCTGATTACATTAACCCTATAACCAATATTTGGCCTTGTACAAACCATAAGATACATCTGGCTCCCAACAGCATTTGCATAAGGTACCCATTATAAGCAATCTCAACATTCCTTACCAGATTTTTTGAAATGTTGTGCAAATGGATTTGTGACAGGTTTGCACCTTTCCATACAAATACTAGTCAAAGACTTTCTGAATATAGGAGCTTTGAGTCAATCAACTAGTTAATACTTCTATCCTTGATAATCTCCATACCCAATATCTTCTCGTTGCCCCAGTTCATGTCCAACTTTCCCTTTGAACATGTCTCAAGTAGCCCTGATATCATTTATCCTTGCATGCCATCTACTTAAAGCAATATATAAGATTAAAAATATATATATTATTATAGACATACCCTAAGTCAACACATATCAGCCAATAAGTTAAAAGTTGAGAGTGTTGTGGTACAAATCAAAAGTTGAGAGCGTCATCAATTAATTGATGAAAGTTGAGGTTATTTAAATTTAATATCCCTTCTTAATACCTACGAATAATGATAAAACTACAAAAGTTTCCAAAAGTACCAATACAATAAGGATTATACGGATTAAACATGTTTTTAATACCTACGAGTACTGTTAGTAAAACTACACTGGATATCCCTATTAGTAGAAAAAGCTTTGTCAACAAAACATGTCTCCAACTTTAAAGTCTCTTGTCACAAACAAAACTGATTACAAAACCAATTAATACAAAATCCATATCACACATCCAATAAAAACAGTTTACTCATGGTTTATCAACCAAATTGTAACAAGTAATCACGGGATAACGAACTTAAAATAAGGACCATTACAAAAACTTTACATCAAACCAGCTTTCTTCAAAGCGTCCTTGAAGTCATCATCACTTGTCCATGATGGCACCTACAAGATTTTTACATGAGCACAAGATATACCAATTATAAAGTATCTGCCAATTCACCATTACATTCACATAACGATTTTTTTATACGAAAACTGATTTATTCCCTAAAACCCTACTTCAAATCTGGGCTAACAATTATTAATTCAATCAGTATTACTCACCTAGGGTTGTAAACGAACCAAATGTAAAGTGAACAGTTCGGTATGAAGTTCGTGTAAATGAAGGAAGATGAACAATATTTTGTGTTCGTTTAGTGAAATGAACAGGCACAAACAAGCTTCTGGTTTATTCATTTACACAAACATGTGAAAAACTGTTTGTTCATGCGTGTTTGTTTATGTAGTGTATATATAACAATCCTCTGTTTGCGTTCGTACAGGTCGTTTACAGCCTTAGTCAGATTTTACCACGACACAATGCTGAATTAATAGATTGTGAAATCCCTAGAAATAGTTTTCTTTTTTTTTCGTTTAACTTAAAAGTAAAATGTATTTATAACAATACAGTAAGAAAAATTTACCTCGGTAACATAATGGTTGAAGTGTCTCTCAATTTTTTCCATAATCATTCTGTCCCTATCACCACATAGTAAGTTGAATACAGCTCCTGTTACATTGTAGACCGTTTGTTAGGATAGAAACAAGTGAATTCATCATCACTTAAAGCAACACTCTGTTTATTAAGTTGCCCCCAAAATATGCAACATTTCCTTGATTTTTAATTCAAAATTACCTTTTTGCAAAGTTACCAGACATCTATATCTTTGATTTTAGCCCACAAGTTTCACTAAATTGTCCTTGTTGAGTGGCATTATAGACATCTGACCAATAACTAACCAGTTCTATCAATTATATTCAAGTCCTTTAAATCATCGAAGATTAGTATCTGACCAATAACTAACCAGTTCTATCAATTATATTCAAGTCCTTTAAATCATCGAAGATTAGTAGGGTTTTTTCTCTCATGGTTCAGGCGGCAGGGGTGCCAAACCCTAGTGCCACAAAGGGGTTCACAGAACTGGAAGAGGGTGAAATTGGTGGCCAAGAACGAAGAGGAGAGCTGTAAAGGTAAGCATCGTAAACTCGCTGCCTTCTTTGTGTCAAACACACCGAAAGGATGTTCTAGAGATGCATTGTTTAATGTCACATGTGGATGCGTTCGATGTCTACATTGCAAAACGTTGGAGATGGGTCGCTACTAGAGGCGAAACTTAGGAATACCGTGGTGGATTACAACACGTTGGTGGTGAACTTGGCGATGTTCGACAGATTTGGAAACAGTATGGCGGCCCATGACCATTCCAAGTCGGAAGTTTATTCGAATTCCAAATCTGTGCCGACTCCTACTTTTGTTTCTTCTCACCAATATGGGGTCAGGTCTTACCTTGATACCCATGGCAGGGTAATTAATATTCAAGAAAACGACACGAATGCGTCTAGATTTTGGAGGTGTGGTTTGCTTATTGGGAAGGCCTGCAATGTTACTTCCATATGTAACTTGGTAAAGATGACAGTTCCAGAAGGTAAGAGTTGTTCCGGTGCGCCGGTGGTTTATATGTGCTACTCTCTTTCTCTGGCTACGATGCAGCCTCTGTTTTCCTTAACGACAAAGATTTGTGGTCAGATTGGTTTTCAAGTCTGGATGTTTGGGGGGGTCAAACAATTCAGTTTGAACGGGTAGCATGGGTTCGTGTCTATGGATCTCTGGGACTCTATTGGTAGTGTTTTTGGTAGGGTGGTTCATAACTCCCAAGCTTCTTTGTTAGGTAGGATGGTTCAATAGGGCCAGGCCCAAATCCACGAGCCCAACAAATTCATTTAACCTATCTTTTATTCCCCAATCCAAAAAGAGATCTTGTGTTGATCCCAACCCTTTCGTCTTGACGAGCTCTTCGATCTCAACAATTTTCATTTTCCAATCACTCCTGAAGCAAATATTCCTAAGAAGGTAGATCCTGCTTTTTCGAACTTGAACACGCAACCGCTGTCCTTTGTAAAGCTTGTGAGAGTCCGTCCAGAGCAAGCCGATATACTTTCCAAGGCAGACACTAATATAGGGTTGGGGGCGTCTATCAAAACAGGTGATTATGCTATTGGTAGAGGCAAAGGTGTTTGGAATCCCGCTCGGAGGCAGGAAAAAGGAGTTAAACTCAAGTGCGTGAAGGTTGGTGGGATTACGGCTCTGGCCCCTCTGAAGCCAATGTTCATGTTTCCTTCAGTAAACCCACCTTGAGTCGAGTGTGGTTTTTCTCTAGGTTTGTTAGTGTGGGGGGTTGTTGGTGTCGAGTGGTTTTAGTGTGGCGGTGTCTTAGGGCTTGCGTGGAGGTTGGTGTGGGTTATTTTGTGTCTTGTTGCGTTTTCTTGGTATATGTTGCGTGGTATCTATCTTCTTGCTAGTTTTGGTGGAATAAAATTTCTTTTGTCGTAAAAAGAATATATATTCAAGTCCAAAGTTGCACTTTTTCTACATATGGAGTCATTCTATAGCATCGCATTGTGCATTATACGCACCTCATGCGCACATTTTAATACCAAGGCCCATCCTGACCCGTAACTGATTTGTTCAGCCCAGCGTAACCCATATATTTTTTTTGTAAATTTCAAATATGCCCAGTTAGACCCTTTAGAAATACTTTGCAACCCAACGCAACCCATTTTCAAATGTGGTGGGTTCAAATTGCCATGTATAATATAAAAAACCATTAAAATTAAAGTATGAAATTAACATTAAATAAATCAAGAAAAAAACATTACCCTTGCGGCCAAACCGTCCCGCTCTACCTATGCGGTGCAAGTATACTTCATTGTCAGGCTCTGTGGGATTATCGTATACAATTGGAAGATCATAGTTAACTACCAGATTAACCTGATAAGAAGTCGATAAGATAATTAGATTAAAAAACATAATAAAACGAAGCAACGATACTAACTACTAACCTGAGATTGATCAAACCCGCGAGCAAGAAGATCGGTTGATATAAGAACATGAGTTAACCCGTCTTTGAATTCTTTGACTATCTTATCTCTGTCTTCTTGTGTAAGCGCGCCTTGAATTGTCGTTACCTCATAACCATACTTAACAAGTGCATCATGTAACATACCGGCACTTCTTTTTGTTCTGACAAATATAATTGTTTGCCCGACTTTCTCTCCTAAATCCATTATTTTATCCTTAATTACCATAATCTTTGAGAGCTCATCGGGCAAATTCACTTTATATTGCTTGATAGAATCCAACGACAGTTCTTCCTTCTTAACAAACAACTGATTGTAGTCTTGTACAAAAAGATCTTTCACGATTTTTGATACAAATGCCTTCACGGTCTCATTGAATGTAGCGGAAAACAGTAGAACCTGTACATTGTTTGGGTTAATCAGATATAACAACAAAAGACATATGTATAAGGCCTGTAACAAACAGAGGCATGTTCGTGTTCGTTCATTTAACTTTAACCGAACACAAACACGAACATATAATCAAACGCATTTTTGTTTATGTTCATTTATTAAGAAAATGGGTATGTTCGTGTTCGTTTATGTTCGTTCGTTTAAAACCTAAAGAACAGTTCACGAACGTAAATAGACATAAATGAACATAAACAAACAAACTGAAACAAACATAGATCAACAAACAATAAACAACACAAATGAACATAATTGAACAAACATAAATAAACACAAATGAACATACTTGACTAAACATAAACGAACATAAAGTAAATATTTTATATAAATTAGTGATTAATTACGAAAAATTTCAGTGCAAAAACCCATTTTTATTACTAAAAAGCCCAAGTACCACCAATTAGTTATATTTATTTAAGTAGTTAGAAAGTTCCTTTTATGTTTAATATTCATGCAAAAAGTAACTGCTTATGTATTTAAATTAAAACGAACATAAACAAATGTAAATAAACGAACATAAACGAACGAACAAAACGTGTGTTCATGTTTGTTCGTTTTATTAAAAAACGAACATAAACGAACTTCCGAACAAGTTCACAAACAGTTCATGAACGTTCGGTTCGTTTGCAGGCCTATATATAACTCAATTAACATAACTATATTATTAAAATGACAACACACCTGACATTTGGGACTCCACCTGACAATTTCCTTCATTATCCTCACAGAATCTTCTTTGAAACCGCTCTGAACCAAAATAAACAAGATATGTTAAAGAAAAAGGTTGAACTCAATAGAGAACAAGTTTCAACAAAGTCGTCACTTCGCATCTGAATGAAATGTAAGCTTCACAATTCACATTGATAAAGTAACATAAATAACGCAAACATGTAAGCTTCACAATTCACATTGATAAAGTAACATAAATAACGCAAACATATGGTAGATATTTCATTGCAATATAAATGACCGCATGCAAGAAGTTTAACGTTGTCAAATACTTCAGAACTTTTTATTGACAACACAGTTAATAACCATGTTGTACTTGATAGATAAACTACCAAACAAGCAAATTGAATGCCACATAGTTACCTTACAAAATATTAACAGAAAAAAACAGAACAAATATCTATAAAATCACCTCTGCCAGCATATGATCTGCTTCATCAAACACGAGGATCTTCAAATTAGATGTACCCAACTTCTTGGCTGCTATCCATTTATTAATAGTCCCCGGTGTGCCAATAATGACTTGTGCTGTCACTGGTGCTCTTTTAGAGATTGGAATGTAATTAGCTTTATCAGCAGGAAGACCCAATTCGGAAGTTATGCCAGTAAACTTTCCCATCTTTAGCAGCACTTCCATATTCTGCACCATCATTATCATAGTATGAAATCACCAGGTATCTACATAAGCAAGTACTGAACAATTACAAAAACACCAGTAAAACTTAAAGTTTCAACTACCTGAATAGCCAATTCTCTAGTAGGGCATATACAAAGCGCCTGAGGAGCACCAAGCTTTGGATCAACACGACTCAACATCCCGAGCACAAAACAAGTTGTCTTTCCAGAACCATTATGCGCCTGGGCAATCAAATTCTTGTGCGGTGGAGTCAATATCATCGGTAAACTTATAGATTGGATCTTACTCGGCCTCTCAAACTTCATCTCCACATATAATCCTTTCAACAACTCAGGCGATAGATTCAAATCTTCAAATCTAACAGCAGAAGTATAAGGCGTATCACCAGACGTAACCTAACAACACAATCCCAAAACCCTAGCTCAATAAACTTCAACAAACAAACAACAATTAATTGTAAATAAAACTGGAGAAATATAAAATGTATCACCAGAAATAATCTAAAAAACCCTAGCTCAATAACCTACAACTACTTGTACATAAACTGAATATATACAAAGTGTATCACCAGAAGTAACCTAAAAATACAATTTCAAAACCCTCCTAGCTCAATAAACTACAACTAATTGTATATAACCTGAAGAAATATTAAGTGTATCACCAGAAGTAACGTAAACAACAATTTCAAAACCCTAGCTCAATAAACTACATCTAATTGTAAATAAAACTGAAGAATAATAAAAATAAAGTGCGAGAATATTGAACTTACAGCTTGAATGTTGGAATCTTCTGGATCATCGAGAAAATCGTTGACTTTTTTGGAGTCGTCAACAGCGAGAGACTCCAAATTAACTTCGTCGGCGGTTGCTGCGGCGGTAGTGGCGGCGGCGGAGGAAGAGGATGCGGTGGACTCCTCCGGTACGTCATCGGGTTCGTCGGCCCATCTGCCGATAACGGATTTGGCATCACCGTCGGTCATGGTTGAGTGTTGAGTGTGTGATCGGAGAGTGCAGATTTGGGGGAATTATTGAGTCTTTCAGTTGAACTTCTGTTTATAGAAATATCAGCGTTATTGTTTTTTTGAATAGCGTGAATGTTAAGCCTGAGGTAGTGTTAGCCCAAATATAAAGCCCAGCACAAGTGATAGTGTAGGCTAATAAGCCCAAAGAATCGAATGATAAATTTGGTGGGCCAGTCAAGTCCATTGGAGTTTGGGGTCACTAGGGCTGTTCACGAGCCGAGCCGAACCGAGCGGACCTTTGCTCGTGCTTGGCTCGTTTACATACCGAACCGAACGGAGCGGCTCATTTAGAACCGAGCCTCAAATCAAGCGAGCATTTTTCGAGCGGTAAAAATTCCGAGCGAGTGTCGAGCGATTTGGACAACTGTGTAGCCCAATTTAAATTTTCTGAGAATGATAGTGACAATGTTGGGTAGCAAGTTTTTATGTCTTTAAAAACATGCACATTGGCATAATATTTTTCTTATAAATAACAATGTTGTGGCCGACGAGCCGATGATTATATTGCACGAACAATTACGTTGAGAGCAGGAGACGATCGACTTAGGGTAACGAGATGAAACATTGAGGCAATGAGTAGACTATCGTTTAACAGTTTATGGTTTAACTTTTAGATTTGATATTAATTAATTTATCGGCGTGGTTGAGCTAGTACGTATAGATATAGTTGTAAATTTGTATATAACGGACCAAAATCTAAAAGAATGGTAAATATAAAACTCTAAATTTAATTTATATTTGTGTGTATATATATGTGTGTGTATATACATGTTTATTATATATGTAAGTGTATATGTATATATACTAATTAAAAATAATAATTCGAGCCGAACCGAGCCGAGCGGACCTTTGCTCATGCTTGGCTCGTTTACAAACCGAACCGAGCAGAGCGGATCGTTTACAACCGAACGTCAAATCGAACGAGCATTTTCCGAGCAATTTCCGAACGAGCGTCGAGCGAGCAACGAGCAATTTGAACGGTCCTAGGGGTCACCCCGTCATTTCACACACACTATTATTATCTTATAAACAATGTCCCTCTAAGTTGTTAACCCATGACTATGAGCTAGTGAGTTACCACATTAGCAGCTCACAACGAGTCAACGACACTAATTTCGGCAACCAAATTCTTTCATTCTTATGGGATAAATCATTAATGTTGAGTGTCGGAAGGTAGTCTAGAGAATCCAGTCTCAAGCTCCTTATAATAGCGGGTTCTTTCATGTTCTTGCTACGAATTATTTAGAATCTGGATAAAAGCTTTTGGCTTGTTCCACCAAAATCACGACTATATTTTTTAAGTCAAAACCTACAAAGAAAATAGCCTACCTTCTGTAGGGCTTTGTAAATTTTCTATTTCTTTATTAATATCTAAAAGAAATAATTACATGCTTAGTATCTGTGATTTGCCTATGTTGCGGTTTTCATACCTGTTTATTGAAAATTACACAATTGGTATCAATTTTTACAAAAGTTAGTACCAATGATGTAATTTCTAAAAAATAGGTATAAAAAAGGCAAAAGAAGATGTATTTACACCCAACTCTAAATTTGATATGGCTCCGTTTTTTACAAAATTTATATCAAAACGTAGAGAAAAATAAGCACATTGCAAAACTATATTTGTTTTTTAATAAAATATTATATATCGAAAGTTATAAAAGGAAAACACAAATATAAATTTATTAATGTCATATCGTTCTGCAAATAGCAAAAAGTTCAGTGTAAATAGAATCACCCATCTAAAATTATGATAACCTAGAATAATTATCAAAAATTCAAAAGAAGCATACTAAATGCCGTAAATTTTGTTTGCCATGACTTATTATTATGAAAAATAAAGCACACATACGTGAACTCCCCTTTCTCCAAAGGAAAATTTACAATTTAAATTGGTTAAAACACTTTTTGATTTATCGGTCAAGGTGAGGACTACCATCTTATTTTGACCACATTTTGCAAGAGTAATGAAGACTAGACCGATCTTAAAGTGCCCAGACTTAAAGAAACTATCAGTTGTGGAGGCTAGGGGCCTGGTGGAGCCTTTTTCGGTTGAGGAAATAAAACTGGCGGTCTGGGATTGTGGCGACGACAAAGCCCCGGGCCCCGACGGTTTCAACTTCCGGTTCATTAAGAGGTATTGGGATTTTCTCGGCTCAGATTTCATAGCTTGGGCTAACTATTTCTTTGAGACTGGGTCAATATCTAAAGGTTGTTCCTTCTCTTTTATTGCTTTAATCCCAAAGGTTAATGATCCTTCTTGTTTCAATGAGTTTAGACCTATTAGTCTCATTGGGTCAATTAGCAAGGTCATTTCTAAAATCCTTGCTAATAGACTTAAGAAGGTCCTAAGCTCGGTTATTTCGGACACCCAATCAGCTTTCATTAAAGATAGAAACATTATTGATGGGCCTTTAATGGTAAATGAAATTCTTTCGTGGTTGAGGAAGAAGAAATCAAAGACCCTTATCTTTAAAATCGACTTCGAAAAGGCTTTTGACAACGTCAATTGGAACTTCATTATCAATATTTTGGAGCAAATGAACTTCCCCGATAAATGGAGAACTTGGATTAAAGACATTCTAACTTCCGCGAGAGCTTCGGTGCTAGTCAATGGTTCCCCCTCCTTCGAGTTTGATTTTCAGAAAGGCATTAGGCAAGGGGACCCTTTATCGCCTTTCCTCTTTATCATTGGGATGGAGGGTTTCTCTTGTATGTTCAAGAAGGCAGCGGAAAGCGGTATTTTCAAAGGGTTGTCGTGTCCCAACGGAGGCCCTCTCATCTCTCATCTCCTTTTTGCGGACGATGCTCTCATCATTGGGGAATGGTCGAGAGAAAATGCTCTCACCATGGCTCGGATTTTGAGGTGCTTCCATCTAGTTTCGGGTCTCCAAATCAACTACTCTAAATCCAAGATCTTCGGGGTTGGCGTTAACAGTGTCGAAACTGCCTTGGTTGCTAGCTCTATCGGGTGTGAAATAGGATCTTTCCCTTGTTCTTACCTTTGCATCACAATAGGGGCAAACATGAATAGGCTCAACCTTTGGGCCCCGGTTCTTAAGGCTTTTGACAAGCGTCTTTCCCTTTGGAAAGCCTCGGTTCTTTCCACCGGGGGTAGGCTCACCCTTTTAAAGGCGGCCTTAGAAGCATTGCCCACTTACTTCTTGTCCATCTTTAAAGCTCCCGCGGGTATTTTAGCTAAATTGGAAGCAAAGCGTCGGAAGTTTTTTTGGGGAAGTAGCGAGGATACGGACAAGATTAATTGGGTTAGTTGGAAGAAGGTTACGACGCCTATTGATGCGGGAGGCCTTGGTCTCTCGCCTCTTAGGGATGCCAATGTTGGGCTCTTAACTAAATGGTGGTGGAGGTTCAAAACTGAACCTGGTCCTCTTTGGAGGAAAGTAATCCTTTCTATTCATAACTCTAATCATTCGTGGCCGATCCTTCCGTACTCGAAGAGCTTTCCTGGCACGTGGAGCACCATAGAAAAACTTGAAAACCAGCTTGCCCACTCTAATGTCAATTTGGGGAACCTCATAAAAGGCGAGGTGGGGAGGGGTGATAAAATCCGCTTTTGGCTTGACCCTTGGCTCTCATCCGATCCTCTTCGTGTGACTTTTCCTAGTCTTTTTGACCTGGAAAAGGATAAAGGTCGGCTGATTAAAGATTGCTTTATATCGATCAACGGTGCAATTTCGTGGAATTGGAAATGGAAACGTCGAGTT
Organism: Helianthus tuberosus; assembly: GCA_030545235.1. Taxonomy (NCBI): domain Eukaryota; kingdom Viridiplantae; phylum Streptophyta; class Magnoliopsida; order Asterales; family Asteraceae; genus Helianthus; species Helianthus tuberosus. The sequence goes on along the minus strand of CM060451.1, from coordinate 62,479,935 downwards.
TTGAACGTGTTGGAAAGTAGGGAGCTTGCGGACTGCGGTCGAATGCTGACTCAGTTTCGTCCAGATCCTCGCGAGGATAAGTGGGTTTGGCTGGGAGACAAGAATGAAAAGTTCTCTGTTTCGTCCCTGAAACGTCTTTTGTTTGATGCCTCTAATCAGACCGTCGAGAACTGCTACAAATGGAACGCGTGGGTTCCGAAAAAGGTTAACATTTTTGCTTGGAAAACGGTGCAAGATCGCCTTCCAACGAAGACGGAGCTCAAGAAAAGAAGCGTAGACGTCGGCGACTTGGACTGCGTTTTTTGTTCAGACGGGGAAGAAACAACCGATCACCTAATGACCGGCTGCCTCTTCTCGACACAGGTCTGGTCAGGTTTGTCCAACTGGTGCCGAATCCCTCAGTTGTTTACTTTCTCTGCAGCGGACCTGTTCTCGGTTCACGAAACTCTCCGCCTCTCAAAACGCAAAAGCAGCGTTCTTTACGGTATAATTTTGACAGTAGCATGGATCATCTGGAAGACGCGAAATGAGCGGGTTTTTAATTCCTCCTCCACTGTTGCAGCCAAGGTAATTCAAGACATTAAGGCATGGAGCTTTTTTTGGATAAATAATAGGTCCCCGTGTAAGAACTTAGTTTGGGTGGATTGGTTTAAATGTCCTCTGTAATTTCGGTTTGTTGTTGTTCCTAGCGTCTCGCTAGTTTTTAATGAAAGTCGCCGTTCAAAATTTTTTTAACTAGTTGTTATGTCGATGACGCACCTTGAGTCGTTTGGTCAGGTTTTCAAAATTGTAGTAAATAAGTAACGAGACCAACTTATTTATCGACCTCACCTTCACCACTTCATTCCCACACCCAATTGTTAAAGTTATAGTTGTTTGATTAATAGAACTCGCTTAGCGTAGCTGACTTTAAGTATCCACATTAGGTGGTTCGAAGAAGTGATAACTAGCTTGAGTCAAGGCTCCCCACTTAAGACTAGTATTACATTTTTGTTAATATTTCTTTTATAAGACAAAGTTTTAGATTGTCATTAGCTGAATACTCTCCATAACTCCATTTAGAAAACATGTATTGGTAGGAAATGATCAAACAAGCGAAATTGGTTCAAGAGGAAGTATCACGTATAAGAACTCGTGGTAGACAAGTTTTGTGTGCTGACTGAGGTTGACCATGTAGAAAGAGATACCCTCAAAGTTCAAGATAGGCATTTTGAAACATCACCAATACACATGGAAGTTTAAGCAAGTGACTGGATTGGCCTCTCGCCTGGTCAGTACTGAGAGATGAAGAATCAAGTTCTACATTTGGAGATTTCCACATATTGGCCGCACCTATATCGAAGCTAGTGCTTCGACAACTTTTAAGCATGTTAAAGAGCTAAGTGGTTTTTTTGTATGATGAGGTGACCATGGAACACAAAGATGGGGAAGGATCCAACAGGTATTCAGAGTTCCAGATTCACAGTATTGTTTTTTTTTTCCTTCCACTACTCTAAACTAAGTTAGGGATGTGTTTTTTAGTTAAAATTTGGTAGCATGTGTAGTATCCACAATTATAGTAAGATCATAATATAAGCATACAACAAATGTAGGGAATGCACGACTGGATCAACTTTGATTTGATACAAAAATAATTTTCAATATTTCTTTTTTTTACATAAATTAAATGAATTGAGGTTTTTTAATTAGCAAATCTACTTTGTCTAAAAAAGGTTATTGTAGTAGATTTACAAGTTCATATGCGTGATGTACAATTTGTGTATGCCTGATGGTTCTTCCACGTTTGCCTACACGTGTTTCCTTTGGTACCTTTACCTTCACTATCTTTATTTGCTTAATCATTTGTTTAGTTAAGCAAGGCAAATATATGTTTTGTTGTTTGGTTTACGTTGTTGATTGTTCTTATATGTTTTGAGAAAGAACTCATTCGGTGTTGACGGGGCTATGATGACTGAATGTGATCTGAGAAAAAATTGCGATTAAGAATTCTCGTAACTTGATGTGGCAGAATGAGAGGACGAAAATTGGGTATTTTACTTGCAACCTCTATTGCACCCATGGCGGTGTAATCATGCTGCTATGATGATAAAGTGGATCTAAGCCTCAAGTACTTACAATAATTCACTTATAGCAAAGACTAACACGATACAATCAGAAGTTGCAGCCTCTTACATTGATGTTTGTTTTGAATTTTATATATCCTTTTACGCGTTACTTACGTATATAACTACATTAAATCTTATTTAAAACTGTAGAGTCGGTCAAACTGATTACGATCCCTTAAATGATTTAGAAAAGTTTTCCAAGTCAACTGAAATACGGAATCTACACAATGATCGTCAAATGAATATGTTTGTCGAAAAATTATTAGGAAAAGAGGTTAGGGTGCCTATTGGAGAAGGGTTGTTTACGACTACCGTCTACCTGCTGATAGTGCGAATCCATGAACCAATTTTGAGTTTCAAAAGCATAAACTAAGTAAATCCCATCAAACAAGTTTGTGTATCATGTTTTGATTCTATTAATAAAATGTATACTTGAAAACAAAAAATGAAAACTAACGAAGATAAACTATAGGTTATATAAATTCAAATGACATTATAGATCTAAATTACCTAAGTTAAAGTTACACCTTAGAGAATACATAAAAATTGTCTATGTTGATTAATAATACATGCTAAATTACCTTAGTTAAAGTTACACCTTTTAGAATACATAAAAATTGTCTATCTTGATTAATAATACATGTTTGAATTGGTCAAATAAATCATGTAGCAACTAATGTATCATCTTCCATTGAATTTGAGCCCCAAAAACCCGATTTAAAATCATCGACAACCGTACACCTCCTTGTGCGATTCGCTTCATCACAATAGGCATTCTCGATTCGAAGTAATCATCTATAAATTTAAATAACGACAAAGGTCATTGGAATAGATATCATGGAGTGATGATTTGATTAAATAATGGATTTTCGTTATCAAAATATAATATACTTCAATGTTTTTTTTATAAATGTATTGCACCACTTTTGCATACATTGTATTAAATCATCAGCTATAAAAATATTAAGAACTTTTGTTGAAATCATAAAAAATATGCATAATTAATGACTAGTAAAAACGTATATTGTGATTACCTGAAAGAGTTTCACCAGACTCAACACCTTTATAGCCCCATTTGCATGCCAGGTCTATACTTTCTTTTGCATACCTGAATTCCATTAATTTTGATGAAAACAATATTTTAAAGTAATTTACTTTTAATATAATATTCAAGACAAATTCATTAGAGCATCCACGACAGAGAAGTTTTTTTATGTTTTTAAAGAGAGAGAGTGATGTGGAGGAAAGAGGCTGTGGTGATGTATGTGAGAAAAAATGAAGGGAAAAGGTTATGTGAGTGTGATGTAGGGGAGAGAAAAGAGAAGAGATAATATATGTTTTTGTGTTGTGTGAGTAGGGCAAGAGAGAGAAAGATGGGTATTGGTTGGGCAAGTACCAACTAGGCACTAGAAAAAACATGAAAAAACACCCCTTATTGGAACCTAGTCTAGTTTATTATTATTATTATTATTATTATTATTATTATTATTATTATTATTATTATATGCTCTTACAATGTGTTTAAATAACTGAAATCTGGGACCTAGTCTAGTTTTTTTTGGAAGGAGACTTTCTATGTACAGACTGATCAGGTCTCCGGGTTCATGTCAAAGACATTCCCCCGTCAGCCCCGCTCTTCCGGACACGATATTCGATCGGGCCCCGGCCGGCGCGCAAGTTGACTTCCGCCCGGAAACCATACTGCCCCCACACGAGAGACTCGCTGGGGTAACAGCTGGGTAAAACCGGGTTGCCCTCAAGACCGCACCATGCCTCGGTAGGATACGATCCATCATTGAGACCACCCACCCCCGAAATGCCGCAGCCAGGGATCGAACCGGAGACCTCAAGAGGAAACCGGCCCAATCCAGCCACTTCGGAACCAACTGGGCTGTTATTATTATTATTATTATTACTATTATTATTATTTATTCTTATTATTTTACATAATGATTTTTTTATAATATTTATAGTTATATTTTTAATATATGACATAGTTTATATTGTTTTGCATATAGTATTTAACTATATGGTATTTAACTACTTTAACAAGAATTTATTAGAAATAATAATAGCTATTATGTCCATATATATGTTTGTATGAAAATATATAACTAATAGGCTCGTTTGGCTTGCAAGCATAGTCAAATTCGATATATGCCCGAGCTCAAGTACATTTAAACTTAGATCGACTAGAGTTTCTAACGAACCGTTCATGTAAGTAAAGAATGTCTCGACTCATTTACATCCTACTCTTATATATGTTTTAATCTTTAATGGTTAAATGTGATAATATATTCATAAAGATGTAAAGAAGAAACTTACTTATTAACGCAAGCGGAAATATCATCACAATCCTTCCAAGTGGTCACATCATCCGACCATAATCCCTGACATTTAAGTTAAAAAAATTACTAACAAAATACAAAATTACTTTTATAAATCCAAAGAATTTATACATTCACTTAATTCGTATATAATAATGTTTTGTGAAATCAGAATTACACACATAATAGTCATCGGATGCCACCCACACAAGATGAATTCAAAACAAACATGAGGAAGTATATAACATTAGATTAGTTTCTTACATGAGTGAAATTGGCTTGAATAGCTTTTTGTAGAGACTCCACATCCTTGTTATAGAATTGTGCCGCAGCTGTAAGAATTATCTCTCTATCCCACACCTGTTAAATCATCAATTTTAATATCAACCTTGTAAAATATTTTCCACAAATACTAATTAATTTAAAACATAGGCAGTTAATATAAAACTTGCTATATTGCAATTTTACCATCACATTAAGTTAGTACCAGAAAAAGTTATTAAGTTTTGAGAATCACCAATTTTATTTTTTCAACTTTATGGCCCAGGGTTCATCCGTCCCCACGAATGCCTCCTCGTTAGTGACATACTCATACAATACAACGACGTCCGTGACCTATTACGGGTGTTCTAACAAATATAATTTTCTAAAGCAAATGCATTCACTTTTTAAAGATGAAACTAATGATTCAAATGTGAAACAAATAATATTTATAGATTTATCGATTTTTTAGTATTTTTATAAAGAAAGATATATATCAACTAAATAAAAAATTACGATGTGGATACTTACATGGTGCAAATTAGATTTATGCTTGAACCATCGTAAATCAATGGTATTTCCTCCCTCGTCGCTAGTGAATCCAACATGCATTGGCTGATAATTTAATTTATTTAATTAAATTTCAATAATATTTTTCAAAAAAATCTTACCAAAAAATATGAAGTACCTGATGAATGTCCCCCATGAAGTGTGATACAAATAATAAAGCCTCGGTCATGTTATCTACATTCACAATCAAGTAGATTATCCTTTGTATTCTTTGCATTAAATTTTATACATATATTCAGTTTTTAGTTATATGAAATGAATATACATCTAACTTCAAAATTATATGTTTATTCACATGTGATTAAGTCGATTCACATGGGATTATTATGTGAAGTTTTTAAAGAGTTTAAAAACACAAAATTACTTTTAGTTTGCAATTTCAAAATTCTTAATTACGTTTTCAAGTTTTTATCATCATGATTTTAACCTTTATTATATTATATTTGATATTTGATTTGGTACAAATGTGTGTGTATATACTTAGTCTACTATCTAATTTAAACTTTAAAGACGTAAAACTTAATAATTGGTGATGTAAATGAATTGAAATAATTATTAATTAGCTTACATCGTCGATCGGAAGTTCCGTGATGATAATGTGAGAGCTGAGTTGTGAAATTTTTTATGGCTCCAGCAACACACATATCCTTCCCTCCATGGGTATCATGACAATCCCCTAGTATTTATTCATTTGTATGTTTATTTTAAATTCAAAATTAAGCGATGAAACTACCAATAGTCAGTGTTCTATAAGTAATTAAGTACGTGAGGAAAATTGTTACTTGAATAATCAAAGGAGCAGGCATCATCAGGAGTGTCGATGAAGTGAAGAGGACTAGTCCACCTATAACGGTACCAGTGGCGGATCTGGTCTGGCCACACACACAACGCCGATAAATTTCCCTTCACGTAATCCGGCAACAACATCCGTACAACATGTGCTGCATCGGGTGAAAGTAAATCCTATATATACCAAAGAAATTAAATCACACTTTAAAGTTAAAGTTTAAATCATACTTTTTTAAAATCCATTTTGTGTGCAAATTAAAATGCAGAAAATTGATTTCAAAATTAGAAATGGATACTTAGTAATGGATTATGAATGCATACATACTTGTGCTATTTGGCATGTCATGACGTGACCCTCTTTGCTCCATGCTTGAACACCATTAATCAAAAGAAAACCAAGAAAGGAAATAACACATAATCTTAAAAACTCCATTGATTCTTTGTAGAAATATTGGGGAGTTGATTTCATTTATAAATACATGTAGAAACCAAAAAGCAATTGGTTGAGTGCAAGTTTAAAATTGTTCTTGCTTTAAAGGCTAAAGCTAGCAACAACAATTAAAACTACTTAAGAGACCCAGAAGCAAAGCAAAGATTGAGTGTATTTTTATATGTTTACGACTACACATTCAAAAAAGAACCAATGTAAAGTGTATAAACACTTCTACTATATTGTAGTGCTGATCAAACATAATGTGTGAGATAGAATGCAGACTGGTTTATGCTGTTACATATCAAAGATCCACTTTAGATACAATTTTAGTTTCTCTTTTTATTACTATTTTACTAAACACGTAACCAATTAAGACATCATTTTACTAAACAAGTAACCAAACGCGTCATAGTACTGAAACCGACTAAACTCCTGTCCATCACACAACATTTTTATTATTTATTACATATTTTGTACTCGTGTTAATCGGATTTACCATACTACCCTGCAAGGGAGCTCGGGTCCTCCCCCTAGTTGACGTAAAAATAGTATTTAAATTTGGTAGTTATTAGGTTTGTTAAAACGTGACTAAAAAGTCTATTCAAAGCATGACTTTGGGGGTGGTGATTTCTTTACGTTTTGGTTTGGAATTTAAAACAACCTACGAGATCTATCTATCTATGTAACAATTTGAGACTTGAGAATGACATTTTATGAGATCTTTTGTAAGTTTAAGGGGCAAGGGTTTACTATGTATTTTTCTTAAACTTTTATTCTAAGGTTTTGATTAGTTTTTACCTAAACTTTTTGACCTTAGTTTCGAAATAGCTAAATCGATTTGTCAAGAACTTCAAAACTTGAAATTCATAGAATTTAGCCTTTTTTTTCTTCGTGATATTAAATTGCTAATAATGTATAACATATTTGTCAAACAAAGTTTTTACGAACATTATGTATTTTCTTGGGGTTTGTGCTTTAACGCTTGGATTTACTTGGCTAGTCTGGTGATAGAGAGCCTCAACGACTTGAAAAGTGTGCATGCCTTGATGTTCTTGCACATCTGACGTACCACTGATTGGGAGTTGTGGCTACTCGCTTGATGAAACTATGACAATACAAAATCAGTGACCCTTGTCATAAGTGGCATGCAATGGACATCCCTGGGGCAACAGAGGTCGCCACAAGGAGACTTGAAAGACAACTTTGTGACAAGTGATATCAAAGTAGGTCTATACTTAACCAATTAGGAATGTTCATTTATCCCAAATGTAAGGATGAGTAAACAATTGTGGTTGGAAAAGATCAAATATTGGATCTTGTTGGTTGAACTAGAAGGTTCACTTTGAAGGTGTCTGAGGACTCGTGGCAAGGCCACAACTTGTATTGAAGGTGGGAGTGGACTTCAACTTAGGCATACAAGTAGGGTAACATCACGCTCGAAGACAGAGAAGGTGTCTTAGAGGACTCACTAGAGAGCATACAATAATATCCTTCTCGGGAGTGTTAAGGTGACATGATGCTACAGAGAATTTGTTGCACCAGTTTTCCAGTTGTAAGAAACAAATGTGAGAGACAAGTCTATAATGATTAATAATGGTGTATCAACACCGCAAATCCAATACTAAGTTTTGGTTCTCACCGGAGAGAGCCTTGATGTTTTGGAAAGTGTATGTTCTCGCACCGCCACTGATAAATCCATGGTATGATAAAATCAATGACCCTTATCATAAGTGAGATGGAATGGCTGGCCGTTAGGCAACCAAGGGCACCACATGGGGTCTCGAAAGACAACTTCGTGACATTTAGTTCTATTGTAATTATAATTTACATAGTGAAATTTGTCATGATTTATTGCAAAGCTACTTTGTGGGTAATAGTTTCTGTATGACCCTATTCTTCTGGTTTGAATCCAACTCGATCAAACAATATGCTTTTTCATTGCAAGCTAACAACTATCTAAACAAAAAGAACATTATATTTAACATATAAAATGTTCCTTTTAGTTTGGTAGAATCTTAAAGAACAAAAAAATCTTCAAGAACTACTAGTTGATGTTGGTCGCAACGACCAAATATTAAAAAAGTTCAAGAGCTTGTATGAATCTACACTTTTCCACCATGTAAGTTGTTTTACACTTCATATGTATATTGTTCTTGTTTGTATGTATGTCCTTTATACTACATGTTTATCGCTCATATAGAAAATTAGAGAAATAGAGGATATCACACGAACTTTAGATAGATCATAGGCCTAAAATACCTTAGAGGCAAATAAACTTAGTTTTTGGTTTTCAAAATTTAATGACCATCGTTTTGGATCGAAAGCAAAATAATTTTTTTTTTGGTGAAAATGTCCCAATTTTATTATTTGCTTTAGGCCTCAAGAAACTTTAACCGTTCTTGGAAAAGATCCACAACAAATATAAACATTAACAATTGTATAATAAACCAAGATTTCAATTCATACAAAGATAAAAGTTCACTAAGATACATCCTTTTTTAATTTACCTTTTCTTAGTGTTTTACCACACTAGACCGACGGTTGGACAAAAAAAATGGAACTCCAAGTGGTTTGGTAGTTATGGATCACTTTGCTTAAAACCGGGCTGTCTTTTATGAGTTTGATTTGACCGGTAACCTGATTTAGAACGGACAAGGTTTGGGTTTGTATATAACTCATATGTACAAGTTCCACCACTCATTCTAGACCAAGTATTCTAGGCGCGCAACCTTTATTGGCTTTGCTTAGTTGTTGAATCCATCAGCGAATCGCCTTTCCTTGATAACTCGACCTCCCTTGACAGCTTGGCAATGAAGGAAATGAGTCTCTAAGTAGAGAATAACACAAAATGATAGGAGGAAAGCAAAGAACCTCATCACACGTTAAAACTAAAATAAATTATAGAAGTATTGAATAATACAAGATGTTAATATAATTTTACTATTAACACGAACATTTTGCAGTGTAGACTATACAAAGCAACTACAAAGAACGTGAAACACCAAAGGTCATCATAAATGTCACAACAAATAATGGAATATGAAACTAAAAAGTGCATTAACGTAACCCACAAGCTAAAGGCGCCTGAAGCTTGAACCAAAAGGTGTTACACCGAGCAAAGATGCTTCGTTGATTAGAAAATTGGCAAGTTGAAGAGTAATATGAACATCTCAAACCCGAAGAGTTTGTGGGAGCACCATATCACGAATGCAATGTAAGTCAATATGAATATGTTTTGTGCACTGATGAACTACCAGATTGGCGACTAAAATGTAGCACCAAGCTTGTCACACATAGAGTAGGTGGACGTGTTATAGATAAGCACAACTATAATAATAACTACATAATCCAACAAATTTCATCTCCTGTACGAGTAATAGTTGAATACACTACTTTGATCCTAGATCTTGTAATGACATGTTTCTTGGAACATAGGTTGACGAGGTTGGATCCAAGAAACACATAGTAGTTAGTGGTATACCAACAATCACTTGGACAACTAGTTCGGTCAATATCAACATATACATGATAGCAAGACTAGAGGACCAGCTAATAGCCAACCTATGAGTAACAACTCCTTAACGTATCCAAGAATATGCCTGATGGTGGTCCAATGTCGGTCAATAAGTGTTTGTGTCTGAAAAAAACTGAGAAACCTTACTAACAACATATGCAATATCTAGACGAATCAAGTAAAGTGTCACACCCCAACCGATGGCGGAGTCATCGGGGCGCGGCACTAGGCGAATCAGATTGTTCAGGAGAATCCATAACAACTATTAGCGACAATATTTAATGCGTTCATTATCCCATACTAATAAACAAATACAATCACATAAGTTATCACAGATGTTGTGTTCTCTTGAACAATACAAATCCGACAACCTAGATTTTTTGTTGAGTTTCTAGACTCCCTAGCTTGATTGAGATAGTCTGCGATCTAACCTGCAACATACGTTAAAATAATGTCAATACAAAAGTATTGGCGAGTATACAGGTTTGATATATATAATAGCGTAATAGAATAAAAGTGTTGCGAATTCATACATACATAAACGGGATACATGACATATATACTCACAAAACCGATACTACCAGCTAAGTCCTCGATGCTCGAATATGCGATGGCAAACTAGACCCCGTCGGGCGCATTAGTATTATACTAGTCATGGTGGGACGTCGCGAGTATAAGTCCTAGCACATATGTAACTAGCATCGCGTATAAATATGCACGTAAGTCATTCGCAAGTGATAAATAGTTTAAGCATTTGTCGTGATTCGATTTGATAGCAACGTATGTTACACCCAAAACTGCATAAGCAAAAGGGTTCAAGTATACTCACAGTGCGTAATCAGCGAGAACACAATTGGATTGGATTGGTTAAGAGTGCGTCTTCGCTAGCCTAAACATTGAATGGTTTTGTAAGCGATGCACGGTTTAAGCGGGAATAGTATCGTAATGACAGTTATCCAGTCGGATGGTGCTCATCCGGTCGGATGACAGCGGTTTGGGTCGGATGACAGACATCCGGTCAGATGTCATGTTGTCCTGTCGGATGGTATGTTATCCGGTCGGCTGGCATGCTATCCGGTCGGCTGGCATGCTATCCGGTCGGCTGGCATGCTATCCGGTCGGCTGGCATGCTATCCGATCGGATGGCATGCTATCCGGTCGGATGACACGCTATCCGGTCGAATGACCTGTCCGGCTGGTTGACAACAGTTCGTTCCAACGTCCCGATTAACTGTTCTTGATGGTTTTTGGAAGGAATACATGTGGTTTTACTGAGATGGTGTGATATCGTATTAAACAAATGGAATTTCATCAGTTCTGACCCGTTCTAACGGCCGGGAACCACCCTCTTCCATCAGATTTGGCCGTTCTTGACGGTTTCTCATGTTTAACCCGAAATCGCACAGTACCTTGATTAGTTACATAGATTTTAGGTGAGATTGTTTTAAAAACATGTGGGAATCACCCAGATCTGAGTTGTTTATGGCGAAATGAGGTCACACTATGAAGCTCATATGAACTCTTGGTGACATCATCTTTAAACACCTCAAATCAGTAGATTTCATGGTTAAAAGTTGAGTTTTAAAAGATAGAAAGGTGTAGAATCGGGTGTAGATCATAGAAGTACAAGATTTAGGTTGAAATCTTACCGAAATCGCGAGGAATCGAGAGAAAAGGGTCCAAGAGCGTCTGGTCGAACAGCAGCAGTCACATCAAGTGTTCTTGATGTGACTGAGGGGTATTTATAGGCAAGGAGGAGGAGAGGAGGTTGAGTGTGCAGGGTCGGATGGCCCATCCGTTCGGATGGCCCATCCGTTCGGATGGCCCATCCGTTCGGATGGCCCATCCGTTCGGATGGCAATCCGTTCGGATGGCCTATCCGTTCGGATAGCCATTCCGGTTGGATCTTTGGTGCGGGGAAAATTCATTGTTTCGAGCGTTGCGATAGTTCTGGTTTCCCATTCCCCTATATTTAATTATTATTTTCATTATATATATATAATTAATCACAAAAGGTCGTATATACGTATCCATACTTTCAAACATTCGGTGCAATAATCGAGTTGCGTGTGGTCATGGGTACGCCTTCGAGTTTACGATGTGTTGTGCCACAATGACTGACGGGATACTACTTGCTCGTATTGCCGTCATCGTCACGACAGCTGGAGCTATAGTACTCACCCGAGAGTCTTTGTTAGCGTTAATTGTTTGCGTTGCGACACATCACGGCCACAAAGGAGGGTAGGATAGGTCCTCACTCAAATTCGTCGTGAGTGTTAGTATTTGCGATGCGATGTAGTGTTAAGATATGTGAATATATGCGATTATACTGCGAAATAGTGATGTATGTGATATAGGTACATTATGATTCGAATCTCTAGTGCTAGGCGTAATGAGTATAGCGAGTAGTAATAATGCACGAAAGTGCGGGTTGTTGCAGTCTCCCCTACTTTAGGAAATTTCGTCCCGAAATTAATCCAACAGGTAGACTTTTAAGAGTTGATCCCGTATAAGTAGCGATACAGCGAGTTAATTGACCGAGAGTTGACTAGCGAGAGCGTTTCGAGTAAGAGAGGTCGATTGCGATAGTGAGAAACGACGTAACAACAAGAGTAGTATTCCACGAATTGGTGTCTCAATAGTATTTTGGGTCTCGAAGAGTTATTAAAGTCGGTGCAAAAGAATTTTAAAGAAGAGCTTGAAAGATTTGTCGTAACGCGAGGTTAAGCTGCGTATGTTAGCCAACGTTGTAAGAAGTTTTAGGTTTGAACATGTTTAAAAGAATTCGGACATGAAAACCGAAGTTAAGAAAACTTTCCTATGACATAGGTTCAAGCTGAACTCGATGTTGAACCAACGTCTTAAGAAGGGTTTCGTTTTGATATTGTAAAAGCTTTAAGGAAAACTGGACTTACGAAACTTCCCTTGGACATGGAGTTAAGCTGATTCGATGTTACCTCCACGTTGTGAGGAAATTTCACTGGTCCACCGGTTTTAAATCAAAAATTTTATAAAATAAGTTTTAATAGTACAAAAAGGTAGTTAACATCGAGCCCCACTTGGCACTTTCCCACGAAAGTTTGTTAATATGTTTAAAACACTTATATATAGGAAGTACCAACGGCGTATCCACCATATTTTGCCCATATTACTTCTGTTTCGTGAGGCAGTGTCATGCGTGCCGATATGACACAGATAGTATTGCGCTCCCTAGGTCCAATCGATAGGAAGTCGGACCGAGTTGAAGATAGAATCGAATAGGTTAAACCGGCGAGTTGAATTGCGAACGTAGCTATAACAGTGTGCGCGAGTAGCCTGATGACACGAAACATTTATGTGTCGTGTCTGGTTAGGCGTCGAGCGATAAGCGATAAGCGAATAGGAAATCAAGCGATGAGCGATATGCGGATAGCGCGATTTTGATTAGATTCCACATTAAAACCCACATGGCACGTTTCCACGAGAGTTTGCTAACATGGCGAAACACCACGTTCGACCAGGTTAGTTTTGTCCCATGAAGCGATGTCATGCATACTAATACCACACAGACTGCGATGAATACCAAACGATGAGCGATAAGCGGTACACGATAAGCGAATAAGCGATAGACGACACACGATAAGCGATAGAGATTCACATGATATGCGATAGAGATTGCGAGATGCACATAATAAACGTTAGTGATTGTGAGTTAGATTTAAGCGATAATGCGATAGATTTCAGCAAAACTGCGATCGAGTTACGATGTAGACTTACGTCCAGTCTTGCGTCGCTGCAATTGCCCTGCGGGGTAGACTCACCAAGGTCTATCGATGAGGCGATTGCATTGCATTCGCAGACTTATGAAAAGTCTCGCAGTGATACGATTTAATTGTTACGCCTTGCGATTGAGTGTAGTGTGTTGTAAATAATCACAATAGTATAATAGGTCTAATAACGCTCAACTCCACGTGACACTTTCTTCACGAAACTTCGATAGTATGATGAAGCACACCTTGCTTGACCCCTACTACTTACATCCCGTGATTTGGTGTCACACCTTTTTCGAGACACTTATGGCACCTTAGAATTCACTACGATCTCCGTGCACTGACCAAACTAATCCCGTGTGCACCCGTGATTAGTCGTTCCTTGCACGTTTATCGTACCTTATTCTAAGAGTGCAGTGAGGGTAAAACACATTATCTCGTGATATAGTATATAGTAGGTGTGTGAATCTAGTCTAAGTGCGAAATACGAGAGAGAATGCGAATCAAGGTTGCGCATAGCGACAACATCAATTAGTAGGGACAGTTTCACACATGAAATTACGTCGAAAATTTGTTTCATTACAACACTATCCTATGTCTATCTGATGTCGAAAACTTTAGCTGGAGTTGCGGTTGTTGTACTCAAGTTCTTGATCCGGTGCGGCAGTTGTGGGTGAAGTGACCGTAACGGTTGCAGTTATTGCAATAGCGACAGTCAGCTCCGACCTGGTGATGGTAGGTACATGAGTAACACTGGGGATGAGCTCCAGTGTAAGCTCGTTTTGGAAATACCGGAACTGTTTGAAGAGGCTTCGGTTGCAGCAGTTCGGATGTTGATGAATTCGGGCTTGAAATCTTTCGTTTGCGGCTGGGTTTGTCGGTGTCTTGCGATGAGGTGTCGTCGTTGGATGATTCATCTGAGGACTCACTTGCAGAATCTTCGACCGAGTCGTCGGAAGAACCGTTAGCAGCTTCGTCAGAAGAATCGTTGGCAGAGTCGTCAGAAGAGTCGTCGGCAGATTCTCAGAAGAATCATCGGCAGATTCGTCAGAAGAATCGTCGACAGGATCGTCTGAAGAGTTAATGATGATTGCTTGATAGGTTTCTTAGAGAAAAACCCTTCCATGAGTCGTTTGTTGTTGATTTCTGCGGCTAAGCGGTAGGCTTCTTCGATGGTAGTAGGTCTTGCAGCTTTGACAAAATCGCCCACACATTCAGGCAAGCCACGAATGTACTTCGCGATGGCTTTTTCTGGAGTGTTGACTTGACTTGGGCAAATTATGCTAAGCTGTTTGAACCTTGTGGTGTAGCCAGCATTGTCACCTTTGACTTGCTTGATTTCCCAAAATTCGTCTTCTAGCTTCTGGACTTCATGGGGAGGGCAGTACTCTTTCTTCATGAGCTCTTTCAGCTCATCCTAAGAGAGAGCGTAAGCTGCGGAGATCCCACGTTTGTTACGTTCGGCTGTCCACCAGTCGAGTGCTTGCGATTGAAATACTCCGGTAGCGCAAGTAGTACGAAAACCATCGGGACACCCACTTTGACGAAGGGTAACTTCGATAGAATCGAACCACTGGAGTAGTTGAGTCACACCTCTTTCACCCGTGAATTCCATCGGGTCACGGGCTTTGAAGTGTTTGTAGAGAAAAGCATATTGCGGCGCTTCCGTCTTAGAGTCTTCCGAGGCTCGAGAGTTGCTGAGAGATTGCACTTGAGCGGCAATTTGAGGAATGAGCTTGACCACTTCCTTGGTCACAAGTGAGGCAATCCTTTTATTGGTGCTTCGTTTAGCTCTTCTCCTAGCTGTTCGTCTCGAGGTAGAGTCGTTGGAAGGCATCTAGACAGAGAGAGATTTGGAATGAGATTCGATCATAATGATTTTTTTTGAGTTTGCGTTGCGATTTGAGCGCGTTCAAAACTTGTTGCAAGTAATATAATAGACTTCACATAGGAGACACGAAATTCCTAAGTTCCCACACAATGATTTGTTTGTATTTACATATATAGTTGTAGTTTATACTTACACACATACACATACACGTCGGTGTAGAATGCGCGAGGACGCGTTGAGGTAAGAGAGCGAGAGCGAAGGCGAGAGATTATGCCTTAGTTTCGTTGCGAACATTCGGTTTTCGTTTCAGATTGCGATAGTTGTGCGGGTTGTTCGTTTTGTAAAACAGGGAGCGAAAATTGATAAATCGGGAAATCAATAAGGCGTATAATAAACGCATAAAGCGTAATTACGTCCATTAAAGCGTAAAACCAGCGAATCGTAGGATTAGTAAAATATTCGGAATGCCTCGGGTGTTTAGGCGTCGACTACCCAAGGTAACCCGGTTATACTCAACAAGTTCGTGCATGCGCGTTGACCTAGAAGACTTATGCTTCCACTGGGATGCAGCTCATGGCATTCGTCCTCCTAGTCATCGCGTGGCTCGAGTCATTGTTATGGTCGAGTCCTTGGTGAGAGCTTTTTGAAAAACCGTTTTTTTATAGAGTGGAGCGGTTCGTTAAGGTATGGGTTTCACCCCTGGCTTAACAACTTCGCTCCTAATTGTGGTTGTGCTCTTCGAATAAATTCGGGAGTTCCACTAGATTTCGAATTGGAGATTTCCGTCGAGATTTGGATGTCACTCCTGGCTCAACAGAAAGTTCTCGTGCTAAAGTAATGCGCTGGGTGAGCGATCTCATCGAGAGTTCTTGGTTTTCACACCTGGTCTCGACTGGATCACTCGATTGTATTATGCGAATATTTTCGAAAATGTGTGTATTGTGTCAGCCTTAGGAAAGGCTAAGTAGTATTTCAGCCTTAGGAAAGGCTTCTTCGTGTGAAGCTGTAGTACGCGGTGCTCACACAAAGTTGTAGCCTTTAGCAATTTCGACCGAGAGTAGCAAGTAGGCCCAATACAAACCCTACTGGGTTTGTACAAGTCGGCCTGTTGGTACTTAGACTATAGACTAGGTCATTTCTAAGACATCGACATGGACTAGGTCGAGTCTTGCCTAATTCCCTATAGTTATGGCTCTGATACCAATCTGTCATACCCCAACCGATGGTGGAGTCATCGGGGCGCGGCACTAGGCAAATCAAATTGTTCAGGAGAATCCATAACAACTATTAGCGACAATATTTAATGCGTTCATTATCCCATACTAATAAACAAATACAATCACATAAGTTATCACAGATGTTGTGTTCTCTTGAACAATACAAATCCGACAACCTAGATTTTTTGTTGAGTTTCTAGACTCCCTAGCTTGATTGAGATAGTCTGCGATCTAACCTGCAACATACGTTAAAATAATATCAATACAAAAGTATTGGCAAGTATACATGTTTGATATATATAATAGCGTAATAGAATAAAAGTGATGCGAATTCATACATACATAAACGGGATACATGACATATATACTCACAAAACCGATACTACCAGCTAAGTCCTCGATGCTCAAATACACGATGGCAAACTAGATGTAACACCCCAAAACTGAATTATTAATTTGCTAGTTTGTTATCATGTTTAACAAAATGAGGTATAATAATTGGGTTAGTAAACCTAGTTAAATGTCTAGCAAATTAAGTAAAGGAATGAAATTAAAGCCAAATATGATGGTGTCATGAATTTAAGGGGCTAAGGTTGCCAAATTAGAAACTTGAATTGAATAAAAATAAAAATAAAAATCAAAACTCACACACATACGATGTGTGAGTCTGGACGATCGAACAAGGGAGCAGGGCAAGGTGAAACCCTAGTTTCACCAAATCCATCAAATTCAATAGGGATTTCAAGGAAAATCGAATGCATGAACCAAAGATGGTGATCTCTTAAGTAGTTCTAACATCAAGTAAGTTAAATTTCTTGATTTAGTGATGTTCGATTTTGTGGGTTTAGCATAATTCGTGTATGTAATACAAAAATTGGTATGAATAATGGTTACTATGGTTGTCAAAACACCAAGAGATGTTAATTTTTTTATATGAGCATGGATTAGGCAAAACCCACTTGCATGTCAAGGAATGTCTAGAAATTGTGAAGTCCTACATGTTAATTTGGTTGTTGATCAGTGAATTTGTTATGAATAATTGATGTTACAACCATATGTTCATAGTTAGGATGAAATATTGTTATGAACTTGAATGATTATTAATAAGTTATGTGAAGAATTAGTAGGAATCACGCTTTAAAAGCTTGTACATAAGGTTTTACGAATACGAAACCCGCCAAGTGTTCGATGAAATGCCTAAGAGAACAAATTTGTGAAAATGTATGAAAGTTGTGAATAAGTATGTATAGAAAGTGTCTATGGTATAGTTGTTAGCAAGATAATATGTGGAGTATGCTTTAGGTGGAGTCCATACGAAAATTCGGATTGAATAAATGGTTTGATAAAACTATGCATTAGGGACTTGTACCTTGTGCTTAAATGGTGTGATGCTCACCATGTATTTGATGCGCTTGATTTATGGTAATCAAAAGTGAATGTGTACGAATGTGAAACAAATAGCTTATTAATAAATAATAATGTCGAAGTTATGCCGTGTACGTATCTATGACAATAAATTTGACTAAGTAAATGTTGAACAATGTGGTTGTCAGTTCATGTTTTATGCGTGATAAAGTTTGACTATTAAAAGTCCATGTAGCTAAGAGTTGCAAATGGATGCGATATGAATAATCATGCGTGCTAACTATGAAATGGGTATGATGACTTGAAAGGATAGGAACCCCAAATTGACATGGACTCAAGTATGGAAGGCTAACGGATCAAGAGGAAATGAGGAAGTTATGCACAAACTTGGACGCACGAGGTAAGTGATTTCCATAATCACTTCTTAGTTTGTTTAAGTAATATAATGTTTTAATTATTAAGTTCATATGAAGTTGAGGTCAAATCAATATATTATTTTGATAAATGCACGAACGGGTCGAATAGTTCGTAGATGAATAACAAGCCGAACACGTATAAGTTAAGAAATTCCTTAACTCGGATGTTGGATTTCAAGTTCACATGATAGAATATTAATTTACAATCATGTAGGAAGAAACGTGACGTAAAACAGATGAAAAATGAGAGAGTTATGTCCGTTTCGGTAAGAATTAATGGCTAGGAAAAGTGCAGAGTTGACACGGCCGGGTGGTGAGCTGACACGGCCGGGTGAAGGTTCTGTCAAAAATATTACTTATGTGATTTATGCATCGTAGGCTTCGGTATATTATCCGTGGACTACGATGGGCCTCCCAAACGTGATTTCGAGTGTTTCCTTGACGATTATAAGTTGTAAACCCAAGTCTAAGCCTCATGTAATTTACATAAGAGTATAATAGATGTATGTAATGAAGTGGGACATGTATTACATGTAAATGGTATACAAGAATGCGTACGGAACACGTAGGTATGAATACATGATTGTAGGTATGATTGAATGTATATTAGTTATGTAGATGTGTATGATTGTAAGTATGTATGTGTGCAAGTATGTGTGAATGCATGATTTGGATGCATTTGAGAATTAGCGTTACTAATAATGCCCTTGGGTTTGAAATGTAAGTTAATTAGATGCATTTAAATGGTTGAAGTCCTTGTTACGAAGATGTAGTACTTGAATATGTTAAGATTACGGGTTTGCTAACCAAGTTATTATTGAGTATGTTTGAAAGTGCAGGTTTATGAATGTCGGACTCTCGAAGTGTTGATATAATAATGAAACGGTTGAATGTTGAAAGGATAATCGGGTTGAAGTAACTTATGCGGTTAGAATATGCTATGGACGTTTTAGTTTATACAACAATTTATGTTTGGTCGTCATCATCTACTAACGGGTTAGTTGTATGAAAATATATGTCATACCCATTTAATTGGGTAATCGATGCGTGAGGGAAATGAAAGTACATACACGAATGGAACTAAAGTGACGGTTTTATAAGCAAATAAGTATAATGACTAACTTTTTAAAGCTTTGTTGTTGAATGTAGGTAAATCCTCAATTCAGGCGACTTGGAGAATCGGAGCGAGCGCGTGTTCATGTTATGTCATACCAAACGCTTCCGCTAGCTTGTTCAAATGTTTTTGGTCCAAAATTTGTTGTATTGGTTCTTAGTAGTATTTTGTCGAATGAATTGTAGAATTGTATCTAGTCTGATTATGTTTAAAACAGGGGTATGCTCGTTTTATGGACGGGTCATGCCCAAATTTTGTTAAATTAATGCACATGCGCTATTGATATCATCGTTTCAAATTCCGAAAAGTTGGACACTTTTAAGAAAATTTTTATATTTCTAGTGTCCTTTAGTCGTCTTTTATTAGACGCAAACGCGGACCTTACACTAGACCCCGTCGGGTGCAATAGTACTATACTAGTCATGGTGGGACGTCGCGAGTATAAGTCCTAGCACATATGTAACTAGCATCACGTATAAATATGCACGTAAGTCATTCGCAAGTGATAAATAGTTTAAGCATTTGTCGTGATTCGATTTGATAGCAACGTATGTTACACCCAAAACTGCAAAAGCAAAAGGGTTCATGTATACTTACAGTGCGTAATCAGCGAGAACACAATTGGATTGGATTGGTTAAGAGTGCGTCTGCGTTAGCCTAAACATTGAATGGTTTTGTAAGCGATGCACGGTTTAAGCGGGAATAGTATCGTAATGACAGTTATCCATTCGGATGGTGCTCATCCGATCGGATGACAGCGGTTTGGGTCGGATGACATGTTGTCCGGTCGGCTGGCATGCTATCCGGTCGGCTGGCATGCTATCCGGTCGGATGGCATGCTATCCGGTCGGATGGCATGCTCGGATGGCATGTTGTCCGGTCGAATGACTTGTCCGACTGGTTGACAACAGTTCGTTCCAACGTCCCGATTAACTGTTCTTGATGGTTTTTGGAAGGAATACATGTTTTCCTGAGATGGTGTGATATCGTATTAAACAAATGGAATTTCATCAGTTCCGACCCGTTCTAACGGCCGGGAACCACCCCGTTCCATCAGATCTGGCCGTTCTTGACAGTTTCTCATGTTTAACCCGAAATCGCACAGTACTTTGATTAGTTACATAGATTTTAGGTGAGATTGTTCTAAAAACATGTGAGTTATTTATGGCGAAATGAGGTCACACTATGAAGCTCATATGAACTCTTGGTGACATCATCTTTAAACACCTCAAATCAGTAGATTTCGTGGTTAAAAGTTGAGTTTCAAAAGATAGAAAGGTGTAGAATCGGGTGTAGATCAAAGAAGTACAAGATTTAGGTTGAAATCTTACCGAAATCGCGAGGAATTGAGAGAAAAGGGTCCAAGAGCGTCTGGTCGAACATCAACAGTCACATCAAGTGTTCTTGATGTGACTGAGGGGTATTTATAGGCAAGGAGGAGGTTGAGTGTGCAGGGTCGGATGGCTCATCCGTTCGGATGGCCCATTCGTTCGGATGGCAATCCGTTCGGATGGCCTATCCGTTCGGATAGCCATTCCGGTTGGATCTTTGGTGCCGGGAAAATTCATTCTTTCGAGAGTTGCGATAGTTCTGGTTTCCCATTCCCCTATATTTAATTATTATTTTCATTATATATATATAATTAATCATAAAAGGTCGTATATACGTATACATACTTTCAAATATTCGGTGCAATAATCGAGTTGCGCATGGTCATGGGTGCGCCTTCGAGTTTACGATGTGTTGTGCCACAATGACTGACGGGTTACTACTTGCTCGTATTGCCGTCATCGTCACGACAGCTGGAGGTATTGTACTCACCCGAGAGTCTTTGTTAGCGTTAATTGTTTGCGTTGCGACACATCACGGCCATCAAGGAGGGTAGAATAGGTCCTCACTCAAAGTCGTCGTGAGTATTAGTATTTGCGATTTGATGTAGTGTTAAGATATGCGAATATATGCGATTATACTGCGAAATAGTGATGTATGTGATATAGGTACATTATGATCCGAATCTCTGGTGCTAGGCGTAACGAGTATAGCGAGTAGTAACAATGCACGAAAGTGCGGGTTGTTACATAAAGGCACCGAAGGACATCAATACCCAATAGTGTTGCAATATAGTGAAGGATCATCCAAATGATAACTCGCGCCCTGAGGCGACGAGAGTATACAAAGGTCAACATTGACTAAGGTCAGCATGTTGTAAGATATCAAGAAGATACTAGTGCCATAATATATGTTGTTAGTGTTATATCATCAATCATTTGGACAACCGGTTTAGTCGGTATCAATAAATGCAAGGATGGCAAGACTAGAGGATCAGAAATTATAACCAACACATGAGTAACAACTCCTTAAGGTATAAGAGAATATGTCCGATAGTGATCCAATATCGGTCAATAGGTGTCTGAAGAAGCTGAAAAGCCTTAATGACAACATATGCAGTATCTAGACAAATCAAGAAAAGGTACCGGATGACATCAATACTCAATGTTGTTTTCAAATAGTGATGTATTATCCAAATGATAACTCCCATGTTGATCAGTTCTGTTTAAACATAATGGAAAACATGAATAACATACCTGTTACAGCAGACAGGCCAGCAGAGAATCCAGTCAGAGATGCAGCCATTGAGTTCGACAAACTTGTCAGGATGATCTGGTTCCTCCTTAGGGTGTAAGGTGATGAAGGTGATGAACCGAAACAAGGGAAGAATCGGTTTGGAGAGAGAGCCGAGAATGATGTTATGAGGGTTGTGTAAATTGTCTAACTGTGTAACCCTTAAACTCTCTAATAATCTCCTTATATATACACCCAAGAGGAAACCCAATTAGTTAATAAGGGTAATATGGTCCATCAACAATTACCAACTAATCATTAGTAGGTTATTAATATATTTTGATCTATATAATATAAATGATTATAATGGCTACAAGATTAAATATTACATTAATAATATATTTAATCTCACATTCTCCTACTTAGCCGAGTAATCATTTAGCCTTAAACCAAGAACTATAGCAGAGAAATACAGCCGTTGAATCATCATTCGACTCAGGACCCCCATTAGTCATACTATAGCCTCAATTTAAAACCTAACAGTTATGATCAAAATACACATAAGCCCTTTAGCGTCTGATTT
Source organism: Helianthus tuberosus (assembly GCA_030545235.1). Taxonomy (NCBI): domain Eukaryota; kingdom Viridiplantae; phylum Streptophyta; class Magnoliopsida; order Asterales; family Asteraceae; genus Helianthus; species Helianthus tuberosus. Next base: position 62,457,099 of record CM060451.1, on the reverse strand, counting down.
GTATTTATATTTGTCTATATGTCATTACACCGGCAGAACATATGTTAGAGACATACAAAATCAAACTGAGGAAATTTTATTAATTAAAACATAAGCTAGTACAATATGCCATTAAATAAGGTCTTTAGTAAGTCACATATTCGATACATGTTCTTCGAAAACTTTAGGTGGGAGACCTTTAGTCATCGGATCCGCAAGCATATCTTTAGTACTAATATACTCAATACAAAGATTATTTTCCTCAACTCGTTCACGTACGAACAAATATTTTGTATCGAGATATAAACCAGCTCCAGTCAAACTGTTACTGTTCGAGAAACTAACGGCAGCTGAGTTATCACAGTAAAGCTTCAATGGTCTAGAAATGGAATTAACGATTTTGAGTCCAGTGATCAGATTTCTAAGCAACATTCCATGACAGGTTGCGTTATAAACAGCAATATATTATGCCATCATTGTGGAAGTTGTAGTTAACTGTTGTTTATTACTCTTCCATGAGATAGGTCCGCCTGCTAACATAAAGATGTAGCCCGAAGTGGATTTCTTGTCATCTTTGCATTTGGCAAAGTCAGAATCAGAATAACCTACCACTTCTAAGTGATCACTTCTTCTATAAGTCAGTTTATAGTCTTTTGTCCCTTGCAGATATCTAAGGACATTCTTTGCTGCTTTCCAGTGATCTAGACCAGGATTAGTCTGATAACGGCCTAGCATTCCAGCAATATAAGCGATATCTGGGCGAGTACAGACTTGAGCATACATCAGGCTCCCGACTACTGACGCGTAAGGTATCTGGCTCATTTGCTCCTTTTCAACCTCTGTTGTCGGACACTGGAATGAACCAAAAACATCTCCCTTAACTACTGGAGCGACTGAGGGTTTGCACTGTTGCATGTTGTAACGTGTAAGGACACGATCTATGTAAGTCTTTTGAGACAATCCTAAGATCCCTTTGTGTCTATCTCAGTGAATTTCGATGCCAATGACGTAAGAAGCATCTCCGAGATCCTTCATGTCGAAGTTATGCGAGAGTAACCGCTTCGACTCATGCAACATGTCTAAACTATTACTTGCCAATATAATATCATCTACGTAAAGGACAAGTATAGTAAAATTACTCCCACTCATCTTGAGGTAGGTGCATTGATCCACTTGATTCTTCATAAAACCTTGCCTCTTCATGACTTCATCAAACTTGAGGTACCATTGACGTGATGCTTGTTTTAACCCATAAATGGATTTCTTCAACTTACAGACTAGATGCTCCTGACCTTCAGGTTTAAAGCCTTCAGGTTGTTTCATGTAAACATCTCCGTTAAGGAAAGCAGTTTTGACGTCCATCTGATGCAGCTCTAAATCAAAATGAGCTACTAGGGCCATAACGATCCTTAATGAATCTTTACGAGAGACAGGTGAAAACGTATCTTGATAGTCAATTCCCTCTTTTTGAGTGTACCCCTTTGCAACCAATCTCGCTTTATAGCGTTCAACGTTCCCATTCGGATCCAGTTTTGTTTTGAACACCCATTTACAACCTACAGGTTTGGCACCATTGGGTAATTCGACTAAATCCCAAACATCATTTTTCTTCATGGACTCAAGCTCATCAATCATTGCTTTGTTCCATTCAGAAGACTGATCACTGCTAATGGCTTCATTATAAGAGATAGGATCATTGAGCTTTCCAGCATCCATTTCAGTCAGGTAGGTAACATAATCATCCCAATTAGTAGGCCTTCTTTGCCTAGATGACCTCCTGAGTTGATTATCGGGTTCATCGTTGTCTTGGTTTTAAGCGTTTGATGTGCCTTCGTTATGAGGTATAATGGGTTCTGATTGTGGAGATGGAATTTGTGCAGTAGCTTCAGGTGCAGTTGTTGCATTGGGTACAAGAGGAGTAAACGGAGTAATGGTAAGCGACGAGTCTCTCCCCCCGCGTCTTGTACTTCTTGCAATTCTTCGTAAGGGTTGGTACTTCTCCCACTGACCTTGAAATCCTCCAGGAACGCAGCACGCTTGGTTTCAACAATACGGGTGACATGGGAAGGACAATAGAAACGATAACCCTTCGAATGATCAGGATACCCTATAAAGAAACAGGTAACTGTTTTAGGGTCAAGTTTCCTTAGGAATGGATTATAGAGTTTTGCTTCAGCAATGCAGCCCCATACTTTCATATATTTAAGACTCGGTTTCCTTCCTGTCCAAAGTTCATAAGGAGTTTTAGGGACAGACTTAGAAGGAACTCTATTGAGTATATGAACAGCTGCTTTTAATGCTTCAGTCCAAAGGAATAATGGTAAATTAGTGTTGGCTAACATACTGCGCACCATGTTCATAAGGGTACGATTTCTTCGTTCAGCGACACCGTTCTGCTGAGGTGTACCAGGCATGGTGTATTGGTTCACAATCCCCTGGCCCTTACAAAACTCATAAAATGGACCAGGAGCTTGACCCACATCAGTATGTCTTCCATAATATTCACCGCCTCTATCTGATCTCACAACTTTAATCTGACGATCTAATTGCTTTTCAACTTCAGCTTTATAATCTTTAAAAGTTGTAAGAGATTCAGACTTTTTCTTAATAAGATACAAGTATATGTAACGAGAATAATCATCAATGAAAGTGATAAATGAAGTATGTCCTGTTATGCCAACGATTTGGTAAGGACCACTAATGTCAGTGTGAATGAGTTCTAATAAATTAGAGCTCCTAGTGGCACCTTTCTTATTCACTGATGTCATTTTGCCTTTGAGACATTTGACACATGTTCCAAAATCAGTGAAATCGAGAGGAGGTAAGACTTCATCCTTTACGAGACGATTTAATCGTTCTCTTGAGATGTGGCCTAAACGTTGATGCCACAACATAGATGAAGTCTCTAAGTCTCGTTTCTTTTCCATCTTTGTGAGTGATTCATTAATATTATATGACAACAAAGATTTAGAAAAATTATCATCTAGTTCTAATCTATAGAGACCACCATCCAGAATGCCATTACCATAAACAACGGAATCATAGAGAATAGAGAGTTTGCGATGACCATGAGAAACAACAAAACCGTCCACGTCTAACTTTGGTCCTGATACAAGATTTCGAGTTACCTCAGGAACATATAAGGTATCATAAAGTTTAATACATAAACCAGTTTTTAAAAATAATTGTAATGTTCCTATGGCCTTCACTTCTAATTCCCGATCATCCCCAACTTAAAGTGTTCTTTGGTTTCTTCCCAGCTTCCGGATTGAAAGGAATCCCTGAGTAGAGTTGGTTACATGAACCATAGAACCAGAATCAAACCACCAAGAATTAGCAGGAACATTTAAATTAAAGGACTCAAGTATCATGAAAAAATCGTTACCTTTCTTAGCCAGCCACTCCTTGAAGTCAGGGCATTCCTTTTGCTTATGTCATGTTTTCTTACAGAACTTGCAATAGGGTTTGCCTAAGGAGCTCTTAGAGCTGGAAGGTGCACTTGTATTAGGATTTGGCTTTTGGACCTTGGAAGCATCCTTTCTTTGATAATTGTTCTTCCTCTTCTTAGAGCTGGAGGTGGTGAAGTTAGCAACATCAGTAGTGCGACCCATCTTCATGCGCTCTTCCTCCTGTACGCACATAGTGACCATCTCACTCATCGTCCATTTGTCCTTCTGAGTGTTGTAATTGATCTTGAATGCTTCATAGGATGAAGGAAGCGAAGTGATGATGAAGTGAACAAGAAAACCATCACTGATTTCCATCTCTAGCCCTTTTAGCTTATTGGCCATGTCATGCATCATCATGATGTGTTCGCGAATGCCGCTCCTCCCATCATACTTAGTCGTCACCAGCTTGAGGATAAGAGTGCTAGCGTGTGCTTTTGATGTTCCTTTGAATTGAGCCTCCACAGAAGCCAGGTAGGTTTTAGCATCCTCAGAATCAGGAATAGCGCCTCTAATAGCATTGTGAATGGGCTGCTTCATGAACATGAGAGACATGCGGTTACACCTAGTCCATTTTTCATGAACTATCTGCTCAGCATCAGTACTTTGAGTAGTAAGGTCCGCTGGCTTATTTTCTCTTAAAGCATAATCGAAGTCTAGCAATCCTGGTGTAAGCATGAAGGCATCCTTCCATTCAGCAAAGTTATCACCAGTCAAAGGTGGAATCCCGCAATTGGGTGCTGATAGTGGAAATAAGATGAGCAAGTTATGATACTAAGAAATAAGTCCTAATGTGATCTAAGGGCATGTTATACTAAGGCAGGAATAAATAATGACCATTTTAATTATGAAGCTGTGATATTGTCTATTACTAACATCAAAATAATAGACTTAGTTAAAAAATTATACTTAAACGAAGACAAATCAGCTTTGGCCAGAAGTGTAATCATTTAAGTATGTGTGCAAAGTAATCGTGACAAATCAACTTTGGCCAGAAATGAGACAATCACTTTAGTTATGCACTTGTCAAGCATGCTAAACATAAATGAATTAAATCAGCTTTGGCCAGAATTAAGACATTTCACGTTTGTAATGCATACTCAATATAGCTTTTATAATACTTGAATAATAAATAGATGTATTAAATCAGCTTTGGCCAGAAATGATACATCAGAAGCTCATTCAAGTTAAGCTATTTTTGGTTTTGTAAAAATTATCTGATTCTGATTAGTTAATTAAGTGTTAACAAAACCAAATATTTAATAGCAAACCACCTGTTAGCTTAACTTTTAGGTTTCGAGTCAGGTCTCGACTGAGTTATGAGATCTCGAGTCAGTTATGAGATCTCGAGTCGCAACCTTGGTCTCGAGTTCTAGCCTTATGGTCTCGAGTCGCAACCTTGTTCTCGAGTTGTGAAGATTATGGTCTCGAGTCGCAACCGTATGGTCTCGAGTCGAGACCTTTGTCTCGAGTTGTTGTCTTATGGTCTTGAGTCGAGACCTTTGTCTCGAGTTGTAAACTTTTGAGAGCCCTTATGATTTTGAGTCGAGACCTTGTGGTCTCGAGTCGAGATCTGATGGTCTCGAGTCACTGTTAACAGCTGTTTTTGTGATGATAACTGAAAACTCGAACTTTTAGGGATTGTGGGATAATGTTTCCTGTTTTGTTGCTGATCTAAACTTATCAAAGATTTCGAAAATTATAACTAATGATCTATTAACAATTTTCGAAAAAATTTTATAGATAAAATTTAGATCAAAACAGTAAAAACACCCACTAATCCAAATTATATTCCAAAACTTAAGGAATTTTCGAGTTTTCCTTAGAACAAAAGATGAACCCTAGAAAATTAAAACATAATTCTGGGATCCGAAACCTGAATTTTAAGACTTTAATTAACAGATTTCGGATATTAATTTACCCATTATGGTTTCGGGTGACATGATTAAGCACCCCTTTCTTAAAAACACTGATTTCGGCTCAATGTAACCCGAAAATAGCCGTGATTTTTGATGGCTTTAAAATTTCTGTTTTCCAGATTTTAATCCCAGAATAATGGATACGAAAACAGAACTGATTTATCAGCATATGCTCTGATACCACATGTTGATCGGTTCTGTTTAAACATAATGGAAAACATGAATAACATACATGTTACAGCAGACAGGCCAGCAGAGAATCCAGTCAGAGATGCAGCCATTGAGTTCGACATACTTGTCAGGATGATCTGGTTCCTCCTTAGGGTGTAAGGTGATGATGGTGATGAATCGAAACAAGGGAAGAATCGGTTTGGAGAGAGAGCCGAGAATGATGTTATGAGGGTTGTGTAAATTGTCTAACTGTGTAACCCTTAAACTCTCTAATAATCTCCTTATATATACACCCAAGAGGAAACCCAATTAGTTAATAAGGGTAATATGGTCCATCAACAATTACCAACTAATCATTAGTAGGTTATTAATATATTTTGATCTATATAATATAAATGATTATAATGGCTACAAGATTAAATATTACATTAAAAATATATATAATCTCACATCGCAACCTAAGACCACAAGAATAGATAAAGGTTAACATTGACTAAGTTCAGCGTGTTATAAGATATCAAGAAGATAGCCGAGAATGATGTTATGAGGGTTGTGTAAATTGTCTAACTGTGTAACCCTTAAACTCTCTAATAATCTCCTTATATATACACCCAAGAGGAAACCCAATTAGTTAATAAGGGTAATATGGTCCATCAACAATTACCAACTAATCATTAGTAGGTTATTAATATATTTTGATCTATATAATATAAATGATTATAATGGCTACAAGATTAAATATTACATTAATAATATATTTAATCTCACATCGCAACCTAAGACCACAAGAATAACCTAAGACCACAAGAATAGATAAAGGTTAACATTGGCTAAGTTCAGCGTGTTATAAGATATCAAGAAGATACTACTGCTACAATATATGAAAAATATTATAATATATGTGGTCTGAATGCAACGAAAGAACTCAGAATACTCAAGTGTCTGGCCACAAACTGAGAGTATATGTTATAAAAACACAAAATCTTTCCATCTCTTTTCTCATGACTATTGAAAGGACTAGTCTTTGTACACATTGGCTCATTTTCTATAAATGTAGAAAAAACACAAATACTTTCTTACACTCTTGAGTGATGATACATACGATCATTTGTCTTATAAATAATTGTGCATGAGAAGACCAAAGTGAAAGATAAAATCTCACTACCCAGCGTTCAAACCAAACATTAGTAAACTTTGTACATCGGTTTTGTTTGAACAACGACTGTCAAGATACCACCCATTGGGCGGTTGGGACCAGGCAGCCGGAGGCGCGTCTATGAGGTCGGCCCTAGATCGGAACCCAACGGGTTTTTCCACGGAGGGACATAACACCGGCTTAACGAGACCTCTTCGTGTCCACACGGGAAACCACACCGCCGACTACCACTTGACAGGCGTCGCTTCCGACTGCAACTTTGTAGGTTAGTAATCCCTTACAACTCAAATAAATGAGAAGTACATGATATCTCAACCTTAAATTATAAAAAGAGCATTTTGTAGTCACTGCCATCTTAGTGACTGCCATCTTAGTGATGTTGTATGAGTTATCTCTATGATATTAGAGAAAAGTTTATAGTTACCATTTGATCTCTTCCAAATTCTCTAGTTTTATTTATTTGTACAATATTCTAATTGGTTGTTTATAAAACTGCAAAATAATTATAAAAATTTAAACAGAAATCCACTCATCTATATTTGAAAAATCATGTGCTTTGCTTTTTACTAACCGAAGTTAGGTGCAATTCGCCATATATGTACGTAAAATCCACCCAGTTGATCTTCACTTGATAGCCTTTGGTGTGTAGACACCAAATTGCCACGTATGCTAAGAGTCAATACTAAATGGTCGTACGTGATCACTACCTTGAGAAACACCAAAAAAAAAAAAAAAAAATAATAATAATAATATTTAACTCATTTCTTTCATTTTTCTTACATAACCAAAACACATATAGGAAATAATACATTTATTCGAAAAACTTTATCAATCAATTGACAAATACAAAAGTAAAAGACACAAGAAACACATACTTTGACCACAAATTAATCAAAACAATTAATCAAGCAAAAGACATTAAATATTGCAACACTATTATTTCTTGCATGCAATTCCATCCCCTTCACCTTGACACTCTAGCATGCCATATTCCATCATTAGCGAGTCGTCTTCATCCTTGATATTATCAGGAGAGAACACGCAAAGGGCACAATCTGTTGCAAGAAGTGAACTAGTCTTGTACTTATCATCACCCCCGATCACCGGCATTGCCACTCCTGGTTTTGCTGGATTTTCAAAATCAGGACGGTAAGTTCTACCAAGAATCCCTTCAACATTAGAAGACAACCCAAAGAATCGGAATTGTACTTCCAAATGTGCAAAGCTATCGTTTAAAGGAATCTGATAATTATGTATCTTACTATCTTCTTCTGATACTGGAATCACATTAACAAATATTTCTGCAAGATTAGGTATAGTGATCGTTAGACTATTGGTTGTTGAAGTCCTTTCAACTTGTATGTCTCCTTTTGTCGAATTCCATTCAGAAGAATCACCCTCCGGAATGATCAATTCCATTCCATCATGTGATAACTTTAGGTGATCAACATTATCATCCCATTTTTCGGTTCTTGTTGCTTCAAGGGTGAAATCATGGTGGCCAAACTTGAGACCCAATGCTTGGATCCATGTATAGTCACGAGTTCTACCTTCAGGTCTAAGTCCAATAAAACGTGCGTTGATTTGAAGATTAGAATCAGATATCAAGCTGAAATGCTCGTTGCTCCTTCCATGAAAGTAGAATACAATTCCATCACCACCTATGAATCGTGGGTCATAGCATGCAGCTCCGGGTCCATTACAGTTTGGTTTACGTGCTATAAAATACAAAGAGAAAAATTATATGTTCAATATGTAGATAGAATTTCGTTCACTTTAAACTTATACCTTGATTTCTTGTTCTTTATGCCAAGTATATAAGAACTAAAAATCTAAAATCACAATCATTTACAATAATAACACATAAATAGAAATTTCAGAATAATATTTTTTTATAAAATATTGAAAATACAAACAATACGGTATTACTTACATTTGCACACGGCCTCGCATTTGGGTGAGTAACAATCAAGAAAGCAAGCTTTGTCTTTTGGGTTCTTCGGTTTAACTTTCGGGCATTCTATGGGGCATGTGATGCGCTTCTTGAAACACTTGCTTTTACGACTCTTACATGTTAAAATCTCTTGTACGGGTTTGACGGGTTTTGGAGGCTTAACACGCTTAACCTTGTTGCCAGACGCAGCTTCGATTACCAACGACGCCAACATTGCATGCAAAAGTAAAATCACGAATAAGGTTTTAACACCTAACATCTTCATTTCTTGTTTCTGAAAATTGCAAAAAAAAAAAAAAAAATGGAATGGTGTAAGAAATAGATCGTGTCCAAGCTCTATATATACAAGTCTACTTGGTGAGTTTGCAACTAATTTTGAGAAATTAAAATGTTCCAAGTTGTGTTTGGCCAAGTTTAGTTTTAAAAGAGTTGTTGAAGTCAAGAGAGTAGTGTAAACCAAACTGTAACTACAATAAATAAATGTTGAACTTTTTTTTTTTTTTTTTTTTTGGCAAAGCCCAAATTTTTAATTAGACTTGACTCAATTAAGCCAAGCCCAAAAATGAAAGTTAAGTGGTCGGTTCACTGAATTATTTTATACTAATATATTGAATCAACAATCAGATTTGAAAACTTACCAAACGAATCCCTTAATTGATCTTCCCTTTTTTTTGAAAGGTGAATTTCGAATCTGGTTGTAAACGAATCCACAGCTCCTAAACCGGGAGCCCCAACCGTCCCACGATCTCCCGGGCCTTGCGTGCAGAGGACCCTGTGCCGTGTGACTCGGCTTTCCCGAGAAAATTTCCCGCCCTCCACCACTTGATGGGGGTTGCACCTCCACCTAGAGCGGACACTCTAGGCAAGTATGCACGGTAATAGAAAACTCGGGCGGTCCTCCGGCTCGAACCCACGACCTCTCGGTCATGTTTCCAAACCTTCATCGTTCCTGGCCAACTGGGCTAGGCCAGTTGGTTTAATTGATCTTCCCTTGCTTTGTTTAAATCCATTAACTGAAAAACTTTCAGTTTCGCTCATGGGTTAAAAATAAAACAAACCGAACTGTGTAAAGACTAGGGGTGCAAACGAGCCGAGCGGCTCGCGAGCTACTCGAGATCGGCTCGAGAAAAAACTCGAAACGAGCCGAGCCTTATCGAGCCCGAGTCGAGCTTGAGCCTCAAAACAAAGCTCGTTTGTTTATCGAGCCTGAGCTCGAGCCTCACATGTGAAGCTCGTTAGGCTCGTCGAGCCTTATCGAGCCTTAGTGTAAACGAGCCGAGTCGAGCCGAGCTTATTTAAACTTGTTTACAAGCCGACCTCGAACCTAAAAATAAGCTTATTTAGTAAACGAGCCCGAGCCCGAGCCCGAGCTTTACTTATCGAGCTCGCAAGCCTAAAAAGTCTATTATTTATATTATTTTTATTTAATATACTAATTAATAGATACTAAACGAGTCGAGCTCGAGCTTGATAAAATACAAACGAACCGAGCTCGAGCTTTGAAAACAAAGCTCGAATCGAGCCGAGCTCTCATAAGTTAATCGAGCTCGAGCTCGAGCCTGGCCGAGCTCGGGCTCGGCTCGTTTGCACCCCTAGTAAAGACACAAAAACACATTCTAAAATTTCTATTCGTTATTTTTAATCTAAGTTTTAATTATTATATTATACATATCAAAAGGAAGTGAGCATGAACAGTAAATAAATTCTTTTAAAGATTTGTTTTTTAGTAATATTTTATTTAGTGTTCATTTGATTTTTTTTAGAAAATAATATTTATATATTAAAGTAGAGGGATTATGAATAATAAATAACTTTTTTAAAGTATTTGTTTTAGGTATTCTTCATTTAATATAATTTTTAAATAATTTGTATACGTTAATTTTTAAAAAATAATCTAAATGCACATCTATGTATTTTTTTCCAACATTCCGATATAAATCTTATTGAAGATGGATATCGTGCTGCGATACCGAAAAGAAAACCGACTAAACAACATAAGTGTTGGTATTCATATTTATGGTTTTCGATAAATCTTATTGAAAGTAGACAATGTGTCGGTACTGTACCGAATGTAAAAATGAATGAACAACATCAATATTTCGTACCGGTATTTATATTTTTGCTTTTAGTTTCAATAAACTGATAGTATCACTATTAGCTGTATTGTACCATATTGAGCCGGACCCAACAACATCGATATTGGCACCGTGTTCGTTTTATGGTTTTCGGTCAATGTAGAGCAGATGTTGATTGCTATACCGAATGCATGTATTGTGTCAGTACGAAATAAACCGAATGGATACCGATCAAGATCCCGTTGCGAAGCGCGGGGGAAATCAACTGGTTTCTTATTGGAGGAAAGTGTCCGGATAATCCCTGTATTTTGTCCATTTTTCACCTTTAGTCTCTAACTTTCTAAAATTACACCTATAGTCCCCAACTTTTGCAATTTTGTTCCCGGATAGTCCCTGGCGCGTAACTAGGTTAGTTTCTAGTGTTAGGTGCCTGTGAAATGACTATAATGCGCTTACTAATAAAAATGTTTTAACTTTTTAATATTAAAAGAAATATTTAAATGGGGCCCACCATCATGATCTTCTTCACTCCAACCCACCCCAAAGCTTATCCCACCATCCTCATCTTCTTTACCCAATCTTATCCCATCATCAACTCAACCCACTGCATACATATATAATTGAGATACAATTTCAATTTAAAACCTGCATACATACATCAGTCAATTTCAATTCAAAACCGAACATATACATACATTGAACCGCCTGAAGACTCAAAATCAGTTTGTCCGACCTGGTCTGAGCAGAGCTTCAGATGACCTGGCAAGAACTTGCAAGATCACAAGGAAGAAACACACCGTTAGCCTCGTCACAGGGAGGGGGGCCTCTCTGTGACCAAGCTCGGGCGTGAGAATAAGTATATGTGAGGAGGAAATAGGTCAGGAAGAGAGAGAGAGAGGAGTTTAGAGAGAGAAAGTAGCGATTACCCTTGTTGGAAGTCTTGGCGGGGTATTTATAGTTTTTGGATATGCTAACGTGGCGAGTTAGTTAGAGTCGGACCAGTCATTGTCAAGGTGGTTAAAATTGTGGGCCCGGGTTAGTTGAGCCGGACCAGGGAGTTGGATCGTTCCTCTTTTTGGCGCTAGGTACGATCATTCCTTTGAACATTCGGTTTGTCTATGTGCTCTCTAGACGTTCGGTCCGACTGAGGACGTATCCTCATCACCGCCATGATGAAAGTAGTGAGCATCAAATCGCCATCGAACCTGTAACCAAACTCTCCGCCACTGCCGCATTTCCTCTGCCACCGCCGCTGTTCACAATCTTCCGCCTCCTAATCCCGATTCACCCGCACCAGATCCCCGATACTCCACACTTTTCTGGCGCTTTCTGCACCGGAATCCGGACAACATGTCGCCGGATATTAATAGTGTGGAGTGTAGATCAGTCCGGTTCTCGGAAAGGAAGGGTCCGACAGGTTGTTTAAACATCGAATGAAGCGATCGGTAACAGAACTGGAAGTTGCAGAAGATTGGGTAGAGAGGAAGACAAGAAGAAGAGTTAAAATGGATAGTTGCCTGTTGAAAGAAGATATAGTTGTCATTTTTGTAATATGGTATGCATGTTTTGAGGTCGGCAAGGTACATGCAATTTTTGTAATATTGTTTTCTGTGGGTGGTGTTACCGGTGATGGCAGGGTGGTGTTATGGTGGTGGTGGCTAGGTGGTGTGGAGGTGGAATGGTGGTTAGGGTTGTTCACGAGCCGAGTCGAACCGAGCGGACATTTGCTCGTGCTTGGCTCGTTTACAAACCGAACCGAGCGGAGCGGCTCATTTAAAACCGAGCATCAAATCAAGCGAGCAATTTTTTAGCAGTAAAAATTCCGAGCGAGCATCGAGCGAAGTTCGAGCGGTTTGGACGACCGTGTCACCCAATTTAAATTTGCAGAGAGAGACAGTGATAATGTTGAGTCTCAAGTTTTTATGTCTTTAAAAACATGCATATTTCATGGCATAATATTTTTCTTATGAATAACAATGTTGTGGCTGACGAGGCGGTGATCATATTGCACGGACAATTACGTTGAGAGCAGGAGACGATCCACTTAGGGTAATGACATGAAAAATTGAGGCGATGAACAGACTGTCGTTTATTGGTTTAGGGTTTAACTTTTAGTTTTGATTTTTTTTTTTTTTTTTGTGGTTGGGCTAGTACGTATAGACATAGTTGTAATTTTGTATATAGTTGATCAAAATCTAATAGATTGGTACATATAAAACTATAAATTTAATTTATATTTAAGTATATATGTATGTGTAAGTGTGTGTATATATTTGTATAATTTATAATTGTGTATATATATGTATATACATGTTTATAGATGTATGTGTATATGTCTATATATATACTAATTAAAATAATAATTCGAGCCGAACCGAGCAGAGCGGCTCGTTTACAACCGAGCGTCAAATCGAACGAGCATTTTTCGAGCAATTCAATTTGAACGACCCTAATGGTGGTGGAGGAACGGGAGTTAGAGAAGAATCAGAGAAAAAGGGATAGGGGTGGGGTGGGTCCCACTTTCTTTTAACATTATATAATTAATTAAATAGATAATTAATAATAATTTTTATTAGTAAGGGTATTTTAGTCATTTCATCCTAACCTAACATCAAAAACTAACCTCCATCTGCGCCAGGACTATCCGGGAACGAAATTGCAAAGTTGGGGACTATAGGTATAATTTTAAAAAGTTAGGGATTAAAAGTAAAAAAATAAGCAAACCACGAAGACTATCCGGGCATTTAACTCTTCTTATTGCAATCTTTTACAACGTACTTCTATAAGTTTTGCAAATAATAAATAACAAAACCAATTCGATTTGTAAGTGTTCTCTAATGAAAACCATTTTCTGGTGCCCATTGCAAACTGGGTCAAATATTCAAAACATATACGGTAAATTACTTTTTGAGTCGTGTTTTAGTGGTTTTAACATATGAGTTCAAAATCAAAATGTTTAACGCCCTAGGTCCCTACACACTTTTTTATAACCTTTTGAGTCCTATTGAGTCGAATCTTTTAACCTTTTGAGTCTATTTTTTTTTAACAAAATTGGACTTAAAACATTATAAGATGAACAAAATTAGACTCAAAATGTTATAAAATAAACGGTTAGTGACTCAGAATGTTAAACTTTTTAATTTTAGACTCAAGTATTTAAAACACTAAAATATACGGACTCAAAAAATAATTTACTCAACATATATATCATACATGGAATAATGGAAAGGAGCTTGGGCCGTTTCTTGGGCTGTTTATGGGTTGGATATGTTTAATTTAAATGGAACATTTTGGCCCCAATTCCCGAAGTCTAAGGGGCTCTTTGGTTGCCTATTAATGACCATTCAGATGCTACATCTTAATGGTTTAAAATCTCTGAATGAATAAGAAGTAACCTCAAGTCTGAATGGTTAAGAGGTAACCTCTGAATGGTAGATCATCACATGTCACATTCTTCTACCTTTTCATTGGTAAAATTATTAATGGTCCATTAAGAGGTAGCCTCTTAATGACCATTCAGAGGCTACCAAACAGCCTCTAAATGTTTTGTTTTACACAATTTTAGTTTCTTAAAATTTAAGGATTAAGTCAATTTTAATGAAATTATATGTTTTTGTAAGAAAAAAATATACTACTATGCTTTTAGACTTTTTTAATCTAAATGAAAATATATTATGTGTAGACTTTTTTAATCTAAATGAAAACCGAATAGTTTGGTCAATTGTATTCACAAAAGTAAATTTAATATAGTGTCTTGTCACCTTACATATCACCAACATCTACATTTTTTTTTTCTCATGTTTGTGTCATCTAGTAACGTGAAACCCATGTAAATGTGTCATTAGTGTTTGTGACAATTTACTACTTTACATTCTATAGCGTCATTAAAATTCTAGTGGGATACTTCCTTTAAAGAAAAAAATATTGTTTGAAATTGCATATACGTATTTTTCTTTTAGCAAACTATAGAATATGAGAGAAGATGACACATTATCATGTAAACTTAGTATTTTTAACAGGTTTTCAGGTTACCGATGTCTCATGGTATACAAAAACCAGCATTTACGCTCTGTTCCCGAGTTAACTTAACGAAGGAAAAAAAAAAAGAAAGTAAAAGTGAGAAAAGAAAGGACGAGAAAGGAAAAAAAAAGATGTCTTCCCCCTATTTCTTTCCAAATCGGAAGGAAACAAAAACAAAAGCATTTAGCATAGTTTTCCTTTCATTTTCTTTTCTTAAATGAAAAACTTGGGAACACGACACGACATGTTTTATTTTCCTTTTTTTCCCTCCTTAAATAAAACCCCGAAACACAAAATATTTTTACTTTCTTTTTGTTTCTTTTCCTTTCCTTCCATTAGTAAACTCTGAAACACAGTGTTAATGACCCTAAAGCACTTCTAACATATCTATAAATTTAATAATTCTAAGTCTCATAGTATACAAAAAGAACAGTAATCAGAAGAGTATCACATAATCACGTACATGTTCTAAACCCATGAAAATTTTAAAAACTATTCTCATACGTTGTCTCATATCCGAATACCTATTATAAATTATATTTGTTTTTTTTTAACGGTATATCAACTGGATTTCCAGCTTACTTCAAAGGGCCAGCATATGCTGTTTAAACCCTTCACCCCAAGTTCGAATAACCCCAGAGGTGCTCTTCTATATTTACATAATTTGCACTTAGTAGGAATCGAACCTGAGACCTCCCCAAAAGGAAACCATTTAGTGGAAAACCCCCTGACCAACTGGGCTATACCATATTGGCTAAATTATATGGTCCTCCCGTTGATTTATACTTTTTTTTATGTCCAATTCGAAGGGAAGAAACCACTAAAGTTGTAAATTAAATCACTAGAATATACTCTCTTAAATATCTCGGGTGTATAGACATCTAATATTAGGATTAGGTTCAAACGTGAACAAAATCCCAAGAGTGAACTGCGTGAACTGATCTGGACCCTTGATTTTTATGATCTTGAGATTAAAGTGAGTGGCATGATGGTAATTATTTGGTTAATTTTTTTCATTTAATTAAATACAAAAAGGGTATATGTGTAATTTCAATCTTAAATTGATTGCATAAATCTCTCACAAATCAAATCAAGGATTAGGAAAGATGTAACTTAATTCAATTATTAAAATAATTATTTGTTTAAATGCGATGTACACATATGTATTCTGATTTTGCCCTCTTTTTAATGCGATGTACACATGTGTATATCGTCTGTTTTTGTGATATCTCAGAATTTTTTTTGTATTGAATGTTGATGTACACCTGTGAATTACTGTACACATATGTACGATGCTGAGTACACATGTGTACTGTTCTATTTATATCCAAGTACACATGTGTATACTGTTGAAATATGAAAGTTACGTGGATCTTAGAAATCAAAATTTGAATTCTGGTGATGAAATCTGAAATAAAAATTAAAATTAAAATTGAAATCTGGTGATTTGTTGTTTGTTTTGATAATTATCTTATTAATAAATAAACATAATGTGGATAATGAATTTAAATTAGGAAAGATGTAACTTAATTCAATTATTAAAAAAAGATTTAAATCTAATTTTTTATATAATTAGAATCCTACCCTTAGCAACTAAAAAGGAAATCAAGGGTCCATATCTATTCACGCACTTCACTCTTGGGTTGTTCACGCTGGAACCCTACCCTCTAATATTATGCATATGTTAAAAATCAATGTATATGATCGTGACCACTACCTTTCATAAACAAAAACTAAAAAAAAAAATTGTTATCTTTAATTCATTTATTTCATTTTCTCACAACAATAAAAAATAACGACATTGATTTAAAGGCTTTATCGATCGACCGCCAATTACAAAAGTGAAACATAAAATAAGCACACATACATGTTGAACACAAATTAATCAATACAATCATATAAAAAGAATAATTCTTAAGATATATTAAATAATGCAATAGACTTATTTCTTGCATGTAATTCCATTTCCTCCACCTTTGCAGTCTAGCATGCCATATTCCATCATTAGCGAGTCATGTTCATCCTTAGTACCATCGGGAGAGAACACGCAAAGTGCACAATCTGTCGCGAGGAGTGAACTAGCCTTGTACTTGTCATCACCACCAACCACCGGCATTGCTACTCCTGGTTTTGCTGGATTTTCAAAATCAGGACGATAAGTTCTACCAAGAATCCCTTCAACATTAGATGACAACCCAAAGAATCGAAATTGCACCTCTAAATGTGCAAAGCTATCATTTGAAGGAATCTGGTAGTTATGTATCTTACTATCTCCTTCTGATACAGGAATCACATTAACCGATATTTCTGCAAGATCATGTATGGTGATGGTTAGACTATTAGTTGTCGAAGTCCTTTCAACTTGTATATCACCTTTGGCTGAACTCCATTCAGAAGAATCACCCTCCAGAATGTACAATTCCGTTCCATCATGTGTTAACCTTAGGTGGTCAACGTTATCATCCCATTTTTCGGCTTTTGTTGCTTCAAGGGTAAAATTATGATAGCCAAACTTGAGACCCAATGCTTGGATCCATGTATAGTCGCGAGTTCTACCTTCAGGTCGAAGTCCAATAAAACGTGCATTGATTTGGAGATCTGAATCAGATATCAAGGTGAAATGCTCATTGCTCTTTCCATGAAAGTAGAATACAATTCCATCACCACCTATGAACCGTGGATCATAACATGCAGCTCCAGGTCCATTGCAGTTTGGTTTACGTGCTAGCAAAATCAAACAAACAATTATCATTCGAATACAAAGATAAAAAATTATAATATCATTCACTTTAAGTTTTTTCATGGTTGTTATCAGGGTCTCAATGCTATAATAACATTCAAGAATGTCGCAATCATTTTTATTAAATAGAATGTCAAACTCTTAAAAATATAAAGTTACGTTGTTACTTACATTTGCAGACAGCCTCACATTTGGGCGAGTAACAATCAAGAAAGCAAGCCTTGTCTTTTGGGTTCTTTGGCTTAACTTTCGGGCATTCTACGGGACATTTGATGCGCTTCATGAAACACTTACTTCTACGGCTCTTGCAGGTTAAAAGTTCTTGTACAGGTTTGACGGGTTTGGGAGGCTTAACACGCTTAACCTTGTTACCAGATGCAGCTTCTGTTACCATCGACGCTAACATTACACTTAAAATTAAAACCAAGAGTAAGGTTTTAACTCCTAACATCTTCATTTAGGGCTTTCAAAAATATTTATTTTCGAAATCTAAAAAGAAAATATGGAGTGGTGTAAGAAATATATGATGTCCGAGCTATATATACAAGTTTATTGGTGAGTTTGCAACTAATTTTGGCATATTAAAATGTTCCAAGTTGCGTTTGGCCAAATTTGGATTTGAAGTCAACAGTGTTATATCACCAAATTGTAACTAGTTGAAGTGTGTAAGTACTTATTTAAAGCTTTTATGAGTTTTATTTATGGATTTTTTTTTTAAATATAAATGAATATAATATTAAAGATCAACTATAACTTTATACGATGAGAAAATATTTCTGATCTCTCTGAAAGTAATTAAGGGTGAGTAGAAAAGGCAATTAACTAAACCAAAACCAGTACCAAAATAACTTTCAAAGAGATCAGAAATATTTTATATGCATTTAAAAAATTGAAATGGTCCTACCAAATCACCGGATAACAGGAGCAAAGCAAACCAAACCACTTGTATTATTATTTATTAAAAGATTATAGCATTGAGACCCAAATATGAATTAAATTTGTTAAATTGTTAAAATCATTTTTTACAAAAGTCAAATATGTATAAAACTTGACATTGTTTATTAAGGTACATTCTAATGGTTAAGTGGCGTGTCCAAAACAAAAACAAAATGAGAATTCAAATTCCATAAAGTGTAGGTATGATGTATCTATCATAAAAGATGTGTAATCATAAAAGATGTGGAAAATGTTGTTTTGGGTAGGCTGAGACCAATTTATCTATACTTTTTATAAAAGGAGAAATCCCGGTGACATAAGAAAAGCTGATGTGTCAGCTAGAGAGTATGTTCAACAAGACTTTTCTTATGTCATTAAATGAACCCCGTTCCATGTCCTGGGTACGGGGGTTCCGTCGATCTTTTCCAGCACGTAAGAGCCTTTATCGCTTGCTTCTTTTATTCGGTACGACCCTTCCCACTTTGGGGTCAGCTTCCCAGGAGCTTCGACGCGACTTGCATCGTTGCTTCGGAGCACAAAGTCTCCGACCTTAAACTTGTAAAGCTTGGCACGGGCATTGTAATAATTTTCGATCTTCTTCTTGTATCGTGCTTCCTTAATTGCCGCAACGTTCCGACGCTCTTCTAGTAGATCGAGATTGGATCGGAGCTCCTGCTCGTTTTCTTCCCAGTTTTTGCACCTTTGATTTGGGAGTCTGATTTCTGCGGGAATTACGGCCTCGGTGCCGTATGTAAGACTGAACTGTGTTTCTCCGTTACTAGTCTTGTGCAGCGTTCGGTGGGCCCACAACATGTTCGGTAGTTCGTCTGCCCAACCTTTGCCTTCGTAACCAAGTCTTCTTTTTATTCCGTCTACGATCCGTCGGTTTATCTGCTCGACCTGTCCGTTCCCCTGAGGATGAGCAACCGAGGAGAAGACTTGGTTAATTTTTAGATTCTCGCACCACCGCTTGAATGGGTTCTCCGCGAATTGTTTTGCATTGTCGCTCACAATATAGAGTGGAAGACCGAAACGACACACGATCTGCTCCCAGAAGAATCTTGTCACGTTATAACCGGAAATGACTGTGAATGGTCGTGCTTCCACCCATTTGGTGAAATAATCCACCACTACTAACAGATACTGAGCGCTTCCGCTCGATCGCGGGAAAGGTCCGACTATGTCGACGCCCCATTTCTGGAAGGGCCATGCGGCGGTTACCGGGATCATCTCATTTTTCACTCGGAGGCTTACTGGTGCGTGCTTTTGGCATTCGTCACATTGCTGGAGTTCTTTAACTGCACTCTCATGCATCCCCGGCCAATAATATCCTGCGTTTTTAACCTTCGTTACGATCATTTTTGCCCCGGCGTGGATCCCGCAAATGCCATAATGTATTTCTCTATTGATATAGCTGGCCTGTTTTGGATCGATGCATTTTAACAGAGGCCCAAGGAAAGTCTTTCGGTACAAACCCCCTTCCTGCATCTGATACTGAAGAGAGTTGATCTGGATTTTTCTAGCCTCTGCTTTATCAACTGGCAATACATCGTGCACCAGGTAGTTGATTATGGGTGTCATCCATGTTTGTGACGGAGCTTCCACCTGCATGACATGAGGAGTGGCAATTGATGGTGTGGTTAACACTTCCACCCTTACTTCTTTGGCCAGGTGACTGAACGATACAGATGCCAATTTGCTCAATGCATCGGCCTTTTTGTTTTTGCTGCGGGGGATGTGTTCGACCTTACATGAATCAAACAATGCCATAGCTTGCTTTACCTGTTCTAGATATTCGATCATGTTGGCTTCCCTTGCTAAATATTCTCCGTTCACCTTATTCGCTACCAGCAACGAATCCACATGGGCCACAACATTTTTTGCTCCGACTTTGGCCGCTAATCGTAAACCAGCTAACAGGGCCTCATATTCAGCTTCGTTATTAGAACTCTTGAATTCTAATCGGAACGCATACGTTATGTCCGTGCCATCCGGATCGGTGAGAATCAAACCTGCTCCAGCCCCTTCGGCGCTCAAAGCCCCATCTGTATACAGAGATCAGGGCTTGTTTGGAGTTTGTTCCATTTCTTCCACTTCTTTTTCCTCCGGCATTTCTACTAGAAAATCAGCTATCACCTGCCCTTTTAACGGACCCTTGGTTATGAAGGTGATGTTGAATGCACCCAGCTCGATCGCCCATTTTGCCATTCGACCTGAAACTTCGGGTCGTCGGAGAACGTGCTGGATTCTTTGACCCGTTCGAACCTCAATTGGATGGGCTTGAAAATAACGACGGAGCCTTCTTGAGGCGTGGACTAACGCCAAAGCTAGCTTTTCCAAATTTGAATATCTTGTTTCGTAATCTTTCAATGTTCGGCTCACGTAGTAGATGGGGATTTGTGCTCCGATTCAGTGGGCGACTAGCACCGCGCTGATAGCACCGCGTGATGCGGCTAAGTAGACCGTTAATACCTCGTCTTTTTCTGGTACGGTGAGGGTTGGCAAAGTGCCCAGATAGACTTTAAGCTCTTCAAAGGCTCGTGCAGCTTCTTCGGTCCATTTAAACTCCGATCTAAAACTTTTTCTAAGCACGTCCATGAATGGGAGAGATCTGTCTGCCGCTTTTGACAAGAATCGATGGAGGGCAGCCAATCGTCCATTTAAGGACTGGATCTCTTTAACCGACGTTGGAGGCTTCATGGTGAGAACAACATCGATCTTGTCAGGGTTGGCTCGCAAACCTTTTGACCCGACCATGACTCCCAAGAACTTCCCTTCTTCTACCCCGAACGTACATTTTTTAGGGTTTAACTTCATATTGATGCTTCGGAGTGGTGAATGTTTCAAGTATGTCTTTCAGCATGGCAGCTTCGTCGTGACTCTTGATTACGATATCATCGACATATACTTCTACATTCCGCTCGATCTGGTCTTTGAAAGCCTTGCTCATTAAACGTTGATACGTAGCACCGGCGTTTTTTAAACCGAAACGCATCTTGGTAAAGCAGTAAACTCCTTCATTGGTAACAAAGGCCGTCTTGTCCTCGTCTTCGACTGCCATTTGTATCTGGTGGTATCCCTTATAAGCGTCTAGGAAACATTTCAGTTTGAATGTGGCGACGGAGTCAATCTTTTCATCAATCTCTGGTAATGGAAAACAATCTTTCGGGCACGCATCATTTAGATTGGTGAAATCGATACACATTCTCCACGAGTTATCCTTCTTTCTTACCATAACTGGGTTCGACACCCATGTTTGGTATCGGACTTCCCGAATAATTCCGGCATCCAGGAGACTCTTTACATCTTTGGCAATTGCTTTGGCTCGATCCGGTGCCATATGCCTTTTCCTTTGCGCTATTGTCTTGATTGATTCCTTTACGTTTAGATGGTGCTGTGCCATAGACCTGGGGACCCCTTGCATATCGGAGTGCTTCCAAGCAAAGACATCAATCGAGTTGCTCAATAATTCCCATAGAAGTTTCTTCGTTCGTTTGGGAGCTGAGCACCGATAGCAACTTGCTGTTCCGGGAAATCCGGGTTAATCGCCCAAAGTTCTGTAGGTACTTCAGATTTTTTGGAGCTTGTCTCTGCTGCATACCTTACCTCTGCTACGAATGAATTTGATTCTGAAAAGATAGTGGCGACCCCTGCTTCGGTGGGGAATTTTATGGCACCGTGTATCGTCGAACTAATTTCTCCGAGAGCTCGTAACCCGGGGCGCCCGAGTATTATGTTATGCGACGAATGAGTACCCACAACCAAAATGGTTAATTGAATAGTTCTGCTTTTGTCATTATCTTTGAATGTGGTCAGAAGGGTGATTTGCCCTATCGGACGAACAACCTCTCCCGAAAAACTTATTAGAGGGGTAGACACCTCGATTAACCTCTTTTTTGTTTGGGGGTTCAGCTGCTGAAAACATTGCGAGTACATTATCTCAAAGGCGCTTCCTCCGTCTACATAAATTCGCCGGACCAAATGTCCCGCGACTACGGCCGATATCATGATTGGTCCATCTCGAGCGTCTTCTGGATCGATCGGAGGAAAGTACGTTGGTTGGTGCATCCAAACTGCCATGTGTTGGTTTGACCGCTTTACCCCCCTTTGTTCGGTAGACCGAATCATATTGATTCAAGCCTCGGTGTTCGGATTATCGATCGCTGCTGCAGATTTCTTCCCATCCTTTACTTCTTTCACGAGATGAGAGAGTTTTCCGGATCGTACAACCTTCTCGATCTCCTGTTTTAGCGCCCAACATTCGTCAGTCGTATGCCCCTTGTCTCGGTGATACTCACAATACTTCTTAGAATGCTTGTCCGAGGTAGGCCGTTGCTTCGAGGGTATAGGAAACCGGGTGGTTTCCGTACTAAGGATCTCGCTCGGCGATTTGGTTAGCTCGGAGAAGGTGTTGAAACGTACGTTTCCAGTTCGAAAGTTATTTCGATCAGACTTCTGGTACGGTCCACGGTTTCTATTCCAATTGCTGCTTCTATCTTTTGGGGGCGATACGTTCCGTCTCCACGATGCGGTACGGGCCTTTGCATTCTTTGCCGCTGTTTCATTCGGTTGACCGCAAGCGCTTTTTCCTTGGACAAAGGCTCGGGCCCGTTCCATAAGTATCTCCATGGTTTTCGGAAGATCTTCGTGGAGCTTTTCTACGAGCTGATTGTTCCGGACTCCGTGACAAAATCCGGAAACACGAAGCTGATCAACTGCTCCGCTTATCTGCATGCTCTCTCGATTGAAACGATCGATGAAGTCTTCCACGGACTCTCCATCGCGGTGTTTTATGTGGTGAACTTTAGTGATGTCCTTCTTGCAGCGACGCTGCTGACAGAAGTTTTGCAGAAACATACGCCGGAAATCTTCAAAATGATCAATCGATCCTTCTGGTAAACCGTCGAACCACACCCTTGCTGACCCAGTAAGAGTCTGAGCAAACATGTGACACCATACTGGCATGGGCCATTGTTCGACTTTAGCTGCTCCGGCGAAGGCAAACATATGATCGTCCGGGTCGGACGTGCCATCATAAAATTTTAACGTTGGAGACATCTTCAATTTGACCGGGAGCGGTGCATTAACAATCCTTAGCGTGAACTTCGACTGAGAAGTCATAGACGTAGGATGATACGGCATGATCAGCTCCTGATCCTGAGGGTTTAGACCCATAGATCCCATAGATCCAGAGGTGAAAGCTCCGATGGAGACGGGATTAGCCCCTGGATAAACACTGCTGAACAAGTTCGTGCGGAGACTCTGCAACATTTCTTCTCGCTGCTGCTGCTGCTGTAGTTGCCGTAGTAAGTCAGCATTCCGTAGGAGGAAAACGTTGTCAAAACTAGGCAACAGCGTAGCGACAGGAGCGGTAACTGATAGTGTGGTGACAGAGCTTTCTATCACAGAACTTGTAGGTGGAGGTACTGCCGCTGATCCTTCTTGGATCGCTGTAGTGGCAACTGCTGTAGGGACAGCTGTGGGTGCAACATTTCCTTCCCAGATGTCGTTATAAGACGGGAAAGTGTTTGTGGAGGCAGCTGTTGTGGATTCCATAATCTCAAGTGATCAAAATTAACAGAATGAATTGTGTGAATTCGAGGGGATGGCGCCACTGAAGACTCAAAATCAGTTTGTCCGACCTGGTCTTAGCAGAGCTTCAGATGACCTGGCAAGAACCTGCAAGATCACAAGGAAGAAACACACCGTTAGCCTCGTCACAGGGAGGGGGGCCTCTCTGTGACCAAGCTCGGGCGTGAGAATAAGTATATGTGAGGAGGAAATAGGTCAGGAAGAGAGAGAGAGAGAGGAGAGTTTAGAGAGAGAAAGTAGCGATTACCCTTGTTGGAAGTCTTGGCGGGGTATTTATAGTTTTTGGATATGCTGACGTGGCGAGTTAGTTAGAGTCGGACCAGTCATTGTCAAGGTGGTTAAAATTGTGGGCCCGGGTTAGTTGTGCCGGACCAGGGAGTTGGATCGTTCCTCTTTATGGCGCTAGGTACGATCATTCCTTTGGACATTCGGTTTGTCTATATGCTCTCTAGACGTTCGGTCCGACTGAGGAAGTATCCTCATCACCGCCACTATGAAAGTGGTGAGCATCAAACCGCCATCGAACCTGCAACCAAACTCTCCGCCACTGCCGCATTTCCTCTGCCACCGCCGCTGTTCACAATCTTCCGCCTCCTAATCACGATTCACCCGCACCAGATCCCCGATACTCCACACTTTTCTGGCGCTTTCTGCACCGGAATCCGGACAACATGTCGCCGGATATTAATAGTGTGGAGTGTAGATCAGTCCGGTTATCGGAAAGGAAGGGTCCGACCGGTTGTTTAAACATCGAATGAAGCGATCGGTAACAGAACTGGAAGTTGCAGAAGATTGGGTAGAGAGGAAGACAAGAAGAAGAGTTAAAATAGATAGTTGCCTGTTGAAAGAAGATATAGTTGTCATCTTTGTAATATGGTATGCATGTTTTGAGGTCGGCAAGGTACATGCAATTTTTGTAATATGGTTTTCTATGGGTGGTGTTACCGGTGATGGCAGGGTGGTGTTATGGTGGTGGTGGCTAGGTGGTGTGGAGGTGGAATGGTGGTTAGGGTTGTTCACGAGCCGAGCGGACCTTTGCTCGTGCTTGGCTCGTTTACAAACCGAACCGAGCGGAGCGGCTCATTTAAAACCGAGCATCAAATCAAGCGAGCATTTTTCGAGCAGTAAAAATTCCGAGCGAGCATCGAGCGAATTTCGAGCGGTTTGGACGACCGTGTCACCCAATTTAAATTTGCAGAGAGAGATAGTGATAATGTTGAGTCTCAAGTTTTTATGTCTTTAAAAACATGCACATTTCATGGTATAATAATTTTCTTATGAATAACAATGTTGTGGCTGACGAGGCGGTGATCATATTGCACGGACAATTACGTTGAGAGCAGGAGATGATCGACTTAGGGTAATGACATGAAACATTGAGGCGATGAACAGACTGTCGTTTATTGGTTTAGGGTTTAACTTTTAGTTTTGATTTTTTTTTTTTTGCGTGGTTGGGCTAGTACGTATAGATATAGTTGTAATTTTGTATATAGTTGATCAAAATCTAATAGATTGGTACATATAAAACTATAAATTTAATTTATATTTAAGTATATATGTATGTGTAAGTGTGTGTATATATATAGGTGTATGTGTGTATATATTTGTATAATTTATAATTGTGTATATATATATGTATATACATGTTTATAGATGTATGTGTATATGTATATATATATACTAATTAAATAATAATTCGAGCCGAACCGAGCAGAGCGGCTCGTTTACAACCGAGCATCAAATCGAACGAGCATTTTTCGAGCAATTCAATTTGAACGGCCCTAATGGTGGTGGTGGAACGGGAGTTAGAGAAGAATCAGAGAAAAAGGGATAGGGGTGGGGTGGGTCCCACTTTCTTTTAACATTATATAATTAATTAAATAGATAATTAATAATAATTTTTATTAGTAAGGGTATTTTAGTCATTTCATCCTAACCTAACATCAAAAACTAACCTCCATCTGCGCCAGGACTATCCGGGAACGAAATTGCAAAAGTTGGGGACTATAGGTATAATTTTAAAAAGTTAGGGATTAAAAGTAAAAAAATAAGCAAACCACGAAGACTATCCGGGCATTTAACTCTTCTTATTGCAATCTTTTACAACGTACTTCTATAAGTTTTGCAAATAATAAATAACAAAACCAATTCGATTTGTAAGTGTTCTCTAATGAAAACCATTTTCTGGTGCCCATTGCAAACTGGGTCAAATATTCAAAACATATACAGTAAATTACTTTTTGAGTCGTGTTTTAGTGGTTTTAACATATGAGTTCAAAATCAAAATGTTTAACGCCCTAGGTCCCTGGACACTTTTTTATAACCTTTTGAGTCCTATTGAGTCGAATCTTTTAACCTTTTGAGTCTATTTTTTTTTAACAAAATTGGACTTAAAACATTATAAGATGAACAAAATTAGACTCAAAATGTTATAAAATAAACGGTTAGGGACTCAGGATGTTAAACTTTTTAATTTTAGACTCAAGTATTTAAAACACTGAAATATACGGACTCAAAAAATAATTTACTCAACATATATATCATACATGGAATAATGGAAAGGAGCTTGGGCCGTTTCTTGGGCTGTTTATGGGTTGGATATGTTTAATTTAAATGGAACATTTTGGCCCCAATTCCCGAAGTCTAAATGTTTTGTTTTACACAATTTTAGTTTCTTAAAATTTAAGGATTTAGTCAATTTTAATGAAATTATATGTTTTTGTAAGAAAAAAATATACTACTATGCTTTTAGACTTTTTTAATCTAAATGAAAATATATTACTGTATGTGTAGACTTTTTTAATCTAAATGAAAACCGTATAGTTTGGTCAATTGTATTCACAAAAGTAAATTTAATATAGTGTCTTGTCACCTTACATATCACCAACATCTACATTTTTTTTTTCTCATGTTTGTGTCATCTAGTAACGTGAAACCCATGTAAATGTGTCATTAGTGTTTGTGACAATTTACTACTTTACATTCTATAGCGTCATTAAAATTCTAGTGGGATACTTCCTTTAAAGAAAAAAATATTGTTTGAAATTGCATATACGTATTTTTCTTTTAGCAAACTATAGAATATGAGAGAAGATGACACATTATCATGTAAACTTAGCATTTTTAACAGGTTTTCAGGTTACCGATGTCTCATGGTATACAAAAACCAGCATTTACGCTCTGTTCCCGAGTTAACTTAACGAAGGAAAAAAAAAAAAAAAAGTAAAAGTGAGAAAGGAAAGGACGAGAAAGGGAAAAAAAAAGATGTCTTCCCCCTATTTCTTTCCAAATCGGAAGGAAAGAAAAACAAAAGCATTTAGCATAGTTTTCCTTTCATTTTCTTTTCTTAAATGAAAAACTTGGGAACACGACACGACATTCCTTTTTTTCCCTCCTTAAATAAAACCCTGAAACACAAAATATTTTTACTTTCTTTTTGTTTCTTTTCCTTTCCTTCCATTAGTAAACTCTGAAACACAGTGTTAATGACCCTAAAGCACTTCTAACATATCTATAAATTTAATAATTCTAAGTCTCATAGTATACAAAAAGAACAGTAATCAGAAGAGTATCACATAATCACGTACATGTTCTAAACCCATGAAAATTTTAAAAACTATTCTCATACGTTGTCTCATATCCGAATACCTATTATAAATTATATTTGTTTTTTTTGAACGGTATATCAACTGGATTTCCAGCTTACTTCAAAGGGCCAGCATATGCTGTTTAAACCCTTCACCCCAAGTTCGAATAACCCCAGAGGTGCTCTTCTATATTTACATAATTTGCACTTAGTAGGAATCGAACCTGAGACCTCCCCAAAAGGAAACCATTTAGTGGAAAACCCCCTGACCAACTGAGCTATACCATATTGGCTAAATTATATGGTCCTCCCGTTGATTTATACTTTTTTTTATGTCCAATTCGAAGGGAAGAAACCACTAAAGTTGTAAATTAAATCACTAGAATATACTTTCTCTTAAATATCTCGGGTGTATAGACATCTAATATTATGCATATGTTAAAAATCAATGTATATGATCGTGACCACTACCTTTCATAAACAAAAACTAAAAAAAATTGTTATCTTTAATTCATTTATTTCATTTTCTCACAACAATAAAAAATAACGACATTGATTTAAAGGCTTTATCGATCGACCGCCAATTACAAAAGTGAAACATAAAATAAGCACACATACATGTTGAACACAAATTAATCAATACAATCATATAAAAAGAATAATTCTTAAGATATATTAAATAATGCAATAGACTTATTTCTTGCATGTAATTCCATTTCCTCCACCTTTGCAGTCTAGCATGCCATATTCCATCATTAGCGAGTCATGTTCATCCTTAGTACCATCAGGAGAGAACACGCAAAGTGCACAATCTGTCGCGAGGAGTGAACTAGCCTTGTACTTGTCATCACCACCAACCACCGGCATTGCTACTCCTGGTTTTGCTGGATTTTCAAAATCAGGACGATAAGTTCTACCAAGAATCCCTTCAACATTAGATGACAACCCAAAGAATCGAAATTGCACCTCTAAATGTGCAAAGCTATCATTTGAAGGAATCTGGTAGTTATGTATCTTACTATCTCCTTCTGATACAGGAATCACATTAACCGATATTTCTGCAAGATCATGTATGGTGATGGTTAGACTATTAGTTGTCGAAGTCCTTTCAACTTGTATATCACCTTTGGCTGAACTCCATTCAGAAGAATCACCCTCCGGAATGTACAATTCCGTTCCATCATGTGTTAACCTTAGGTGGTCAACGTTATCATCCCATTTTTCGGATTTTGTTGCTTCAAGGGTAAAATTATGATAGCCAAACTTGAGACCCAATGCTTGGATCCATGTATAGTCGCGAGTTCTACCTTCAGGTCGAAGTCCAATAAAACGTGCATTGATTTGGAGATCTGAATCAGATATCAAGGTGAAATGCTCATTGCTCTTTCCATGAAAGTAGAATACAATTCCATCACCACCTATGAACCGTGGATCATAACATGCAGCTCCGGGTCCATTGCAGTTTGGTTTACGTGCTACCAAAATCAAACAAACAATTATCATTCGAATACAAAGATAAAAAATTATAATATCATTCACTTTAAGTTTTTTCATGGTTGTTATCAGGGTCTCAATGCTATAATAACATTCAAGAATGTCGCAATCATTTTTATTAAATAGAATGTCAAACTCTTAAAAATATAAAGTTACGTTGTTACTTACATTTGCAGACAGCCTCACATTTGGGCGAGTAACAATCAAGAAAGCAAGCCTTGTCTTTTGGGTTCTTTGGCTTAACTTTCGGGCATTCTACGGGACATTTGATGCGCTTCATGAAACACTTACTTCTACGGCTCTTGCAGGTTAAAAGTTCTTGTACAGGTTTGACGGGTTTGGGAGGCTTAACACGCTTAACCTTGTTACCAGATGCAGCTTCTGTTACCATCGACGCTAACATTACACTTAAAATTAAAACCAAGAGTAAGGTTTTAACTCCTAACATCTTCATTTAGGGCTTTCAAAAATATTTATTTTCGAAATCTAAAAAGAAAATATGGAGTGGTGTAAGAAATATATGATGTCCGAGCTATATATACAAGTTTATTGGTGAGTTTGCAACTAATTTTGGCATATTAAAATGTTCCAAGTTGCGTTTGGCCAAATTTGGATTTGAAGTCAACAGTGTTATATCACCAAATTGTAACTAGTTGAAGTGTGTAAGTACTTATTTAAAGCTTTTATGAGTTTTATTTATGGATTTTTTTTTAAATATAAATGAATATAATATTAAAGATCAACTATAACTTTATACGATGAGAAAATATTTCTGATCTCTCTGAAAGTAATTAAGGGTGAGTAGAAAAGGCAATTAACTAAACCAAAACCAGTACCAAAATAACTTTCAAAGAGATCAGAAATATTTTATATGCATTTAAAAAATTGAAATGGTCCTACCAAATCACCGGATAACAGGAGCAAAGCAAACCAAACCACTTGTATTATTATTTATTAAAAGATTATAGCATTGAGACCCAAATATGAATTAAATTTGTTAAATTGTTAAAATCATTTTTTACAAAAGTCAAATATGTATAAAACTTGACATTGTTTATTAAGGTACATTCTAATGGTTAAGTGGCGTGTCCAAAACAAAAACAAAATGAGAATTCAAATTCCATAAAGTGTAGGTATGATGTATCTATCATAAAAGATGTGTAATCATAAAAGATGTGGAAAATGTTGTTTTGGGTAGGCTGAGACCAATCTATTTATACTATAAAAAAGAGAAATCTCAGTGACATAAGAAAAACTGATGTGTCAGCTAGAGAGCATGTCCAACAAGACTTTTTTATGTCATCATTACATCATAATGCTAATATTAAAAGATTTTAAAATTCAAAGTTGGCCCACATCCACCTTTTGAAAGGCCTGCCCATTTGTATAATGCCTTATACTCAAAGGTCTGCCCTCTTTCATAATTTAAAGTACTGATGTTTATTGAAAATTCAAAAAACTTCTTCTCACATTCAAAATTCAAAATTCTGGCTTCACATTCAAAATTCAAAATTCAAACCATATATATTCTAATTCTAATCCTATAAATAAGATATAATTATCTGGCTCCACATTCAAATCTCTTTCGCTCATATCTACATATGAATTTGGCTCCACATTCAAATTTCAATTTACTTCTCTACTTTTATATTTGCAATCATGATTGAGCCGGTTAATCTTCATATACAGTTCTTTGTTCCAATATCATTGTTCGAACATCGTTGTTTCATGGAAGCTCTGTTTCACACACTCACCTTTGACCTCGGCTTTGCATATTCAGTCTGTTCATCTGCGATTACAGCTTTTTGTACTTCTCTTATTTTTCCATCATCATTGTTGCAACATCGTTGAGGGTATGTTTTTTTCTCTTATTTTGAAACTTAAAATTTGAACTGATCTGTTCTAATTCTCTGTTTATATTTCAGCCTAATCAGAGTTGTGAGAAATTCAAACAATCGGTTGCGGGTTATTTTAGGTTTGTGGATTCTTTTAAACTGTTGATATATGTTGATAATATTTATTTTAAGGTGTTGATATATTTCAGCTTTTTTTTTTCCGAGCGAGCAGTGGAGAGTTCTTCTGCACTGTTTTTGAAGTCTGAAGTGCATAAAGTGGATTACTTCTTTATGATAAATGAAGAAGTTAATGGTAATTATGAGAACATCGTTTTTTTTTTAATTTTATTTATGTTTTTTTGGTTTATTGATATTTAACTTTTTACTACGATTATTATATTCTTCTTTTACATGAGACTTGAAGAAATATACAAGTTAAATAACATATATGAATTTCACTCTACATTCAAGAGTTAAAAATATCATCATACCCTTCTGTAGGTTCTTATGATTTAAAGTATCGGTTTATCAAGCAAGTTGAGGATCAAGTATATGATGATAGGGCTACTGTTCAAGAGCTGAAGAGGTGTTTTGGTGATGTCTTTCTGCACTTCGGAATTCAAAAACAGTGCAGAAGCTTTTCATCACGTTTTACTACCATTATATCCTTCTTTTATATCAGAGTTGAAGAAATATACAAGTTAAAAATGTCATCATATCCTTCTGTAGGTTCTTATGATTTAAAGTATCGCTTTATCAAGCAAGTTGAGGATCAAGTATATGAGGATATGGCTACTGTTCAAGAGCTGAAGATTATTAAGTTTCGTTGTTCAGTTCTCAATGTAATTGTTGATCTATCGTCATATGTGATATGTAAATTTTATTTCTATTAATCTTTGTAGAGCATTTTATTTTTACTGATTTGAGCATCAACAGTTGTTAGTGTTGATATCTGCTATTGTAAATGTTGAGTTGCTATTGTTGCCAACATCTGTTATTCCCAACAGCAGTTTCGAAAGAATATTCAACTATTAACACAATAAAAGTTCTGAACATTCTTAAAAAATAGACAATAATCTTTAAAGGTCTATTGAAAACAGCTGTTTTTAAAACATCTGTTTGGCAAAAGATTCATCCACTGTTTAAAGGTATTGTCTGTTATGATAATTCCTATTTTTTGTAACGACTGTTGAGTTGCTATTGTTGTGAACATCTGTTATTCCCAACATCGGTTTCCAAAGGATTGTCAACCATTAACCCAATAGAAGTTCTGAACATTCTTTAAAAAATAGGTATTTTGAAAAAAATTGACAAAAATCTTTAAAAGTCTGTTGAAAACAGATGTTTTTAAAACATCTGTTTGGCAAAAGATTCATCCACTGTTTAAAGGTATTGTCTGTTCTCATAATTCCTGTTTTTTGTAACGACTGTTGAGTTGCTACTGTTGTCAACATCTGTTATTCCCAACAGCGGTTTCCAAAGGATTGTCAACCATTAACCCAATAGAAGTTCTGAACATTCTTAAAAAATAGGTATTTTGAAAAAAATTGACAAAAATTTTTAAAAGTCTCTTGAAAACAGCTGTTTGTAAAACATTTGTTTGGCAAAAGATTCATCCACTGTTTAAAGGTATTGTCTGTTCTCATAATTCCTGTTTTTTGTAACGACTGTTGATTTGCAACTGTTGCGAACATCTGTTATTCCCAACAGCGGTTTCCAAAGGATTGTCAACCATTAACCCAATAGAAGTTCTGAACATTCTTAAAAAATATGTATTTTGAAAAAAATTGACAAAAAACTTTAAAAGTCTGTTGAAAACAGCTGTTTTTAAAACATCTGTTTGGCAAAAGATTCATCCATTGTTTAAAGGTATTGTCTGTTCTCATAATTCCTGTTTTTTGTAACGACTGTTGAGTTGCTACTGTTGCGAACATCTGTTATTCCCAACAGCGGGTTCCAAAGGATTGTCAACCATTAACCCAATAAAAGTTCTGAACATTCTTAAAAAATAGGTATTTTGAAAAAAATTGACAAAAATCTTTAAAAGTATGTTGAAAATAACTGTTTTTAAAACATCTGTCTGGCAAAAGATTCATCCACTGTTTAAAGGTATTGTCTGTTCTCATAATTCCTGTTTTTTGTAACGACCGTTGAGTTGCTACTGGTGCGAACATCTGTTATTCCCAACAGCAGTTTCCAAAGAATTGTCAATGATTAACACAATAGAAGTTCTGAACATCTGTTATTGCTCAACGTCTTTAAATGAAGAGGTTTTTTTACCACTGTTGATTTACCACTGGTCAACAGTTCTGAACATCTGTTATTGCTCAACTGTTGATTTACCACTGTTTACAACATTTGTGTCCGATGAAGTGGTAGTAGCCTTTGTTTACCATGTAGATTATTGTTGGTCTTTAAATGAAGAGGGGGTTTTTTTTATATTTTTTATGGCAGAGGTTTAAAATTTGTATTTTCAGTTTTTTGATATTTAATTTTATAGTTTTCCCATGAAAATTTATTTGTTAAATGTTTTGCATTAAATGGCTGCTGATATTTAATATCAATTTATTCGTTTATATTAAAAGTCTGTTGAAAGAACTGCTAACTTACTATTGTTGTATAAGATCTGTTGTTGCCCAACAGTGGTTTCCAATTATTGCTGAAGGGTATTGTCAGTTCTCATAGGTTCTGTTTAATCTGAGGACTGCTGAGTTACTAATGTTGCCTAACATCTGTTGTTAGCCAACAGTGGTTTTCGCAACAACTGTCATCCATTATCAGAGCAGAGGTTGTGCCGTGGACAGATGTTAGCCATCAAATCTTTCTAACTTCTAACACGTCAGTATTCACCTTTTCACTTTATAAACCCTTGTTTCATCCCCAAACAGAGGTTTTACTTTCGTCTCGAGTTTAAAATTCAGCAGAGTCGTTTCCACCTTCTTCTTCTTCAACACTTCTTCGTCAACTTCTCGCAACTTTCAATTCCGATCATGACTTTGGAGATGAAAAATTCGCATAACTACCTTGCTATTTTTGAGAAAACCGAGAACAATACTCTCTATCATTCGATGATTGATGTTCTTACATCATCAAAATATAAGGTCATTCTTACCGCTGACGCACCCATTTTCCAAGAGACGCTTCACGATTTTTGGGCTAATGCGAATATTGAAGAACAAAACAATGTGGCCATAAGTATAACTTCAAAAGTCAGAGGTAAATCGGTTGCTATTACCCCCAGTACCATATCAACAACATTTGAGGTAAACGACTTGGCAGGTAAGACCTCTTTGCCGAAAAACGAGATTCAAACATACTTGATGGGGAGGGGATATGATGGAGAGTTTGCAACACCCCGAAAACAGGTTTGGTAATCAAACCACGTTAATATTTATGATCGGGTAAAATACCGTTAGGGGTAAAAATTAACCCGGTAAATATTAGGATTCAAATAATTAAACCTAATATTAAATAAAAAGAGAATAAAAGTTTTGAGAAAAACAAAGCTTATGACAGGCCGACTTAGCGGGACTTAAATAAGTGAAACACCCCAAAAATATAAAACTATATATATATATATATATATATATATATATATATTGAAATTGTGAAGCATCAAATAAACGAGAACAAACTAACCAGGATTAGATAACCCAGTTGGTTACGGGTCTTGTGATATCAAATAAATGGATGGAAACTCCTAAATTATAAATAAAACAATAATTGAGGGACCTAAGTTGTAAAGTGGGGAAACTTGAAAGATTAAAACAAAAATAAACTTCACCAAACACACACTTAGGTGTGTTTGGTCGATCAAAAAATGCAGGGAGCGAACAGGAGCTCCTCACAAACCCTAGCTCTCACTAAATTGATCAATTGAAGGCTCTAATCTGGTCTAAATCGATTTTCAAGCACGAATTAGTGATCACCTTGTTGAGGGGATCATAAGGTATGCAAAATCTTGATGTTTTGATTCATCTTGAATTTTAGGTTAATTGTGAAAAAACGAAATTTAGCTTGATTATGTGTTGTATAGATGAAATTAGAAGTGATATGATGTCTAGGGATAAACCCTAGATGATTTCTTGTTAAAATCTTGCATGATACTTGTGGGGTTTATAATCACCATTGTAGGTGATTAATGGGTTTATAGAAACTTGATAAACACTAGGATTTTGATCGTTATTCTCGTGTAATTTGAGTTCCATGAAGTAAATTCAAATTTGTTGATGCTAAATTCGTGCATGTGATGTTTTTAGGGTTTTTGATTGCTAAAAATAGTGTTATAATGTCATAAACATGTTTTAATTGAAAGCTAAATTCAAACAGCTTCTGATCAGAATTTACAGCCGACTTGTATTGGCTGTAACGTGGTCAAAACGTGACAAAAACATGTGTTTCTTGAGTCTAAAATGTAATTCCAGGAAATCTTTAAAACCCCACTGGAATTGCATTTTTTCGACGAAAATTGAATGTTTTATGAATTTTTCGGCATCGAAGGTTCATGCTGCGTTTTCTGGTAGAATTTGCAGCCCACTACGAATGTCATAACTCAATTTAAGAATAGATTTATGATCTCATATTTTTACTGTAGGTAGCTTCATGTAATTCCAAAAACCTCCAATTGGAATTTCGGCAATTGGATAAACGAGGAATTTTAAATGAATTTTTTTGTAAGCTAAAGTTAGAAGTGACAAATCTGATTGCAGCTTAGTAAATGAATTTTTACGAATTTTTGGTAAAGAGTTAGATCTTGAAATTTTAACACAAGGCCTAACCCTCCGAGAGGTACATCAAATAAAAAAATCATAATTTTTGAAGACTTGTAAATAGGTTAAACAGGTCACCAAAAACAGTCTATTTTCAGTGATATGAACTTGCCTAATTAATGTTAAAGCTTGGCTAAACAACTAGTTATGAAACTTGATTATAATAGGTATTTGGATGAATGCTAAATAGTATGATGAAACGGGTCTCGCTTATAAAAGGGAACCCTTGGTTCTTGTGAAAATGAATAAAGAAACTAGTCACGATAATCGTTTGAAAAATTGCTTAAATGAATTGTTGAACTTGATTGTGTAATTGCTCGTGTTATAGGCCGTTTGACTTTTAAAAGTCAAACTGACCAATAATGAAATCAATTGGTGATTTTGATATAAAGTCCGTAAGGTGAGATAGTCTTGATAATAATGACTAATCTAATCACCTTGTGAATGATAAAAGGTAGATTGACGCTCGAAAAGCTAAGTGGAAGCTTGGGTAGAAGCGGGTCAAACGGAACTAATACGCGTGGAAAAGCATAATCGGAATTCAAGGTAAGTAAAGCTTACGCCCCCCTATTATTTACAAAATGCTTATAGTGAGTATGGAATATATGAATAGTAGTATGTAAATGAAATGAGATGTTCCGGCACGATACAATGCGGGTCGGAACAAGTGAGAATGACAAAAACCATAAGTTATGGTAAAAGGGTAAATAAGGAAAACTAGATGTGAAATGATGAACAAATATAAATTATCGAAACACTATGTTTTGGAGTAAACCGTGGTGGATAAAATAGTAAAGTAGTAATCCGGGTATGGATTAACGAATAAATAAAGGGTTTCGAAGGGACACCACATGGCGAAAGTCTTAACGGGTCAATTAAAATAAGAAAAAATGATTTTTTTTTCAAGTGAGACATAATCATGGGAAAAGACGGAATAGGTTAAAGGATGAAATGGTAATTAAATACCATCTCATAATGATAATTTGTCATTTCGACTAAACGGGTCAAATGGTGTTGTTGACACCATTTGATAATAATGTTTGATGATCGCTTGTTGAGTTTAGTGATCACAGGAATTAGCACATGGTACGTGTTGCTATTAACTAGAAATTAATAGCGAAAGGTATTTAAACGAGTCAATCCTATGACCCGAGCCAGGTACGCATTTTTAGAATTATAGTTAAAATGATATTTTGGTCAAAAGTGTTAAAAAGGGATTTCAAGCTGAGAGCCTGAAATCTGAATTTTTGAACTAGTTGAATATCAGGTTTTAACTCCATAAGATGGAGAATTAAATTTCGAACGCATAGGAAAAAGAATCGCGTAAAACGGACATCTTGATCAAAAGTTATGAAACTTTAAAGTTAGAATTCCGATCAAAAAT
Source organism: Helianthus tuberosus (assembly GCA_030545235.1). NCBI lineage: Eukaryota > Viridiplantae > Streptophyta > Magnoliopsida > Asterales > Asteraceae > Helianthus > Helianthus tuberosus. The sequence goes on along the minus strand of CM060451.1, from coordinate 62,420,043 downwards.
CGGAGCTGGGAAAATGCAGCAACTAGCTGCAACATTCTGGAAAAAGGGAGGCGTCGCGCCACGCGACAGGGTGGGCCTTAGGCCGTCGCGCGACGCGACGGGGTGCCAGTTGCGCGAAAATCGTTTGTTTAATCTGTTATGCATTGCGAACCCATTTAAATACGTTTTAAGCTACGTATGACTAATCTAACTCATGTTTTATGAGTTGCAGGTAAAATCCTAGTACCGGAGGACGATCAAGTTCAACAAAGAACCGAACACGTTCAAGATACAAGCTTCCGCACGGCATTTCGTAGTCATTTTAAACGACGAACTTATTTATATTATGTTGTAAACTTTTAAGTTGTAAAAAGTTTTAAATTACTCGTATTTTATAAGGATCCTTAATCGTAATTACATGTTTATTTTCGTTATATATACGAAAACCTTTAAAATAATAACAAGGGTGTTACAAGTTGGTAATCAGAGCTCATGGTTAAAGAGTAAAGTGTGTTCGGTTCGAGGCCTGATCGCAAATCCGGTAAGTACAAGTATGTTAATGGTTTAGTATGATTAAAGTGTTGTGAACAACACATAGGGTTATCGTATAATACGCGTTACCTCAATTAAATCGATCAAGGATCGATATAGTTAACGAAATTACGTGCATTGACACGTATACCAGAAAGCCTCGTATTATAATACGGACAATTATTGATGTCAACATGACTAACTTTCAATGTTGTAGAAGGCGCTAGGCGCTAGTCGGGCGGTGAGGTACCGCCTAGTGATTAATCGGAACGGGATTTTTATATGTATTTTTTCAAAATTATATATATATACCCAATAATATAAAAATAATACTTCAAAATTCACATAAATACTTCAAGTTTCAGATAGTATGGTTCGATTTTGACCTATTTTGGCCGCCTAGGACCGATTTTGACTGATTAATATAGTCCGATTAATCCGATTTTTGACCGCCTAGGTACCGCCTTTGACCGACTTTGACCATGGCCGATTAATTGACCGACTAGCTCAAAATTAGGCAGTAAGTGGCCGCCTAGCGCCTAGGCGCCGATTAATCGGCCGCCTAGGCCGATTTCTGCAACACTGCTAACTTTTGTGAATGTTTTAATTGAAGGACACTCGCATCTGAAGGTGACGAGAGTTGAATGAATTGCGGATATGACGGAGGAATGGTCCGAGGTATGACAAGCAGAGCATATTCATCAAGGACCTAAATCGCATGACGATCGCGAACAAAGATAACGACAAGAGAAGCCCGTAAGGGCAAGCATTACCAGGTGCACGCTTTTAAATTTAATCGTATAAGTAGTAATATGCAACAAACACGTAGGGAAAGACGGTTGCATATATCTAATAAAACCTGAATAGGATATCTTTTTAGGATGATATTTCCAAGAAAAGTTTAATAGAAACATGTGTTATTCACGATGATGAATAACAAAGAAATAATAGGATTAATTCATATGGAAACTTGGACGGGGGGTAATTATCCAAGTGGAAAACTCTCAATATAATGCTATAGAGAAAAGTAGCGATCACATTAACGAATGTGATTATATAATAGTTCAATAGAAAAGAAAAACATTTTATATGTACAAAAGTAAAACTAGTAAAACTAATGATTGTTGTTTTGCAATTAAATAAAGTTTTACTAAATGAAATCAGAGATATGAAATAAATAGGGGCGTTACTTACATGGGGTGTGATGTGAAAACTACAAAAGGTCATGTGTATCATGTGTTGATCGCTTACTCTGGCCAAGTAAGTAGTGGCATATGATACCATGAACTTCTTATGGCGGACACATTTACGTCTGATGTAGTAAGGATGGGGTGAATGGTACTAACTTAAATGGTACCCAAATGAGTCAAACAAGTAAGATGTTTGATAGTAAACGTAAACGCAAGTCGGATGACAGGGAGCGTATTACGTTAGAATAACGAGCCCGAAAGAAGGGACAAAGATTAAAGTAAATGAAAATACAAACCTACTAATGTGAATGCTAAGGCATAAGGGATAAAGTTTGACTGTCATAAGTGATGAAATTCACACAGACAAGTCAAAGGGGTAGAATAAAAGAATAAAAGACTTGACTAAATGAAAGCAATGGATTTCCCTAAGACGATCAAATAAATTAAGATGATGTCTAAAACCATATAAGAATGGTTACTTGATGATAACTTCGGTAAAGATACCCGATAGATGGGTAGGATTTTGAAAGTATGCGTAAACCAAGAGACGGGTACGCGAAATAGAAAGTCAAAGGACTCAGATTAAGAGTCATGACTAAAAGACGATGAAAATTTGCAAACAGAAATTTTGATAACTACGTTCAACTATTTTAAAGTTGAACGGGTCAAATAAAGAATGAAGTTTGACGTTCATGAGTAATGAAATCTCACACGAATAAGTCAAACGAGATAAATAAAGTATAAAAGCTTGGTAGTGCAAGTAAGCGCTGTGACACCTGGGTCACTGCGACCATCAAACAAATACCAAACCAATGAAATATTGTATTTCATGCTTGGGATTTGTGCAAATATGTGTATCACTTGCACATATCAATTCTGGTTCGATTTCGGGCTCTAAATCGCTTTCTGGAAGGTTATAGGCGCACTGATGCGTTAATATAACCAATTTAATGCAACGAACACTCCGGAATAGTGAAATAGGCTTCACATACCTTAAATAACCTTTACATAACTTAGAAATAAGTTTTGAAGGCTTTGGTATGGCAAAAACAAGTTAATTCGCCTACAGGGACTAAATTTGACAAACTACAAAAGTATGCCAATTTGAACTGTAACGAACATTCCAGAACATGACCATAATTTAAACACACCTAAAATATCCTTTATATAGCTTAGAAATAGGCTTTGAGGGGTTCGGTGTGCTAAAATAAGCTTTTGGGTCATTCAGGGACTAAAAGCGTCAAAAAGTGCACAAGTTTGCACTTTCGCGCATAACTTACGTTCTGAATACATCCGGACATCCAAAAATTTATGTAAGCACTAAAATATTTTATTTTAGTGTTTGGCATGAGAAAAATCCATTCGTCGCGCAATTTGGATCGTTTTTCGCGCTTATGCGCATTCCGTCGTAATTAAGCGAACATCGCGATCGTACGACCAAACGAACCGACATCCGGGATATTTTTGAGCATGTTTCATGTCCACCATGTTCAGGCATCATTTTAGGGCCTTGAAAATGGCTTAACGAGCCTTAAACATGTCGGAAATGGCCTTAATATACAACGGGGACTGAAAAGGGGAACTTGGAAAGTGTTTGCTGATCAGGGGGACCTTAGCGTGACACCTAGCCCCCTTGGCGTCACGCTAGGCCTCTTATGATCAGCAAAATCCATTTAAACACATGTTAACAGCCCTTAAACACCCCAAAGGCCAATGCCAAGTGTCAAACTCATGTGGTGGGGGCAAAATGAGCTACCACAACATTCCAACAAGTGTAGGGATGTGATCATTCCCTCTTCTCCAAGAAACGATCCTAACGGTGAACCGAAATCTATAAATACCCACCACATTTTCACTCATTCCTCACAAGAATCTGATTTGAGAAGCTCTAAGTTGAAACCTTTGTTTCATACCTGAGCTACTTGAATCAAGATTAGAATTCGGGGACCCTTTGTAAGTGTTCCTTCGTTCTTTTATTGCTTTTCGAGTCCGAAAGTCAAACTTTATTTGACTTTCTGCATTGACCATAGTTTATGGTCAATGCGAAGTTCGTTTGAACTTCGCAACGTGAGCGTAATCACGATGGTTATAGTCCCTTGTGACTATGTCTACTGATTACCACGTTGTCTAGGGTCGTAAGGGTAAGCGATCTAATAAATCGCTTATACCTTCGAACCCGACCCAAATTGGTCGATCATTAGGATCCGACCAAACACATTAGGTGACCATAGTATATAGGGAATAACCTTCCGAGGTTATACCTTATGGTCGCTTCGTTTAAGTAGTTGTATGATAGGTAGTTTATATGCCTTAGGTAAATTACCAAAATACCCTTTTTACGCCAAAATTCATTTTAAGCATATGTAACATAAATTTTGGTATCTAAACTGATTTGGTAACAATATTAGATATGTTAAGGCATATTTTACTTGTCATAGGACTAGTTAAGCGGTCCGAACGCGTTTCACGCGAACGACGCGTTAAAGTAGCATAAGCTACCTAAACGGGTCGTAATGGGTCGTAAGCACTTAGGCTAGGTTTCATTTAGTATGTAGGTTTTGTTAAACCATACTACATGAGTTCCAATACTCATCTGGTTTACAAGCCCTCATTCTATCCGATCCTCCGATATAGGTCCGGTTTATTAACATAGTTACCTATATTAGGTGCCGTTTGATTCCGTGATCTCTAGCATTGCTTGGTGGTTATCTTAGGACTTCTGAGCAATCTCAAGTGAGTACATAGACCCCTCTTTTACTGTTTTCAAACTGTTTTGGGGTGAAACACATGTGCCTACTTGTTACTTTCGTGCTTTCCATGTTTTCACATCATGTACTTGCTATGTTCATTAGTAAATTTTTAGTACATGATTTCATTGTGTTTTATGCTATGTATGCCCATTGTGTGCGTACTTAGTACATTATTTTACATTACATTTTATGCTATGTATGCCCATTGTGTGCGTACTTAGTACATTATTTTACATTACATTTTATGCTATGTATGCCCATTGTGTGCGTACTTAGTACATTATTTTACATTACACTTTATGCTATGTATGCCCATTGTGTGCGTACTTAGTACATTATTTTACATTACATTTTATGCTATGTATGCCCATTGTGTGCGTACTTAGTACATTATTTTACATTACACTTTATGCTATGTATGCCCATTGTGTGCGTACTTAGTACATTATTTTACATTACATTTTATGCTATGTATGCCCATTGTGTGCGTACTGTCACACCCCGAATTCCACGTGTCACCGGTGGGCCCGGTGGGGGAGTATCGTGACGTGGTTGGCAACGTAATAGTCAAACAACACAATATAATAATGCACAGGGGAAGCAAATTTAAAATATAACACAACCGAATTTATTTATTGTAATCAAAGTCACAATATCCGGCGTTTATCCACAGTAGGATCGAAACAAAATAACATTTAATGGTTCAACAGACTTCTGGCATCCTAAGCTTGCGAGACTTTTTATTGATGCTTAGGAGACAATCCAGCCAATTTCGTTTAGTACCTGCATTCAGTCTTTTTGGGAAAATACGTCAGTTTACACTGGTAAATACATTCAACTGACTCATTTTGGAAAATGATTGAAAATTGGTTTGGATGCACATGGCATAAACATTTTTATTTAACTTGGGAGAATTATTTAATATTATAATCTTGTGAACGAATTACATGTTACTTATGCGTTCAGTAGCCCGGATCTAGTCCGGGTTAAAGATCAATAGACACACCACATCAATGAGTTATACACGGACGGTGTACGCCTACACCCCGTGCTCAGGTCGTGGCTATCTCGTAAGATAATGCCAAGGATATCCGGGACATGGTCATTAACCCCCCAAAGGCTGTAAAGTAAACAAGACTGTTTAAACGAGCCGATCAAATTATTCAACTACCCACTAAGCGTGGAGATTTGATGCCCGATCAAGCGGTATGCTATATACCGTAACCCAAGCCCGTATAGGGAAAATAAGTTAAAAGTATTTACCTGATGCAAAGTATATTTCACAATAAGCAATTAGCACGTAGCTTTTACTGGTTCTCCTAATCTGGAACGAAGGTTTAATATAACCTATTAGAATACTAACGGGTCTTTAATTAAGCTTAAGCTTAGACCGGCTAGTTTCAAAGATACGGTTCGTACGCACGATTAAGCGAAGACCGGATAGAACGTGATTTAGACCCGACAAGTTCAGAGACTTGTTTAATATGGGTCCTTCATGCACATTCTGGATTTTGAGATTAAACCGATAAGGTTTGACCCGTTTCGGCTAATTTATGTAAACTTGTTACATAAACCGAACCGTACGCGTAATAAGCGTGACGGGTAGTCATGAGAGCTATATGCAGGTTTCCTAAGTTAATTATGTCTCAAATATGTTGTGACATCAGTAAGGTGTCTTTCGTTATGCCCGAAACGTGTTTAAACACAAACTAGGCCCCGTAGGGGTAGTTTGGTCATTTAAGAGTTTATAAAAGAGTTTAAGTGACAACCCGAGTTACAGGTCTGATGTAATCAGCAAATATACTCAATTTGCTAAGTTATATCAGTAGGTTAAAGCATGTATGTGAAACTTATCATTTTTAACTAAACTAGGCCCCGTAGGGGTATTTCGGTAATTTTACATAAGCCGAAAAGCTCAAAACTGAAGTCTGAGTTTATCAACCTTTGCTTACTGTTAAAATATTATAATTTGCCTCTTATATCAGTAGGTATCAACCCGGGTATGTCCAATATGATTTTAAAACATACTATGCGTTAAAAACGCTAATTAAGGCGATTAAAGGCCATTACCGGGTTCGATACTTAAATCTGATATTTTTATATTTCCAGAAGGCTTAAAATAATTTATTTATCATATGTGATCAGTAGCAAAAGGTTTGGGGTCGTTTAGACATGTAAAACTCATTTTATGGCCCGTAAGGGCAAAACCGACAATTACCGAATTAAGCCTACGACTATGAGTTATGCTAAGCCTAAAATTAATTAAAAATCTTTAAAAATCCCAAAATAATATATTACATCAGTGGGTAAAAGATTTGATACCAAAAAGTATGTTTAACTAGGCTATATGCTAATTACGCCATTTTATTAACATAAAGCACTAATTTTGCGATAATGAGCATAACTCTTAATCTACAAGTCAAACTGATGTCAAACTTTGCATACAAATCTATATATCAGTAACAAAGGTTTCTACACTTTTACATTTTCATAAATCACGTTTTAAGGTAATAAGGGCATAACGGTCAACATATGAGCAATTAACGGAAACATGCATAATAATTGGATAACTAGTGAAACAAGGTGTATAATCACAGAGGGTTGTTCTAACATGTATCCTAATCCAATTTAAGCTCTGAGGCATTTCTAAAACATGCCTAAACGGGTCAGAACTGAAAGTCAAAGTGAAAGTAAAACTATGTGACTTTCGGTTCCGAACCGGGTCTAAACAGGAAATAGTCGGGTTGAACATGTTTGGACATGTTCTTACACTTATTACTAAGTTATAAAAATGATCAAACAGGTTGTATATGTTCTAGATAGCTAATTATGCATAAATGACATTTTAAACTTCCTGTTGACTTTTTACTTAAAAGTTTGACCCGACTTTTGACCTGGTTAGAGTGGTGATCAGGGGAAACCCTTTTGAGGTTTTATTACCCACATAAATACCAACTCATAACTACTTTTATTTCGAGATATGACTGAGCCATTATTGACTAATCTCGAAGTCAAACCGTAATTATGACGGTTTGACTTTTAGCTAATTAACTAAGCTAAACTCAAACAAAGAAGAACTAGAAGACTTACTGAAGTCCTATGCACGAGATATGATCACTTGGAAGCAAGCTTGAGCTCCAGAATCAATCAGAATGCAGAGAAATGGTGTGTGGAAAAGTTGTGAACTTGAAGGGCCTTATATAGTGAACTAACCCACCACAACTTGTTGACAACTAGCTCTATGATCAACCACAATCATCCAACATGTGTCTCTAAGGCTTAGGGGGTGTTTTAGGGGTCAAGTGATGTGAAAAATCAGGTAAAGGTCGATCACAAAGGCACCTAGCAGACACACATCCACGAAATCAGGAAGTCTGCCCAGATGTAGCAGTCGCGTAGCGCGACGCCATAGGGCCTCATGCTCGCGCTACGCGAGCATGTATAACTCAGCCAAATCATTTTTCTGTTATTTGCAGTTTTGGTCCCTGGCTCTTCAAAATTCGAAAGGACCTTATTTTCTTGCATGGTAAACCCTTATAATTGATCTAGTAAGGCCTTAAAACATATACCCACTTTGCCAAGTCCCTGGGTAACTTTATTTTCACCCGAAAAGTCCTAACTTCCAACGTTTACGCTTTAACACTTCGCACACGAATTTGATCATAACTTTCTCATACGTTAACCAAACTTTATGAAATTTTTATGGTGCAATCTCATGAGCATAATTGATATTTACAAAGCTTCGGGTTTGTCAAAAGGTCACTCAGAGGTATAAATTTAACATGTTGACACATTTGGTCCCTGTAGTTTGAAATCACTCACTTTTAGCTTTGTATGATCCATGATTTATTCGTTTGAAGGTATGAGCATCGTGTAGGGTTAATGTACATTATATTTATTCACAGTTGACACTTAGAATACGTATATTTACATACTTTCCATGTTTGTCATCTTTAGTCCTTCCATAATATTTCTTTCACACGTTTAAACTTTATGACACGTGTCAACATATTATAGGACGTGAATTTCCGAGGTGTTACATCCTCACCCCCTTAAAATAAATCTCGACCCGAGATTGACTGAAATAAGTAAGGGTACTTTTCTTTCATCGTGGATTCAACCTCCCACGTGTATTCGGGACCTCTACGGGCATCCCATTTGACCTTTACAAAAGGTATATGCTTCCTTACCTGTCGATCTTCAATCGACAAAGGTTTTTCAACAAATTTTAAGCTCGCGTCTATATGCACATCTGTATGTGGTATAACCAGTGATTCGTCAGCGAAACACTTCTTCAGATTGCAGATGTGGAACACATTGTGAATTCCACTGAGCTCTTCCGGTAAGTTCAACTTATAGGCAACTGACCCGACACGTTCGTCCTATGTATCTCGGGCTTAGCTTGCCTTTCTTACCAAATCGCATTACCCCTTTCTAGGGTGACACTTTAAGTAGGACTTTATCACCTACTTCGAAGTGAAAATCCTTTCGATTTGGATCAGCATAACTCTTCTGCCTATCCCGGGCAGCTTTGAGATTTTCACGAATCTGGACAATCTTGTCCGTCGTTTCGAATACGATTTCTGGTCCTGATAACTGGACTTCTCCGACTTCCGCCCAACAAACTGGCGATCTACACTTTCTACCGTATAATGCCTCAAAAGGCGCAGCTTTAATGCTGGTATGGTAGCTATTGTTGTAGGAGAATTCGATTAACGGTAGGTTCTTATCCCAACTACCTCCCAAATCGATCGCACATGCACGTAGCATGTCTTCCAACGTTTGAATAGTACGCTCACTCTGACCGTCAGTCTGAGGATGATAAGCCGTACTAAAATTCAAACGTGTGCCCAAAGATTGTTGGAAACTCTTCCAAAAATGTGACGTGTACCTAGTATCCCGGTCAGAGATAATAGCTACAGGTATGCCATGTAGGGCTACAATCTTATCAACGTATAACTGGGCTAACATATCGGAGCTATAGGTCTCCTTGATGGGTAAGAAATGAGCTGACTTAGTCAGTCGGTCAACTATAACCCATATCGTATCATTTCCTTTCCTTGTCTTGGGTAACTTGGTAATAAAATCCATAGTTACCATTTCCCACTTCCATGTAGGAAGTTCAGGCTGTTGTAGCAAACCTGACGGTTTCTGATGCTCGGCTTTGACTTGCGCACATGTCAAGCATTTTGCTACATGGGCGGCTACAGACTTCTTCAAGCCTATCCACCAATAATTTGCCTTCAAATCCTGGTACATCTTATCAGCTCCAGGATGAACAGAGTATTTGGAACTATGGGCTTCCTGGAGGATGACATCTTGAAGCCCTCCATAAATTGGAACCCATATTCGTCCGTTTAATCGTAAAATTTCATCCTTGCTAAGAGTTAACTGCTCCTCAGTTACTCCTAACTTTTCATTAGGATAGTTAGCTTCTAACACAGCTTCTTTCTGTGCAGCTAACAACCTTTCCATCAAATTATTCTTTATCTCCATACGCTTGGCGTTGATTCGGATGGGCTTAACCCTTTCCTTCCGAATCAAGGCATTAGCGACTACATTCGCCTTGCCGGGATGGTATTTGATTTCACAATCATAATCATTCAAGGTTTCCATCCAACGGCGTTGCCTCATATTCAATTCCTTCTGATTAAACAGATGTTGGAGGCTCTTGTGATCAGAATAGATCACACATTTGACACCATAGAGATAGTGCCTCCAAAGCTTCAGTGCGAATACAACGGCACCCATCTCCAAGTCATGGGTGGTGTAATTCTTTTCATGCACTTTCAATTGCCTTGAAGCGTAGGCAATAACTTTGCCTTTCTGCATAAGCACACACCCCATGCCAGTGTGCGAAGCATCACAATAAACCACAAAGTCTTCAATTCCATCTGGCAAGGTCAGTACTGGGGCGTTGCTCAACTTTTGCTTCAAGATATCATATGATTCTTGCTGCTTAGGGCCCCAAACAAACTTAACCTTTTTCTTAGTTAAGGAGGTTAGGGGTGCAGCAATCCTTGAAAATTTTTCTATGAAACACCTGTAGTATCCTGCCAATCCCAGGAAGCTACGAATTTCCGTAGGCGTCTTTGGCTCTTGCCAATTCATAACAGCTTCAACTTTAGCGGGATCCACTTGGATACCACGCTCACTGACCACATGTCCAAGAAATTGGACCTCTCGTAGCCAAAATTCACACTTGGAGAATTTGGCATAGAGCTTCTCCTGGTGCAGGAGTTTGAGAATACATCGAAGGTGTTTCTCATGGTCAGCTTGATTCTTAGAATAAATAAGGATGTCATCGATGAAGACGATAACAAATTTATCTAAGTAAGGCTTGCAGACGCGATTCATGAGATCCATGAACGCGGCTGGTGCATTAGTGAGCCCAAAAGGCATCACTAGGAACTCGTAGTGACCGTAACGAGTCCTAAATGCAGTCTTGTGCACGTCTTCATCCTTGACCTTCAATTGATGGTAGCCTGACCTCAAATCAATCTTCGAGAAGTAACTTGCCCCTTGAAGCTGATCGAACAAATCATCGATTCTGGGCAGAGGATACCTATTCTTGATCGTGACTTTATTAAGCTCGCGATAGTCGATGCACAGACGCATTGACCCATCCTTCTTCTTGACAAACAAGATTGGCGCTCCCCAAGGAGATGAACTAGGTCTAATGAAACCTTTAGCCAGTAATTCATCTAGCTGCGTCCGCAACTCCTTCATTTCTGTGGGTGCCAATCTGTGTGGTGCTCTAGCAACTGGTGCCGCTCCGGGGATGATATCGATTCTGAATTCGACTTGTCTATCTGGTGGTAGACCAGGTAGATCTTCTGGAAACACTTCTGGGTATTCAGAAATGACAGGGATGTCTTCTATCTTCGGTTTAGGCTCATCAAGAATCACTTGCGCCATGTAAATGACACACCCCTTCTTCAAACACTTGGAAGCCTTGAGCATAGTCACCTGCTCAGGCAGTCCATACTGGGTATCTCCCCGAATGGTAAGTGATTCACCAGACGGAGTCTTTATTACCACTTGTTTCTGGTTACAGACAATTTGGGCCTGGTTATGAGATAACCAGACCATACCCAGAACGATGTCAAAACCAGCCAACTTAAAGGGAAGTAGAGATAGAGGAAAAGAATGGTTCTTAATGGATATAACACATCCATCTAACACTGTAGAGACGGTTTCTATGGTACCATCTGCTAACTCTACCTCATAGTTTATGCTTAAGGTTTTGACAGGTAAATTCAACAATTTACAAAACTTATGATCTACGAAAGACTTATCTGCGCCTGAATCAAAAAGTACTCTTGCAAAGACATCATTTACAAGGAAAGTACCTGTTATGACATTATCGTCTTGCACAGCCTCTTTCGCGTCCATCCTGAAGACTCTGGCATTAGTCTTCTTAGCCTCCTCAGGCTTCTTGTTGTACTTTGGGCAGTTGGTCTTGATGTGCCCCTTTTCATTGCAACGGTAGCACGTTGCATCCTTTATCTTCTTGCAATCCATGGTTTTGTGGTCCGTGGACTTGCAAATTCCACAAGCAAAGGGCTTTGACTGAGTCTGAGAGTTCGACTCCAGTCTGCACTTTCCATAGTGCTGCTTCTTGCAAATTTTACACTTGGGCTTCTCATCAGACTTATGCCCATCCTTCCTCGACTCAGATCCCTTCTTGCTATCACCGTTCACACGGTGTTTCTTATTCGACCTTCGCGAACCATCATCTTCACGCTTCCTCTTCTCGGCCTCCTTATTCCTCAGCGATCTATGTCTGACCGCATCCAGAGTGAGGGATAATGAAAGGTCAGTTACAGACCTGAAGGTAACTGGCCGAGAAGCTTTTACACTGGCCTTGATCTCGGGTTCAAAACCACCAATAAAGCGAGCGATTCTTTTTGGCTCCGGGGTTACCAGGTAGGGAACCAACCGGGACAGCGTATTGAAGCTTGTCAGGTAAGCTTGACAGTCGAGGTTCTTCATCACCAACGATAGAAAGTCAGATTCTATCTTCTCCACCTCATGTTGAGGGCAAAAATTTTCCTTGATTAGGGCAATGAATTGATCCCACGACATATTATACAACGGGATCTTTCCGGAGGCCTCCATCAGAGATCTCCACCATGCCAATGCTTCACCCTTGAAGGACTGTGACACAAACTTAACTACATCCCTTTCAGCGCACCCGCTGATATCTACCACCGTGTCCATCTCGTCCAGCCAAGTCATGCAGTCGACGACTCCTTTTTCCCCAGTAAAATCCATGGGTTTACAAGACACGAAGTACTTATAGGTGCAACCCCTGTTACGGGGTCCTTGATGCAGTACTAATTGCTGAGATGGGACACTTTGGTGGTTGGTGGACTGACGGTCATCACCATCTTTCTTGGGTCCATTCTTTTTAGGAGGAGGCTTGCTATGAGCCTCAGAATGTGTCTTGGGCTTTGAATGTGATGCAGAGTAGGTCCTACTTCGAGTACCACTGTATTCCTCATACTGCCTATCCAAAGCCTGTGTAACAGCGTCGTCTATGATTGCTTTTAATTCGGCACCCGTTAACGTAATCTGGGCGTTCACATTTGGCTCCACTGGATGGCTATTTATTTCATTTGAGTCATCCATTTGAATTGAACTGTTGCAGAAAACAAGGACAATATTTTATTTGGGAGTTTATTATGGAATTACCCCTTAGGGTAACTCGTTAACCATGGTAACAGAGACCACATTTGGTTAACTTATTAATCGTATTAATTTAGGATTCCAATTAATATTTATCCTAAACATAAACAATAACAATATATATTAGCACATAAGGCTTAGTCACATGGACAATTTAAATTATCAGCTATGATTTCGGAGAATCAAGGCTTTTAAGGTTTAAATATATTTTATTACCTTTTTCAGACAGTGAGTCAAAGCTACAACTGTCTTTTGGCTCATGTAGAAATGAGCAAGGCCCGTAGGCATTATATTACCAACGTATGGTAAAGTATGATCATCTTAATTGATGATCTTAACCCATGATTCAGAGATCATATGATTGGGTTTGGAATCTTCTAAAGAATCCTTATACATATAAGAATGACATGTGATTTTAACGAATCACTTCTGCCAGGAGTGTTAACATGTTTTAAGATGTTAACATGGATTTGAATCTTTTTAAACAGGTCTTACCATTTTGGCCCGGTCTTATATTTGACACGAGGCTAGGTTTCACACTTTAAGATCCTTAATTAAATAATTACATAGGCAGATTAATTTAAAAGGAATGATTTTAATTTATTTATTTCATTTATAAATTATTTATGCACAAAATGGCAAACATGAAATTCATAAAAACAACATTCCATTAATTATACATAGGTTACATGTTGCCCTAAATGGGTCTTTTCAAACAAACCATTACCCACGCAGGGGTTTTTAAACAAGTACTTGCCCACGCAGGGGCTTTAAGCAAACAAACTAGTCCACGCAGGGACCTTAACAACTAAACATCATACCCACGCAGGGGTTTAATGGAAAATGGAAAGATAGGCCCACGCAGGGGCTCAAACAAACATACAACACACATACCCACATAGGGGCTTAACAATCAAATACACCCACGCAGGGGCTAATACAGAAAATGGGAGGATTCAATGATCCTTCTTGTTCTTCCCCTTGATCAAGCCTACTAATCCTTGGAAGAATGTCTGCCTCTCCCTGCGGTCCTCGTGAACTACCCGTTCAACTTGATTCAACCTCTGAATGAGTTCTTCATGTTCAGGTGGTGAGAATCTAGGTGGCTGCGATTGAGCCCGGATGATGGGTCTAGGAGGTATCTGGTATCCCTGAGTCGGGTAACTCACCCCCCATGGATCCCCATAGGGTCCTTGGGTGTTGTAGTTCGCTGCTACCATGTACGGATCAGCCTCCGCGTACCCATAGTTGTGATGCGTTGGGGGTTCAAACGGGTTGTATCCCATGCCACCCGTATATGCCGGGATTGGGTTATCAAATCCCATCGGCGGTGGCTGTAGTACAGCAGGGTTGGAGGGTCCACCCATTTGTGGGTCCTCCTGGTGCGGTGGGTAGTGACTGGCACTTGACTGACGTGGGGAACTGAAATTGAAGCCCCCCGGTCGTACCGACATGCGGGCACCGGTTCTCCTACGCCTTGGCGGTTGAGGAGGTGCCGGCTGAACTGGTGGCGGTGGAGGTGGTGGCGTAACTGCCACAAATCGGTGATCCTCTGATGAATCTTGATGATGCGGCTGCGGCTGTGGCTCCTGCTGCTCATGTTGCTGCCCATGTGACGACGAGTGGTGAGAAGGTGTATAATACCACTCGTGCTGATTGAAAAGGGCTTGGAAACTGTCTGGACCACCATAGGGTGATCCGTGAAAAGGCGATCCGTCGGAGATCTCGATCGGATGGTTTGGAGTACCACTCGCCGGCATGACGGGGTCCGTATCCTCGTCCATATCATCTGCGTGATCTCCTGAAAAATGGTCCTCTGGACCCAGTGGGTTAAAACCCACGGGTTCTTGTAAGTAGTTGGCCGGGTTAAACTGGCCTCTGAACTCTGGAGTAGGGTCCCCATAGGAATGATGGGACAAAGATCTTTGCAGCGGT
This sequence comes from Helianthus tuberosus, assembly GCA_030545235.1. Lineage (NCBI taxonomy): Eukaryota > Viridiplantae > Streptophyta > Magnoliopsida > Asterales > Asteraceae > Helianthus > Helianthus tuberosus. Next base: position 62,404,967 of record CM060451.1, on the reverse strand, counting down.
ATGTAGGAAGGCAGAGGGTTGTTGGGCTCGTCTTCCGAATGTGGTCCATAAGAATTGTGGACCGGAGGTGTAGAGCTGTGCGAAACAGATCGTCTCGCCGGCTCGAATAGGTTTCTCCTGTTCCGTCGTGGATTTTCGCTTTCCGTAGCAGTTGGAGCTCGTACATTGGACGGTCCGGCTTCATGGTCATTGGGGGCGGTGACTGGCCCCTTGCCTCGTCCTCTTGTCCGGAAAAATCTTGGAGGCATTTTGATATTCCTGTCAATAAAGCATGAGATAACAATAACAAAATATAAAATTTTAAAGGACAAAACAAAAACCGAATAAGGTGGAATTTGTCCTATGTTATTAGTCTAGACTCGAAGGTTTAGAAATGTGCAATTGTGTAACTGAGATTAAACACAAAAGGCTAGTGTTTAATTCACTCAGTGTTGGCTTTGATACCAACCTGTCACACCCCGAATTCCACGTGTCACCGGTGGGCCCGGTGGGGGAGTATCGTGACGTGGTTGGCAACGTAATAGTCAAACAACACAATATAATAATGCACAGGGGAAGCAAATTTAAAATATAACACAACCGAATTTATTTATTGTAATCAAGTCACAATATCCGGCGTTTATCCACAGTAGGATCGAAACAAAATAACATTTAATGGTTCAACAGACTTCTGGCATCCTAAGCTTGCGAGACTTTTTATTGATGCTTAGGAGACAATCCAGCCAATTTCGTTTAGTACCTGCATTCAGTCTTTTTGGGAAAATACGTCAGTTTACACTGGTAAATACATTCAACTGACTCATTTTGGAAAATGATTGAAAATTGGTTTGGATGCTCATGGCATAAACATTTTTATTTAACTTGGGAGAATTATTTAATATTATAATCTTGTGAACGAATTACATGTTACTTATGCGTTCAGTAGCCCGGATCTAGTCCGGGTTAAAGATCAATAGACACACCACATCAATGAGTTATACACGGACGGTGTACGCCTACACCCCGTGCTCAGGTCGTGGCTATCTCGTAAGATAATGCCAAGGATATCCGGGACATGGTCATTAACCCCCCAAAGGCTGTAAAGTAAACAAGACTGTTTAAACGAGCCGATCAAATTATTCAACTACCCACTAAGCGTGGAGATTTGATGCCCGATCAAGCGGTATGCTATATACCGTAACCCAAGCCCGTATAGGGAAAATAAGTTAAAAGTATTTACCTGATGCAAAGTATATTTCACAATAAGCAATTAGCACGTAGCTTTTATTGGTTCTCCTAATCTGGAACGAAGGTTTAATATAACCTATTAGAATACTAACGGGTCTTTAATTAAGCTTAAGCTTAGACCGGCTAGTTTCAAAGATACGGTTCGTACGCACGATTAAGCGAAGACCGGATAGAACGTGATTTAGACCCGACAAGTTCAGAGACTTGTTTAATATGGGTCATTCATGCACATTCTGGATTTTGAGATTAAACCGATAAGGTTTGACCCGTTTCGGCTAATTTATGTAAACTTGTTACAAAAACCGAACCGTACGCGTAATAAGCGTGACGGGTAGTCATGAGAGCTATATGCAGGTTTCCTAAGTTAATTATGTCTCAAATATGTTGTGACATCAGTAAGGTGTCTTTCGTTATGCCCGAAACGTGTTTAAACACAAACTAGGCCCCGTAGGGGTAGTTTGGTCATTTAAGAGTTTATAAAAGAGTTTAAGTGACAACCCGAGTTACAGGTCTGATGTAATCAGCAAATATACTCAATTTGCTAAGTTATATCAGTAGGTTAAAGCATGTATGTGAAACTTATCATTTTTAACTAAACTAGGCCCCGTAGGGGTATTTCGGTAATTTTACATAAGCCGAAAAGCTCAAAACTGAAGTCTGAGTTTATCAACCTTTGCTTACTGTTAAAATATTATAATTTGCCTCTTATATCAGTAGGTATCAACCCGGGTATGTCCAATATGATTTTAAAACATACTATGCGTTAAAAACGCTAATTAAGGCGATTAAAGGCCATTACCGGGTTCGATACTTAAATCTGATATTTTTATATTTCCAGAAGGCTTAAAATAATTTATTTATCATATGTGATCAGTAGCAAAAGGTTTGGGGTCGTTTAGACATGTAAAACTCATTTTATGGCCCGTAAGGGCAAAACCGACAATTACCGAATTAAGCCTACGACTATGAGTTATGCTCAGCCTAAAATTAATTAAAAATATTTAAAAATCCCAAAATAATATATTACATCAGTGGGTAAAAGATTTGACACCAAAAAGTATGTTTAACTAGGCTATATGCTAATTACGCCATTTTATTAACATAAAGCACTAATTTTGCGATAATGAGCATAACTCTTAATCTACAAGTCAAACTGATGTCAAACTTTGCATACAAATCTATATATCAGTAACAAAGGTTTCTACACTTTTACATTTTCATAAATCACGTTTTAAGGTAATAAGGGCATAACGGTCAACATATGAGCAATTAACGGAAACATGCATAATAATTGGATAACTAGTGAAACAAGGTGTATAATCACAGAGGGTTGTTCTAACATGTATCCTAATCCAATTTAAGCTCTGAGGCATTTCTAAAACATGCCTAAACGGGTCAGAACTGAAAGTCAAAGTCAAAGTGAAAGTCAAACTATGTGACTTTCGGTTCCGAACCGGGTATAAACAGGAAATAGTCGGATTGAACATGTTTGGACATGTTCTTACACTTATTACTAAGTTATAAAAATGATCAAACAGGTTGTATATGTTCTAGATAGCTAATTATGCATAAATGACATTTTAAACTTCCTGTTGACTTTTTACTTAAAAGTTTGACCCGACTTTTGACCTGGTTAGAGTGGTGATCAGGGGAAACCCTTTTGAGGTTTTATTACCCACATAAATACCAACTCATAACTACTTTTATTCCGAGATATGACTGAGCCATTATTGACTAATCTCGAAGTCAAACCGTAATTACGACGGTTTGACTTTTAGCTAATTAACTAAGCTAAACTCAAACAAAGAAGAACTAGAAGACTTACTGAAGTCCTATGCACGAGATATGATCACTTGGAAGCAAGCTTGAGCTCCAGAATCAATCAGAATGCAGAGAAACTATAATTGGAGATACCAATCCTCTTCATGGATAAACCCCTTGCAGATAATGCCAAAAAGGGGGAGAATATCAAGCAGTTGAAGAAAAAGGGAATTGAAGATGGCCTGTATGTTGAACCAGAACAAGAAAAACAGACATCTAAATCCTCAAAAGGTTCAAAATCTCAGACAACAAAATCTCAAACTTCCATCCAAACAGCTGATACAGCAGTAGTTACAAAAACTACTGCTAGCCAAACAGCTGTTATCTCTTCAACACACACCACTACAACCACTGCCCCACCCAAAACCTCATCAGCACCATCACCTGCACCTCAACCAACCCCTGCTCAAAAGCAGAAGACATCTGCTGATACATCAGTAGTTGTAATGACAACAGAGGTTGGAACACCAGTTGTTTCAACAGCTGTTAGTCATTCATACACCACTGCTCTCATCAATATTACTTCACCCTCATCGCCTCCTGCGAAAAAGCAGAAGACAACAGATGTTACAACATCTGTTGTAAGGACAACAGTAGTTGAAACACCAGTTGTTACAACTACTGTTGGTCCAAATACCCTCACTACATCTCAAGCCATATTTGCTTCAATCAATAAACCACCTAAAAGCACCCCTCCACCATAAACAATTTACACTCGAAAAAGAAAAACAACTCAGCCAACAGATGACATATATGACCCTGAGGCTGCAAAACATCCACTGGAGCTTGAAGCTGTAAAAAATGAGATGAAGCAATTTTACACCGAAGATGATCCTTCAAAAAGGAGATTTCCTTCTCTCATAGGCTTCATAGTTCCAGACAATATGGATGAATATCTTGAGCTCAAAGCAAGACAGGCTAAGATAAGAGCCAAAGTTGAATGCAGGATCAAGGTGATGAAGCCATTTTGGAAAGAATGGAATTCCTGCTCACCAAAGTCAAACAAATGGAAGAATATGCAAGTGATCTGAACAAGGAAATGTCAAACCTATCTCCTGAAGCAGATCAACGAAAAGAATGGAGAAAAGAATATCTTGCATACATAATGAAAGAAAAGTTCTATCCTGCTGAAGAAACTCAATTCAAAGAATGGCCAATAGTTGCATTAAAGCATGAGGCTAACAGAATTGAAAGAATTAAAAATGATCCAAGAAAGAAGAAGACATCTCCAAATTGGAACAAATACAAGAAGTTCATAGCTGATCTTCCTTCTGAGTATAAAAGAAAGAAGCAGGAGCTGGTGGATGCAAGGGTGGATACTGCAAATGCCATAGCAAAATGGACTAAGCAGCAAACAGATGAAGCTTATGAAAGGCTTAAGAAAAGGAGGATGACAGTCTCTGACACTCCTAAAAAGTCTGACTACAAAAAGCTAAAGGAGCAGATCAAGACTTTTGAAACACTGATCAACGCAGCAGAAACCTCTGTCACAATGTTGAGAAAAGAAAAGAGGGAACAACTGACTGTCGGAGAAGAAAAAGAAACTGATTATTTTGAAGAAGCCATCAAGAAAATGGCTTGAGATAAAGAAAAATCAGCAAAGCTACAATTCCTTGCCAAAAAGGTTTTGAGCCAATCATCACCAGTAGATATCACAGACAGTGAGCTTGATCAACAAGAGAAACAAGAGCAAATTGACAAAGAAGTTGCAGAAGGCATAGCTGCAGCAAATCAAGTCATAGAAGAGGCCTTCAAAAGAATGTCTGAAGCTCAGGATACTGCTTTACAATTTTTCTCAAGGCCAAAATCTCCAAGCTCATCTGCAAATAAATCTCTCCCAAGAAACCCATTTGGTTTAAAAATACTAAAGTGGCTCTCTGATCAAAAGACCCATGTATTGACTCTGGTCAGAACCAATGGAGAAGTGAAGCATATATCAAGGAATCAAGCACTAGGCCTGGGTGTTGAAGATCTACAAGATCTCCTTGAGCTTACACTGTGCCGGGATGAAGATAATACAAGTTCTCAGGATTTTGAGCTAAAATTTAAAGAACAAGTCAAAGAACTTCTGATGAGAAATAAAAATCCAGAATAATGAAGGGTTTTGGCATTATCTGTTCCAGGGGGAGATTGTTGGGATTGAACCCTACCAGAGGAACAGATAATGAAAGCCAAAACCGGTTCACAATAGTGGATTCACAATAAGCAGATGTTTACATTAAGCTTTCCCCTTGACAGTGGTTATCTAACAGCTGATATACTTTTTGTACTGCTCAGAAGAACAACTGATGAACCAAACACTGATGAAACGCTAAAGACTGCTAAAGACAAACACTGACGCTCTATCTACTGCTGTCTTTTGAGTACTGCTGAAGACACAAGCACTGCCCATTCAAGGACTGATCACCTTTGAAGAAAGCACTAATGCTCAACATCAGTGCTTAGGCTACAACAGTGGAAAGTGAATCAGTAGTTTTCCCATGTTTTATATTTTCTTATAAATCAGTTGTTAGACATCAGTAGTGTGTATAGAACAGTGTTTACAGGTTGTTAGGTTGTTAGATGTCACTTTCATGGTGATGTCAGCTGAGATACATCAGTGGTTTGGTTTGCCTATAAATATAACAGTACCCTGTACTGTTATATTTGATCGTTTTGAGAGAGTTCTTCTCCTCAATTCAATCCTTTCATCTTGTGCAATCCAACCTTGGGGTATCAGGCTGAGGGGGAGTTTAGTTTGTAAGCTTGCATTGTAATCTTTTGCTTTGAATTGTAATCTTCCGACTCTATGAAAAGCAATTGTTTATCAAACTATATTCTCCTTTGATTGTGTTTACAAAGTTTGTTTTCACTTCCGCTGCACTTAAATTTCTGTTCATTTCTGTTTGATTTGTCCAAATTATACAAACAAACACAATCACGAGAGCCTCAGATCCTATCATGGGACGAATGGTTTGGGTGAAGTTTGAATGAACGGAGTAGCTGATAATGGAATTGGTGCGGGTATATCTTTTTCTTCCTTCTCTTCTTCATGCACCATGAATTTTCTCTTTCTTGTGTAAACAGATTGTGGAGAAGGAGGAGTTAGGGAAGAAAAAGGTGCCATGACTGTAAGGGTTGATTGTGATGGAAATTGAAATTGGGTAGAATCAGTGGATTGACTAACAACTGTTGAAACAACTGGTGTCTCAACCGATGTTGTCTTAACATATGCTGAAACATTTGTTGCATCAACAATTGTTTCAGTCGAGGTTGGCAGTGATGATGAGGATTTTGTATTCTTATTTTTGACAGGTGGTTTTTCTGGTGAGAGTTTTGTTTTAGGTGTATCAGAATCTGACTTCTTAGGTTCAGCAGTGCTTTTGAGTTTCGCAGCAGTGGTTGGTTTTTCTGGTGGTGATATTGGTTTAGGAAATATGACAATAGGAGATTCGTTATCTTTCTGTGATTTTCTACTATTTGAAGTTCCAATGTTGAGCACTTCATCTTCCTCTTTCGTATGCTTCCTCTTCTGTTTTCGTTCAATCTCCTTATCTGTCTGTTTGTTAACGGAATCGTCAATTCCCTTTTTCTTACCAGTATCAGATTTTCCAGGAGATTTTGCAGAAGTTTCCTTGGCAGGCTTTGGATTTTGTTTTGGCTGATTCCTTGGTGTTAGTTTACCAAATTTTTTCATGGAATCCTTTTCCCTATTTTCAGCATCATCTTCATCGTCTTTTTCAAACACAGGTACAGGGGTAGTACTAGTTAACTTTGCAATGCATTCTTTTATGCCCTTGATGTCAGCCTGTGTGTCTTTGTATCTTGCTTCAACCATAACTCTAATTAGCTTCATGTGGGAATTAAGTTGAATCTCAGCCAGTTCCCTTTGAGCTGCAAGAATGGGTTGTACCGAATTCCAAAGCTCTTGGCATAATTGAAAGCATCCACCAACTGCTTCAATTGATCTTTCATATCAGCAACAGTTGTTTCCAAGTTAGATATCCTGTCCGTCAAATCCTGGTATTTTAATCCATCACCTAACTTAATAGGATCATCTGAATTCCCATCAGGGTGGTTGTATCTGCTTTTGAAAGAGGAGGTATCTCCAAATTTTCATTAGCAGATGCCCCTTGTTCTTGGTTCTGGGGACTTCCCTTTGCATCAGTGGTTACCTTAGTCATCTCACATGTGGTTAACTTGAACTCACCAGTGGATACCTTGATAGACACAGCAGTGGTTGCCTTCAAGGGAGTCTGACTGATGAAACTACTGTCCAAATGTAAATCAGTGGATTTGACATTTGTAGTAGCTGCTCCACTTGAAATACCATCAAGAATTTGCTGAAATTCAAGAGGTGTAGCCTCCTCAACTATTTCTGGGTTAGGTAATTGAAAAGGTTCAGACATAGCTATTGTTGAAGTTAAACTCTTAGTAAAGTGTTCGTGAGAGGGATTGCTACCACTCTGAATGTCAATAGCTTGAAGCAGTGTCATACTCTCATATGAGGGTATGACATCATATTGTGGTGTCCCTGTGAATACAACATGTTCCTTTTGTGAGGAATCATGAGGAGTTTGGTTTATGGGTTGAGATCTTTCCACATGTTGTGAGGAAGTAGCAACAGTGGTTTGTAGTGACATTTGTGTTGTCACGGGGTTAACCTCTGGGATCTCATCTTCCAGAGGACCCATTTTGCTGGTTTCGGTGGGCTTTTTGGATTTTGTTTTGGTCTTTTTGAGTTTTGTTGGTGGGGGTTTCACAGCAGTGGTTGTAGTGCTGTGATCACCAAGAGCAGTGGGCTCAGCAACGGACGTCTGAGGAGCAGTTGTAGACTCATCTAAAATTTCCTCATTCCCCTTTGCTTCAGTTTTGAAAACATCTGACTCTTTAGCCATAAGGCGAGTAAAAGTTTCAGATGTTAGATTATTCATTTTAATAGCTTCACCTTTTTCAAAAGCTTTTTGAGAAACATGTTTTTGCAGGTAGTAGCTTAATAGTCTAGGAAACATAGAAAACCAACATTTTTCCCCTTTTTAATAGCAGCAGCTTTCCCCTTTTTAATAGCAGCAATTTTGCCCTTTTTAATAGCAGTAGTTTTGCCCTTTTTAATGTTATTTAAATTTGCAACCAAATCAACAAACAGTGCTTGGGAGTAGTTAAAATCAGTATTTGTCAAAATTGCATACCCCAATGACTGAATTTTCAAAGGTATTTCAATAAAAGAAGTAGTTTTATTTGAGAGACAGATTAAGAGAGTATGGAACAGGAATTTCATTGGCGGTGGAAAATTACGTTTAAACATAGTTGCCTGATTCAACTCTGTAACACCCTTGTTATTATTTTAAAGGTTTTCGTATATATAACGAAAATAAACATGTAATTACGATTAAGGATCCTTAGAAAATACGAGTAATTTAAAACTTTTTACAACTTAAAAGTTTACAACATAATATAAATAAGTTCGTCGTTTAAAATGACTACGAAACGCCGTGTGGAAGCTTGTATCTTGAACGTGTTCGGTTCTTTGTTGAACTTGATCGTCCTCCGGTACTAGGATTTTACCTGCAACTCAAAAAACATGAGTTAGATTAGTCATACGTAGCTTAAAACATATTTAAATGGGTTCGCAACGCATAACAGATTAAACAAACGATTTTCGCGCAACTGGCACCCCGTCGCGTCGCGCGACGGCCTAAGGCCCACCCTGTCGCGCGGCGCGACGCCTCCCTTTTTCCAGAATGTTGCAGCTAGTTGCTGCATTTGCCCAGCTCCGATTTTTTATCGGAATTCTAACTTTAAAGTTTCATAACTTTTGATCAAGATGTTCGTTTTACGCGATTCTTTTTCCTATGCGTTCGAAATTTAATTCTCCATCTTATGGAGTTAAAACCTGATATTCAACTAGTTAGAAAATTCAGATTTCAGGCTCTCAGCTTGAAATCCCTTTTTAACACTTTTGACCAAAATATCATTTTAACTATAATTCTAAAAATGCGTACCTGGCTCGGGTCATAGGATTGACTCGTTTAAATACCTTTCGATATTAATTTCTAGTTAATAGCAATGCGTACCATGTGCTAATTCCTGTGATCACTAAACTCAACAAGCGATCATCAAACATTATTATCAAATGGTGTCAACAACACCGTTTGACCCGTTTAGTCGAAATGACAAATTATCATTATGAGATGGTATTTAATTACCATTCCATCCTTTAACCTATTCCGGCTTTTCCCATGATTATGTCTCATTTGAAAAAAAATCATTTTTCTTATTTTCATTGACCCGTTAAGACTTTCGCCATGTGGTGTCCCTTCGAAACCCTTTATTTATTCGTTAATCCATACCCGGATTACTACTTTACTATTTTATCCACCACGGTTTACTCCAAAACATAGTGTTTCGATAATTTATATTTGTTCATCATTTCACATCTAGTTTTCCTTATTTACCCTTTTGCCATAACTTATGGTTTTTGTCTTTCTCACTTGTTCCGACCCGCATTGTATCGTGCCGGAACATCTCATTTCATTTACATACTACTATTCATATATTCCATACTCACTATAAGCATTTTGTAAATAATAGGAGGGGCGTAAGCTTTACTTACCTTGAATTCCGATTATGCTTTTCCACGCGTATTAGTTCCGTTTGACCCGCTTCTACCCAAGCTTCCACCTAGCTTTTCGAGCGTCAATCTACCTTTTATCATTCGCAAGGTGATTAGATTAGTCATTATTATCAAGACTATCTCACCTTACGGACTTTATATCAAAATCACCAATTGATTTCATTATTGGTCAGTTTGACTTTTAAAAGTCAAACGGCCTATAACACGAGCAATTACACAATCAAGTTCAACAATTCATTTAAGCAATTTGTCAAATATCCGATAGGCATTATTCTTACACTACCGTTTGAACTAGTTTTCTCATCAAATTCATTATACTTCTAATTTCTTTAACTAGTTCAAACGATTATCGTGACTAGTTTCTTTATTCATTTTCGCAAGAACCAAGGGTTCCCTTTTATAAGCGAGACCCGTTTCATCATACTATTTAGCATTCATCCGAATACCTATTATAATCAAGTTTCATAACTAATTGTTTAGCCAAGCTTTAACATTAATTAGGCAAGTTTATATCACTGAAAATAGGCTGTTTTTTGTGACCTGTTTAACCTGTTTACAAGTCTTCAAAAAATATGATTTTTTATGTGATGTACCTCTCGGAGGGTTAGGCCTTTTGTTAAAATTTCAAGATCTAACTCTTTACCAAAAATTCGTAAAAATTCATTTACTAAGCTGTAATCAGATTCGTCACTTCTGACTGCAGCTTACAAAAAAATTCATTTATAAAATTCCTCGTTTATCCGATTGATGAAATTCCAATTGGAGGTTTTTGGAATTATATGAAGCTACCTACAGTAAAAATTTGAGATCATAAATCAATTCTTAAATTGAGTTATGACATTCGTAATGGGCTGCAAATTCTGCCAGAAAACGCAGCCTGAACCTTCGATACCGAAAAATTCATAAAACATTCAATTTTCGTCGAAAAAATGCAATTCCAGTGGGGTTTTAAAGATTTCCTGGAATTACATTTTAGACTCAAGAAACACATGTTTTTGTCACGTTTTGACCACGTTACAGCCAATACAAGTCGGCTGTAAATTCTGATCAGAAGCTGTTTGAATTCAGCTTTCAATTAAAACATGTTTATGACATTATAACACTATTTTTAGCAATCAAAAGCCCTAAAAACATCACATGCACGAATTTAGCATCAACAAATTTGAATTTACTTCATGGAACTCAAATTACACGAGAATAACCATCAAAATCCTAGTGTTTATCAAGTTTCTACAAACCCATTAATCACCTACAATGGTGATTATAAACCCCACAAGTATCATGCAAGATTTTAACAAGAAATCATCTAGAGTTTATCCCTAGACATCATATCACTTCTAATTTCATCTATACAACACATAATCAAGCTAAATTTCATTTTTTCACAATTAACCTAAAATTCAAGATGAATCAAAACATCAAGATTTTGCATACCTTATGATCCCCTCAACAACGTGATCACTAATTCGTGCTTGAAAATCGATTTAGACCAAATTAGAGCCTTCAATTGATCAATTTAGTGAGAGCTAGGGTTTGTGAGGAGCTCCTGTTCGCTCCTTGCGTTTTTTGATCGACCAAACACACCTAAGTGTGTGTTTGGTGGAGTTTATTTTTGTTTTAATCTTTCAAGTTTCCCCACTTTACAACTTAGGTCCCTCAATTATTGTTTTATTTATAATTTAGGAGTTTCCATCCATTTATTTGAAATCACAAGACCCGTAACCAACTGGGTTATCTAATCCTGGTTAGTTTGTTCTCGTTTATTTAATGCTTCACAATTTCAATATATATATATATATATATATATATATATATAGTTTTATATTTTTGGGGTGTTTCACTTATTTAAGTCCCGCTAAGTCGGCCTGTCATAAGCTTTGTTTTTCTCAAAACTTTTATTCTCTTTTTATTTAATATTAGGTTTAATTATTTGAATCCTAATATTTACCGCGTTAATTTTTACTATTAACGGTATTTTACCCGTTCATAAATATTAACGTGGTTTGATTACCAAACCTGTTTTCGGGGTGTTACAAGTCTACCCCCTTAAAGAGGTTTCGTCCCCGAAACCTTATTTACATATTTCTTTTAATTTAGACTAAACGAACTTAGTTTTGTTTTCAAGATATTCATTCGTTCCTTTCAATCTAACGTTTTAATTTATATTGACACGTACGTCTTTCATGTGTAAGGCCTCGCGGGCCTTTATTTTTAGCTTATATCCTTTATCTTTATTGACCGAGTTGTCACTTGACCACTCATTCGCGTTAGTCTTGTTAACATGTTTTATCCTGCGCTTGTCTTATATTAACAAGCGTTTGGTATTTGTCATGACACTATCCTGACTTCGAATAGTTTTACCGACTTGACTAATTAGTCGTCGTCACTTCCTACCTCGTCACCCGGGTATACTATTTTGCCATCTCTGGCCTCATGTGTGTTTAAGATTTTCTAATTCACCTCATACCACTTATGTTTTGTTAAAACGTTGCTTTTGACTAAAACTAAATTTTTAGTTTACGTTTCCTCTTTGTCTTACGTCTTCCCTCATTTCTAGGAATGTTACTTCCGAGGATCTATTCCTTTTAGTTATTATTTAATACGGGGAATTATAACGAATTCCCACGCTTGACCCATATGTCCCGTAGGTTCTTTCACTTAGCCTCGTAGGCTATTTATTTAGATTTTCACATTTTTACCCCTTTAAGGTGAGACCCCTACAATTCGTTTCTTTCTATTTGTGACCCGAAGGTCTTTTTGGTCCCGTAGACTTTAACACTATTTATAATCCTGTAGGTTATGATGATCCCGTAGATCATCTTTTATTCGTGTCTTTACTTAACTGTATATATATATATATATATATATATATATATATATATTTATGGTGTGAAGGTACTCTTTTTATGTTTAGAATCATTTACTTTTGCTTTTTGGATTTCATTTGACCTTGTCCGTAGTCTGAGGCTGCATTTGTTTTCTTTCGAATTATCTTTCCGATTTTATGACTTCTAACGTCATTTATATGTCGGTTTGTCCTACGCTTACCGTTACCCAGTTCTTACCTATACTTCTTTACGACCCGTTACCCGGGTTCTTTATTATTTTGCGCTTCCATCATTCGGTTTGCACTTGTCACACCCCGACCACGTAAAACAACAAAACGTGGCGGAAACGTCGGGGAGTGTTGTAACAGAATCATTGTTTCATAACACATGGAAATTGAAATATTGTTTTATTGATTAAAAGAGTTACAATGTCTTGACAATCAAAGAAACATAACATAGATAACTAGTCTTGCATCTTTTATTGTCGCTAAGGCCCAAGTCCGCCTAAGTGTATCTGGATAAATCCTATGCATCATATCCTGAAACACATGTGAAAATAGGTACGTCAGCATAAAAATTCCTGTGAGATACATAGGTTTTGTGAAAATAGAATTCATGACTTATATTTAAGAAAATGTTTAGTCATGAACCTTGTAATTTGCTTTGTCTTGTAAATCATTTGAAAAGTGATAAATAAACCAAATGATATATATGTATAAAAGAATAACACATGGTTAAGTGGATAACCATGTGAAATGAGTTTGTATAAATTAAGTTGTTTGTAAAACAATGTATTGTGAAAAGTATGTTATTTGTATAAAATGTTATATGTCCAAATTTAAATGATTCAAATAACGCTACGATATGTAATACCATACAATCACTTATATATAGGAAGTACCAGCGGCGTATCCACCATACTTGTATCATATTACACACACCTCGTTACTTAAATCACTTACTCAAACCAAACCAACAATGTAAGATGTCTATGTTTAAACCAATTGCCAAACGTATTGAATAATATGTCAAAATGTTTATGTCAAGATGTAAGTCATGTAATGTATAACCAATGTCAATAATGTTTATGTGTCAAATGTAAATCATGTAATGTGTAACCAAAATGATATGTATGGCTAGTGAAATATATCAACTAAACCATATGCACAAAAACAAAGTATTGAAGTAAAACATGGTTTAAATCAAAGCTATGTTTTGTGGAACAAATGCATGCTATACTGATATAAACATCTATGCGGTATTGTGAGAATGCATACATCCAAGCCTTGAGACTGTGGCGATAAACCCTTAAACAAATTAAAGGTTTATCTAAGTTATGTGTATCGAATTCGGTCATTCCTTTCATCCAAACCTACCCAGGATGTCCGGAACGGGAGTTGTCAATTCCTATGGTACCACTACCTACTAACGAACGGCGTGATCGGTGTTAATGAATGTATATTGATCCATCAAAACAAACCAAATATCATATCAAAATGTAAGCATGTGATGAATAATAAATGTACTAAGTATGCACACAATGGGCATACATAGCATAGAATGTAATGTAAAATAATGTACTAAGTACGCACACAATGGGCATACATAGCATAAAATGTAATGTAAAATAATGTACTAAGTACGCACACAATGGGCATACATAGCATAAAATGTAATGTAAAATAATGTACTAAGTACGTGTAACACCTCGTAAATTCACGTCCTATAATATGTTGACACGTGTCATAAAGTTTAAACGTGTGAAAGAAATATTATGGAAGGACTAAAGATGACAAACATGGAAAGTATGTAAATATACGTATTCTAAGTGTCAACTGTGAATAAATATAATGTACATTAACCCTACACGATGCTCATACCTTCAAACGAATAAATCATGGATCATACAAAGCTAAAAGTGAGTGATTTCAAACTACAGGGACCAAATGTGTCAACTTGTTAAATTTATACCTCTGAGTGACCTTTTGACAAACCCGAAGCTTTGTAAATATCAATTATGCTCATGATATTGCACCATAAAAATTTCATAAAGTTTGGTTAATGTATGAGAAAGTTATGATCAAATTCGTGTGCGAAGTGTTAAAGCGTAAACGTTGGAAGTTAGGACTTTTCGGGTGAAAATAAAGTTACCCGGGGACTTGGAAAAGTGGGTATATGTTTTAAGGCCTTACTAGATCAATTATAAGGGTTTACCATGCAATAAAATAAGGTCCTTTCGAATTTTGAAGAGCCAGGGACCAAAACTGCAAATAACAGAAAAATGATTTGGCTGAGTTATACATGCTCGCGTAGCGCGAGCATGAGGCCCTATGGCGTCGCGCTACGCGACTGCTACATCTGGGCAGACTTCCTGATTTCGTGGATGTGTGTCTGCTAGGTGCCTTTGTGATCGACCTTTACCTGATTTTTCACATCACTTGACCCCTAAAACACCCCCTAAGCCTTAGAGACACATGTTGGATGATTGTGGTTGATCATAGAGCTAGTTGTCAACAAAAGTGCTTGTGGTTGAGCAGGTGCTTGAGGTGGAACAGCAGTGGTTTTTGCTTTTTGAGCTTTTCATAGCTGTTGCACCATATCCTTTATCTCAGCAACTGAAGTTTCAAGTTTTTCAACTCTGCCCGTCAATTCCTGATATTTTGAATCATCACCCACGTTAGTAGGATCATCTGAATCCCCACCAGCAGTGGTTGTATCAATGTGTGACTTAGGAACTGAGTCCCAAAAATCACCCATTGATGCCCCTTGTTCTTGGTACTGGGGACTTCTTTCTTCAGCACTTGATAATCCTTTGATGATACCAGTGGTTAAAACTAACTCGCTGGTGGTTACCGAAGGTGCTATAGAAGAAATTGCCTTCAAGGGAGTCTTACTAATGAAACAACTGTCCAACTGAAGATCTGTTGATCCATCAGTAGTAGTTGCTACTCCACTTGAACTACCACCGAGAGTTACTTGTAACTCAGGGGGTGTAACCTCCTCAATTGTTGCTGGGATAGCAGGAGTAGTAGCATCAGACCCAGTCACTTGTGGGAGTATACTCTCAGTGACAGGTGATAGAGAGGAACTGGTTTGTGTCTGAGCTATAGCAACTGCATGCAACAAGGGTATTATTGATTGTGGCATTATGATTGGTGAGGGTATGGGTGTTGAAAGAGACATGTCCTTGGGATCAGGACTGAGGAAGATGGATCCGACTGGGTCCAGAGCTTCATATTGTGGGGTCCCTATGCTTACAACCTGATCCTTTTGTGAGGATGCAGGAGGAGTTTGAGGTAAGGGTGGAGATCTTTCTACCAACTGCTGTGAGGAAGTAGCAGCAGTGGTTTGTGGTGACATTTGTTTTGTCACTGGCAGTTGCTCTGGGATCTCATCTTCCAGAGTTGCCTTTTTCTTGGGTTTGGTGGGCTTTTTGTAAGACTTCTTTTTGGTCTTTTTGGTGATGTCAGGTGTGGGTTTCAAAGCAGTGGTTGTGCTGCTATGATCACCTGGAGTAGTGGGCTCAGCAGCAGATGTCTGAGGAGCAGTTGTAACTGCTAAAATCTGCTCAGGCACCTCTGCTTTTGTTTTTATTGGTGCCATCATTTTAGAAAATGTTTCAGTTGTTAACCCTTTTATTTGAAAATAGACACCTTGTTTTAGCAAATTTTCATTTTCTTTTTCAAATTTTTGTTTAAAATAGTAACTTAAGAATCTTGGAAAAAGTAAAAATGATTTGCTATCAACATTTTTTATTAAGTCATTAAAAATCTCCTGGGAATAGTTATAATTTTCATTATTTAAAATAGCATAACCCAGACATTGAATCTTTAATGATATTTCGTTAAAAGCTGTTGTTTTATTAGAAACACACATCAGAAGTGTGTGAAATAAAAACCTTGGTGCAGAAGGGAAGTAACCTTTTTGTAAGGTATCTACCTTTGACTATTCTGCATATCCCCTTTTTACGAAATCAGTTTTCAACTCGGCTTTATCAAAGGAAGTTTTACCTTTCTGATCATCGAGTTTAAAGACTTCGGAGATTGATTGCGGTGTAATTTGAATCTCTTTACCCTGTATCGAGGAGTTGATGGCAATGACTTTATCATCTTGTTTTTCAAGCGTTGCCTTTTCCCAAAACTCTCTCTGGGTTTTCAGATAAGTAGGAGCATCTGCGGTAAGCAAAGTTTTGTACTTTGATGCAGATATTGTATCAATGATGGAATCGAATGTGTGGTTGTTGGTGGGTTTTGTGAGTAGACCCAGATAATTATGCGGGGATTTGTACGGAATTTCAATGGGTTCAGCGGCCATTTGAGCGACCTCTTTGGACGAAGATGATGATTTTGACTTTGATTTTGATTTTGTCATTTTGATGAAGAAGGATCGGAGAGTGATTTGGGAAGAAAGGTTGGAAACTGCTTTGAGAAGAGAATTTTTGGAACTCAATTCGACAGTGTAAAGCCCTGTTTGGGGTTTTGATCAGGGTTTTATTAAGGGGAAAAAATGATCGCTGATGTGGCAGCGGTTATTATGATCTAAAGGCTAAAAACTGACCACGTGTCAACAGATGATGAAGAGATGAATTATGGAGAACAGTTGTTTTGGAAACCACTGATGGAGCAAGTATCAGTGGTTACAACGGTCCAAATGAGGACAGTGGGTGATTTTTACTATCAGTGGATAGCATATCAGTGGTTGTAACGCAGATTTTGAATATCAGTGCTTACAATGAAGATGGAAGAACAGTGGTTGACTTTCAGCAGTGGACAGTAGTTAGAGAGCAGATGTTTGAACAAAGCAGTGTTTAGGGGTGAGATAATGATAGCGATTTGAAAGCCCATTATGTCAGCAACTTTTAAAGAAAAATTCATTCAAGGTTTTGCCACATGTCTTTTTCTTATTTAATTTTTTTTTACGAATTTCTGACAGTGGTTTAGTACCCCAGATGGTGAGAACTTTTTGCTAAGGAAACTCATTTTTGTTTAATATCCAAATTAAAACATGAGTGTCCCAGTAGTTTAAGCACTGTTTAACAATCAACCTTTGATTAGAGTTTAAAACAAACCTGAGTAAGACATGACCTTGACATATGTACCATTTCCTTTTGACCCATTTATGAGGACAATAACACCAACAAAAATAAGGTACTATATCCTGACAGGTAACTGAAACTATTGCCAACAAAAACAAGCAAAAGTTCAAAATATATTATTCTTTAAAAAAACGAATAATATATCCTGGTTATTTGAGAAAAATCTTTAAAAATATGTTAAAGGCTTTTCTGAGAACAACATCAAAAGGATCTGGTATATTTTGAATAAAAAAAACGTAATCATATCATTCTCAAGTTTATGAAAATGGTCAGTGGTTTGACAACAGTGGTAGGAAATTTTGAATACATTTTGACCACTGTTTGGTACCATTTTCTTGTCAGATGATTGCAAACATGAGGACACAAGGACACATGAGTTTTGAAGATCCTGTTATAGATCTCGTTACCCTGAGATGATTTTGAAGATTTGTCTATTCCTCTTAAAGTTCATTCACCGGAATTTCCATTTTTACCTGAACCTTATCCTGAACAGATGAATGCACACACTTGCTTAATGATCATTATTACCCCAAACTTTGACTCTTAAGTGTTTTATGTTTATACTCTTTTCTTTTGACTTCAAAAGTTTTGAGATAAACACACTTTTGAGTTTTTGTGAATTTTCTTCTTCCCTTTTTACCCTTCCCATTTATAAGTAATGAATTACTTACTGGGAGGTCTTTGTTGAGAGAAACCTTAATCCAATATCATTTTGCAGTAATGTTTTGAGAGAATTGGTCATGTTTGCACAGTTTTTTCAACCAATCTCACACTACATATGATATGGACTATGTTGCTCCCTGATTTTCTGAATGTATTTTAACATAGTTGATTTTGTCCTTTCGAGGGTCTCAACCTGTTTTCAACACATAAGATCTGAATGACTAAAGTTTTAAATTCCCTCTTTATAGGTTATCAAAAACACTAATGTTTTATGAACATAGGTCTTTGTTAATCTGAGGTTCATACTTTAGTATTGAATGAGAACATCACAAATTTCATATCAACAGTTGAAATCAATTTTGAAAAGAAGAAATAATTCCATAGTTTAACAGACATGTTTGCAGATCTGAAAACTATGAGTGACTTGTGCATGATATCACTCGTTGTGTGAGATTTGTGTGTCATATGACATCTTGGTTGTTTTACAGAGTATTTGAATAACAACTTTAAGCGTTATCACCCGTTACTCTGTTTTTCAACCGAATACAACCAACCTTAGTATCAATGAATTTTGAGCCGAACTGTTATGTCAATTTGACTGTTAAATCGAAATTGACTGTCCAGGCTCTGATACCAATTGATAGGATCTGAGGCTCTCGTGACTGTGTTTGTTTGTATAATTTGGACAAATCAAACAGAAATGAACAGAAATTTAAGTGCAGCGGAAGTGAAAACAAACTTTGTAAACACAATCAAAGGAGAATATAGTTTGATAAACAATTGCTTTTCATAGAGTCGGAAGATTACAATTCAAAGCAAAAGATTACAATGCAAGCTTACAAACTAAACTCCCCCTCAGCCTGATACCCCAAGGTTGGATTGCACAAGATGAAAGGATTGAATTAAGGAGAAGAACTCTCTCAAAACGATCAAATATAACAGTACAGGGTACTGTTATATTTATAGGCAAACCAAACCACTGATGTATCTCAGCTGACATCACCATGAAAGTGACATCTAACAACCTAACAACCTGTAAACACTGTTCTATACAAACTACTGATGTCTAACAACTGATTTATAAGAAAATATAAAACATGGGAAAACTACTGATTCACTTTCCACTGTTGTAGCCTAAGCACTGATATTGAGCATTAGTGCTTTCTTCAAAGGTGATCAGTCCTTGAATGGGCAGTGCTTGTGTCTTCAGCAGTACTCAAAAGACAGCAGTAGATAGAGCGTTAGTGTTTGTCTTTAGCAGTCTTTAGCGTTTCATCAGTGTTTGGTTCATCATTTGTTCTTCTGAGCAGTACAAAAAGTATATCAGCTGTTAGATAACCACTGTCAAGGGGAAAGCTTAATGTAAACATCTGCTTATTGTGAATCAACTATTGTGAACCGGTTTTGGCTTTCATTATCTGTTCCTCTGGTAGGGTTCAATCCCAACATCCCACCTCCATCAACAAAGATCAACCCATTAGCAGTAACTTTCCCTCTGGAACTGCTTGCAGTTCAAGATGAAATGACTCAATTTTACACAGAGGATGATCCATCCAAAAGAACATTCCCATCTCTTCAGGGATTCGAAACTCCAAAGAATATTTATGAATATCTAAAGCTAAAGGGCAAGCAAGCATAAGATAAGGCAAATGAAGAGTGTAAAGGGATAAGAGACATTAAGTTATCAGCTCGCATGCAACATTGGCTTGGTGAAGTCAAGAAGTTGGAAGATTTTGCTAGAGACCTGAGTAAGAATATGTCAAATCTGGTCACCAAATGCTGAGCTAGAAAAGACATTAAGGAATGATTTCTTGAACACTATCATGGAAACCAAGCCCTACGAAGCCTACAGGTTTGATTTCAAAGACTGGCCCCTTGAGGCTCTTAATGAGGAAGTTGATAGAATTGAAAAGATGAATAAAGATCCTCAAATGCCAAAATATGCTCCCAACTGGAACAATACAAAAAGGTTGAAGTGGATGAAGTGTTGAAGTATAAGAGAATGAAGGCAGAACTTGTAGCAGCTAAGGTTGGGACTGCTAGACAAATTGGAAAATGGACTAGGCAGTCTATTGATCGAGCTTATAGTAGGTTAGAAGAGCGAAGAAAGACAGATCCATCCCTTCCTAAAAAGCCAGTATACAAAGATGAAACGACTGTTATACGTCGGCAGACCGTTACATCTAAAATGCTGTTCTCATCAGCAGATGTATCCATCGCTGCCTTGAACCAAAGAAAAAAGACAACAACTGATGGATGAGGAAGATGAAAATAGGTATGCTGAGTACAGAAAAGAGTCTATCAGAAATCAGTTACGATATGGATTGGATGATGCTTCGTTGCAATTACAAGCTCAAGTTGCTCAAACACTTCAGAAGTTGGCAAGCAGGCCTCAATCGCCAAACTCCTCTCAAATAAAACTTCTCTCAAGAAACCCATCAGACCCAAAAATACTAAATTGGAAGTCTGACAAACAGACCCATGAATTGACTTTGATCAAGTCTGATGGTAGTGTTGAAAAGATATCAAGGGGGAATGCACTTGGTCTGAATGCAGTTGACCTCCAAGATCTTTTTAACCTTCAGCTTGATAGGGATGAAGATGAAGTATTCCTTGGATTTTGAGCTCCAATTCAAAGGGCAAATCCGGGAAATGTTGATGAGAGAATAAAGATCTGCTGATTTCTAAAATCTGCTGATTCCTTGATTTAGTTTTGCTGAAAGTTGTTGAGGCAGGTGATTGTGTGTTTGTAGTTAACGTTTGTTGAACTTTAAGTTGTATTCAAATTCTATGAAGTACGTATGCCTATAAACAGTTTATATTGTCTTTTTGGGTAAACAATTAAATTGTATGTAACTGATATATTAACCGATAATCTATGTTTATAGTTGTGTTTTAGCTATAATAGATAACACGTTTCGGTACAATATCTATGCACGCATCTATATGTTCTATTAATATGTGTTATGCATGCTTGTCTAAGAAACGACCCGTGTGTGCAGCTCTCATTTTTAATGAGAGTACTAAATTCTTTGTTAATAACATTATTCTCTTAACATCTGTTTACTAACCTTTGTAATTTCTGTTGACTGACCTCTTTAACATAGGTTGACTAACATGCATATCTGTTTACTATCTATCCATCTGGCAAGCTCTGTTGGAGATAATGCATAACATTTTTTAGGAAAGTCTGTTGGAAAGCAACAGAAGTTTTTAACAGTTAATAGACAACAGTAGTTTGCTATCAACATAATGGAATTGCTGTTGAATAAACCTATTGACCATTAGTGTATATCAATTTTATAAGTCTTCACTAATTATTGTTTTACTCTCTGTCAATATGGGCTATGCATGGTTTTCTAAGAAACGACCCATGTTTGCACACGGGTCTTACCGCTAGTACTTTCTATAAAAGGAGAAATCTCAATGACATAAAAAAAACTAATGTGGCAGACAGAGAGGCTGTCCAACAATGTTTTTCTTATGTCATTACTGCATCACAAAGCCTAATATATAAAATCATTTTAAAATCTATCTAAAAGTCTGCCTCATCCCAAAACATATGCCTATATCTTTCCTTTAAAGCCAGTAGAGGTTGAAAGTCTATCCTTTGGCAAATGTATAACTTAGCAGATGTTTTGAAATTGCGGGTAATTTCAAATTCAAAATTCCTGAGGATATGTAATTTGCAATTAATGCATGTCACTCACTCACTTCTGTCAATCTTCTTCTTATATAAAGTTTTTTTTTCTCATTTCACTCTTCATATTTACACTCTCGTGTTCTCTGCTTTTGTATTTTTAGTCCACACTTCCAATGTATCTCTCCCTCAAATCCCTTCTTCTCAATACTCGACATTTGTTCATAAAGGATAAGAGAAAACAGAAGCTCTCTCTGACCCACTTTTAGAACAAATTTTGGGGATATGTGGTTTGCCTTGATGATAGTAATGTCATATATATAATTATGTTTGTTTTGGTTTTTGATTTTTCATAATTGTTTTTTATCTGAGTTATGACTAAATGATGATTGTGAATGATTTGAGCAGATGATGATGGTGATTGTTCTACAGTTGTTTCCAGCATCATTGTTCCAACATCGTTGAAAGTATGTTTTTTTTTGTAATTATGAAATTTTGAATTTTTAATTTGGAACTGATCTACTCTAATTCTCGCTTTATATTTCAGTCTAATCATAGTTGTTTGAAATTCATACAATCACCTGCGGGTTATTTTAGGTTTGTCGATTTTAAACTGTTGATATATTCCAGCTCTGTTTTCTTCGAGCGACCAGTGGTAGAAGTATTTGTGATTACACTGAATGGTTTTAGAATATGTTAATATAGATATTGATGGTATGAAATGAAACACAATGAAAGATTATTAAATGTACAGTTAAAATAATTTTAATTGAAGACTAAATGATGATTATGAATGACTTGGGCAGATGATGATGATGTAGAACCCACAGTGGTTCCTACTAAACGCAAGAAAGGACCTGCTTCTGCTGTAAGATGAGATTTTATTTAATAAGATATATAAGTAGATTCAGTTTGCTCTTTCCTGCCTTTTTTGTATTAAAAGAAGCATAAAGTTTGGAATTTGATGTATAGAATGTATACACTTCTGCAGGCTCCGATGATTTAAAGCAGCTCTTTATCAAGCAAGTTGAGAGTTAAGTATATGAGGATAGGGCTACTCTTCAAGAGCTGAAGAAGTGTTTTGATGGACTGCATCTTGGTCTGTTCACAAGAGACTAGGTTTCCAGAAACCTGATGGTGATGCCTTCAATACTTCCGTGGAGTTCATGGCGATTGTCAAAGATATACATTGAGAGGTTCAGTACTCGATGGAGTTGAAGCTAAAAGCACTTAATTTTTGCTGTTAGATTCCTAAATTTCTTGGTGTTGTTGTTAGATTTTAAAGTTTCGTTGTTCAGTACTCGATGTAATTGTTGATCTTTTAATCCGCATAATTAAATTTTAATCCTATAAATGTTTGTGGAGCATTTTATTTTTACTAATTTTAAGATGCATAAGTATTATTATGTAATTTTTAATATTATCTGATTATTGTAGATCGATATTGATGCAGTCCATCAAATTGTCTCTGAGTTTGATTTAGATTATGTTGATGTTGAATTGTGCTTGAACAATTTTTTGAAGAATTACAAAGAATCAATTTATGTTACTGTATAGATCTATCAAAGTTAAAGTTTGCCAAAAGAGAACATCTGCTCGAAATCATCATCTGCTGATCTAACGGCTGTTTGACTTGCTACTGTTGTCAACATCTGTTGTTGCCTAACAGTGCTTCTCAACATCTGTTGTTGGTCTTTAAATGAAGAGTACTGTTGGCAACATTTGTTGTTGCCTAACAGAGGTTCGCAACATCTTTGTCTGCTGGAGTTGTAGAAGCATATGTTTACTATGTAGAGTATTGCTAGTCTTTAAATGAAGAGATTTTTTTTAATATTTTTTTTATGCCAGAGGTTTGAAATTTTATTATTTTTTATTATTTGGTAAGTCAACAGTTTTTTGAAGAATTTCGTCACAATTACAAAGACACAACATCTGCTCCTCTAAATGTCTGTCAGAGGTAAACTCTGCCCAAAGAGAACATCTGTTTCAAGTGATCCTCTGCTGATGAAGACATAGTCTAAAGAAAGTTTGAAGAAGCAAATGTCTGCTATGGGTCAACAGATCTTAAAGAACATCAGATGATAGACATTAGATCCTGCTCAACAGAGGTTTTAAAAGACAATTGAGAGGAAATTTTGAAATGCGGATAATGGTAAATAATCCCGATGTGCCATAAGAAAAGCTGATGTGGCAGCCATAGAGGTTGTCCAACAATGCTTTTCTTATGTCATTACTGCATCATAAAGCCTAATATATATAAAATTATTTTAAAATCTATCTAAAATCTGCCTTATCTCAAAACCTCTGCCCATATCTATCCTCTAAAGCCAACAGAGGTTGAAAGTCCTTCCTTTGGCAAATGTATAACTTAGCAGATGTTTTGAAATTGCTGGTAATTTCAAATTCCAAATGCCTAGGGATATGTAATTTACAATTAATGCATGTCACTCACTCACTTCTGTCTTATGGTAAAGGCGTCTTATGGTAAACGAGGAGTTTAAGTGTAATTATGATAACCTGTTTTTTTTAAGGTTTAAAATTTGTCCTTTGGATTTCTTGATATATAATTTTATACTTATCCCATGGAAACACACTTTTGAAATGTTTTGCATTAAAAGAATAACCATCGTCGCATCATATTCTTTACACACTAAGTTAGTATGACGATGTATTTAGTCATAACCACCTTCATTGGGTATATAAAATACATTAGGAAACTGCTTTCATCATTACCGCTTTCATCCATCTACTCAATCATCTTCAAAGTTTTTTGTTTATCAGTATCTTTACAATTTCTTTGGCTTTCAAACACGCATTTGTTCACTGCGAAATGGAAAACATTGGGTTTCAAATGATTGTTGACGAAATTTTCACGAGGCTCCCTGCAGAAGATATTGGTCATTTGAAATGTCTTTCCAAAAATTTTTATAGGGAACTCTCAAGTCATGCATTTGAGATGATCCATGCTCTCTGAAGTGGAGATTCACTACAAAAGAAACTACTCTCCTTTAAAGACACGTCAATTGTCGTTGACAGCATAGTAGCTGGTAATTTGGATGTCGGTACAAGCAAAACCTTAAGTTTCCTAACAATGTCCACCCTACCTTCTTACATATTCTATCATCATTTAATGGATTGCTGTTAGTTTGCATTGAAGGGATTTGCTGTGAGCTGATCCTTTGGAATCCAACTACCAGGCGCTATAAGTTTTTTTCTGAAGACTACTTAAATTATGTTCATGATCGAAACTCTGATATAGGTGGAATTTATTTTGATCAATCCAATGATCTGAAAGTGCTTCACATCAGCTGTTACCGTAATGTGGCTACTGCTCATGTTTACTCACGACGTCGTGAGTCATGGAGAACAATAAATTTTGGTAGCGTAAATAATTATGGTTCAAGCAGTTATTCATGGTCTCCAGGAATTTATGCTGATAAAATCATATATTTCATGGTTTCAAATTATTGGTATCCACTAGGTGAGAGGAACATCGTTTCTTTCGATGTTCTTTCTGAGACTTTCAGAATGCTTCATTTTCCCGAGAGTATCGTAGTCAATCCTTGCCAAGGGCATTTTTTGACCATCGCAAAGAGGCTGCATTTGATTGTTATTAGAAAGTCTGCTGAGCTAACTGCTGATTTGCTCAGATATGAAGAAGAAGGCTGGATCAAGGTGTTTGCTTTCAATAATCCTCGTATAGTTGATTATGTAGATAGGCGTCGAAGGACTAATATAATTGAAAACAACAAGTGGCTGATAACAAGCATTTGGGGGATATGGTTAAAGTTAATCTGAGCAATGAAGTTTTGAAATACCTCCAACATGTTGACAACTACAAAGGTCCAAAAGGAGTTTTATTTATCGAGACTACAGTTTCGCCCACTGATTAGAAATTATTATGCTGTATTTTACTGAATTGTGTTTGCTGTTTTGAACTCTGTTTATTATATAGTTACCTCTGTTTGACACTTGTAGTTTTTATATAATTAGTTGTGTTAAAATTATTAACTATGTTTGCTATTTAAATTAAAAATAATTAAATGAATATTTAGGTTTGAGAGTTTAAAAGCTTGTAATATTGGCAAAGGTTTGTTTAAATGATGAAATCTCTGTTGTTGTGAACAGATGTTTGAAAATAAAACAGTGGTTGATACATCTGTTGACTTTGGTCAACAGATGGATGAAAACAGAAGTTTGAAACCACTGTTGGGTTAAAACATAGTGTTATGGAGAAAACTGTGTTTGAAACCGCTGTTGGGTTAAAACGGTGGTTTAAAACCACTGTTGGGTTAAAATAGTGTTTTGTGGAGATTGAAGGGGATTGAAACGACTGTTGAGTTAAAATATTGTTTTTTGGAGAAGGAACATGCTTGAATGCATATGTTATTTCGTTTACAAAAGATTAATAAGTTGTATACTTTTGTATTTTTCATACTCTAAACTTTAAGTATTTAAGGTTGAAGTTGAAGTTGGGGGGATATGGTTGAAGTTGATCTGAGCAATGAAGTTTTGAAATACCTCCAACATGTTGACAACTACAATTGTCCGAAAGGAGCTTTATTTATCGAGACTATTGTTTCGCCCATTGATTAGAAATTATTATGTTGTATTTTACTGAATGTTGATTGTTGTTTTGAACTCTGTTTATTATATACTTACCTCTGTTTGACACTTGTAGTTTTTATATAATTAGTTGTGTTAAAATTATTAAATATGTTTGTTATTTAAATTAAAAATAATTAAATAAATATTTAGGTTTGAGAGTTTAAAAGCTTGTAATATTGGCAAAGGTCTGTTTAAATGATGAAAACTCTGTTGTTGTGAACAGATGTCTGAAAATAAAACAGTGGTTGATACATCTGTTTACTTCGGTCAACAAGTAAACATATGGATGAAAACAGATCTTTGAAACCGCTGTTGGGTTAAAGCAGAGTGTTGTGGAGAAAACTGTGGTTGAAACCGCTGTTGGGTTAAAACGGTGGTTTAAAACCACTGTTGGGTTAAAATAGTGTTTTGTGGAGGTTGAAGGGGATTGAAACGACTGTTGAGTTAAAATATTGTTTTTTGGAGAAGGAACATGCTTGAATGCATATGTTATTTCGTTTACAAAAGATTAATAAGTTGTATACTTTTGTATTTTTCATACTCTAAACTTTAAGTATTTAAGGTTGAAGTTGAAGTTAGGGGGATATGGTTGAAGTTGATCTGAGCAATGAAGTTTTGAAATACCTCCAACGTGTTGACAACTACAATGGTCGAAAGAAGCTTTATTTATCGAGACTACTGTTTCGCCCATTGATTAGAAATTATTATGCTGTATTTTACTGAATGTTGTTTGCTGCTTTGAACTCTGTTTATTATATAGTTACTTCTGTTTGACACTTGTAGTATTTATATAATTAGTTGTGTTAAACTTATCAAATATGTTTGTTATTTAAATCAAAAATAATTAAATGAATATTTAGGTTTGAGAGTTTAAAAGCTTGTAATATATGGCAAAGGTCTGTTTAAATGATGAAAGCTCTGTTGTTGTGAACAGATGTCAGAAAATAAAACAATGGTTGATACATCTGTTGACTAGATGAATACAAATGTTTGAAACCACTGTTGGGTTAAAGCAGAGTGTTGTGGAGAAAACTGTGGTTGAAACCGCTGTTGGGTTAAAACGGTGGTTTAAAACCACTATTGGGTTAAAATTGTGTTTTGTAGAGGTTGAAGGGGATTGAAACGACTGTTGATTTAAAATATAGTTTTTTGGAGAAGAAACATGCTTGAATGCAAATGTTATTTCGTTTACAAAAGATTAATAAGTTGTATACTTTTGTATTTTTCATACTCTAAACTTTAAGTATTTAAGGTTGAAGTTGAAGTTGGGGGGATATGGTTGAAGTTGATCTGAGCAATGAAGTTTTGAAATACCTCCAACATGATAACAACTACAATGGTCGAAAGGAACTTTATTTATCGAGACTACTGTTTCGCCCATTGATTAGAAATTGTTATGCAGTATTTTACTGAATGTTGTTTGCTGTTTTGAACTCTGTTTATTATATAGTTACCTCTGTTTGACACTTGTAGTTTTTATATAATTAGTTGTGTTAAATTTATTAAATATGTTTGTTGTTTAAATAAAAAATAATTAAATGAATATTTATGTTTGAGAGTTTAAAAGCTTGTAATATTGGCAAAGGTCTGTTTAAATGATGAAAGCTCTGTTGTTGTGAACAAATGTTTGAAAATAAAACAGTGGTTGATACATCTGTTGACTTTGGTCAACAGATGGATGAAAACAGATGTTTGAAACCACTGTTGGGTTAAAACAGAGTGTTGTGGAGAAAACTGTGGTTGAAACCGCTGTTGGGTTAAAACGGAGGTTTAAAACCACTGTTGGGTTAAAATAGTGTTTTGTGGAGGTTGAAGGGGATTGAAACGACTATTGAGTTAAAATATTGTGTTTTGGAGAAGGAACATGCTTGAATGCAAATGTTATTTCGTTTACAAAAGATTAATAAGTTGTATACTTTTGTATTTTTCGTACTTTAAACTTTAAGTATTTAAGGTTGAAGTTGAAGTTGGGGGGATATGGTTGAAGTTGATCTGAGCAATGAAGTTTTGAAATATTTCCAACATGTTGACAACTACAATGGTCCGAAAGGAGCTTTATTTGTTGAGACTACTGTTTCGCCCATTGATTAGAAATTATTATGCTGTATTTTACTAAATGATGTTTGCTGTTTTGAACTCTATTTATTATGTAGTTACCTATGTTTTACACTTGTAGTTTTTATACAATTAGTTGTGTTAAAATTATTAAATATGTTTGTTATTTAAATTAAAAATAATTAAATGAATATTTAGTTTTGAGAGTTTAAAAGCTTGTAATATTGGCAAAGGTCTGTTTAAATGATGAAAGCTCTGTTGTTGTGAACGGATGTCTGAAAATAAAACAGTAGTTGATACATCTGTTGACTTTGGTCAACAGATGGATGAAAACAGTTGTTTGAAACCACTGTTGGGTTAAAACACAGTGTTGTGGAGAAAACTGTGGTTGAAACCGCTGTTGGGTTAAAACGGTGGTTTAAAACCACTGTTGGGTTAAAATAGTGTTTTGTGGAGGTTGAAGGGGATTGAAACGACTGTTGAGTTAAAATATTGTTTTTTTGGAGAAGGAACATGCTTGAATGCAAATGTTATTTCGTTTACAAAAGATTAATAAGTTGTATACTTTTGTATTTTTCATACTCTAAACTTTAAGTATTTAAGGTTGAAGTTGAAGTTGGGGGGATATGGTTGAAGTTGATCTGAGCAATGAAGTTTTGAAATACCTCCAACATGTTGACAACTACAATGGGTTAAAATAGTGTTTTGTGGAGGTTGAAGGGGATTGAAACGACTGTTGAGTTAAAATATTGTTTTTTTGGAGAAGGAACATGCTTGAATGCAAATGTTATTTCGTTTACAAAAGATTAATAAGTTGTATACTTTTGTATTTTTCATACTCTAAACTTTAAGTATTTAAGGTTGAAGTTGAAGTTGGGGGGATATGGTTGAAGTTGATCTGAGCAATGAAGTTTTCAAAACTTTATTTATCGAGACTACAGTTTCGCCCATTAATTAGAAATTATTATGCTGTATTTTACTGAATGTTGTTTGCTGTTTTGAACTTTGTTTATTATATAGTTACCTCTGTTTGACACTTTCATATTATATATTATTAGTTGTGTTAAAATTATTAACCATGTTTGTTATTTAAATTAATTAAGTGAATATTCAAGTTTCAGAGTTTAAAAGCTTGCAATATTGGCAAAGCTCTGTTTAAATGATGAAAGCTCTGTTGTTATGGACAGATGTTTGAAAATAAAACAGTGGTTGATACATCTGTTGACTTTGGTCAATAGATGGTTGAAAACATATGTTTGAAACCACTGTTGGGTTAAAGCAGAGTGTTGTGGAGAAAACTGTTGTTGAAACCGCTGTTGGGTTAAAACGGTGGTTTAAAACCACTGTTGGGTTAAAATAGTGTTTTGTTGTGGACAGATGTTTGAAAATAAAACAGTGGTTGATACATCTGTTGACTCTGGTCAACATATGGATGAAAACAGATGTTTGAAACTACTGTTGGGTTAAAGTAGAGTGTTGTGGAGAAAACTATTGTTGAAACCGCTTTTGGGTTAAAACGGTGGTTTAAAACCATTGTTGGGTTAAAATAGTGTTTTGTGCAGGTTGAAGGGGATTGAAATGACTGTTGATTTAAAATATTGTTTTTTGGAGAAGGAAAATGCTTTAATGCAAATGTTATTTCGTTTACAAAAGATTAATAAATTGTATATTTTTGAATTTTTTATACTCTAAACTTTAAGTATTTACCGAATGACCTATCTATTTATAAGTCTATAAATATAACCATATTCATCATTTATATATGTTATGCCTGGTTTTTTTAAGAAACCACCCGTGTTTGCACACGGGTCTTACCGCTATTTTCTTAAATAGGTCAATCTGATATAAAGAAACCTGTTTTGGGTAGACTGACAAGACCAATTTCTTAAATAGGTCAACCTTAATAAAACCCGTTAGAAATATGGGTCAACTAGAACAGCGCCCCTTGAAAAATGAATTGACATGTTAACCCGTTTAACAGTTTTTTAATAAGCTGATATTTTGATTTTCGAGATGAAAAGTGGTAAGTTTTAAAGTTAAATGTTTTAATTTTTAAGTTTTCAAATGGCTATTAATTTTTAAAAGTAAAATTAATTTATGTTTTAAACATTTTTATCTACTATTCACTTCCAATAGTTTTATTTTATTAGTTCTGATTGCCATTCTTTGCTTATTCACATTTGCTCATTCTAATCTCAAGCTAGGTGTATAAACCAAAATTGTTAATTGAGAATGAGATATAACTACACAAAAAAATTTAAAGTAACACAAATAATAAAAATTTTCATATGGATCGGACTAATTAGTTGTTTAAATAGTTACTAAGTCACTATGTATTACTCATATCCGTAAATGAACATAAAACAAGTTGACCCAAAACGACACGGCACGAATATGTATATGGGCTGGGTTAGGATTGAAGAATTCAACCCGTCAATCCGCAACCCGCCAATCCAACACGATTTACACCCCTAATTAAAATTGAACCATTCCGAAATGTTATTACATTATAACGCGGTGAAATCTTATGCCTCTAATTTTTGTAGTTATGACTGAAGAGATTAACTTGGTCTACAATGAATTTTTGCATGGCATCCCAACAGTGAACACTTTACTTATCTTCGGTTTTAGTAAATATATTGGGTCCTTTAACTTTGAATAAACAATATAAATAAGTAGTTGTTAGTTACATGTATAAAATATACATGATAAACTTCCATAAATTGTATATATCGTTCGATAATAAAAAAGAACAGATTTCATCTTTTGTTCGAAACTGTTAATGAATTTTGCTAACTTAATGCCATATTTACATTTACATGATAAACTTCCATAAATTGTCTATGTTCCCTTCTCCTAACTTAATGCCATATTTATACAAACTGTTCAAATATAGGAATGTGGAGTTCAATCCGTTTGGGTCGGTTTCAAGTTGGGGCCGAGAAACAGAGATAGGGCTGAAAAAATTGGATTGAATAGGTTGTTTGGGTTATTTAGTTGGATTGGCCGAAGAATGAGTTGTTTGGGTTGTACTTGTAAGGATTCATGAGGATGAAGAAAGTAAAGATGGTTGAAGAATGTATGTAACATGTGAGAAAAATGGACGAATATTGAGTGAATAATTAGATTAGATATATGTTTAAAAATATTATATTTTATTCGAATTGAGCGTAATAGCTCTTTGGATTGGAACACGAGCCTAATGGTTCCTTCTTTTGCCCGATGCTAGCTGCTCGCCTCACACATCCACCCATCACACCCCGTCGAGGCAGTGTTTCACGCGCTTTTTGGCTGATGTGACACACAGGGTGTTAACCCATTACTCATAGTCTAGATGTGTAAATATAGTTGTCAACTTGTCATTCAACAAGAATACGAATTGAAGACATGAAAAATAGCATTAGTAACACATTTCTTGTTAGTGCATCATGTATGTAGATGTTATGAGACTTGGTATACCCCTAAATAACATTGCATAAGGGGAAAACTAAAATTTCTGGTAATCAACCCAACCTATCAACCCTTTGAAGTGACAAATAAGTTATAAGATTCTCGAATACATTTCCAAATTAAAGGTTTCCAAATCATCAGAGTTTTGATTTACATTGCCGTTAAATAAATTAATGTACGTAGATGCTACAATTATGGCATAAGCCATCGTAACATATGCTAGCCTTATCACTCTAGAGAGCTGATGACAGGGTCTAAGCACCGATGGCGGATTTTTAGCCCAACTGAGAATGGGCCACATATTTGAGAATAAGCCGGGCCTAATAACCATAAAACGTAAGATAGGAAAATCAAGTTTAATTTATTCTTTAACTAGGTTATAACCCCGTGTATTACACGGGTTGAGTAAATAAATTTACATACTAAATAATAAAACATTATATCCTTAAAAACTTCCTTTATTGCATGGGTTGAATAAATATAATTTTATATATTAAATAATAAAAAGTTATATATATAAGAACCATATTGTACGGGTTGAATTAATGTAATTTTATATACCAAATAAAAAATTATATCTTTAAAACCATATGTATTACACGGGTTGAATAAATGTAATATTGTTTACCAAATAATAAAATAATACATCTTTAAAAAACCTCATTTATTACACGAGTTAAATAAATGTAATTTTATATACCAAATAATAAAAAGTTAGTAAATTTAATTTTGTATAGTGAAAATAAAAATATTTAATATATTAATACAAAGTTTGGTTTTCGTGATAAATAATTTGTTTTATTTAAAATGTTTTAAATTAACAATTTACAATTTCGGATAATATTTTATTTGAAAAATAGAAGAATAATATTCGAAATTTAAAGTAGGATAAAATTTAATATTAGCTCATTATTTATTTATTTATTTATTTATTTAATAAAAGATAAGTTTGAAAGTGAGGCGAGAAAATTATAAAATAAATACATACAATGAACGATATGTGTCACACATTAATGTTTTATGATATAGTATAGATAAAAATTTAGATTAATATAAATAGATTATTTTGTTGTAGCAAAATTTGTTAACGAAGTCTCAATAAATTTAACCCATTATTTAAAACTCCGTAAGTGTATAAATGATAAATAATATTAGTTAGAGTAAATTATGATTTTGGCCCCTGTGGTTATATCACTTTTACCCTTTTAGCCCAATTTTTTTTTTTAACATCTGAGCTCTCAACGTATTTTTTTCTAACCCTTTTGGCCCCTAACACTAACCTCATCCATTAAATGTTAGGGGCCAAAAGGGTTAGAAAAAAGACGTTAGGGGCCAAAAAGATTAGAAAAAAGACGTTGGGTGCTCAGATGTTAAAAATTCTTTTTGGGCTAAAAGAGTAAAAGTGATATAACCACAGGGGCCAAAATCGTAATTTACTCTATTAGTTAATTTTATTTTAAGTTTTGTAAAATCTTTTTGATACCAAACTAAACAAAACGTTCAAATATATAGTTAAGATCAAATTAGATAACAAAGTTTGAATTTGAAGTAAATAGATAAATATAAAAGTAATAATTAATTTAAATAAATAATATTATAAATGAGAAGGAGATTAAACTAAATAATAATTATCCATAAGAAATTCAACTAAATAATATTTAGTAGGAGGATTATCTATAATTAAATAGAAAATATTAAACTAAAATAATACTTATCTGTAAAACATGGGCTAATATGATGACAAGTGTCCCCCAAATGGTTTCTTTTATTATATAGTACTAGCGGTAAGACCCGTGTGCAAACACGGGTCGTTTCTTAGAAAACCATGCATAACATATTGACAGAGAGTAAAAACATAATTAGTGCAGACTTACAAAATTGATATAAATTAATGATCAATAGGATTATTCAACAACAATTCCATTATGTTGATAGCAAACCACTGTTGTCTATTAACTGTTAAAAAATTCTGTTGCTTTCCAACAGACTTTAATAAGAACTGTCATCCATTATCTCCAACAGAGCTTGCCAGATGGAAATATAGTAACTATCAGATGTTAGTCAACCCATGTTAAAAAGGTCAGTCAACAGAAACTACAAAGGTTAGTAAACAGATATTAAGAGAATAATGTAATTAACAACATGTGTTAGAAAACCATGCATAACACATATGGATAGAACATATACATATGTGTATAGATATTGTACCAAAATGTGTTATCTATTATAGCTAAAAGACAACTATAGACATGCATCATCAGTTAATATATAAGATACATACTAGTATTTCCATTTTGCTATCCACAAAAAAAAAGTAGCACCCACCCATTGACAATGAAACTTGTTTATAGACATAACTACATATAGAACATGTCTAAGAAGCAAAATTAGTACCACCAACGAACCAAATGTACAACCACAAACAATCATGACATGAAACTAAGAGGACTTTATCTTTGTCACGATATGCACAACTTTTTTTAACTTCAGCAATTGAGTACACTTGCGAAACTCTAACGAAAGTTCATCCCCAAAAGCAATATTGCAAGATCTCAGATAAGAAGACCATCCAACAACAGCATAGTTGAATCCAGTATTGGTTTTTTGAGATGTTGTAAACAGTTCCTGGACTTCACATTTGAGATTCTGGATCTTGATAGGCTTAGGATTATCAGTATGCAGATCCAACGCAGAAGATACCTCTGATGGCAGTTGCTAAAAAACAGAAAATTAAATAGTGAATTTTATAAAATCTTGATATATAACTGAAATTGTTGAAATAACGAAACAAAGCAACGACTGCAAAAGCTTACAAGTCTGTCTTCAGCATGTGTGGTGAAGTATAAGACTGATTCTGAAGTGGATGATACTAAACGAACCTTTCGAACTTTACACGGTCTATCAACAGCTTTATTATCCTCTACAATTGTCTTGCCACGAAGTTTGCGCATCTTTTCCACCTAAGTAAATTAATTTAGAATATAACAACTCTAAATTCTTGAAATTTTATAACTTTCTTTATCAACACAAACTATCTTCTCAACTCAGCTTTGAAGTTTAAGACTCAATCATACAAAAGAATATCAATACATTGAGACAATAATAAAATAGACAATATAAAACTAATAAACACTTACATTAGATACAACACTTAAAGAGGCAGAAATGTCACGAACAGGAAAATCTTTAGACTGTAGTTGACGATCGTTAACATCATCAGCTATTTTTACAGAATGATCTTCAGGCTATAACAAAATTTTAAAAAACCTTCTTATACTTATAATACAATAAAATATATGCGTAGAAAATTATAAATTTACAGCATTTTTAACATCTGACTCATCAACCAGACACGCAATCTTTGAATCAAATAGCCCATCATCAGCCAACTATTTTATAAGAAGGATCATATATAAGAAACCATATTTTAAATCATAATAATATATAAATATTACATGTGTATATATACATTAAAAATATCCTCAAAACTCGTAAGCTTCTTAGAATTACCAACCGAAGCTCTAGTATCCTCATCATCCAAAGCAACTTCCCCGGAATCCAGAAGCTGTTTGTGTTTAGCCTACAAAATGAGATTTCAAAAGTTATTACCATAATATAATAAAAGTTACTTATCACCGTCATATTATCAAACAATGTATTTTATCATCAAAATTTTATACCGCAACCAATAAATCAAACACATCATCTCCATAAACTGAATCATCCAAAACAACTACATCAGCTTTCTTGAAGGAAACCTCAGTTCCAGTCTCGGAATGGAAAACGGAAAGCTCAAACGTTTTAGATGCAATCATGGTGAAAACCAACCAAGATTCAACTGGTATGGGAACTTCTTCAATCAACTTTGACCATCCATCAGTAAATCCGCATCCATCAGTCCATCCTTTCATCATCACATTCCAAAACCTTTCGCCAACATAGATAGTTTCCATCCCATACTCGTAATTTTTACCATAGAATTGTTTCCAAAATTTGTCAGCAATTAGCTATAGAAGAAGCAAAGGAATATTTAGCGCAGACTTACAAATTTGATATGAACTAATGAGCAACAGAAGTTACAACGGATTAGTCAACAAAAGTTAAAATGAGAATTACTCAACAGGGTTAGTCAACAGTAGTTACAGTATTTACACACAACCTAACCACTATTTGGCTATCAACCATTACATACCTCGTTGCTATCCAACAGAGGTTTCGTAACAACTGTCATCCATTATGTCCAGCAGAGGTTGCAACGTGGACAGATCTTAAATATCAGATGTTAGTCAACCGAGGTTAAAAGACTTAGTCAACAGAAGTTAAAAAGGTTAGTCAACAGATGTTAAGATTATAAGGAAACAGACGTTAAAAGGGCAAACAGATGTTAGCAAGCTGTTGAGATAGCATAAAATATTTAGAGTAAGTAACAAAATAATATATCGTTACTTACAGTCATGCCAACTTCAGGGCTAATATTTGTTGAAATGTAAGAGTTCTCGTACACTTTTTTCTTTAAAACATGAGACAACGAACGACAAACGTCCAATAGCTTTCACCAATACAACATCTTTCGTTTTCAAACAACAATCTCTAACAAACGTTGTCCATCCATCCGTAAATATACAATGATCTCTCTTCCTTACTCGTACTAACCATGATTTGTCACCATCAAGTAACTCTACAATTTGCCCATACGGGACCTCCTTGCCCCACAACAGAGTCTGAAAATCAAGTGGTATATTCTGCAAGAGTAGTTAACAAACATCTTACATCAAAAATTAACGTAGAATCCTAATAGTAGAAGGAAAGTTAAAAAAACATGCAAAAAATATAAAATCATCTTCATTAAGAAATTGTAAAAAGGATGGTGTTTGATTGGATATATTCATATCTGCAATAAACAATTTAAACTTACAAGTTATAAAAATGAACAGCATCCAACAAAAGTCATAGACAAACAACATTATAAAATAGACATCACTAACATCCCTTAAAATAAATCAGCACTTAAAAAACAAAAGTACCAAATATTAACCGGACTATTTGTATAATCACACACTTAAAGTATTATAAAAACAAAGCACAAAACGAAAATCATCATCTCTCACAACAATTAAGCAAATGAGCATCAAACAAAAATTATATGGTTGATTTATCAATTGTAATGTAGAAGACAACATCACGAAGATGCATGCACAAATTGTAACAGAGAATGCTATCAGTAACTTCATTTAAGTTAATGGAGTACTTAATCAATAAAAATACACCGGATTACAGCAACTATTATTTGCTTCAAGAAAGAATATGAAACGCCGTCAGTGACAAACACATACTCATAACATCAAATAATGATTAATCTAACATATATAATACAAACAATAAATTCAAAGAAACAATACTTGATTTTATAGCGTGTAATCTATATTATGCAATAGAACCTTGCCGATTTTGATAAGAAAGTTATTTGAGAAAACTTCTGAATATGTTTTCTGGAGCTTATATTCAATAATGGAGATGAAAAGTATATTAAATGGAGTTAATACAGATGTTACATTTACACTGGTTGGTTGAAATTAAATTTTATAAAATTTATACTTTACCCCCTTTTACATTAAAACAGGGCAATTTTGCACAGCAATAACCACTGCTTGACTATAAATTTAAAATGTTAAATACGAAAAACTTATCTATTAATTTAATATATTTATATTTATATAATTAAAAATAGTTTTTAAATCCTGATATTAAAGATTATTATAAGTTAAATAAATAAACAATTACAAGTTATTACAAGTTAATAGATAAATATCTTATTTTCAACAATCCCAATACAATCTCACCTCTTCTTCTCCAGCGAAAAAACTCTACAGTTTCTTCTTCCTCAGAGTTGACGATCAGAAGTTTAAAGTTTTAGATCAGGTATATTTTTTTTTCTCTTGTGTATTTTACAGGTATGCTTTGACATGTTCCTTTCAGTTTCCTCATTTCAAATTCTATCAATATTAATTTTGATAAAATATTCTGCAATCAGTTTATAGTACTCATATGTCTGATTTGTAAGTGAATATAGCCTTGTTTTCTGAAAAAAACTGAAGTTTGAAGTTGACACAAACATGGATATTTGAAAACTTTATTGCCATATAATATTTTTTTATTATACAAGAATAAAAATTTGATCTTACACAGTGTTAAATTCATATTGTTGGTTGTAGGGACCATATTGAAGTACACAACATATAAGTTTGGTCCTACAGAGTGTTGGATATTTTTTTATACCTTAAATAGAATGTTTTTCAGATACAATTGATTTTATATTTTAGTATTTAACTGTTATTGTATTTTTTACTTTCAGATGGAGTTTATGATAATTATCAACGTCTCTCAATTGGCAGACCTAAATGAGAGATTGGTAAGCTATATTCTTATAACAAATTAGCTCAAATCACAATTGTATGCTAAAAACCGTATTTATAAAATTAAAGATATATTAAATGTTTTGTATTTTATATACATAGGTACTTCCAAAGATAATGGCTAACCAATTACCAAGAAAGTGTGAAGTGATAAAGTTGGTTGATTATACGGGTTTTAAGTATAAGATTGCAGTACAGAGCATCGGTCATAAAAGTAAGAGGATAAACGGGCCAGAATGGACCCGGTTTGTTGAAACTTATAGAAATAACAAAATAGACAAGTTGTGTTTAAAAAAATTGAAGGAAGCAAAATTTGAGATAAATGTTTTGAACAATGAGGGATTGGAGATTAGAAAAGATGGCTTGAACAGAGATTATGTTCATGGATGCTTGATACAGGCTGAAGAAGAAACATACTGCAAGCAGGTTAAAAACTGCTACTTATTTTTATATATTGCCAGTGTATCTTTTGGACTGTTAGAAAAACTTCTAATTTATATTTTGTGTCCTATATAAAATCTAATATGATATTTCTAAAATATATGAAAATTATAGCATTTACCACACGATTTGCTGAAGCTGTTGTCGCAAAGGAGATTAAAAATTGATAACTTGGTTGCCAAAGTACATGGACCAAAGCAGAGTAGTAAAGTTGATGTGCATTATGTTTTCTCTCTTGAAAACAAAAGGGGATTAACTGCTGGTTTTATAGGACTAGGATGGACAACTTTTTGCTTCGAAAATGACATTGAGGAAAGCTACCAACTACTGTTTCAATGGATGGGAAGTACCCCTGAAGATGACTTTAACTTCACTATGAAGGTTTTTAACAAAGACGAGATTGCACTTCACGGGGAGACAAAACATCACCGCAGCCGTACCAATCACCAACACCGCAAAAGGCGTCCACATTATAAAAAACAGTTTGAATACCATGTTTTAGAGACACACAGCTTGGTATTTACATATCTACTTTTAATATGGTTGATTTTACTTATAATCTTGGATCTATCTGTTATTACTTAAAGTATATGTTGTTTTGAATGAATAACTAAAGAAAGAATTTTCCTTTACAGGTAATACCGAGGAACTTTGTTCGAGAACACCAGCTAAATGATTACCGTAGAGCTGTGCTGTCGTTTGGTCATGTGAAGTTTTTGGTACAGCTGGTTGTTAGGAGAGATCCTAGAAGACCTGACTACAACAACCATCTAGTGATGCATACAGACTGGCAGCATATCATGGATGAAACGGGAATATCTGTGGGGGAAAAGCTGAGGTTTGAGATAGTCGAAGAAAAAAGTGTAAGAGGAGAAAAAATACACTTTGAAGTTTGTTGACATGATCTTTGAACACCTTTTCAGCCTTGTATAATTTATGTTTTAGTTGACATGTTTGATGGACAAATTTCTTGTTTGGAAACTAACTTAAGAATGAAGTTATGTAGTCGTAGTATATACTTTCAAAACTTTGTGGTTTTACCTCTGCTGATGAAGCAAAATGTATGATGAACCTAAGTTCTACTGTGCACCAACAGATATTACACAATTCAACAGAAGATCTATAATATAAGATCTTTAACAAATGATGATCAACAGCTCATAAGGTCTGTTGAAGCACACTATAACAGTGCTTAGCCTTTAACAGATCTTTAACAGTGCTTAGGGGTTAACAGATGTTAGCACGCTATAACAGTGCTTAGCCTCTAACAGATGTTAATGTATCTCAGACCCCAACAGTTTTCCGACTAACCAATTGATTAAATTTTCATTCATCAATCTAACAATAATATACAACCCTACTACTTATCCAGTCCATCAATAGCCAAACAAACTCTGCTGATGAACCAAAAGGTCCGTTAAGACAAAGACTGCTGAAGCAAAGGTCTGCTAAAGAGAACCTCTGCTGATGAAGTAAAATGTATGATGAACCTAAGTCCTGCTGTTCACCAACAGATATTACACAATTCAACAGAAAATCTATAATATAAGATCTTTAACAGATGATAATCAACAACTCATAAGGTCTGTTGAAGCACGCTATAACAGTGCTTAGCCTTTAACAGATCTTTAACAGTGCTTAGGGGATAACAGATGTTAGCACGCTATAACAGTGCTTAACCTCTAACAGATGTTAATGTATCTCAGACCCCAACAGTTTTCCGACTAACCAATTGATTAAATTTTCATTCATCAATCTAACAATAATATACAACCTTACTACTTATCCAGTCCATTAATAGCCAAACAAACTCTGCTGATGAACCAAAAGGTTTGTTAAGACAAAGACTGCTGAAGCAAAGGTCTGCTAAAGAGAACCTCTGCTGATGAAGTAAAATGTATGATGAACCTAAGTCCAGCTATTCACCAACATATATTACACAATTCACCAGAAGATCTATAATATAAGATCTTTAACAGATGATGATCAACAACTCATAAGGTCTGTTGAAGCACGATATAACAGTGCTTAGCCTTTAACAGATCTTTTAACAGTGCTTAGAGGTTAACAGATGTTTGCACGCTATAACAGTGCTTAGCCTCTTACAAATGTTAATGTATCTCAGACCCCAACAGTTTTCCGACTAACCAATTGATTAAATTTTCATTCATCAATCTAACAATAATATAGAACCCTACTACTTATTCAGTCCATCAATATCACCAAAAATGTATATAATGTATAATAACAATATTATATTATATAACAAACAAAAGGTTAACCTTACTTGATATTCAAACCATAGACATTACATACCATTTTCATCATCGTAGCCCTTACAAACCAAACTTTTAACCACGGTTTGTTAAAACAATAGTTAACAGACATAAATAAAAACCACAAGGATTCTTAAAAAATAAGTGGTTTCTACTTATCTCTCATAAGAATTATTTTTTCATAAGCATCTAATTGTTAACCTTAGTCAGCTTCTTCCGGGTTCTTCTCACATTAGTGGATAGCTCACCAACGTTGACAACATCAGCATCTCGAGCCATCCGCTTTCCATTGGGACTTGATCCAGAATCCTTTTCAACTTCAACGGCTGAAGAGTCGGCCGTAACAGAGACAGCATCCTTGCAACAGATCACAAAACAACTATTGATCTCATTTAATAAAATAATAAACTCTTTTTAAACGTACTAAACATACTTTAAAAATAAATACTCACCCTTGAAGTTCGTTCAGCAGACACCTGGGAAGAATCTGAAAGGTTAACGTCTTTAACGTCAGCTGCCTCTTGAGTAACCTAAAGGATCATAATATATGATATCATATAAAAAAGTACATAATCCAGTGTTTAAAACTCAAAAGAAAAATAAATAGATTGAAAGAGTAATTTTATATGCTACCTCATCAGTATTTTCATCACCATTACCATCTCCACCAACCAACTCAGCAATTATTACTGGATCATTACATGTTTTTTGCACAGTATAAACACGATAGTCATTTTTAAGATTGAACTCTGAAACATCAATCTTAAAAGCAGCCTTCTTATCAACCAATCGAAATATCTCATGAGGGAATCCAGTATCATTGGCCTTAACCTGCCTCTCTCTTATGTCACTCGCCGCTAATCCAACAAGCTTCTGAACATCTCTATCAAACATAACAAAAGAAACACTACCACTCTCATCCTGCACCCGCACTTGCACCTTGAACCTGAAATATACACAACTAACCAAGTAAACTGCAAAGCTATATTCAAATATCAGTCTTAGAATGTTACTTATATAAATATAACGCTAAATAATCATCATTGCTTACTTTGTGGTGATCGATGTACATTCAGTATGACATCTGATACAAACCAAAGAAGTCGCAGGCAATCGAAGAATATCATCTGAAACATTTTCAACATTCTGCAAGTATTCACTTTTACCCATCACCTTCTTGAAACACTTATGACAGGCAGCATAAAACCAACCATACTCTTCTTGAACAATCTTAATTGTCGCAACCACAACACAAGACATTTCCTGTAAAAACACAAGACACTTCCTGTAAAACCGCGCACGTGACAAACCAAACAAATAACCAAACTATATACAATGATGTGAAACCTTTTAAACCTTTTCTGTCTCACTAATCTCATCAACATGTTTCTTCACACCTTCAGTTACAAATTCTTTATGTAATGGAAAAACACTCTGAGACAATAGTATCGTTTGAGAAGTAGAACCACTCCCTTGTCCAAACTTTAGTATATGCCTTTTGAATACCACAAATGATTAGAATTAGTATACAAATGACATGAAACCAAGTATTTGACTTGAACATCTATATACAATAGAAATTACATTGAGAAATTACATCCTCCTTAGCTCATCAACTTCATCAATTTCTTCATTCAGAAAAATTCGTGTTGCAAACTTATCACTTTGAACAGTATATTCACCTACATGGAAAAATATATAGATATTTAATGTATACCTGTCTTTATATTGCCAGAAATAAACAGTATAGTTGTCATTTGCAGAAAGTAACAAAAATACCTTTCCATTCCTTACACTTTCCATGTTGTATAACAACCATCACATGCTCATGAGGTGGGATTTTAGAAATGAAGTCCTTAATCTGCAGAGCATAATCATTCCACACAGTACACCGCAAAACCTTACCCCTACATGAAAAGAATATTCATATCAAAACAACATTGAATGAATAAAAACAGAAAATCAATCAGGAAAGCTATAACATTTATTAAAGTAGCAAATGAGCCATAAATTAACTACCATATTCACTAAGAATAAACTGTAGACCTCATTTATTACCATGATTCAGCATTACATACAAACACTATAAATCTCATTTATTACCATTAGCACGATCCCACATTAAATACAAACATTCTTCATCTTATTTATTAACATCATTAAATACATTTAATGATCAATACATGACTGAACATATAAACAACAACTTACTCCAAATCTTCAATATCGAAATTCATCTTCTTAGTCTCCTTTGGAGGTCGATCAAAGATTTCAAGATCTCCACAACAAATCACAGATCCAGCAACATCTATATGATCACATTATACAAGAATATAAGTAAAACTCTCTAATATTATACAAGCAAGACATAATTACAA
Organism: Helianthus tuberosus; assembly: GCA_030545235.1. NCBI lineage: Eukaryota > Viridiplantae > Streptophyta > Magnoliopsida > Asterales > Asteraceae > Helianthus > Helianthus tuberosus. Next base: position 62,361,459 of record CM060451.1, on the reverse strand, counting down.
AAATATACACTACCAACACTCAAAGCATTTAACACCTCTCCTTGAAGAATATCTTCATAAGCTCTGAAATTGAAACCATACTCAACACCTTGCCAATCTCTCACAGGAGTAACAGTTGTGCATCTATAAAAGTTGATTTTATAAGGCTGCACTACTACTTTATATAAATCTTTATTCTCACCAACACCAAATTTCGACAGAATCGCAACAGCATCTTCTTGCAGCTGTCCATCAAAAACAGGTATCAGATGACTCTTAATACCTGCTTGAATCTTAGCACCCTGAAGAACATTTAAAGAAAGTATATTCTTAGCATACAACACTACATTTTCTAAAATAAAACGGAAAAGCAGAGATACAAATTACCTTCTCATCAATGAAGATGATCTCCATCTTGTAACCCTGATTCCATTTTCGAATAATTCTCACCTTCATGTTCCACATATCCTTCCCAGGATTCAAATCATTAACAAAACTAAGATTATTACTGTCAACTGATATTGACATGCTTCTAATTCGGCTTGTGATTAAATTTCAAATTTCAAAATCAGAGAAGATGAAAGCGTGATGAAATATGAAGAGGGAAATGAGAAGAAAAGCCTTATATAAGAAGGATGATTGACATGAGTTTCTAAGTGACATGCATTAATTGCTAATTACTTATTCCCATGCATATTTGAATTTGAATTTCCCGGTAATTAGCGTTAAACATCTGCTGATCTAAAAGCATTACGGAAGATAACAACAACTGCTGCTGCTAAGTATATGTTTGCCAAAGGAACCAGCTGCTACTTTCTCGTAGATGGACAGTGGTTTGCCCTTTGGAATGTGGGCCAGACCTTTAACATTTGAAAATACACAAGGCAGTGGTTTGATAGAACATTAAATGTATTTTAAAGTGATTTATATATTAGGCTTTATGATGTAATAATGACATAAGAAAAGCCTTGTTGGACATGCTCTCCTGCTGACACATCAGCTTTTCTTATGTCATTGGGATTTCTCCTTTTATAGAAAGTACTAGCGGTAAGAGCCGTGTGCAAACACGGGTCGTTTCTTAGAAAACCATGTATAACAAATAGAAACGATGAGTATAGTTATATTTATATAGACTTATAAATAAAATAAATAAGTCAGTCAGTCGGTAAATACTTAAAGTTTAGAGTATAAAAACTTAAAGTTTAGAATGTGCTGAGTCTTGATTTTCTTCCATAAATGTCTGAAGAACCATTTTGATGATGTATTCTTCTTGAGCCTTGTCTTCTTTTGTTAATTCATCCATCTGCTTTTCTTTCCTTCTTTGATAAAGGATGCTAGCATGTGGAGCAGTGGGTCTCCTAATTGGCAATTTTTGTTGTTTGACTGGAACCACTGCTTCCGGATAATCAGGCTTTTTAGGAGCAGTGGGATCTCTCTTCCTTAACTCTTCCAACTTTTTGTAGGAAGCTAACACCTTTTCTTCTCTCCACCTTGTAACCTGGTTCCTTGACCCATGATCAGCAGTTATCAGCTCTTCTTTCATTCTTTTCAGTTTCAAGGTCCTTTCTGGTACATTTTTCTTGTAATTGGCCCAAACTGGAGGAGTTTGCTTTACCTTGTCTTGAATCATCTTTTGAATTCTGGCTGTCTCCTCTTGCAGTTCACTGATGGTCTATAACAACCCTAAAGAAAACCGACACCCTCGAATTATTTCCGACACCCTAATATATTTTAAAATATCCCAATATGTCCCAAAATACACCCCATACGTTAAAACGGGCCCCGAATACCCTAAATATTATCAAAAATAATTAAAAATCAAATTTTTAAGTTTGTCGTGGGCCGCGTAGACCTTTTAAAGGTCTTACGCGGGCCGCGTGAGATCAAAAGGTGGCGCAGCCCAGTGATGACACGTGTCATCATCGTGGCAAGTCTAGTAGCTGACCCAGACATGCTACAGTGTTGACTTGAGTTGACGCGGGCCGCGTAGGCCCTTGTCTTCTCTTACGCGGGCCGCGTAGAACCCAAACTCAGCACCTATATATAGAAGCCATCGGATCTTCAGTCGAAATCGCTCAGAAACGTTTTCTTTCTCTAAATTCTGAATTGTAGGCATTATAATCAGGTATTATACCCCCTAAATAGCAAAGTTCTGCTCCGTTGTAAGTATTATAACCCCTGGATATGTATTAGATACGCTGCCCGATTGATCTAGGGTTCCGTAACGGCTGTCGTGGTTCTGCTCGATGTAGTCGTTGGAATGCCGTCTCGGGGAGGGTATTACTAATGTTAAAATGGGTTATTATACTAACGCGTGTGCATTTGTGTAAATTATAAATAATTCTCAGGAAACCCTTACAGAAAATCTAAGACAACAATGTGAGTTTATCCGCTTTTTGTTAACCTTTTTGTGAACTATTTTACAAAATCTTAAATGCTTAACAATGAGATTAAACAGTGATTGAGTATTTGTAAGGATACAATTATCATGAGTATCTTGGGGTTTTGTATACAAAATTTGTTACCACCTGGTCAAGGAGTAACATGTCCACAAGTCGGGTCTGACAGTACCATGGATGTTAATTGATATAACTTGAAAACAAATGTAGTTGCGAGATCGCCCTCAATACTGTACAATGGGTTTTATTTAAACTTGATTAAATTGGGATTCACTCACCAGTATTTCCCACTGAAAAATGTTTTTAAAACGCGTTTCAGGTAACAAATTGTGAAAGCCAAATAGAAGCCAGTTGGACAGCACTGAAGGCTTGGAAAAGTGGCAATAAAGTTACCTAAATTAAAATAGATCTTTTTATTAAATAAAATAGGATTTATTCCTATGAAAACGTGTGTACTGCGAACTTGGGTTTATTCCATATGTTTAATATTATGGAAATGTGGTATTTTACTCTGATCAAATATTTCCTAACTACGGTCCTGATGAAAAATTCCGCTGCCAAATTAGACAAACACGCGATACCACCGAAACTGGCTCGCCGCCGCCCGTTACCGGGGATTTGGGATCGGGGGTTGCGACAGAATGTGGTATCAGAGCTAAGCCACTGATTCAGCCACAGAAGTGTTCTGCTGACATCAAAATTCAATCTGTTAGGAAATAAATTACGGGAATACGTGCATAACTGTATTTATTGTTATGTGTTATTTGACTATTTGTTGTTTACAGTATGAGTGTAAGACCCTGTCTATTTATTTAAGATTTTCGTATAATTATCGGTAATTAAATGTGTAAATACAATAGAACATACTTATAAAAATACGGGTTTATTTAAAACTCTTACATTAAGGTAATACAACATAATGTAAATGAATTTGCCGTTTAAAATTAACGATGAAACAACGTGCGGAAGCTTCTTTTTCATGTGTTCGGCTCTTCTTCGAGCTTGACCGCCCTCCGTTGCTGGATAATATACCTACATTTCATAAAACATGAAATGAGTTAGTCATTCGGTGTTTAAAAACATTTTCAAACCAGTTTGTGGGTCAAAATAGGCCAACAACAAGATCAACAACAATTTCCAAAATTATAAGTCGTCGCGTGTCGCGACGACATTCACAAAATCTGTCGTGTGTCGCACCCCAGGCTATGTCCTCCGTCGCGTGGCGCGGGGGAGACCATTTTCCAGCAGGTCCGTCTCTGGAACCTGCATGTCTGTCCAGCTATAGTTTTAGTCGTAAATCGAACTTTAAAGTGTCATAACTTTTTATCTACAAGTCTGTTTTACCCGATTCTTTTTCCTACACGTTCGAAATTTAATTCTCCATCCCATGGAGTCAATACCTGATATTAAACTACTTCAAAATTTAGATTTCAAGATCTCGGCTTGAAATCCCTTTTTAACACTTTTGACCCGTTTGGGGAATTTAAGCTATTTAGTCTAAACTAACTCTTTTCTTTTCACACGTCGTTATTCCACATCTAAAATATATGCTTAGGTTCCACCACGACTACTTTTGTGGTATATTTAGCATATCTACTTATTAACCCAAATTTACCCTTCGGTTAGTCATTTTACGCAACTGGCCCATTTTAGGCATTTGATCCACAAATATTTATGCCTATAACTTGTATTCATGTTTAATGATTCCTCAATCAAAATGCAATTTCCTAATCAACCCATATGGGTCGTTTTCCCGATTTACCCATCAAAGGCGTTTTGGTCAATTTTAGTCCCTCATTTAACGACAAAGGACTTTCAATAAATATTTGACCAAAATCGCTCGTCTAACTATAATCTTATTTATGCGTACCTGGCTCGGGTCGACATTTTGACCCGTTTTAATAACTTGTCTCAATAATTTACTAATTCATAGCATCGCTAATTCGCAAGCCATTTTATCCTGCGAGTATAAAACTTGACAAACACTTATTAGTCGTTATATGTCGAATGGTATCAACATTACCATTTGACCCGTTTGGTCTAAACGACCAAACATTTTACGCTTATATATGTAAATGGTATTTATTTACCAATTCGTTAAGTAATTCTTTTCGGATTTCTCACCATTTAGTTGTGTCTCTTAAATCCGTTTCTTACACGTTTAACTCAACATGGCTTATGCCACTTGGTGTCGTTTTATACTTCAACTTTTATCCATTTATACGTGACTAAATCGTCGTTTTCACTTTTTACTTCGTTTAGGCTTACTTATAAAGTAGCCATTCGAAAACTCATTTGATATATTTCATCACATGACCAAAATACCGTTTCAACCCTTTTTAGCATTAACATGGTTTTCATCTTTTGATATGTTCCGACCCATATCAATTTGTGTCGGAACCGTATTTCGAATATAACCTTTGTTGTGTTTATAACTTATAAATAAATGTATATCCTACAAAAAGGGTGTAAGCTTTACTTACCTTGCATCCGGTTATGCTCTTTTTCCGCGTACTCGATCCGTTTGACCCGCTTCTTTTCCAAGTCTTCATCTAGCTTGTCTAGAGTCAAACTATCATCATCACAATTCGTAAGAAGGTTAGATTAGTCTTAATCATTTATGACTATTCCATCCTACGGGTTTTATGTCGAATTTATCATTCGACCATATCAAAATTATCATTCGATCTAATCATTGGTCGGTTTGACTTTTTAAAGTCCATTGACTTATCAACATATTCAAACGCACATTTGGTTCAATGAACTCTTTTAGGCATATTTCATCCGAACTCTTAACGAAATCAAATTTTACATACTAACTAGTAGGCCGCGATTTCATTTAGGCATTTCATATTACTGAAAATGGGCTGTTTTTGGTGACTTGTTTAACCTGTTTACAAGTCTTCAAAAATTATGATTTTTTTTATGTGGCATACCTCTCGGAGGGTTAGACCTTGTGTTAAAATTTCAAGATCTAACTCTTTACCAAAAATTCGTAAAAATTCATTTACTAAGCTGCAATCAGATTCGCCACTTCTGACTGCAGCTTACGGAAAAATTCATTTAAAATTCCTCGTTTATCCGATTGACGAAATTCCAATTGGCGATTCTTTTAATCACTTAAAACTTTCTACAGTAAGAATTTGAGATCATGACTCAATTCATAAATTGAGTTATGACATTCGTAATGGGCTGCAAATTCTGCCAGAAAACGCAGCTTGAACCTTTAATACGGAAAAATTCATAAAACGCTCAGTTTTCGTCGAAAAAATGCGATTCCAGTGGGGTTTTAAAGATATTTCCTGGAATTACATTTTAGACTCAAGAAACACATGTTTTGTTCAGGTTACAGCCAATACAAGTCGGCTGTAAATTCTGATCAAGAGCTGTTTGAATCCAGCTTTCAATTTAAGCATGTTCTTGACATCATAACACTAATTTTTGCAATCAAAACCCTAAAAACATCACATACATGAATTTAGCATCAACAAATCTGAATTTACTTCATATTTCTACTTAGGGTTTATTCCTAAGCAATCACACTTCATTAATTCGGTCATAGCCTCTACGATTCATACATAGATCGCATCATGCAAAGTTAACTAATTTTCACAACTTCATGAATGTGAAAAATTCGACATACCTTACGATCCCCTTGACTTGGTGATCGTTTATATATATATTCCAATCTGAATTTGGCCTTCGTTTGATCCTCCAATTGAAAATATTGTTGAGTTAGGGTTTATAACCCTTTTTCTCCTGGCTCTGGTCGATCGCAGGAACACACACGTATGTGTGTGTTTTTGTTTAATTAATTTGTTTTAATTAAAACTTCATTCCATTTGCCCATGTTTAGTCCCTCAACTTTTGTAGAGTTATACAAGTATTATCAATCTAGTTTCAATGGCATTTTGACAACATTTAACTAACTAGGTTGATATTCCTAGTTACCTTAATGGGTTCGGGGAGTTAAAATCCCGTTTTATTTTAAGTCCTGTTAACTCGGGACTCTTATAAACTTTATTTCCTCTAAAGTTTTATTCTTTTTTTTAATTTAATATTAGGTTTAGTTATTAAAATCCTAATATCTACCGGGTTAATTTCACCACTAACGGTATTTTACCCGTTCATTATTATTAACGTGGTTTGATTGCCAAACCCGTTTTCGGGGTGTTACAATGAGTGACCAAGGACCATCCGACGCGCACCGTCAATTGTCTGGTTCGCCTAAAAGCGAAGGCACCTCCTCTTCTCAGCCTGCCCTCTCAGGGTACTCTGCTGATACGGAAGAAGGAATCTTTGTCTTTAAGGCTCAGTCAGAAGAGCCATTTCCTCAGAAAAAGAGGGGATGGTTCAGTCGAGGGGCACACGAGCATAGGAAACGTATGAAAAAGTTACAAGACCATAGAGTACTAGCAGCAGTTAAAAGAGAGACAGATGCCTATGCCCAGGATATGATTAATAGGGGGTATAGCCAACATTCACATCCTAGCCACCACTACAGCTGACCCTAATCTGGAGCAAATAATAGCACCCCAACCACAACCACCAATCCCTGACCAACCGATGGAGATAGAAAACCCTGAAAACCAAGTAGAGATGCATAATTTCAACCCGGAGGAAATACCTAGGGTACCAACACCAAACCCCCTAGACCCAAATTACGACCCCTGGTGGGATGACGTTAGGGACTACGTGCAATGCTACCCGATACATGAAGACACACCCATGCAGAACTTAGGAGCCTACCCAGGTTTGGATCCTTTAGATCCCTATTACCACGACAAATACATTAGAGAGATTTTAGAAGATCCTTACCGATTCCAGGCACCTACACCTCCATACCAGGAACCCGCATCCCCCAGATTCCGAACCCAATCCTAGAACCTGCACCCCTAATGAGTACAAAAAACGTACAAGAACTTAGGACATTTGGTGAGGAAATTTTAGAGAGTAGTGAACGAATGAGACAGGTGGGAGAGCGACTCGTCTGGAAGTATGACGAGCGCAATATGGATTTTTGGATGAATCCATATCCGTGAAGGTGATGGTAGAAACGGTAGTAATAATAATAATAAAATAATATAATATATGTGTGTATGTGTATGAAAAAAAAACTACGGATGCCTATTACTAGTAGTGTAATTTTATTCGGTATTGTAATTTTTATTTCAGTACTGGTGTGTAATAGATGCATAGTATATGAATAGAGTAAGTCGCAATGATCGACGCTTTTGACCAAAATGCGTGTCATGTGATTGACTATATTAAATATTATTTTGTGATATTAATACGGGGTAAATGTTTAAAATTCAGATGGCCGACGAAGGAAATCAAGGAAATCTGAATAACGATAACCAGAGTAACATTAACTTGGTTAATGAGAATCCGAGCATTAATAACAATGGAAACCAAATGGATAATAGTGACGTTCAACACACAGTAGCACAAGGAATTATAGATGCAATGCCATTTATTATTCAAACGGTTCAAGAAGCGAATAATAAAAGTAAACATAGCAGTAAGCGACCGATTGAACCAGAACACAGCGTGAACAATGGACCTGTACTTCAAGTGCCCATTCCCAAAAGAAGAAGAACCATGCCTTATGGTTGTTCTTACAAAGAATTCTGGTCCTGCAAACCAATAGAATTCTCGGGCAATGAAGGACCCATTGCAGCTCTACGCTGGATAGAAAAGATTGAGGCTGTTTTAAAAATAAGCAAGTGTGCTGAAGAAGATAAAATAATGTTTGCTTCTAATCTGTTTAAGAACTCAGCCTTAGAATGGTGGAACACTATCCTCCAGTCAAGAGGAAGTGATAGGGTATACAACATGGAATGGGAAGAATTTAAAAATATGGTAGAAAGAAAATTATGCTCTCCCAATGAAAAAGAATAGATAGCAAATAAGTTTCTGAACTTAAGAATGACCAGGGTAGATAGTAAGGGTTACACTACCACATTCTTTGAATATGCTAGAATAGTACCAACTCTTGCATCACCTGAACCGGTATTAATCTCCCGTTACATCTGGGGATTAATTGGAGAAATTAGACATGTAGTCAAGGCAGCTAGACCTCAAACTATAGAAGAAGCTGTAGAACTAGCCAACACCTTGACAAATGAATTAATCCGTACTCGAGAAGAAAATCAGAGGAGAAACCTAACCCAAAGGCTTACCCAAGAATTCCATTCTAGGAATTACAATCGTAGGAATATGGGTTCTACCTCTGCACCATTCTGCAAGGTCTGCAAGAAAAAGCATTCGAGAAAATGCTCCACTCTTTGCAATTTCTGTAAGATGCCAGGACACAAGGAAGAAGATTGTGTCATACCCTGGCTTTGCGGAAGCGTGGGTTTATTTTGTGTGACTTCTTAATACCATAGCAACAATCATAACAATGCTATATGATAAAAACATGAGATATTCATCCATTAATAAAGTTTAGAAAAATCCCATTTTCAACAATCTCAAAATAAGTTACAAACCTTAACTTGATTTAATTGAGTTCATAAAGACTTAGCAAAAGACTTTAAACAATACTAGGCTTAGAGATATGTAACCCGTCCAGGAAGGGGTTACACCTTCTAAACCCTGAATGACTTCTTTATTCAAACGCAGCTTGAAAATACGTGCATACCGTGTTAGATCCGTTAGTTTCCTGAAATACATGTAGTTTGAAAAATCAACATAAAGTTGAGCGAGTTCATGTGTAAGTGAGTATGTATAAACCTTTGTAACATGTCTGTATGAATGTATGTTCTTGGTATGTAGCAATAAGGAAAAAGAGATCAATTAATGTGTAGCTAATACATTAATAAGTGACATGGCCTAGGAAGCACTCAAACCTGTAACGCGTATTTCATACCGGTCCTTCCGGCGGAACGACATAGTCACCACATGCAGCCACACGCTGGCCCATGTGTGGGGCTCGCAACACCCGATAGATCTATCACTCATGCCTCTCGGTCCTTATACAAGGATTAATGGTCTTACGATAATAGCCTATCCATTCACGTGATCTAGTAGTAAGTTCCTTAGCTAATCATACCGTGTATAAAACGTTTGTAGTAAATGTAACATGTATTTCACCCCCGAAGTATAAAACTGAAAACAGTTAAGAGAAAAGGGGGGCATGAACTCACAGTATTGCGTCTTCAGTATGTGTAACACAAGCGTCTTATTACGAAATATATATTCTCAATATATATATTTAACAAGTTTTATTTACGAAATTCCACCTCCGACACTTGGTTATTTTGTAATAAAAATCATGGCGAAATTTATTTGGAAAACAAGTCAAAAATATATTCACAACACTTGTTGCAAAAATATTTTCCAAGTGTTATATTTCTGGAAAAATTTTGCCAGAGTTTCCTCTGTAACTGGTGGTGGCCACGCTTACTAGCGTATCATTTTATTTTCAAAATTCAATCAACAATTTACCAATCATCCACAAAACAATATTCAAACATTAAACTAGTCAAAACAAGTATAAATCGCAAACACATGAACTTGCAAGTTGTGTAAAATTATGTAGTAACTTTTCAACCCTTTTAGTGGATCTTACCATCTCTAAAAATTAAATCATTTTCTTGAAAACTTTATTTTTAAAGAATATGAAGTTTTACAACTTCTAGTCGGTATTAACGAAAATATTTCTTTGTTAAATCCTTTCTTTTCACAAGTGTCCACACACTTGTTTGTTCACAAAAACACTTTTGGTTTATGTAAGATCCGGCTTTTAAAATAAAACTTGTATATTTTACTTGTTCATTCAAAAATACCACTTGTAGATCTTTAGATCTACTAGTTTAGAACTCCATTTTACAAGAACAACTATTTTTACACAAGTTCATGTTTATGAATGAAAGGGTTCGTCATCTTGTAACTTTTCTATTTAACATAACACTAGGTCATGTTCCATGAACATGAACTAGCATGGTTAGATGACGATCCGTTCCACTACTAGCAATCAACAACATAAAATAATCATAACAAAATAAGTTCCATAAGTTTTACACTATTAGTTTCTTTTTATCCACCAAGTTCATCTTCTTTACAAGACTTCAAACTTTGATCTCTAGTGTTTATGATTTTTACCCGTTAAATCTCTTATTAACCACTTTAAACATGAACAAGAGAGTGATTAGAATCACTTACAACTAGCTCAAGGCTAGGGAAGATTCTAGGCGAAAACAAGGTGGTTAATAGCGATGTAGAGAGGTCCTTGCGATTCCGTAAGCACCGGGTCTCCTCGTATGCGACCTTTCACCTTGGATTGTATGTAAAATGGCAAGATAAAAATTTGAAAGTGGGTGGATGTTGTTAGTGGTGTTCGGCCGAGAGTAATGGCAAGAGGAAAAAAAAAACAATTTTTGTTAAGTGATGAAATGGTGAGTCTTGAGGTTATCTTTATAAACCAATGTTCCTAATTACCCAAGGGTTTGTGTGTAGCCAAGATATTGAGCATAGGCTAATTTAATAATCAAAAACTTGTGGTGGTGGTTCCCTAGGGGAACCGAACGGTTGTGGGGGTGGGGTTTACAAATGGGATTTCAACTAGTTGTTAGGTATTAGTTTAGTTAGGAATTAAAAATAAGGTATTATGTGTGTTGTAATTTATAACGGGTGTTAGGGTATTCGGGGACGCTAACTAGCTCAGAAAAAGAAAAACAATGTCATTGACAATATTTTTATGTTCCGGGTAAAGTCCGGTTGTTCGGTTGGATATCAATCCGTTAATGTCCTACATAAGCATTTAAAGTGCCGTTAATATTTGTTTTAGTGACACAGTTTATTCCCGACACTTTGGAAAGTGTTTAGTATTATTTTCCCATGTTTTTGCACTTTACTAGTTAGTTTTAAATGCTGAATTTTTGTTTAAAGTGCAGAATTTTGTACTTAAAGTACGTTTTAGGCACATCCGGTCACTATAACTATCACCTAGTGACGCAGTTCTACAATCCTCATCTCCCTACACTCCCTACTAGTGTAGTAAACTATTCCCGGCTCATACTGGCCTTAGAGACAGTAACTGTCTGATGCTGGCTATGTCAGCATGTTTACTGGGTTATCCGTTCATTGTGCTACTGTGCTTTTGTGCATCAAGTTTGTCACTATAGTTCTGTGTAAATAATGGAGTGACGGCAATAAAGTATGATGCATGTATGTGTATGTATCAGAATTCAAGTAGCAGTTTAATCACAACTGTAAGCAAGCACAGTAATTAAGTATTAATTAAATATTAATTAATTCGTACGGATACCTGGTTTGGTGAGGGTTGTCACATTCTCCCCCCGTTAAAGAAATTTCGTCCTCGAAATTTGTACTACCTTACTCTTTATGGTTAAGTCACACACGTATGTATATGAATAATATCGAAGTAGATAATCATCAAATCGAAACAAACATTACTCACATTAGGTGAGTCCAAGAATGTATAACAACCCGAATCCTAGGGTTGAAAGGTGTGTGCTGCTAGCATTGGGTGTCAAAGGTACAAGACGCATTTGACGTATAGTCTAGTGTAATCCAGCTAGCAGGGGTTCCACAAAAGTGGAGTTTTGACTAATAAGATCTTTAATCGATCGGTTGCAATATGCAAACGAGTTTTTCACGAACCATAGCACGCGCTATATGAATTCATAAGCAGCAACTCAGCGTAATAGTAAAATGATCTGTCAACTCCTGAATAAATGTCTGGTAAGGTTTAGTGTGTTGACATTTTTTTGAATGGTGAAGATACACCGAATGGAATACAAGCGAATCTGGTGTATCATTGTCTTGATTCGTAGTTGCATCAGAAATGTTTAAATGATAAATCAAACAGAAGTATGTGTGGTCTCGTGTAAAAACGGTTACCATGGTTAGCACAAGCTACAAGTTTATGATGACACCACAAGGTGTCGTAATGGCATTATCCAATAATAGTGGTGACTGAACAAGTTCACCGTGTTTGAAATCAAATGAAAGTGTACTGAGACAATCTGAAGGTTTGATTTATACCATGTTATAGAGTTTCCAATTAAATACGGAACATCAAAGGACCACTGTTTCCAATCGAAGACGAAAAGTAATGAGTATCGCAAGGCATTTGATTGACAACGAAAGAATCGTTAGGAGGTACATTGTGCTTATGAAATGAATATACGTACCACTGCCTTAACACACAATTGTGTTGAGACCGCTTTGGTCGTGAATATCAAAATGGATTTTTAACAATTAAGTAGGCAATTAAATTCGTGTACGAAGTGAGTAACCAAATTAGCACAAGCTTCAATTTTACGAAAATATCACCGCAAGGTGTCGAAACAAATCAAACATTTTAGTGGGGTCGTAGACCAACCAAACCTACTACGACTCGAAATGAAAGAATCCTTACAAAAATAGTTGAATATGATGCTCCCAATACATCATATAGCGTTTCAAGTTAAACCTGTGAACTGGATAAGTTCAAGCAATTGAACTTGGTTTCAACGTAACCCGACAATGTATGTATCAACAAGGAATTTTCTGCATGGTAGCAAAATAAACCATGAATGTAACTTGAAAGAAAGCGGTTTCAAGAAAGTGTGTTGGCTTGGTAACAAAAGAGCCAACAATAACAATAATGTAGGTTACTCGAATCAGGAATCAGTAATTAGGTTTAGCAAAATAATATGTAAATTCAAATGAAGTGCTTGTTCAAAACGAAATCACATGTGTAGCAAATGATGCATGTATGTCAGGTAAGTTTCCAAGAAAAGGAACAATGAGTATTTGCTAAAGTGAAGAAATGACCAGATATCGAAGCAAATGTGTGTTCGCTCTCAGCGAGAAAATTATTGTGATGCAACTACCATTAAGGGGAGTAGAGATGCAAACGTCCACTCGCTATAAGTAAAAGAAATTCACGTACTTCCGGTTCGGCCAACAGAACTGGCATATGCGCCAGGTTAATGATGGTTGATTGAGTTGACAGAGTTTGGTCCTGGGTTCCCAAAGGTCCTAGATATAAGTTTTCTAGATTCTCCAGATTCCGTATCCCGTGTAGACTGGTTTGTGCATTGTGTAGGAAACACTATTTTTGTGCACGTCTAAGAACAAGTCGTTGTCCCACAATTTTTCCTCGGTATACCTTCTTACTGAATTTACCGCCAATGACACTCGATCGTCGTTCCGTCGTGTAATGGTAGTCGGACCCTTATAGTTAGTCAAATATGTAATTCGTCAATCCTTAGCAAGAGCCACCGACCCTGGTTGGCTAGCTCGTCCGACTTCCGATCATTTGAAGGTCATCGTCCTTTTTCTTGATGAGCGGAACTGAGGTTACCCAAAAAGGGAATTTTGGTCTGTTATCTTCCTTCTCTATTTACTACTGAAACTACACTGTCAATCCTTGCATCTCCGAAAATGCAAGTCGCTACGGTGCATCGACTACATGTGCGGTGCCTGGAATTAAATCGATGCGAGATTCGACCAATCGTTGAGGAGACGATTCCGACAAGTCTTCGAGGAAGACTTCAGGATATCCTCTGATCACGGGGGTATCTTCGGGCTTTAGTTCTTCGGCTCCCTTATCCCCTACATGAGCCAAGAAAACAACATATTCTTTACACAACATCCTTTGTGCCTTCAAGCGATTTGTAATTTGCAGAGGCGTATCCCGCTTCATGAGTTAAAATCGCTTCTTCGTCGCCATCGCGGTGCGGATATCAATCTCCTATTGATCATTTGTCAACCAATCCCTCCAACTACCTTGTTGAAGTCTCCCAATTCACTGGCAGTAGATCAAGCGTAAACTTACGCTTTCCGGTTTTTACCTCGTCGACTCCCGTTATTGCGTTGGCTTCCACTAGCTTCCCCTAAGCGAGTTCTAATGGGTACTGGAATATCTACTTACTCGCTGCTTAAACCAATTGTACTCTCGAACTCTAGAGGTGTGAATCGTAAAATTTGCAACAGTATTTGGCAATACAGATGCATAACATTGAGTAGTATGGGACGTACCGATATCCATGCTTGGATTCCTGGCGTGCTTCCCTGGCTCCGGTGTTAGACATCTTTCCCATGATTTTGCTTAATCTCCCTTGGGCAATCTTTCCTATAGTGCCTCATATCCCCGCAGGTATAACATCCCTTATCTTTCCCCTTTCCTTTCTTTCCACGCTTCGTCTCACGCCAACACGTTTCCCTGTTGTGTCCCACTTTGCCACAGTTGTCACACTTCCCATTTTTACATCGCCCGGTATGATGACGTCGGCACCTGTCACATTTAGGTAGCTTACCCATGTACTCTTTTCTCTTTTTGGCCTTGTTGTTGCTACTCGACTGGGTACCCTGTTTGAAATTTGCCAACTTTCTCTTGTTGTCCCTAGATGACTCTACATGAGTCTCCTTCTTCTCCTCAGAGGTTGAAAACTTGTTCATCCTGATTGCCTCTTCAGTCAAGGCCACACTTAGATTGATGGCCTCAGCGATCGTTGCAGGCTTTGATGTCGTTACCATGCTCATGATTTTAGGTGTCAATCCCCAAATGAAACGCTCAATCTTCTTAAACTCTGGATCTACCATGTATGGAACAATACGCGATAGAACTTGGAACTTCTCCACATACTCAGCTATTTTTGGACCTTCCATCCTCAAGTTCCAGAACTCAGTTTCCACCTTCTGGCTTTCTGTTCTCGAACAATACTTTTTATGCATTAGCTCTTTCAGCTCGTCCCATGATAAAGCATACGCAGCAGCCACGCCCATCGTCTGAACCTGGAGTTTCCACCATGAGAGAGCCCCATCTTGGAACAGTCCGGAAATGTACGTCACCTGGTGCTCTGGGGCGCATTTGCTCGCACGCAATACGGTGTCCGTCTTCTCAACCCAGCGCACGAAGGCTACGGCACCCCCAGTGCCGTCGAAATGTAGGGGCTGGCAGCCCAAGAATTGCTTGTAGGTGCTGTCGTTGGGTGGGTTATTTCCTGAGGTACTTCCGCTGCGCTCGGAGCGAAGGGCCTCGTACTGTGCGATGAACTGCAAGAGGCGTTCTTGAAATTCCGCCTCCGTCGTTGGCAGAGGGTTGTTGGTGTTCCCTTGAGTCGACATCTTCCTAGAAGAAAGTCGGTTAGGTCAGGTCTTGTTAAGTACACGAGCACACAAGCCTCTATTTAGCGAATAAGACCTCAGAGGTATATTACATATATGTATATACACAGTCGTTATATTATTCAATCACATATCATCACAATTATTGCACAACTTGTAAGTAAGAACGTAGCAAGTAAGCATGTAGTATTATAGTTATAGCACAAATACGTTGATCAACAGCGTGCTTAGTGGGAACATAGCGACTGAGTCTTTCATTAGTTATTAGTCATAAGTATTGTCGCATGTTTAAAGATGATTGGGCTTTCGTTATCCTCCGGCCACAATCACTGTGTCTTACAAAATGTATCACATCAGAAGGGACACAGGGTCACCCTACCCTTGTCCAACCCGTATATTAGTGTATTAAAATTACGTAGTCAGAAGCGGTCTTCAAAAGTCTCCGCAATCCCGCCTTATCATTAGTTTCTTTACCCAAGTGTAATGCAATCCGCATAAATCCAGAAACCAACTGTACTGGTGACTGAGGAGGATGAGGAAAGAAAAGTAAACTGTTAACATGTGTGAGTCCCTCCTCGAGCTTGTATATACGTTGAAGTTATTATCTGCCCTGCCGCTCGATAGTAAAGAAATGAGTATCAGATTCCTGGGAATCGGTGTGATAGCAACGGTCGAGAGCGCAAAAGGAACCTTGATGTATGTGGCGAATCAAAGTATGCTGGCGATAGACAGGGTGGAGGACGTGGTATTTTACATAAACTTTTCAGACAATATGT
The DNA here is from genome assembly GCA_030545235.1 of Helianthus tuberosus. Taxonomy (NCBI): domain Eukaryota; kingdom Viridiplantae; phylum Streptophyta; class Magnoliopsida; order Asterales; family Asteraceae; genus Helianthus; species Helianthus tuberosus. The sequence continues at coordinate 62,345,222 of CM060451.1, read as the reverse complement.
TGTCTTGTGATGTAGACACTCAAATCATGTTTTCGGTTATTTAATGTTTTGCATCTGAAGTTGCCAATTGTGGTGTCAGCTCAAGCTCCAACATTCTGCGACTCATATCCTCAAACTGTAGCTGATGTGACAGGTGTACTCATCCCGTGTGGCCTCCATAATGTGAGGGATGGTAAGGGTCTAAAAATAAATATAGTGTAATATAGGAACCATCGAAATGACTCGTCCGGCGTTGTAGAGGTGAATGTAGAGTGGTGCGACCTGTGCTGTTGGGAAAATGATGCCGTAGCAGATGGATCGTTATGCAGGTGCTGACCTGAAGTACCTTTCCGGGGTGTGGGTGTGTCTTGAAAGAAAGCGATAGACACGTTGATGCAATGAACGTCGGTCTTCACAGGGGAAAAGGGCAACATCAGCGGTTATGGGTGTAGAAACAAACGTTTCAACCAATAAGGGAGTTGTCAGGTGCTGGTACTGAGTTAGATAGTAGGGGTGCAATGTCTGGCAGACCAAAAGAAACAGGATCGTGATCACGTAAAGGTGTAGGTTCAGCAGGCGCAACATCGAGCTGACCCAAAAGGTGTAGAAGTTACCCCAAGAGCAGGCCCTGGGTCGTGTAACGGTGTGGTGCCTCGAGCAGGTGATAGTGCAGCAGCCATGTCATCGTCGTTTTGTGTCAGTAGTAGAATGTTGTACTCCAGCTGTCTGTTAGGTTGCAGGTGTCAACGATTCAAAGGAGCCTGGAATCGAATGTATACTAGAATCGGAAGATAGCTGGTTAACAGGGGTCTCAAAAGTGAAATTTGTAATGACGTTCTCGTTAATTTTCCATCATCGTGGGCGTTATCGGAAGGATCATCAATATCACGTCGATATCCTTATCAATTGTTCGCCGAGTAATCAACCTTCAGAAGGAATGTCCACAAGAGGCGCATCGTCGAGGATCGGAGCCATGGTGTGCTCATCATCAGGATGTCCAGTGACGAAGTGGTCATGGACCGAACAAGAGTGACAGAAGGATTCTTGTCAGAGAAGCCATCAGCAAGGGTAAGGTATTACCAGAATCTGGTAGCGCGGACTGTTGAAAGTCGTCCTCGTCCCTGGTCGGCATATCAGGCTCACTCTCAGTGTCTGCCGTAAATATCTCTGGCGCAGATGTAGTCTCATTATCTGTGGCGGTGGTCGTAGGGTTATCAATGTTTGATAACTCATTCTCTAATTAGAGTGACATGTGTGCCGGTGCGTAACATGTATATCCATAGTAGTTACTATCAATTAGTGTATGCGAATAAGTACCACGTATGCACGTACATCAACATTAAATCAAATAAGCATGTAAGTCGCAATTAATGTAAGCAAGTAATCATCCTAGTCTTCCCCAGACTATCCTCCCAGTTTCTCAAACTAAACTCCCTATTCTCTCAGACTATCCTCCCAGCCTCTCAGACTGATCCTCCTATTCTCTCAAACTATCCTCCCAGCCTCTCAGACTGATCCTCCTAGTCTCTCAGACTATCCTCCCAGCCTCTCAGACTGAATTCTCAATCTCTCAGACTGACTTCCTGGTCTCTCAGACTAAAATCTCCCAATCTCTCAGATTGAATTCTCAGTCTCTCAGACTAAGCCTCCTAGTCCCACTAGACTACTCCCTCAGCCTCTCAGACTGAGCCTCCTAGTCCCACTAGACTACTCCCTTAGCCTCTCAGACTGAGCCTCCTAGTCCCACTAGACTACTCCTTCAGCCTCTCAGACTAAATTTTTCCCAGTCTCCCCGACTGGACTATAAATTTTGAAAAGTGTATGTGTGCCTTTTTGTTTGTAAAAAGGGTTTGTACCATGGATTTGGACATATAGTGTATGCAATGTAAAAGTGTTTGAAAACGTTTTTGTGAGAGCCCTAGTGATCATAGTCTAGACTCGAGAAGGAATCCTAGTTCGCTATGATCGAGGCTCTGATACCAAGCTGTCACACCCTGGCTTTGCGGAAGCGTGGGTTTATTTGGTGTGACTTCTTAATACCATAGCAACAATCATAACAATGCTATATGATAAAAACATGAGATATTCATCCATTAATAAAGTTTAGAAAAATCCCATTTTCAACAATCTCAAAATAAGTTACAAACCTTAACTTGATTTAATTGAGTTCATAAAGACTTAGCAAAACACTTTAAACAATACTAGGCTTAGAGATATGTAACCCGTCCAGGAAGGGGTTACACCTTCTAAACCCTGAATGACTTCTTTATTCAAACGCAGCTTGAAAATACGTGCATACCGTGCCAGATCCGTTAATTTCCTGAAATACATGTAGTTTGAAAAATCAACATAAAGTTGAGCGAGTTCATGTGTAAGTGAGTATGTATAAACCTTTGTAACATGTCTGTATGAATGTATGTTCTTGGTATGTAGCAATAAGGAAAAAGAGATCAATTAATGTGTAGCTAATACATTAATAAGTGACATGGCCTAGGAAGCACTCAAACCTGTAACGCGTATTTCATACCGGTCCTTCCGGCGGAACGACATAGTCACCACATGCAGCCACACGTTGGCCCATGTGTGGGGCTCGCAACACCCGATAGATCTATCACTCGTGCCTCTCTGTCCTTATACAAGGATTAATGGTCTTACGATAATAGCCTATCCATTCACGTGATCTAGTAGTAAGTTCCTTAGCTAATCATACCGTGTATAAAACGTTTGTAGTAAATGTAACATGTATTTCACCCCCGAAGTATAAAACTGAAAACAGTTAAGAGAAAAGGGGGGCATGAACTCACAATATTGCGTCTTCAGTATGTGTAACCCAAATCTCCGCGGAAACACGACTACCTACAATGGTCTAACGTCTATTAGACGAACGGGTAGTGCCTTGTCTTAGTATGTATGTTTTTTAGTTACGATTCTGGTATTATTCCAAGTTATAATAATTGTATTTAGTTCTGGAATAATAGTTAGACAACTATTTTAGAGTTATACTTCTCAAGTATCGTATATGCGTATTTCCTTCCCAAGGATGGGGGTATTTATACATGTGCGTTCTTATAATTCCAAAAGTATATTATTAAGTCTCACTTAAATAAATGCATTTTAATTCGTTTGCCTAAAATATTACATCTCCAAAATATACATATTTTTCCCAAAAATATTATATTTTACTTCATACAATTCCCAAAATATATATATCATTCCCAAAAATATTACTTTGTCAAAATACACCATTAAGAGTATTTTCCGAAAATACGCGCGTTTCAATTTAGAGTTCGCGTTGGTATTATTTTGGAGTCGTATTCTCATGATATAACAAGTAATATTATTTTTACCCTAAAAATAATATATCTCTAGTTCACAAAATAATCATGTAAGCACACAAGCGTCTTATTACGAAATATATATTCTCAATATATATATTTAACAAGTTTTATTTACGAAATTCCACCTCCGACACTTGGTTATTTTGTAATAAAAATCATGGCGAAATTTATTTGGAAAACAAGTCAAAAATATATTCACAACACTTGTTGCAAAAATATTTTCCAAGTGTTATATTTCTGGAAAAATTTCACCAGAGTTTCCTCTGTAACTGGAGGTGGCCACGCTTACTAGCGTATCATTTTCTTTTCAAAATTCAATCAACAATTTACCAATCATCCACAAAACAATATTCAAACATTAAACTAGTCAAAACAAGTATAAATCGCAAACACATGAACTTGCAAGTTGTGTAAAATTATGTAGTAACTTTTCAACACTTTTAGTGGATCTTACCATCTCTAAAAATAAAATCATTTTCTTGAAAACTTTATTTTTAAAGAATATGAAGTTTTACAACTTCTAGTCGGTATTTACGAAAATATTTCTTTGTTAAATCCTTTCTTTTCACAAGTGTCCACACACTTGTTTGTTCACAAAAACACTTTTGGTTTATGTAAGATCCGGCTTTTAAAATAAGACTTGTATATTTTACTTGGTCCTTCGAAAATACCACTTGTAGATCTTTAGATCTAATAGTTTAGAACTCCATTTTACAAGAACAACTATTTTTACACAAGTTCATGTTTATGAATGAAAGGGTTCGTCATCTTGTAACTTTTCTATTTAACATAACACTAGTTCATGTTCCATGAACATGAACATGAACTAGCATGGTTAGATGACGATCCGTTCCACTACTAGCAATCAACAACATAAAATAACCATAACAAAACAAGTTCCATAAGTTTTACACTATTAGTTTCTTTTTATCCACCAAGTTCATCTTCTTTACAAGACTTTAAACTTTGATCTCTAGTGTTTATGATTTTTACCCGTTAAATCTCTTATTAACCACTTTAAACATGAACAAGAGAGTGATTAGAATCACTTACAACTAGCTCAAGGCTAGGGAAGATTCTAGGAGAAAACAAGGTGGTTAATAGCGATGTAGAGAGGTCCTTGCGATTCCGTAAGCACCGGGTCTCCTCGTATGCGACCTTTCACCTTAGATTGTATGTAAAATGGCAAGATAAAAATTTGAAAGTGGGTGGATGTTGTTAGTGGTGTTCGGCCGAGAGTAATGGCAAGAGGAAAAAAAAAACAATTTTTGTTAAGTGATGAAATGGTGAGTCTTGAGGTTATCTTTATAAACCAATGTTCCTAATTACCCAAGGGTTAGTGTGTAGCCAAGATATTGAGCATAGGCTAATTTAATAATCAAAAACTTGTGGTGGTGGTTCCCTAGGGGAACCGAACGGTTGTGGGGGTGGGGTTTACAAATGGGATTTCAACTAGTTGTTAGGTATTAGTTTAGTTAGGAATTAAAAATAAGGTATTATGTGTGTTGTAATTTATAACGGGTGTTAGGGTATTCGGGGACGCTAACTGGCTCAGAAAAAGAAAAACAATGTCATTGACAATATTTTTATGTTCCGGGTAAAGTCCGGTTGTTCGGTTGGATATCAATCCGTTAATGTGCTACATAAGCATTTAAAGTGCCGTTAATATTTGTTTTAGTGACACAGTTTATTCCCGACACTTTGGAAAGTGTCTAGTATTATTTTCCCATGTTTTTGCACTTTACTAGTTAGTTTTAAATGCTGAATTTTTGTTTAAAGTGCAGAATTTTGTACTTAAAGTACGTTTTAGGCACATCCGGTCACTATAACTATCACCTAGTGACGCAGTTCTACAATCCTCATCTCCCTACACTCCCTACTAGTGTAGTAAACTATTCCCGGCTCATACTGGCCTTAGAGACAGTAACTGTCTGATGTTGGCTATGTCAGCATGTTTACTGGGTTATCCGTTCATTGTGCTACTGTGCTTTTGTGCATCAAGTTTGTCACTATAGTTCTGTGTAAATAATGGAGTGACGACAATAAAGTATGATGCTTGTACGTGTATGTATCAGAATTCAAGTGGTTGTTTAATCACAACTGTAAGCAAGCACAGTGATTAAGTATTAATTAATTCGTACGGATACCTGGTTTGGTGAGGGTTGTCACAGATTGCAGGAGAAAATCTAGTAATGGATTGTGCTTCAACTGTGGAGAAAAAGGTCACATCAAGCCGAACTGTCCGAAATTGGCTCCAGTTGTGAACAACAGGAACACTAAAAATGCTAGAGCATTCGTTCTGACTGCAGACGAAGCCAAGATGATTCCGGATGTCATAGCCGGTACGTTTTTAGTTAATGATGTTTTTGCTAAAGTATTATTTGACTCTAGTGCAAACCAAAGTTTTATTAATACTTCGTTTTGCAAACTTCTAAATCAGTCATTAACTAAACTACCACAAGAATGTCTAGTAGAAACAGCTAATGGAGAAACAATTAGGATTTCTGAAATCTTGCAGGGAGCAAGAATAGAATTTTTAAACCAAAAGTATATTGCAAATCTGTATCCCATGAATCTGGCAGGATTTGATGTTGTTTTAGGAATGGATTGGTTAATAGCCAATAAAACCAGTATTTTATATGATCAAAAGTCAATTCAAGTAAATTCACCAAAGGGTGAAAAGATCACAATTAAAGGTGATAAACCATCTAGATCCACGAAATTCATCTCTGTGATGAAAACTGCAAGCTATATAAGAAAAGGATCTATAGTGTATTTGATTTCTATAATCACTAACACTAAAGGATGGGAATTAAAAGATATTCCAGTAGTATCTCAGTTTTCAGATGTATTCCCAGAAGAATTACCAGGACTACCGCCAGACAGAGAAGTTGAATTTAGAATTCATTGCCAGGAACAGCACCAATTGCCAAAGCACCTTACCGTTTGGCACCCGCCGAAATGCAAGAACTAAAGAAACAATTAGAATAATTGTTGGAAAAAGGATTTATACAGCCAAGCTCATCGCCATGGGGAGCGCCAATATTATTCGTTAAAAAGAAGGACGGATCGATGCGTATGTGCATTGATTACCGTGAATTGAACAAGGTCACGATTAAGAACCGGTACCCATTACCAAGAATCGATGATCTGTTTGACCAATTGCAAGGAGCTCGATTTTTCTCTAAAATCGATTTAAGGTCAGGATATCATCAATTAAAGGTACAGGAAGAGGACATTCCTAAGACCGCATTCAGAACAAGGTATGGTCATTATGAATTTACTGTCATGCCATTTGGTTTAACCAATGCCCCAGCTGCATTTATGGACATAATGAACCGAATATGTAAGCCATATTTGGATAAATTCATAATTGTTTTTATAGATGATATTCTTATTTATTCTAAAAGTAAAGAGGAACACGCAAAGCATTTGCACGCACTTTTAAATCTATTAAGAAATGAGAAGCTTTATGCTAAGTTTTCGAAGTGCGAGTTTTGGTTAGAGCAAGTACAGTTTCTTGGACATTTAGTAAACCATGAAGGAATTCATGTGGATCCAACAAAGATCGAGGCGATTATCAAATGGAAAACCCCTGAGTCATCAACTGAGGTTAGAAGTTTCTTAGGATTGGACGGTTATTATAGAAGATTTATTCGAGATTTTTCTAGAATAGCCATTCCTTTAACTAAGTTAACCTATAAATCCATTAAGTTTGAATGGGGACCAAAACAAGAAGAAGCGTTTAGAATTCTTAAGCAAAGATTAACCCATACACCCATACTAGCGTTGCCAGAAGGAACTGAAGATTTTGTAGTCTATTGTGACGCTTCTAAGTTAGGTTATGGATGTGTGTTGATGCAACGCCAAAAGGTTATAGCTTACGCATTTTGACAACTTAAGAATCATGAAGAGAATTATTCTACCCATGATCTAGAATTAGGAGCTATAATTTTTGCCCTTAAGATTTGGAGACATTATCTTTATGGTAGTAAGTTTACCATATTCACTGATCATAAAAGTTTAAGGTATGTTTTCGGGCAAAAAGAATTGAATATGAGACAAAGACGCTGGATGGAGATGCTTAGTGATTATGATTGTGATATCCAGTATCATGAAGGAAAAGCAAATGTAGAGGCAGATGCTTTAAGCCGAAAGTATCACGAAAAGCCAAAAAGGGTACGTTCTCTTAAGTTAAATCTACAAGTAGATTTAAATGATCAAATTAGAAAAGCGCAAGAATCAGTAATCAGGGATGATACTGAAAAATTAAAAGGTATGATTAAAGAATTAGAATAAGGAACAGATGGAATTTGGAGATTCCATAAAAAGAGAATGTGGATACCTAAATTAGGAAACCTGCGCCATCGTATATTAGAAGAAGCCCATAAGTCTAAGTATACGATGCATGCAGGAAATGACAAGATGTACCAGGATTTAAGAAAGAATTTCTGGTGGATAGGAATGAAAAAGGACATAACAGCCTATGTTTCTAAATGTTTAATCTGTTCACAAGTTAAAGTTGAACACCAGAAACCCTCAGGATTACTGCAACAGTTAGAAATGCCAGTATGGAAATGGGAATTAATAATAATGGATTTTGTTACTAAATTACCCAAAACAAAGAAAGGTAATGATACAATCTGGGTGATTGTAGATAGGCTAACCAAGTCAGCTCATTTCCTACCAATGAAATAAACTTTCAGTATGGAACAGCTAGCTAAATTGTATGTAAATGAAATTGTTTCTTTACATGGAATACCTTTATCAATTGTTTCTAATAGAGATAGCCGTTTTACCTCTCATTTTTGGTCAAGTTTCCAAAAGGAAATGGGAACCAAGTTAAATCTAAGCACAGCTTATCATCCTCAAATAGACGGACAAAGCGAAAGGACAATTCAAACAATGGAAGACATGCTTAGAGCTTGTGTAATTGATTTCGGAGGTAATTGGGACGATCACTTTCCTTTAATAGAATTTTCTTATAATAATAGTTATCACACAAGTATCAATGCTGCACCATTCAAAGCACTTTATGGATGCCGAACCCCAGTCTATTGGGCAGAAATTGGGGAAAAGCAACTATCTGGACCTGAGATAGTGCAAGAAACAATTGACAAGATCATTCAAGTCAAGGAACGACTGAAAGCAGCACGTGATCGACAGAAGAGCTATGCTGATAACCAACGCAAACCATTGGAATTTCAAGTATGAGATAAAGTCTTGTTAAAAGTCTCTCCTTGGAAAAGAGTGGTAAGATTCATCAAACGGGGAAAGCTAAGTCCCATGTATGTTGGACCTTTTGAGATTATTAGAAGAATAGGACCTGTAGCCTATCAGCTACAACTGCCAGAGGAAATGGCAGGAATACATGATGTATTTCATGTATCAAATCTCAAGAAATGCTTAGCCGATGAATCTCTGATAATACCTCTTAAGGATATAGAGGTAAATGAACAACTCAAGTTTGTAGAAAGGCCTCTACAGATTGAAGACAGGAAAGTCAAAAATTTCAAGCACAAGAGATTAGTTCTGGTCAAAGTGAAGTGGGACTCCAAAAGAGGACCTGAGTATACAAGGGAGCTTGAATCAGAAATGCAAAGGAAATATCCACACTTGTTCCAGTAGATCTCGAGGACGAGCTCTAAAACAAGGTGGGGAGGATATAACAACCCTAAAGAAAACCGACACCCTCGAATTATTTCTGACACCCTAATATATTTTAAAATATCCCAATATGTCCCAAAATACACCCCATACGTGAAAACAGGCCCCGAATACCCTAATATTATCAAAAATAATTAAAAATCAGGTTTTTAAGTTTGTCGTGGGCCGCGTAGACCTTTTAAAGGTCTTACGCGGGCCGCGTGAGATCAAAAGGTGGCGCAGCCCGGTGATGACACGTGTCATCATCGTGGCAAGTCTAGTAGCTGACCCGGACATGCTACAGCATTGACTTGAGTTGACGCGGGCCGCGTAGGCCCTTGTCTTCTCTTACGCGGGCCGCGTAGAACCCAAACTCAGCACCTATATATAGAAGCCATCGGATCTTCAGTCGAAATCGCTCAGAAATGTTTTCTTTCTCTAAATTCTGAATTGTAGGCATTATAATTGGGTATTATACCCCCTAAATAGCAAAGTTCTGCTCCGTTGTAAGTATTATAACCCCTGGATATGTATTAGATACGCTGCCCGATTGATCTAGGGTTCCGTAACGGCTGTCGTGGTTCTGCCCGACGTAGTCGTTGGAATGCCGTCTCGGGGAGGGTATTACTAATGTTAAAATGGGTTATTATACTAACGCGTGTGCATTTGTGTAAATTATAGATAATTCTCAGGAAACCCTTACAGAAAATCTAAGACAGCAATGTGAGTTTATCCGCTTTTTGTTAACATTTTTGTGAACTATTTTACAAAACCTTAAATGCTTAACAATGAGATTAAACAGTGATTGAGTATTTGTAAGGATACAATTATCATGAGTATGTTGGGGTTTTGTATACAAAATTTGTTACCACCTGGTCAAGGAGTAACATGTCCACAAGTCGGGTCTGACAGTACCATGGATGTTAATTGATATAACTTGGAAACAAATGTAGTTGCGAGATCGCCCTCAATACTGTACAATGGGTTTTATTTAAACTTGATTAAATTGGGATTCACTCACCTGTATTTCCCACTGACAAATGTTTTTAAAACGCGTTTCAGGTAACAAATTGTGAAAGCCAAATAGAAGCCAGTTGGACAGCACTGAAGGCTTGGAAAAGTGGCAATAAAGTTACCTAAATTAAAATAGATGTTTTTATTAAATAAAATAGGATTTATTCCTATGAAAACGTGTGTACTGCGAACTTGGGTTTATCCCATATGTTTAATATTATGGAAATGTGGTATTTTACTCTGATAAAATATTTCCTAACTACGGTCCTGATGAAAAATTCCGCTGCCAAATTAGACAAACACGCGATACCACCGAAACTGGCTCGCGGCCGCCCGTTCCCGGGGATTTGGGATCGGTGTTGCGACATGGTCCATTCTTTGTATTGATACTTTTCTACCCTTTACTTCTTGTATGCCATTATGTATTCAAGATAGTCATTTCTCATGCTTTCATCATCTTTTTCTAATAATTTCTGACAAAGGACTTTTGAGAACTGCTCTAAAGTTCTAACTTTGGTGAGCAGGTCTTGATAATTTCTTTGAATCTCTTTGTCAGACTTTCCCTCTATATCTCTTTTAGATATATCCTCTGCTTGTTGGGCCTTTATTTTGAGATATTCTTCTATATTTCTTGGCAAAGGATAACCTTGAACAGATGGGAGTTTCCTCTTTTCAGGATCATCTTCAGAGTAGAAGGATTTGATTTCCTCCCTAACTGCTGGAAGATCTAGAGGGGTACTCCTGCAGGGTCAATGGCAGTGTTTTGATTGAAGGGTTGAACTAAAGATAATGGAACAGGGTTTGGAATGGTGACAAGGGACAGTGGTTGTGTAGATGTTAGAGTTCGGGAAGTGTCATCTTCCAGTACAATGTTTGTTATCTTTCTCTTTTTGTGCTTTGGAGAAGTTGGTGGTGTATTTGTGGGTTAAGTGGCAGTGATTGAAGTAGTGGGTATCTGAATAACAGTTGTTGAAACAATTGGTGTTTCAACCACTGTGGTCACTACAACAGTTGATGTGTCAACTGTTGTTTTCTGCTTTTTGGCAGCTGGTTTTTGTGGTGGTGATATTGTTTTTTGGTATGGCAGTGGATTGAGTGTGGGTTGATGTAGTAGTGATGGCAGTTGTTGAGATAACATCTGTTGAAACAACTGAAGTACCAACAACTGTTGATACAACATGTGTTTTAACATCTGTTGGTTTGGAGGTTTGATGAGAGGAACTTTTGGGGATTTGAGGAGTTTGTTAGGTGGTTTTGGAAGGTGTGGTTTTGGGTTGGCTTACTTTTCTGGTAGGCTGTCTTCTTTTAGGTTTAGAAGTACCCTGCTCTTCTTTTTCCATCAAAACTTTCTTCTCCTCCTCAAACCTTTTAGACCCTTTCATGTTTGCCTTTAATGCAGCAAATGCATTTTGAGTCTCATCAACCTTTTTGGAACCATCTGGCCTTGGGATTTCTACCACAAGTTTGGACATTCGATCTGGTGGCATGTATAAACCTTCTTCTTTTCCCTTCTTCCCTTTAGTTTTCTCCCCCTTTTTGACATCATCAGGATTTTCAACATAGATGATTGAAGGATGAGCAGTGCCAGTAGTTTGAAGCAGATGAGCTTTAATGGCTTTGATATCTGCTTGAGTATCTTTGTACCTAGCTTCCATGACATATCTGACCTTTTGAAGTTGAACTTCATGCTGTTGATCTGCATATTGTCTTTGTTTGTGAAACAGAGGTTGAAACAGATGCCATAACTCAGCAGCGGATGGAGCAGATGTTGCAGATGGTGCAGCAGTGGGTGTAGCCTTTTGAGCTTGTAACAACTGTTGCAGCATAGTTTTGATTTCTGCAACAGATGTGTCAAGTTTATCAACCCTCTCCGTCAATTCTTTGTAGTTTAAACCATCACCCAAGTTAATGGGATCATCTGATTTCCCACCAGTGGTGCTTGTATCAGTGGTTGACTTAGGAAAAGTTTCTCAAAAATCATCCACTGATGCCCCTTGTTCTCGATACTGGGGACTTCTTTCTTCAGCAGAGCTTACCATTTTAAGGTCACCAGTGTATAATGGAAACACACCAGTGGACACTATGGTTCCCAAATAAGAAATTGCCTTCAAGGGAGTCTCACTAATGAAACTATTGTCCAGGTGTAAACCAGTGGGTTCAACACCTATAGTAGCTGCTCCACTTGAACTACTGATAGGAATTACTTGTAATTCCTGCAGTGTAGCCTCCTCAACTGTTGGTGGGTTAGCAGAGATAGAGACACCAGACTCAGTCACTTGTTGTGGTATATTCTCATTGACATGTGATTGAGAAGAACTGATTTTTATCTGAGCTATATCAAGTGCATCCAACAGAGGTATCATTGATTGTGGTGTCCCTGTTGATACAACCTGATCCTTTTGAGAGGATGCAGGAGGGGTTTTAGGCTCAGGTTGAGATCTTTCTTCCATCTGCTGTGAGGAAGTAGTAGCAGTGGTTTCAGGTGACTTTTGTGTTGTCACAGGTGTTACCTCTGGGATCTCGTCTTCCAGAGTCACCTTTTTGGTGGGTTTGGGGGGCTTTTGGATAGTTTTCTTTTTGGTCTTTTTGGTGATTTTTGGTGTGAGTTTCACAGATGGGGTTGTGCTTCTGTGATCACCAGGAGCAGTGGGCTCAACAGCAGGGGCCTGAGGAGCAGCTCTTGCTGCTAAATTCTGCTCAGGTACCTCTGTTTGGGTTTTTGAAGGTTTTGACAGCCTTGTGAATGTTTCAGAAGTTAGACTGTTTATTTGAATAGGATTTCCTTGGATAAGCACATGTGCATTATCCTTTGAAAATTTCTTTTGAAGATAAAAACTTAAAAACCTTGGAAACAATAAAAATGATTTTTTATTAACATTCTTAACCATATCATTGAAAATTTCCTGAGAGTAGTTAAAATTTTCTTCAGCCATGATAGCATAGCCCAGGTATTGGATTTTCAATGGTATTTCATTAAAAGCTGTTGTTTTATTTGACACACACATCAGGAGGGTAAAGAATAAAAACCTCGGAGCAGGTGGAAAACTGCCCTTTTCTAAAGTATCCTTTTTCATTTCTTCTTCATACCCTCTCTCAATGAAATCAGTTTGGTACTCTGTTTTTGGGAAAGAGCTTTTACCTGTAAGATCATTGATTTCAAAAACCTCTGAAATGGTTTGAGGTGTGATGACCACTGGAATTCCCCTTATTGATAAAGTAATAGCTAAGGTCTTTTTGTCCTTAGTTTCAATCTTTGCATTTTTTCAGAACTCTCGTTGGGTATCCAGGTAGATGGTTTCATTGCAGGTCAACAAAGTTTTGTACTTTGAAGATGAAAGTGCATCAATCACGGAATGAAAACCTGTGTTTTGACTTGTTTTTGCAAGTGTACACACGTAGTTATGGCGGGTTTTGAATGGAAGATCCATGATAAATCAAAGGTAGTTAAGAACGAAGGAATAAGATGAGTGATTTGAGAGAATTTGGCAAAAACTGCTTTTGAAAGGAATTTTGAATTCGACTCGACAGTCAAAACCCTGTTTGGGGTTTTGATCAGGGTTTTATAGGTGGAAAAAGTGAATGCTGACGTGGCAGCGGTTACAAAAGATCTGACGGCTAAGTACTGTCCACGTGACAACCTCTGATGAATAATGGATGACAGTTGTTAGGAAACCACTGATGAATCAATATCAGTAGTTTACAATGATGAAAATGAAAATAGTAGCTGACTATAACTATCAGCGGATAGCCTATCAGTGGATTAAAACACTGAGCTTTAACAACAGTCATTATATAAACAGTAGTTCAAGCATGTTCCTTCTCCAAAAAACTATATTTTAACCCAACAGTCGTTTCAATCCCCTTCAACCTCCACAAAACACTATTTTAACCCAACAGTGGTTTTAAACCACCATTTTAACCAAACAGCGGTTTCAACCACAATTTTCTTAACAGTAGTTCCAAATATCTGTTTTCATCCATCTGTTGACCAAAGTCAACAGATGTATCAACCACTGTTTTATTTTCAAACATCTGTTCCTAATAACAGAGCTTTGATCATTTAAACATACCTTTGCCAATATTACAAGCTTTTACACTCTCAAACCTAAATATTTATTTACTTAATTTAAATAACAAACATGGTTAATAATTTTAACACAACTAATTATATAAAAACTACAAGTGTCAAAAAGAGGTAACTATATAATAAACAAAGTTCAAAACAGCAAACAGCAATCAATAGAATACAGCATACTAATTCCAAATCAATGGGCGAAACAGCATACAAAGTTCATCCATCTGTTGACCCAAGTCAACAGATGTATCAACCACTGTTTTATTTTGAAACATCTGTTCCCAATAACAGAGCTTTGATCATTTAAATAGACCTTTGCCAATATTACAAGCTTTTACACTCTCAAACATAAATATTCATTAGTTAATTTAAATAACAAACATGATTAATAATTTTAACACAACTAATTATATAAAAAATACAATTGTCAAAACAGCAAATAGCATTCAATAAAATACAGGATCCTAATTCCTAATCAATTGGTGAAACAGTAGTCTCGATAAGTAAAGCTCCTTTCGGACCATTGTAGTTGTCAACATGTTGGAGGTATTTCAGAAGTTCGTTGCTCAGATCAACTTCAATCATATCCCCCAGATGCTTGTTATCAGCCACTTGTTGTCTTCAATTATATTAGTCCTTCGGCGCCTATCTACATAATCAACTACATGAGGATTATTGAAAACAAACACCTTCATCCAGCCTTCTTCTTCATATCTGAGCAAATCAGCAGTTAGCTTAGCAGACTTTCCAATAACAATCAAATGCAGCCTCTTTACGATGGTCAAAAAATGCCCTTGGCAAGGATTGACTACAATACTCTCTGGAAAACGAAGCATTCTGAAAGTCTCACTCAGAACATCAAAAGCAACGATGTTCCTCTCACCTAGTGGATACCAATAATGTGAAACCATAAAATATATGGTTTTATCAGCATCAACTCCTGTAGACCATGAATAACCACTTAAACCACAATTGTTTACGCTACGGAAATTTATTGTTCTCCATGATCACGACGTCGTGAGTAAACACGAGCAGCAGTTACATTATGGTAACATATGATGTTCAGCACTTTCAGATCATTGAACTGATCAAAATAAATTCCACCAGTATCAGAGTTTCGATCATGATTGTAATTGAAGTAGTCATCACACAAAACCTTATAGCGCCTGGTAGTTTGATTCCAAAGAATCAGCTGACAGCAAATCCCTTCATTGCAAACTAACAACAAACCATTAAATGACGATAGAATACGTAAGAAGCTAGGGTGGACATTGTTAGGAAAACTTAAGGTTTTGCTTCTAACAACATCCAAATTACCAGCCACTACGTCGTCAACGACAATTGACGTGTCTTTAAAGGAGAGTAGTTTCTTTTGTACTGAATCTCCACTTCGGAGAGCATGCATCATCTGAAATCCATGACTTGACAATTCCCTATAAAAATTCTTGGAAAGACATTTGAAACGGTCAATATCTTCTGCAGAGAGTCTTGTGAAAATCTCGTCAACAATCACTTGAAACCCAAATTTTTCCATTTTGCAGTGAACCAATGCGTCTTTGAAAGTAAAAGAAATTGTAATGATATTGATAAACAAAAAACTTTTGAAGATGATTGAGTAGATGGATGAAAACGGTAATGATCAAAACCTCTGCCCAATGTATTTTATATACCCAATGAAGGCGGTTATGACTAAATACATCGTCAGACGAAAGAATATGATGCGACAGTCGTTAGGCTTTTAATACATTTCCATGGGAAAAATATAAAATTAAACACGTTATTATAATTACAATTAACCTATTCATTTACCTATAAGACGCCTTTACCATAAGACAGAAGTGATTGAGTGACGTGCATTAATTGCAAAGTACATATCCCCAGGCATTTTGAATTTGAAATTACCGGCAATTTCAAAACCACTGCTATGGTATATGTTTGCCAAAGGAAACATCTGCTAAGTTATACTTTCTTGGCTATGGGCAGTAGTTTGCACTCTTGAATGTGGGCCAGACCTTTGACCTTTAAATATAGAGCAGTAGTTTGAAATTAAATGTATTTTAACTCAGATAAAAAATCTCAGATAAAAAATTGACACATCAGCAATCATCATTTAGTCATAACTCAGATAAAAAATCTATTCATTTGGAATACAAAGATATTGCGAACATCTGTTAAAGCCTCTCCTGTTCGCAACAGTAGCAAGTCAAACAGATGTTGGCAACAACAGATGTTTAGCAATTGAGAGGAGGAAATTTTTCGAAAAGCTCTATTAGGCAACAACAGATGTTGGCAACAGTAGCAAGTCAAACAGCTGTTAGATCAACAGATGATGATTTAGAGCAGATATTCTCTTTTGGCAAACTTTAACTTTGACAGATCTATACACTAACAGAAATTGATACAACATCAACATAATCTAATTAAACTCAGAGACAATTTCACTTCTACATCAAAAGTACCGATCTGCAATAATCAGATGATATTAAAAATTACATAATAATACTTATTCAGCTTAAAATTACAACGAAACTTTAAAATCTAACAACACCACCAAGAAATTTACGAACCTAACAGTTCAAATTTAGTGCTTTTAGCTTTAAATTTAGTGCTTTTAGCTTTAAACTCCATCAATGTATATCTTCGACAATCGCTATGAACTCCACAGAAGTACTCAATGCATCCAAATCCGGTTTCTAGAAACCTGATCTCTCGTGAGCAGACCAAGATGCAGTACATGAAAACACTTCTTCAGCTGTTGAAGAGTAGCCCTGTCCTCACATACTCAATCCTTAACTTTGTTCATAAAGAGCTGCTTTAAACCAAACTTTATGCTTCTTTTAATACAAAAAAGACAGGAAAGACCATTACTCTAGTAAGATAAAATCTTATCTTACAGCAGTAGCAGATCCTTTCTTGCGTTTAGTAGGAACTACTGCGGGTTCTACATCATCATCATCTGCCCAAAATCATATATAATCATCATTTAGTCATAAGCAAAAATTATTTTAAATGTACATTTAATAATCTTTCTTTATGTTTAATTTAACTTTATGCTTCTTTTAATACAAACCTATAATAACCCGCAGCAGATTGTATGAATTTCAAACAACTGTGATTAGACTGAAATATAAGGCGAGAATTAGAGTATATCACTTCAAAATTAAAATTTCAAAATTTCAAAACTGGAGTAGCAAAAAACACATACTTTAAACGATGTTGAAACAATGACACTGGAAACAACCGTAGAACAATCATCATCATCATCATCATCATCTGCAGCAGATCATTCACAATCATCATTTAGTCATAACTCAGATAACAAAACTTTAGTAAAAATCAAAATAAAAAACAAAAACAAACATAATCATATATATCACATTACCATGATCAAGGCAAACCACATATCCCCAAATTTTTTTCTGAAAGTGGGACAGAGAGAGCTTCAGTTTTCTGTTATCCTTTATGAACAAATGCCGAGTATTGAGAAGAAGGGATTTGAGGGAGAGATACATTAGAAATGTGGTTTGAAAATACAAAAGTAGAGAACACGTTTATATAAGAAGATGATTGACAGAAGTGAGTGAGTGAGTGACATGCATTAATTGAAAATTACATATCCCCATGCATTTTGAATTTCAAATTACCCGCAATTTCAAAACATCTGCTGCTAGGTATACGTTTGCCAAAGGAAGCATCTACTACTTTCTTATAGAATGGCAGTGGTTTGCCCTTTGGAATGTGGGTCAGACCTTTAACATTTGAATACACAAGGCAGTGGTTTGAAATCAAATTAAATATATTTTAAAGAGATTTATATATTATAATTTATGATGTAATAATGACATAAGAAAAACATTGTTGGACATGCTCTCCTGCTGACACATCAGCTTTTCTTATGTCATTTGGGATTTCTCATTTTATAGAAAGTATAGATAGATAGATTAAAGGTCCTATTCTTACCAGCGTCTCGTTTGCTACTGGACTTGAACAACAATTAGCATCTTCTGCCTTGTTTTAAATTAATTTATAGTATTTTTATTTTTTTAACCGTTTGCTTATATTAAACTGTTAATAAAGAATATAATTTATTAAATATGGTAGAAAAAGTTAAGCAAATTAACTTAATAAACCAATGATAAAGCGTAACATAATCAAACAATATAACACAAATAAACAGTTTAATATAAGCAAACGATTAAATGTTTATACGCCCCGCTTACAGTGTTGTGCACATATAATGGGGGTAGTTGGGGTAGAGGTAAGGCTGTCTACATACACCCCCTTACGGTGTGCACATATAATGTATATATGTGTGGGCCCTCGGGGGAAAAAGTGAAATTGCACTAGTTTTAACGTTATTTTACTAATTTCGTGAAAATAACGTTAAAAACGGCGGACGTTTAATCATGCATCATGTGGTGGCGTCGATAGCCGAAAGACAAAATTGTACATGCACTAATCAGCCTTTGTCCCGATTGTTGAGTGTTATGTGCCTTATGTCCAAGGCTTGATGCAAAATTACTATCGAGTCGGATGTCTCACTGGAAGCAGTCTCTCTATTCCTATAGAGGTAGAGGTAAGACTGTCTACATCTTACCCTCCTCAGACTCTACCTCAGCTTTGCTATTGGTGGGATTTACTGAGATGATGATTGTAGTTAAAGGTAGTATATTGTTTTCTGATATCTTTTGTTTTTGTTGACCCGACCTATATTTCCACCCCTTTATCAAAAACTTCTATATTTGCTACTGGTAACAACGAAGACGTCAAGGCCCTCTAGCATGGGCATGTGAAAAGAAAGGCGCATAATCTTAGTATATTAGCGATACATGTCATCCCAATCACTTGCCAACGGAGTGAGTGGGCGATGCACCATTAATGAGAACGACTTTAACCTACGTATTTGCGAGTGACGCCTCCTATATAAAGGATAACCTTATAAGTGTGCTCTAACAGGCTCCTATCATTCGATGCATGAAAATTTACTTTAAAGTCAGATTTAATCGGCAAAGCATTAGTCTAAAGATATTGTCTACTTTTCAAATATGGTTGTATATTTTCATTTGTAATGGAAAAGGTTAGTATCATTTTTGTCTGGTTTGTATGATCAAAATGAAATCATTAACTAATTCATCTTTTCTAAAGAATATGCAATCCCTTCTTGCATACTCAAAACTATAAAGTGACTTTTACAAAGAAAAAATGGCTAAATGTAAGTGGATATCTATGTATATATCCATCCTTAAAGTTGACATCAATGTGGATGCGTTAAGCCTTCGACCATCAAATGGTAAACTTAGACGACTTAGCCGAAATCAATCAAATCAATAGAATTTGATGTGTTGCTTCATATGTCCAACATAACCAGGTTAAGCAATGTTGTGTATTGAATTAGTTTTTTTTTTTAATTTACTTATGTATCAAGGTTGCTTTTTTTTTTTTTTTTGAACTACATAAAAATATGGGTTAGGTTATGGTATAAATGGGTCTTAACATACAAATTGGGCTTAGGGCCTGTTTGGTAGCCTCTTAATGACCATTCAGATGCTACCTTTTAATGGTTTAAAACCTTTGAATGAATAAGAGGTAACCTCAAGTCTGAATGGTTAAGAGGTAACATCTGAATGGTAAATCATCACATGTCACATTCTTCTATCTTCTCATTGGTAAAATTCATAATGGTTTCATTAAGAGGTAGCTTCTTAATGACCATTCAGATGCTAACAAACAGCCCCTTAATATGAGAAGTGAAGGAGATTTTTTTTTTTTTTTTTTGTTTCATTTTGCAATTTAACATCCAATTTTCCTAATATCAAAAAGGATTAATCTAATATGGAGCTATAGGGATCAAATCTTTTTTTTTTTCTCCTTTGTATTTTTATTTATGTAGCTTACCTGTCTCATCAAGACCGGTTCCGTCTAGTAAGTTACCCAAAAAAAAAAACATTATATTGTTTTAACTTTTAACGGAAGCTTATTTAGTCGGACAGTTTTTACTTGGCCAGAATTTTTTTTGTTCTTTTTGCAACTTTTATTGCTTTATATTATTTAGGGGTGTAAACTATAAGACGAGCTCAAATTTCACAAACTTCGAGCTTGGCTCACTTAACTTAAAAGCCCGACTCGAATTCTAGCTCAACCTTTGTTAGTGTGTATAAAGTCGTTCAAGATCGTCCACTTCGGATTATTTTTGTACACTTACGCTCCCAAGCTTTGTATCCAAATTTCTAAGTTTTTACTATATAGGATTAGAGCCTTATTTAAACATCGATCATTCCTTTCTTTAATGTAATAAAAAAAAATTGTCTGATTTATCTAACTAATAAGAATATTACACATATTTTATCTTAACAAAAAAATGATATCTTGTTAATTTGTTTGAGTAGGTAATAATAACCTATAATATAATACTTTGAAAAAGGTAATAAGGAATCAAGGACCCTCGTGGAATAAGCACAACTAATGACATGGTGACGTACGAATTAGGTCATAGATAAATATGGTTTTCATTTTTTATTAAAGGTTGCCTTTGCAACGAATTAATGGGTTCAGGTTGACGTTATGAGATAAAGGAACTTGTATACGATTAACATGCTTATGCATGTTAAAAACATCACTCACAATTCATACATATTTAAAACCATGTAGTTCATTTGTCTAAATAAGTAAAATAGATTAACAAACCGGTTGACGGAATGTAAATGTGTTTTGATTATTTGTAAATAGTTGGCATCTTATAAAGAGAGATACAAAGTTTTAAACATGACTATTTGTTTTTTAACGTTTATAAACTTGTAAAATAAACTGGTGGTGGTATACGGATGGTGGTGGTGGTGGTGGATGATGGACGTGGACGGTGGGTGGTGGTGGTGGTGGTGGGTGGTGGACGGTGGTGGGTAGGGATGGGATTGGTACAGTACCCGTACTCATACCCGTACCGGTACCGAAAATGCCGGTACCAAATTTGAACAAAACTGGGTACCAAATACCATACCAAATATATAGGTACGGTACGGGCATTTTCGGTACGGTACCCGCTTTGGTACCATTTTGTGTTTATTTAGTTTTTGAGCACGTGTACGAGTATAAATAGGTAAAAATTGACATGAGTACCAATATAGTACGAATACGAAATAGGTAAAATTGGTACGAATACCAATACGATACGGGTACCATATAGATAAAATCAATATGAGTATTATAAATACCATAATACGAAATAAGACATAATACAAAAAAAAAACATTTAAAAGTCTACATAAAATTCGGTATCAGTACCCGTTTTTACCAGTACCCGTACCCGTACCAATACCGAAAATACCGAATACCAAAATCACTAAAACTGGGTACCGATACATGTACCAAATACCTAAAATCGATACATATACGGGTACGGTACTGGTACGAGTATGGGTATTTGTGAAAAAAAAAAGTCCATCCCTAGTGGTGGGTGGTGGACGGTGGTTGTGGGTGGTGGTGTTTAACCATCTGTAGATCTTAGAAGGTTTTAAAAGTAGCTAAGCCAAGTCTGCACCAAAAAGAGTTCGTGCAGACGTTTTTTTAATGAAATGTCTTCGAAAAAACAAACAGCTAGTCTACAGATGACAATGTCTAATTGTAGTCTGCACGGCACAGACAGAAAAGACTACGCAGATTTTTTTTAGAAAAACAAACACCATCTTAGTTATCTTTCTATCTTATTTTAGAGTGTATAAGATATTATCACAATATTCATATGACTTACACAAAAAGTTTACGTTCATGTCATTATAATATAATATTATAGTACTCAATTTGCAATGAATTCACAATACTCGAGAGTTATTAATAAGAGCTCATATATAAACGCCTATATGTTTGATAAATGTAGTTATACGCCTATTTGTTTACATAAGAGATGGCTAATGTTAAAAGTTCTTTACTTAGATGTGTCCTATATAAATAGTTGCAAACTTTGTCTTCTTTCATTCATGTAAACAAATTATGATGAATAAGAAGTTAAGAACTTCCTATATCGAGTTTTAAAAGTTATGTGTATATAATCATGAAGTCGTTGAAATTTCGAACATGTTCATATGTCTAAGTTTCAACCCAAGCTTATCTATATGAAGACAGCAAGAAGTGTGAAGAATATTTTGTATTATTCCTCCTATCCTATTTGTATGCCTTTCATTTACAATAATCTCTTATTTTAGAAACTTGAAGTTTTTCTTTAAGGTTTTGTTGGAAATTATACATATATTATATTATATTATACATATATTAATAAACGAAGGTTATGAAGAGTACTTTTATTATTATAATAATATAACATCAATATAGACGTATACACCATCATCACTTTCTCATCTTAAAACCCTCACACCAACCCACCATCACCCTTCCATGTAAACTCGTTACAAAGAAATTTATAACGTAGCCACAATACTAGAAAAGAATGCCTAAAAAACTTTGTCATAATATACTTATAATATCATGAAACAATTTAACCCACTCAATAAACTCTTAATATTGTGAATTAATTTTGTGAAAAATAGCATTTTTCACAAATATAGAAAATGCATATTTCATATTTTTTTTACTACAAATATATATTGCAAACTGAGGTTAATATATGTATAGAGTTAATTGCTCGGATGTTCCCTGTGGTTTCATGTTTTTTCACGTTTAGTCCCCACCCTTTTGAAATAGCAGGTATGCTCCCTATGGTTTGTCATTTTGTTACTCGGATAGTCCCCTGACATTTACTCCGAGGACTATCCGAGTAACAAAATGACAAACCATAGGGAGCATACCTGTTATTTCCAAACTAACTGACATCTACTCAGGGGACTATCCGAGTAACAAAATAACAAACCATAGGGAGCATACCTGCTATTTTCAAAAGGTGGGGACTAAACGTGAAAAAACGTGAAACCACAGGGACCATCCGGGCAATTAACTCTATATATATATATATATATATATATATATATATATATATATATATATATATATATTTCTTTGTGGGTTTGTGTTCTATGTTGGAAGAGCTTCGTAACGAACCCAATTATGTCCAAAACAGAGCTAATATGAATGAGATATCAATGCTCAAAGTTTGGTTTTTGAAGCATTGAATGCTGATATAATTAAAGTGGAATGGGAAAGTGGCACCTTGTCCCACATAGAAGGAGAGATGAAACTTAATGAGGAATTTAAGTGGGGACACTCCTTCCTTATTTTTCCTTGGAAGCACACACTAGTGTACTTGCAAAGGGTGTGGGCACCGTAAATCACAAACGTGCATGAGCGTGGCGTGGGCAATGTGGCGCTTTACACTTCGCACGTTCGCAACGCCGCCTTTGTATTTTTGAGAGGCGAGTGGCAAGTGTCGGATGACTTGGCATAGTGGGTGGTGCACGAGTACATGGCGGATGACTAGGTGTTGTCCTGGTCAGCGTGTCTAGGTGGCGCGTGTGGCGTACTAAAGTGAACCGATACGGCACGACTGTGTGGCGTGTTCGTATAAGTTCACCGGGGACGTGCGCGTGTGCACGCCTGGGTGGCGCAAGCCTGTAGAGTAGCGCGTGCCAGTGGCGCAAGTGAGTAGAAACGGCGCGTGCGTGTCTGGCAAAAGCTTCCAGACATCAGCAACAGATCAATTTTGCCACACCCCAATCGATGGCGGAAACATCGGAGTGAGACGAAATAGATTGCAAGAGACTTCATAACACTATTTGTGACAAGTATTTAAATAATAAATTTTCATTTTATTTCTAAAGAGTCAATTACAAGGATTGAAACAATTACAACATGAACGATGAAATACAATACAATAAGAATACAAATTTAAAGTGTGTATCTAAGCATCCTACTAGATTCCATGCATCACCAACATCATCGCTAAACCTGCAACATGTTTTAAAAGTGTAGTTCAATACAAAAAGTATTGGCGAGCATACAAGTTTGGTGCTTAATATATAAGTATAAAAATAATAAGGAACAATCCACATGGCAAACCTAGTCATCAAGATTAACGTAATAAACTGGCATGCGATTTACAAGTCAACCCTCTGTTTACGCAAGTATGAATGAATAAACCTAACATGACCTCTCGTTCACGGGTGGTGCGTTACTCCTATAGCGCTATACATGTTAAGTGTAGGCTTGTACGAAGCTAATGACAAGTTCATCACATAAGAATCACCCAGAAAACACGAATCAAGCATAACAAATAGTAGGCATGTATTGGATTGTTGTTTAAGTATTTTCATAAGAATATGTATGTTAAGTGTGTTTATATATAAAAACATGTTACACCCAAAAGTGTGAAAACGGAAAAATGGGTCAAGTATACTCACAAAATTTGCATATGCTTTCCGATTATCCAATTGTTGACGAGCAATGAGATTAGGAGATCGAATGTATAGGGGTTAAAGTTCAAGGTATGTTTAGAGTCGAGATTCGGAATTTAAAACATAAGAATATAACATATGAAAGTAATCATCTTTTTAACACAAAATACTTGTTTGACACTATGAAACCCCAAGGGTTATAATGTTTTCATGAGTAGTGTACCCATTAGAATCATAACAAGTTTTAGATCTTAGATGATGTTAATCTAGTACCTTGACGAATGAACACAAATTCACCATCAAAGGTTCGAATGTTGGATAGTATATGTAAGTATTATATAAGTTATGTATTATACAATAATAAGTCCAATAGTTCAATATTTCATGCATGAGGTAGGAGGATGAATCCTCCATTTAGGAACCTCTTTAAGTGTCATAGAAATCATGTAGGAGGTAGGAAGAAAAGTATTCCATTTAGGCACCTCTAAGTGTTCACCACTACACTTGATGTTATGAACATACAAGGAGGGTCATGAACTTACAAGTAATACAAGAATACTACACACTAATCTATAGGAAATCATCAAGCAATGTGTGGATTTTATGTAGGACAACCCAAGTTAATCCTAAATCACACCTATATCAAGTCTTGAACTTGAACATCACTTGTGGGTTAAACCCTTGAACAAAACAGAAAGTTTTTGAGGTTTACACCTCTGATTTTACATGTCACAACCTTGTTTTTAAGCCTAACTAACCATAGATGTGGTTATAAGCATAAGGACATAAGTTTGAGATGAGTTTCCTCAAGTTTAATCAAGTTTATCAATGTTTGAATCAAGAACAGAAAAATCAGTCAACTTTGTAGCCCTTTTGGCGACGTTCCAAGCTCTGATTTTCCAGGGAAAACCCATGGAAACGTAGCTAAGGTCAATACAAAGAAGTAGGAAAAAGAATCGAGGGAATCGGATAAGAATTGAGTGAGTTATGCTCACTTTAGTAAAGTAGTATCAATCTGCTTGAACTTCAGAATTCAGCTACGGTTTAGAGTGTTTGAGAGTGAATGGAGAGTGTTTAGAAATTGAAAAATGCTTGGAGGAGGCTTGGGTTATATAGGGGATGGATTAGGGTTTCATTGGGTTGGGCTTTGGAAGTGTTTAGTGGGCTGAATAACTCAAAACAAAGAAATTAAGTGGGCTGATGCAAGGTTGTTAACAGCCCTATAATTTTTATTTTATTTTATTTTTTTGACATTAGAAGGTATATATTTGATGTTTAATAAAGTGTTACATGGTGTCTAGTATGTATGTAACTAGTAACAAGGTCCAAAATGCATAAATGACATGTTTTAATTTAGCAAAAAATGTGATAACATAGGTGTGTATAACACATGAAATGTAACAAGTATGTATGGTTTATAGTTTGGTATGATCAAGTGAAAAAACATACAACTTAATCTTATAATCGAATAACCAAGTGTTTGAATGTATGAAGATTTAAGGATTACGAATACACGATCATTGTTTACGAGTTAAGCTTTTGTTTATGCGAATTACGAATCATGTGTCAAACAAACATATGTATCAATGTATAAATAATGTATAAACGATGTATATTTCATATAAAAGATTCCTTTCATTACTATCAAGTCTCGGATTTACAATAGCTTGAAACGAAATACGATTACAAAGGAAACGAGTTTCCGAAAATAGAATTACAAGGCGAACTTTCTAAAAACAGAGAGTTGTGAAAAGCGAGGTGTTACAAATTTCGAATACGCAGTTGAAACAGATGAGTCAAAAGCATTAAATGAGAGTTAAAGAGCGAATTAAAAAGCATTAAAGACATTTAATGCAATTTAATTCTCTCCTTTAATTCAAGTTTTTGTTGTTTTAACACGGGTGCAGTATAAATACTGCATCATACTTGCAACAGAGGATACACCGAAAATTTACCATCACATGTTAATCTCTCTTTGCAGATTTCTCTTAATCTTTCTTCTTGTTTCAAGGTATACCTTCGGGTTTTTCGTCATCTTCGGCAGTGCAACTGCTTAAGGTGTTGTATCCTGAAAACAAACGAGTTCTCTTGGGAGACTCGAAATTTGGTTTAAAGGACCCGTGTCTAACACGATCCTCATCCAAGAACATTTGTTTGTTTAGATTTTTGTTCTTGTTTTTTCTTTTATTTAAGTTGTGATAGTATTGTAAATTATTGTTTTCTTTGCTTCTGTATTGTAATAGTGATTAATAAAAGTGTTTATTTTATTTTATGCGAACGGATTCCTACATTTTTATCATTATTTTAGAAAAACATATAAGGAACTTTATATGAAAAGGGTAACAACGGGACTAGAGCCGGATTATAAAAACAGTCAGTTGGAAAGTATAACATCGGTCCGCTTTGGAAGGTATAACATAGGTCTAAAACATTTCGTTGGCCCGACTAAGGGATACAAGATGGAAAGCAACTAAGTGTCGAGAACTACAAAATCCGATGCTCTCTATATCAAGGCTTACCGGGGCTCTAGTTTTGTAGGTCCAAACGTCAAGATGCTCTCTATCAATAGTCTAATCTCTTTTCATCACCGTTGACGGGGTTCTTTTACCAAAATGAAAATACTTTTAATCAATAATATCATAATCAATTTAACTTTATTATAATGAGTATAAAATTTGATAGATTGGTAAAAAAAATTATTAAATGTTATATAACTTGTTAATTAAATTTGATTTAAAACTAAAAATGTGACATTTTTTTATTGAAGGGTAGCGAAGGGTTTCACGCACACGTAATGTTCAGTATAACTAATAGGGTTTATTGGGTTATTGGATTTTAATAATCCTAAGTTTCACCAATTGGCCGATAATAATCCCAACTTTAAAAATTCCCTTCAATAATCCCAACTTATAAAAGTTTGGCCGCCATTGATCATTTTCAAACATATAAGAATTTGGTCTACTCAATAGATTCAATTACACCTAGAGACTCCTTAATTGACTTATTAAGTGCACCTATGTTAGAAAAGGATCAATGGCGGCCAAACTTTTACAAGTTGGGATTATTAGAGGGAATTTTTAAAGTTGGGATTATTATCGGCCAACTGGTGAAACTTAAGATTATTAAAATCCAATAACCCTAACTAATATCTGTAAACCATTTTATCTTGTTTTTTTTCCAGCTAATTTCATATATTCAATTCCAAATAACCAAGTTCTATTTTTTCTGTAATCACTAAGACTGAGGGGTTGTTTGTTTACCTTTTAATGGGGCTTTTAATGGTTCCGACCTCTTACTGGTTCAAAACTTAATGGTTTAGACATCTTACTAGTTCAACACTTAACCATTCAAAAGTTGGCAAACCCCTCAGATTAAGAACTTGTCGTTTTTTAAAATTATTCGGGTTTTTTGAATCATTCGTTTTTAATCGTCCATTTTTAAACAGTTTATTGAACCATTTGATGTTCTAAATGTCTTTTATAGATGGTCTTAAATAGTTATGATTACAACTATTCAATTAAAAAAATAATCATACACTAAAATGATCGTTTATACATCACTTTTTAATAATTACCATGTTGATAAAATTACATACAACAACTAAAATCACATGACATAATGAGAGATTACAAATAAGTGTCAGATGCAAATATAGGGTGAG
The DNA here is from genome assembly GCA_030545235.1 of Helianthus tuberosus. Classification (NCBI taxonomy): domain Eukaryota; kingdom Viridiplantae; phylum Streptophyta; class Magnoliopsida; order Asterales; family Asteraceae; genus Helianthus; species Helianthus tuberosus. The sequence goes on along the minus strand of CM060451.1, from coordinate 62,317,175 downwards.
GATATAATAGGAAGTTTATTTCACTAGAAAGGATAGGAAGCAATCATGATCGTCCAATTGAACAATTAACGGCCGAGATTAAAATCAAATTAAAAACTGTCATTTAAACACGTTCTCCGGGCATTCAAGGGTATTATCGTCAAATTGCAAATGTAACTGCTGTTCAATATACACAGAAACCCTTCGAAAAAAAGTTCATTACGTTTTACACTTCCACTGAACGAACACACACATACAGAAATTTGAGAAAATCAAACTCCATTGAAGTTCATGGCATCATTGAGAGATAATTTGAAGGTTTACATTCGAGTTTCTGAAAATAAATTTGTATCTGAAAACCCTAAATCATCAAAGAAGCCAAAAATATCATCAGTTGAAGAAAACATCGATCAACAAGGAAACATTAGCCGAAAATCAACAATGAAACAACAAACTAGTAGAAAACGCAAAGAGATTTCTGATAATGGTATATTTTTGGTTTTTAACTGTATTCAATTTACGTTTTATAAAGCGCAATAGACCTAATATACCTTATCCCTTCCCAAAAATTGTTTATGAGTGATATCTTATCCCTATCTTATCATTGAAAGTGCTTAATTAGGTTTGTTATTAGAGACTGCGTTGCGTTTTTTGTTAAAACTATGACCTAAGGTGCTAATGCTTTTTATGAGATTTATATATTGTGAACTAATGCGTTTTACCTTAAAAAAAACTAGCAGAAACAAAGAGATTATTATTATGATAATTGTAATCGAATATTAAAACATTGCGTTTTACCTAATCTTTGTATTTGCTGAGATACATGTGTTGTTAACTATTGCATTTTATTTTAATACTGTATCAAATGCATTTTTATTTCTTGACTAATGCGTTTTAATTTAAAATATTATAAAAAACAAAATGAGATTATGTAATGTTAATTTGCTGAATTAATTTAATATGATGTAAAGTATTGCGTTTTATCTTAAAACTGTGAACTACTGCTTTTTATCTTTATAGTGTTAGCTAATGCGTTTTATCTTAAATTTGTTAATTGAAATTGTTTCATTATTCTGTTTAAAGATAAAAAACAAGAGGAAAAACAAAAAAGGAGAAGAAAGAAAGTGGTGATAGAATCTTCAGAAGATACAGATTCTGTTTCAAAAGATGAAAATACTAGTCGAGCTATAATTCTGCATACCTCTGAACAACAACAAGTAAATTTAGGTAACATAAAACGCATTAAACATAATTTCATTGAAAATATATATGTTTCTAAAACACTTGAATGTATCAGATGATGATTTTGTTGATCCACCACCAAGAGTGAAACAAACAAAATATCAAAAAAAGGAAAAGGCAGGATCAAAAACAAAGAGATCATTGAAGAAAGATAAAACAGAAGAACAGCCAGAAGAACAACCAGAAGAACAATCATATTATGATTACGACGGAAAAAAAATCAACATAAGATGTGCAGTCAATAATATCACAGATTATATTGAAAGTTTGTCAAAAGAGCAAAAGCAAGTTGTTAGAGAAATAGGGTTTGGCAGCATACTATCATTCAAGTTGCATTCAGTTCCACGCAAATTCGGATATTGGCTGGTAAAAAACTTTGATGCTGAAAATGATGAGATAAATACTGGAGATGAAAAGATTAAGATCACAGCTGAATTGATCCAAAAGGTATTTCAAATACCAAATGGAAAAACAAAGATTGAGGAAAAACTGAGACCAAAAGAAACTGATCTTATAATTAAATTCTGGCGTGGTCAATTCAGCAAAGATATTTTGAAGAGAATGTATGCTGCCAACTTGATTAAACATTTAAAATCAAGAAATGAGCTTGGAAGACTGTTCAAACTAAACTTCTTAGTTATATTTTTTACGGTCATGGCAGAGGCAATGCAAAGTAGTAATGTTAACCAAAGATTCTTGCCATCGATGAAAAATGACAAAAAAACCCAAGATTTCAATTGGTGTGAATATATTCTGAATGTTTTAAGGCGTACAAGAAGACAATGGCCTGGAAATGACAAGCTCTTCAATGGACCTATTGGATTGTTAGCGGTATGAAATCTGATCTTGCATTATTGCTACATATTATGTTGAATGCTTGTTTAGCCTGCTTGTTTGTATTCTTTATTTAAAATATCTTTGATTAAAACGCAATGACTTGTTTATATTATTTGTTGGTTTGTTTAAAACGCAACGTTTATAAAGCAAAAGGCAATGACATGTTTATATGCTTGATTAAAACGCAATGCTTGTTTAAAACGCAATATATATAAAGTTACAAAAAATTAGTTGGGTAATTTGTTTACAATGATTTATATTATACGACGCAACAAATTAGTTTGAATTAAAACGCAATGGACCTATTGGATTGTTAGCGGTATGAAATCTGATCTTGCATTATTGCTACATATTATGCTGAATGCTTGTTTAGGCTGCTTGTTTATATTCTTTGTTTAAAATATGTTTGATTAAAGTGCAATGTATATAAAGTTACAAAAAACTAGTTGTGTAAGTTGTTTACAATGATTTATATTATAAAACGCAACAAAATTATTATTGAGTATTGTTTTAAAACGCAATGATTCATACAGATTCTATATGCTTACAAAAAAAAGGATTTGAAGATGCTGAACACACTGAAGAGCTCTCTCTAGATAAAATTGACTCTACAACATTACAAGAATATGTAGATGAATTGGAAATTGCTGCACTAAATGAGGGGAGAGATCTTGTAAAGGATAAAAAGAAAAAAGAGAAAAATGTAAGAAAGAAAAAAGAAAAAAAGAAAGAGGGGGAGGATGAATTTTATGTTTATCCATCTGAATCCGACAATGAAAATGAAGAAATTTGTCAAGATAAATCCGAAGAAAAAGATGAAGATGATGTTCAAGAACAACCAGACATCCAAATCAACTCAGAAGAGATAAAAGATGGAAACACCTTACTTAAAGCTGCAATAGACTGGATTAAACTAGATGATGCTCAAAACAGCCAACTTAAAACCATTGAAACTGAAAAAACACAAACAGAAAGTGGAGGATCATGGGGGCAATTCTTCATAAAACTATCAAAAGAAAATAAAGATAAAATGTGGGTAGACAGTCAATGCCGATTGCGTAATTTCATGCCATCACAAAATCAAAGTGAAGGTCTTTCTGACATTCATTCAACAAAAAGTGGCGATGAAAATATGAAGAACATTGAAGGAAAAAAATCAAATGAAGAATATGTTGTGACTGCCTTATATTTTCATTTCAAAGGATTTGAAGAAGTTTTCGAAAGCATCCAATCACGCATAGATGAGATCATTGAAGAATATCCAAATAGTGAAAATGTTCATAACAAAGTAAATGAATGGGTTTCATTGATTGAAAAATTCAACGATCAAGCTAAAAAGCACAAGAAAGTTAGTATTGATTCAACTCTGATCGAAACTCCATCAAGATTTCTAAATTTGAGCCAAAATGAAGACACATAAAATCAACTCATTTCATCTCCATTGACTGTAAAATGCAATGATGATGCTACAAAACGCAATGAAGATAACACAGTTGAAGACCAATCCTCAAATCCAGAAAAAATCATTGAGAAAGAACCTACATCAAGTCTGCAAACACACATTGAAAACCCTTTAAGGGTACAATCATCTTTTAGCGAAGAAACTCCATCATTAATGTTGGAGATAATCGAAAAGACAGATGAAGCAGAAAAAAAATCAAATAAAAAAATTCAAAATGATGAGGTACCATCCTTTGATTTGAAAATTTCTCAGTTGTCTTCAAATGTGGATGGAAATGAAGTGAAAGATGATACTACTTGCCACGCTACACAATCCGAAAATCAAACAGAATCTGAAAATAAAACAAGCGAAAAAGAAGTTGAAACTTCTGTTCAAATTACTGGGATACAAACAATGTTTGATAGAATTGAAGAACAGAACACTGAAAATGAAATCAGTAATCTGATTCAAAACACATCATTCCTGAACCCACAAGAAGATCCTTATAAAACACCTGCAAAACCTGTTCAGGAAGAACAATCAACAACTGATATCAACAAAACAGAAGAAATAATCACAAAGATAGTACGACCAGATCGACAGAGAAATGTTGCAGAAGCATTATGTTCACCATACTATCAAAGACAAATAGCAATGAACGAAGCAAGAACGGCACACGAAAACAACATATCGGGATATGCTTTCCATGCAGAAGGAGAAATAACGTACAAAATCATTTATATACACTAACACTAAACAAAAAATCAAAATATTATAATTTAATTATTTTTTTTTTTTGCAGGGACGCTCTCTTTGAAATTAAAGATCATGTATTTCTGTCGAGATATGCTGCAGAAACAATGAGGCCAGGATTGGAAATAACAGGAGAAGTAATCAACTGTTGGGCATATATTTTGAATGAAGAAGAAAAAAGAAGATAGAAAGACAACAAAGCTCCAAGACTTTTCTGTACTATTCGAATTCTGGTAAGATCTATAAAACGCAATTTGTCTGTTTTATACAAATAATATATGTTTAATGATGTTTTTTGAAGAATGATTGAATAAAGTTATATAAAACGCAATTGTCAGTTTATTTGTTTCATAAAACCCAATGTGTAGTTTGTTTGAATGTAGTTTTATAAAACGCAACTGTATGTTTTATTACCTTCATAAAACGTAATTAATAATTTAATTTGTTTATTGTTATGCAGGCTTTATCATTGAATGAAAATAAAGAAGAAATGATAGCAGAGTTCACCAAGAACATAGAAAAAATTCTTCAAGGTGCAAAGCTAAAAAGCATAAACGACTTTAAAACTATCCTTGTCCCGATTCTCCATGTAGAGCATTTCTATGTGATCTCATTCAATCTTGAAGATAAAGAAATATTCATCATTGACAACAATGCGAAAGCGGTCACAAATAAACAAAAATATGGGGATGTGCCTTTAAAGACAGTAAGTTTTCCGACTTATGCTTTTAAAACACATTATAAACCACCTAATCTTTTTGTTTTTTTTCTGTAGAGGAATGCTTTAGCAGGTTACCTCGAATCTGTTGGTTATAAAAATGCAGATGATATAAAGGGCATAAAACCTGTTAGAATGGAGATGAAATGGAGGACAAAAAATAACAGCATTGACTGTGGAATATTCTGTATGCGTCATATGGAATGTTATAACGGGGAAGAAGCCGAAAATTGGGATTGTGGGTTTCATGAGGAAGATGAAGAACCTGCAATTATCGACCAGGGTAAAACACATGTGAGCAAGCAGAAAGCACAACTTGAAGATTTAAGAAGAAAGTTTATCACAAAGATATTATTGCATGATATCAACGAACGCAAAGATTTTGTTATTGAGGATTCAAAGAAGTTTCGGAACCTCAGTGTAAAACTTAAAAAACAATCTTATGACACTATGTAATATCCCGGAAATATAAAACTTTATATTAGAATTATAAAGTTTAAATAAACAAGAATTTATTTAACTAGGAAATTATAACCTAGTTAACTAGAAGTCTAGATATAACTCGAAATAGTGTTAGAATAACCAAACTATATGTTAAACAAAAGTGGAGGGGCTTATGTTGTCAAAAATTGAAACTTGTATTATCAATTTTTAATTAAAAACAAAACCAAACACCCCATTTGGGATGTCTGGTCGATCAGAAGCAAGAGAAGGGCGACCCCCCACTCTCAAAACCCTAGATATCACAAAAACCATGAATTGAAGGCTCAAAGCAAGTTCAAATCAAAATCTGAATATAGATTAGTGGTCTCCTTGTTGTAGGGATCATAAGGCCAAGTATCCGGATCGTCAAGCGGACAAGCCGGAGGAGGAGATACGCGCTTGAAGGGTGTGCTCTAAAGGTACGTGACTTTAGTCTCGTTAAATTACGCATATATGTTTGAGTTTAGTGTATAGACAGAATTGTAGTGTAAAGGATGCATTTGAAGTGTTCTAAAGTGGCGTAGTTCACTTGAACATCAAACAGGTCAAAATAAAGACTTGGGATTGGGTTTGACTTGTTAACAAAGTGATGGTTTTCACTAGACAGTCAAACGGGTTGAATAGATACCATAAAAAGAATCATGACAATAGCGATATGATGGTTTCGTAAGTTGTTAAGAAGTTGGATTGCACTACGCTTATGAACCTAGTTAAGATACTTCAAGTTGTGAATCCAGGATATTGGAATGATAAATGGGGGTATGTTGAAAAGGGCGTTCAAAACGGAATGTTGAATTCCGAGGAAACGAGCTTTTAGTTCCAAGGGAACACAAAGCCATGAATAGAGCAAACACACCAAGATGTACAAGCCCGGGAACTTGGGTAATGGCATCAAAAAGGTTATGGAATAAGAAATTGGAAATATACACTTATAGTTAGAATGGGTCGAATAAATGATAGTATAGTAACTTTTAACCGTTTGATCGGTGAGTCAATTGTTGGTATGATAGTCGAAATGAACATGTCCGTAATGAATTTACAGACATACAGGAAAAGAAATAGCCTAAAACGGTATGCGGATTAGAACGAAATCCACAAAATAGTAAAATGGCAAAGTTACAGTGTCCACCGTAAATTACGGTCTCCACCGTAATTTACGGTGGACCGTAATTTACGGTGGAAAACAAAGGTCTTACGGTGAACCTCTACTGAGTTAAGGCAGACCAAGATTATTCAGGGTCTACCGTAATTTACGGTAGATACCGTAAATTACGGTAGAGCCCAGGAAACTGAGTATTTTATTCACTTCTCGATGTCGGAATTTCGTTTATATGTACTATATTAATGCCAAAACTAATGTTTTTAGTGGTTTGACCCTAGGTATGGATGGGATCCACCCGGATGGTGATCAAGTACGTTGTCAAGAACCGAACACGCATTTTGAAGCTTCCGCACCAATCTTAACCTTGTCTAGACTTTAGTCATATTGTTAATGGTTTATTAACAGTGTTTTGATTCCTTTAAACTAGTTGTTAGTTGACTAGTAAGGGTTAACTTAAAACTTGTTATGTTCTATCTTGTATTTGTTTTGGGTACTATCACAAATATGTATGGTCTTTAAACACGAAAAGTTTTTGTAAACTCTGATTAGTATGAAGTTCATATAATTATTAAATAATTTCCGTCCAGTATTAAGGGTGTTACAAGTTGGTAATCAGAGCTTAAGGTTGTCAACAAAGTGTTCGGTTCAAGCTTGATCAAGCATCCGGTAAGAATAAATTGTTCTAAGTAGAGTTACTAAGTATAAAAAGGGAATGATGATTAGATATGCATGGGAAGAGCGTGTTAATACACTCAAACCCGGAAAGTGCATTAAGTAAGAGCGGTAAAAACAAGTTATGAACTTGAATAAACCGAAGTAAATAAACCATATGCTATAGATGAAATGTTTAACGCTCGATGTAAACATTTCAGTTAAAGATGACGGATAAAGGTAATGATGATGCGGTGCCAAGAGTCACCGAGCAAACGAGAGAAGTGATTGTTGAAGAGGTAGGGAAGGCAATCGAAAACAGTTTGTCGGGTTTTATCGATAAAATCCAAAACACGGTATTATCGGTGGTGGAAGAAAGAATCAAGAAATTGGAGGATAATACCAATTTAGCAAAGGAAAAGTCGGGAGGACGAAAGTCTTGTTCATATAAAGAGTTCATGGCGTGCAAACCGCCAATTTACAATGGGGAGGTTGACCCGATAATATGCCAGCGGTGGCTAAGCGATATGGATGGAGTATTCGAAAGGACTCATTGTGATCCAGACGACTACGTAGCCTATGGCACGGGTCAGTTAAGGGGTCAAGCGAAAGACTGGTGGGATAACAAGAAGAAAGAAATTGGAAGCGAAGCGGCTAAAGCTATGACATGGGATGAGTTTAAGACGCCGTTTCTTAAACATCACAGTCCCAAGGCAGTCATTAACAAGATCAAGGAAGAATTCATGCAGCTTCGACACAAGGGTGAATCTATTGATAAAATCACGGGAATATTCATGGATAAGATGAAGTTTTGTGACGAATTGATAACGAATGAGGAGCAGAAAATATATTATTATTATAATATGTTGAGCGCCGAGTATAGGGAGTTTATGACTCCTTCAAAGTATGAGACTCTCACCGAGATTATAAACGTTGCTCGGGAACGGGAGATAGAGTTGAAGAAACAGATTGAAAGAGGTGAAAGAAGGGCGCAGATAGTCAATCCATGCCCAACGAAAAAGGCGCGCACAACAAAATCCTCAAAGAAACAAGAAGGGAAAAGCGGGTCATCAAATTGCAAGATATGCGTGAAGGGGCACAAAGGTGAGTGCCGGTTCAAGGATAAACCGTGTCCTATATGTGGGAAAACGGGGCAAACGGCTGCATTGTGCCCGGGGAAGGTGTCGGTGTGTTACAAATGCTACCAACCGGGTCACAAGAAATCTGAGTGCCCGGAGTTGATCGGAAAGAAAGATGACAAGAATACACACACTGAGACACCAAGAGCAAAGGCAAGATCTTTCCAGTTAACAGTAGTGGAGGCAAAAACAGAGCCCGATGTGGTCTCAGGTATATTTGCCATAAATTCAATTCCTGCACATGTGTTATTTGATACGGGTGCGAATAAATCCTTTGTTTCACATGGATTTATTCGACATCCTTCTTTTGTACTAACAAAATTGCCTATGCCATTAGAAGTAGAAATAGGTGATAACAAAAGTTTCCTTGTGTGTGATGTATGTCGAGATTGTAAGATAAGCATTGACGATGAAGAATATTCAATAGACTTGATTCCTATGTCGATGGGAGAATTCCAAGTAGTAGTCGGGATGGATTGGCTATCCCGATACCATGCGAGAGTTGTATGTTTCCGCAAGGAGATAAAACTAACATCTCCAAGTGGAAAATCTGTTACCATATACGGCGAAAAGAGGGGTAATCCCGTTATGTGTTCAATGCTAAAAGCTCGCAAGCTCATGAGGCACGGTTGTAGGGCATTCATGATATACGCGAACGAACCAGACAAGATATCACTAGAGATTGAAGATATACCGGTGGTACGCGAATATGCCGACATATTTCTGGAAGACCTACCGGGAATACCGCCAGAACGGGAGGTAGAGTTCGGGATCGAATTGATTCCGGGCGCAAAACTTGTGGCCAAGGCACCGTATCGACTCGCGCCATCAGAATTACAAGAATTGATGTCGCAAATTCAAGATCTGTTAGACAAAGGGTTTATTCGGCCTAGTGTGTCTCCGTGGGGCGCACCGGTGCTATTTGTGAAAAAGAAGGATGGGAGCATGCACATGTGTATCAATTACAGGGAGTTAAATAAACTCAAGGTGAAGAATCGATACCCACTCCCAAGAATCGACGATTTATTTGATCAATTGCAAGGCGCAAGTTGGTTCTCCAAGATTGACCTTAGATCGGGATACCATCAGTTGAAAGTCAAGGAGGAAGATATACCGAAGATGGCTTTCCGTACACGGTATGGACATTATCAGTTCCTTGTGATGTCCTTCGGGTTAACTAATGCACCCGCGGCTTTCATGGACCTCATGAACCGGGTCTGTAAGCCTATGCTAGATAAGTCGGTAATAGTGTTCATTGATGACATCTTGATATATTCGAAGAATGAAGCGGAACACACAAATCATTTGCGTGAAGTATTAAAGACGCTCAGAAAAGATAAATTGTACGCAAAGTTCTCAAAATGTGCTTTCTGGTTGCGAGAAGTACAATTTCTCGGGCACATCATTAGTGCAAACGGGGTGTTAGTAGACCCGTCAAAGATAGAAGCCGTGGCGAGATGGGATCCACCGAAGAATCCTTCGGAGATCAGAAGCTTTTTGGGACTTGCGGGTTATTATCGAAGATTCATATAGGATTTCTCCAAAATTGCTATGCCATTAACCAAATTAATCCGTAAGGACGAAAAGTTTATCTGGGGTGATGATCAAAAAAGGGCGTTCCAAACGCTTAAAGAAAAACTGACCCATGCACCGGTGTTGTCATTACCGGATGGAACAGACGACATGGTAGTTTACTCAGATGCATCACATTCGGGGCTTGGCTGCGTTTTGATGCAACGAGGCAAGGTTATAGCCTATGCCTCGAGGTAGCTAAAGACTCATGAGAAAAGATATCCTACCCATGACCTCAAGTTGGCGGCGGTGGTGTTCGCCTTGAAAATATGGAGGCATTATTTGTATGGGGTGAAATGCACTATCTTTACCGACCATAAAAGCTTGAAGTATTTCTTCGATCAGAAGGAATTAAATATGAGGCAGAGGCGGTGGTTAGAAATTGTCAAAGACTTTGATTGTGAAATACATTACCACCCCGTGAAGGCTAATGTAGTGGCAGACGCGTTGAGCTGAAAGACAGATTATACGCCTATTCGAGTACGATCGATGCAACTAATTGTGACATCGGGTTTGCTTGAGCAAATCCGGAAATCTCAAATAGAAGCAATAAAGGAAGAAAATGTGAAAAGGGAAAGAATAGTTGGGCAGTTAAAAGACCTGGCGGATGATAACCAAGGATTGAAAACTCGATTTGGGAGAATTTGGGTTCCAAACTCATGTGGGGCCAAGGCACTTCTACTTGACGAGGCCCATAAATCTCATTATTCGATACATCCGGGGGCGACCAAGATGTATAATGATTTAAAACAAAATTATTGGTGGCCCGGAATGAAACGAGACATCGTGAAATATGTGGAGAAGTGTTTGACATGCTTGCAAGTCAAAGCGGAGCACCAAAAGCCATATGGTAAGTTGCAACCATTGGACATCCCAGTTTGGAAATGGGAACAAATCACCATGGATTTGTTGACCAAATTACCCAAAACCAACCGCGGGTTTGATGCTATATGGGTAGTCGTGGATAGATTGACGAAAAGTGCTCACTTCATTCCGGTTCGTGAGACTTATACATCCGAGAAGATGTCAAAGGTGTACACCAATGAAATCATATCACGTCATGGGGTACCGATATCCATTGTGTCAGACAGAGATACTCGGTTCACTTCGAATTTTTGGCGTGACTTCCAAGAACAAATGGGGACTAAACTGTTCATTAGCACCGCTTACCATCCACAAACGGATGGGCAGAGTGAAAGAACAATACAAACGTTGGAGGATATGCTGCGGGCTTGCATTATTGACTTTGGGGTAGTTGGGATGTCTATCTACCCTTGGTCGAATTTTCATATAACAATAGCTATCACTCGAGCATTAAAATGGCTCCATATGAGATGTTATATGGTAGAAAGTGTCAAACCCCGGTATGTTGGGGAGAAGTGGGTCCACGAGGACTAGCACCTACTAAGATAATCCGAACTACGAATGAGAAGATCGACTTGGTCCGAACTCACCTAAAAGCGGCTCAGGATCGACAAAAGTCGTACGCGGATAAACGAAAGAGGGCGATTGAATTTCAAGTGGGCGATAAGGTAATGCTGAAAGTATCGCCGTGGAAAGGAATAATACGGTTCAGAAAAAAGAGGGAAGTTGAGCCCAAGATTTATTGGACCATTCAGAATCACCGAACGGGTTGGTAAAGTAGCATATCGTCTCGAACTACTCGAGGAGTTGAGTGGGATTCATAGCACATTCCATGTGTCACATCTCCGAAAATGTTTAGCAGACGAAACTGCTCGTATCCACTACAATGATATCGAGGTGGATAACAGCCTCAACTATGCAGTAAAACCAATTGCGATTTTAGATCGTAAAGAGAAGAGTTTGAGGAACAAAGTGATTAACCAAGTGAAGGTTAAATGGGAACACCGGAAGGGTGCGGATACCACATGGGAATCCGAAGAAGAAATGCAACGGCTCTACCCTACGTTATTTGGTACGTAACTCGGTTTCGGGGATGAAACCCTTTTAAGGGGGGTGGACTTGTAACACCTCGGAAATATAAAACTTTATATTAGAATTATAAAGTTTAAATAAACAAGAATTTATTTAACTAGGAAATTATAACCTAGTTAACTAGAAGTCTAGAAATAACTCGAAATAGGGTTAGAATAACCAAACTATATGTTAAACAAAAGTGGAGGGGCTTATGTTGTCAAAAATTGAAACTTGTATTATCAATTTTTAATTAAAAACAAAACCAAACACCCCATTTGGGATGTCTGGTCGATCAGAAGCAAGAGAAGGGCGACCCCCCACTCTCAAAACCCTAGATATCACAAAAACCATGAATTGAAGGCTCAAAGCAAGTTCAAATCAAAATCTGAATATAGATTAGTGGTCTCCTTGTTGTAGGGATCATAAGGCCAAGTATCCGGATCGTCAAGCGGACAAGCCGGAGGAGGAGATACGCGCTTGAAGGGTGTGCTCTAAAGGTACGTGACTTTAGTCTCGTTAAATTACGCATATATGTTTGAGTTTAGTGTATAGACAGAATTGTAGTGTAAAGGATGCGTTTGAAGTGTTCTAAAGTGGCGTAGTTCACTTGAACATCAAACGGGTCAAAATAAAGACTTGGGATTGGGTTTGACTTGTTAACAAAGTGATGGTTTTCACTAGACAGTCAAACGGGTTGAATAGATACCATAAAAAGAATCATGACAATAGCGATATGATGGTTTCGTAAGTTGTTAAGTGTTGGATTGCACTACGCTTATGAACCTAGTTAAGATACTTCAAGTTGTGAATCCAGGATATTGGAATGATAAATGGGGGTATGTTGAAAAGGGCGTTCAAAACGGAATGTTGAATTCCGAGGAAACGAGCTTTTAGTTCCAAGGGAACACAAAGCCATGAATAGCGCAAACACACCAAGATGTACAAGCCCGGGAACTCGGGTAATGGCATCAAAAAGGTTATGGAATAAGAAATTGGAAATATTCACTTATAGTTAGAATGGGTCGAATAAATGATAGTATAGTAACTTTTAACCGTTTGATCGGTGAGTCAATTGTTGGTATGATAGTCGAAATGAACATGTCCGTAATGAATTTACAGACATACAGGAAAAGAAATAGCCTAAAACGGTATGCAGATTAGAACGAAATCCACAAAATAGTTAAATGGCAAAGTTACAGTGTCCACCGTAAATTACGGTCTCCGTCGTAATTTACGGTGGAAAACAAAGGTCTTACGGTGAACCTCTACTGAGTTATGGCAGACCAAGATTATTCAGGGTCTACCGTAATTTACGGTAGATACCGTAAATCTACCGTAAATTACGGTAGAGCCCAGGAAACTGAGTATTTTATTCACTTCTCGATGTCGGAATTTCGTTTATATGTACTATATTAATGCCAAAACTAATGTTTTTAGTGGCTTGACCCTAGGTATGGATGGGATCCACCCGGATGGTGATCAAGTACGTTGTCAAGAACCGAACACGCATTTTGAAGCTTCCGCACCAATCTTAACCTTGTCTAGACTTTAGTCATATTGTTAATGGTTTATTAACAGTGTTTTGATTCCTTTAAACTAGTTGTTAGTTGACTAGTAAGGGTTAACTTAAAACTTGTTATGTTCTATCTTGTATTTGTTTTGGGTACTATCACAAATATGTATGGTCTTTAAACACGAAAAGTTTTTGTAAACTCTGATTAGTATGAAGTTCATATAATTATTAAATAATTTCCGTCCAGTATTAAGGGTGTTACACACTAGTTTAGAGAGGATTAAAGAGAGGCTTGCTCTTGCTGGTTTACTTTGATTTAGATATGCTACTGATTATAAAACGCAATATTTTGTCTTTTATTCTAATTTATCATATAACGCATTATTTTGTTTGTATATTTTGTTTAAAACATATAATTAGAGTTTAAAATGCTTCTTATTGTTTGTTATTTTAAAACGCAATGCAATGTCTTTATTTTTCAATTGTCATCATATAACGCAATGCATCAAGATTTGATTGATATTTTTAAAATTTGTACAATTTATCAATAAAAATTTAAAATAATATGTTTAAAAGAAAGGGTACATATATATTGAAATGCTATTATGCTAAAAGGCAATATTTTATTTTATACACTTGTTTTCTTTTTTGTCATATTATAAAACACAACATTTTAATAATATACTATAAGTCAACATTGTCTCTTTATTTGTTGTTTGACTTATGTTATTTATTCTAAAACGCAATAAAAACAGTTTCCTAATTATTCATGTCCAAAACATATAACGCAATACATCTTTATAACGCAATAAATGTTTTTTTACTGTTTTTATAACCCATAAAAAAATAAAGGCTTAATGACAATTATGACAATAAAAAAACTACTATTTTATATTCTTTCTAAAACACAATGTTATAAAATAAAATAATAATAAATGAGGAAATGATAAGTCAAAAAAAAACTGACTGCTTAATGACAAAAGAAATTGATAAGACAAAAAGCCTTTTGGATTCCTGATAACTGATAAAATACTGTATGATTGAACAATCAATTCAAAGAAAAAACTAAAAATATAATCATTTTAATTATTACGACACTTGATACCAATCCCTCTACAAATCCATTATATAAGAACAAAAACCCTAAATTATATTCACATTCCTCATACACCAAAATACCCAACCACAAACACAAACAAAAAACCCTAAATGGCTAATCAACAACTCTCAGTTTGGTGGGTTAAAAGAGAACAAATCGTTCTTCAAATCCTTGATGGCAAAAAAATAAGATATCATTCCATTGCGTCTGTTCTTCAAAACTGCAATGAGAATGTGTTGAGAAGGATGAATGAAATAGGAATACCACCTGCTTGTTACACAAACCAGACAGCAGCACTATTCACAATTCTACACAAAAGATATGGAAATCCGAATCAAACTGCAGTTAATGAAACCCAAGTTACATCTTGGGAGTTCATAGAGGGAACTTTCAAAGTTTCAGTGACTTGGGATGATGGTGAGGTAGAGATATACAACCCAAAGGACATATCTTCCAGTGAGGATATATCCTTTTTGAAGCAGTTATCTGAAATACCTATCATCAACAACTCTGGAAGCAAATTTGCAGAGAATCTTCAAAAGGCAGTAGTCTCACAGGTTGAACTTTGGACGAAATCTGAAAGTGATGAGGAAATCCCTAATGGAAGCTTAGGGTACTCATCTGAAGAAGAAACAAACTTTGATCCACGAATCTGATCTTGCTTGTAATTTTTATTTAGTTTTGTGGTTTGTAATCATCATCTTTGTTTTAAACTTTCATCATCTATAAAACGCAATATTTAAGATATCCATTTGCTGTTGTTTTTTAATTTGATCTGTGTTATCATAAAACACAATATTTATAGGGTACCATTGCATTATAATGTTGTATGTATAAAACGCAATAACAATAGACTGTTGTTATCATAAAACGCAATTAACCAAAAAATAGCTGATATTTATGTAGGATATCACAAAACGCAATAACAAAAAGAGCTGAAACCTATACATCATAAAACGCAATAAAAAAAATTCTTTTTATTCTATCAGAATTTTTATACATACTTACATTGTATTGCTAGAACCTATAGCATTAGAAGAAACCTTGTCTTTACATGTGCGACTGTTATGTCCTTTTCCACCACATACACGGCACGATTTCTGGATCTTTGATGATTTCTGAATTGCAATCTCACGATTAGACTTAATCCTTTTTTGTACATCGCATCCTTTTGTCCTTATTTTTATCGGTACACGAATCATAGCATCCGACTTTTCTATGTTCCCTCCAATATCAGCAAACCTATCTTTGCGACTAGGAGGCGGCGCAGCAACCATAACCTCATCCGCTTTATCAATATAAGCTTTAATATGATCTCTGTAACGATACAACTCATCTAAATCCCCAACCAACCTATTAACCACATATTCATTTGCTACAACGATTTCTCTAAAAACTTTATCAATTTCACTATTCCTACCAATTTCATCAAACCGAATATTGCAATGAATTGAGCCATTCGAAACAACATCTCTCATCCATCTTCTAAGAACATATCTTCTAGGAAACTCAGTTATATCATCATACCGTAGAACATAAAATATATGCCGGCACAATATACCAAATTGTTTAAACCATTTGCAAGTACAACTAATACTTAAACCATCTTCTTGTTTACTGTATTCAACCTGTAAATAAAATAAAAAACGCAATGAATAATAAATATAATAAAGAAATTTAGTATATGATCATATAATGTTAAAACGCAATAAACTTAATGATAAAACGCAACAAATGGTGGAAAAAATAAAACGCAATAGATGTTTAAAACAATATTAATTTAAAAAAAATACCTTGAATAAAGATGTGCATGGCTGTTTGAAATCCTTTATTTCAAAATATTGAACATCACCCACAGTATCATGAGACTTTGACATACACTTTGTATTGGCAGCATCAATTTCAATCTGAATATCTTTAAAAATTGTTTTGGTATATATTTCTGATGCTTGTTTCTCCAATACAAAGTCACTCCAGGTCTTAGATTGAATATACCTTGTATCATGATCATTCTTCCTATGCTCATGCCTTTGAATATCCATTACAGTCTCAAAATGAGAGAAAAAATCAACAAGTGTACATCTTGGATTGCAAATCTGACCAAGGAAGTAATTCTCGCTTTCACATCTAGACGTAGTACGCATAAGACCAGCCAAATTCTCTCCATGGTAATAAGAATGAATCCAATCAAATCGAAGATCGTACATATCTTTTAACCACTCATGATTTTCTAATCCAAAAGTAGACATTATTGAATGCCACTCAGTTTCAAAATCTTCTGGAATAATAGTATCATTCCAAACAACACGAGTCATTCTTGTATTAAAGTCAATATTGGATGACAAAACAGGACCAACCTGTATAAAAAGCAATAAAATTATTAAACATAAAACGCAATAATTTAAACTATATAAAGAGTTACAGTTTATAATATCATAACATGTTTTCATTTATTCTTCTAATAAAATGCAATATTATGAAAATGATAAAACTAATACATTATTGATAAAACGCAATTGTGTTGTTATATTAAAACGCAATTATATTGATAAAAATGTTTGGGGATCTTATTGTATAATACACAAAACCCAACAAAAAACCTATATAAAAATTGCAGTTTAATAGATCATAAAACGCAGTTTAATACCTTTGTCTTCAATTTCTCCCATATATGCCACATACATAACCTATGTCTACTTCTTGAAAGAACATCCTTAATAGCTCTCTTCATTGCAGCATCTTGATCAGTAACCACAACTTTAGGCTCATTTCCAAAAGCATTAACAAAGCATCTTAAAAGCCATCGATAAGAATCTGCAGTCTCAGAACCAAGTAATGCACCACCAAATGTGACATTCCTAAAATGATTATCAATCCCAGTAAATGGTACAAAAACCAAATCATATCTACAGAAAACAAATTAAAAAATCATTAGAAAACAAGAAGAAAAAAAGGAGTATAAAACGCAATAGGATATATAACGCAATAAAAGAAAAAAACTTACTTGTTTGATTTATAAGTAGCATCAAAACCTACTATGTCACCAAATACTGTATAATTTGTTTTTGATTGCTCATCAGCCCAGAAGAGTCCTTTCAATCTTCTATCATCACCAATAACATAATCACATGTGAAACCAGGAGAACATTCTTTCTTCCTAATAAGACGCCTAACTACCATTTCTGCATCATACTCTCCTATGTAAAGATTCAAATCCCTTCTATAGTTCTTACATTCAACTTTACTAGCACCAACTTCACCAAAACCACCATACATTGTTTTCATAATATTGAATGCTTTAACAGGTCCAATATTGATTGCAGACAATCCAGATATAAAACTTTCTTTAACATAATCAATACTTCTGGCAGCAGGCAAGAAATGAATATCTTCATCTTCAACAAAGATATGATTATGTTCTTCTTCAAAGTAGTAGATTTTAAACATATTATTGTTCTCTAATATTAATTTCACATGAGCATTGCATCCAACTCTTTTTGAACCTCTATTACGTCTAACAATCTTTTTACTATTCTCATCAACTGAACCAGAATCTATTTCTTTGCTAACATGAAAACCTTCTTTTGAGCACACAATATATCTTATTTTCACTAAACCACCACCATTTTTCCAAGAGGTATTTTTTCTTGCCGAAAAACCTGCAGCAAGTGCATATCTCTGATAAAACGCAAAAGCCTCATCAAATGATTTAAAAAACATTCCAATAGAAGGTCTAATGGATCCACTGACTTTAGGTTTGTAAAACTTTCTTCCAGTGTTTAAGCATACACGTTCCTCCCATTTGGAAATGTGATCTGAAACAATTAACAAATAAATATAAAACGCAATACCTCTTATATAATCATGTTTTTAGAGTTAATCTTAAAATATGTAATTCAAAATTGAAAAAATACAAACCTTTAAATTTACAATCATCTGATGTGGTTAAAATCATAAAACGCAATAAGTTCAGTAAAACGCAACAAATGATAAACAAACAAAACAAATGTATAAAACAATAAAAAACTGTTAAATTGTACATCAATGACAGTTATGTGCTTTATATTAGAACAATTACGAATTTAGAGTTTGTATGCATATAATGTGAATAAAATTATAAAACGCAACAAGTTCATTAAAACGCAATAACTGATGAACACACAAAACGAACAAATTAAGTTAAATTATACTACAATAACAATAAAACATATGAAAAATCAAATATTAATAACAGAAAGACGAATTATTAAACGTAAAACAATGAAAATCGGCAAAATAACAAAAAGTTACTCAAAATTGAAGCTAAACTTACCAACAGAGTCTGCAGAAGACATTGACGTTATCGAATTGACGAACGAAACAAGAGAAGAGAAGATTATTGCTTGAAAAAAGGTGAATTTGCGATCGATTGCGATTTAGGGTTAAGGAATCTCAATTCTATTACGAAATTGATGAACTAAAGAGAAGAGGTAACAAAATCTAGTATAGTTAGAAAGAAGATATGATAATGTAAAATGACGAAAATGCCCACGCGTCCAAAATTTTAAAAATAACAGATGAACGACTAAGATTGCTTCCTAGACTTCCTAGCGAATATAAACTTCCTAAAATTGATCCCCACCCTGCAAATATATATCATAGGAACAATTTATAAAAAAACAAAGGATTTTAAAAAAATGAATGGTTTAGTAAAGAATGATTTCAAAATAGACGAACCATTTAAAAAAAGAAGTTTAATAAACGAAATAGTAAGTAAAATAAGCATATCAAACTCAAAAAACAAAAATAAATAAAATAAATATATCCAACTCTAAAAATGAAAATAACATAAAATTTTTATATATTTTTAAAACAAATAAGTTGATTGATTAATAAAATCTTAAAGAACTCTATAAAACAAAAAAAAAATTGTTAAAAAAGAATAAAAGAATAAAAAACCTTTACCATATACAAGAAAAGTCATTTATTGGTAATTGGTAAAAAAATATGATAAGGTGAAAGTCAAATTTTTAAAAGGAAAAGAAACGAAAGAATTTTTCAAATAAAAGACTACTTATTTAATGGTTCAATCAATATATAAGCAAACATATGGTAGGGCTATATAGAAAACCCTATCTATATAAAAAACCCTAGAAAACCCAACATCCCGACATTTTTTTTTTTTTTGAAAAAAATAACACATGTAATATACATGTTTTTAAGAGTTTTGGGCCAAAAAAATCAAAAAAGCGCCGAAGGGATAATTTAAAAAAAAAATTCAGCAATTTCTGTCTTTTTTGCCTAACACATGTTAGGGAACCGGACATTGCTGAAATTTGTTTATTTTATTTTTTAAAAATCCCTTCGGCGCTTTTTTGTTTTTTTTAGCCCAAAACACTCTAAAACATGTATATTACATGTGTTATTTTTTTCAAAAAAAAAATGTCGGGGGGTTGGGTAAAAATGGGGGGAGATTTGGGTTTCCAGAGTTTTCTAAGAAAATGAGGGTTTTCTATCTAGCATTGCCCAGCAAACATAAACATAAAGAACATAATTTACTATTATAATAACGTTGTTAATTGGAGTTTTGTGCTGGATGTCCTTCGTCAAATGGGTTTCCCTGACAGGTGGTGTAAGTGGGTTTCGGGTATTCTCAGATCGGCTAGTTCTTCGGTCCTCGTCAACGGATCACCTACGTTTCAGTTTCAATGTGGGAAAGGGATGAGGCAGGGTGATCCTCTCTCCCCTTTCCTTTTCCTCACGGTGATGGAAGCTCTCTTGCAAATGTTCGAAAAGGCCCGGGCGGCTAGTATTATCTCAGGTATTCGTTTACCGAATAATGGTCCGGTGATTTCTCACCTTTTGTATGCCGATGATGCAATTATTTTGGGTGAATGGTCAAAGGAAGAGATTGTGAAGGTGATTCGAATTCTCAGGTGTTTTCATCAGTGGCGGATCTAGGATTCGCGCCAAGCGGTAACGTTTTATAAATAAGCGGTAACGAAATCGAAAAAACGTCAATTTTTTTCAAAATTTACACTAATTTTACACTACCGCCGGAGCGCCAAGCCGTAGCGGACGCCACCTCTTACATACATGTACATCCGCCCCTGGTTTTCATATTGTCTCGGGTCTCAAGATTAATGTGGAAAAATCGAATATTTATGGTGTGGGTGTCGATGGGGAAGAGGTGGTCAACGCTGCTAATGATATTGGCTGTAGACCAGATTATCTTCCATTTAAATACCTGGGGGTTCAGGTGTGTAACACCTCTAAAATTTACGTCCAATAATGTACTGACACGTGTCATGGGCGTTTAATATGTGAAAACATACTTTAGAGGGACTAAAGTTGACAAACAGTGAAACTATGGGAAAATAAGGGTCCAAAGTGTCAACAATTGATAAATAGGCCCTACAATAACCCTACATGGTGTTTATAATCTGAAACGGATAAATCATGGATCATACAGAGCGAAAAATGAAAGAAAGTGAGGAATTACAAACTACAGGGGCTAAACGTGTCAACATGTTGAAATTATACCTCTGAGTGATCTTTGGGCAAACCCGAAGCTTTGTAATGATAAAATATACTCACTAGAATATGTGATAAAAATTTCATGAAGTTTCGTGATCGTATGAGAAAGTTATGATCAAAACCGTACACGAAGGGTTAAATACGTTAACGTTGATTTCGTGACTTTTCGGGTAAGCACAAGGTTGTTCGAGGACTTTACCATGTTTGTAAATATCCCAAGGCCCTTAAAAATCAGAACTTAGGGTCTAATGTGTAAGAAAAGGACCCAAAACAACGTTACAAAGGTTAGGGACTGAATTGTAAAATGTTAGAAACTTGTAACCTGATCAGCACATGGTCGCGCCACGCGAGGGGGGTCTCGCGCCACGCGAGCGACCTGCCAGCGAACAAAACAGCGCACAGGTGCCATTCATGTCTGTTTGCGAGTTGTTACCAGCTGTTGTCGATTCAGGGAGCTCACCAATGAACTTTCATGCAACTAGGGGCACTTGTCTTCATCCCACAACACTCCTAGACCTCTGTGGCATCATCAAATCAGATCATAATGGTCATAAAAGGGTCTTGAAGCTCACTACTTTGAACACTTGCAATTCACAAAATTCACAAGAACATTTCTGGAGCTTCCTGGACGACAAGGCAACTTCCTAGTGATCTCTAAGCTTTGTTAGGACTCTTGTAAGTATTCATAACCTTTTGAAATCCATTCTAGCTTAGTTTATTAACCGAAAGTCAATCCATCGTAAATTTAGTTTGACTTCGTGATTAAACGAAATGTTCTCAGTCTTTTCTCAAATTGAAAGTACCTACAAGTTGGTATTTATGTGGGTAACAAACCCTCAAAAGGGTATTTTCAGATTCCCACTCTAAGCATGTTAATTGTCGAGTCAAAGCTTTTCTTAAAAAGTCAACAGAATGTGTTTTTGCAAAATTAAGCATAATTAGCAATGTAGGCTACATGCAACCTGTTTGATCATCAAAATAACTTTGTAATTAATGTAAGAACATGTTTCATCATGATCAACTCGACAATTTTCAGTTTAAACCCGAATCGGAACCGAAAGTCACATAAATTGACTTTTTCTTTGACTATCAGTTCTGATCCGTACATGCATGTTTGAGATCTGCATTAGAGCTTATTTTGGACCATTTTTCATATAAGTTTAATTCTCTGAGATTTTACAACTTGGTTCAACACTTATCCGGTTCATATGCATGTTTCCGATTAATGCTTAAAAGTTGACTATTATGCCCTTTTTAATATAAAACGTGATTTTTGAAAAAGTGAAAGAGTAGAAACATTTTTTACTGATTTATAAACTTGCACCAAAAATTTGATATCAGTTTGAGGTCCAGATTAAGAGTTATGCTCAATATCGTAATTTGAAAGCCTTATGTTACTTAAACGGCGTAATTAGCATATAACCTATTTAAACCCACTTTTTGATATCAAAATTTTTACCCACTGATGTTATATAATATTTTGGGATTTTTAAATATTTTTATTTAATTTTTGGCTGATCATATCATAGGTCTCTAAGTTTAATTCGGTAAATACCGATTTTGCCCTTTTAAGCCATAAAATGAGTTTTACAAATCCTTTTGACTCCAAACCTTTTTCTACTGATTTTATTTGTTAAATAAAATATTTTGAGCATTCTGGAAATATAAAAATATCAGCTTTCTTTTAAAAACCCGGAAACGGCTCTAAATCGCCTTTTTAAGCGTTTTTAACGCATAGTATATACTATAACCATATTAAACATATAAGGTTGATACCTACTGATGTTTTTAGCATATTTTTATATAATAACAGTAAGTATAAGTTTTTGAACTCAGGTTTCCAGTTTTGACATTTTTAGCCCTTGTGAAATTACCAAAATACCCCTAAGGTGCATAGTTTGGTTTTAAATGATAAGTCTCACATATGGGTCATACCCTACTGTTATAACATGTTAAATTAAGTATATTTACTGTATAAATCAGACCCATAACTCAGATTTACAAATAAACTCTTTTATAATCTTTTAAATGACCAAAATGCCCTTATGAGGCCTAATTTGTGTTTAAATCCGTTTTGGGCATAATAGAAAATAACTTACTGATATTATAACATATTTAGAGCATATTACCTCAGGGAACTTGCATACGACTCTTACGGTTACCCGTAACGCTCTTTTCGCGTTCGGTTCGGTTTATGTAACTAGTTTGCATAAATTGACCGAGACGGGTCAAACATTATCATTTTTGTCTCAAAATACAGAATGTATTTAGTATACCCATATTATACAAGTATTCAAACTTGTCGGGTCTAAATCACATTCTATCCGGTCTTCGCTTAATCGTGCGTTTGAACCGTATCGTCCTTTAAACTAGCCGGTCTAAGCTTAAGCTTAAATAAAGACCCGTTAGAAATCTAATAGGTTATTATAAACCTTCGTTCCAGATTAGGAGCACCGGTAAAAGCTACCTTCACTTGCTTGTTGTGATATATACTTACCAAGGTAAATACTTTTAACTTATTTTCCCTATACAGGCTTGGGTTACGGTATATAGAATACCGCTTGATCGAGTATCAAATCTTACATCTTTGAATGGTTAATTGAATAATTTGATCGGCTCGTTTAAACAGTCTTGTTCACTTAAAGCCTTTGGGGGGTTAATGACCATGTCCCGGATATCCTCGGCATCATCTTACGAGATGGCCACGACCTGAGCACGGGGTGTAGGCGTACACCTGTCAGTGTATAACTCTAATGTGGAGGGTCTATTGATCTTTAACCCGGACAAGATCTGGGCTACTGAACGCACAAGTAACATGTAATTCGTTCACAAGATTATTATAATAAATAATTATCCCAAGTTATAAAATGTTTTGTGCCACGTGCATTCAAATCAATTTTCAACTCTTTTCAAAATGAGTCAGTTAAATTGTATTTACCAGTGTAAACTGACGTATTTTCCCAAAAGGTTAAGTGCAGGTACTACACGTAATAGGCTGGCTGTCTTCTAGAGCGTCCACAATAAGTCTCGCAAGCTTGGACGACAATAAACTGTTGAACAATATCTTATTTTATTTTTTGATCCGCCTGTGGATCCGTTTCAACTATTAGTGATATTTATTATTACTCTTTATTAAAGTTGAAATGAATCTATCTTCGCTTCCGCTGTGCATTTATATATATTGTGTTGTTTGTCTATGATGATACCAATTACGTCACGATACTCCCCACCGGGCCCACCGGTGACACGTGGAAAATAGGGGTGTGACAGGTTGGTATCAGAGCCAACTCTGAGTGAATTAAACACTAGTCTTTTGTGTTTAATCTCAGTTACACAATTGCACAATCCTCGATTCTCGAGTCTAGACAAAGAACTTAGGAAATTTCCAAATTTTTGTTTAAATTTTCTAACTTTGTCTTATATATATCTTTGTTGTATCACTTGTTGTTTTTGACAGGATCACCAGAATGCCACCACGTATGAGAGGTAGAGGCCGAGGACAAGGAGCACATGTAGCTCCAAACGACCACGAGGCCGGGCCGTCACACCGGCGAACACCCTCGGATCCTCACAACACTGATGCTCAAGACCTTTGGAGGTCTTTTACCGAACCTGCTAGGCGCTCAGTCTCACTGAGTACCTCTCCATCGATCCCACACTCCTTTGGGCCTCATTCGGAGAATGAGCCCCACAACTCACAACAGTCCTACATTCCCTTAATAGGACACAATTCACCTTTTAACCAACCATCACCTGTCTTCCAGGGTCAGTTCAACCCTGATGACTACTTAGCAGCAGCAGTGGGTTTTAACCCACTTGGACCAGAAGACCACTTTTCTGGTGGCAACCCGATGGAAATTGATGAGGATACTGATCCTGCTATGCCACCCTCCGGAACACCGAATCATCCCATCGAGATTTCAGATGGGTCACCATTTATGGGATCACCTTACAATGGTCCCGATAGCTTTGAGGAGAACTTCAAGCAGCACGACTGGGTGTTTACCCCCGGTTATCATAACTCTCCTTTGCACCAGCCCCATCACTCTCCTCTTCACCAGTCTTACCATAACTCTCCTCTGCACCAGTCATACCATAGCTCTCCCCTGCACCAGCCACATCACTCTCCCTTACACCAGCAGGAGCAGCCACAGCAGCAGCAGAATCCTTCTGAGGATTCCCGACTTGTAGCGGTCACTCCGCCAGCAGCACCACCTCTGCTTCAGCCTCCCTCGCCTCCGAGGCGAAGGAGAACGACAGCGCGAATATCCGCACGAGGGGGAGTGCGCATTAGCACCCCTCCACATTCAAATGGCAGCCGGTTCTCGCCACTTCATGAAGAACCGGAGACGGGAGAATCTTCGCATCCCATCTCAGAAGTGAACACTGCGCCAGTCGCGCCACAGCCACCATTGGGTTTTGGAGACCTAATCCCCACTTACACTGGTGCTGCAGCATTCAACCCCTTCGAGCAGCAGATTCACACGGGGTACAACTTTACGGAGGACCCCTATTGGATAGCAGCAAACTCCAACACGTTCCATCAAGAAGGCCCCTACGGAGGTCCCTGGGCTACGGGACCCTCGACCAATGGGTACCCATCATATGGGTATCAGCAGTCACAGCCTCCTCAACCTCCGTATTATCAACCGCCGCCTCCTCAACCACAGCATTACCAACAACCACCTCAAGCACCGGCGATGTCACCGCCCCAGATGCAAGAAATCCTTCATGAGATACAAGAGGTGCGTCAAGAGATGCGGCATGAGTTGCAGCATGATCGGAGGCGTAACCGGGGGATGTTTAAGAAGATGGTGGATTTAATCAAGGGTAAAAGCAAGAAGGGTCATTGAATCCTTTGTTTGTTTGGTTATCTTAGTGAGGTACTCATGTCCCTGCGTGGACATATATTTATTTCAGTACTCTACCCCTGCGTGGGTATTTCATTTTGTTCTGCCCCTGCGTGGGCATATCTTTTATTTGACCCCTGCGTGGGTTTGTTTGTTTTGTTATCTGGCCCCTACGTGGGCATGTGATTTATGTAAAAGACCCGTTTAGGGCAAATTCGTACTGATTTAAATTTGATTTTGAATGGTTAATTTAAGGTTTTCATTTTTAATTATGTGCATAAACATAGTGTATAAATAAATGAAAAATAACATTTATTATTTTGATGTACCATTTTAATAAAATAATAAGGATCTTAAAAAAAAAAAAGGTAAAACCTAGCTGTTATGTTGTCATAAATCTAGCCAATATGGTGGAACCTGTTTAAAAAGATTCAAATCTCTGTTAACATCTGTAAACATGTTAACATTCTTGGCTAGTGTGATCCGTAAAATCACACACGCCACCCTTTTAATAAATTATCCAAGATTATATTTATATATATATATTTGGTTGTGACATAATGCCTACGGGTTATAATTAATGTCATATAAAACAAAAAGGCAGCTGTAGTTTATAAACTCCCTGCCAAGAAAAGGACTGATTTGTCTTTTTATGCAAACTTTAATCCTGTAAGATCTAAATTTGTAATTTAGCAATTTGTCTACGTGACTAGGCTTATTATGCCAATATTATATTTCATTCTAAAAAGATTATTAGTAAAAATCCTGAATGAAATTATTAAATTAACTAATATGGCTTTTATTTACCATGGTTAATAAATCGTCAAGAACGATAATACTGTTTAGACTTCTAAATAGACCTTGTCCTTATTTTTATGTAGCAATTTAGACTACATGGCTAAGTCTGAAGAATTAAACAGTCGTCCAGCAGAAAACCCTGATAATACTAAAATATTAGTAACGGGTGCGGAGTTGAAAGCATTAGTGAATGATGCTGTTATCGAAGCGCTAAATAGACAGTATAGTGAAACGAGCGGGACCCGGAGTAGGACCCGATCTGCGCCACGTTCCAAACCTAAAGTCCACTCGGAGGCTCATAGCAAGCCGCCCTCTAAGAAAGTTGGACCTAAGAAAGATGAGCTCAATAGGGATGATGAGGATCATCACTCCTCTAACCAAAACAGTGTCCCGATAAAGAAGATCAAGCAGAAACAGGAACCGCATAGTAAGTCCTGTACATATAAATACTTCGTCTCATGTAAACCCAGAGACTTTACTGGGGAGAAAGGAGCGGTCGACTGCATGACCTGGTTGGACGAAATGGATACAGTAGTAGATATCAGCGGGTGTGCTGATCGGGATGTAGTGAAATACGTATCCCAATCGTTCAAAGGAGACGCACTGGCGTGGTGGAAATCTCTCATACAAACTGCTGGAAAGATCCCACTCTACAGTATGTCATGGGATCAGTTTGTTGCACTTATTAAAGAGAATTTTTGCCCACAACATGAAGTTGAAAGGATCGAGTCAGACTTCTTATCTTTGGTGATGAAAAATTTAGACTGCCAGGCATACCTCACCACTTTCAATACTCTATCTCGGTTGGTCCCGTACTTGGTAACCCCAGAACCGAAAAGGATTGCCCGTTTCATCGGGGGTTTAGCCCCTGAAATTAAAGCAAGTGTTAAGGCATCGAGGCCTACAACTTTCAGATCAGTAGCTGATCTATCTCTATCTCTCACCATGGACGTAGTCAGGTTGAGAGCACTCAGGAACTCAGAAGAGAATAAGAGAAAGCGTGAGGACGATACCTCACGAAGATCAGAAAAGAGACACCGAGGAAATAACGACCACAGGAAAGGGTCGGGATCTAAGAGAGATGGGCAACAATCGGGGGATAAGCCCAAATGTAAAACTTGTAAGAAGAACCACTTTGGGAAGTGTCGTTTGGAGTCGAGATCACAGTCTCACGTGAGATCTTGTGGGATTTGCAAATCCACGGATCATAAGACTTTGGAGTGTAAGAAGTTGAAGGATGCGACATGTTATGGTTGCAACAAAAAAGGGCACATTAAGTCTAAGTGCCCAAAGAACGCCAGGAAAACCGATGATGGAAAGAAGACCAATGCGAGGGTCTTCAAGATGGACGCTAGGGAAGTTGTTCAAGATGACAACGTTATTACAGGTACTTTTCTTGTAAATGATGTTTTTGCTAGAGTATTGTTTGATTCTGGAGCAGATAAGTCTTTTGTTGATGATAAGTTCTGTAAGTTATCAAACCTACCTGTTAGAACCTTAAGCGTAAAATACGAGGTGGAATTAGCTGATGGAACCATAGAAACAGCCTCAACTGTTTTAGATGGATGTGTTATATCCATTAGGAATCATTCTTTTCCTTTATCCTTACTTCCCTTTAAGCTAGCCGGCTTTGATGTAGTTATAGGCATGGATTGGTTATCGCATAACCAAGCCCAGATTGTATGCAACAGGAAGCAAGTGATAGTCAAAACCCCGTCTGGGGAGTCGCTTACCATCCAAGGGGATACCCAACATGGATTACCTGAGCAAGTGTCCATGCTCAAGGCATCTAGATGCTTGGGAAAGGGTTGTGTCATTTATATGGCACAAGTTACTATTGATGAGCCAAAGCCCAAGATTGAAGACATCCCTATCATTTCGGAATATCCTGAAGTTTTTCCCGAAGAACTACCTGGTTTACCACCAGATAGGCAAGTGGAATTCCGAATTGACATCATCCCGGGTGCGGCACCAGTAGCGAGGGCACCTTATAGGTTAGCACCAATGGAGATGAAGGAGTTAAGGGCGCAGTTAGATGATCTGTTAGCTAAAGGTTTTATTAGACCTAGTTCGTCCCCTTGGGGAGCGCCGATCTTGTTTGTCAAAAAGAAGGATGGATCGATGCGTCTGTGCATCGATTACCGTGAGCTTAATAAGGTCACTATCAAAAATAGGTATCCTTTGCCCAGGATCGACGATCTGTTCGATCAGTTACAAGGAGCAAGCTACTTTTCTAAGATCGACTTGAGGTCAGGCTATCATCAGTTGAAGGTCAAGGATGAAGATGTATACAAGACAGCGTTTAGGACTCGTTATGGACATTACGAGTTCCTAGTGATGCCTTTCGGGCTCACTAATGCGCCAGCCGCATTCATGGATCTCATGAATCGCGTCTGCAAGCCTTATCTGGATAAATTTGTCATCGTCTTTATTGATGACATTCTCATCTATTCGAAGAGCCAAGCTGACCATGAGAAACACCTTCGTTGTATTCTCAAACTTCTACATCAAGAGAAACTCTACGCCAAATTTTCGAAGTGCGAATTTTGGCTTCGAGAAGTCCAATTCCGTGGACATGTGGTAAGTGAGCATGGTATCCAAGTGGATCCCGCTAAGGTAGAAGCAGTTATGAATTGGCAAGAGCCAAAGACGCCTACTGAAATTCGTAGCTTCCTGGGTTTAGCAGGTTATTATAGGCGTTTCATCGAAAACTTTTCTAGGATTGCTGCGCCCCTAACCTCGTTGACACGTAAGAAGGTTAAGTTTGATTGGGGCCCTAAACAGCAGGAATCCTTTGACATTTTGAAGAAAAAGTTGAGTAATGCACCAGTATTAACATTGCCCGATGGTATAGAAGAATTTGTGGTGTATTTTGATGCATCACACACTGGTATGGGCTGTGTACTCATGCAGAAAGGCAAGGTTATTGCCTACGCTTCACGACAACTAAAGGTGCACGAAAAGAACTACACCACCCACGACTTGGAGCTGGGTGCCGTTGTATTTGCATTAAAACTTTGGAGACATTACTTATATGGAACCAAGTGTGTAATCTATTCGGATCACAAGAGCCTTCAACATTTGTTCAATCAGAAGGACTTGAACATGCGACAAAGACGATGGATGGAAACTCTAAATGATTATGATTGTGAGATAAAATACCATCCAGGCAAAGCAAATGTAGTTGCTGACGCTTTAAGCAGAAAAGAAAGAATGAAGCCAATAAGAATCAATGCCAAACGCATCAAAATCAGGAATAGTTTGAACGAAAGGGTGTTAGCTGCACAGAAGGAAGCTGTGTTGGAAGCTAACTATCCTGAAGAAAAGCTAGGAGTAACTGAGGAGCAGTTATCCTATGACAAAGACGGAATGCTTAGATTGAATGGACGAATATGGGTTCCAGTTTATGGAGGACTTCGGGATGTTATCCTCCAGGAAGCCCACAGTTCCAAATATTCCGTTCATCCTGGAGCTGATAAGATGTATCAGGATCTAAAGGCAAATTATTGGTGGATTGGTTTGAAAAAGTCTGTAGCTGCTTATGTAGCTAAGTGTTTGACTTGTGCGCAAGTCAAAGCTGAACACCAGAAGCCGTCAGGTTTGTTACAACAACCTGAAATTCCCACATGGAAGTGGGAGATGGTAACGATGGATTTCATCACCAAATTGCCAAAGACGAGAAAGGGAAATGATACAATATGGGTCATAGTGGATAGACTGACGAAGTCAGCACATTTTCTACCCATCAAGGAGACTTATAGCTCCGATATGTTAGCCCAGTTATACGTTGATAAGATTGTAGCTTTGCATGGAATACCTGTGTCTATTATCTCTGATAGAGATACTAGATACACGTCACATTTTTGGAAAAGTTTCCAACAATCGTTGGGCACTCGTTTAAATTTTAGTACGGCTTATCATCCTCAGACTGACGGTCAGAGTGAGCGTACTATTCAAACATTGGAAGATATGCTACGTGCATGTGCGATCGATTTGGGTGGTAGTTGGGATAAGAACCTACCACTAATTGAGTTCTCCTACAACAATAGCTACCACACCAGCATAAAAGTTGCGCCTTTTGAGGCCTTATATGGTAGAAAGTGTAGATCGCCCATTTGTTGGGCGGAAGTTGGAGATGTCCAACTATCAGGACCAGAGATAGTTTTTGAAACAACGGACAAGATTGTCCAGATTCGCGATCGTTTGAAAGCTGCCAGGGATAGGCAGAAAAGTTATGCGGATCCAAAGCGTAAGGCTTTTCACTTCGAAGTAGATGACAAAGTATTGCTTAAAGTATCACCTTGGAAAGGGGTGATGCGATTTGGTAAGAAAGGCAAGCTAAGTCCAAGATACATAGGACCTTTCGAGGTTATCGAACGTGTCAGGTCAGTCGCTTATAAGTTAAACTTGCCTGAAGAACTTAGCGCTATCCATAATGTGTTCCACATATGTAATTTAAAGAAGTGTTTCGCTGATGAATCACTGGTTATACCGCATACGGATGTACATATAGATGAAAGCTTGAAATTTGTGGAAAAGCCACTATCGATTGAAGATCGACAGGTAAAGAAGCTTCAAAGGAAGCATGTACCTATTGTAAAGGTCAAATGGGATGCCCGTAGAGGTCCCGAATACACGTGGGAGGTAGAATCCACGATGAAAGAAAAATACCCTCATTTATTTCAGTAAATCTCGAGGTCGAGATTTCTTTTAAGGGGGGTGAGGATGTAACACCTCGAAAATTTACGTCCAATAATGTACTGACACGTGTCATGGGCGTTTAATATGTGAAAACATACTTTAGAGGGACTAAAGTTGACAAACAGTGAAACTATGGGAAAATAAGGGTCCAAAGTGTCAACAATTGATAAATAGGCCCTACAATAACCCTACATGGTGTTTATAATCTGAAACGGATAAATCATGGATCATACAGAGCGAAAAATGAAAGAAAGTGAGGAATTACAAACTACAGGGGCTAAACGTGTCAACATGTTGAAATTATACCTCTGAGTGATCTTTTGGCAAACCCGAAGCTTTGTAATTATAAAATATACTCACTAGAATATGTGATAAAAATTTCATGAAGTTTCGTGGTTCGAGCTAAATTAAATAGCAATTATGGCCCTTAGTCCATGAAGAAATTCATTTTTAAGCGCTTTTTAAGTAGTAAATTTTGTGGTTCGAGCTAGATCGAGCCAAGCTAGCTCGAATTCTAATCGAGTCGAGCTTGAGCCTCAAATCTTAGCTAGATTTCTAATTCGAGTTTTTTAAGTAGTAAATTTTGCGGTTCTTTGTTAGTTCGAGTTAGATCGAGTCGAGCCGAGCTAGCTCGAATTCTAATCGAGTCGAGCCCGAGCCTCAAATCTTAGCTCGATTTGAAATTCGAGCTCAAACCGAGCCAGCTCGAATCAAGTTCGAGCCGAGCTCGAGCTGGGTCTAGCTTGGCTCGACTCAGCTCGTTTTTAGCCCTACTAAAAAGCGTAACGACCACTTTCTAATTTCTATTAAATTTTGATGTCATTATTGTCAGTTCATTCGTCAACAAACATGAGTACTATTTGCATGATCTATATTAAAGTTTGAGCTATCTTTAATTAAAGTTGTATCGGACTCCATATTTTTTTACTTTCTATATCATAATTTTTTACTTTAATTTAATCTTTCTTTTTTAATCTTTTTATTATGTGTAAAGTAAAACTTATTGTATCCGAATGTTAGGGGTTGTTTGGCTGAGCTTTTCAAAATGACTTATTTGCTTATTTGCTTTCTGAAAAGCAAATAAGCTATTTTGAAAAGCTTAGCCAAACAAGCCCTTAGTTTACTAAAAGAAACATACCAAAAAACTTGGAATGATATGAATACGATATATTACCAATCTATCATACCTAAGACATACCTAGGGTGTCACATGGCGCTTTTCTAGCCTTCATTTCACACATGACATTTTTTAGTCTATATTTGACACATGGCACTATTATAATGCTTCGGATAAAGCAGACCCATTTTACATCTACGGGTCAAAATTCGAAGTCAGTATAAAAGCTTATAACTCGTTCCAAACACAGAATTCCTTCACAAACTTCAGTCGTTGCCTCCCTCATTCGCATTCTCTCATTCTCTCTCTAGAGAAACCCTAGCCGCCTCCCTCTGAATTACCACCACGAAGAAACTGAATTAAGTAATTCATCTTCTTTTTATATTAATCAAATCTAGATCCTAACGAATCATTTGATTTCTTCTATCCTTCATGGATGATTTCGCTGAATTTCATCGATTTCTTCTATCTTTCGTCGATAATTTCGTTCGATTTCAAATGATTTCTTCTATCTTTCATCGATGATTTTCTCTGAGTTTGATCCTATTTAGATCATCTTCAAGTACATGCCTGACGAGGCTCTTTTTTGAAGGCGTATGATGAGCTGCGACGGCTAGGGTTTCGCTGGAACCCAATGACGTAGATGATCGAAGGATTTCTTTTTTGCCGGCATTCTCTTTCTTGGTTTAGTTTATCGAAAAACAAAAACAATAAAAATAAATACATATACCAATACAGACGTGGTTCAGCCGGTTTCGGTTTAGTTTGGTACGACACCAACACAATATCCATTTTCAATAAAACTTATATTGCAATGTTGAAAATAATTAAACATAAAACGCAAACCAACTGAACCAATATCAACTGAACAATGTCGGTATTGATATCAATATTCGTTTTTATTGTTTTCGGTTGATGTAAGATTTTCTCTTTCAATTACTGTAGTGAATTTCGATACCATAACAAGCCGAACAGATATCAACCGAATTCCCACTGTAAAGCGCCTCGTTTCATTTAAATACATAAAATATCTATATGACAAGACCACTTGATTGCACATGTCAACAATCTTGAGACCCTTAAATGCAATGTTTTCCACTTTACATAACCACAACGCTACCCAATCAATACATCAAAATCAAATAAATTGATAGAAAAATCCCGATTCACACCTTACAATCGACTCATATAATGACTGCTCTTCGTTCAAATTTGGCAACCAAATCCCCCCCACAAGCTCTGTTTCTGAACAATAAAAACAACAACTTTTTAAAAACCCATTTGAAATTCTTGGTTTCTTTTCGCAATTGCCCTAAATCCATTTGTTGTCTCTCAAATTGCGACCAGAAAACAGAGTTTTCTAACGAAATGGAGAAGAATAGCAACTGGGTTTCGATTGAATCGGAGGTTGGTGATGAGTATGTGAAGGAATTGGAGGTTGCTGTGAAAGCTGTTCATGTTGCTTGTTTGCTTTGTCAGAAAGTTCAAGAGGATTTGATATTTAACGGAGGAGATGTTGTTGAGAATGTTCAAGCTAAAGATGATAATTCCCCTGTTACAATTGCTGGTCAGTTTCCATTTCTATTCAATTGAATTTAATATTCTGAGTGTTAATTGTTTCAAGATATATGATATTATGTAATTTACTAGTTAGATGCCCCGCCCGCGTTGCGGGGCGGTGCACGAATAATAAGCGAGTGTTAGGCAGCAGCTCATTGACACGAAAAACAACAAAATCGAGTCAACCAAATAAAAAAAAAGCACTTTTATATTTTTGATAAAAAAACTAAAACAATGGCAACATTGTAATTTTTAACTGAGGGAAAGTTGTATTTTTTTACTGGGGTAAAATCGTAAATTGCCAAAAGATAAAATTATGGCAGTACTGTAAATTTGAAGGGGGGAAAAATTTGGAAGTTTAATAGGGAGAAATTCATAATTTTGCACCTAGGTTAACAGCGTAATATAAATTTGAACTACGGGCACAATCGTAATTTTATGCTGGAGGCAAAAGCACATTTTTATTTTGAACCGAGGGCAAAATCGTATTTTTTAGTTTGGGGCAAAGCATCATTTTATTTTGAAGGGGGGAAAAACGTAATTTTCAACTGAGTGCGAAATCGTATTTTTTTTAACGGGGAAAAATACCATTTTTTAACTGAGGGCAAAATTGTAATTTTTAGCTGGGGGAAAAAACATATATTTATTTGGGACAAAAGCGTTAGATTATTTTGAGCTGGGGGGCAAAACGGTCATTTTAAAATGGATATAAAATAATAAACTGGTTGGTCCAATGGGAGAGTGGCAGACGAAATCGTAATTTTCACTTGAGAGCAAAATCGTAATTTTGAGCTGGAGGCAAAACCGTAATTTTAGATTGAGGTAGGGGCAAAAAAAAAAAAAAAAAAAACCAAATTT
Source organism: Helianthus tuberosus (assembly GCA_030545235.1). Lineage (NCBI taxonomy): Eukaryota > Viridiplantae > Streptophyta > Magnoliopsida > Asterales > Asteraceae > Helianthus > Helianthus tuberosus. The sequence goes on along the minus strand of CM060451.1, from coordinate 62,282,308 downwards.
TCAGCCGCCCATGTTGGCCAATCAAAGCCCACAGCCGACATTGTAAAATGTAGTATTGTATAATATGTTCAACCCGTTTATGATATGCTTGACCCGTTAACAACGGCCAGTTTACGACCCGTTTAACTTCTTTACACCTTTTTATTAAAGCCTGCCTGCTTATAACCCGCTGAACAACAGTTTATGATCCGTTTAATCCCTTTACAATTTTATTACAGCCCGTTTATAACTCCCTAGACGGTTTACGGCCCGTTTAACTGTTTGGCAGTTATAAATGGGAGGTAATAAAGTTGTAAAGTGGTTAAACAGGTCGTAAACTGTTTGGCAGTTATAAACGGGCCGTAATTAAGTTGTAAAGGGGTTAACAAACAGGCCGTAAACTGTTTAACAGGTTTACAGCCCGTTTAACCACTTTGCAACTTTATCAGTTATATAACCTGTTAAACAGTTTAAGGCATGTTTGTTAACCCCTTTACAACTTAATTACGGCCCGTTTATAACTGCCAAACAGTTTACGACCTGTTTTACAACTTTATTACCTCCCGTTTATAACTGCCAAACAGTTGACGGCCTGTCTAACCACTTTTCAACTTTATTACAGCCCGTTTATAACTGCTAAAACAGTTGACGGCTCGTCTAACCACTTTACAACTTTATTACAGCCCGTTTATAACTGCTAAACAGTTTATGGCCTGCTCAACCCTTTACAACTTTATTACAAACCGTTTTTAACTGCCAAACAGTTTACAACTCGTTTAACCACTTTGCAACTTCATCACAGTCCATTTATGACCTTGCTAACAGTTTATGGTCCGTTTAACCCCTTTACCATAGTTGTCGATAGCGAATAGCGACAAATAGCGACAAGGCATGGCTAAGCTACGTAGCGAATAGCGACAAATAGCGACGGCTATTTTATAAATAGCGATTACACTAGAAAAAGATTTTTGAAAATTTTTATATGTATATTACATCAAAATACCCTTGTATATATGTTATTTTACATGTATATTTAACAAAAACTAATAGTTAGTAGCAAAGGACTTATATGTTGGGTGTGTGAATGAAAGTCTCAAAAGGTGGTAAATACTTTGGCCCACATTGGTGTGTTAAATAAGTTAGTGGTTGTTTATAAGGTAAAGTCTTTACTACTCCATTGTAGCTTTATGACATGTTTTACCACAAGTCCTACCCGCGCGCTGGGGGGGGGGGGGGGGGGGGGGTGCAAAAAATGAGTTTCTGAATTGAAATTTAATTGAACTCGTGCATGCCCGCACGTCCTGCGGACACGAATGCAGCTCCGAAAATCCCAGGTACGCGTGGGCAAATCGCTAAAGTCGCTGGTCATCACCATGAGCAGCATAGCGACACTTAGTCGCTTCGCCATAAAGCGCGCTATAGCGACCGCTATGGTCGCAATTAACAACTATGCCCTTTACAACTTTTTTACAGCCCGTTCTTAACTTGCCAAAAAGTTTATGGCATGTTTGACCCCTTTACAACTTTATTACAGCCCATTTACAATTCGCCTACCGGTTTGACCCGTTTTCATAAACGGGTTAAATGGGGTTACATGTTTTTAGTTGTGTCTGGCAGTCTGGGTTAGAATTTCTATCTTTGACACAAATATATATAAGTCGTGTTCTAGTTATATGGTTCGTCAATCTCAACATGTCAACCCGAAACGATTGGTAACAGAAATATATATGTTTTTGTTATACCAAAGTCCAAATCATAACACTTTTATTTCTCAAATTTACCAACAGATTGGAGTGTGCAAGCAACAGTTAGTTGGATATTATCCGAAGCATTCGGGCCTGAAAACGTATCCATTGTCGCAGAAGAAGACATTGAATCCCTCTCAAAATCAGATGCAAGAAGCATCCTATCATCCGTTGTCAAAACCGTCAACGACTCACTATCTTCCGCATCCCGTTTCGGCATCAAACCTCCGGTGACAAATCTCGAAACCGCCCAAGTTCTTGAAGCAATTAGTCGATGCAACTCCACCGGTGGGCCCACCGGGAGATTTTGGGTCCTTGACCCAGTTGACGGGACCCTAGGGTTTGTGCGTGGGGATCAGTACGCGATTGCGCTAGCACTAGTCGAAAACGGGGAAGTGGTTCTTGGGGTTCTCGGGTGCCCGAACTACCCGATGAATAAAGAGTGGTTAAATTACCAAAACGGGTACCGGAGGATTCTTTCGAGACTGACTAAACCGGACTCTGCGAGTTGGGATGGTAACGGGTGTGTGCTTTACGCAAAGAAAGGTAGCAAGAAGGCGTGGATGCAACCGTTGTTAAGTGGCGATAAAGGTGTTGCGTCGGCTAGGCAAATTAGGGTGTCGACTATTGATAATCCTGTTTTGGCTACGTTTTGTGAACCAGTTGAGAAGGCAAACTCGAGCCACGTGTTCACACAAGGGTTAGCTCATAGTGTCGGGCTGAGGTAACTTTTGAAATTCCTCACCACGGACACACTTAAGACAATGTTACCCAAACACGACCCGTGTAACCCGTTTATCTAAACGGGTCAAACGGATTGGCAAGTCAAATGGGTTGGCGGGTTAAAATTGATTTGCCCGAAAACGACCCATAGATATTGGTTTCAAAGGCATACACCACGTAACCCAAATACGACCCGTGTAACTGTTTATGCAAACAGGTTAAAACACGTTGGCGGATCGTAAATGCGTTGTAAACGATTTAAACAGGTTGACGGGTTTAACCAAAATTTCCATCGTATATAAACGATTATCATAATTTTAAATTGCTTGATAGGTCAATCCGTTTAATTTTAGTACAACCCAAACACAACCCGTTTATTTAACTGGCTATACTACCTCAATTGACATAATTACCCTATTTTTCAGTTTTTTAACAACAAATGTTTACACCTAAATACCACCTAACTTTACGCATGAAACTTGACGACAGGAACCGACCGTTACGAGTATACAGTATGGTGAAATACGCAGCCATCGCTCGTGGAGACGCAGAGATTTTCATGAAGTTTGCAAGAGCTGGTTACAAAGAGAAGATATGGGACCATGCCGCCGGAGTTGTCATCATCGAAGAGGCCGGCGGCATCATCACCGACGCTGGCGGCCGGCCACTTGATTTTTCTAAAGGTATGTATTTGCAAGGGCTAGATCGTGGAATAATCGCCTGTGCCGGAGCCTCACTGCATGACAAAATCATGGGTGCCGTTGACGCCAGCTGGAACTCTTCGAGCCTTTGATCATGTTACATGTTTAATAAGATCCACCGTTGGATTTTGTATGATACGTTATTCAGTTGTTTGATGATAAATGAAGGGTGAATATATTTATGTTTGAGCAATAAGTTTTCATCCAACTATGTTATGTGATTTTGTTCAGTTTACAAGGTGTTGCACACACATGAACAAGAAATACTAAGATCAAACACATAAGAACTTGTAAGCAATGTTTTTAAAAACCAATTTTTTTAATGTACCGGGTTGGGCTTAGAAACGGTTCAACCGGTTGTACCAGACGGTTGAACCGGGTTGACTAGTTAATAAATTCTATAAAAATACAATTTCAACTCAAAAATAATCCACTCCATAATCAAAAATCAATTTTTCGACCAAGTCTCATTAAATAAAAGTCTACAGTAAGTTTATGGCATTGGAATCTTGAACTTATCAAGTTCACGATCGCTTAAAAGATGAAATTCATTATCATCGCTATTTTAAACTACAAATTTTAACATGGGATTAAAACGGTAGGCCGGTATTACAGGATATACTGCTAGTTCAAATACTATATCGGAACCCTAGTTATACCGGCTCAGCCGTACCAAAAAAAAAAAAAGCAGTAGCCGGTTAGAACCGGCATATAAAACATTGTTTGTAAGTACTGTAATTAAGATGTATTGAGAGAAACAAAGATGGTATGCAGGTTAGAGTTTTAATATTGTCATTAGGATTTTTGATACAAAACATTTGTCAAATATATGAAATAAATATTTTAAACTAGTCATTAAATTCCTCAAATAATAAGTATATTTGTAAATGATAAGAAAGAAAAATATCAACTCCTGTATTGAACAAACAATATAACAGATTTACAAAGGCAAAAAACTACCATATCTTTACCAAACCAAAACAACTCAGTATGTAAATCCAACCTTAATAGTAGCAAACAAAATCACCATAAGAAAACGACTTGTGTATGCACACACTCGTATCGCATGACCTATCGACCACCCGAACGCCTCATCTCTGCCGCTTGGCCGCTCCCTCGGAAATACATGTATACTTGCTGCATAACCACAAAAAATATTATATCAAATTTCGGGGTCGAATCTGTAAAAAAAAGTCAAATCTTTGACTAAAACAGATGTCAAAGATTTGACCCGCTACTTGAATACAATTATACGAACCTGAATAACCCACACGCTTAGTAGCGCCTCACAACAGAATAGCCCGAACCCAATAAAGTAGAAGATCTATACACCATAAATGTTATTAACACAAGAACAATGAACTTCATATTAATAAAAACTGCATATAAAGTTATGAACGATTGAACTCACCCCAACTATAGCTTGATCGCCTATAAGATCAACGGCTGGTAGAATACCTCTGTTCCAAATTACAAAAAAAAGGTAAAATTAGGTAACTGAGAGTATTTGGATTATTTGTTGAATTCTATATGAATATTAATATTTATAACAATTTAAATATATTACTTACGCGAGAGATTTTCCTTTAAAGACAACGGGAGGAGCGACTGCAGCAAAGATCACAAAGCCTATGTGCAACTGTAGGCCGAAAATAACAAGAAACGGTTAGAAGATGGCGGCAAAATGAAAATGCAACGTTTTTTTTTTCTTTTGAAATTGTTTTACATAATTTTTCCATAATCATTTATTTTTTATGTATTTTACAAACATGGAAGTTTCAACGGAACTGACGCCATGCATTTGTATTTCCATTTCGAGTTCAAAATGACATTTCGAAAGTTGCGTTTATTTGACATTTTTCATGAGAATAATGATAAACTTGCATTGGAAAACCGAGCATGGTGGTTTAAAAAGTTAATCACTCGAGAAGATTGACTTACAATGTAAAACAGGAAGAACCAACCAAACCTAAATGCACTTTCATTCCTACAAACACAGTTTTCAATGTTAATAATAAGGAATAAAAGAAGTTACATGTTAGAAATTGTTAATTGTATATAGTTTGTTTATTTTATGGTGATAAAGATTTACCTAAAATTGCGATATAGTGTTCGGTACCACAAAACATAGGCAAGTGGAACACCTAATATGAAGTAGATAATTGCAAGAAACCAGATCTGCGGGTCTGTAACAGAACGATAAAAAGAAAAAATATTAGAATAGCTGAATGACGGTTTTACCCTCTCGAATGTGGTACGTGTCTTCAAAAGAAAAGAAAATTGGAATAGACTAGAGGCAGTGTAACACAAACCTTCTCCAGAAATCCATGCTGCTGTCGTAGCTATAATATTCCAAAAAAGACAAAATACCATCCCTGTTCGACACATTTGAACGTTTATTTGATGGAGCAAAAAAATTAACAAAGAAAAGCAATATTGATTTTGCTTTCAACAAAAAAAAAGATTGTAAAAGAAGACTGTTTTGTTTACATAAATCTATGACTGGCCGAATGAAATTTGTACGCAAAAAATAAAATAAACGCCTACCCAAGTATGTCGTGAATGCAACATACTGCAATCTTTGTAGGTGAACAGGTATCTCATTCGCAACATCGTGATGAATAATTGGGAAAAATGGTGGCCAATTTTTCTCCTCAAGAACAATACCAGCTGAAACCGAAAGATGATTCTGTTACTGGCTGAATTATAAGGTATACATATACAAATACATATAATGGGATAAAAATGCCAAAGAATGAAGTACCTCGAGCAGCCGCCTCCTCTTTCCGTCTTACAATCTGCAAACGATTATAAATACGGATGAAAATAAGACACAAATACTAACTTGCACATCTATTTGTAATCTTATGAATTCGATGCCAATTCTCATTAATCAAAAGGGTTTAAATACAGGAATACAAAGGCACAATAAGGAAACTATATCTCCGTAAATCACGGAGTGATATGTGCACAATAAATACAATAGATACAGAAATATATATACAGAAATATATATCGGCTAATATCCTCCCGCAGTCGAAGCAGTAGCCGGCCGAATGCAAAGACTGGACTTAAAGCGTTCGAACAAAATACGTGGAAGCCCTTTCGTGAAGATATCAGCATATTGGTATTCTGTGGGAACATGTAGAACGCGTACAGCACCAAGACGAACCTTCTCTCGTACAAAATGAATATCAATTTCGACATGTTTGGTGCGTTGATGCTGAACCGGGTTTTGTGACAGATACATGGCAGAAATATTGTCACAGTAAATGACGGACGCCTGCGTAACTGGAAGATGCAGTTCAAGCAACAAGTTGCGAATCCAAGATAACTCAGCTGTAGTATTTGCAACTCCCTTATATTCGGCTTCAGCACTTGAGCGTGAGATTGTAGGTTGCCGCTTAGAGGACCATGATACCAAGTTGTCTCCAAGAAAAACACAATATCCGGAGGTCGAGCGACGTGTATCGGGACACCCCCCCCCCCCCCCCAGTCAGCATCCGAGTAGGCGGTGAGACTCGTGGATCTGGAGGGGGACATGTGGAGACCATGATGGGCAGTTCCCTTTAGATAGCGAAGTATGCGTTTTAGATACGCAAAGTGAGGCTCCCGTGGGGCATGCATGAAGAGACATATTTGCTGCACTGCGTATGAAATATCTGGTCGTGTAAACGTAAGGTATTGTAACGCACCCGCAAGGCTGCGGTATAAAGTCCCGTCAGGAAGGGGTGTGCCAGCCGAAGCACTGAGTTTAGAATGAGTATCTGCCGGTGTGGTACACGGTTTGCAATTTTCCATCTTTGCTCTACTTAGAATTTCATTAATGTAGGCATGCTGAGAGAGAAAAAGACCTCCAGATTGATGAGTAACTTCAATGCCCAAGAAATGATGTAACCTGCCAAGATCAGTCATAGAAAATTCCCGTGACATAGCTGATATAAAATGATGAAGCAGCCGATCATTTGATGCAGTGAGTACAATATCATCCACATATAACAGGAGGTAAGCCATGTCAGTGCCGCGTTTGTAGATGAACAAGGAGCTATCAGAGGTGGATGTTCGAAATCCACAGCGAATGATATAGGAGGCAAACCGATGATACCACGCCCGAGGTGCCTGTTTGAGCCCGTATAATGATTTATTCAACTTGCATACATATTTAGGATTACGTGCATCAATGAATCCTGGTGGCTGAAACATATACACAGTTTCGTTGAGATCCCCATGCAAAAATGCGTTTTTAACGTCCAACTGATGTATAGGCCAGGACCTGGACACTGCCAGGCTAAGTACAGTGCGAATGGTGGTTGGTTTAACTACCGGACTGAACGTTTCATCACAATCAATGCCAACCTGCTGAGACTTACCATTTACCACAAGACGGGCCTTATACCTTTCCAAACGTCCATCTGCGTGAAACTTGTGGCGAAACAACCACATACACCGGATAATATGAGCATCGGGAGGCCGAGGCACGAGATCCCACGTGTTATTATCTATTAAAGCAGTGTATTCGGTTTTCATAGCATCGGACCAATGTGGATCAGACTGGGCATCAATATGTGACTTGGGTAAAGGGGATATGGTTTCAACGTTTAGGTTAAGAGGTGCCTTGGGTTTGGACGTCCCGTCACGAGACCGAGTAATCATAGGGTGTGTCGAAGTGGTAGGGGCGGTGGGGAGGGATGTTGGCGGTGGATTGTGTGGCAGAGTCGGGTGAGTGTGCGGATGGGCCGAGGTATGAGGTTGGGCCGATGTAGGAGGTTGGGCCGAGGTATGAGTTTGGGCGATGGGCCGTGGTCTACGTGAATAGGTAAAAGTAGGTGGGGGCCTGGATGTAGGACTTGGTGGTGGAATGGGTGGTATCGGGTATTGGGAAGATGTGGTGTGAGAGGGTGCGGAAGCTGTGTTTATCGGTGGTGAGGGAGTGGTGGCCATGGGTTGTTGAAAAATTAAGGGGGACGGGTCCGACTCCAAAAAACTGTAGGACATAGGTTTAGGTGTGAACGTCTTGGATAGAGGGAACTCGAGTTCATTGAAGGTGACATGACGGGAAATGCAAACTTTGCCAGTGGATAAATCCAGGCATCGGTACCCGCGATGATCCACAGGGTAGCCAGAAAGACACATGGAGAGGAGCGGGGGGCAAGTTTGTGAGGACGGGTGTCAGACTGGTTAGGGTAACAGGCACAACCAAACACCCGAAGGTGTTGATAGTCGGGGTTTTTGAGGTATAGGGCCGCAGTAGGTGTTCGAAAACCAATGGGTTTGCAAGGAAGAATGTTATGAAGGTATACGGACGTGTGCAAAGCTTCTACCCAATAGAGTGGTGGTAGAGAGGCATGGGTGAGGAGAGAGAGCATGATTTCATTAAGACGACGAATCATGCGCTCAGCCGTCCCATTTTGTTGGGAGGTGTGAGGGCACGAGAAGCGGAATTGTAAGCCATGGGTAGAGGCGAATTGTTTGAATTGAGTGTTATCAAATTCTCCACCCATATCACATTGGAAACTCTTAATTTGGTGATGAAATTGGGTGGATATGTATTTATAAAATTGGGTAAATTTGGTGTATGTTTCGGACTTAAATTTCAAAGGAAATACCCAAGTAAAATGAGTATAATCGTCAATCACAACCAAATAATATTTATATCCCTGTTTGCTAAGTATAGGAGATGTCCACAAATCACAATGAACAATATCAAATGGACAAACAGTGCAAGAAGTAGATAAATTGAAAGGTAAACATTTATGTTTAGCAATTTGACAAGAGTCACAAAAAACTGAACGACTGCGTTTATCACAAGAAATAAATTTATTGGAATTCAAAAAATCTAGGACATGTAAACCAGGATGTCCAAGACGGTTGTGCCAGGAGCCTTGAGAACTGGTGGAAACAAAAGCAGAAGCATCAGGTATTTGGATAGCAGTGAGCGGGTAGAGATTACTGGTACTGTCGTGGCGACTCAGGATAGTCCCACTCGGATAATCCTTCACAGAAAAACCAAAAGGATCAAAATCGACAGATACCCAATTATCACGAGTAAATTTTCGAACAGAAATTAAGTTCTTTATGATATTAGGTGTGTGAAGTATGTTTTTAAGGTGAAGTGGTTTAGAGGTGGTGGGTAGACTGGTGTGGCCTGATCCAACAACTGGTAACCGATGTCCATTTCCAACCAACACATTTTTAATAGATTGATTACACGGGTGAGAAATCATACCTGAGTCTCGGGTGAGGTGGTCTGATGCTCCAGTATCCATGAACCAACTAAGAGTTTCGGGTTCCAATGCCATAGTGTTAAAGGCTTCAGCAAGTTCAGTAGGTTCCAAGGGGTTGACATCAGTCATATGTGCTTCAGGAGCAGACTGGTTCGGTGCCGAGGACGGTGGCTGCTGTGGGGCGGTCCAAGGTGAGACCCAGCCCGGTTGGGTTGGGTAGGGACACGGGGGTGGTGGGTTGGCCCAGAACGAGTTGGCCCAATACGGTGGTGGCATGGGGTAGTACTGCTGGTTCCACGAGTTTCTTGGCGGGTTCCGATTGGAGGAGCCACGGCTGCTGGACCCAGACCCGGAAGTGCCTGAACGATAGTGGGCTGGGCCAGAATTAATTGGGCCGTTTGTTGGGTTTGGATTGCGGTTTGGGTTGTCCCGGCGTGGGCCGCTGCGGCGGTTTTGATTGAACCGGGTGGGACGGTTCGAGTCATAGTTCTGATTTCGGTTGGGCTGAGTATCACGAGGGGAACCATCACGGCTGGGAGTTGGGGCGACGGCTGCATGTGCTTCCGAATTGGGACCAGTGCCGTCTCGAGCAGCCTGGCGTTCCATATCGCCCCGAAGCATCTCACATGCCTCGTTCCAGGAGGGAAGTTCACGATTAATGATAGAACCGATAGTGTCATACTCCCGAGGCAGACCCCGAACCAGTTGCAGAACCAAAGTTTGCTCATTAACCGGGCTGCCTACATCATCTAACTGGGCTGCCAAATCCCGAAGGGTTTGGCAGTAGGCTTCCAACGAAGACACAGAACTGAGTTTCAAGTTGACAAATCGAGATTGAAGGGCGGCACAGCGAGGACCTTTGTTGTTATGGAAGATGTTCTTGACCCGATTCCAAGCTTGGAGGGCCGTAGATGGTTCTTCAAGGACCCGAAGGAGATAGTCAGCGGATAGCGTGCTGTATATCCACTGAAGTACAACAGCATCAATCTTCATCCACTGAGCGTATGTGGGATCTTCTTTAGACGGCGGTTCTGCGGTGATGTGGTCGAGGACTTCGTATCCGCGAGCATGAAGGTTGAAGAGCTTCACCCACGCGGAGTACGTGACCGTCGTACCATCCAAGACACGAACCTTCTTGGTGATATCAGTAACGGTATAAACAGGATGTAGGGGAGCAGTTTGTGTGGAGGTGTTGGTGTTGTCATGTTTGTCGGTCATGGTGGAGGGTTAAACTGACAGGACACAGGATCGAAAAGAAAGAAGAAGGTGGCCGGCGGTTGAGGGTCGAAACCCTAGGGACTGGATCGAAATCCAGAAAAAAAGAGGAAGAAGCTGCGGTTAGGTATAGAGCACAAGCTCTGATACCATGTAATCTTATGAATTCGATGCCAATTCTCATTAATCAAAAGGGTTTAAATACAGGAATACAAAAGGGTTTAAATACAGGAATACAAAGGCACAATAAGGAAACTATATCTCCGTAAATCACGGAGTGATATGTGCACAATAAATACAATAGATACAGAAATATATATCGGCTAATACTATTAAGTTGTGTTATGCGCTGATAATAATTTATCTTTAAATATATAAAATCACACAAAAAAATATAAATTTTTACCTCTTCCCTTTTTTTCAGGTCAGCTTCCCTGGCTTGCAGCTCTCTTTCTCTCTTCTTTAAATCCTTTAACAAAAATCCGTTGTCATCAAGATTTGACACAAAAAAAAAGCATGAAAAGATGTCGTAAAATGTAAATGGTAGAACCTACAGAAGCAGAATCAAGCGGAATGTCAACCGAGCCATTATAGAAATCTGCTGGTTCATGAGGAAGAGGTGAAAGCCTAGAGCTTGGAGCAGAAGGAACATTCTGATAAACAAAACACAATCAAAAACCAAAGAAGCATGATTTACATCTCACATGAACACATAAACAAAACTTAAAATTGTTTTGTGCTTACCGACGTGTAGAAAGAACCTCCGGTGTAATTTGATTTGCCAGTGCCTTTTCCCTGATCCTGATCATGTTAATACAAACAGAACTTGAAATTGTTGTGTGTGTATATATATATATGCCAGTTTGGTGTAAGCTTGATGGTATGAAAAGTGACTGAAATAATAACTCTATATTAAAAAAACCTGATTAACAACACTTCCCATTTGAACAATATTCTCAAATGGGCCATGATCAAATTTTTTATTTGAAAGCTTCAGTTTTGGATAATCACCATTTTTAGAAATGACATGTTTAAGATAAAATAAGCATATGGGTAGTTCAAGAAAATGAAAAACTCATGGTATGATGTATAATTTATAGCATTTTAATCTAGAGACAAAAGTGTAATCAAATCCTAACTATATCCATGAATTCATGCAAACTAACCAAAATAAAAGTTGTCCAATTTCTTTGATCCCATTTAGATAATTGGCAGTGGGCTCCGGCCCATCTCTTAATGGCCCATTATGGTTGACCTGACTTTCTGTAAGACATAACCCAATCCAACGGGTCGGCTCAAGGGTGAATGAAATAAAACGAGTACTTTGGTTCCCCCTTTCCTAGGCCCTCAAGTTTAATAAACATAATTTATATGTAGGTAATTTGGGCTTTGGGATTGTTGGCGGTGAGGTTTGTGATACGTAATTATACGTACACACAAATGATATTGGAAGATTAACATCAAAAGTAAAATAATTATTTCTACGAAAAGGGCACCAATTTTATTATGCGCTTTGAACCCAAAAAGCTTGAACCGGACCTGCTAATGGCCAAACCCCCCCCCCCCCCCCCCCTCCCAAATTTTTTTCCCTACTAGGGTGAATTTCTAGAACCCTTCTAAAATTCCATCAAAAAAACATGGTTGCAAAAATCGCGACTAGCCGGCGATTAATCGCTGACTAGTCGCTAGTCGCCCATCAACAAGTAATTTTCAGCTAATCAGTAAAAAAATCGCTAGTCGGCCCTAATCGCGACTAGTCGGTCGGGAAAAATCGGGAAAAAAACAAAAAAATCGGAAAAAAATACATATTCCGGCCAAAACCTCCCAGATTCCGGTCAAAACTTGTCCACTTAAAAAATTACGTATAAAAATATATGTATAAAAACTTAAAATTATACATAAAAAGTCCGATCCGATTAATCCCGAGTAGTCGCTAGTCCCTACCTCACCGACCCGCTAGCGACTAGCGAGTTCTCCAACCTTGCAAAAAAGCAACAAGTTGAACCATCTTGCTGATCCTATGAAACAAGGAATCATTCCTAACTAAACCCTGAACTAAAACCCAACGTAAAAAAAACAGCATAATTCAAGAAAACCACTTCGATCAATCATTCCTAAACAAAGGTCAACCATGTAACAGTATTAAAAAAAAAAAAAAAAAAAAAAAGAAACAGAGTACTAAACCCTAAACTAAAACCCACATGAAGAACGTGAATAAAACAGCATAATTCAAGAAAACCACTTCGATCAATCAATCCTAAACAAAGGTCAACCATGTAACAGTCATAAAACAAAAACATAATAACTGATAAAAGTTTTTGATGAAATTGAAATGGAAAGAAAAGCAGAATGAATAACTTACAGCAGCAAAGGGATTAACATCATCAGCACCCTCGTCAAAGGGGTTAGGATCATAACGACCAGCCATCAGATCACCAAACAATTATGGCGGGAGAAAAGATGAGATAGAAATTGGTATGATCTGTGTGAATAATCGGGTATCAACACAATAGCAGAAAAAAAGTTGGAAAATGTCTAGAGAGAGAGAAAGGTTGAAAAAGAATTTAAAAACTTTAGCGTGTTAAAGTTTGTTAAGCTCGTTGAAATACTAGGAAATGGTACAGAACGACGAAGAATTGTCTGCTTTGGTTTGGTCAGCAGACGCCATGAAAATTCATAATTTATGGATTTTATTTTCATTTAAAATGTATCAAGGGGGCTATTTCAGAATGGTTGGTTAAGTGAACCACCAAGTGTTGAACCAATACCCATGGCTTTATAGCCTAGTGGTATCTGGGGTGAGATAAGACTTTGGACCAATAGGTCCTGGGTTCGATTCTCACAAGGGGGTTTTTCCCATATTTATTGGGTTTCCTCCTGAATTGGTGTATAGGCCTTATGCCTAGTGGAGATGGATATGATCGGGTGGTTCCGCTGGTTGCACGATAATACTCCAGCGGTCCGTCAGTGATCCAAATTTGCCGTTCAAAAAAAAAAGTGTTGAACCAATGTTTGAATCATTAAAAGCCAATATAATGTTTAATCATTTAGAGACAAATGTCTAACCAATTCAGATAAGAGATTTTAACCATTCAGACGTAGTATAATGCTTAATAATTCAGTGGCAAATGTCTGAACCATTCAGACATCTGTTCGCGAAACAAATAGTCTGAACCATTAAGTGTTGAACCAGTAAGAGATCTGAACCGTAAAGAGCCATTAAGAGCTGAAACAAACAGCTCCCGACTTTTGAAGAATCGTAGTATATTTATTCGTGTTAAAGAGGTAAACTTTAACTCGGATATACACGCCCGTTATTTAATCTATTTATTTAAACACGTTAAAATTGAAATGAATGATTTAACGCTTTTTATTTATAAACAAGTTGTAAAGATGTTAAATATTTTGTAATTGAAGGTTAATTTATTGACGAGTCAACATGTTTATTAAATATATATTGAGGATAAAGATGTTAATTAAACAAATCCACTTATTTAATAAATACAATGGTTAACAGCTCCATGGTGATAATTGTCAATATGTTAGTGTTCTTTTTATGCGTGACGACTATTATATTGGTTCTAGAATGGCATTAAACGTGGGCAGCAAAAAATAAAAATTGGTCCAATTTTGACCATGGGTGTGGATCGGTTGGTTGACTATTTTAGTCTTTTGCCATGGGTGTGGATCGGTTGGTTGACTAGTTTAGTCTTTTGTGAAAATGACAATAAAGTCCTTCATTTATCCTTTAAGTTCTATCTGGTACCCTAGGTTTATTATTGTTGTTTTGATTTATGACAAGGTTTCGTTACCATGTGAGTTGAAGGTGTGTTTGGTTTGGACAATTCATTTAAGTTCAATGAAATTAGAAGTTGCAGTCTATTCTTAATATGTTTGGTTTCCATAATTTGTTGGAATGGAGATCCAAATTTCTCTTTTAATGTGTTTGATTGAGAACTGAATTTGAATGAATTCACTCATGTGGTGAAGTTGTGAGGGTGGTGACGGTGTTAGAATGTGGTAGTAGCGAAGGGGTAGTGATGACTATGGGACAACGACGATGACGACTGGTTGGTGATGGCTATGGTGATTGATTCTGTTATTTTATGTAACACCCTGAAAACGAGTTTGGTAATCAAACCACGTTAATACTAAAAGACGGGTAAAGTATTTTTAGTGGTAAAATTAACCCGGAAAATATTAGGATTTATTTAACTAAACCTAATATTTAATAAAAAGGGAAAAAGAATGCTTTTGAGAAATAAAGCTTATAAAAGGCCCGAGTTAACGGGACTTAAAATAAAACGAGTTGTAATATTTCCGAACCCACTAAGTTAACTAGGAATGCTTAACCTAGTTAATTAAGAGGGAATGTTATAGGAATTAAGTGGGCTGTAGTCTACTTAATAAACTAACCAAACATGAGGGGCCATAATCGGATAAACTGAAAGTTAAGTTATAAAAGAAAATTTAAAACAAAAACACACATTCAGTGTGTATGTACTGGACGTAGGGTTCAACCAGAAGAACTCCCCCATGAAGCTCAAAACCCTAATTTCATCTAAACCATCAAATTGAAGACTTAAACGAAGTCCAAATTCACAAATGAACGTGAATTAATGATCACCCAAGTTAAGGGATCATAAGATATGTAAAATTTTGATAATTTGTGAAGTTGTGAATTTTAGATGAACATCATAATCGCGAATTATGAATGAATTATTGAAGCTATGGCTGAATTATGATGTATAATTGCTTAGAAACAAAACCCTAATTGAAAATTATACCTATGATGCTATGAATTGAATGTTTAGATGATCTACCACACTAGGATAAGTGGGTTTTAATCATATGATGAAATTGATGATATAATTATGATTAGAATCATCATATTTGTTATTAATAAGATGATACTTGAACAATTTAGGTGTTTAAGTATATAAATCATACTTGCTAAGAAGTGAGTTTGTATGATAAGATGAAAATCGATGATATATTCATGTTGAATGATGTATGATATCATTATGTGTAAAAAGATGATTGAAGTTGTGTTAATTCGATGAAATTTGATTACATGAACTTGATTAAATAAGTAATTAAACCGGTAGCTTAAGAATGATGCTTACCGGATAATTTACTTAGTAATTTACTAAGTATTTACGTTAATAGACAGTTGACTTTAAAAAGTCAAACTGACTCTTGATATTATCGAATGATAATTTCGACATAAAAATCGTAGGATGGAATAGTCGTAAATGATTATGACTAATCTAACCATCTTACAAATTTCAATGATAGTTTGACGCTTAACAAACTAGGTGAAAGCTTGGGAAGGAAGCGGGTCAAACGAATCAAGAATGAAGGAAAAGGATAAACAGGATACAAGGTAAGTATAGCTTACACTATTCTTAATTCGTAGAATATTCTCTTATCGTATTAATTACGAATAAGATAAATAAGCAATTGAAGTATGATGTTCTGACGTGTAGTCGTACGAAACAAGATAAGCGAAATGATACGAAACCATATCGATGGTTAAAAAGGAGTAAATCGGTAATTCAGACATACTATAACGAATAGAAAATGAACTTTTAATGGTTACCTTATATGGTAAACCAAAATGAACAATAAGGGCAAAACGGTAAATTGGTCACACGTTGACAATAACCGTTAGTTTGAAAAGACACTTTACGGCGTAAGCCATAATGAGTCAAAAGAGTTAAGAAATGGTTTATAAGTAAAATGACCGTACGGTGTAAACCGGAGCGAGTCATGTAGATGAGATGGTAATAAATGTCATCTCGCAAAGATAAATGGTCACTTAGACTAAACGGGTCAAACGGTGAAGATATCACCCTTTGACAATATCGACTAATGATTATTTGTCGAGCTGTATGTTTACAGGAGTAAACATCTAATGGATATTCGCTTCGATAGTAATTAGCAGTTACTAAAGCAAGGTATTAACGGGTCAATATATTGATCCGAGCCACGTATATAATAGGTTAATTACTCATTTAGAACTTGAGGTTCTATGAGAGTTAGACAAAATCAAAAATGGACATTTGGTCATCTTAATAGGTAAACCGAATGATTTAAATTATAATCATTATGTCTTACAAACATAATGATTTTTAAACAAGATCATAGTTTTAAAAGTGAGATTTTGGTTAAATATGGATTTAAAAGTCCTTCGTCGTAAAAGAAGGGTTAAAAGTGACCAAAATGCCCTTGTAAACTAAATTGAGCAAACGACCCTTAAAGGTGTTTGGAAACGAGTTTTATGATCAAATAAATACTTAGAATAAGTATAAAAAGCGAAAGATGTGAATCTTTGGGTCAAATGATTCTATATGAGTTTTTGCCGTGAAATGATAATCCGAGGGGTAAAACTCGAAATATATAGATCACCACATATAGTTGTGGTGGAAGATCATTTGATAAGAAACGTGGAAATATGAAACTAGAAACGAATGAAAGCGATTCGTGCTTAAAATATGCTTAAATACCCTTAACGGGTCAAAATAAGCATATGAGCGAAAACGGGTTAATAATACGTAAGAAAAAACGGGTTAATAATACGTAAGAAACCCGTGGTTTGGACCTTGAATAATAGGAAACTGATATGAGATGAGGTTCATGATAATTTGTATGCAATACACTAGTTTTGTTTGATAAAATCATGAATGGGTCAAAAATTAGTAATTATATATTAAGCTGAAGGCTTGGTTGTCAGATTTTAACTCCATGTGAGGGGGAATCGAATTACGATCACGTAGGAAGAAACGTGACGAAAAACGGATCAAAAATGATCGAGTTATGATCATTTTAGTCGAAACTTGGATTGCTGGATATGTGCAGCAACAAAACCAAAGCATTCTGTAAAAAAACACACCCTCGCGTCGCGCGACAAGGTAGGTGAATTGTTGTCGCGGCCCGCGATTCGGCTCGCGTCACGCGACAGCCAGATCCTCATCCCGTCGCGGCACGCGACGGGCTAAATGTATGAAATTTTGTTGTTGTGTGTTGTTTTTGGGTCTTAAGAACTTGAAAAACACATTATAAAAGAATCATAACTAACTCATTTCATGTTTTTATGAAATGTAGGTTTAATATGCGGTGCCGGTGGACGATCAAGCTCGATAAAGAACCGAACACAATCAAGAATTCAAGCTTCCGTGAAAAGTTTTGTCGTCATGTTTTTAAACAGCGAATGTTTTGTAAAATGTTGAATTGTTTATTTCTTAAAAGTTTTTAAGAAATACGTATATGGTAAAGTATGTGAAAGCATAAACATAACAATTATAGTCGAAAACTATATGTAAATTGTATAAACATGTAAGGGTCTTACATTTTATGAGTATTTTGTCACTAAAATACATTACAAATTCAAATCTTATGTCAAATTTCAATTATAAGGCATTACAGATTCAAATCTTGTGTCAAATTTCAACTTTTTAAAGTTCCATGGCTTTTTGAAAAAAAATTATAAATCCAATTTGTTAACTTATGATTCCTTTGTAAATTCCAATAGTAAATTCCTTTTTGAGTCCATTAGTTTTGATGGTTTTCACTATATGAGTCTAAAACCAAAAATTTAATACCTAATTTTTTAGTTTGTAACTATTTTAGTCCAAATTTGTAAAGTCGTCTAATAAATCTGTCAACTTATTGTAAAAAGACAAAATTGCCCCTTCTATTTAAAAACAAAATATAAAATCTACACACACTCTCTACCTACACAAACCCCCTCTCTCTCTACCAATCTTACCAGATAACTACCACCCGGATGCCACCACCCCTTTTTTTCTCCATAAACTCTATCCATTTTATCTACTAAAAAACACAAACCCCCTCTTCAGATCTAATTTGATCTGATCTAACCCTAACGGATCTGATTTAACTTCTTCAGATCTACTAAAAAACACAAATCCCTCTCCCGACCGTCAACACTGCCATCATCTCCAGTCGTCAACCACCATCACCATAAACAAAATACCACCGGCGGCCCAATACCCAGACCTACGTATGATTGTTGTGTGTTTCAGTTGGGGAAACCGCCACCACCATCTTCATCCTTGTCATCCCAACCAATGGCAGAAACATCGAGGCGGGACGGACGAGATTGCTCAAAGACAATATAACTCTAAATTTGTGACAATAACTTATGTATCAAAGTTTCATTTCATTTCACCAATCAAGCATTACATTGTCCATGAAAATGGAAAATACAACAATTGCAAGTTTCACGACTAAAACATAAAACACATAAATAAGACTTTGTGAGTTTGAAGTCCACCCTAGATAGATTTCTTGTATTCGCATCATCAAATATTTCTTTCAACATGTATAAAATATATATCAACACAAATTATGTCGGTGAGCATACTAGTTTATTTATGTAGCATAAGTATAAATAAAGTCTCAAATTCACATGTTAATTGTATACTAAGTTATATAATCATACTAGCTTGCAATAACTATAAATCAAACCAAAGTGTCCACTAGCATAATCTTATCACCAAAGTGAATAAGACCGTATTGATTGAATACTTAACAATGACCCAACAAACGGGGCGGTGTGCTACTCCTATAGTGCTATGCATGTTAAGGGAGACTTGCAAAGTTAATGATAGATAGCATGCATACGAGTGTCCTAGTATATAAAAACAAGTAGCGTAACAAATAGCATGCGTTAAGGATTGAGGGATTGATTGATTATATAAGATTGATTGTATGTGTGATTGTGAATTTAATATCGATACATGTTGCAACCCAAAGTGATTTAAAGTGTAAAATGGGTCAAGTATACTCACGGTTTGCGAAGATATTTCCACAAAAATGCGAGTGAGCGGTTTCGTATGATGGAATCACCAAAGTTACCCTATAAGGTGAACAAAGGTGTATGAGTTTATGGAGTTTAATGACGGAATGTATTCGAGAATTTGTATGACTTTATGGAGTTTAATGACGGAATGTATTCGAGAATTTATAAGTATGAAAATACATAAAAATATATCTTGCTTTGATACTTATTTGGACACTATTTTTAGTTAGTATTTTTAAGGAGTGTTACACTCATTAGAAGTCCAATATAAGGAGTCCAAGACTAAGATAAATTTCACCTTAACATATAACATTTAACCATGGTCTCGGTTGATGTTATAGTTCGGTTTTTTGGAGTAATATATAGGTATATTAATAAGTATATTATAGTCGTGTATTTGTCATGTATTTGAGGTAGGGTAATCCACTAACCACATGATGTTCACCATTGCACAAAATCACCAAACTGATGATTCAGATGATCATGAATACAAGTATGAATACATAAATAAACTATGTAGTTCACTAAGTAACCAAGTGAGGATAACTAGACGAGTGCTTCCAACATTGTATGGTTGGAAACTTGGTGTAGCTTTGCTCGCTTTGTTGCTTGGAGATCACTTAGGGACTTAGAATGAATGAAATGGAGGCATATGAACCTCAAAGTTTTTGGAACAAAACCTTAACACAAGTCTCAACAATCGAACTTGATGGTAACTCGGTTTGGTGTGCAAAAGTTCCAAGAAACAAAGTAAAGATAAGACACGTTTAAAAAGTTTGATAAAATCCTAACTTTGGACCTCAAAATGGTGATATACCATCTTTGTTTACCTTGGTAAATATGCGGTAAACTCCTATAGGTTATCCAAGGAAGGAAAAGAAGAAAAACAAGAAGAAAAAGCGCAAGAACAAGCTCAAAACTCACTTTTTGGACTTAGAATTTTCTGCCAAAAAGTGGAAGATTTCTTGATGATTTTAGAGAGTTTGAAAATGATTTAGGAGTGTTGAAAGTGTTTAGGAGGTGGGAGAGTTGTATTTATAAGTGAGTGTTAGGGTTTGGGAGCTAATGAAGGTGTTTGGGAGTTAGGACGTTAAAAAAAAGTGGTTGGGGAGATGGAAAAATTTAATTTTTAGTCCTTTGAGTTGTTGGGTTGGTTATTTGGTGCCCAAAACACAGAGTTAAGCATATTTTTAGTATTTTAAAGTGTATGCAAGCATGTGTAATGTATGAACATGTATGAGTATAATTCCGAGAAAATATAATCTCAATGTATGGCTCAGTTTTTTAAAATAAAAACGTGTATGTTGTGATTGTTTACGTGTTTTGCATGTATGATTAAACAAGTATGGTATAAAATATAGTTTCCACTATGATCAAGTCTTGAATTGCAAAAAAATTGAATATAAAATACGAATTAAAATAAAATGAAAAAAGTTTAAAAATACAGAACGTTACAATCATTTCTCTCTCTCTCCTACTCCCATATCTACAAGTTTTGAGGTGCGACCATGATTTTTAGCAGTGTGTACGGTGGTCTGTAGGTGGTTGTGCGGTGGTGGTTGTGCAGCGGTAGTGGAGGTGTGTATGATGATCGAATGTGGTTAAAGGTAGGGGTGTGTACGGTGGGTTGGGATGGAGAAGACAAGTGAGTGGGGGTGTGTACAATGGTTTACAGGAGGTTATGCGGTGGTGGAGGTGTAGTGAGGTGTTTGTGGTGATGGTGGCATAAGGTTTGGATGTGTGGGAGAGAGAGTCAAAGTTGAAGAGACGAGTTTTTAGATATTTGTGTGTGTGTGTGTATATGAATTATATCTTGTGCATCAAACACTTGTACCTTATGTTCAAATGAATTAAATGCCCTTAGATAGTGTTTGGTATGCAGGAATGAGAGGCGGAATGAATTGGACTATGGTGAGGGAACGAACAAAAATGTGTTTAGTTAGTTAAGGTAATGGTATCACCAATTACATAAGACATTACATTCCCCCAAATTCATTCCATCCACCCTTGCCTTTTTTTCCATTCCATTCCCTCTCTCACCCTTTATCACCAACACCGCCTACCACCACCCGCCACCATCACTTGTCATCAACACCATCGACCACCGCCGTTGCCGCCACCGCTACCCTTCGTCATTGACCACCTCCACCACCTGCCGCCACGCACCGGCGCCACCGCCACCCCGACCACCGCCACCCTCCGCCGTTGACCCCTGCCGCCACTGCCACCACCCGAAGTCGCCAATAACGCCGACCACCGTTGTCTCCATCCTCCACCATTGACCTCCGCCACCACCTACGACGCTGCCGACACCACACACTACCGCTACCCATCACCAATATTAGTCCTTCGTCTTTTCCTTTTTTGCTTATCAAACAACACAAGGTAATTATTCATTCTATTCCCACATGGTAACCAAACAAGACCATGGAATGGTAATGATCCATTCCATTACCTCGTCAATTCCATTCCCTCATCTATTCTATTATCTCATACCAAACAAACCCTTATAGTTAATAGACTTGGTTAACGGTGTTAGTAAATTGGACTCAAATGATTAAAAATAGAAAAATCAGGTACTCAGGTAGCTAAAGTTTTTAATTTTAAACTCAAATGGTTAAATCCACTAAAACACAAGTACTCAAAAGAACATTTACTCAAATTCCAAACTACTCAATACACTCCAAGTTTAATCAACTCTCGTTTGAGACATAATATAATGAAGTGGCCAAAGTTACATTATTCAAAGTTGTAAGGACACATTTTGTTGACATTAAAAAATTAAGAAAGTTGATGGTGTTTATAAAAATGTTATATTGTGTCCATTACCTTGAACTTACACATACTTTTCCTATTTAAACTATAATTTATTTTCTATACTTTAATTATATAAAAGAGAAAAATGCCCGGATAGTCCCTGTGGTTTCACCTTTTTTCACCTATAGTCCCTATCTTTCTAAAACTACTTGAATAGTCCCTGTGGTTTTCCGTTTTGTTCTCGGATAGTCCCTGGGTCTAACTTCAGTTACTTTTCTCTGTTAAGAGGGGTGTGAAATGACAAAAATACCCTTTCTTAAAAGGCCAAACCATAGGGACTATCCGGGCATCTTTCTCTTTTATATATATACACACAACTATCTTCTCTCTCTATTCCTCTCTCTCTCTACCATTCTCACACACACAGATCTCTCTCTCCCACCTCTCAACACCTTCACCACCATTGATCAACCCGCCACCACCACCATCAACCTGTCACCCGCCACCACCATCAACCCGCTACCGCCACCACCATCAACCTGTCACCGCCACCACCATCAACCCGCCACCTCCAACACCCCACCTGTCATCAACACACCTACCACCACCACCAGCAACACCGTCACCCACCTCTCAACACCGTCACCACCATTGATCCACCCTCTCCCTCCTTCTACAACCATCATCAAGCCACCACCACTTAAACCACCGCCACCGTCGATTCAGTCAAGGTTTTACTGATTCTGAACTAAGAATTCCGTCAAGGGTTTACTGATTCCAACATCTTTTCTGAAACCGATTCCAGCGCAGAACACATTGACGGAGCCGATGGGGTTGCAGGTGATTTTGGTGATTTGGATTTACTGATTTTAGGTGATTTGGGTTAACTGATTTTAGGTGATTTGGTGATTTGCAGGTGATTTGGCGACTTGGGTTTACTGATTTTAGGTGATTGGGGTTTACTGATTTTAGGTAATTTGGTGATTTGCAGGTGGTTTGCTGAATCGACATCTTTTCTGACAAACCGATTTTAGGTGATTTGGGTTTACTGATTCTCGGTAATTTGGGTGATTTTAGGTGATTTGGGTTTGCTGAATCGACATCTTTTCATATAAATATTTGCTGTTTTCAGGTGGTTCTGCGCGGCGGAGACCGGCGGCGGCCGGTGATGGTGGAGGGTGGAGGAGGGTGATGGTGGGTGGAGGTTGAAGATGAAGTGTGGTGGTGGGGTTATATAAATAAAAATGAAGAAGATGCCCGGATAGTCCCTATGGTTTGGCCTTTTAAGAAAGGGTATTTCTGTCATTTCACACCCCTCTTAACAGAGAAAAGTAACTGAAGTTAGACCCAGGGACTATCCGAGAACAAAACGGAAAACCACAGGGACTATTCAAGTAGTTTTAGAAAGATAGGGACTATAGGTGAAAAAAGGTGAAACCACATGGACTATCCGGGCATTTTTCTCTATATAAAATGATTACAAAAGTATACAGTTTAAGGGTTATATCATATTCATACTCTCTTAAAAATAGAAAGTCGTAGAAAAAGTATCAAATAGACTCCAAATGAATACATTTAAACGACATTAGGATCGAATACAAGTATACAACTTTTAGGGCATGTTTGGCTAAGGTTTTGAAACAACTTATTGACTTACTGACTGTTTGAAAAAGTCAGTATGGAGTGACTTATTGACTTATTGGCTTTTTCCTCTCACATACACCCTTATTATCAAACATCATTTTGAGGCTTATGATTTTTTCAAAAAGCCAATAATTTAATAAATTGTTTCAAAAAGCTTAGCCAAACATGCCCTTAGATTACACCCCGCTGAACGGCTGGAGGGTACACATTTTTAGCTTTTAACCTCATCTTTGCACGAGACTCTCTCTCCAACTATACACTTTTTATTTAATTATAAAAATAGTATAATAAAAATAAAAACCTGTTCTGGAGGCTAAAATCTCTAGGGTTCCAGTTTCACTCATCATCCTGTCATCCATAACCAACGGCAATGTTCCACCACCTCGCCGCCAGTATCCTCAGCCGCCGGACTACCACCACCACTACAACCATTATTATCACTACCATTATCACCACCATATCTATCTGAGAATAATATAACTAATCAATCCCCTTCTGTTGCAACTATTATCTCTTTGTTGAAAGATGTCTCTTGCGTATCAGCAAATGTCCGCTTTCAAGAGCTCCAATTCCTTCGCTAATGACTATGCGTTCCGATTTGTACGCCCAAATTCCACCAACACTCGCAATAGGTATTCTGTCTGTTTGAACCTTGATTTGTATTATGTGATTGTTAATTGATTACTGTTGCTGCATGTTATGTTATGATGGATTTGTATTTTTGTGTTCTTCTGTTGAAATTTGATTGTGTTACTTTGAGAGCTATTTGTATTTTTTTGAATGTGACTGGTTTTTTAAACCATGCAAGTGGTGATGGATAAAATGAGTTATGATTATGAATGGCCATCAAACCCGAACCCAACGGGTAAAACCGAAACATTTGGGTCTGCGATTAGTTTCAAAATTTTTGGAAGTATAGGATTAAGTGATATACCTGTTTACCCGACCCAATTACCTGAAAACATATATGATATGCCATTATGCCCGTTTACTCGATGATATACGCTAGATTATTTTCTTTTTATTTATTTTTTGTGTATCTAGTAATAATCTGTTAATCTAAATTTACATGAACATATATATATATATATATAAATATTTTTCATATATTTAAGAAATTTATTTATTTTAGGTTTTGGAGAGTAGAGAAAAACAGAATGGTAATTTTTTTTTTTTATTAAATCGAACGGGTATGCCAGATACCCAATAGATGCTCGGCAGGTATTGGGATTTGGGTCTGGTATGGGACACCGTTTTACAACCGGGTTGGGATGTCCCAAACCCGACCCGTTGCCATCCCTAAATATAGTTAAGGTTTTTTTTTTTTTTTTGCATTTAAACGAAATATCATTGGTTAATTTGTAGTAGAACTACAAGGGTAATGGTTGTACCCCTGGTTTTCTGTAATGCCACTATGTGTTATAGTATGGATTTGTTTAGGTTCTTATAATTGTTTGATTAACAATTTAA
The DNA here is from genome assembly GCA_030545235.1 of Helianthus tuberosus. Taxonomy (NCBI): domain Eukaryota; kingdom Viridiplantae; phylum Streptophyta; class Magnoliopsida; order Asterales; family Asteraceae; genus Helianthus; species Helianthus tuberosus. Next base: position 62,257,023 of record CM060451.1, on the reverse strand, counting down.
TTGTTCTAGTGAATATTGAGATAACAAATAGGATTTGGTTATGGGATTTTACATATTAACAATGTTTATTTTACATTGCTTTGTTGATGAATCCTTTCATTTGTCCGTGTTCTTCTGTCGCATATATTATACCGTAATACAAGGGTGTGCATAGACAGTAATCAGTAACCGCCCAAAGCTAAGCAAGTCGGATGGGTGGGCATTTTGAGATTTACATGGTTCGTTTTGTCTATTTGGTGGTTTAACGGTTCGGCTGGTGGATTGGAACTTGGAACTAGCCTTTTAACCATTTTACTTATTTTTTTTTCTTGTTTTGAATACACAATTATGTATATGTATTTTTAATCTTCTTTGATCATTTAAAACTTATAATACAGTGTAATGATTTTGAAAAAAAAATATCAATTCAAACCGCCAAAACGAGCCATCAAACCTCGATAGTTAGCATACGTCCTGTTACTTGTTCAACACTTCGGTATTTTCGAATTTTGATTATTAAAGACTTGGTTCTTGGTTAAATTTCGACTATTAAACAGGACTGCACGATGGGTATCCCCAAAAGCAGCTGTGATCCCCAATTTCCATCTACCAATGCGTAGTTTCGAAGTTAAAAACAGGTATCAAAGCGTCCAAAATTAGTGTTTTAGTCTCCTCTAAATTCTACCATCGTAATGTAACATCTTGCAATGTTATCAGGACCTCTACCGATGAAATCAAGTCGCTGAGATTAATAACTGCAATTAAAACTCCATACTTACCAGACGGGAGGTTTGATCTAGAGGCTTATGACGCGTTGGTGCATATGCAGATTGAAGACGGTGTTGATGGCGTAATCGTTGGCGGCACCACCGGTGAAGGCCAGTTAATGAGTTGGGATGAGCACATTATGCTCATTGGTCACACCATCAACTGCTTCGGCACATCAATTAAGGTCAAACCGCCATTTCTTTATATTTCACTTTTTTACTGCTTTGGGGAATTTCGATCTATTCACTTTTTTTACTGCTTTGGCACATCGTTTTAATAATATAATATTATGCAAGTTAAAATTGTTATCAAAAAACGATAAGAAAATGCCTGCGAGTCAACCTAACCTGGCCTCTTTTGACTAGGTGTTTTTTCGGGTTTTTCAATCGGGTTTCGGGTTATTTGTTATGGGAATCCTATCCGTAACCCGACCCAAATAAAACTCGGGTTAACTGGTTTCGGGTTTATTTGGGTCGGGTTAATCGGTAGACGGACTTTTAAATACAAGTTGCAATGCATACTTTACAATTTAATTTAACATGATTATTTATCAAGTAAAAAACACAACTGCCAAATAAAAACAATTCCAATATGATATTTCATTCAAACCCCATGCATTAGACACATATATTACCTAAAAAAACATCAAATACAATAAGCACAATACTAAACTGTATCAACTAATCGTATAAACTAAAAAGAAAACGTCAAATCATATCAACCGAACCGAATCTTTTTAGTCGCTCAAACAACCAACGAAACACCGAACAAAACATCATGTTCGCAACAAAAAACAAAACATATGGAGGGGGGAACTTTAGACTTTTTTGTTATTATGTATGTATAATTATATCTGACATCTTTATGTAATTCGGGTTAATCGGGTCAACCCGATAACCTTTTTTTAAACCCAATTGCCGACTGGAATACTGTTTTCGGGTTTCGGGTTCCATCTTGTTTGGGTCCGGGTTAATTGGGTAACACCATAATTGGGTTCAGGTTTACTTTATTCGGCTCGGTTTTCGGGTTCGGTTAAAAAAACACTTCTACTTTGACTTGTACAAAACAAAACAACCTGCTTTTTGCCTGAACATATTTTTGAGTTTTGATCCGTTACCTGATCTGTTAATCTTACCATCTCAGGTCATAGGGAACACCGGAAGCAACTCAACCCGAGAAGCAATCCACGCAACCGAACAAGGTTTTGCGGTTGGAATGCATGCTGCTCTTCACATCAACCCGTACTACGGGAAAACATCTCTCGAAGGCATGGTTTCTCACTTCAAATGCGTTCTTCCAATGGGCCCGACAATCATCTACAACGTGCCGGGCAGAACGGGCCAAGATATCCCGCCAAGTGTCATCCAATCTCTAGCCAAAAACACAACCAACTTAGCAGGTGTCAAAGAATGTGTAGGACACGAGAGAACAGAACAACACACCAAAAACGACATTGCGGTTTGGAGTGGAAACGACGACGAGTGTCACGATGCAAGGTGGGATCACGGGGCTACCGGAGTAATTTCGGTTGCGAGTAATTTGGTTCCGGGGTTGATGCGAGAACTCATGTTTGAAGGTAAGAATTCAACCCTTAATGCGAAGCTTTTGCCTTTGATAAAGTGGTTGTTTTGTGAGCCCAACCCGATCGGGTTGAACACTGCTCTTGCTCAACTCGGGGTTGTAAGGCCCGTTTTTCGGTTACCGTACGTACCCCTTTCTTTGGCGAAGAGGATCGAGTTCGTCAACATAGTTAAAGAGATCGGGCGTGAGAATTTCATCGGAGACAAAGAGGTTGAGGTTCTTGATGATGATGATTTTATCTTGGTTGGTCGATATTAGTGGTTAGTTAAGTTAATTTAATAATGGAGAGTTAAACTTTGTTTATGATGTTTTTTTAAGACTTGCCAGTTACCCCAGCTTAGGGTTTAAGACAAGATTTTGTTATTATTCTCAACTTGTTCTTTTAGTAGTTGTTTGTGTCTAGCGTCACTTTTCTTGTGAGAAAAGCATGAAAGCTAGCGTGTTATACCTCTATAGTCATGTTAAAATATCTACGTCTATAGTCATAAGACGTGCGAAATTATCGCCGCGTGTCTACTCTTGAGCAGTGGCGGATCTAGGATTTTTTCCTTATGGGTTCACTTTTTTCCGGTGGTCGGATTTCTCACAACCAAATGTTAGAATTTCCGGGTCGGGTCGGAAACATAAGATACCTAATCAATTAAGTATCACCATATATGTATAAGCAATTTAGTCTGAAACTAATCAACAATATCGGAAAAAAATAGTCTATAAATTGGAATATAAACATTTAACATAAGTCAAATTCAACATACCTTGTAATGGTAGAACTGTGGAATTGAAGCAGAAATACAGAACCAAGTAAGAGCCCTAGAACTAGCTACAAGAATAACAAAGTGGTTCGGTTGTTCAACATTTGCATAAGAAAAACGAAAGTAGTCAAAGAAGAAATGGTATGTTGATTTTAAGTCCATAAAGATTCCTTTATTTTGTCACTCATGGTTGTTTATCCTTTAGAAACACCAAAATCCCATCCTAAAGAGACAAAGCTTGACAAATCAGTACCAATCAAAATGAGAATCAAGTTTGTGGAAAAGAAAAGAAAACAATTCTCCTGACATTAAGAACAAATAAAAATTCATAAGGTAGGTTAAACCCAAAACAGATTATTTGACACAAAGGCAATATCAACAGAGATTATCATGACGCACGAGCAAAATCAAGAACACATTGTGGGTGTTTGGGATTCCTTATTCTCCCAACTTATTGACTTATTACCTTATTGAATAGTGAAAAAGGACTTTTTGAGTGTTTGGGATTCCTTGTGATGTGAGTGTAGAAGTCAATAAGTCAGGAAATCCTGACTTATTAACTTATTGAATAGTGAATTAGAAGTGAAAAGGAGTTTTGAGAAGGAATCCCAAACAACCCCATTATCAAATAAGAAATATCCCTAATTCATCAACTGTATGACTTAAATTCTAATTTTCAACACAAAATGAAATAGAATTAAAAATTATATTCATATCTTTTTAAACACAATAGAATTGAAAATTAACATCGAACAATTCGACAAATTAACACATGAGAGATTGGAGACTTTGGATGATAGAAGGCTGTAGGTGAACGGTTGCTGGTGGAACGTGATGGAGGTCAGGAGGAGAATAAGTGAATCGTCATAAGCTGAGCTTTACATTAAAAAAAGAGAAAGATCGCCAAAAAAAAAACATCAAAAAGGGAAAAATCTTAGGAGACGGAATCGAACTAGAGACCTCAAGCTTTGAAAGCAGGCGTTGTACCGGGGGAACAGAAGATTCATTTTGTTATTGGGTTCACCCATAATTTATTTATGGGTTCCTTCCATTTTTTTTATATATGTTTTCACTAAAAATTCAAAACCGAATGGGTTCCTGGGAACCCGGTATTTTCAAGTAGATCCGCCCCTGCTCTTGAGTGTGTGTCGAGTTTTATTAAGTGCATGTTAGGTCCTATGCGAATCAACTATCGTTGTCATACCTAAATTTTTGTAAACCCCTTTTATAATCATCTAATGATTTGCAAAAAGTGCATGAATATAAGTTTGCTGCTAAAATGGTTTTTATAATCATCTAATGATTTGCAAAAAGTGCATGAATATAAGTTTGCTGCTAAAATGGTGGTGGAGGTATAAACATAAGAAAAATAGCCTATGGAGAAAGGTTATCGAAGCAATACATTACCAAGAAAACTCGTGGACCTTCCTACCAATCAAAGAAGGTATACAGGGGCATGGAAGGGAATAAATAAAATGAGAAATGAATTATTGGAACTAAATGTGACTACTAACACAATGATCAAAGAGAAAGTTGGGGATGGTGAGGATGTAAGGTTTTGGATTGATTGGTGGATTGGAGACTGTCCACTCAAGGATAGTTTTCCAACTCTATTCAATCTTGAAAACCAAAAAAGTGGGGAATAAATAAAATGGGAAACGAATTATTGGAACTAAATGTGACTACTAACACAATGATCAAAGAGAAAGTTGGGGATGGTGAGGATGTAAGGTTTTGGATTGATTGGTGGATTGGAGACTGTCCACTCAAGGATAGTTTTCCAACTCTATTCAATCTTGAAAACCAAAAAAGTGCTACGGTTCTGATGCGGGTAAGAGGATGGGACTGGAAAAGAGAAGTAAGCAGAGCGAGGGAACAAGAGGAATGGGCCAAGTTTCAACAAGTGAATAATAGGCTTCCATCACTAAGTGGACGAGATAAATGGGAATGGACTTTGAATATAGGGGGGAATTTCTCGATTGCATCGTGCAGAGAGCTGCTTGGGAAACATGCGGTTCCTTTCTTTCCGTACCAATGGACTAAATGGGTACCAAAAAAAGTGAACGTGTTTGCTTGGAGAGCTGAACAAGACCGCTTGGCTACACTCAAAGGTTTGAAAAAAAAAATATGCTACATGGACCGGCCACATGTCGTTTATGTGGGGAGACCGATAAAGACGCAAATCATCTTTTTGCCTCGTGCTACACTACTGCGATTGTTTGGCAAAAGGTTAGTGCTTGGTGTAATATCCCTCCGATTTACGCCTATGATTTCAGAGACCTGCTTAAAATTCATAAAAGTTCGAATATGTCGGAGCATAAGAAAAAGCTGGTGCAAACAATTGTGTTGACAACATGTTGGGTGATTTGGAAAGCTCGGAATGACGCCATTTTTGCTGGGAAGAGAATAGCGGTTGACAGAATTTTAGGGAACTACAATCTTTAGCGTTCACATGGATCAAACATAGATCAAAGGATGCGCTAATGGATTGGGAGAGTTGGGTTTAGTCTCTAATCTGTATTTTAAAATATTTGTGTTGTGTAGTTTCAAACTTGGGTGATTATCAAAGGGGATGACTATATTGTTGCTAACACCTCACTGGTAACATCCGCCTGTAAAGTCTTTTGGTGATGAATAAAAGAAATTTGCCATTCAAAAAAAAAAAAAAAACTATAAAAAAACTACATTGTCTCGTTTGATCATTTCAGAGGCTCATCACTTCTTGCCATCTAAGAATCATATGTGTTAGACCGGACGGTGTGGAGGCGTCAAGGATGGCGTGGAGGCTTCAACCACGCCGGCACTGCTTCGTGGCTCGGTGTGGTTGTGGCGTGGAGAGGGGGGCATCGAAAGCTTCACTGGCGTGGAGAGGTTTAAGGTGGTGAGATGGAGGCAGACGATTGGTGGGTGGGGAGGGGTGGGAGGTTTGTTTTGATTGGTTGGTTATTATTTGTTTATTTTTTTAAACGTCTCAAGCCCCTTTCACCCCATATTTTTTTAAAAGCCCCATGCTGATGTGGCTGCCATGTGAGGCTTCATGCCCCTCCACACTGAGTAGTCTTAGGATAAAGGGTATGATCATGACCCTCATGACCACCAAGACCCTCCACATAAGCGTCATGTCACCCACATCTAATCCACCATCTAAAATCACTATCTTAAGGGCGTGGTCATGACCCAAACCACTATCCCCTTTATTATTTTAATATATTTTTGTCTCAAAGTCATCCATGGTAATCGTGGTAATCCACGCCAACCACCATTAATCGAGTGGGGTGGTGTAACCTTCCATTCATGTTCCTACGTGACGAATCATGTTCCAACCATGACCCTCACACCCTTCAGCCTTATAAGATACTTAGGGCTGTAAACGAACCAAACGTTCGGCGAACAGTTCGTGAACTGTTCGGCGGGAAGTTCGTTTGTGTTCGTTCATTTATTAAACAAACGAACACGAACAAGAAATTTCGTTCGTTTAGTTAAATGAACAAACATGAACAGAGGTCGCGTTCGTTCGTTTATGTTCGTGAACGTTCGGTAACGTGTTCGCTTGTGTTCGATAGTTCATTTGTGTTTTTAGTTTTTATATTTAATTAAATATATCAAAATTCTGACAAATTAAATATCTAATAAGTGTCAGTGTATTGTACATTTTGTTCATGAACGATTGTTTGTGTTCGTTTGTTTCCATTTGTGTTCATAAACATTAGTTTGTGCTCATTTGTGTTCGTCAACATTCGTTGCCTAAAATTAACAAACAAACACAAACGAACACGAACAAGTTCATTTCCTTAACAAACGAACACGAACATAAAATCCCGTTCGATAAGTGTTCGTGAACGATTCGCGAACACATATATTTTTTAACAAACGAACACGAACAAGGTCTTGTTCGTGTTCGTTCGGTTCGTTTACAGCCTTAAAGATACTTATAACAACTCTCAAATTAACCGACACCCTCGATTATTTTCCGACACCCTAATATATTTTAAAATATCCCAATATGTCCAAAAATACACCTCATACGTGAAAACGGGCCCCAAATACATTAAATAGTATTAAAAAAACAATTAAAAATTGATTTTTTGGGCTGAGGCGGGCCGCGTAGAACCCACCCCAACCTTTACGCGGGCGGTATAAAGGATTAAAACCAGATTTCTTTATTTTTAAGTTGAGGCGGGCCACGTGAACCCCACCTCAACCTTACGCGGGCCGCTAGAGGCCCAAAATGTGGCGCAGCCCGGTACGGCCACGTGGCCCAACACATCTCGAGCCTACATAGTGATCCGGATGGGCTACACGTTGACCTGGAGTCAACGCGGGCCGCGTAGGCCCTGCCCCTGTGTTACGCGGGCCGCGACAAAGCCAAACTCAGCAACTATAAATAGAATGCATCGAATCTTCAGTCTGTTCGTCCCATTTTCTTTTCTCAATCTCAAAATCAGAATAGTAGGCTTTATAAGCGGGTATTATACCCCCTAATTAGCGAAGTTCTGCTCCGTTGTAAGTATTATAACCCCTGGATATGTATTAGATACGCTGCCCGATTGATCTAGGGTTCCGTAATGGCTGTCGTGGTTGTCACACCCCAACCACGTAAAACAACAAAACGTGGCGGAAACGTCGGGGAGTGTTGTAACAGAATCATTGTTTCACAACCATGGATTAAATAATTTCGTTTTATTGAATTATTGAACTCATTGTTTATTTCAAATGAAATAAATACAATTATTATCTTTCGAGTTTTAAAGTCGCTAAGGCACGAGTCCATCCTATGTATAGCATGTATCAACAATCATCACAAAGCAGTACCTGAAACATGTGTAAAAATAGGTACGTCAGCATAAAAATGCCTGTGAGATACACATGTTTTGTTTATGTAGGATTCATGACTTGTTAGTTTAAAAGAATGTTTTAACAAAATGGTCATGAATCCTTAATAAATGTTTTCTTTTATAAACAAGTGATAAGAAATCAGATTATAAAAGAAAGATGTATAGATAAATACTTAAGTAGAATAAGTTTGTAAAATAATGTTTTGATAAAAAGGTTTGTAGTATATATATAAAAATATACTTTGGTTTTTAAGAAAGTCGATTAGGCAATATATCAAAATATATTTCGGTTCCAAAATCGTTAAACAGATAGTATATTAAATATACTTTGGTTGTCAAAATAATCGTTTTTGATAGTATATCAAAAGTATACTTTGGATTTATGAATAACATATTAAACTATGTTTTGCTTGAATAGATAACATATTTAAAATATGTTTTGGTAGTTAACAAAATTTATGTTGTTTTGTACAATATCACACATGAGAGCATATCAAACTATACTTTTGAGAGTATAACTTAATATACAAAAATAATGCGATTTAAGAATTCATTCAGACCTAGTGCATCAAAATACACCTTTGAGACTATAGGGATACCACAAAGGCAATCCCTATTTGGATGGAGAAACAAATTGGTTTCAGACATTCCATGACAACAGGAATGGGGTGTCAAATCCTATAGCGCTATATCATACTACCAATCGGTCTGGTGAACAAAATAAGTACTATCCAACAATAAATTTTATACTCTTTGGAAAAATTAGAGTTTAAACCATAAATAATCAGTCGGTTTGTCAAAAGATAAGTACTAATATGTATAATCAATTATACTTTGAAATCATGAACATAACAAATAGGTACACATATTTCACCCCAAAAAATTTGAAAGCAGTAAAAGAGGGGACTATGTACTCACTTGAGGGTGCTTAGAAGTCTTGAATAAAAACCAAGCAAAGCTAGAGGGAGTACAGAATCAAACGGCACCTAATGTAGGTAACTATGTTAATAATCGGATCCTAAATCGGGAGATAGGATAGAATGATGTTCAATAAATCAAATGAGTAATTGAACTCATATGGTATGATTTAATAGAGCTAACATTCTGATTTGAAAGTTTACCTAAGTGCTTTTGACTCGTTTCGACCCATTATGGTAGTATAAGCTACTATAATGCGTCGTTTGCGCATAACTATGTTCGGATGGTTAACTATGTGCTATGTTAAGTCTTACATGCCCAATTATACCTAAACATGTTACTAAATCAGATTAAATGTCGAAAATATGTTCACATATACACATTATGGATTTATGCTTCAAAAGGGCATTTTGGTCATTTCCTATGGGCATGTAAACCAATTAACGAATAGCTAACCAATCCTATGTGATCATAAGGTATAACCTCAGGGGTTATTCCCTATGCAACTATGATCACTAAGCAAGCTTGGTCGGATCCTAATGATCGACCAAACGGGTCGGGTTCGAAAGTCTAAGCGGTTGTTTAGACCGCTTGACTTATGACCCTAAACAAGCACAATACTAATAGTGACGAGTTAAACATGTCAAAACATGTTTAACCTACTTAGAAAACTGATTTAGTATCAAAACAAAGTGTTTTGATACCTACAAGTAGTTCCGTTGCAAAATGCGTGCTAAAACGCATTTTAACCGAAACTTTGACTCGTCACTACACCTAGTTAACGTGGTAATCAGTAGGCATAATCACTAAGGATTATAACCATCATGATTACATTCACGTTGCAAAGTTCAACCGAATTTTGCGTTGACCATTGACTGGTCAAACTGAAAGTCAAACACTGTTTGACTTTTTAAACTAGTAAGCAATAAAAGAATGAAAGAATGCTCACTAAGGATCCTTGCTATCTTTTCAACAAAGAATAAGTTCCCAAATCAGATTAGAAAGCTCCCCAAAGCAGATGTAGAGGAGAGAATAGGAGAATGAGCAAGGAACAAATGAGAGTTGATGGCTATTTATAGTTGTGGAGGATGAACAAGATCATCACAAGTGGTTATTTGGCCTCCAAGCAATGAAATCTGACCATACAAGTGTTAGGAATAGCTGGTATTACTTGGAGAGTCGTTTACTTGGAGCCCAAAACAAGAGAATTGCATACAAGGGCCTGAATTATCTAACAACAGCTGAAAATCAAGTTTCTGTCGCTGGGCACCTCACACGGCCCGCGTAAGGGTGAGGGGGACCCTTACGCGCCCCGCCTGGACTCCCCAGATCAGCCAAAGTTTCCAGTTTGACAGTTTAGATCCCTGTACTTGTTTTAAGCCCATTTTAGCCCCTTTTGACCCCCGTTAAGCCATTTTCAAGGCTATACAAGGTCAATAAAGTTTAGAGGACTCAAAATGTGCTCAAAAAAATCTCGGATGTCGGCTCTTTTGGTCGTACGGTCGCGTTGTTCGTTAAATTACGACGAAACTCAAACGGACGCGAAAACGAACCAAATTAAGCGACGAATGGAATTTTTTTGCGCGCCGATCACTAAAATAAAAATATTTTAGTGTGTACAAAAATTTTGGATGTCCAGATGTGGTCAGAACGTAAGATATGCGCGAAAATGCAAACTTACGCCATTTTTGACACTTTTAGTCCCTATAAGATCAAATAAGCATATATTCACACACCGAACCACTCAAAGCTTATTTCTAAGCTATGGTTAGTTTATTTATGGTATGTTTAGCTTATGATCATGTTCCGGACTGTACGTTGCCTTACGAAACGGCAGACTTTTGCAAGTTGACGCAAATAGTCCCTGTGAGTGAATAAACTTGATTTCGCCACACCAAACCTTCCAAAACTTATTTCTAAGTTATGTAAAGGTTATTTAAGGTATATTAAGACTATTTCACTATTCCGGAGTGTTTGTTGTGTTAAACTGGTTATATTTACGCATCAGATCACGTTTAACCTTCCAGAAAGCGATTTAGAGCTCGAAATCGAACAAGAATTGATATGTGCAAATGATGCACATATTTATACAAATATGATGTGTGTGAAGTGTTATATATATTAGGTGTGTATTTTAAGCCCCTTTAACACTTTTTAGTCAAGTTTTAAATTTATAAAACACGATATTTACTAACACTAGACACACATATGGGCAAGTGCACCCATCGTGAGCGTAGTATAGTGTTGGTAAGATACCGAGGTCGTCCAAGGACACAAGAGCTTTTAGTACCGGTTTATCCTCAACGTCTAATCAAATCAAAAAGTTTAGAAAAATGTTTTAAACTAAGAAAAATAAAAACTAACTAAAAATGCTGAAAATAAAAATAAAAGAAAAACAGATAGACAAGATGAATCACTTGGTTCCGACTCGTGTATAGTGTAACCTTTGATTATTTCCTCACTTTTGCACTTATTTAAGAGATTATCTTAGTTATTGTAGTAGGCCCCTCTTTTGAAGGTGACGTTACCCTCAACCCAGTAGTTTGAGTCAGCAAGGATACAATCCTAAAGGGTCGGATTATTGAAAGATAATTAATTAAGTTATTAATGCAAATTATGGTAGGCCCCTCTTTTGGAGGTGACGTTACCCTCGACTAAGTAGTCTGAGTCAGCATGGATACAGTCCTAAATAGTCGGGTTATAGTATTAATAGTAGTTAACTTATGAGGGGATCAAAGAGTTTGGACCCCCGCCATCCAATACCGTTAAGTATTGAAGGAGGTCCTACTAAATTTGACCCAGGTCCATTGCAGGACCTCTAAACTCTGAACAATGGCAAGACTCTTACCAAATCGTTCCCTTAACCCCCGACCAGGTAGCCAACATACCTCCATATAGACCGTGGAGATATGAATGGTGAAAATCTTTTATTTTATATAGACAGTAAAATAATGTCAAGACACCACGGACAAACGATAAGGAAGAATCACCTTCAACATAAGAAACTAGTTATTAAAGTCATTAATACAAAACCAAGTAAAAAGTGCGAAAATATTAGAAATAAAAAGTATTACACTAGAAACTTGTCTTCACCAAGTGATGTAAGAGACTTAGGCAAACATGGCCTTGATTGTCAAGAACTCTTACGATCAATCTTGGATCCCGAGATGACTCACACACTCTATGATGGATAATGGATGATGGTGGTGGATGATGGTGTTATGGTGGTGGTGGGTGGTGGATGAAGTGTGAGAGAGGTGGTGTGCCAAGGGATGGTTTGAGCTTGAGCCAAGCACACCTATTTATAGGCTGAACAGAAGCTCGGGCACGGCCCCGTGTCCAGTGGGCACGGCCCCGTGTCCACATCCTTCTCTTTCTTCATTTAATGCAGCTTGTCTTATTAGTTGACCACGCCCCCGTGTCCGCTGAGCACGACCCCGTGTGCAGAAGAATCTTTGTACTATGAAGATTTGCCTAGATTGTGCGAATCTTATAGTTGACCACGGCCCCGTGTCCGCTGAGCACGGCCCCGTGGTGGGCAATAGAAGCTTCTACCACTTTGTCTTTTCTGCTGACACTTGGGCACGCCCCCGTGCTGGCTGAGCACGGGGCGTGTTCAGTCTTCTGTCCTCTTGTTTTGCTTGGGAAAATGCTGTTGAGGGGTCGGGCATGTCACGTCTTGTTCCTTTTCTTGTATTTATGTTAGATTTTGATGTCTTTTTGCTTCTTTTGTTAATTTGAGCTCATTTAATCCTGAAAATACAAAAGGAAGACAAAAGCACACTTTTTCCAACATTAGTACTAAAAAGGGGTTAGTTTTATGCCACAATTGATGTAATTTATATGTTGCATTTTGCACACATCAAAATACCAAGTACGAAATACAATATTTCATTGGTTTGGTATTTGTATGATGGTTGAAGTGACACAGGTGTCACAGTCTCCCCTACTTTAGGAAATTTCGTCCCAAAATTTAATTTTAGAGGAAACCTGTGAAGACAACTGTGATTGTTTCGCCTTCGAATGAATCCCTCAAACCCTAAGTAAAACTATGGGTCATGTCTGGATTCTTAGCGAAATTGTCAACTATCAAAGTGAAGTCCTTGTAGTAACAAAACAGGGAGTTTCGAACTACGGACAGAAGAACGTTTCTTATGAAGACTTATCATAGGAAACTGGTGTGTACTTGAAATCAGTGTCGGAGGGTGTAAAATGACATTGGCCAAGGTCCAGGAATTCTAGTAACTTAAATAACGCTACGTTCGCAATGTAATAAGGAACACTTATATATAGGAAGTACCAGCGGCGTATCCACCATGCCCTTTTTACATTGTTCCCGTTTCGTTATTCTCATCACTATAAGTCTTAACACATGACAAAATTTGTTGTGGTTTCTGTGCACTGAATTCCATAATTATATATGCATCCATAATTACGTAATTCCTTGCACAGTCCGCACAGTTCATTTCATAATGTGTAGGAGAAAAAAAAATCAATCGAATAAACATGAAGTGACTCGACTAGACCACCAAAGGATCTTTTTAATTAGATCAACAAACAATCTTTTTAATTAGATCAACACATGATCTTTTAAACTAGACCGTCGTACGATCTCCTTAAATTGACCACTTAAGGGATCTTTTTAGTTATATCATCAAATGATATTTTTAACCAGATTTTTGAATCAATCTGTTTGACCAGACCACTCAAGAGGTCCAATTATAGAATAGTACTTTATAATCCAAGGGACTTAACTACGACGTAGAAGTCCATTAAGGATTTAAGATAGTACCTTTTTGAGATCCTATTATGAATCCCTCATATTGAAATATGGAAGATTCTGTGAGGATTTGGATAAAAACATGGAACATATATGAAAACACATACATAATCACATAATTGTTTGTCTTGATCTTCATTTTGTTAATTTTCTTGTTAATTAAGCACGCGAGTATTCAAAACACATTAGGAATCCAATCCATGAATTCCGTTTGGCACTTTAAATATAAGGATGAAGATAGGAAGATCTTAATAGGAATTTGTCTTTGTTTCTTAAAAAGAAACGAGTATTTAAGATTTTCGGGGAGATCACAAGTGATCTTGAAATGACAGAACCACACGAGTAGTTTGTCGGCATCGAAGGGTTGGATCAAATATTCACACAATCGTATCAGCTTTGTAAAATAAAATTGAAACATCAAATTTTATTTATATAACAACTGAATTGTTCCCAACGTCAAAAGATAACAAACAAGGAAATACAAAAGACTAATTGTTCACTGCTGCATCGTTGTTCACGTTTGCCTCATTGATGTTAAACACTCGTCCATGCGCTGGAGGTATGTTAACAAGTCTTGGGCAATTGTTTCTGTAGTGAGTAAGGTCACCACAGTTATAACATGACCCCGGTGGGAACCGTGCTTGAACAGCAGCAGGGTTTACAGCAGCTTGATTTGCATAACGACAAACATTGACCAAATGTCCCAATCTTCCACAGTGGGTACATTTGTGACACTGCTCTTGCTCCAGATGATGACGGTTGCATTTATTGCACAAAGGTGCGGTACCAACATAATTTTTTCTCTTACGAGGTGGTGTTGGTTGGTTTGGTGCAACCTGATTGTTCTGAGCAGTTAAGGCGCAGTTTTGAGAAGCCTTACGCTTCTTCTTCTTGGATACCTCGGCCTGTTTTTCCTTTGATTCAACTTGAGCAGCCTTGTCAGATGGTCTTGGGTCTCCTTTTCGAAAAAGCTTACCCTTCCTGATATGGGATTCAGTCAGGGTGGCAGACAATTCAATGGCCTGTCTGACAGTAGTAGGGTTGCTGCCAGTAACGATATCCTGAACTAAATCAGGAAGACCATCAATGTACTTCTCAATCGCCTTTTCCACAGGCGTGACCATGGCAGGACATAACAGGCTCAATTCCTCATAACGGTCAGTATAGGCTCGATGCTCACCGCTGTCTTGTTTAAGATCGTCAAATTCCCGTTCCAAAGCCCTGAGCTCATGACGAGGACAGAATTCCTTCATCATTAGAGCCCGAAGCTCTTCCCAGGTTTGTGCCATTGCCACATCAGTACCTCTATCACGCACCACACCGTTCCACTATGTAAGAGCACGCTTCTCGAACGCACTGGATGCAAACTCAACCTTACGCTCATTCGGGCATTGCACGTGCCTGAATGTGCTCTCCAAACTTTCGAACCATTGCAGGAGCGCGGTTGCTCCTTGAGATCCAGAAAACTTCGAAGGTTTGGCAGAGTTGAAGGTCTTGAAATTACACTGGGTGTTATTGTTGTTATATAACTCATGAATCTGAGTTACTACGCCTGGAAGCACTGCAGCCATTTATTGAGCAACAAGGGCTGCGACTTCCTCAGCAGTAAAAGATTGAGCATCACGTCGAGGAGGCATTGTCTAAAAGGAACAAGGGAACATGAGAAATGAGTGAGGTCGATGATTGGAAAAACAAAAGAGATATTGAAAACATCGACGAAATACGAGGAAGGCGATCATTCGTTCGTTACCTCGAACAAACAAACGACACGCAGTGACTAATCAAAGTAAATGGATCATTATAATGTATCACCGAAGACATGCTCGCCTATAAGTGAACACTCACCCCAAGAGTTCCCAGGTAAGAGTGACTGGTCCGATACTGCGGATTTGTACGAACACTCTAGCCTTAGACAGAAAACTCAGGGTACAGGCATTCACCCTTCCAGTTTGCATGTGTTCACATTATTTAGACCCAAAATTTGACGAGATTTTGAAAACTAAGAGGGTTCAAAACCTAGTAATCAATCATCCTAGAACAGATGATTGGTTTTTAAAGCGGATTCGAAATTTTTATTATTGTTGTGGTTGTCACCTAAGGATAAGTGACGGTATTGTTTTAAAATTAAACACAAGATCACTTGTGTTAGGGTCCTAGGAAGGTTATAGTCTAGGTCAAAGCATTACTAATAACCTAATTCCCTATAACCATTGGCTCTGATACCAACTTTTTTGTCACACCCCGACCACGTAAAACAACAAAACGTGGCGGAAACGTCGGGGAGTGTTGTAACAGAATCATTGTTTCACAACCATGGATTAAATAATTTCGTTTTATTGAATTATTGAACTCATTGTTTATTTCAAATCAAATAAATACAATTATCATCTTTCGAGTTTTAAAGTCGCTAAGGCACGAGTCCATCCTATGTATAGCATGTATCAACAATCATCACAAACCAGTACCTGAAACATGTGTAAAAATAGGTACGTCAGCATAAAAATGCATGTGAGATACATAGGTTTTGTTTATGCAGGATTCATGACTTGTTAGTTTAAAAGAATGTTTTAACAAAATGGTCATGAATCCTTAATAAATGTTTTCTTTTATAAACAAGTGATAAGAAATCAGATTATAAAAGAAAGATGTATAGATAAATACTTAAGTAGAATAAGTTTGTAAAATAATGTTTTGATAAAAAGGTTTGTAGTATATATAAAAATATACTTTGGTTTTTAAGAAAGTCGATTAGGCAATATATCAAAATATATTTCGGTTCTAAAATCGTAAAACAAATAGTATATTAAATATACTTTGGTTGTCAAAATAATCGTTTTTGGTAGTATATCAAAAGTATACTTTGGATTTATGAATAACATATTAAACTATGTTTTGGTTGAATAAATAACATATTTAAAATATGTTTTGGTAGTTAACAAAATATATGTTGTTTTGTACAATATCACACATGAGAGCATATCAAACTATACTTTTGGGAGTATAACTTAATATACAAAAATAATGCGATTTAAGAATTCATTCAGACCTAGTGCATCAAAATACACCTTTGAGACTATAGGGATACCACAAAGGCAATCCCTATTTGGATGGAGAAACAAATTGGTTTCAGACATTCCATGACAACAGGAATGGGGTGTCAAATCCTATAGCGCTATATCATACTACCAATCGGTCTGGTGAACAAAATAAGTACTATCCAACAATAAATTTTATACTCTTTGGAAAAATTAGAGTTTAAACCATAAATAATCAGTCGGTTTGTCAAAAGATAAGTACTAATATGTATAATCAATTATACTTGGAAATCGTGAATATAACAAATAGGTACACATATTTCACCCCAAAAAATTTGAAAGCAGTAAAAGAGGGGACTATGTACTCACTTGAGGGTGCTTAGAAGTCTTGAATAACAACCAAGCAAAGCTAGAGGGAGTACGGAATCAAACGACACCTAAAGTAGGTAACTATGTTAATAATCAGATCCTAAATGGGGAGATAGGATAGAATGATGTTCTATAAATCAAATGAGTAATTGAACTCATATGGTATGATTTAATAGAGCTAACATTCTGATTTGAAAGTTTACCTAAGTGCTTTTGACCCGTTTCGACCCATTATGGTAGTATAAGCTACCATAATGCGTCGTTTGCGCATAACTATGTTCGGATGGTTAACTATGTGCTATGTTAAGTCTTACATGCCCAATTATACCTAAACATGTTACTAAATCAGATTAAATGTCGAAAATATGTTCACATATACACATTATGGATTTATGCTTCAAAAGGGCATTTTGGTCATTTCCTATGGGCATGTAAACCAATTAACGAATAGCTAACCAATCCTATGTGATCATAAGGTATAACCTCAGGGGTTATTCCCTATGCAACTATGATCACTAAGAAAGCTTGGTCGGATCCTAATGATCGACCAAACGGGTCGGGTTCGAAAGTCTAAGCGGTTGTTTAGACCGCTTAACTTACAACCCTAAACAAGCACAATACTAATAGTGATGAGTTAAACATGTCAAAACATGTTTAACCTACTTAGAAAACTGATTTGCTATCAAAACAAAGTGTTTTGATACCTACAAGTAGTTCCGTTGCAAAATGCGTGCTAAAACGCATTTTGACCGAAACTTTGACTCGTCACTACACCTAGTTAACGTGGTAATCAGTAGGCATAATCACTAAGGATTATAACCATCGTGATTACAATCACGTTGCAAAGTTCAACCGAACTTTGCGTTGACCATTGACTGGTCAAACTGAAAGTCAAACACTGTTTGACTTTTTAAACTAGTAAGCAATAAAAGAATGAAAGAATGCTCACTAAGGGTCCTTACTATCTTTTCTACAAAGAATAAGTTCCCAAATCAGATAAGAAAAGCTCCCCAAAGCAGATGTAGAGGAGAGAATAGGAGAATGAGCAAGGAACAAATGAGAGTTGATGGCTATTTATAGTTGTGGAGGATGAACAAGATCATCACAAGTGGTTATTTGGCCTCCAAGCAATGAAATCTGACCATACAAGTGTTAGGAACAGCTGGTATTACTTGGAGAGTCGTTTACTTGGAGCCCAAAACAAGAGAACTGCATACAAGGGCCTGAATTATCAAACAACAGCTGAAAATCAAGTTTCTGTCGCTGGGCACCTCACACGGCCCGCGTAAGGGTGAGGGGGACCCTTACGCGCCCCGCCTGGACTCCCCAGATCAGCCAAAGTTTCCAGTTTGACAGTTTAGGTCCCTGTACTTGTTTTAAGACCATTTCAGCCCCTTTTGACCCCTGTTAAGCCATTTTCAAGGCTCTACAAGGTCAATAAGGTTTAGAGGACTCAAAATGTGCTCAAAAACATCTCGGATGTCGGCTCTTTTGGTCGTACGGTCGCGTTGTTCGTTAAATTACGACGAAACTCAAACGGACGTGAAAACGAACCAAATTAAGCGACGAATGGAATTTTTTTGCATGCCGATCACTAAAATAAAAATATTTTAGTGTGTACAAAAATTTTGGATGTCCAGATGTGGTCAGAACGTAAGATATGCGTGAAAATGCAAACTTACGCCGTTTTTGATACTTTTAGTCCCTATAAGATCAAATAAGCATATATTCACACACCGAACCACTCAAAGCTTATTTCTAATCTATGCTTAGGTTATTTATGGTATGTTTAGGTTATGATCATGTTCCGGACTGTACGTTGCCTTACGAAATGGCAGACTTTTGCAAGTTGACGCAAACAGTCCCTGTGAGTGAATAAACTTGATTTCGCCACACCAAACCTTCCATAACTTATTTCTAAGTTATGTAAAGGTTATTTAAGGTATGTTAAGCCTATTTCACTATTCCGGAGTGTTTGTTGTGTTAAAATGGTTATATTTACGCATCAGATCGCGTTTAACCTTCCAGAAAGCGATTTAGAGCTCGAAATCGAACAAGAATTGATATGTGCAAATGATGCACATATTTATACAAATACCAAGTATGAAATACAATATTTCATTGGTTTGGTATTTGTATGATGGTTGAAGTTACACAGGTGTCACAGTGGTTCTGCCCGACGTAATCATTGGAATGCCGTCTCGGGGAGGGTATTACTAATGTTAAAATGGGTTATTATACTAACACTTGTGTATTTGTGTAAATTTTAGATTATCACCAGGAAACCCTTACGGAAAATCTAAGACAGCAATGTGAGTTGATCCACTTTTTGTAAACCTTTTGTTAGTTGTTTTTACAAAACCTTAAATACTTTTCCTTGCGAATAACAGTGATTGAGTATTTGTAAGATTACAATTATGATGAGTATGTTGGGGTTTTGTATACAAAATTTGTTACCACCTGGTCAAGGAGTAACATTTCCACAAGTCGGGTTTGACAGTAGCATGGATGTTAATTGTGATGTCTTGTAAACAAATATAATTGCGGGATCGCCCTCAATACTGTACAATGGGATTTTTATTTAAACTTGATTAAACTGGGATTCACTCACCAGTATTTCCCACTGACAAATGTTTTTAAAACGCGTTTCAGGTAACAAACTGTGAAAGCAAAATAGAAGCCAGTTGGACAGCACTGAAGGCTTGGAAAAGTGGCAATAAAGTTACCTAATAATAAAATAGATGTTTTTATTAAATAAATAGGATTTATTCCTATGAAAACACATGTACTATGAACTTGGGTTAATCCCATATGTTTAATGTTATATAAATGGTGGTGTTTTACTCTGATAAAATATTTCCTAACTACGGTCCTGATGAAAAATTCCGCTGCCAAATTAGACAATACGCGATACCACCGAAACTGGTTCGCGGCCGCCCGTTCCCGGGAACCAGGGATCGGGGGTTGCGACAGAAGGTGGTATCAGAGCCAAGCCACTGATTCAGCCACAGAGGTGTTCTGCTGACATTAAAATGTAAAGTGTTAGGAAATAAATTACGGAAATACGTGCATAACTATATTTATTGTTATGTATCTGTTAGTTTACAGTATGAGCGACCAAGGACCATCTGATGCGTACCGTCAATTGTCTGGTTCGCCTAGAAGCGAAGGCACCTCCTCTTCTCAGCCTGCCCTCTCAGGGTACTCTGCTGATACGGAAGAAGGAATCTTTGTGTTTAAGGCTCAGTCAGAAGAGCCATTTCCTCAGAAAAAGAGGGGATGGTTCAGTAGAGGGGCACACGAGTGTAGGAAGCGTATGAAAAAGTTACAAGATCAGAGGGTACTAGTCGCAGCCAAGAGAGAGACATATGCCTATGCCCAGGATATGATAAATAGGGGTATAGCCAATATCCACATCCTAGCAACCACTGCAGCTGACCCAAATCTGGAGCAAATAATAGCACCCCAACCACAACTGCTAATCCCTGACCAACCCATGGAGATAGAAAACCCTGAAAACCAAGTAGAGATGCATGACTTCAATCCGGAAGAAATCCCTAGGGTACCAGCACCAAATCCTTTAGACCCAAATTACGATCCCTTGTGGGATGACGTTAGGGACTATGTGCAACGTTACCCGATACATGAAGACACACCCATGCAGAATGTAGGAGCCTACCTAGGTTTGGACCCTTTAGATCCCTATTTCCACGATGAATACATTAGGGGAATTTTAGAAGACCCTTACCAATTCCAGTCACCTACACCCCCACACCAGGAACCCGCACACCAGATTCCGAACCCAGTCCTAGAACCTGCACCCCCAATGAGTGCAGAAAATGTACAAGAACTTAGGACATTTGGTGAGGAAGTTTTAGAGAGCAGTGAGAGAATGCGACAGGTGGGAGAGCGACTCGTCTGGAAGTACGACGAGCGCAATATAGATTTCTGGATGAATCCATAACCGTGATATGATGGAGGAGACGGTAATAGTAATAATAATATAATAATAAAATAAAAATAAAATAAAATATGTGTGTATGGATGCCTATTACTATTAGTGTAATTCTATTTCAGTTGGTATTGTAATTTTCATTTCAGTAGTGGTATGTAATAGATGCATAATACTATATGAATAGAGTAAAGTCGCAATGATCGACGCTTTTGGCAAAAATGCGTGTCATGTGATTGACGATATTAATATTACTTTGTGATATTAATACGGGGTAAATGTTTAAAATTCAGATGGCCGACGAAGGAAATCAAGGAAATCTGAATAATGATAA
Organism: Helianthus tuberosus; assembly: GCA_030545235.1. Classification (NCBI taxonomy): domain Eukaryota; kingdom Viridiplantae; phylum Streptophyta; class Magnoliopsida; order Asterales; family Asteraceae; genus Helianthus; species Helianthus tuberosus. The sequence goes on along the minus strand of CM060451.1, from coordinate 62,235,720 downwards.
CCAGAGTAACATTAACGTGGTTAATGAGAATCCGAGCATCAATAACAATGGAAACCAAATGGATAATAGTGTCATTCAACACATAGTGGCACAAGGAATCATAGATGCAATGCCATTTATTATTCAAACGGTTCAAGAAGCGAATAATAAAAGTAAACATAGCAGTAAGCGACCAATTGAACCAGAACACAGCGTGAACAATCAGTGGCGGATCTAGGATTTTTTCCTTATGGGTTCACTTTTTTCCGGTGGTCGGATTTCTCACAACCAAATGTTAGAATTTCCGGGTCGGGTCGGAAACATAAGATACCTAATCAATTAATTATCACCATATATGTATAAGCAATTTAGTCTGAAACTAATCAACAATATCGGAAAAAAATAGTCTATAAATTGGAATATAAACATTTAACATAAGTCAGATTCAACATACCTTGTAATGGTAGAACTGTGGAATTGAAGCAGAAATACAGAACCAAGTAAGAGCCCTAGAACTAGCTACAAGAATAACAAAGTGGTTCGGTTGTTCAACATTTGCATAAGAAAAAAGAAACTAGTCAAAGAAGAAATGGTATGTTGATTTTAAGTCCATAAAGATTCCTTTATTTTGTCACTCATGGTTGTTTATCCTTTAGAAACACCAAAATCCCATCCTAAAGAGATAAAGCTTGACAAATCAGTACCAATCAAAATGAGAATCAAGTTTGTGGAAAAGAAAAGAAAACAATTCTCCTGACATTAAGAACAAATAAAAATTAATAAGGTAGGTTAAACCCAAAACAGATTATTTGACACAAAGGCAATATCAACAGAGATTATCATGACGCACGAGCAAAATCAAGAACACATTGTGGGTGTTTGGGATTCCTTATTCTCCCAACTTATTGACTTATTACCTTATTGAATAGTGAAAAAGGACTTTTTGAGTGTTTGGGATTCCTTGTGATGTGAGTGTAGAAGTCAATAAGTCAGGAAATCCTGACTTATTAACTTATTGAATAGTGAATTAGAAGTGAAAAGGAGTTTTGAGAAGGAATCCCAAACAACCCCATTATCAAATAAGAAATATCCCTAATTCATCAACTATATGACTTAAATTCTAATTTTCAACACAAAATGAAATAGAATTAAAAATTATATTCATATCTTTTTAAACACAATAGAATTGAAAATTAACATCGAACAATTCGACAAATTAACACATGAGAGATTGGAGACTTTGGATGATAGAAGGCTGTAGGTGAACGGTTGCTGGTGGAACGTGATGGAGGTCAAGAGGAGAATAAGTGAATCGTCATAAGCTGAGCTTTACATTAAAAAAAGAGAAAGATCGCCCAAAAAAAAACATCAAAAAGGTAAAAATCTTAGGAGACGGAATCGAACTAGAGACCTCAAGCTTTGAAAGCAGGCGTTGTACCGGGGGAACAGAAGATTCATTTTGTTATTGGGTTCACCCATAATTTATTTATGGGTTCCTTCCATTTTTTTTATATATGTTTTCACTAAAAATTCAAAACCGAATGGGTTCCTGGGAACCCGGTATTTTCAAGTAGATCCGCCCCTGTGAACAATGGACCCGTACTTCAAGTGCCCATTCCGAAAAGAAGAAGAACCATATCTTACGGTTGTTCTTATAAGGAATTATGGTCCTGCAAACCAATAGAATTCTCGGGCAATGAAGGACCCATTACAGCTCTACGCTGGATAGAAAATACTGAGGTTGTTTTAAAAATAAGCAAGTGTGCTGAAGAAGACAAAATAATGTTTGCTTCTAATCTATTTAAGAACTCAACCTTAGAATGGTGGAACACTATCCTCCAGTCAAGAGGAAGTGATAGAGTATATAACATGGAATGGTGGGAATTTAAGAATATGGTAGAAAGGAAATTTTGCCCTCCCAATGAAAAGGAACAGATAGCTAATAAGTTTCTGAACCTTAGGATGACCGGGGTAGATAATAAGGGATATACTACTACATTCTTTGAATATGCTAGAATAGTACCAACCCTTGCATCACCTGAACCAGTATTAATCACCCGTTACATCTGGGGATTAATTGGAGAGATTAGACATGTAGTCAAGGCAGCTAGACCTCAAACTATAGAAGAAGCTGTAGAACTAGCGAATACCTTGACAGATGAATTAATCCGTACTAGAGAAGAAGACCAGAGGAGAAACCTAACTCAAAGGCTTACTCAAGAATTCCGTTCTGGGAATTACAACCGTAGGAATATGGGTTCTACCTCTGCACCCTTTTGCAAGGTCTGCAAGAAAAAGCATTCGGGAAAATGCTCTACTCTTTGCAATTTCTGCAAGATGCCAGGACACAAGGAAGAAGATTGCAGGAGAAAATCCAGTAATGGATTATGCTACAATTGTGAAGAAAAAGGTCACATTAAGACAAACTGTCCGAAATTGGCTCCAGCTGTGAACAACAGGAACACTAAAAATGCTAGAGCATTTGTTCTGACTGCAGATGAAGCCAAGATGATTCCAGATGTGATAGCTGGTACGTTTTTAGTTAATGATGTTTTTGCTAAAGTATTATTTGACTCTGGTGCAAACCAAAGTTTTATTAATACTTCGTTTTGCAAACTGTTAAATCAGCCATTAACTAAACTACCACAAGAATGTCTAGTAGAGACAGCTAATGGAGAAACTGTTAGGATTTCTGAAATCTTGCAGGAAGCAAGAATAGAAATTTTAAATCAAAAGTTTAGGGCAAACCTTTATCCTATGAATCCGGCAGGATTTGATGTCGTATTAGGAATGGATTGGTTAATAGCCAATAAAGCTAGTATTTTATGTGATCAAAAGTCAATCCAAGTAAATTCACCAAAAGGTAAAACGATCACAATTAAAGGAGTTAAACCATCTAGATCCACAAAATTCATCTCTGTGATGAAAACTGCAAGTTATATAAGAAAAGGATCTATAGTGTATTTGATTTCCATAATCACTAACACTAAAGAAAAAGAACTAAAAGACATTCCAGTAGTGTCTCAGTTTTCAGATGTATTTCCAGAAGAATTACCAGGACTACCTCCAGACAAAGAAGTTGAATTCAGAATTCACCTGCTACCAGGAACAGCGCCGATTGCCAAAGCACCTTACCGTTTGGCACCCGCAGAAATGCAGGAATTGAAGAAACAATTAGATGAATTGCTGGAAAAAGGATTTATACAACCAAGTTCATCACCATGGGGAGCGCCGATATTATTCGTTAAAAAGAAGGACGGATCAATGCGTATGTGCATTGATTGCCGTGAACTGAACAAAGTCACGATTAAGAATCGGTACCCATTACCGAGAATCGATGATCTGTTCGATCAACTGCAAGGAGCTCGATTTTTCTCTAAGATCGATTTAAGGTCAGGATATCATCAATTAAAGGTACAGGAAGAGGACATTCCTAAGACTGCCTTCAGAACAAGGTATGGTCATTATGAATTTACCGTCATACCATTTGGTTTAACCAATGCCCAGCCGCATTTATGGACATGATGAACCGAATATGTAAGCCATATTTGGATAAATTCATAATTGTTTTTATAGATGATATTCTAATTTATTCTAAGAATAAAGAGGATCATGTGTAACATTCCCAAAATTTTTATTTATATAAAGGGTTATTGAATTTTATCACCCTTAACTATTGGCCATTGGCCGCTGCCACTCCCAACTATCACTTTGACTCCCGTCACCCTCAACTTAACACCTAGTGTGTTCTGTCACCAGATCACTAACTTTTGATCATGTTATTATACTTTTGATCACTAAAACCTTCCCAAGATCCCTATGACACCCCAAAAAGTGTAGTAACAGGTTCAAAAGTTAGGGATCGGTTAACGACGTGGTGACAGAACACACTAAGTGTTAAGTTGGGGGTGACGGGTGTCAAAGTGATAGTTGGGGGTGGCAGCGGCCAATAGACAATAGTTGAGGGTGATAAAATCTAATAACCCTTATATAAAATATATAAAAACTTATTTTATTAAATGGATAGGTCATGGGTAAGTTGACTGTTAGAAATATGAAGTACCTAAACGAGCCTAGGAACCATTTAATAATTTAAATACGTTATATTTGGACTTGCTCCGTTTTTAATGAATCTTGGTTCAAAATGTAAATAAAATTATTCTCATTCTAATGGCATATTCAGCATTTTATAAAACGTTATATTTTTAAAGTTATACGCGCCAAATAAGTGAAGCAATTAAATTAATTATAATATATATATATTAAATAATAAAATACTATTTATCCAAAACTAATCAATATGTATGTATACGTGTAAAAAGGATATGAAGGAATCTTTTCCTTTTGACATTTGAACGTAAGCAGTAAGTTACCACTCCAAATTTAGTATAAATTGAAACAAGTGTTCGAAAGTTCCAAAAGCTTCTTTCCGTTTTCCTCTCCTGCGAGCCTCCCTCCTTGCTTTTGTATACTTCCAATTTTCTTTAGTAATTACCCCTAAATCCTGCAAAGCCCTACCCCATTTTAAGTATTTTAACCCTTGATCACTAATACCCTGTCCAAGTGACGTAGGGCCCCGTAACGTATGTCAAGGCTCTGCCTAAATTCATTAGGATTCTGTCTCGTGACGTAGGGATAATGTGGGATTGGGTTACTATACTGTGAGTACACTATATATTTTATTAAATAATCCAGGAGTTGTACCAAGATATATCAACCCTCCAAAATATTTCTAACACCCCTAATATATTTAGAATACCCCTATATGTTTTTTAATACACCCCGTATATGAAAACCGAGCCCGAAATACAACAAAGCATTGAAAATAAATGAAAAACAAGAAAAGTTAAGTTGAGGCGGGCCGCGTAGGACCCACCCCAACACTCACGCGGGCGGTATCAAGGCTGAAACTGAATTCGTTGATTTCTTTAGTTTAGGCGGGCCGCGTGAGAGTTCCCGTTAGTTGACGCGGGCCGCGAGTGTCCCAAATGATGGTGCAGCCCGGTGATGACACGTGTCATCATCGTGGCGGGGCTACACAGTGACCAGGATAAGCTATACGTTGACCTGGAGTCAACGCGGGCCGCGTAAGCCCTGCCCGTATGTTACGCGGGCCGCGTAAGCCCTGCCCGTATGTTACGCGGGCCGCGACAAACCTAGAATCAGCAACTATAAATAGATGGCCTCGGGTCTCAGTTGAAACTCGTTCACAATTCATTCTCAAATCACAATTTTTTATAATAGAGATAATACGCGGGTATTATACCCCCTAAATAGCGAAGTTCTGCTCCGTTGTAAGTATTATAACCCCTGGATACGTATTAGATACGCTGCCCGATTGATCTAGGATTCCGTAAGGGCTGTCGTGGTTCTGCCCGACGTAGTCATTGGAATGCCCTCTCGGGGAGGGTATTGCTAATGTTAAAATGGGTTATTATACTAACGCGTGTACATTATTAATTTAACTAGATTATAACCAGGAAGCCACAAAGAAAAGACCTATATTAGCAATGTGAGTTTATCCTCTTTTTGATAATCTTTTTTGTAATGTTTTACCAAACCTTAAATATTTTACTATGAAAATTTAGCAGTGATTGAGTCTTTGTAGTTCTTCAATTACTGCCGGTATGTTGGGGTTTTGTATACAAAATGTACTACACTGTGAGTAGTAAGTCGAGGATGACAATACGTTACCATTGGACAATGAGTTAGCCAATGGGTAATATGACCCACAAGTCAGGGTTGACAGTACTAATGGAGTAATTGTGTAGACATAAACAATGTGATCGCTCTCAATACTGTTCACTGTGACTTTTATTTAAACTTGATTAAACTGGGATTCACTCACCAGTATTTCCTGCTGATAAAATGTTTTAAACACGTGTTTCAGGTAACTTAGTGTGAAGCCAATAAAAGCCAGCTGGAGAGCACTGAAGGCTTGGAAAAGTGGCAATAAAGTTACCTAAAATAAAATAGATGTTTTTAATAAATAAAATAGGATTTATTCCTATGAAAACATGTGTACTACGAATTTGGGTTTTTCCCATATATAATTGTATTTATAAAATATGGTGGTTTACTCTGATCAAATATTTCCTAACTACGGTCCTGATGAAATTTTTCCGCTGCCAAATTAATAAACACCGATACCACCGAAACTGGCTCGCGACCGCCCGTTCCCGGGAATTAAGGATCGGGGGTTGTGACATCATGCAAAGCATTTGCATGCACTTTTAAGTCTATTAAGAAAAGAAAAGATTTATGCTAAATTTTCAAAGTGCGAGTTTTGGTTAGAACAGGTACAATTTCTTGGACATTTAGTGAATCATGAAGGAATTCATGTGGATCCAACAAAAATCGAGGCGATTACAAAATGGAAAACCCCTGAATCACCAACCGAGGTTAGAAGTTTCTTAGGATTGGCCGGTTACTATAGAAGGTTTATTCGAGATTTTTCTAGAATAGCCATTCCTTTAACTAAGTTAACCTGTAAATCCATTAAGTTTGAATGGGGACCAAAACAAGAAGAAGCTTTTAGAATTCTTAAGTAAAGATTAACTAATACACCCATACTAGCGTTACCAGAAGGAACTGAAGACTTTGTAGTCTATTGTAACGCTTCTAAGTTAGGTTATGGATGTGTATTGATGCAACGCCAAAAGGTTGTATCATATGCATCTAGACAACTTAAGAATCATGAAGAGAATTATTCAACCCATGATCTAGAACTAGGAGCTATAATTTTTGCCCTTAAGATTTGGAGACATTACCTTTATGGTAGTAAGTTTACCGTATTCACCTATCATAAGAGTTTAAGGTATGTTTTCGGGCAAAAGGAGTTGAATATGAGACAAAGATGCTGGATGGAGATGCTTAGTGATTATGATTGTGATATCCAGTATCATGAAGGAAAGACAAATGTAGCGGCAGATGCTTTAAGTCGAAAGTATCATGAAAAGCCAAAAAGGGTACGTTCTCTTAAATTAAATCTACAAGTAGATTTAAATGATCAGATAAGAGAAGTACAAGAATCAGTAATCAAGGAAGATACTGAGAAACTAAAAGGTATGATTAAAGAATTAGAACAAGGAACAGATGGAATTTGGAGATTCCATAAAAAGAGAATGTGGATACCTAAATTAGGAAGCCTACGTCATCGTATATTAGAAGAAGCCCATAAGTCTAAATATACGATGCATCCAGGAAATGATAAAATGTATCAGGATTTAAGGAAAAATTTCTGGTGGATAGGAATGAAGAAAGACATAGCAGCTTATGTTTCTAAATGTTTAACTTGTTCACAAGTTAAAGCTGAACACCAGAAACCCTCAGGTTTGTTACAGCAGCTAGAAATGCCAGTGTGGAAATGGGAATTAATAACAATGGATTTTGTTACTATATTACCCAAAACAAGGAAAGGTAATGATACAATCTGGGTGATTGTAGATAGGCTAACCAAGTCAGCTCATTTCCTACCAATGAAGGAAACTTTCAGTATGGAACAACTAGCTAAATTATATGTAAATAAAATTGTTTCATTACATGGAATTCCTTTATCAATTGTTTCTGATAGAGATAGCCGATTTACCTCTCATTTTTGGTCAAGTTTCCAAAAATCCATGGGAACCAAGTTAAATCTAAGCACAGCTTATCATCCTTAAACAGACGGACAAAGCAAAAGAACAATTCAGACAATGGAAGACATGCTTAGAGCTTGTGTAATTGATTTCGGAGGTAATTGGGACGATCACTTACCTTTAATAGAATTTTCTTATAATAATAGTTATCACACAAGTATCAATGCTGCACCATTCGAAGCACTTTATGGACGAAAGTGCCGAACCCCAGTCTGTTGGGCAGAAATTGGGGAAAAGCAACTATCTGGACCTGAGATAGTACAAGAAACAACCGACAAGATTATTCAAGTCAAGGAACGACTGAAAGCAGCACGCGATCGATAGAAGAGTTATGCTGATAACCGACGCAAGCCATTAGAATTTCAAGTAGGAGATAAAGTCTTGTTAAAAGTCTCTCCTTGGAAAGGAGTAGTAAGATTCATCAAAAGAGGAAAGTTAAGTCCTAGGTATATTGGACCTTTTGAGATTATTAAAAGAATAGGATCTGTAGCTTATCAGCTACAACTACCAGAGGAAATGGCAGGAATACATGATGTATTTCATGTATCTAATCTCAAGAAATGCCTAGCTGATGAATCGCTAATAGTACCTCTTAAGGATATAGAGGTAAATGAACAACTTAAGTTTGTAGAAAAGCCTCTAGAGATTGAAGACAGGAAAGTCAAGAATCTCAAACATAAGAGATTAGTTCTGGTTAAAGTGAAGTGGGACTCCAAAAGAGGACCTGAGTACACATGGGAACTTGAATCTGAAATGCAAAGGAAATATCCACTTGTTCCAGTAGATCTCGAGGACGAGCTCTAAAACAAGGTGGGGAGGATATAACAACTCTCAAATTAACCGACACCCTCGATTATTTTCCGACACCTTAATATATTTTAAAATATCCCAATATGTCCAAAAATACACCCCATACGTGAAAACGGGCCCCAAATACATTAAATAGTATTAAAAAAATAATTAAAAATTGAATTTTTGGGCTGAGGCGGGCCGCGTAGAACCCACCCCAACCTTTACGCGGGCGGTATAAAGGATTAAAACCAGATTTCTTTATTTTTAAGTTGAGGAGGGCCGCGTGAACCCCACCTCAACCTTACGCGGGCCGCTAGGGGCCCAAAATGTGGCGCAGCCCGGTACGGCCACGTGGCCCAACACATGTCGAGCCTACATAGTGATCCGGATGGGCTACACGTTGACCTGGAGTCAACGCGGGCCGCGTAGGCCCTGCCCCTGTGTTACGCAGGCCGCGACAAAGCCAAGCTCAGCAACTATAAATAGAATGCATCGGATCTTCAGTCTGTTCGTCCCATTTTCTTTTCTCAATCTCAAAATCAGAATAGTAGGCTTGATAAGCGGGTATTATACCCCCTAATTAGCGAAGTTCTACTCCGTTGTAAGTATTATAACCCCTGGATACGTATTAGATACGCTGCCCGATTGATCTAGGGTTCCGTAATGGTTGTCGTGGTTCTGCCCGACGTAGTCATTGGAATGCCGTCTCGGGGAGGGTATTGCTAATGTTAAAATGGGTTATTATACTAACACGTGTGTATTTGTGTAAATTTTAGATTATCACCAGGAAACCCTTACGGAAAATCTAAGACAGCAATGTGAGTTGATCCACTTTTTGTAAACCTTTTGTTAATTATTTTTACAAAACCTTAAATACTTTTCCATGCGAATAACAGTGATTGAGTATTTGTAAGAATACAATTATAATGAGTATGTTGGGGTTTTGTATACAAAATTTGTTACCACCTGGTCAAGGAGTAACATTTTCACAAGTCGGGTTTGACAGTACCATGGATGTTAATTGTGACGTCTTGTAAACAAATATAATTGCGGGATCACCCTCAATACTGTACAATGAGATTTTTATTTAAACTTGATTAAACTGGGATTCACTCACCAGTATTTCTCACTGACAAATGTTTTTAAAACGCGTTTCAGGTAACAAACTGTGAAAGCCAAATAGAAGCCAGCTGGACAGCACTGAAGGCTTGGAAAAGTGGCAATAAAGTTACCTAAAAATAAAATAGATGTTTTTATTAAATAAATAGGATTTATTCCTATGAAAACACATGTACTATGAACTTGGGTTAATCCCATATGTTTAATGTTATATAAATGGTGGTGTTTTACTCTGATAAAATATTTCCTAATTACGGTGCTGATGAAAAATTCCGCTGCCAAATTAGACAATACGCGATACCACCGAAACTGGTTCGCGGCCACCCGTTCCCGGGAACCAGGGATCGGGGGTTGCGACAATACTAAGTGTTATGGGTGAAATTCCGAGCCCATATCCTGGATTATATCTTGAATTATATCTTGATTACATAATAGTTGTTTACAACCAGGATGCTGGACCAGGATATTGGTAACATCCTGATGTCGTATCCTGGTGTTTGCTAACAGTTTGCTTGCAGGTTACTATTGCAGGATGATAACTTTAACTAGGACCTGTTCTCCTGAAGACTCGTTCCATACGGTTAGAAGAAAGACGTTGAAGCCGCAAGACAAGGTCTACATCGTTCAAAAAAGAATATTCCGAGGCATCCCAAGATTTTAGGAGAATTAGTTATTTCTTTGTAACTATAAATATGTGGATAACCAGATCGATAGGTCACAACAACACACTCACTGCTCTCGAACTCTTACATTTTCTCTCATAATTACGCACCAACACTCATCATTAGCAATCATTTTAACACTTAGTAGCGATCTGAGCATTATCCTGCACTGTATCCTGGTTATTCAAGCAATAAGAAGAACAAGGCAGCCGACGATTGTCAGCTCCAATGTGATTGCACACTTAGCACTACAGACTGAACTCATGCGTACTTGCCTAGGTTATGTGATTGATAGAGTCACAGTGTGATATCCCGTTAGATTTTCGTAACTCATGTGTTGTGATGTCTTCTGATTTGCTACTCGAAATTTGAGGAATCTTTTAGCATAAGTTGGGGGGAGCTGAGATAAACATGCAAATCACATTGCTATTATGGGTGCACGCATAATAATAATATGGGGTGCATGTGAGTCCCAGTGAGCCTTAACGAGTGTGAAAGGGGTTCCGCTCTGTTGATTGCTGTAAATTTAGTAGTCTGTAGAAGTCTTTGTGAGCTTTGACTTCTACCTTATCTCGACTCTTAACCTTTTCCTTCTCTTATATAGAATCATGAGCGGACGAGGCCATGGGCGTGGTCACATTGCGATGACACAGGCCGAACTGACAAATTTGATTAACACCCGTGTGGCTGAGGCTTTGGCAGCCTACCAAGCTGGAACGATATGTGCCAAATACTCTTTATTCTTGTGTCGCGTACACAACTCTTACCCTTGTGTTGTATTTCCTTGCGTCCATTAGGTCAGCAAGAGAACCAGAATCAAAACCACTCGCCTGCTTGCACTTTCAAGACGTTCATGGATTGTAAGCCACAGATATTCAGTGGGACTGAAGGGGCTGTGGGGTTACTACGTTGGTTTGAGAAGGCTGAGTCAGTGTTCGATATGTGTAACTGTCCCCAGGGGGACCGTGTGAAGTATGCTACAGGCACTTTGGAGGATGGTGCCTTAACTTGGTGGAATGCCCAAGTGCAAATGTTGGGCATCGAGATGGCTAACGCCACTACTTGGGATGACTTTAAGGAGTTGATGCGGGAGGAGTACTGTCCTTGTGACGAAATTCAGAAACTTGAGAACGAGTACTACGATTTGAAGATGGATTGGTCCGATATCGAGGCTTACACGAAACGATCCAATGAACTGGCAAATATGTGCCCTAATTTGTCTCGACCTCCACCTCGAAGAATTGAGTTGTACATCAAAGGCCTGACAACAGCAATAACCGTAGTTTCAGTCAGTCGTCCTCAGTTAACCAAAGCCAGGGCAGCAATCAGAGTCAAGGCACCTACGTTGGTAAGAAGCCAAAGTGCAACAAGTGTGGTTATCATCATCATGGACCGTGTGTCCAGTCTTGCCATAGGTGCGATAAGGTGGGCCATGTGGCAAAAGACTGTAGAGCTTCGTACCCAAAGCAGCAGCAGCAGAATCAGCAGCATCAGCAACAGCAAAGGCAGCAGCCACATCAGAACCAAGGTAATAAAAAGGGGTGTTTCCAGTGTGGGGACGAGGGCAACATTAAACGGGATTGCCCTCAGTTGAATCAGAATGTCAACGACAACAACAACCGCCAGAACAACAACAACAATGCTGGGAACAACAACAATGGCAACAATGGGGGTAATGGTGCTCGTCGAAGGATATTTACGATCGGTGCTGGTGATGCTAGGAACGACGGCAATGTCGTGACTGGTACGTTTTTTGTGAACAATCTCTTTGCTTCTGTGTTATTTGATTCCGGTGCCGATTGGAGTTACGTGTCCCTAGAATTCAGTCAACGATTAGGGTTAGCTCCAACGCTTCTAGAAACTAAGCATGTAGTAGAATTAACTGATGGCAAAACGATTGAAGCTTCGCATGTCCTTTTTGGGTGTAAATTAGATCTTGTGGGTCAAGTGTTTGATATTGACCTCCTTCCTGTTACCCTCGGTAGTTTTGATGTAGTAGTTGGTATGGATTGGTTGTCTAAGCATCAAGCTGAAATTCTCTTTAAAGAGAAGATCGTACGTATTCCCCTCCCCAGTGGAGAATCTTTATCGGTTCAAGGGCATCGCAGTGGTGCGATGGTTGGTATCATCTCAGCTATGCAAGCGCAGAAGTGTCTACGAAAGGGGTATCCTGCTATCTTAGCACTAATTACTGATCCTCAGCCCGAAGGGAGAAGGATCAAAGACCTGCCAGTTGTTCGTGAGTTTCCGTATGTATTTCCTGAGGAACTACCTGGTTTACCTCCTCACCGTCAAGTGGAATTCCAGATTGATCTTGCGCCAGGAGCAGCCCCGATTGCTCGTGCTCCTTATCGTCTTGCACCTGGAGAGTTGCAAGAGTTATCAAATCAACTTCAATAACTATTGAATAGAGGTTTTATCCGACCCAGTTATTCGCCTTGGGGAGCCCCAGTTCTGTTTGTGAAGAAGAAAGACGGGTCCTTTCGTATGTGTATTGATTATCGGGAACTCAACAAGGTGACTGTCAAGAACCGCTATCCTTTACCACGCATCGATGATTTGTTTGACCAGTTGCAAGGGTCAAGTTTTTACTCGAAGATCGATTTAAGATCGGGCTATCATCAGATGAGAGTCCGAGAGGAGGATGTCCCTAAAACGGCTTTTCAAACGCGGTATGGCCATTATGAGTTTTTGGTTATGCCGTTTGGGTTGACGAACGCGCCAGCGGTCTTTATGGACCTCATGAACCGTGTGTGCAAACCGTATCTTGACGATTTCGTTATCGTGTTCATTGACGACATTCTTATCTACTCGAAGAACAAGGAGGACCACGAGCGACACTTACGACTTATTTTGGAACTTCTAAGGATGGAGCAGCTCTACGCGAAATTCTCTAAGTGTGACTTCTGGATTCGAGAGGTACACTTCCTTGGCCACATTGTGAATGAATCAGGAATACACGTGGACCCTGCTAAGATTGATGCTATCAGAAATTGGGCGGCACCAAAGACTCCTTCAGAGGTGCGACAATTTCTTGGTCTCGCTGGGTACTGTCGTAGATTTATTAAAGACTTCTCGAAGATTGCTCAACCTCTTACCTCGTTAACACAGAAGGGCGTTGTATACTCATGGGGAACGAAACAAGAGGATGCTTTCCAGTTACTGAAACAGAAACTCTCCAGTGCGCCGATTTTGTCTTTACCTGAAGGAACTGAAGATTTTGTGGTATACTGTGATGCTTCGATTCAAGGCCTCGGTTGCGTGTTGATGCAACGCGAGAAGGTGATAGCCTACACCTCACGACAGTTGAAGGTTCATGAGAGAAATTACACGACGCACGACTTAGAGTTGGGAGCGGTGGTGTTTGCGCTCAAAATCTGGAGGCATTACCTGTACGGTACTAAATGCACTATTTATACCGACCACAGGAGCCTTCAGCATATCTTTGACCAGAAGGAATTGAATATGCGACAACGTCGTTGGGTAGAACTCTTAAACGATTATGATTGTGCCATCAAGTATCACCCGGGTAAGGCTAACGTTGTAGCTGATGCACTCAGTCAAAAGGAATTGAAACCCAAACGTGTTCGCGCCTTACAGCTCACCATCCATTCTAATTTGCCAGACCAGATCCGTTCTGCACAAACCGAAGCATTAAAAGAGGAAAACATTGAAGCAGAGTATTTAAGGGGCATGGAAAAACGGCTTGTAGAGAGATCTGATGGTATACTTTATTTCATGGAACGGGTATGGGTCCCTTTGTTTGGTAACCTTAGAGAGCTTGTGAGGGACGAAGCACACAAGTCTCGATACTCTGTTCACCCAGGTTCGGATAAGATGTATCAGGACCTCAAAGTCTTGTATTGGTGGCCGAAGATGAAAGCTCACATCGCGACTTATGTAAGTAAGTGTTTGACATGCTCGAAAGTCAAGGTAGAATATGAAAAACCCTCAGGCCTACTTCAGCAACCAGAGATACCCATGTGGAAATGGGAGCAAATTGCCATGGATTTTGTCACTGGGCTACCTAGAACTCAAATCGGGAACGATACCATCTGGGTGATCGTTGATCGTCTCACGAAGTCAGCACATTTTCTAGCAATCAAGGAAACGAATAAGTTCTCACAACTTGCAGTTGTTTATTAGTTGATAGCGCTATTAGGTTTGGCACCCTCACACCGTACCAGGGAGGACGGTCGTGAACTAATTACCTTAACCACTTGACCAATGTGTGATAGAGCATTGGGGTTCGGACAAATAATCTGGAGCCATCTGCGGTAATCGAGTTAATAACAACATCTAATCTCTGAAATGCTTTATACTCATATCTGGTAACTAAAACGTGTTAACAAACTTTGAACTCATCAGCGTCGTCTGACACACTTGTCTGCATGCTTGCAGGTTGTTAGATTCTTGGTCATGGACTTGCTATCTGGGAGTGCTGGAGTGGTCATGGGTCGAGACTCTTGGATACTTGTTTCATTGGTTTTGAACACTTGTTTTGAAACAGCTGATCTACATTTTATATTATGCTTCCGCTGAACGATTACTTTGGTTTTAACTTATAACTTGGAATTATATTATGAAATGAATGAAATGTTTTATTTAAATATTTATTATAGTTCAATGTAATTAGTGGCTGGATCCTGGTACGTCACACGACTTGCGGGGGTTCCCGCGTGTGGTAATTTGGGGGTGTGACAATAAGGATCATGGATCCTCAGACCTCCTGCATTATCCGTTAAGGATCCGTGATCCAGGCCCAGTCTCAGGATAGATGATCCTTAATGTCAAATTCATGCCCTAACACCCATATCTTGCGAGCTTAACAACTTAGCATACAAATCTAATATGTAAGGTCTGCAACTAGTATCGTTACTTAACATAATAAGCATGTAGACATATTTGCATACAAATAGAACAACTAAGCAAATTAAACACGTTCATCCTTAAAAAAAGACAATTTTATGTACTCACCTTAGTAAAGCTTAGGTTCTAAATAGATCAACCACTACTCATAGTTGGTCGGTTACTAAAGGACTAACGCATTTTACGTACTCACCTTAGTAAAATCAATTTCATGATCAAGTTAACTCAAATACCCAAATTCAGCTATTGGTATTCATTTGTTCATGTTCAAATACCAAAGATTTGACTTTGAGCTTTAATTGGGTGATTAACTTTGTCACACCCCGATTTCCGATGGGCCCAGACTTAGGGTCATGTGACGATTAGATTAGTGGTGCACAAATCGGGTTTTCTGATACCTGGTTCCGGGTATGGAACCGGGTTCGGGTACGATCGGGTTCTACAAAATCGGGTATTGACAATACCTGGGTCGGGACCGGGTTTTATATAAAAAATGTATACCCTATATACCCGGGTTCGGGTCGGGTTTTCTAATACCCGGGTATTATAATACCATATTTTCGGGTTCAGGTAGGGTCGGGTATGGATCGGGTTGGGTTCGGGTATGCCTCGGGTATTCCATTTTTTTGGATAAATCATAGAAATATAAAATGCAAAACCTTTTTATTTCATAAAACATAGAAATACATGACACCTAAATAATCATTGAACCGGATCGAATAAGATGATGAACATAGATAGCTAACTTGTTTGTCTTCGTTTGTTGTTCCCCTTTTATAAGGTATAAAGATACAATGTAAACCAAACAAATGATCATAATACATTTTCTAACGGCTATATAGCCATTACCAAGGTACAAAACTCGAAAAAACACAAAAAACGAAAAAACCTGAACAGGTTATTGGGAAACCCGGACTGGGTATTGAGAAAACCCGGTTCCGGGTTCGGGTTGAAACCGGGTACTCATAAAACCTGGGTTGAAAACGGGTATAAAAAAACCTGGTTCCGGGTTCGGGTTTTATAACAAAAATGCATACTTAACCCCTACCCTATGGGTAGGGTCGGGTTCGGGTATAAAAAACCCGGATTTTATAATACCCGGTTCCGGGTTATATTTTCGGGTCCGGGTTCGGGTTTTTTGTGCACCACTAGGTTAGATAGCAGTCATCACAATTTGCAGCGGAAGTATAGAGTTATCCCAAAAGTAGAATCCAATAAAATGGACTTGAGACTATTTTGGGTCCCTAACCAAGGAGTCACAAATTCCATAGTTTAAGACCAAGCACTATCCAGCCTATTTCCTTATTCGCCACCTGTAGATTAATCTTTAAAACTACGTCAACTTTCGCAGGTAAATACAATTAATCAACTAATTTTGAAAATCATTTTATAAAATCATTTAAAATATATCATGAGAACCTGTAGGCAATCACCAAATATTCCTTTGGGTATTTTTCTTGTCACCGGTTTTACATGCTTGTCAATATAGTCGGGAACCAGAATCATATGCCGGTCATTGCAATAATGATTATGGTACATACCACCTTTAATACGCGTATTTTATACGGCCATACCTCATTGATGAGTCAGGATGCCCGGCCACGGTACCATTAACCCCCCAAGTGTATAAGTTATCAAGCAATATGGATTAAACCGGATTCTTATATTTATGAGAGCATTTGGCCATTTATATAATACACGCTCCATGAGGTTTATTGCCATATCCCAAATTTTTAAATAAAAATAGGCTAAGAGTATTGAGCTGTGTTAGCATTGTCATAGAGTATTTGGTTCTCGTAGCACAACTGATTTTAAAGTTTATTAACTCGGATGCAATTTACTTGAGGGCTCTATAGTCTAGAATAGATGGAAATATTATCCTATAGAATGTTCACAGGTCATTATATATCCTTTGGACTTTGACCGACTACTTAGAATTACACTCGGTTTCGCTAGATTAAGAGTTGACCGGATAGAATGTGGTTTATACCCATCCGAGTGCACAACCTCATTGGATACGGGTTATTTAACCAAACATTCTGATTTGGAGTAATTTTGAAAGGTTTAAACCCAATTCGACTAGTTTATATATTTTACATATTTAAACTAGTCATGTCTGTAAATACGACATCGGGTGGTCGAATGAGTCTTATGACGAGTCCGCTATGTCAAAACAAAAAATTAAAATGTTGTATGATCAGTTTAAAGGTTAAATTATATGTCTCTTAGGTTTTAAAACGATTTTTATGTCGTAGGGGCATTTTTGACATTTTTTTAAAGTATATATGGTTGACTCGTCAATTAACCCTTTAAATGATATGAACAAAAGGTATAACCTCAGAGGATTATTCCCTATAATATTATGGTCACATAACATGCCTTGATTGGGTTTCAAAGTAGACCAAACGGGTTAGAATCGATAGTTAAAGCAAAAGTCAAAATGCTTGACTTTCGATATAAGAATGAGTGCTAAATTGAATATGACGAGTTGGACATGTGAAAATAGGTTTTATAAGGTTATATAAACTGTTATAATGTTAAAACATGTGGTTTAGATACTTAGAAGTCCATTTGTCGTAATTTACAAAATCTGTGTTTTTTTACTTATATTTTAATACAAGTTTGACTCGTCATTTCACCTACTAAACGTGATGATCAGAGGGTGTAATCGCAAGAGATTAACAACTTTATTATTACGATCACGTTGCAAAGTTTAATCTGAACTTTGACTTGACCGAAATGGTCAAAACCGAAAGTCAAAACAAAAGTCCATTTGCTTGACTTTCAGCTAATAACTAGCCTATAAAATGAAATAAACTAGAAAGAGCACTTACTAGTGTTGAAGAACACTTATAAAACTCAGAAGGATGTTTCCAATAGTGGAAGCAAGCTCCTTAAGTAGATTGAGAGTGAAAGAAATGAATGGTGTGATCGTGATGAACTTTGTAAAACTTAGGCCTATTTATAGTTGATCAAATGTGAGGAGAGTGTGCTGAGTGTTACTAAGAGAGCTTAGGAGCTTATTAGTTGCGTGAGAGGTGTCATCATATGGTTAACTTTGGCACAAAATGAGCTAGGTGGCAAGAAAATGCAGCAAGGTTGTTGCCAGCCATCCCCCTGCTATCAGCGCACCCCTTACGGGCCGTAAGGGGTATGCCTTACAGTCCGTAAGGGACCTCAGGCGCACAATGTATTTGAAAACCCCCGTTACGGACCATAAGGGGTTATGGTTACGGTCCGTAAGGACCTCGTGAAATCAGAATTTCGTCTTTAAGGCAGATTTAGCCCCTCAACTTTAAATTAATAATATTTTTTATGATTTTTAATCATTCCTTTCAACATTGTGAATATGTGGAAGATTTCTAGACACGTGTCACGCTAGGATTCGATCCATAATTATCGAGGTGTTACAAACTTCCAAACTAAGTTAATCTCAAATATTCCCAGAGTGATTTTCTACTTATTTCAATAGAAAAAAAATAAGTTTTATAATCCATAATTTCACAAAATTTACTGTTTGTGAATTTTGATCAAATCCATAATATCAATAATCTTGGTTAGGCTAGAGGGTGTGGTTCACTAGTGGAGGCTCATCATCACCCTCCACCTATCCCCTTCCATCATCTCTCACATCTAGGGATGAGATTGGTACGGTATGAATGCTAACATAAATGTAAATGTTAATTAAGACAATAGTAAGACAAAGATTGCAAAGTATAATATATTTGCTAAATGGAAATTGTTTCATCTCTGCTGTCTACCCACCTATCACTGACACGTCCTGTTTTCGCGCTCTTATGTAGATAATTGGAACCAATGAGTCTAGGACTGAGCATTTCACGGTTCTAACCCATCAAACCCGAAGACCCAACAGGTTTAAGTGTTAGAAACTTACTAAAAGAACCTAGTTAATTTATGGGTGTTTCAAAGGCATGCCTACGTAAGCGAACAGTTAGTTTATTAGATCGACTGTTGGTCGCATTCTTAGCTCATCAGATGCTGAAGCAGAACACAATTCCAATCAACAGCCACTAAAGTTCTCTGTTCAGTTCATCATCCACAGGTATTGCTTCTTCTATGTGTAATACGTTGTGTAGTCTCGATGGACTAATAAAGTCAAAGGCCCAACTAATATATATATATCGGTCAACCGAATTAATCGCGGCCTGATAAGGATCGAGAATGCTAATTTGCTTTGTCCAATGTTGTTAACAAGTCAAGATAGATGTCTCCTATAAATAGATATTATTGTTAGCTTTTGAATTTTGTTTGGTTTAGACCATTGGGTATGGGGGGATAGTCTCTTTGGAGACTACCCGCCATGTGGGCGCCACGTCATCACGGGAGGAGCAGCATCCTCTTGGGGACTACCCAAGGGTGTGGGGGGACTACCCACTTTAATAAAAAATCAATATATATTAAGGGGAGAGAGAGAAACCAGGAATGATTAATGAAGAGGGGCCCACAATTATCATCCTCTTGGTCCGTCTCCAACGTCTTGGAGAGGACGGAGGTGCCGCCGACGTGGCCAGGGGCGGTGTGGGACGACCCATTTTGAGGGCGCCGGACCGGGGACGAGCCCCATACCCATCGGCCTTAGTAAACTTGACATGAAGAAGATAAAAGTCTCCTATAAATAGTAATTTGTCTTTCCCTATGAAGTCGAAGATAAAAGTATCCTATAAATAGTTATTTGTCTTTCCCTATACGTAACAAGAGTTTTGACTTGAAAAAAAAAACAGAAAAGAGTCGTGGGATTTTCGTCCCCCACAAATTACCGTGTTTAGCATGTTCGTGTTTTCTATTATCAATTGTTCGCGGACACTTGGGATCTTCGTCAAGTTTAGTAGCCCAGATAAATAACTGGTCTAAACCACGCAACTCGTCATACCCAACCGCCAAACCCATAACCGACACATTAGCATACTATTAGGTTCTTGATTCCCTTATTACCCATCTCGCGGTTCTGGTTCTAGTCCGGTCAGGTCAGGTCCAGGTTTGACCGAATTTCTTGTTTTGTTTTAAGTAGTTTACATTATCGACTATTGTGAATGTGAAGGGGCAATGGCTAACAATCATAGGCTAAATAAACCAAGAAAAGCGAAAAACATGGGGGTTCAAACAAATTAAATATACATGAGGTCAAATGGGCCTCTAGACAAAACTAAATTACAAGCCAACTTTATAAACGGTCACTATATCCTAAGCTAAGCAAAATAAATTAAAATTTGTGTGGTCAAAAACTCACGAGTCAAGACTTGCGATCGGTCTTGGCTTGCGTATCCGTCTTCTTCTCAAGAACGGGTCAACCCAGTTTGTGTCCTCCTTCACGGCTTTTTCCCATCGTTGTTTGAACATTTTGAGCTCCATCGTTGACTGCCTCCTTATCTGCATTAACACAATTGACACAGAAACAATATATATAAACCGGAACAAGTATACATTCAGATGTAGAGTACAAGAGGATCGGGTTGGGTTACCTCGGCCCGCATATCAACTGTGTGTTTCTGGAAAAAAAAAAAAAAAGGAGAAAAGATAAATGACATATGGGATTAATAGAAAGAAAAGCTAAAAAGAACTATTATGGAATCATACCTTTGTCATATCTAAATTGTTCCGGGTCTGAAAATAAAAAGTTAAATGTAAGTTCTAGTGAGACAAGATAAAAGTCTGCACATGTGATTAGGGCTAGCAAACGAACTGCAACATTCAGCGAACAGTTCGGCAGGAAGTTATTTGTGTTCGTTCGTTTAATAAATGAACGAACATGAACAAGAAATTTCGTTCTTTTAGTTAAATGAGCAAACATGAACAGAGGCCACATTCTTTCATTTATGTTCGTGAACGTTCGGTAACGTGTTCGTTTATGTTCGTTTGTGTGCAATAGTCCATTAATGTTTTTTATTTTATTCTTTATTTAAATACTTTAAAATTCTGACAAATAATATATTTAACAAGTTTCAATGGATTGATTATATATTCTGTGTTCTATATGTTTTGTTCATGAATGCTTGTTTATGTTTGTTTGTTTTTATTTGTGTTCATGAACACTAGTTTGTGTTTGTTCAAGTTCATTACCTAAAATTAACACACGAACACGTTCATTTCCTTAACGAACAAAAACACGAACAGAAAATCTGGTTCGGTAAGTGTTCATGAACAGTTCGTGAATACATATATTTCCTTAACAAACGAACACGAACAAGGTCTTGTTCGTGTTCGTTTGGTTTGTCTGCAGCCCTACATGTGATAGAGTTGGCAGTTTCGACCCGTTTACTTTGATTAGACGAGTCAAACCAAATAGTTTCTAAAGGGGGAATGGGTCAAAGGGATACCTTTTTAGCAGAGGGTCCACCTAACGATTGTATACCCTGATGAACAACATATTCACTGTCAACGATTCCCACCTTCTGGGACCGGTCCCCCTAAAGAACGCAACATTTTACTAGAATGAGTATCGCAACGTTTGGCATGTTTGAGACACTCGTACATCAAGGATTACCGTTATTCTCAAATTAATGGGCTGTTCAAAGTTCAAACTAACCTGTGCACAATACCCAAGTTTTATATCCATTCCCCATCCGTGAACAAGGTCATTCTAGTAAACAAATTGTAATGAATTCCGTAAGGCTTACATGCTGGTATGAGATATAAAATCGTGCGATAATGTAGTAGTAGAACATATATGATGTATATATAAAAGGCCACAAAGATATTAGCAATAACATTGAGTAAAATGCAATTTTCGTCCCTGAGGTTTGGCTAGTTTTGCGATTTTTCGCAATAAGATTAGAGTAAAATGCAATTTTCGTCCATGAGGTTTGGCTAGTTTTTCGTCCAAAGATTTGTTTTTCTGCATCTGGATCCAAAAGGTTTGAAATCTTGCCATTTTCATCTGTCTCGTTAACTCCATTCATTTTTCTCCGTTAACTCAGGGGTATTTTCGTCTTTTTTTGTTAACCTAAAGGACAATTTGGTCTTTTGAATACTTGTACATTATGCTAAATAGTTTGTACATAAAATGAAAAAGACCGAATTGCCCTTTATGTTAACAAAAAAGACGAAAATACCCCTGACTTAACTGAGAAAAATGGATGGAGTTAACGAGCCGGATGAGCATGGCAAGATTTCAAACCTTTGGGACCCAGATGCGGAAAAACAAATCTTTGGACAAAAATCGCAAAACTGGCCAAACCTCGGACGAAAATGGCATGTTTACACCTGAATTGATAGTAAAAAGGGTAATTGCCCGGTACCCCTGACCGTGGGAGACTTGCTCCCGAGGCTAGCAGCCCGACAGTGCCGCCTCGCGGTGAATACCCTGCCAACCCTAGGGGTTCGAAGAGCCTGGGGTTGCCAGGTTTCGAACCCGAGACCTCAAGGATCCTAGAGTTGGTTTAAAGCGGGTGTCGGTGGCCAACTGAGCTAGCCCAGTTGGTTCTGAATTGATAGTAAGACGGGCAAAATAATGTTTTTACCTGAATAAGATGCCAGGCACAATGCCATGCAGCCCTAGAGAAAACCGGAGCCATTCCTTCAACAAAACTGCGATTCAAATAGCAACATTGAATATGAGAACATCTACAATAATAAACTTCATGGCTTTTGTATGCATAGAATTATAGAAAATTACCCGGCACATGGGGGGCCGTCACTGGCATCCGAACATTTCACACTGCCTCTGCTGTCATACACTCTTCTGTTTGTTAGAAAACGTTACAAGCATTAGCAATCAAAAACATGATAACATTGATATTTATGAAGTACAAGAAACCGATTTGTCCACCTGTGAAACTTGCTTGTCCTCTTGCGTACTGTGATTCTATGATGTATACCGGTTGAATTTGGATCTAAAGCGGGCTGCGATATCTCTAATCCCTCTGTTTTAACAATATCCAAGTACCTGCGGATAACATGCGATAATATTATATCAATACTCAAAAAGATTTGCTTATTCTTTTGATTCTCGGAGAGTAGCTTGAAACCTCTGATGTAAGATTTAAAGATGATGAAAGAGCATCATTCCACCATATGACTAGAGCGGCAAACAAACCAAACGTTTGGCGAACAGTTTGTGAACCGTTCGGCGGGAAGTTCGTTTGTGTTCCTTCGTTTAATAAATGAACAAACACGAACATGAACAGAGGCCGCGTTAGTTCATTTATGTTCGTGAACGTTCAGTAACGTGTTCGTTTATGTTCGTTTGTGTTTCATAGTTCATTAGTGTTTTTGGTTTTATATTTTATTTAAACACTTCAAAACTCCGTTTGTTTGTTTGTCTTTTTGTTAGTGTTATATATTCTTTCATGGACGTTTGTTTGTGTTCGTTTGTCTCCATTTGTGTTCATGAACATTAGTTTGTGTTCATTTGTGTTCATCAACGTTCGTTTTCGTTCGTTACCTAAAATTAACAAACAAACGCCAAACGAACACGAACATGTTCATTTTCCTTAACGAAGGAACACGAACATAAAATCTCATTCGGTAAGTGTTCATGAACAATTCGTGAACACATATATTTTCTTAATAAACGAACACGAGCAAGGTCTTGTTCGGTTCATTTGTAGCACTAATATGAGTATTGATGTACCAACTGTACCTCTTAGGATTAAAATGCTGCACTCCGAGGTCTTCATCCCAGAGAAATATATAATCATAAATGGACACAGCAGCTGGATGCAGAAACCGCTTTGCAAACCACCTGAAATAAAGTTAAATTTTAATACACAACCGATTAACGAGCTTTTCAATTCAAATTCTAGTTTCTATTGTATAAATAACAAATGGCTAATGTAGATGAGGCAAACATCATAGCATTACCAATAACCACAAATAAAAACCGTAGATTCTGATTAAAAAAAAGGTTGTGAATTTGTTACCACTTTGTTTGGTTCTGAGCTACAACATGTATGGCTTTGTTGCTCCACTCAAGATCTTGCCAGCTATCCAATTTCCCATCGTAATGGAACAAAATAATCGTAAAATTTTCTCGAAGAAACTGAAAATGCTAGTGTTAGGCTGCTATTTTTCATAGAATAATAAATGTAAAACAGGTTATAAATATCAGAAGAAGATAACTGATCATTGTACCTTTTGAACAATAGCATTAACATTTCGCTTCTGTTTCAGACCCACTGGCATTGCCAACAAGTTATGTAGGGCGGAAATATTAGCCTGCAATCAAGTAGATATACATAAATCAGTATATACAGAAGACAGTGATGAATGAAGGTAAACTGATGCAGAATAATGAAAATAAGTAATTGATGGTGGTTATAAATACACACACACACACACATATATATATATATAGGCAAAAGATCAAATACAAATAATCTTAACATACTAAACATACAAATTGAAGGAAAACCCAAAAAGACAAGGTGGCATTTTTGTAATTACCACCAACTATCAAAGTTACAACCAAAAATACCTAAAAAAACACAATTACTTAGGTTTTTGGGGGTGGGTGGGGGGGTTAGGTTTTTGGGGGGTGGGTGGGGGGGTTAGGTTTTTTTTTAGGTTTTTGGGGGGTGGGGGGTTTAGGTTTTTTTTTTGGTGGGGGGGGGGGGGGGGGGGGGGGGGGGGGGGAGTGGTTAGGTTTTTTTAGGTATATTTGTAGAGTAACTTTGATAGTTATTGATAATTACAAAAATGCCACCTTGTCTTTTTGAGTTTTCCTTCAATTTGTATGTTTAGTATGTTAAGATTATTTGTACAAGAACTTTACTCTATATATATAATACAAACTAAAAGCAGGAGGGTTGAGTGTAACCTCTAACTTTGAACTACTTGTTGACCATAACGGTTTTAACTCCAAGTCAGATCTAGCTTCAATAATACCACGAGGTAAACCCTTTAAGTTTGTGGAATCTGGCAAAGATTCCTAGAGACCAGCATAAAAAAGGTCATCATCAACACGCAATAAGGACCCTCAAAATACACAAAAAACAAACATGTCCCAAGATCAACCGATATAACTTTTAAAAGATTCTGGTGATTTTGAAACTGTACCTTTGATGTGTAGAACCGATATAATTTTGAGTCCAGCTGATGAGACATACAAGAAAAAAGACGATTGTTAGTAAACACAAAAGCTTCAGTTAATCTTCAAGCAGATTATTAATCAGATTCATGCAAAATGCATGAATCCCCAATCTAACAATTTAAATGCATTAAATATAAACAGTGTCATATCATACCTCTGTCTGCAAATACTGGTAATTCGTTGTCCTATATACAATGAATAACATTAATGTACAAACAAATCCCAATAGCGGTTTCATTGTGTATCCACAAAGTCCCTGCGTACATAGCACAACCTCTGCATACTTAGAATCATATATCAAATGTACAAAGTGTGCCCTCAGAAACAAACTGCAATTGACTATATAAACTTACCCAATCACAATGGTTTTGTCTTTTCCTCAATATATTCCTCCATGCTTTGGATTCTCTCATAGACAAATATTGTTTCTATATATTCTCATGCCAAACTGCATAGATACTTATTTCATTAAGCATCAACATCATTCACAACTAGTTGTTACATGCTGGAATGATTCAAACTATGAACAAACATGTAAAAACCCCTCAGTGCAGATCTTGAGGTATAAAGTTGCAAATTAGGGCTCATAATGATAAAATAACCATCTATAATCATGTAAACTTATATCCAGAATATTATAAAATCCTTTAATTAAACAAATACCAGTACCAAATTTCATTCTTTGATGTTGATTTTGACCATCATATGTCAAACATAAACAACAATTGGATCAATTTGCGTGCAAAACGTCAATCTTACTCAAACAGTCAACATAATAATAAATTAAACACTCAAACCTATGCACAATCTGAAACAATAGAGATAAAAAAATTATAATTAAGCAGATAACAATCAATTTCTCTCAAAAACGGATAATTAAAGTAAACACAAAAAGGATTGAATCAATCAAACATGACTCCAGATTTCAAATCGTGTGCAAAATCAACAGATCTCAGACGGAATCTAATCATAACAACAGACTGCAAATCGAATAATTTAAAGCAGACAGAATTAAAAGTTATAAACCTGATATTTGAGATTCGTACGCGAATCAGTAAAGTGAAATTCAAAATATCAGCAGCTGAAGTACAACTCAGAAAGATCAGCGGAGATAAGAATCGGTTTATCCGGCGAGAGAGTGTGCGAAATTAGCTGCGTGTATTGTTCTGTTTCTGTATGTATATATACATATAGATATAGATTTTAGAGAGAGAGAGAGAGGGAAGAATGGGGTTTTAGTTTTTAGAGAGAGAAAGTGTGGAAGAAAAGTGTCGGAACTTGAAGTTTCCACGTTTCACGGTCGGGGATTATTATTTATGCATGCGTGTTTCATCGGCCGACGAGGGGGTAAAGTGTAAATTGCTTCTTTATTCTTATTGTGATTGGTCCCCAATTTTTACTTACTCTTTTTTTTTTTTGGGTATTGATCCTCCCTCCGTGGCCCAGTGGTTCCCATTGGGTATGTTGGGCCGGTTCCTCCTTTGGGAGGTCACCGGTTCGACTCCCACTCGTGGTCTTAGGGGGGGGGGACGTCCCAATGATAGACCGTATCCTACCGAGGCATGGTGCGGTCTTGAGGGCAACCCGGTTTTACCCAGCTGTTACCCCAGCGAGTCTCTCGTGTGGGGGCAGTATGGTTTCCGGGCGAAAGTCAGCTTGCGCGACGGCCGGGGCCCAATCGAACATCGCGACGGGAGTGCGGGGCTGACGGGGGATTGTCTTTGACATGAACCCGGTGACCATTAAGGTCCAGTACATGAAAGTCACCTTTCAAAAAAAAAAAAAAAAGGTACCTTAGGCGGCCCGTGGCGGTGCCGTTATTTTTATAACGGAAATTTTATCACGCGTTATATTATCATTTTACCACCCCGCCAACACAAGTTCCACGCGTTATAATTTCAACGCAATCCATTTTCGTGATATTTTCAACGCGTGATAGTTTTGTTTTGTGAGTGTAATTGTTGGTTGGGGGGAAATTGTTGGGTGTGGTGGTGAGTGATGACCACCCCGCCTAAAAAAGGTTGTGAGTGATGGAAAAATGGTCGATGACATGGCGGAACTTGATTGGTTCTTGTTAGTGATAAATTATATCACTAGTGAACCACCCCCCTCCCCTTGGTCATTAATTTTAGTATACAACAAGTTACAAAACTATCCACCAACCATTCTCATCTTTAAGTTTCACTTATCAAATAGGCTTTAAAGGTTTCTTGTATAGAGGGTGTTTATAAACGGACTAGAGTGTCTAAACTGATCGATCAGGTCGGTTGAATAAGCTAGTTTTAGATCTATACAGATTGGTTCAATTCAATGTTTGGTTTTGACGTTTCATTGGTTAGTGGAGTGGTTGATAGTTTAGAGCTTGTAGTTGTTGGTATAAACCAAATTGGTTGCTTGATTTTTTTTATGTCTTTCGTTTCAGAACACATATAGTTATAGTATATATTATTAATGAACGATTTATAAGTTTCCAAAAATTGAAATGGTTCAAACTGTGAAAACTAAAAATTCAAACAGCCAAATTGGTAAAACTGGTTGGCTTTGTCGTTCCATAATTGTAGTTACCAGTTTGGTTCAAAATTTTTGTTAAAGCATGTCAAAGCAGAACATCATTTTTGTAACGATGGTACTACGAGTATGTTGGTAAAAAATTATGTATTAACTAATCTCAATCCCAACTTCAATTATATATAAAAGGGGGTTTTGCCTGAATTTGCATATTAGTCGATAGTATAAGGATGCGTTGTGCAATATACACTTGAATTAATCAGGACTTTCAAGTTTGACTAATACCGCATAACTAGATTGCATTTGAAGTTTGAACGGAAATCTTGTATAGGAAATCTTGTAAATCACTCCATTATTCATATTTAGAATTTATTATTATTACGATATGTAATTCCTAATTTACAATGTAATTAAGCATATTCTTGTATTGTTGAATTAAAAAAGTTAGAAGGTTGAATTTAGAAAATCAGCATTTAATGCTAATAAATAATTAATATTTAGTTTGTTACGTTTAAGGATGACAGGCAGTAAAAGAAACAACACTCAATATTTGTACTTCGGTCCATGTTCTATTTAATTTGGTTTAATTAGAGTAAACGGTAACTTATGCAATCGGTCAAAGCAGCATTTTAATATTAGAACACTAGGTTATAACCCCGTGTATTACATGGGTTAAGTAAATAAAAAATCAAATAGTTAATAACTAAGATTGAACAATTATAAAACAATATTTTTAAGACGCTTTTTTGATATCCAAACAAAATTTTGTGTCATGTATGATCAAAACTTGTGATGTTTGTCAAGTTTATAACTATGAAAGCATTTAATAACCCAAGTTTTATTTAAATAATAGCGGTCTTAATTTATTAGTTCTAAAAAATGTTGAAATGTCCGGATTAGCCATGTAGCAATTAGCCAATTAGATAAACTTATATAAAAATATTATTTAAATTTAAATTAATTAGATAAGTATAAATTATCGGTAATTATTAAATTATATAACTTTAAATTTAAATATCTGAACGTGAGTTGCATCTTAAAAGTATGGTTGTTTTTTAATAAATTTATTAGTATGATAAAGGTAGTTATTATTCTTCTTGCATTTTAAACATATATTAAATTGAATAATTTAAACTAGGTTAGAACCCCGTGTAATACACGGGTTGAATAAATGTAATTTTATATACTAAATATTAAAAAAAATATCTTTAAAAACCTCGTTTATTACATGGGTTGAATAAATGTAATTTTATATACCAAATCATAAAACAATATATCTTTAAAAATCTGGTTTATTACATAGGTTGAATAAATGTAATTTTATATATTAGTAATAAAAATTTATATCTTTAAGAACCTCGTGTATTGTACGGGTTGAGTAAATTTAATTTTATATATTAGATAATGAAAAAAGTTACAATTTAAGAACCTCATGTATTATATGGGTTGAACACATGTAATTTTATATAACAATCGATAAAAAGTTATATCTTGTTATGTCTTTATAAACTTTGTGTATTATACGGATTGAATAAATCTAATTTTATATACCACATAATAAAAAAAATTATATTTTTAAAAACCCGGTGTATTACACGAGTTGCATAAATGTACTTTTGTATGGTAAATAATAAGAATGTTATATCTTTTAAAAACCTCATTTATTACACGGGTTGAATGAATCTAATAAAAATATATCTTTAAAAAAACTAACGAATATACTCGATATATGATGGATGGGATGATTGCGTTGATGATTCTTATAAATGTCATGTAAACATATTGAATATCGTATTTGAGTTGAGAGTTGAACACGGAAATAAAAGTATAGAACCAATAAACTTTGATTAATGTTTTTGTTTACCCCTTATAAACATTTATGAAATAGGTTCTACGCTTAGCTACTTTAATTTAATAAAATAAATAAATCATTTACATTATATTAATTTATATTTAGTGTACGTCTTTTGTTAATTTTAGGATAAATAATTTTGAAATCTAATAAATAATTCAAAATATTATATTATCTCCTATACGAATTGTTTAAATTTATATTAAATTTAATTATCTTTTAATTAATATTAATTATCTATAATTAAGTAGGATAGAGATGAAAAAAACTAAAAAATAGATGCCTTCAATAAATGACATGTGTCCCATTATTGGTTTCTTTTATTATATAGTAAGATTACATAATAATTATCTACAATTAAGGAATTAAGATATAATTTCTAACCTAGTAATTAATATAAATAAATAATAAGATATTTTATGGAACTCTATCCGTAATCTTTTAAATGTTTGAAACATATTAAATTTAATAATTTAAATTAAATAATTATATATAATTAATGATGGTCTAAAATAATGACAAGTGTCCCTCTATTGGTTTCTTTTATTATATAGTATAGATTTATTAATATTATTATTAGCAAAGTATAGACGGGTGTATTACATGGGGTCGGACAAATAGAAAAGTTATGATTGTTTAATATGTAAAAGACTTTATATAACTAATGTAACTATATTATCGTATGATAGTTCATATAAGTAACTTGAATTTATCACAAAAAACTGACCTTTATTAACTCGTAACATTGAAATACAAAAATAGTTTATGCATTACACTGATTGAATACTGAAAAGTATGTAATATACAAATATATCTAATTTTCATTTGAGTGGAATTTCGTATTACATTACAATACATATAATAGTATGTATAAAAATATTATTTTCTTATTATTGTATATCTTTTGAGAGGAGGAGTTAGGTAGAAAGTGGTTTTTCCTAGAAAGTCTAGGAAGCAATAAGAATGTGACACGTGTCATGGAGGGATTTTAACTAAAAGGGCACTTGTGTAATTTGACATTTTATTTTATTTTTGTAATTTTATCTCTCATTAACTAACAATGCCTATAATTATCGAAACTGTTTCTCCAAGATTTTTTTTATTTCGCAACCTTCTCCTTCTTCGTCATCGTCAAACACTTCTCCATCTCCACCATCTCCGAGTTCATCAACACCATTCAAATAATGTTCGTATCATCTCCGTTTTCTTGACGATGTGTTTTAACAGCAAGCAAATTAATATAGTTGTGTTTTAGCAGTAAGCAGATTCATACAGTTGTGTTTTAGCATTCAGATTCATACAGTTGTGTTTTAACAGCAAGCAGATTCATACAGTTGTGTTTTAGCATTCAGATTCATACAGTTGTGTTTTAACAGCAAGCAGATTCATACAATTGTGTTTTAGCATTCAGATTCATACAGTTGTGTTTTAACAACAAGCAGATTCATACGCTGTGTTTTACCGTCCATGCTGGTAATGCTAGAGGATTTCTTGACGTTGTGTTTTAACAGCAAGCAGATTAATACGATGTGTTTTCTTGATGTGTTTCTTCATGAAGGATAGAAGGAAGAGAGAGAGAGAGAGAGACAAAGGGAGAGGGATAGAGAGAGAGAAAAAATTGCATGAAATGTGGGGTGGTTATGGAATGACAAATATTTCCATATTTAAAACAAGCTAAATGACATATCTACCCCTGATTAATTAAATAATCTTATTTTTAAGAAACACATATTACCAAAATGCCACCAAGATGATCTCAACCATTAAACACACCCATTGGATGGCCCAGATCGCTTCCTAGACTTTCTAGGAAAAACACACTTTCCGTAGGATCCCCACTCATCTTTTGAATATTAGTTGTATTTAAAGTAAATGATATATTTTATTGGTATACTATAAATTAAATATGTTATTCTTATTAAAAATTATTTATGATTTAAGTTGACAGTTTATATATGGAATCAAATGTTTTCATAATCAATGGTTAACTACATCTCAAAAATGGGTAAAAATATAGTCATGTTAAAATAGAATTAAGTGGTTTTTTCGTATTTTATAATACATTTCTTTATTTATGTAATGGAGGGATTTGGAAAGGAAAAATCAGGTGATGTAATGTGTTGGTAACAACACTGTGTAATTGTACTAGTTTTGTATAAGTTTTATGGGCTGTTTGTTTAGCTTTTAATGAGGCTGTTAATGGTTCAGATCTCTTACTGATTCAGCACTTAATAGTTCAGACTGTTTGTTTCGCGAGAAAATGTCTGAATGGTTCAGACATTTGCCTCTGAATGGTTAAGTTTTATACTGAGTCTGAATGGTTAAGACCTTTAATCTGAATTGGTCAGACATTTGTCTTTGAATGGTTAAGCATTATACTGGCTCTTAATAGCTCAGACCTCTTACTGGTTCAGCACTTAATGGTTCAGTCCTCTTACTAATTCAGCACTTAACCATTCAGAAGTTGCCAAACAACCCCTTAGTGTTTTATTGAGTCACTTTGGGTGCGTCTTAATGTACTTATATTGTATAGTGTTTTGCAGGTTAAACGTGTGCTAACTGAGTAAAAATAAGGCTTAGATTAAAGAAACCAAACATACGAAGAAGTTCGAGGGCTGAAAATGATAATCTGTAGGGGTGTTCAGAATTCGTTTCGAATTCGAAAAATTCGAAATTCGATTAAATTCGATTCGATTATCTGGAATTCGTTTCGATTATAAGAATTCGAATTCGAATTCGATTCAATTCGAGTCAAGTAAATCGAATACGAATAGAATACGAATTTATAATTTCAAATTCAATTCGATTCGAAATTCGAATAAAAATTATACATTTTATTTATTATTTTTATATATAATACATATATAACTTTTATTAGGCTATATACTATAAATTATTTTCAAAATTTACTCCAAGTATTAAAATTACTCATTACCAAACCCACTACATGACCCATAACTAAAACCTAAGTAGCAAATCTATCAGTAGATTTCTAACCCTAAAAATATTAACTTGTAGAGGTTATTCCTGAATTCTCGTTTTGAATGTTAGGCTTATGGTACTTTATTTAGAATGTTTTATGGCTGCTTTAAAACTTATGTTTCATTTTAATAGTTATTGACATGTTTTAAAAGAAATTGAATCAAATCGAATTTATTCATAATTCGCTTCGAATTCGAATTTTTAATCGAATACGAATTGGGTTTTTTTATTCGAATACGAATTCGAATCGAATTTGGTAGGATTTAATCGAATACGAATCGAATTCGAATTCAAGGAAAAATAAAAATTATTCGAATAATTCGAAAATTTGATATTCGATTCGATGAACACCCCTATGGAAAAACTTCTTCCCCACACCACACGAGGGAGTGACGTGAAAGCCCTGTGACACGCGGGGGTTGGGTGTTGACTGAAATGCCCCTTTGGTTTGTGATATTTACCCGCTTTGCCAATAGACTTTCTGAGCCACGCAACCCACCTATGAAGATTCCCCGCGTGGCGTGAGGGAGTTAAATATTGAGAAAAAAGTTGTTTTTGACCTAAACAACGCTTGCGGATGAAGTTATTCACAATCAGACTTCATTCGACGAATTGAGAGCTTCCAAAAGGCGATTTTAGGGTTCTTTCATTAGTCTACTTCAGTTTATTCAGGTCAATTCATTCAAAATGAAATGTTGAAGCTGTGATGACAACTATGAGCGGCTAAACTCCTCGCGACTTCCCTCGGGTGAAAGATTGTTAGGTTTTTACACACTTTGTTTAGATTACTGTATAATTGGTGCATCTTGACCACTTGTGTCTGGAATCTAAACTTTGGATTTGATAAACATTTTTTATATTTGAATTATCTGACTTTTATCAAACGTATTTGCGATTTCTTGCATCGTTAGTGGGTTGGTAACTAGTTGGGTAGCCAGTGCTTTTGAACGGATAATTAGGTTGTACGATTATTATTAAAAATTGTCCTTAATTGTTATTCTAGTTCAATAATTCCAACGTCTGATCTATGTGGTGTTTAAGTAATTAAAACTAAGTTTTGTGTAAAACCTATAATCTGGATCTTGGGTGGGGGTTGCTTTCTTTAATTTGATAACTTTCTTCTCACTTAATTACTTGTGTTC
Source organism: Helianthus tuberosus (assembly GCA_030545235.1). Classification (NCBI taxonomy): domain Eukaryota; kingdom Viridiplantae; phylum Streptophyta; class Magnoliopsida; order Asterales; family Asteraceae; genus Helianthus; species Helianthus tuberosus. The sequence goes on along the minus strand of CM060451.1, from coordinate 62,202,130 downwards.
TTTCATGCTAATCCAGGAACCGGCGAGTTTGACGGAGCCTCGGCCCAGATCCGACGTGTTCGGTTCGTTATTACGACTAAGAAAGGAGTAAAAACAGAATACGACACCGAGCAGTCAATTTCAATCTGGTCTCTATTGATTATTCAACTTTACAGCACCACGAGACCAGTTGGACAGCATGTCCCCTCTGGGAACCAAAAGCTTGTCCAAATGGGAACCCCAAGTCCCTATTTATAGACAACCACTAACACTATGTCCATCCGTCCAGATGGACCTTAACATTACAAAACCGTGTCCAACTATCTCCTATTCTATACAATATTCAACACACGCTCAATCTAACTATTCGCACAGTGGTAGACATACGAAATATGCACCAACAAATTCCCCTCGGCTGTCACTGTCGAATCGTCTTTAACACTTTGAGAAACTTGAGACGTGTTTGAATATTCTGCAACTTCAATCAGGCATCTTGAAATCTAACAATAGATTCCCCCTTGATTGATGATTCGGGTTTGCTTTTGGCAGTATAGAGCACTAATTCTTCCTGAAAATGAATATTTAGGTCTTTTGCACAGTTCACGACTCTCCTCTGATTTGCTAAACTGCAACCTTCACGAACAATCACCAATTTGAAACTAGTCAATCTAGCATCCTCTGTTTCAGCTTTAACCGCATCCGAGCTCAGTTTTCGATATGTCATATTAGCACCACGATCTCGCTTTCCGCTTTCTCGATCTAAGAATGTACAAAAACTCAACCGACAATTGATAGAAACTTCAAACACCCGCTGGTTAACTTCAAATCCGTGACTCCCCCTGAAGATCTGATATCCCGTTTACCGTGATCAACGTTAACGCACCGTAAGAATGATAGATCCATGTAAACGGTATTCTCCACAATCAGCAAATCTTCATCGAAAAACAAATCATTTGGTAATGTAATCCGATCTCTGAAGCATTCGTCCACAATCAGATTCATCTCGACGGATAATCTAGATCTCAGAAGCTATCATCCACGATCACTCTCAGATCTCCTATGCTCTCGTCCACGATCAGATATCAACACCTTGGATCATCTTGATTTTGGAAGCTTTCACCTACGATCAGATTCACATTCCCCCTGACAATCTGAAGTCGAAACCACCCGAATACTGTTGCAGCGTCACGAATTTTCAAAAATGTTGGAACATCTGAAAATTTTTATTCCCCCTCGTTTTTGCAAATTCTGATGTCTCTTTTACTGAATTCCCCTTCAAACTGAGCAATTCAGTCATCTTTTATATGTGAAAAACTCGACTATGCCGAAAATATGACAATTTTCCTCAAAACGTCAGTTTTTCACTATTGTGGATTTTACGTTTTGGCCCATAAATAGTCATATACCCTGAATGATAAACATTCTGCACTAGTATCATGACTACCCTACTAATTTTCACAATCCGTGATCGCATCATCAAATCTGTTCACTGAAGCCCCCGACGGTTTCCCCGAACAAACAAGGTTGGTCGTTAAAAACCCGAAAAAAATTTCAATCACCAAATATTTTATGGAGATTCTCCTCGTCGTTGCGATCAAAAAATGCCTTTTTTTAGGCATTTGATCATCTGGTCGAATGGCATGTTGTCGGATGGTCATCCGATCGGAGGGTCGTCCGATCGGACGGTCATTCGATCGAATGACAAAGTGGACAAACTTGTGTTAGTGGATCAGATCAAATGAACATTCGAGTGAAAACCAACTAATCTTTCAATCACAAGCTAATGACATGGGTCGGATGGTCATCCGATTGGATATGTTCTAACAGTTCAAGAACACTCCAAATCACGTTTTTTCGATCCAGAATCTTTATTTGTGTGAATTTCATGATGAAACTTCACAGGATTGTGCGCGAATCAATTCCGAACAGAATGATGTCTTCAATTCCAAAATCCATCGTTGAATTGACCTTTATTTTGATGATTTTCTCTGTTTTAACATCAAAACTCCAGTTTAACCCAAAATTGATGAGCTTTGGATGATTTAACCGACTATTAGATCGATTAAATCGGTATTGTAGCTCTGATACCACTGCTAATCCAGGAACGGGCGAGTTTGACGGAGCCTCGGTCCAGATCTGACGTGTTCGGTTTGTTATTACGACTAAGAAAGGAGTGGAAACAAAATACGACACCGAGCAGTCAATTTCAATCTGGTCTCTATTGATTATTCAACTTTACAGCACTACGAGACCAGTTGGACAGCATGTCCCCTCTGGGAACCAAAAGCTTGTCCAAATGGGAACCCCAAGTCCCTATTTATAGACAACCGCTAACACTATGTCCATCCGTCCGGATGGTCATCCACAAGCTCAATCTAACTATTCGCACAGTGGCAGACGTACGAAATATGCACCAACATTTCAACCAAACAAACAACCGATTTTACTTTAGTATTTTGTTATTTTAGTAGAAAACTTAATTAACCACCAATTCCCTGTGGAGATGACTCAACTTTCATATACTACGTATTTATACTTGTTTTTTATTATTTCACGACAACTACGTTATGAGGTGAAACATGGCAGTGACACATGTCCAACTTTGTATTTAATTCTGAGGTAGTAGAAAATTATTATTATTATTATTATTATTATTATTATTATTATTATTATTATTTTGAATTATGCAATCAAGTAATGCAGATGTCAAAATGGAGTGTGTAGAATGGCATCAATAGTGGACTATAGCATAAAGATACCATCGGCAAGTTTATATACTACCAGCTTACAAATATGTGTATTATAATATCGAAAAAATGTAAATCACAAATTTGTATATAATTTTTATTAGTGAAATGACTTATTACATAAAACAGTGAAATAAAAAAGAAAAGTTGCATCAAATGTAATTTTTCAAGTTTTCACTTCTCTCTTGAGTTACTATTATCTATTTTATTAATATATGGTTATAAAACAGTATTACTAAAAAAATAAAAATAATAATGATAAGACTTTAAGTGTTTTTAAAAATAAATTGTAAGTTATGAGGTTGTGCAAATGAAATGAAATGTAATTAAATTCTATAACGTATATTAATGATATAACAATTACTTTGATACAAACAATATTTTACGAAATATGCATAATTAGATGATATACGAAAATCATCCAATTATAGAAAATAATACATATTTAATAAAATATACGATAAATAAAATACGTATTTAAAAAATAGGACTAAATTTTTTAAAACTAAAACTTTAAGTGTCAAAACAACGTATTTAATTATTATATAACGTCTTTGTTTAGTAATTAATGTTACTGGGAAGTTTGATCAATTTTGTAGGGTGAAAATTTATTGATATATATAAAATATTAAAATTGAGAGAGTAGATTTATTATATATAATATTAAAACTAAAAATGGGAGAAGAGGTTTGGTAACCAGATGTGACATTATTTGAAATCGTTAATTATAATAAGGATTATATTTGATTTGAAACTCTACTTGTCTAGTAACAAAAAATGTAACACGTCTATTAGTTTGTTTTTCCAACTGTAACAAAATAAAGATAATCGATTTTTTTAAACAAAGGTATGAGACTTTAAACCAGCATCGGGGATCCTGTCTTCGGCTGCTAAGATCAAACAAACCAAAATGTTAGAATTTTGCTTCCAAAATGTGTTTGACACGGTTCCTTTAAACAAATTTTGATCGCTCACACAAATATTTCACACGGTAAAACAACATAAGTAGTTCTATGTATTGTTGTACATGACCTCCGAGTATGAAATTTACCTGGAAAAGGTAAGTTTTACTATTTGAAATGAAATAGTGTGTTTTAATGTGAGATTTTTCGAGCAGGTATATTTTATGTATTATTTCACACTCTTAAGCACCTCAAACTAAGGTCTATCCCTTAGGGGATTGTGGATTGCTTAGGGTGGAGGGTATGATTCAAACACTTTAGTGTGTTTGAGTTTTCTCTATCCAAAAATCTCATGTCATGTCAACTCTCTTCCTTCACTCCCCATTTTCTACTCAAACACTAGGTATGATTTAAATACCCACTCAATTAAAAAAAATTATTGGTTCTCTATCTCCTCTCTCTCTCTCTCCTCCATTTCTTCTTCTTCGCCTTCGGTGAATAGTCACCGCCCACACCCCTTCTTTCCTACTCCCCACTCACCGATTATCCACCCGGAATCATCCACCGATCGGCAACCCCACTCCCCGCTTGGACTCCCCGCAATCACTCCGACCCCCCTTATTTAACTCAAAAAGGACTTTTTGGCAAAAGTACTTATTGACTTATGACTTATTCAAAAGGAGTTTAAAAAAAAGTTTGGATGAGCTTATGAGGTCGGGAAAGTCAATAAGTCAATAAGTTGTTTTAAAAAGTGTTAGGATGAGCTTATGAGGTGGGACAAAGTGATATTTCATGAAAAGTTAAAAGAAGTTTCAAAAAGCCAAGGTTTCCTAACTTTTCAAAATGACTTTTCCACCTTATACAAAAAGTTTTTTCAAAAAGTTATTTTCACTTATCCAAACATTATTTTGACTTATTGACTTTTTCAATAAGTCGATAAGTTGTTTCAAAATGCTAAGCCAAACACCCCCTTAGTTATAATCAAAATAGAAAAAACCTCTAGGTCATCGATCGATAGTAACATGAGATCAATAGGAATCGTGCTCATCTGTACTAATTGTCATCAGCGGTAAGAACCTGTTGCGGGCCATCACTAGTAATTGAGGTTCCGTTGTTATCCATCAACAGCAGTGGGCTATCGATAGTAACTAAGCCTTGAGTTATCAATAGCAAAACAATCTATAAAGAGGAAGTTCCTTATGAGACCGAACCATCAACAACAAAGATGGTTGTGGTGATGCGAGTATGTGAAGTACAAACCGCGCCATCAAAACGTCAAATTTCGTCCATCACACACGTTCATGGAGTATGTGTGAGTATGAGTGTTTCACACTCTTTTAGCTCCCCATGTCTTCCTTATTGCTAAGGAAGTAATATCCAATGAAGGCTCCCACTTATCCACCCTTAAGAGGTTCTCTCACTTCTTTCATCTTAAACAAGTCACTTCAACTATGAATATCTTATTAATCTTAGCTTCATTTCTGACACGTTTAGGTTTATTGTTCTCATCAAGGAGATGGCAAACCAATTAAATTATCTTTGTCCAAAATTAATGAAACCCTGTATCTTCACTAACTTTTCCAGCAATATGTTTTCATGATTCGTTTGTTGATCAGTTCTGTTAAGACATAATGGAAAACATGAAAGCATACCTTTGATTGCATCGGTATAGGCCAGCAGAGAATCCAGATGGAGATGCAGCAACAGTGTTTGACATAGTTGTCAGTTTTGGTCTGGTTCCTCATTAGGGTGCAATCTAATGATGGTGGTAAGAGAAACCGAATAAGGGAGTTCAGCTAGGAGAGAGGGGGCGATTTCATGAGTGATGTTATTGTGATTAGAGTCTAACCCTTTAGCCCTCTAATTATCTCCTTATATATGAACCCAAGAGGAAACCCTAATTAGTTAATAAGGGTAATTTGGCCCATCAACAATTACCAACTAATTATTTAATAGGATTGTTATATATTTTGATCCATATAATGTAAATGATTATAATGACTACTAGATTAAATATAAAATAAGTGACATGCTACTCAATAACATGTGTGAAACCTTCAATGGCAAGATAATGGAAGGGAGGGACAAGCATATCATTGCTGCTTTAGAGTATATCAGGGAGTACCTAATGAGGAGGATTGTGACAGTGTTAAGGGTTATAGAAAGGACTGAAGGTCTTATTACACCTTGGGCACAAGAACAACTTCAGACAATTAAGAAAGATGCAGCCTTTTATCATGTGCAGTGGAATGGAGGGGATCTGTATGGGGGTGAGTGGTAAACCTAGACACACAAGGGTAGTGGACTTGGCCAAAAAGACTTGTGGTTGTAGAGGCTGGGAAATCACAGGTATATTATTAATTGTTTGTGACTGACTTTTATCATTATTAACTGTTTGTGACTGATTGTTCATGATTGTGACAGGCATGCCCTGCAGACATGCAGTGGCTGCAATATGGTTCATGGCTACTAATGGTCAAAGAGTTGGTGCTTTGGAAAGCTGGTTTGGTCCAGTCTACACAATAGGCAGGTGGAAAGAGGTGTATGCTTTCAAGATAAACCCTATAAATGGCAAAGCTCTATGGCCGAAGAGTGATGTTCCTATCAAGATAACACCACCAAAACATCACAAACAAGTGGGTAGGCCAAAGAAGGTTAGGAAAAGGTCAGCCGTGGAGATGGAGGATGAAGGCTCAAGCAAGAAGAAGGGCATGTTATCAAAGAAGAATATGAAGGGTGTATGTGGAAAATGTGGGAACACCGGACACAATCAAAGGACTTGCAAGGGGCAAGGTGAAAAAAGGAAGGACTAGATCTGTTGGCAGGGGTTTAACTTTTGACTTTTGGTTTGTTATGGTCTTTGACTTTTGGTTTGTTAAGGTCTAACTTAACACTTTATGGGATATGTATTAACTCTAGATGTTTGGAACATGTTTAAGACATGTCTTTTATAACTTGGTTATCTATGCCAATGTGGCAGTTTTAGTTTGAAATTTGCATTGTGTTTGATGTCTACAACACTTGAATGGGTCAAAACAGCAGTTGCATTGTGTTTGCTGTCTACAACAGTTGAATGGGTCATTTGTCTTGTTTGTTTGCAATTTGCAGCCATTGAATGTGTCCAAACAGGTCAATTATGTGCTGCTTACCAAACAGGTTATGTCCAAACAGGTTTTGGGTCAATATAGAGACTGTCAAAATAGGTTATGGGTCAAAATTCCGTTTTGCGACAACAAGAAAGACAATATCATTTGCCGAAGCCAAAGGTACTGCATTACATTCATTATATTCATACCAAAGGTACTGCATTACATCAAAGGTACTTAAATATCACATTTCATACAAAAACTACTTGCATTAAACTGCATTACATCAAGACTACCACATTACATCTAGACTGCTTTGCATTACATGGACAAATACACGATGAAGCAAACCCAACTCAAAATCAAAATCTTTTTCAGCTTCATTGTCTCAGATTTAAGTTCTTTCACCTTCTCCTCTAACATGTTTCTGTTTCGTAGCAGACCTGGGATGATGTTCACACATGAATGGCAATTGGACTGATCTACCCATCCTATGAATCGACATGTCGATCCTTGATCAGGACACCCATAAAAATGGCGACCTGGGTTCCTATCTGTCCAAGAGGTGAGGATAACAGCTTCTCTTCCACAATCGCATAACACCATCTTCGTTTATGAGCAGATGATTTAAGATCAAAACCTTAATTTTGGGTCAGTAGTCGTACAGAGAGTTGCAGGTATGGGGGCTGTAACAATGGAGAAGAAACCCTAATTAGGGATTTGGGGGAGATATTGGGGCTTTTAAATGGTGGGTAGCTGGTTGTTATGAATGGACATAAATGCCCTCACGTGCTGTGCACGTGATGTAACTTAACAAAAAATTTTAACTAGGTTTGAGGTAAAGGACGAAAGATGTAACATGTTTTCAAAAAAAAGGACTGTGGCTGTAAATATTAAAGGTAAAGGTCATCCATTGCAACTAGGTATAAACATAAAGGACTAAAAGTGTAATTTTTCCTTTAAAATCACTTAGAATGAGATTAGATAAAAAATCATCCTCATTAACCATGTCATGATTTCTCATGAATTTTGGTTATAATGGATGAAATTTGTAAGTCTCATTTTCCTTTTGTCAAATTCTCATTTACATGATGACAAAAGTTGTGAAAGTGTAAGGTATCATCTAGTTTATCTTAGTAATGTTTCAATCCAGATATTTAGAACAAATAAAATGAGAGTTTAAGGTAAGTGTGACTTTATGTTGACTATGCAAACCTCACAACCTTCATAACATTGCTTAATTATGATACTATATTCTGATTAATCTTCAGAATATATAAGGTATCGAAAAGCGTTATTAGAAGACTGCTTATTATGGTTCTTATATTCTTAACATTTAATTTTGTCACTAACTCTCATGTTAGTTATTTGTTGACTTCTGGTAAGGAAACGTTTAAAACTAGATTCAACTAATCATGTGTTAATAGGAATATTATAATTAGTAGACTTAAATATCTTTAATAAGTGACTATCTAATTAATTTATCCAACTGTTCTTTAGAATAATAGATAGTCTCGTTGCTTATGTCTAGTCTAATGACATAATTATGCAGTGAGATTTTCCCTTAAAGAACCTTAGAGTTGAGATTTTGTACTTGTATTTTGTCTATGGACCTTAGAATAATCCTCTTTTAGAGTTTAAGTGGTTGTAAGGTGAGTAACAACTTATTTTCCAGCTTCAAACATTTATTTCTTTGTACATATATTGCTTCTCAACACACTCATTATACTTTGGTATTTTTTAGTGTTATAGTTGATTTATAAGGTATCAAATTGTACAAGTGAAAATCTTTATGTAATGTACTGAAAATATGTACTTATTTCCATGCGTAAGCCCTTAACTTTATGGGTCATGGTATTGTACATTATTATGTATTCACATATACCATTAGCTTTATAGTTGAGAATTTTAAATGAAGGCATGCATCTTAGGAGTTCTTGTGATTATTCCACAATAATAGATTAGTCTTAGGAAAGACTTAATCTGGAATAACTTTAGTAATAGCATTTATGTTTAGAGAGATCTTGATTATCATAAGAGACATCATGTTCGATTTGTCCTATTCATCATGCTCTACTTTTCTTCTGTAGTACCTTTATCAGAAGAGAGCAGTAGGATTATCATGTCTTAAGAGATAATCAAGGATTTAATTTAAGAGCTAATTCTTATAGAAACTTTAAATAAAGCAAAACATATTAGATTTAGGAATTAAAGTGGATGAGATATAGATTTATAAAAGAAAATTACAGTGAGTAAAATTATGGGTACTAAAAAAAATAAGGCAGACGAAATGATCATAAAATAAAAATAAAGGGTCATTAATCTAAGGATCATTATGTGAAGAGGTTGTGATATGTCTATTACTAACATCAAAATAATAGACTATTTAAAGTTCTACTTAAACGAAGACAAATCAGCTTTGGCCAGAAGTGTAATCATTTAAGCATGTGTGCAAAATGATTGTAACAAATCAGCTTTGGCCAGAAATTGAGACAATCACTTTAGTTATGCACTTGTTAAGTATGCTATCTATGAAGGAATTAAATCAGCTTTGGCCAGATATTAAGACATTCATGTTTATGATGCACACTTAATATAGCTTTCGTAATACTTGAACGATAAGTAGATGTATCAAATCAGCTTTGGCCAGAAATGATACATCAGAGGCTCATTCAAGTAAAGCCATTTTGGTTTTGTAAAACATTATTTGATCCTTATTAATTAACTAAGTATTTACAAAACCAAATTATTTAGTAGCTAAATCTTAGTTGACATTAAACAACCTAAAATAATGAGATTTCGGGTGAGATCTCGACTCAATTATGAGGTCTCGAGTCAAGTCTCGACTTATCTTGCAACATTATGAGGTCTCGACTCATTAATGGTCTTGAGTCGCAACCTCAGTGTCTCGAGTCGTAATCATGGTCTCGACTACTGTGTTTTATGAGATCTCGAGTGCTTGATGAGATCTCGAGTCGCAACCATGGTCTCGAGTTGTGAAGATTGAAGCCCTTAGTCGAAACCTCAGTGGTCTCGAGTCGAAACCTTATGGTCTCGAGTCGAAATCGTTGTCTCGAGTTGTAAACATTTGAGAACACTTATGATTTCGAGTTGAGACCTTGTGGTCTCGAGTCGAGATCTTGATCTCGAGTCGAAACCTGATGGTCTCAAGTCCACTGTTAACAGCTGTTATTGTGATAATAACTGATAATTCGAATTCTAAGGGATTTTGAGATATGGTTTCCTGTTTTAATGATGATCTAATTTTGTCAAAATATTTCAAAAATTTTATCTGATTATCAATTAACAGTTTTCGAATAAACTTAAAAGACAAAATTGGATCAAACAGGAAAAAAACACTCATCAATCCTAATTACATTCCAAAACATAAAGGAATTTCGAATTTTCTAAGAACATATGATGAACCCTAAAAATAAAACATAATTATGGAACCCGAAATCTGAAAATTAAGGCTTCTAAAACAGATTTCGGATTTGTTGATTTTAACCATTATGATTTCGAGTCATTTATATAACAATCTTTTTCCGAAAAAAATGATTTCGGCACATCAGACTCGAAACCGGCTGATTGTGATTATGAAGTTGTTCAAAATTTCTGTTATCATGATTTCCGAAACACTGACTCGAAACAGTAACTCAAGAACAGAGTTTCAAATTTTATTAAACTTTGAAAATTTATGTTTTCCAGATTTCAATCCCAGAATAATGGATAGAATCAGAACTGATTAATCAACATATGCTCTGATACCACATGTTGATCGGTTCTGTTAAGACATAATGGAAAACATGAAAACATACCTTTGATTGCATCAGTACATGCCAGCAGAGAATCCAGATGGAGATGCAGCAATAGTGTTTGACATAGTTGTCAGTTTTGGTCTGGTTCCTCCTTAGGGTGCAATCTAATGATGGTGGTAAGAGAAACCGAATAAGGGAGTTCGGCTAGGAGAGAGGGGGCGATTTCATGAGTGATGTTATTGTGATTAGAGTCTAACCCTTTAACCCTCTAATTATCTCCTTATATATGCACCCAAGAGGAAACACTAATTAGTTAATAATGGTAATTTGACCCATCAACAATTACCAACTAATTATTTAATAGGATTGTTATATATTTTGATCCATATAATGTAAATGATTATAATGGCTACTAGATTAAATATAAAATAATATATATTTAATCTTACATCGTTTTTATTATTTATTGATGATAATTTAAGGCTAAACACTATAAGAAAACGATAACATAAAATCTTGTAAAATTACATTCTTGATTTTTCTTATATATTGGTAATTAGATAATGCGCATTGTGTTACATATGTAATTTGATATTTTTATCAACATGTTATTTAAAACTTGTATAGAAATAGATAAAATCATCAAAATTCAAAATAAAATGATCTTGTTGACCGAGCTAGTTCGAGTTAAACCACAACTCAATTTTCAGGTTGAATTAAATATTACTAGCCGAGTCACCTTCACATGTTTAGTTAAAGGCTGGATCCTCGGCTGATAATTGCTTTGACTTAGACTTAGTGTAGTGGGGCGGTATGCAGCTCCATAGCGCCGTATGGCGCCGCTGCACACCGCCACGAAGGGCGCCATGCCCCAAAAAATTTTCTCCGGCGCGATGTCTATAGCGGGGTTAAAGCGGCGTTATTGTGTGTGTTTGTTTGAATTTTTTTTTTTAATTTTTTGATTTTCCCCTCACTCACAAACATATATACATACATATATTTAATGCTCTGTTTTTGTGTTGCATGTATATGAAGAAGAAGGAAGACAAGGAAGAAGGATTTTAGGGTTTTGTTTTTTATGGGGCTTTAGGCTGGTTATTTATGTGATGTTTTTTATGGGCTTTGGGCTGGTTTTATTGAGAAAATTAAAAATCTGTTTTTTTCGTTGTTTTTTTTCTGTTTTTTTATTTATTTTCTGTTTTTATTTATTTTTCAATTTATATATTCTGTTTTTAATTGTTTTCTGTTTTTATTTATTATCAGTTTTCTTAATTAATTTTATGTTTTTATTTATTTGCAGTTTTTTTATTTATTTTCTATTTTTATAAAAAATTAGAAATTAATAATTGAGTAATGATTAGACGGGGGCTTTATGACTACGGGCTTAAATGCATAACGCTCCATAATGCCCACCCACACATGTGGCGCGCCACGTGTCGCATAACGCCCACAAAGGGGCGTTATGACTACACATGGCCTTAGACACAATTGTTAACTAACCCTACCTACAACAACAAGACTTACTAACCCTACCTACAACAACCCTCGAACTTTTCGTTCGTAGTGTACTAGTAATATATATGGTTTTCATATATAAATTTTTAGGTATATACCTTTTCGACTCCCTGGTTCAATAGAAATTTTTTTATATATACGTTTTCGACATTTCCATTGGAAATCTCAAGCTTCGTCACTGGTTATCATCATTCAAATCATTCCCACCAATTATAAATAAACAAAATGTCCTATGGATGATTACAGGACAAGCTAAAAGGACAAACTAATCTATACTATATAATAAAAGAAACTTGTTTTAGGACACTTGTCATTCTCTCATTTAATTGATTAAAAATATTAAAGTATGATAAAATTTTATGATATTTATAATTATATTTATAAATTATTACCTATATAGGTATTACGTGTATTAAAGATGGTTAAATATATTTAATTTGTATATGATATATATTAAAATGTTTTGTTTAATATACTTATCTAAATATTTATTATGGATAAATATTAATATATATATAATTACCGTGATTAAAATAAAAATCTAAATTAATACAAACTAGATGCTTTACGTATATATAATTTAATAACCATTTTAGCTCCATGGATAATTTTAACAGATTTCACCAATTTTTATTAAAATTCTTATTATTAATAATATTAATTTAATCAAATCTAAAATTTAATCTAATATAATTTTTTATTATCACTAATATTTAATCTAATCTAATAAGAATTCATATGAATTCCAAAGTTGATATTAACTTTCAAATAATTAAAAAAAATCCGCCTAACATCACAAATGTTTCTGTTAAATTCGAATAATTAATTTGTTCAATAATCACTATTATCTTTATCATTCAGTACGGTTAACCGATTTATCATAATACAACCTCCCACCTATTCAATTATATGATTTTTCAATCTTATATTAACTAAATAAATAAAGATTAATATTCAATCTTATCCTATTTTAAATATAAAAAAATCCATTGGTTCAGATTAATATTCAATCTTATCCTACTTTAAATATAAAAAAATCCGTTAGCTTTTTTAAATATATTTTTTAATTATTCGGTATATAAAATCATATTTATTCAACCCATGTAATACACGGGGGTTTTTAAAAATATAACTTTTTTTATTATTTGATAAACAATGTTACATTTATTCAACCCGTGTAATACAATGGTTTTAAAGATATAATTTTTTTATTATTTGGTATATAATATTACATTTATTCAACCCGTACAATACATATGGTTCTTATAGATATAACTTATTTTATTTTTTAATATATAAAATTACATTTCTTTAACCCATGCAATAAAGGAGGCTTTTAAAAAGATAATGTTTTATTATTTGGTATATAAAATTCATTTATTCAACCCGTGTAATACACGGGGTTATAACCTAGTTTATACTATATAATAAAAGAAACCACTTTAGGGACACTTGTCATCATATTAGGCCATTTCTTATGGATAATTATAATTTTAGTTTAATCTTTTTTAATTAATTATAATATAATATTATTAATTAATATAAGGATTCCAATTATTCAATATTTATATAACCCGTTTGATTCAATTTATATAATCCGTTTGATTCAAAATTTAAAATATATATTAATAATAAAGATATTAGATAATTAATAAAATAATAACACTGGCAAAAAATAAGGTAAATACGTAAATTATAATATACTAATTTTATCATGCATAAAAGTTTAATAATAACGTCTTTTTTAACCCCTTTGGACCCCAACGTCTTTTTTTCTAACCCTTTTGGCCCCTAAAAGTAAATGGATATGGTTAGTGTTAGGGGCCAAAAGGGTTAGAAAAAAAGACGTTGGAGGCTCAGATGTTAAAAGATTCGTTTTTTGGCTAAAAGGGTAAAAGTGATTTCACCACAGGAGCCAAAATCGTAATTTACTCTTGATATTAACTATATATTTGAACGTTTTGTTTAGTTTGGCATCAAATAGATTTTACGATACTTAAAATAAAATTAACTAATATTATTTATTATTTCTACATTTACAAGTTTTAAATAAATGGTTAAATTTATTGAGACTTCGTTACATTTACAAGTTATAAATAAAGGGTTAAATTTATTGAGACTTTGTTAACAAATTTTACTACAATATAATAATCTATTTATATCAATATAAATATATATTTATACTATACTATATAATAAAACATTAATTAATGTGTGACACCTGTCATTCATTGTAAGCATTTATTTTATAATTTTATCGCCTCACTTCCAAACTTATCTTATATTAATTAAATAAATAAATGAATAGTGAGCTAATATTAAATTTGATCCTACTTTAAATTTTTGAATACCATTTTTCTATTTTAAATTTTGAATACCATCCTACTTTATTATTTAGTATAGGAAATTACATTTATTCAACCCGCGTAATACACATATTTTTAAAGATGCAACTTTTTTATTATTTGGTATATAAAATTACATTTATTCAACCCGTGTAATAAATGAAGTTTCTTAAAGATGTATTATTTTATTATTTGGTAAACAATATTACATTTATTCAACTCGAGTAATATAAGTGGTTTTAAATATATAACTTTTTTATTTGGTATATAAAATTATATTTATTATTCAACCCGTACAATATGGTTCTTATAAATATAAATTTTTTTTATTATTTAATATATAAAATTATATTTATTCAACCCGTGCAATAAAAGAGGGTTGTAAAGATATATTGTTTTATTATTTAGTATATAAAATTACATTTATTCAACCCGTGTATTACACGGGGTTCTAACCTAGTAAATGATAAAATAGAAAAATAATTTATAAAGCTTATATTCTTACATATATGTTGTTTTTATCGATAAGGATAGAACTGTTTACCAAAACTTGTTTATCTTTTATACACATGGGATATATTTGTTGGCTAAGGATAACAAATCGGTTTAATAATAATTGATGTGTGGGATCATGTCTATTTTGGGATCTTCTAAACATATAAAAGATGGAATTGACAAGATAGGTGATATAGATATGATCGAACCTTTATAAAGTATTGGAGGATATAAGACGGTGTATACTAGATAAACCATAACATAAATAGTAAAATTTTTACACGTTGCGTGACATGAATTCGGTCGTTATCAGTTCAGTTCGTTACGGTATCATCATTTGCCATAGCAATCATAAAAGAAAACAAAAAAAGTCATGATATGTCAAAAGGATCTCGACACGTGTTTTACATCGATCAAAAACCATAAAAACGAATACCAGTACCGATATGGATAATATCGATACTGGTACCGATGTTGTTCAGTCGGAACTGACTCGGTTCGTCACTGTATCGGTACGGACACTCGTATAGCTTGCGATGCCAAAAAAAGATTCTACTTCCGTTTTCAATAAAATTAAAACCATAATATCGAGTAAAAAAATAAACACAATTGTGTATTTAGTATTTTTATTTAAGTTAATGAATGAAAATTATTAGAGAAAAATCAAATTAAATGAGTTAAAGGTATATATTATTTATAGTATAATATATGAAACTAAAAGTTAAGAAAAAAGTTGATGAGACGAAGTGAATGTGGGCACTGACTTACGGTTGTATACATAACTAGGGTGTTACACCCGCGTTTCGCGGCGGGGCGACCCGGTTTTTGATCCGATACAAAAGTATGTCGACACATGTCATACATCAAGTGGGAAACTCGATTAGAAAAGTTTTTTACAAAGTAAAAAGGTTGTCAGTGTGAATGTTAATCAACTTACGTTTATAGCGACACGTAAATAAAAATAAAGACGTAAAAGTTGATTAAAAAGTATTTAGAAAGCTAGGAGGTTGTAACAGTCAATGCTGAAAATTAATGGTTATAAGTAAAAAAACAAAACCACAAAAAAGAAAGAAAAAAAATTGTGCAAGGGGTAAAAGCGTAAAGTTTAAACGTTGACGATAACTGTAAATTACAAAAGAACTTGGTATTTAAGAAACAACACACAAAGTATAAGGGCCAAAAACGTAAATTAAGAAAAAAAGAGAAGGCAAATGTTGCTAGGAAAAGACAAAAAAAAAAAAAAAAGTAAAAAAAAAAGGCGACATAGCCTTTTTATAGGTTATATATAATGTGAAATAATTATATTAGAGAAATTAACAAAAAATCAAATCAGAAGCAAAATTAGTAAAAGGTATATTTAGGGGCTGTTTGGCTATGCTTATTTTTTGACTTATTTACTTATTCCTCTCACATAATAAGCTAACCCAAACACATTTTAATTTTTCAAAAAGCAAATAAGTAAATAAGTCAAAAAAAATAAGCTTAGCCAAACAGCCCCTTAATAATGAACATCAAATTACGACAATGAAACCGTCTCGTTAAATGACTTGTTACAAATTTAAAAAATGTATTAAGAAAAATTTGGTGTTCTTTGTGACTCAGGTTTGACTCCTACTCTCCCCATTATTTTCTGCGGCATTCAGGTGAAGGGTGAATACGGGTGGCGCCGGTTCGTATTGGATGGGAGGCGAGGTTTTACCGATTATTCCACTATCATGCCTTCGGGCGGGTGGAGGTCGGGTTTCCACGCATCTGGGAGAGCCAAGGGGTTGGCGGCAGTCGACCTTGGCCACAACGCCCGGTGTCACGGTGGTTGACACGTCGTTCCTTGTCGTTCAAAAAAAATCACGCGCCGTAAAAAACATGAGCTTGCGTGTGCAGGTGCGATTCTTCTAAGCTAAACCAAATCAAATTCACATGCCACTAGTAAGTAGTCACACGTAGGTTAAGGAGTAAAAATGAAGAAATGTGCTTGACAAATAGCCTTTGTTTACTTACAAACATATATTCTTTTTAAAAACCTTAAAATGTGTATTTATACGGGGTAAGATCAAATAAAAAGTTTATTTTGCCTAAGTAGGATGAGAATGAATCTTAACCATTCATTTTTCAAATCAATGATTAAGATGAAAGTGTAGGAGAAAGAAGGAGTGCAAGGGTATCTTGGTAAAATCCTATTTATGGAGTTTCTCTCTCCACATGCAAGGCACATGCATGTTTGTAACACCCTTAAATTTTCACTTGATTTTAATAATAAATTATACTATTTCAAATAAATATTGCTTAAGTAACATACTTTCATTAAAGAAGTTCATAAATAGCATCAACCTTAGTCAACTAACGACTAAGGTAAAACTTTTCAAAAGTTGTTTAGAAATTTGTTTACAACCCATATACAAAGTCTATCAAATATTTAAAACATTGCGGAAGCTTCAAAAGTAGTGTTCGGTTCTTCAACATTCACTTGATCGCCATCCGTAAGATTCCCCAACATCACCTAAAGTCAAAACCACCCAAAATGTTAGTTTTGACAATGAATTAGATCATACAAACAAGTTCTAGCATCAAAACATGAAAAACAATGTAAGTTTTCAAAAGTTATCCTGCCGCGTGTCGCGGCAGGTTCCGGTCGTTTTGTCGCGTGGCGCGGCGGACGTCGCGTGTCGCGGAGGGATCATAAGATCCTGTCGCGTGGCGCGGAAGGAACAGTTTTCCAGCAGGTGCAGGTTTTTGACCTGCAAGTGCTGCCAGCTTCGGAAATCCTGATTTTTAAACTTAAACAGCCGTAACTTTCAGCTCAGTTGTCCGTTTTAAGTGATTCTTTTTGCTATACATCTGTAAATTCATTACCGACATAACTAATAAAATTTTGATACCGAAAATTTTACTTACGGACCGAACCACTAAATGTCGCTATGCATTTATTTGACCCATTATAACTCTACTTATTTTACTACCATTTGACTAGTAAACCTAAGGCGTTTGTTACCCAACTTCCGGGGCTTATGATCACCGGCACTTCATTACCAACCCTATGGCTCCGTGCTCTTGTGATCATTCTCGCCGTCTCTACCTATTTACAATATTATTACTACAAGGTATTATTATTTGACCCATTTGGTTCATCTACAGAAATCCTCCACTTTGATGACTACCAAACGACTACAAACCAACTTTTAACCCACGAATTAAGTAACGAACAAGGTCGCTACAATCAACACAATTTTTTTATCAACAAGGCATAGTTTAACAATAATTCATCAAATGTAACGGGTCAAGTTACATACCTTAGTGCACGCCCTTCAACCGCAATTCACCACCGGCTTGTCCACTCGATGTTCCGGTATCCTTTCCTATAGAGTTCATTTATGATATGTTTAGAACTCTCTTTTAAATCGCAATTCGCATAATACACCGAAATACCATAATTATGCGTTTAAACTTGGATTTTTTTCAGTTTTAAGCCTTCTTAGAGGCATTTCAACAAACACTTCAAGGGCAGATTTTTACATGATTGAACATCAAATCCCTAGTTTATTACTTAGCCCTAATTTCACATCATTTAACCTTTTACATGGTTATTAACTTCTAAATTTCTGAAATCACTTCAAAATTGTCAAATTACACTAGATCAACAATCCTTAACCTAGTGTTCATCAGATTACACATAACCCACTAATCACCTACAATGGTGTTCATAGGTTTAGCTAAAATTTCATATGATTTCAACTTGTATTTGTCTAGGGTTTGTCCCTAGACACTATAGTTGTTCCTAAATCATCATAACACACACATGCAGCCATAATTTCAGATTTTTCCCAATTCATGAGAATTTCAAGTTGAGAGATTTCTTAAAATATTACATACCTTGTAATCCCCTTGTGATGAGGATCAGTAATCTATGTTTGGATTTTGATTTGGAATAGAATTTGGCCTTCAATTGATTGATTTTGTGGAGGTTTGAAGTTTGAGAATGGGGTGTCGCCCCCTGCTTCTTCTTGATCGACCAGACACCTCAATTTTGGGGTGTTTGGTTTATTTTTATTTGTTTTATTTAATTTAGTTTCAATTTTTACAACTAAGGCCCCTCTACTTTGTTCAACATATAGTTTAGTAGCTTTTAACCTTATTATAAGCTATTTCTAGACTTGTAACTAACTAGGTTAAAAATTCCTAGTTAGTAAATTCTCGTTTATTTATACTTTATAATTCTAATATAAAGTTTTATATTTTTCGGGGTGTTACAAGTCCACCCCCCTTAAAAAGGGTTTCGTCCCCGAAACCGAAGTACGTACCAAATAATGTAGGGTAGAGTCGTCGCATCTCTTCCTCGGACTCCCACGTAGTGTCCGAGCCTTTTCTATGCTCCCATTTGATTTTGACTTGTTCGGTTTGTCTATTTCGTAAGTGTTTGACCTTTCGATCTAAAATCTCCACCGGTCTCACAACATAATTCAGACTATTATCCACTTCGATATCATCGTAATGGATATAGGCTGTTTCGTCCGCTAGGCACTTTCGTAATTGTGACATGTGAAACGTGCTATGAATTCCACTTAGTTCCTCCGGTAGCTCAAGGCGGTAAGCTACCTTGCCGACCCTTTCAATGATTTTAAATGGCCCAATAAACCTCGGGCTTAGCTTCCCCCTTTTTCTGAATCTAATAATGCCCTTCCATGGGGAAACTTTTAGCATAACCATGTCGCCCACCTGGAATTCGATTGGCCTATTCCTTTTATCAGCATACGCCTTTTGCCTGTCTTGAGCCGCTTTCAAATGTGCCCGAACCACATCAATCTTTTCATTAGTGGCTTGTACTATATCTTGGTGGGCAAGTTCACGTGGACCCACTTCACCCCATCATACCGGGGTTCGGCACTTTTTACCATAGAGCATTTCGTACGGTGCCATCTTAATACTAGATTGGTAGCTATTATTATACGAAAACTCGACTAACGGTAGGTGAACATCCCAACTTCCTCCAAAGTCGATTATACACGCCCGTAGCATGTCCTCCAGTGTTTGTATTGTTCTTTCACTCTGTCCATCTGTTTGAGGATGGTACGCAGTGCTAATGAACAATTTGGTTCCCATTTGCTCTTGGAAATCTCGCCAGAAATTTGAAGTAAACCGGGTATCCCTATCAGACACGATGGATACCGGTACCCCATGACGTGCTATTATTTCATTAGTGTAAACTTCTGACATCTTTTCTGATGTATAAGTTTCACGGATCGGAATGAAGTGAGCACTTTTCGTCAATCTATCCACCACTACCCATATGGCATCAAAACCACGATTTGTCTTAGGCAACTTGGTTAATAGGTCCATTGTAATATGTTCCCATTTCCAAACCGGAATCTCTAACGGTTGGAGTTTGCCGTATGGTTTCTGGTGCTCCGCGTTGACTTGTAAACATGTCAAGCATTTTTCCACATACTTCGCCACATCCCTCTTTATTCCAGGCCACCAATAGTTTTGTTTCAGATCATTGTACATCTTGGTCGCACCCGAATGAATTGAATATCGGGATTTATGAGCTTCATCAAGTAGAAGCGCCTTCACCCCACAAGTATTTGGAACCCATATCCTTCCGGATCGAGTCTTCAACCCGTTATTCCCATCTGACAAATTTTCAACTGACCGATTATTCTTTCTTTCTTCCAATTCTCTTCTTTCACAGCTTCTAATTGTGCCTCTCGAATGCGTTCAAGTATACCCGAGGTCACCACGAGCTGCATCGACCTTACTCTTATTGGGACATAGTCTGCTTTTCTGCTCAAAGCATCCGCCACCACATTTGCCTTTCCGGGGTGGTAGTGTATTTCACAGTCAAAATCCTTCACCGTTTCTAGCCATCTCCTTTGTCGCATATTTAACTCCTTCTGATCAAAGAAGTATTTCAAGCTCTTGTGGTCGGTGAATATGGTGCACTTTACCCCAAACAAGTAGTGCCTCCATATTTTTAATGCAAATACCACCGCAGCCAACTCGAGATCGTGCGTGGGATATTTCTTCTCTTGTATCTTCAATTGCCTCGAGGCATAGGCTATTACCTTGCCCCGTTGCATCAACACGCAACCGAGCCCCGATAGTGAAGCATCCGAATAAACCACCATGTCTTCGACTCCGTCCGGAAATGTCAGTACCGGAGCTTGAGTTAACCTTTCTTTTAGCGTCTGAAACGCTCTTTCTTGATCGATACCCCAAATGAACCTTTCTTTCTTCCGGGTTAGCTTTGTCAGCGGTGACGCAATCTTGGAGAAATCTTGAATGAATCTCCTATAGTATCCCGCGAGCCCCAAAAAGCTTCTAATCTCCAAAGGGTTCTTTGGGGGATTCCATTTTGACACGGCCTCAATCTTTGATGGATCCACCAATACCCCGTCGGCACTTATGACGTGGCCAAGGAATTGTACCTCTCGTAACCAAAAGGCACACTTAGAGAATTTCGCATACAGCCTTTCTCGTCTAAGTGTCTCTAACACTTCTCGCAAATGGTGTGCGTGTTCAGCTTCACTTTTTGAATATACCAAAATATCATCGATAAACACAATGACCGACTTATCCAACATTGGTTTGCAAACCCGGTTCATGAGGTCCATGAAAGCCGCGGGTGCATTTGTTAACCCAAATGACATCACGAGGAATTCGTAATGTCCGTATCTCGTGTGGAAAGCCGTCTTCGGCACATCTTCTTCCTTGACCTTTAGTTGGTGATACCCCGATCTAAGGTCAATTTTTGAAAACCAATTTGCACCTTGTAATTGGTCGAATAAATCATCTATCCTCGGAAGCGGGTATCGGTTCTTTACCGTGAGTTTGTTTAACTCCCGGTAATCGATACACATGCGCATGCTTCCGTCTTTCTTCCTCACGAACAATACCGGTGCGCCCCAAGGAGACACACTCGGCCTTATGAATCCCTTGTCAAGCAGGTCCTGAATTTGGGACATCAACTCTTGTAATTCCGACGGTGCGAGTCGATACGGAGCTTTTGCTACGGGTTTGGCGCCCGGAATCAATTCGATCTCGAACTCCACTTCTCGTTCAGGCGGTATCCCCGGTAAATCCTCCGGAAACACATCTTCATAATCCCGTACTACCGGTACATCTGCAATCTTTCGTGATTCTTTCTCGGGCTCATTTGCGTATATCATGAATGCCTTGCATCCTCGCTTCATAAGCTTGTGAGCTTTCAACATTGAGCATACTATGGGGTTGCCTCCTTTCTCGCCATAGATGGTGACGTGTTTTCCGCTCGGAGATGTTAGTTTTATCTCTTTGCGAAAACACACGACCTTTGCATGGTGCTGAGATAGCCAATCCATCCCAACGACTACTTGAAATTCTTCCATTGACATCGGGATTAAGTCTATTAAATATTCCTCATCGTCGATGCTTAATTTGCAGCCTCGACAAACATCACAAACTATAAAACTCTTGTTGTCCCCTATTTCAACTTCTAAGGGCACAGATAATTTCGTCAATACAAATGAAGGATGTCGAATAAATCCATGCGAAACGAAGGATTTATTCGCACCCGTATCAAACAATACACGTGCTGGAATTGAGTTAATTGTAAATATACCTGAGACCATATCGGGTTCTGTCTTTGCTTCAGCCTCGGTAAGTTGGAAGGACCTAGCCTCGGGGCATTCAGATTTCTTGTGACCGGGTTGATAACACTTGTAACAAACAGAAACCTTCCCGGGACATAGTGATGCGGTGTGTCCCGTCTTCCCACATACTGGGCACGACTTGTCTTTGAAGCGGCATTCACCTTTGTGCCCTTTTCCACACACTTTGCAACTCGGCGACCCGCCTTTAGCATCCACTTTCTTTCTCGATTCAGCAGTTCTAGCTTTCTTTGTAGGGCTTGGATTCACATCTTGTGCCCTTCGTTCACCTCTTTCCACTTGTTTCTTTAACTCGATTTCCCGCTCCCGGGCGATGTTGATAATCTCCGTGAGGGTTTCGTATTTTGACGGAGTCATAAATTCCCGGTACTCGGCACTCAGCATGTTGTAATAGTAATATATATTTTGCTCTTCAGTGGTGACTAACTCGTCACAAAATCTCAGCTTATCCATGAAGATGCCCGTGATCTTATCAATTGTTTCACCCTTTTGTCTCAGCTGGATGAATTTTTCTTTGATTCTGTTAATAACCGCTTTGGGACTGTGGTGTTTAAGGAATGGTACCTTAAACTCGTCCCAAGTCATAGCCCTCGCCGCTTCGGCTCCCATTTCCTTCTTTTTGTTATCCCACCAATCCTTGGATTGATTTCTCAATTGACCCGTTCCGTAAGCAACAAAGTCACCTACGTCATAATGGGTTCGTTCAAACACTCCTTCAACATCACTTATCCATCTTTGGCAAATTATCGGGTCAACCTCCCCGTTATAGATTGGCGGTTTACATGCCATGAATTCTTTGTACGAACACCCTTTGCATTCTCCCGTTTTCTCCTTCATAAGGTTGACAATATCTTCCAACCTTTTAACTCGCTCTTCAACAAGCGACAACACCGTGTTTTGAATTTTGTCTATAAACCCGGATAGACTTCCTTCAATTGCCTTCCCTACCTCTTCGGCAATTATCTCTTTCATTTGTTCGGTGCTTGTTTGCACCGGATTATCATCATTCCCATCAGAGATCTTGAAGCTGAAATGTTTACATTTAAACGTTAAACATTTCATTTATAATATTGCTTCTTTTGTTTCGGTTTAGCCAAGTTCCTAACTTGCTTTAACCGTTCATATTTTAATGCACTTTCCGGGTTTGAGTGTGTTAACACACTCTTCCCATGCATCTCAATTTATTTCTCATACTTCTATAAGGTATAATCTACTAACATAAATAAGTTAATTCTTACCGGACGATCAATCAAGCTTGAACCGAACACTTTGTTGACAACCTTAAGCTCTGATTACCAACTTGTAACACCCTTAAATTTTCACTTGATTTTAATAATAAATTATACTATTTCAAATAAATATTGCTTAAGTAACATACTTTCATTAATGAAGTTCATAAATAGCATCAACCTTAGTCAACTAACGACTAAGGTAAAACTTTTCAAAAGTTGTTTAAAAATTTGTTTACAACCCATATACAAAGTCTATCAAAGATTTAAAACATTGCGGAAGCTTCAAAAGTAGTGTTCGGTTCTTCAACATTCACTTGATCGCCATCCGTAAGATTCCCCAACATCACCTAAAGTCAAAACCACCCAAAATGTTAGTTTTGACAATGAATTAGATCATACAAACAAGTTCTAGCATCAAAACATGAAAAACAATGTAAGTTTTCAAAAGTTATCCTGCCGCGCGTCGCGGCAGGTTCCGGTCGTTTTGTCGCGTGGCGCGGCGGACGTCGCGTGTCGCGGAGGGATCATAAGATCCTGTCGCGTGGCGCGGAAGGAACAGTTTTCCAGCAGGTGCAGGTTTTTGACCTGCAATTGCTGCCAGCTCCGAAAATCCTGATTTTTAAACTTAAACACCCGTAACTTTCAGCTCGGTTGTCCGTTTTAAGTGATTCTTTTTGCTATACATCTGTAAATTCATTACCGACATAACTAATAAAATTTTGATACCGAAAATTTTACTTACGGACCGAACCACTAAATGTCGCTATGCATTTATTTGACCCATTATAACTCTACTTATTTTACTACCATTTGACTAGTAAACCTAAGGCGTTTGTTACCCAACTTCCGGGGCTTATGATCACCGACACTTCATTACCAACCCTATGGCTTCGTGCTCTTGTGATCATTCTCGCCGTCTCTACCTATTTACAATATTATTACTACAAGGTATTATTATTTGACCCATTTGGTTCATCTACGGAAATCCTCCACTTTGATGACTACCAAACGACTACAAACCAACTTTTAACCCACGAATTAAGTAACGAACAAGGTCGCTACAATCAACACAATTTTTTTATCAACAACGCATAGTTTAACAATAATTCATCAAATGTAACGGGTCAAGTTACATACCTTAGTGCACGCCCTTCAACCGCAATTCACCACCGGCTTGTCCACTCGATGTTCCGGTATCCTTTCCTATAGAGTTCATTTATGATATGTTTAGAACTCTCTTTTAAATCGCAATTCACATAATACACCGAAATACCATAATTATGCGTTTAAACTTGGATTTTTTTCAGTTTTAAGCCTTCTTAGAGGCATTTCAACAAACACTTCAAGGGCAGATTTTTACATGATTGAACATCAAATCCCTAGTTTATTACTTAGCCCTAATTTCACATCATTTAACCTTTTACATGGTTATTAACTTCTAAATTTATGAAATCACTTCAAAATTGTCAAATTACACTAGATCAACAATCCTTAACCTAGTGTTCATCAAATTACACATAACCCACTAATCACCTACAATGGTGTTCATAGGTTTAGCTAAAATTTCATATGATTTCAACTTGTATTTGTCTAGGGTTTGTCCCTAGACACTATAGTTGTTCCTAAATCATCATAACACACACATGCAACCATAATTTCAGATTTTTCCCAATTCATGAGAATTTCAAGTTGAGAGATTTCTCAAAATATTACATACCTTGTAATCCCCTTGTGATGAGGATCAGTAATATATGTTTGGATTTTGATTTGGAACTGAATTTGGCCTTCAATTGATTGATTTTGTGGAGGTTTGAAGTTTGAGAATGGGGTGTCGCCCCCTGCTTCTTCTTGATCGACCAGACACCTCAATTTTGGGGTGTTTGGTTTATTTTTATTTGTTTTATTTAATTTAGTTTCAATTTTTACAACTAAGGCCCCTCTACTTTGTTCAACATATAGTTTAGTAGCTTTTAACCTTATTATAAGCTATTTCTAGACTTGTAACTAACTAGGTTAAAAATTCCTAGTTAGTAAATTCTCGTTTATTTATACTTTATAATTCTAATATAAAGTTTTATATTTTTCGGGGTGTTACAATGTTCCACCCCCATTTTTTAAACGTTCATAACTTTTTTATACGACATTATTTTTTCATAAAAATTTCACCGTAAAATCGAGCGTCTTTTTATTTTTAATTTGAGTGCCATATTGCTATATAAACTATGAATACTAAAAAAACCCACTAAAATGTTTTGTATTTCTATGTTGTATAACATTTTTTGTACTAGATTTTTGTGCTAATTTTTTTGTGTTGAATTTTTTTTCTTAAATTTTTTTTCTCAATTTTTGTGCTGGATTTTTTTGTACTAATTTTTTTGCTGAATTTTTCGTGCTATATTTTTTGTACTACATTTTTTGTGCTATATTTTTTGTACTAGATTTTTTGTAGTAGATTTTTTGTGCTAGGTTTTTTTGTACTAGATTTTTTTTGTTGTATTTAAAAAAAAAACAAAAGGAGTGTCACATGTCATTTTCACTCATATTTATAAGGACCAAAATGCCTTTTATTCCTACTTATTAGGAGTGTCATATGTCATTATCACAATCCTTTTTAGGCTACTTAGGCAAAATCCACTTTTTAATGGTTCCTTCCCTGTAATGAAGTTAATTGAGTGTATATATATTAGACAAGACTAATGAAAGAAAAACTCTTTTCAGATAGAAAATCCTAAGATGTTTTTAGATAATAGAATTATAAATATATTATTGTAAAGCTATAGTTTCTTTCGAATTTCAATGAAATACAAAGACGAATTTCAATATTCTCACTCATTTACGTGTAATAACGTTTTCCATGCTCAAAATAATAATGTTTTCATAAGAAAAAGACGACTTTGTTCATGCCTCCGAATATCCTTTTGTCACACGATTGTTAATTAAAATATTAGAGGCACTTGGACTTCTTATGGCCTTAGATCACCTTTCACGTGTATCACAACTTGATTACTTCATTTGCATTAAAAAAATAGTCATGTGCATTGATGTTGATGATGCATTTAGCATCTATGTTCATGTGGCATGAAAATGAGCTTTATTCACAAGGAAATGTCAGATTAAAGTTGCTCTTTCTTCATGCCTATTTAGTCCCATGGAAAGGAAAATGAGTAAAGGACCAAAGGGCATGTGATTTGGTTAATTTGTATGATTAAGAAATGAAAAGGGAGTTATTTTTGTTCATTCAAAATTACTTTAAGATAATACTTAATACGAAAATATTTAATATATGTTGTTACACAACTACCCTTCTATTGTTAACTATTTACAAAACATGTATAATATAATTACACTAGGTTTTTCTCTCGCACTTCGTGCTTCGGCTTCGCGGTGGGAGTGTGGTCATTTTTTCTCCACGCAATGCGTCAAGATTTTAGTCATTATCGATTTGGCTTGCCTAAAAAGTAAAAACATAAGCGCAATACCGATATTATACTGGCAACGATGTTCGCCCATTGGCGGTTGAGTTCGTCATAGTACCGTAACGGTAACGTTGTTCACTACAGCCTACAATACAAAAGAAATACCCAATCTGACTTTATCACAGTTTTTATTTTTATAGCATGTGAGTTTCCTTAAAAAAAAAGGCTAATATTTGGTGTTATGGCATGGAAAAGAGTGTGGTCTTAAATTGAAGCATGTGTCGAATTCTTCCAAGGTTATAACATCACACTTTAGAGTATGTTGTGATGAAATTTTGAAAAGTAAAGTCTTCTCTAGTTGTTGAGTTTTCTTTTGGTAAATAACAAAAAGGAAAACATTGTGTTCAAATAGAAAAGTTTAAAACTACACTAGCGCACCAGAATGTGTTTAGTAGTATTGTAGTGTAGTGTTTTAGTAGTATTGTATAAAGTTGAACATTTATAGCTCGTTCAACGAGCGACTCGAATCGAATTAACATTAACTCATACTTGACTTATAATTTTACAAAGTGAGTGACTTATCTTGAAATGTATAATTCAAGTTTAAATTTGTTATATGTTGATGCAACAAATAATAGACTAAGGCCTGTAGCGATATCTCCTGGTAAAAGGGTTCAAGGGTTTCGATTAGCCTAACGCAGGTCGTGGGGTCCCCCCACGTTTGCAAGACGTGGAGAGAGGTTCATTAGTGTTATTGTTGTTCTTCTTGAATTCTAGACTGATATGAAACCAGCCCAGAACGTAATCGTTGGAGAAGATGAATTATTTGGTGTGAAGAAGAGAAGCATAAAGCTCGTTCTCATGGGAGAAGAAGAAGAGAAGCAAGCATGAAGCTTGTTCTTGAGAGGGAAAAAGAGAATCAGAGAGTTAAGATAGTTTTCAGCTGATTCCGGAGTGTCCCATATGTTTGGCATGGGCTGCAATTTATAGGGGAAGAGGTTTCTCAAAGGAGAAATCTTTAACTAATGAACCTGGCTTGTAGTGAGGGACTTACCCTTTTAGGGGTTGAACGGTTTGGACCTGCGGACAAAAGGGTGTTCTCTGTGCACATGTTCTGTCTGTGCAGAAATGGTTCACACGTTAAGTGCTGATGTGACCGGACACTGTGCTTGTCCTTTTTACTGTTCACCTGAGTTTGCGCGTATTGAACCTCTCAACCTTTTAACCTTTTAAGCTGTTATGTATATTAGTCATTTTATTGAGATTTGGGCTACCCCCGTCATCAGCCCCCCAAGTCAGAGGTGTTTGGGATGTAAGCTCAAATGCTTCTGACTTTTACACATTATTTTTTATTGCTTAAAGGCTTCAGGGCTTCAGGGCTTTAAGGCGTTTGAGTTTTGAGATTTGAATTTCGGAATGATAGTAAGCTTCAAGGTTTCAAGGCTTGAAGGCTTAAAGGCTTCAACTCTCTCACTCAAGAGGTAGTTGAGGATCGACCTAAAGTTTAATCCGGTGGCTCTGGGTTTTGGCAAATCGATCGGTTAGTGTCCCGTTGGTTCGATTGCTCTTTGTTGCTGAGTTTTCCAACTTGCGTCATCCGTTTTCGGTCTTTATTCTGAATATTTTAGAGTATTATCGTGTGTCGTTTGGTCAGTTACACCCTTAAGGTCTTGCTAGGGTTTTACACTTTGATGTTTTGTGTCCAGTGATAGGGTATAACCCATCGTTGTTGTTGTTCCGCCGTTTCTTCCAGTTAGCCAAGAAATGCGATTGTTTTACCTTTGAAACATCTCAGGTTGATGTGTGTTTAATTTCGTCTATGGTTACTACCCTTGGTTCTTGGAAGGACCGATTTTCCTGGATTTCTAAGTCCATTGTTCCTTTCAGGCTTGTTTGGAGGCACCCTTATGTTGTTTTGAATGAGCTTGAACCTTTCAAACACGAGATAGATGGTTGTTGAAGTTTATTAGGAGGTGTCCTTCTAGGCTTTGTCCCTTTTACCCGAACATCTTTTAGTGCTGATGGATGTTAGCAGGTTGTGGGACAAGCCGAATCGTGACTCTGTGCTCGTGAGAGATGATCAAGGTATGATATTTTGTATTTTCTGCTTATGTTATATTTTATTTGTTGCAATTATGTTTGCCCTAGACTTTATCAAGAGCGATGACACATCTGATTTTGTGTTTGGAGATGCCGAGGCTACATCGGGCGAATATGTTGTTGTTAGGGGCACTGAACATAGGTTCGAGGGTTTAGGCTATGTGAACGTTCCCAATGTCAAGGGTTTCACCAAAGTTGTTGCTTCCAAAGTCTCTACTCGTCGTTCGAGCTGTTGTTTGATAAAGACTACTGACCAACCATCGGCTTCTGAGCCGGTGGAACTAAGTAATGACATAGAGGCTTCAGATGATTTAGAAATTGGGGTTGGGGAAAATAAAAAAAAGGACAAGGGACGACCCTTGGTGGTTTGGCGGGTTAAAAGATTGTGAGCTTGAAGGGTTCCGGGAAGGGTGGTGAAGGTTCCACCAATGTTAATCCAGGGGAGGTTTACGTGCCAGATTGGAAGGTCACAGTTGGTGATAGCTTCAAGCCTTCATCCGTTTGTGAGGATGTTCTTACCCACTTTGATTCTCCTGTTGTTCGAGGTTCTTGCTCATCTATGGGTGATGACCTGATGATTTCGAAAAATGGTAATGGGTGCTTGTAACCTTGTTGCCTTGCTTCCAGAGGGTGTATCCTGATTTCGCAAGAGGATGCGAGAATATGATGTCTTCTCGAAGAAGAGGGATGAGATGAAGGCTTTATTAGCTACTCTAAAGAAGGAGGCAGAGGGTTATGCTGGGAGGGAGAAAAGCTGATGTTGTGTATTGATGAGCTTTTTTCCCAGCACAAGACTGGGGTGGTTGAATTGGAAAAACGCTTAGAAGCTGACAGGGTTTAAGTCAGGATCGATAAGGCTGCCTTGGAGGTTCAGAAAAAGGCCTTATTAGAGGAGAAAGAAGGGTTAAAGGCTTCACTTGCCCAGGCAACTAGTGATAATAAATGGCTCATTGAGTATGGATTCCAGCAAGTGGTTAAGTATCTTCTCCATTCATCGGAGTTCAAAAAGGTCTTGGGTGATGTGTACACCGAGCTTCTTGCTCATGGGAGACACCAAGGTTTGTTTGCTGGTTACAAAGCTTTGTAAGCCTGGGGAGCCTCAGGAAAAGTTTTTCTTTTTCAACCCAAAGCCTTCGAAGCCTTCAAGGAAACTGTTTTGAAGGTAGGGCATATTATTTACCCTTATGTGGGTGAAGTCTCCAAGTGTTTTGGTAAACCTTTGCCTGTCTTACAGGAGCTAAAACCCAAGGGCCTTAATGAGGCTGTTTGTAACGAAGTGTTGAAGCCCCTCTCGAAGAAACGTCTTTGCTCCGGAGATAGCGAGGAAATGTGTTCTGAAGGTGGTGAGGGCTCAAAGGGTTCAAGCCTTGAAGCCTCCGAGACAACGGGTGTCGTAGGGAGGAAAAAGAGGATGGCTAAAAACACCCAAGATGATGGGGTTTCGAATAAGGATGATGCAGCAAAGTCTACCATCTCTGATGCTGACAAGTGAAGAAGAAACTTTGATTTGTAGTATTCTTAGCATGTCGAACAATGTTATGGATTGTTTGTTTGAACATCCTTTTATTTTAAGGGAACCGTTTAGGTCCCTTGGTGGTTAAAGCCTGGCAGGCTTGTGGACAATGTTTTATGTTTGATGACCAGTATGGCCCTTGCTATCTTTAACTTATCTTGTTATGTCTATTGTGTTGTTCTGTTTACTCCCTTGTGTTTTTATTGGTTTTGTATGTTGTCTTTGTTTTGGGCAGTGCATCTTATGTTACTTATCTTAAAGGGTTCAGTGCTGCAGTCACTTAGCCTTAGGATATTTTTAACAAGAAGATACAACCTCTATCCTATGTATGACATTCACTTAGAGTCTTTTTGGTTCGTAAGCCAATGTTGGGGCTTAAGGAACATTTGGTGTAGGCTGTTCAAACCCGTCTATGAGACATGTTTTTCAAGATTTCTATGAGTCTCATGGAGTTGTATTGATTTAGGAACTCACCCCTTATATAGGTCCATTCAACCCTTGAACCTATTGAGCGATGTGGCCTGGGAGCTCATCCCCTTACATGGCCCTTGCCATGGAGTTTCTTGCTAGGTTCTCAACCTGATTATAGGATAGAAAGACAAATTTTGATTCATCGTTCATTCATTTCAAAGTATTTTGATTACTAGGGGAATAGAACAACTTTTGGGAACTATTTGTAATACGTTTTGTTTAAACATGGAACCTTTTAAGGTTTTTGCCATTCCAATGGCGGGGAAGATTTTTGCCTTGCGGACCTGCCAGCTTGTATGATCCCCCTTTGTGGGCTTTAAGGATAGTGTATGGCCCTTCCTACTTAGGACCGAGCTTTCCTTGGCTTTCTTTCTCGCAGGCCTCATTATTTCGAAGCACAAGGTCCCCAGGCTTGAAGTGTTCATGCTTCACCCGTGTATTGTAATGAAATTCCATGTTTTGCTTGTACCTTGCTTTTTGTATGGCTGCTTAATCACGAGCCTATTCGAGTTGTTCCAAATTCAACATCGTCTCTTTCTTATTTGGCTCGAGGTCGATGTTAAATGCTCTTTGTGTTGTTACTCCGATTTCAGCTAGGATTACAGCCTCTGATCCAAACACTAGGCTGTAGGGTGTTTTCTTGTGGCTCGTTTTCTTGGTTGTTCGAATTTCCAATAGCACATTGGGAAGCTATTCGAGCCAGTTGTTGTCGTATCTTTCCAATCGAGATTTAATCCTTTCAACAATGTTGTTGTTTATCCTATTAACTTGGCCGTTGGATTGTGGGTGAGCTACCGAGCTGAATACTTGGGTTATTCTGAACTCCTTACACCAGGAGCTAGAAGGCTTCTCGGCAAACTACTTCCCGTTATCCGTGACTAGTACCCCTGGAGCCCAAAACGACAGATTATGTTTTCGTAAACGAAATCAATGACCTGTTTCCCTGAGATTTTTGCCAATAGTTTTACTTTTGGCCCCTTGGTGAAGTAGTTCACGGCTACTAATAAGAGCTTGACTCCTCATTTGGCTAGTGGGGATGGACCAACGATGTTTATTCCCTACTTGTGAAATAGCCAAGCCGAGGAGATGGGAACGGGGTCATGTTTGAGGCTTTTGGGTACCGGAGCATGTAACTGACAAGCTTCATACTTTCGCAGTTGTTCGGAGGTATCTCGATGCATGGAAGGCCAAAAGTGTTCGAGGTTCATCAACTTTGACACTACCGATTTTGGGCCACAATGAGCTCCACATATCCCTTCGTGAACCTCTTTGATCAGATATTGGCTTTGTTCTGGGCCAACACATTGAAGTAGTGGTGCAAGGTATCCTTTTTGTAAAGGATATCTCCTTGTAACACATATTGCCTTGACTTGATACGAACCCTTTTAGCCTCAGTCTGGTCATTAGGTAATTTACCATTTTGAGGAACCTTTCAATGGGAGTCATCCAATTTGGCCCTTTTTTAGTGATCACATCTTGAACCTCAAGTCTTTGGATGGATGAGGTTTTTAACACCTCAATTAGTACCTTCTTGGTGAGGTGGGAAAAACGTAGGAGATACAAGTTTGCTTAGTGCATTAGTTCTCTTGTTTTGAGATCTTGGAACTTTTTTGATGGAAAATGTTTGAAATATGTTCATCAATTCCTTTGATTTCTCTCGGTACTAATACGTGTTGGGTTCTTTTGCTATGTAGCTGTTATTGTCTTAGCTTGAGAGAGTCTGTGAGGACTTGAAGCTTTTGAACCCCCATTTCTTTGGCTGTGTAGTTGTCACTTATTTGGTTTGAAACAAGAAACGAGTCTGTGAAGACTTGAAGCCTTTTGACACCCATATTTTTGCAAGCTTCAGCCCAGCAATCAATGCTTCATACTCAACTTTGTTGTTTGTAGTCTGAAATTCAAGACGAAGGGCATACGTGAATTCCAATTCATTAGGATCAATTAGAACTAGCCCTGCTCCTGACCCTTCAATGGTTGAAGCTTCGTCGATAAAGAGCTTCCAGGTATGGGGGTCAGAGGGTTCAGTGGAGGTTGTATTGACTTCCGTTGTGACTTTTTTAGGGACTTCTATGATGAAGTCAGCTGAGACTTGGGTTTTGACAGCTTTTTTCGGGACATAAGTGATTTTTTAAGCACATTCTTAATAGGTTAGTCAGTGACCACTTGTATCGGGTGTGACTGAAAGTACCTTCGAAGCCTTCTAGCCGTTTGGACTAGGGCTAGAGCAAGTTTTTTCGAAGAAGAATATTTGATTTCTGCTAATTTTGAAGTTTTGAAAAATTCAATGGGTATCTGAACTTTATTTCGTTCAATGATTAGAGTCGTACTTATGGTTTTTTCAGCAATCGAAAGGTGGACAGAGATCGTTCCTCCTGTTTCCGGAGCTGAAATGGTTGGGAGTGAAGCCAAGTGTTGTTTCATTTGGTTGAAGGCTTCCTTTTGAGGTAAAACGCTTCAAAGCTGTAAGCTTTCCATCGAAAGCCTTTCTTGTTAGCATATCCCTTGAGGGTTAGCTTTTATGCTTTGTTTCCTAATGATATGCCCTACAAACGAGCACTTGATTGGATTAAGCCTCATGTTGATCTTTCTCGAGTTTTGGTAGGTTTCTTGTATGTTATCGAGCATTTGGTATTCCGTTTTGCTCTTGATCACCAAATCGTCAAAATAAGCTTTAATGTTT
Source organism: Helianthus tuberosus (assembly GCA_030545235.1). Lineage (NCBI taxonomy): Eukaryota > Viridiplantae > Streptophyta > Magnoliopsida > Asterales > Asteraceae > Helianthus > Helianthus tuberosus. Next base: position 62,168,251 of record CM060451.1, on the reverse strand, counting down.
TTGCCGATTTGTCTGGCAAACGCTTTGTCAACCAGACGTTGATAAGTGGCACATGCATTTATTAAACCAAAAGGCATTTTTTGATAGCAAGATATACCTTTATCAGTGTGAAATGCGGATTTATTCATCTTTTTTTTTATTATTAGGATCTGATGGTAACCCTTTTAGGCGTCAAGAAAGCACTTGAATGGGAAGCCTGTGAGCGAGTTAGCCTTGAGGTCTATTTCGGGTAGCGGGTAGCAATCCTTTGGGCGTGCTTTGTTCAAGTCTTTAAAATCGATACACATTCTCCCAGACTTGTCGGGTTTTTGAACCATTACCGGATTGGCTACCCATGATTGATACTTGACCTCTCGAAGGATTCCGGCTAGAACAAGCTTTTCCATCTCTTGGCGTTATACAAGGCTTCTGTTAGGGGCTTGACTCTGTTTCTTTTGTATAATGGGCTTAACATCAGGTGGGATCCATAACTTCATGTTTCAACAATGCTACGAGGGATGTCGGTTATATCTTCCGGGCACCAAGCAAAGGCATAGTGCAAGAGCAGCTTTTTAAGGTATGAGATGGTTTCTTTGGAAATGTTAGTGTTTACCCTTATCCCCTGTTGAGGATATTTTGGGTTTATGTCCAACCCTTGTTCATCGTCTTCGTCCTTTCTTGAGCTTTCCCCTTCAACCACAAAAGCTTCTTGGGTAGGTTGAAGGGTTGCTATCCCTTTTTCAGTGGGAAACTTCACAGTACCTTGACCAACTGAAACTGCCATTCCGAACACACTTTGACCTGGCCTTCCTGTGATGATATCATAGTTGGAAGGGATATTGATCACCGCAAAAGTGAGTTGTTCGGTTCGTCCCTTTGTTCTCTCGTTGAACAAACATTAAGGGTTATTATGTCTGTGATACCTTCGATGGAGGATTCAGACTGTTGAAACTTTGAACGTTCATCGTCGCTGAGAGGGTTAAAGCATTTCTCAAACATGATTATGGTGGTTGCACCGGTGTCAATGTAAGCCTTTTGTGTCTTGATGGTTCCTATGTTGGATTCCATCACCAGAGGGTTTGAAAGCAACTTTCCTTATGTTGATGTTCCCATGCCTCGAAATGATGGCGTTTGTGGGAAGCTTTGTTTTCAAGGTCGACCATGTTCACTATTATTATTATTATTTTTAAACCATCTTGTCCTTGACCCCTTTAACCAAGTGAGCCAGTTCGGACTTGACGGCTTCTTCGATCCTATTTTTGGGTTGGAATAAATCATTGGTATGGTGACCTTTCTATTCGTGAAACTCACTATATTGGCTTGATTTTTTCGATCTTTTGTTTTTTGGAAAAGGTTGAGGAGGGTGGAAGCTGTGTTTTACCTCTTCGGTTGCCAAGATCTCTTGCGGAGTATTGGTTAAGGCTGTAAAGTTTATGGTTTTTTCTCGGCTTGGAGGGTTCCGGCCTTCAGGCCTTCTGGAATCCGATCCTTTGAACTGTTTGTCATAAGAGCCATACTGGAAGCTCCGGTTAAGAGTTTATTTATTTTTTTATTTATTTTTTTCTTTGATGTCTACAGCTTATTCTCCTCGAATGTGGGCCTCAGCCCTTTTGAGTGTTTCTTCAAGGGTTTTGGACAGGCATTTATTAAAGTCTCTTGTGAGACATTTGAAATTTATAACATTCATGAACCCTGTAACCCTAATCTTTTCATTGGCGTAAGTTAAACCTTCCTTCTGGTACCTTTCGGTGAAGTCTCTGATACTTGCATCGTCATGTTATGGGAAACCTTTGCTAAAATCGTCAAAGGTCTGAATGCTTTGTCCAGGAAGGTCATTAAACCATATGCGTGGAGACCCTTTAAGGGTTCGTATGAACATGAGACAACATCCGGGGTTGGGCCATTTTTCAATTCTTGTTGCCCCGACGAAGATTTGGAGGTGGTTTTCGGCACCGTAATAGTATCTTTATCTGGGTTTGAAACTCGTACTGTAACACCCCAAAAATGGGGTTTGATAATTTAAACCCGGTTAATGTAAAGGAATGGGTAAATTACCGTTTGGGGTAAAAGTGACCCGTAAATAAAAGTTGACTAGGAATAATTTACCGAGTGGTGACATGTATATATAAGTAACAAGATAATGAGTGTTAGTCTCTTTATTAATTGAAACGAAGTTGAGGGACCAAAACCGTTAAAAAGGAAACATGATTTATTAAATAAAGGAAAACCCACACACACACACACTTCGTGTGTGTGTGAGACGATCAGGAAGAAGAAGAACAAGGGTTCAAACCCTAGTTCTTGATAAATCTTCAAATTGAAGGGTGGAATGAAGTCTAAAATCATAACCGAGCATGGATAAATGATCACTATCACGAGGGGATCATAAGGTATGTCTTAAATTTAAGATTGGTGATCATGGGTGAAGTGGGTTATGTTCTAATCCGTGAGTTAATATGAAATTAATCATGTACAAGGGTTAGAACCCTCGTATAGAACATCGGTTACGTATGGTTAGTGCTAATTTGATGATTAGGGGTGAAACCCGTTAGTTATGATGAAGATAATGACTAGAATCACCATCTATGTCCAAGTCTTGTGGAAAGATTGATGTATTATGTGGGTATGATGAATTCTTGTTAGATGAATTAGGAGAAATATGATGATGCTATGCTTGATGTTTTTGTGCTAATGATACTTGTTGATTAGTAAGAAGATTTGATGAAATATGAATAAACTAGGAAGATTATGCATAAACTAGTTGTATATGGTGCCTAGGAAGTAGTACGCACACCACGTGTTTGATGAAATGTCTAAATGACAATAATATGTGAAGGTTGTGTTATGATGATGTTGAGTATGCTATATGCTTGTTTGAATCGGCTAATGGAATACATATGTGAGATATGAACTTGATATGATCGTTCATATGAATAATCATGTATGCTAATAAGGATGTTAATGTAATGACATGAAAGTATAGGAATCATGTCAAGATGGATGGGAGCGTGGAAGGCTAACGGGACAAGAAGACTCAAGTAAGCGAATACAAATACGGACGAGTAAGGTAAGTAAATCCCGGACTTACACTTTAGATGTAAAATATATTGTACTACGATCATTATTGTGATACATGTGAAGGTATTAAACAATGAAAATAAATAGGTAAGTTTACGGAAAAAGAAGTCAAAAGTGAATAGGAAAGTATAATGATGCTAATTGTTTTCTGTTAAGAATGAAATGAAAGTGCAGGTATACTAATAATGGAGAGTGAAGGTTAAGTATGGCAGTCGTACGAGAGTGTCCGAATGGATGGACGAATGGACTTATATGAACGAGAATAAGAGATGTTGATGCTTGATTATGCACGTTTTAAAGTATATATATTATGTCACTGGTTGCTAATGAAGTAATTGGTTGTGACTGCAGGTTGTACAGGTTTATGAATGTTTGTTCAAGAGGTGTAAGCGGTTGAAGATTGAGTCAAGACATGGGTTGTACTTGGGTGTGTATGTGGTCACTTAAATCGATATACGTATGTTAGTTTTTAATTAATTTATGAAAAGGGGTTAATGTATTTAAGTGAAAGAAAGAATAACTTATAAAGAAATTTTTAGTATGTATTTTCCGCTGCGTCAAAATTTGGTTAAAACGTGTTAGGGCGTTACACGTACTCAACAATTTGTTTGGGAGAAGCAATGGGAGGGGGAACACTTGAAGCTAGTGACTGCCATAATTGATCAAGAGTGATTTTATGCCCCATAGGTGCACCGGTTGTAACGGGTTGGGGGGTAAATAAGGGAAAAACGGTTGGACTTGGCCTCCCCAAAAGCTAAAGGGCTTGAGTGGTTGGTCTGTCACACTAGGACCAGCTTCAAGGTAAGATGTGGCTGAACGTGAGCTGCTAAAAGGAAGAGATGGAGGGCCATGTGATAATGAGGGTTCAGACTCCTCATAATTTAGTCTTATTCTCACCATTTTTCCCTTTCTAAGCTCACATGCTAGTTGAGAAGAAATCTCAGTTGTAAGAAATTTCTAGCTAGTCACTCGGGTGTTAGATCTATGCGTTCCGGTGTATGCATTACATCGATTTGAGTAGGTGCAACCCCTGACCGAGATGGGTTTGTGTTTGAAAAGAAGTGAACTCCGGGAACATATCCCGGTGGAGTACTTCCGAGAGTAGAAAGAGGTGTAGATAAGACCGGTGAGATCCGACCCGAATTTGGTGTTAAATCGGTGTTGTTAGGCACTTGATTTACCTGACCGAGAGACTCGCTTTCAGACATGATGTAAAGAGAAAATGGAGCTACACAACTGGTCTTTAAGATAAAGTAAGCGGCGTAGCCCCACGGTGGGCGCCAACTTGTTGATGCAACAAATAATAGACCAAGGCCTGTAGTGATATCTCCGGGTAAAAGGGTTCAAGGGTTTCGATTAGCCTAACGCAGGTCGTGGGGTCCCCCCACGTTTGCAAGACGTGGAGAGAGGTTCATTAGTGTTATTGTTGTTCTTCTTGAATTCTAGACTGATATGAAACCAGCCCAGAATGTAATCGTTGGAGAAGATGAATTATTTGGTGTGAAGAAGAGAAGCATAAAGCTCGTTCTCATTGGAGAAGAGGAAGAGAAGCAAGCATGAAGCTTGTTCTTGAGAGGGAAAAAGAGAATCAGAGAGTTAAGATAGTTTTCAGCTGATTCCGGAGTGTCCCATATGTTTGGCATGGGCTGCAATTTATAGGGGAAGATGTTTCTCAAAGGAGAAATCTTTAACTAATGAACCTGGCTTGCAGTGAGGGACTTACCCTTTTAGGGGTTGAACGGTTTGGACCTGCGGACAAAAGGGTGTTCTCTGTGCACATGTTCTGTCTGTGCAGAAATGGTTCACACGTTAAGTGCTGATGTGACCGGACACTGTGCTTGTCCTTTTTACTGTTCACCTGAGTTTGCGCGTATTGAACCTCTCAACCTTTTAACCTTTAAAGCTGTTATGTATATTAGTCATTTTATTGAGATTTGGGCTACCCCGTCATCAGTATATATCCAACTCTAAGTAGCTCATGGGTCATTAACTCATAAAAATATATAATAGCTTTAACGACAACTTCAAACTATACGAATGGTCTAAAAGGCGAAATATATCAGCATAACGTCCATACTCCATACCCTCCTGGCCTCCCCCATGTTAATTCTTCCCAAAAGAATCATATTTAATCATTAAGTAATTACTATAAATAAAATATTAAACCAGAATATATATATTAGTTGTGAAATCAAATATCAGCCTAACGTCCTTATCCTCTCCATGTTAATTCTTCCCAGAAAAATCATATTTAATCATTAAGTAATTACTATAAAACATTAGACCAAAAAATAAATATTAGTTCAGGGAATTATCAATCTCACCTTCCCCAAATTCTTCCTTAAGAATCATTTAATTATCAATCTCACCTTCCCCAAATTCTTCCTTAAGGTTAAGAATCATTTTTATTATACTCGATAAGAAAATCAAGAGTTTTAAGCAGTTTGTATCAATCTCACCTTCCCCAAATTCTTCCTTAAGAATCATTTTTATTATACTCGATAAAAAAATCAAGAGTTTTAAGCAGTTTGTGTTATGTTCAAAGAAAATTACTAATTAATTTATGCTCAACTAGCTATTGATTAATAATTACGATTCCTCCCACTAAAACTTTAAATTGTTTATTTTTAACTTTTATTGAATGACAATTATGTATTTAGTTAATTTGTAAGACTCATATACGTTGTCACAAAGCAAACTAGCAAGATGCTAGAAGCAGGACACAAACTTAATACATTTTACTTTCAGCATAATTAAACTTAACGTTTTAAGTTTGGATCTCTCAAAGAAATCTCATAATCCTGATCTTATCGATAAGCTTTGTGACTGAGACCTGTTTGTAAGAAAAAACAAAATCATTCCTATCTTTTTATATGTATAATGTACCACACCACACAACCAGCATGCTGGATTGCTGTCATCAGCACCGCTTGTAAATTGTAATGTTCGTTTCGCCACTTGGATGAGATTGATATGTTTGTGTATCTCCAAAAGGGGGTAAACCGCACCAGGAAGATATATATCACTTAATGGGTCAAGTTATTCTACAAATGCTCCTAATTGTAAAAAAAGTGTAAGAAAGATCTACCCCCCCCCCCCCCCCCCCCCCCACCCCCCGAAAAAAAAAAAAAAAAAACTATACCTCACCAAAAAAACCCTGAACTAATATTTATTTTTTGGTCTAATGTTTTTTTAGTAGGTTTTTTTAGGAGCTTTTGTATCATTCTTACAATTAGGATCCTTTGTATTTATCCTAATCCATCACTTAATTACTAATTTTTAACTATAAAATTCATATGTTAAATGCTTCTTTTCATGGTAACCGACATATGTGTCAACTCAGTAATGGCTTGTTGTGCAAAGCACTCACGTGTTTGAGAATAAAAAAAATTCATTCTTTTAACTTTTGGATCATCCAATACAATATTTTTTTAACGAAAATTTTTGAATTACCGGAGGATTATCATGTCATTAATGGAACTATCTAATTATATTCATCTTCAGTAGATCATAATACTTATATTCCAATTCAGGAGGAAAACTAGTAAATCTGAAAAAAAAAAAAAAAAAAAAATCCCCTTAAATACACATATAGTGTTTGTTAATATTTAACTTTTGGTATCTAAAAAAACACGGATTCACCATTGGGGTGATTTGAAGTGCTTTGTATGAGAGGATGGAGAATCACACCTTGCTCATTCTATTGGAATATAGACCTGCAACGAAGAAGAGAGAAAAGTGGGATGTGGTGGTAGTGAAAGAATTCCCTTTTTTCCAGCTACAAAAAGTGTGTTTGCCTCATATCTTTTACCCTAATAATGAGGTGAAGACTTCCTTATATAATAGACATGGGCAACCCTAACTTCAATGGGCCAAGCCTAGTTAGGGGTTGTCTTTACAAGCCCATGACTTAGTGTATTGTGCTGGGCTTTGCGAGTTACTACGCAATAATAAATAACATAATAAAACGCGATAACGAAAGTGACCTATCGCTTGTGTCGGGTCCAATACCATACCTCTACAGTTTCTAAATTTATGAAGTTAATTTTTGGGTTAGTGTTCGTTCAGTTTTACTTAAAAGTAATATTATTTTTTAAGGGATCAACCAAAGTTTTCCTACAAATATAAACAAAGTGACATTAAATTGCTAGAAAGTTGGGTTTTAGTGTTTTACTTCTTAATAAAGTTTTGGCATGTAGACGTGATGTTGACCTCTGATATATTTTACTTATCATATAAAATTGTTTTCATAAAAATAGGTCACCTACCTCTAATAAAACATGACTTTAAGTTAAAAGAGTGGTTCTAACTTCCACAATAGTTGAGACACCTTTTTCTTCAAAAGATGCTACTATTAAAATTAATATAATCTTTTTTCTTTTTATACTAATAAATAAAAATCTGTTTTTGACACATGTCAATCTCTCGTGTCTTCTTATCTTATTTTTCAATTTCTTTAAGTTTTCAATTTTTTTTTTTTTGTAAAAATAAGCAAATATATAAAGTTTTATTCTCATTCAAATTAGATTTAGTTAAACTATTTTTAATTACTATTATTATTTAATAGTTAACTAACCTCCTGTTCCTGCGACTCACATCCACCTGATTCCTTTCACCACCGCCTCAATCGGCTCCACCGGCGTTCCGGTGGTCGACGACGACGCCGCCTCCGCCGCCCGATCACCAAAACATCAAACATCAACGCTAAACAGCAAAAAGCTAATCTCAATTTCACAAATTTCACAAATTCGAAACCCTAAATTTACGAAATTAAGCAAAAAGCTAATCTCAATTTCACAAATTTCACAAATTGGAAACCCTAAATTTACGAAATTAACGAATTAAACATTACCTTCGATCGCTTTCCTGTAGGAATTCGAGACGACCATGGTGACGACAACGTGCGTTTGGATGACGATGAACTCCGTCTGGTAATCAAATTGTTGCGAAGAAGAAGAAGAAATTGGGGGAAATCTGGTAATTTATATGTCAACATACAAACGACGTTACCGTGAAATCACTGTTGTTCGGTTATGTGTTGAATTAATATATATATATGAATAGGATACATAAGTAAGAAAATTTATTTAAATCACAGACTTTATGGATCTCTCTTATTTATTTACTATTTTTTCCACTTATTAATAATCAGCTAATATTTCATTTCATTAGTTTTACCACGTGTAATTCACATATTTCTAACATAATAATAAATAAAAAAACAAATTAAAATTTTAATAAGTAAATAGTACATCGAATTTATCATTTAAATATATATCTTGACAACCGTACGTGTTAATCGATTACATTATATTTATTTAACTCGTGCAATATACGGTATTTTAAAGATATAACTATATTGCTTATTATATAAAATTAAATTTATGCAACCCGTGTATAACCCGGGGTTCTAAGCTAGTAATTAACATAAACAAATACTTCGGTGATTATCTTTTTTGATCTTTTAAAAATGTTCTATTAGATGCATGCAAAACAAAATAATAATAATAATAATAATATAAAATTATGTAATTTTTCATTTCAATTATTAAAATAAGTGTAATCACGTTCAAAAGGAAAAAAAATACTAATACATTACATGAAAAAAATATTTATTAATTATATGTGCATTCAAACCCCGAGTGTTATTAAATCTTATATATTAAGGGATACGTTTTTTTTTGTTCCACAACTAAAAGTCTAAAATGGAAATATGAAAAAGGTATATTGATTTGTTATAAAGTGACAGATGTATTGAGACGGATCGAATTTAAGCAGAAACCGAGGCGTGGTCTAGTGTTAAGACCGTGGGGTATGGTGGGGCGTGGGTTGGAGGCATGGTACGACACGTGGAGTATGGGGCACCCAAGACTAAACCCCAATTTCAAAGGGGTATGGTGGGGAGTGGCGTGGCCAAGCCACATCATAATGAGGTTCCGCCATGGCTAGTGCTCTTGGCCAATCACATCCCGCCAAGTCAGTCTCGTAGCCCCGCCCCACGCCCGGGCTAAATCCCACGCCAAAGGGGTCACGCCCAAACCCAAGCCCACCCGGGGTGGTGGCTTGGGCGTTTTCAGCCAACCCACGCCCCATACCCCACAGTCTAAGCTTTCTGCTTTTCCACCAGCTCGGTGCGGGTTCTAACCTCCCAATCCTAGGTATTAGTCGTTCAAAAATGGAGTGAATTTACTGTCAATTCAGTGGTGCAGGTGATAATGGGGACACATAGATCACCATTCACCATTGAGGGTCAAATAGGTTACGCACTCAACCAAATTCAAGTATTTAGGGTTGTTTATAGAAAGAGATGGGGAGGTACGCAGTAACGTCGTAGCCCAACGCACCCGGATAGGCTGGTGTAAATGGAGAGCAACCACTATGGTATTGTGCGATAAGAGATTCCCACCTGGTTTAAAGGGAAAGTTTGAAATGGTTGCAATTAGAAGGCACATGCGTGTAAGCTGGAGGTAGTTAGACCAGATAAGAAATGAGGTTGTGGGAAGAAAAAAATAGCAGTGGCTAGTATATCATATAAGATTAGGGAGCAGAGGTTGAGTTGGTTCAGACATGTTAGGACGAGACAAATAATGGCTACAGTTAAAACCGTGAAAACTATCACTGTAGAGGGTAATAGGAGTAGAGACAGACTCAAAATGACTTGGAATGAATAAATTAGACATGATTCTCTTGACTTAAACCTCTATAATGTTAAGGTTTTTTAGGAGGTTAGTACGTATTTGTATTAGACTAGAGTTATGCACCGCCCGCGTTGTGGGGCGCTAAACCGAATATTTCATAGTTTAATAACATGTACGTTTTTATGTCGGTTAGGTATACATGCTACTTATAACACGATATAAAAAAAAGATACACCAAGTTAACAAAATAAAGAAAAACACTATCATAGTTATGATAAAAAAATAACTAAAACGATGGCAAGTGTGTAATTTAGAGTTAGGGGCAAAAGAATAATTTGTCAGGACCAATTAGCGAGTGCTAGGCAGATGTTTCGCACGAATAAAACAAAATTGACTCAACCAAGTAAAATAAAACACTACAATGGTTTTGCCAAAAAAAAAAAACGATGGCAAGATTGCAATTTTTTAGCTGATGTCAAATCATAATTTTATAATGGAGGTAAAATAATATTTTTAACTGAGGGCAAAACTAATTTTTTATTTTGAATTGGGGGCAAAATCTTATTTTTTAACTGCGGGCGAAATCATAATTTTTAGCTTGGGGCAAAACCAAAGTTTTATTTTGAACTGGGGGCCAAATCGTAATTTTAAACCGGGAACCAAATCGTAATTTGGCAGGACTCTAGCTAGGGGCAAAACCATAAGTTTATTTGAACTTGGGGCAAAAGCGTATTTTTTAATTGAGGACAAAAGCGTAAATTTAAGCAGGGGGCAAAACCAAAATTTTAATTTGAACCGGAGACAAAATCACAATTTTAAACTTGGGATAAAATTGTAATTTGGCAGGACCTATAAATAACTATTATATGGGAAAAAAAAACGAATGTGGCCGCCACTTTTGGCCAACCACATAACACAACTAATCCCGCCAACCAAAGTTTTATTTTGAACAGGGGTGAACTCGTAATTTTAAACTGAGGACCAAATCGTAGTTTAGCTGGGGCAAAAAGAATAATTTTATTTTGAACTGGGTCAAAAGCGTATTTTTTTTACTGAGGGGAAAAGCATAAATTTAGGTAGAGGCAAAAGACAAATTTTAGTTTGAACCGGGGACATAATTGTAATTTTAAACTTAGGATACAATTGTAATTTGACAAGACCTATAAATTACTGTCACTATTATATTAAAAAAATAAAAAAAAGGGGAAAAGGGTGGCCGCCACTTTTGGCCAACCACCCAACATCACTATTCCCGCCGACAAGGGAAAATGTAGGTGTTGTAAATTTCTTGCCCTAAGAGCTTAGCTTGTCTTATTATTTTGGTGGCTTGTATGCAATTGTTTGTATATGTGTCTATATGATGCGTTATAAGTTTTTGTTATATCTTTTCACCAATTTCTCAGTTGTTACTAGGTTACCTTAATTAAATTTTTATGAGGATTTTTTTTTCTTTTTTTTTTTTGGGGGGGGGGGGGGGGGGGGGGGGGAGGGCTCTTATTGGCTTCTAAATAGAGGTAAGGTTTGTTTATATCCCACCTTTTCGATACCATATAAATAACTTGGCTATAATTGAGATTCTAATGGATATGGGATTAGGGGTGTTCATCGGTTCAGTTTATGGTTTATTTGGTTTATTCAGTTTTCAAAATTTTATACCCCAAACCAAACCAAACCAAATTCAGTTCGGTTTAGTTTCGGTTAGAAACCAAATAAACCAAATTGTACCTAAGTAATTTTTTTCTAATTTATATTTATGTTTGTGTTCTAACTTTCGAACATCAAAACAACAACAATTTAAACCTAACAATATATAAATAAAAGACATAGCAAAATAAAACAAACATATTCATAAAATAGTCATACACACAACCACAAAGTTAAAACTTCAAATCATAGATCATAGAAACTATAAATAGTCAATAAGTTTAATGACACAACATATAAATAATCTTCAAACCATGGAGATGCATATACTTAAATATTAGACTTAGTATTTTGGGCTAATAAATTGTATATAGTTTATTAAACATTATTATTTTTATTTAATAGTTAATTAAATTAACGATTTATTTGGTTATCCAAATAAACCAAATTAAAAAAATGTGAATGAAAAAACCAAACCAAAAACCGTATTCACAATCCGGTTTCGGGTAGAAACCAAACCGAAAACCGAGTTCGTTATTCGGATCGATTTATGCAGTTATGGTTACGGTTCGATTTACGGTTTTTTTTAACGATATGAGATTTTAAAGGATATGTTAGTCGTTGTTGTTGATGTGCCTTTTCTTTTTAGATTTATTCCAATTTAATCCTAAAGTTTCTAATATTCCCTTGGAAAATAGTGTAATTATGATAGACCATATTTATATACTATTACTTTGAAACATTTGTATAAATGTTTGGTTGTAAGTTGAGATTAAGTGATTATACCTTAATCAAATATTGGTTGTAAGTTGTGCTTAAGTGTTTGATTGTAAGTTGTGTTTAAGTGGTTGTACCTTAATCAAATATTGGTTGTAAGTTGTGCTTAAGTGTTTGGTTGTAAGTTGTGCTGAAGTGGTTGTATCTTAATCAAATATTGGTTGTAAGTTGTGCTTAAGTGGTTGTACCTTAATCAAATAATGGTTTCATTACCTTACCAAATTCAATCTGTTTTGTATGCACGTATGGTTATAAATTGTGCTTAAGTGGTTGTACCCTAATCAAATAATGGTTTCATTATCTTACTATATTCAATCGGTTTGATGCATTCAAAGTTGTGTTGTTTTATTTGTAAATTATTATTATTTATAATAATCTAATTAATTTAGCCAAAATATTGTATAAATATAATTTGCAACGTATTGATGCAATGGTTGTTGTAATGTATGGATTATGGTTTGTATAGTGGTAATTATATATATTATATATAAATTACGATGAACCTGTCAAACGAGAAAAAATAGACGCGAGTTTATCGTAACACGCGAGTCCTAGATCAACTTAGTTATTTTATTCTACGTTTTACGTTTCGGTTTAATTTCTTATCATTAACACTGCAACTTCAGTGTCGGTGGTCGCTGGCAGTAATGTGGCATTAGTGCTCGCCCCCGCCGCAACGCGAGGTTGCTTAATACTAGTTCTAAACCAATTAATGTTGTCCTTGTATTTATATAACAAAACCATTACTATTTGTCAATAGTAATTTAATCAATTTTGTATTAAATTTGTAAACACTCCAACATAATAATTAGATATATATTATTTTAGGGTTTTCGAATCTACAGATCTATATCTATACTATATAATAAAGTAAATCATATGTGAGATATATGACATTTTATGGAGTAGTCTAATTAACGGTTTAGACTTTTAATGTAATAAAATACAAAAATAATGACTTATAACAAAATAGTTTATGTTAATACTCTAACAATCTACAATATGTAATCTTTTTAATAAAGGGTTGAGTTCATTTCATAACTTTAATAAATGGTTGAGTTCATTTCAGAACTTTAAATAATTGCAAAACTTTCAGAACTCTTAAAAAATAACCAGTTTATTTATACATTCCATCTCTTTCTCATATTAAATATTCGATGCCACGTGTCAACTTCTAATATAACCTATAAATTTTAAGAATTATATGACAAGTTGTTTAATTTTTAATATTTTTAAAAAACATTTAATTAACCCGTGTAATACACAGGTCCCTAATCTAGTATTACAAAAAACAAATTCTTTATACCATAGCGTAACATTCTTGGGTAATAATCAAACACATTTTTTCTTTACTATAATAATTTTATTAATTCTACACTTAGGCATGGAGCTTATTTTTTTTCCTATGTTTGATACAATGAATTGTTTCTTCTTTTGTTTTCGAATTTACTTTTATTTTCTTTAATATCGATCCACCGCATCGTGCGGTTCATTCCCACTAGTTGAAATAATTACCAAGGAAGAAATTAAACTAAAAGGATGTATATATAATTAATTGTTTAAGAATAAAAACAAAAGTCAAACTAAGTAACATGTTTAGATGATAGGAATTTGTAATTAAATAGACTAAGGGGTGTACATGATGATCTAACTTGAATTAACAAACTTGTTGATTCATGAGGGCGCCACTCGTGACCATTGGGTTTTAAGCTGGCACGGCTTCCTTGATCGGGTCTAAAAGAGCACGCTAATAGGGTCTAAAGGGCAAAGTCTCTCACATGTGTGCATGATTAAAGAGCTCGGCGTTTTGGTCCAGTCAACAGACCCGTCAGTCTTTTGTCTGGTTGACCGGACCAAAACGCCGCGCTTTGACCACAGCTCGACACTGCATGATGTGCATATATGACAAAAAACACTTTTTGGTGTGTAGATAGCCAATGTGGTGTGCCAATACGTACACCCCTTTGATAAGCAGCAAATTGATCCACCAGTATGTGAGCGATAGCAATTAAGAGCATCAACAACAACTACACGCCAGAAGAGTCTATCAACATAAAGTCTGCACCAATATTAAGTGTGAATCATCAACTTGGGTGATGAATTGTAACTGAGTTATTAGTAACTATCAAATTATTACTAGTAACTGAGTTACCAATAAATATTTTTCTGCTAATAAAGTTACTATTGATGTAACCGAGGGTTTAACCTTTAACTCACATACTCTTTCACTAAGAGTTGTAACGTTTTTACAAAACATCGTGATGGTTCCGTGTCTATATAAGGAACGCCTTTGGTATGCTTACACACATTTTTTCAAGGTATAATTTTAAACAATAAAGCGTACTTGTTCTTCTTTTCTCTTTGAGTTACTTATCCTATCATAGATTTGAAATGTACCACCAAAATACTTTAATCTGAACGTGATCACTACACAATTTAAAGATATATCTAGGTGTAGATATCTTATTAGATCGACCTAAATTAGAAATCTTATTAGAAGAGAATCCTGGAGTGAGTGAACATGCTCGATAGAAGCGTTGCTATATGCGGTTTCAAGCACAAACTTTAATAAGTTAAGGAACTCGAACTCAAGCTTTATCAAGCTTGGTTTAGCTTGACTTGCTTACACACTAAGGAGACGTAGCAACCGAACTTGGCTAGTTGGCCGACTAAACTCTTATTGATTCTATTTTATGGCTTTTGATTATGTGTTCATCTGTAACGTATTTAGATTTGATTTGGTTTTCCGACATGGGTTAAAGGTGGGTGTGGGTGACGCGATCCAGATGATGAAGAACAAGGTTGGGAAATGACAATCAAGAACAAGGTGGAGTTAATGGTGGTGGTTTATGGTAAGGCTGGCAAATCCTGTCTTAACAGGTTTAACAGGTTTCTGACGGTGCGCACAACATAAGTTTCAAACATGATTACGACTCGTTTAACTACTTTCTACCTCATGTTTATAAAACAGTTTTATGTACAAAGATGAATAAATGATAGATCCTAACATTGTAATTTTAATTATTTAAAAAATTAACAAAGTCAAATGGTGTATTTTTCAGTCAAACAGGTCTAACCGTGTCTTAACAGGTACCCAATTGCGAGCCCTAGTTTATGGCAATGAAGAGAGGTGATGTTGTTAAGGGAGGTGATGAGAGTAATTCAAAATAATAATAACAAATAAATGTTAAAAAGAATAAATTTATATAAAATGCAGTATATGATCGAATCATAAAGTTAATTGAAAAAAAAATAAAGAACAATAAAATTGATAGAATTATTTTTTTTACCTAAATTAGAAACATCCACTAATCGACATATACTTTTATTTACCCATAAATGACAAATCAAAAGTTGACGTTTCATTTCATGTAAAAAATCAAAATTGTAAGTCAAACCATGTGACAATCATTTCAAATGTGATCCACATATTCATTTTTGAGTTCGTTCATTTTTTGTAGATGCATATGGTATCCCCTACCTATTTTATTAATGTGCTTATATTATTTTTGGTTTAATGTACTTGATGATTTGATGCCTCTGTATTATTGCTTGTCACTATGCCTACCTACAGAATTAATAAACCAACCTTTGCCCAATTGTTAATTAATAATCCTACCTACAGAATTGGTAATTAATAATCATACGTTTCAATATGTTGGTACTCAATAGACCTCCGTTAGTTTTTTTTAACTTAAGTTAGTTTTTAAGTTTTATTTGTTACACAAACAGTCCCTGTAGTTATAATTTACTAGTTTTAAGTTTTATTTATTACACAAACAGTCCCTGTAGTTATAAAAAAAAATCATAAAAATCCTAAAAAATCAAAAAAAAATTAAAAAATCAAAAAAAATCATAAAAATTCTAAAAAAATCAAAAAAATTCTAAAAAAATCAAAAAAATTCAAAAAAATCATAAAAATTCAAAAAAAAAATCAAAAAAATCATAAAAAATCATAAAAAGTCATAAAAATTCAAAAAAAACAAACGTTTCGACCCGGACCGTTTCGACCCGTACCGTTTCGACCCGAACCGTTTTCGACCCGGACCGTTTCGACCCGGACCGTTTCGACCCGTACCGTTTCGACGCGCACCGTTTCGACCCGTACCGTTTCGACCCGTACCGTTTCGACGCGTACCGTTTCGACCCGGACCGTTTTCGACCCGTACCGTTTCAAAAACGGTAGTGGTGGTGGTGGTGGTGGCGGCGGTGCGGTGGTGGTGGTGGTGGCGGTGGTGGTGGTGGTGGTGGCGGTGCTGTGGTGGTGGTGGTGGTGGCGGTGCTGTGGTGGCGGCGGTGCGGTGGTGGTGGTGGTGGTGGTGGCGGTGGTGGTGGCGGTGCTGTGGTGGCGGTGGTGGTGGTGGCGGTGGCGGTGGCGGTGGCGGTGGTGGTGGCGGTGGTGGTGGTGGCGGCGGTGCGGTGGTGGTGGTGGTGGCGGTGGTGGTGGTGGTGGCGGTGGTGGCGGCGGTGCGGTGGTGGTGGTGGTGGTGGCGGTGGTGGCGGTGGTGGTGGTACGGTTCGAAACGGTTCGCGTCGAAACGTTTGCTTTTTTTGAATTTTTTGAATTTTTATGATTTTTTATGATTTTTTTGATTTTTTTGATTTTTTTGAATTTTTATGATTTTTTTGATTTTTTTTGATTTTTTAGAATTTTTTTTTATTTTTTTAGAATTTTTATGATTTTTTTGAATTTTTTTGATTTTTTTTTTATTTTTATGATTTTTTTTATAACTACATGGACTGTTTGTGTAATAAATAAAACTTAAAACTAGTAAATTATAACTACAGGGACTGTTTGTGTAACAAATAAAACTTAAAAACTAACTTCAGTTAAAAAAAACTAACGGAGGTCTATTGAGTACCAACATATTGAAACGTAGGATTATTAATTACCAATTCTGTAGGTAGGATTATTAATTACCAATGGGGCAAAGGTTGGTTTATTAATTACCAATTTTCCTTAATTACTTAGAAAGTATAACAATAACTGCAAGTTAAATTATGAGTTGATTTTACATAATCTATCCACATATAAAAATTTCATATATTTGTCTAAAAAGCTCACAAAGCGATTAAATGCACCGCATGTACTTTTTATTTTTTTATGGACGAGGTTTTTGCGTCAGTTTATGCAGACACAAACATGGAGTTTTTTTTTCCTATATTGGTGTTGTTGAAAAAATTATTTACCAAAATAGTGTTCTTAAAAAAGTATTTACCAAAATGGTGTTTTTAAATATTTATTTGTTTCTCACTCCTAACCTTATTGGATAATGCAATTCATTAGTAATTATTAGTTTAATCCTAGTATTAGGTCTCTCACTAGCCCAGTTGGTCCCATGTGGTTGGGCTTGTGTCTTCCTTTGGGAGGTCACAGGTTCGAAACCCGGCTGCGGCAATTCGGGGGGAGGACGTCTCAATGATGGATCGTTCCTACCGAGGCATGGTGCGGTCTTGAGGGCAACCCGGTTTTACCCAGCTGTTACCCCAGCGAGTCTCTCGTGTGGGGGCAGTATGGTTTCCGGGCGAAGGTCAGTTTGCGCAACGGCCGGGGCCAATCGAACATCGCGTCCGAAAGAGCGGGGCTGACGGGGATTGTCTTCGACCTGAACCCGGTGACCAATAGGTCCTGTACATAGAAAGTCACCCTTAAAAAAAAGTCTCTCACATAACTTATTTTTAATTTAAGAATCTTACTAAAAAATGATTTTTTTTTTTATTTTTTAAAAAACTTACTTAAAAACATATTTTAAAGATCTAAAAATCTATATTTAATACAAAAACTACTACCTGTGATTCTAAAAACTCTAGTTATACCCTTATAATTATGTATTTAATTAAAAAATGAAAATTACGCGAATCTAGATATATTCATTGTTAAAATTCCTTTCGTTTATGATTTTTATATATAAAGAGGTGGTTTTTATTCCCTCATACAAAAGCTTTTCTTTATTGTTATTTTTTTTTATACATAACAGAGGTGGTTTTTATTCCCACTTACAAAAACTTTTCTTTATTATTATTTTTTTTCCAAAAAAATTGAATGTGAATTTATCTACATCTACGACAGGTAATATAAAATGCCGACGTTTTAATTTAAAGAATCTTAACCCACTATAGAATTTTTCTTCTTAATTTTCTACTTCAAATTGAATAAACTAACCTACATTCGGTTTTTGTTGAGAAGGTATGTTTTTTTCTCTCAATGTTTTTCATCGCAAATGAGATTATTAATTCTTTCAATGAAATTTTTTAACATTGTTTATTTATTACATGTAATATAAATGGTAGAACACGAATATCTATTATTTAAAGAGTTTGCAGATGGAAATTGGTGATTTTCTATCCAATAGTGTGTTTAAACCAACTGGTGATGTTTAGGAGATAATATAAGTAAATATATATTTTTTTAATTTAGTTGGTTATATGTTGATTAAATAATCTATATCTATCTATACTATATAATAAAAAAAAAACTGTTTTGGGACACTTGTCATTCTCTCATTTAATTGATTAAAATTATTAATAATACTAAAAATAATAATATTTAATCTAAATTAATACAAATTCTTATAATTAATAATATTTAATCAAATCTAAAATCTAATCTAATACAAATTTTTATTATCAATAATATTTAATCAAATCTAATAAGAATTCATACGAATTCCAAAGTTGATATTAACTTTCAAATAATTAAAAAAAATCCGCCTAACATCACAAATGTTTATGTTAAATTCGATTAATTAATTTGTTCAACAATCACTATTATCTTTATCTTTCAGTACGGTTAACCGATTTATCATAATACAACCTCCCACCTATTCAATCATATGATTTTTCAATCTTATATTAAGTTATTAACTAAATAAATAACGATTAATATTCAATCTTATCCTACTTTAAATATAAAAAAATCCGTTAGTTCAGATTAATATTCAATCTTATCCTACTTTAAATATAAAAAAGTCCTTTAGTTTTTTTTAAATATTTTTTTATTATTTGGTATATAAAATCATATTTATTCAACCCATGTAACACATGGGGGTTTTTAAAAATATATTTTTTTATTATTTGGTAAACAATGTTACATTTATTCAACCCGTGTAATACAATGGTTTTAAAGATATAATTTTTTTTTATTATTTGATATATAATATTACATTTATTCAACCCGTACAATACATATGGTTCTTGTAGATATAACTTATTTTATTATTTAATATATAAGATTACATTTCTTCAACCCGTGCAATAAAGAAGGCTTTTAAAAAGATAATGTTTTATTATTTGGTATATAAAATTCATTTATTCAACCCGTGTAATACACAGGGTTATAACCTAGTTTTTTTATACATAACAGAGGTGGTTTTTATTCCCACTTACAAAAGCTTTTCTTTATTATTATTATTATTTTTTTTTTCCAAAAAAATTGTATGTGAATTTATCTACATCTACGACAGGTGATATTTAAAAATCTGAATGGCATTTTGAGTAAAAATTTTCGTAAGAATAACCGTCATAAAAATTATGTATTTCGTGTGCGAACAAACGAATGAGTTGGTAGGTTCGAATCTAATCCTTACCTCATTAGTTAATACATGTTATAAAGAAAAAAATCTTAAAAAAACAAATTTAAGAAGGCATAAGTGAGATTGTTTACATGTTTTTATTACATTAATCAATTCCACACGATGTGTTTTTTTTTTTTTTCCTACAGAGATTTAGAATTTTAAAACAAGTTTTTCAGTAGGTTTTAATTAATAATAGTCTTTTAAGATTCTTGCAAAAAAATACTAGGATTAAATTAATAATTATATAATGAATTGGATTATCCAATGAGGTTAGGAGTGAGAAACAAATAAATCTTTAAAAACACCAATTTGGTAAATATTTTCCCGAACAACACTATTTTGGTAAATATTTTTTTCCCACCAACACTAATATGGGAAAAAACTCCACAAACATGTGTGGCTGTGGTGGTTTACTAATTATAATTAGAGTAAATTTCACTTCTTGTCCTTTATGTATTACTTGAATTTTGAAACGTGCCCTTTAAAAGTTTTAGTTTTAGTTTATGTCCTTAAATCACATGTTTTATATCACTTTAAGTCCTTAACACCAAACTGAGTTAAATAATTCAGTTACGTTTATTTAATGCAAGGGTATTATTGGTATTTCACCTTATTTATTTTGTTTTTAAAAATAAATCAAAACAATTAAAGGTGGGACCCACTTTATAAAGTTTCAAGGCTTCATCTTTCCACACCCCATGTTTTCCGGTCATCTCCTCTGGCTCCGATCATCTTCTCCGGCGGGCTCTTCATTTCCGGCCCTGTTGGCTTTCATTTGTAATTAATGAAAGTTTAGATTTCATTCAAATCTCTCTCAATTATAAAACCCACAAACGACCCTGTTGGCCTTCAATTGATATCAGAGCATAGGATTATCTCCCACCGTTTCCAAATCACGAAGAACATACCAGTTCATGCTCATCCCCTGTTTTGCGATTGTAATAGAGGACACAGAATTTGGAAACCATAATTGTTGTTAAGGAATTCTATCAGTTTAGAATTCATCGCCCAAACATACGCTCAAAGGAGGATCGTTTATATATAACCAGAACCGTTATAGAGGATCGAAATCGAAGATTATCGTTTTCCGGCGAAAAATTCCGGCGAACCAAAAAACAAATAGTGAACATATAAAGTCAAGAATTAACGGTTAAAATAATCATCCCATACCCTTATTGCATAATCGAATACATAAGAACTTTAATTCGGAATAAAAATCATAAATTTCTGAATCTTTGTTTGTTCGAATCAAAACCGTTCTAAAAAACTAATTAGAAACAAAAATTTCAATGCAATTCGAAACAATAACATCAGAAACTTTTGATTTCGAAAAAGAACAAACAGTCTCATTTTTTTTAAGATCAGTGGATTATCAGTGGATCAGAATTCAAAACGAACAAAGCCTGTTTCGTTTTTTATATATAAACCGTATTCGAAGTTAAGTCATTTATATTCACAAGGGAATCTGATTAAGGATATCAGATTAAATGCCAAATGAATTGAAGTTGTTCAATAAGAACACAGATCGAAGAACTGGAAGTTTTTGATTTATTTGTTTTGATTGTTTTTTAAAAACAAAATAAATAAGGTGAAATACCAATAATACCCTTGCAGTAAATAAACCTAACTGAGTAATTTAACTCTGTTAGGTGGAAAGGACATAAAGTGATATAAAACATGTGTTTTTTGGACATAAACTGAAACTAAAACTTTTAAAGGGCACGATTCAAAATTCAGGTAATACATAAAGGACAAAAAGTGAAATTTCCTCTTATAATTATGTTTTTTTAAGCAAACTCGCTTTGCATAATTCGTTTACAAATATAGGTTCATAAATTCAATAGCTTTATATTCAACAGAAACCATGTTTAACAGGAATATAATCTTAATAAATACTATATTGCTGAAATTTATTCAGTAAATGTTTTCCATCTTTTTATTCTTCACATTAAAGATACACATTTGAACAAAGATGTTACATATTCACAACAGGTCAAGAATCTGTATGCCATTGGTTACTTTTTCTTGCTGAAAATGGGGGTAAAGAATCCAAAGACAAAACTGTGAAAAGGTTTTTTATGATTGTTGAAGTATTTGGTTAAGTTCTTTTGCAGTTTTCGCTGTCAACCCGCCCCGCCTACGTGGAAAAAAACGTGTCACTTTAGCATCGTTTTTTTTTTATTTAGCACGACGTGATTCATAAAAACAATTACCGTATAACATCTGGGAGATTCTTATGAATCTTTTGAAGCTGGATATGGCAACGATTGCAGCTTTCAAGTCTGTCATCAAGTTTATAGATATCATAAGTTGGTTAGTTGAAAAATACAGTTATATAAGAATAAAACAGACCTTTTATCAGCATGAAGATCAACACCTACAGCTGGAGGTGCCGAGATTGTTGAGTTAATCACAGGCCCGAAGACCGCTACAAGCTTTAGTAACATTTGCAGTGACACATTTATATGCCTGCACACATTTGCAGATACGCGTTAATATTCTAGTACCGATATGCATGATGTTGAACACGCATAATGCAAGTGCTTTATATATCATACGCGTACCTCTCGATTTGGCTATCGAGTAAACCTGACAGCAAAGGCAGCAAACAAGAGAAGAGGTCTAATGTTAAAGACTCGGTGTTGTCCAGCATAACGCTAATTACATCTGCTTGTACCTGTGGATATAGACAAGATCATATTCAGATAATTAAATCTTCAAGAACACAAGTTATCAAAAACGAGCGAACAGTATGGTAAAATTCCACGAAGAATACACACAGCATGATCCGGCAGTTTCTGCAAGGCGTTAATACCACCTACTGTGTCGTTTCGATCCCAAAAATGTCGTAACACCTGAAGCTTTGTGAGACGAGATCGAAGTGTACTTAAAGATAAATCATGATCTAGCATCAAAACTTCAGCCAGATCATCATCGTTTTCATTTTTGGCAGTTAGATTTCTCCCTGTGGTTTGTGGATTATCCTCCTGCCAGTTGTCGAAAAAGTAAATCTAAATAATAGTATTCTTGCTAAGAAACATATAGCTTCCATCTCAATGACACATATATTCACACTTATCATATTAAGTATGAATGAAAATTAGTTATGGAGTAAATGGCATCGTCATACCTTCGTTGCTTTAGATCGCCGTGAAACCAGCATTGACGATCTAGTTTTTTCAGAAATTACACGTCGCGAAGCAACTGATTTTTTAATAGGGGAGGCTTTAGATTTCTCGCTTACAGTATTTAGGGAATTCTTGGGTGTTCGTACCAATTCAGGTTCTTTTAAAGGTATATGGGATGCTTTTGTTTCGGTCATAGGTTGTACACATGACATAACATCAGGAAGAGTTACTGGTATATTGATAGACTGTTGTTTAGTGGTGGTAGGTAAATTATTCTTGTTAGGTAATATCTGAGAAGTTAAGTCAGGTTTATGACATTCATTAGTATCTATCTTGTCTCTTTTCTCAAATTTCTCAACCAGACTGCGGGTCCTTCCACTCACAACCGCAACTGCAAAATGAGAAGGCGAAAATGAGCAAACGGACATTATGACCGACTTATTAGTTATTACTCCTCAACAACACATATAATGTTTAGATAGCTACCTCCGTTAACACATTTAACCGATTTGAACTCTTCGTTTGAATCAACCAAAAAGTCCTCAGATGAATATCCTTCTTTCTTACAACTCATAGGAGTCACACCTGCAGCTTTATGTAAAAATAATGAATTGCATTAACATAAAAGTTATAAAAAAAAAACAAATAAAAGGTCACTTAAATAGTAACTTACTGTCTACATATATATTCTTGATATCCGTTGTGTCATCATCTAGAGATATAAAGTACCTTCTTTGAGTCTCGGATTTTGGTTGCACCTTATAAGGTTCAATTTCCTTCACAAACAGAAGAAAGTAGATTAGTTATCATATATTTTTTTGAGTAAAATCTCATTTTCGTCCCTGAGATTTGGCCACTTTTGCGGCTTTTGTCCAAAGGTTTGTTTTTCCGGATCTGGATTCAAAAGATTTGAAATCTTGCCATTTTCATCCGACGCGTTAACTCCATCCATTTTTTTACGTTAAATGAGGGGTATTTCCGTCTTTTTGGACATTTTTTTATTAAAATAAAAACACTATAAGAAATAAAGACAAAAATATCCCTGCCTTAACGTTAAAAAATGAATGGAGTTAACGAGTCGGATGAAAATGCGCAGATTTCAAAGCTTTTGGATCCAAAAAGAGTCAAACCTCATGAACGAAAATGACATTTTACTTTTTATTTTTAATTTTAAGATGTTTCCTTTGAATCCACAAAATTTAACTCAGGGTAGAGAACCAAGATGCTTACTGAAACATCAGTGGCCCAAATTCCTACAGAATTCTGAAAATACGAGCATCCTAAAAGCTTCCCATCGTTAATACAGATGTCACCCAAATTTGACCATCCTAAGTCAACAGCATCATGACAAATTACAGGCTCCCATGAATACACCTTAAATTCAAAGGGCACGTACAAGCGACTAGTGAGACTTATTATTCTTCTTTGGTGTATCTAAATACACCCCGTATTTAATTGTTACACCCCTCCTTGTGAGAGGAAAAATGATGGGCCCCACACTCAAGTTTGGGTGTCACAAGTAAATAGGGGGTGTATTTAGTAGCACCCACGCAGATCCTAAAACGATAGCGAGGAAATACATTAAAACCTTTAAACTACTGTCTAACCCACAAAAGAGTGTTCTTCCATCTGGATGAAACATAATCGACCGTACACCTGTCGACTCAGCCGTAGTTGATCCAATCAACTCAAAGGTTTCCAAATCCCAAAATTTTACAGTTTTGTCTGATGAACCTGTAGCTAAAAGAAACTCGAGAGGATGAAAATCCATCGATTTAATGTGTCCTTGGTGAAATTTGAACTCATGCAAGAGCTTTCCGGCAGTTAAGTCCCATATCTATACAAACGATGAAACAACAGAAATGTGATTAAATTGAATTTTTTTAGATGATGATATTGTAAAGTGGTTATTATTTACCTTTACTATATTATCAAGTCCCCCAGACACGACCCAACGACCATCAGGGGTGAATTTGATTGTACTAATTGCGCCCTTATGACTCTTATATGTATGAATGCATCCTTTTTTTCTAATATCCCATATTTTCAGATTAGTATCCATGGAACCGGATGCGAAGAACTCACCGAAAGGATGGAATTCCATTGCAGTGCAATAGGACCGGTGTCCATTAAGTGTTCGAACCGCTGCACTTAACGAAACAGAATTAATATTAAACAACAAACACCTCAAACTCAACTTCTAAAAGTTGAAACAACTTACCCTTTGTCTCTTGAAGATCCCAGAGCTGGACCACACCAGAGGAAGCTCCAGCAGCCACTAGAAGTTCAGTTGAATCAAAAGCTACGGATTCTATAGGGCTCGTGTGGCAGCTTAGGCTCTGCACCGTATCAGAATGGAACCCAGAATAAGTGAAAGCACTAAAAACATTATACTTTAGAAGCGTTTGTTTGTATCTTAGTTATCTTTTTGATTGGCAAGTGACATACTTAGCTTAATACTACCAATTCCTGTTGGGTTTCTAACTGTTATTTACGAATTAGAAATGAAGGAAAATAGAAACTCGTAACTTTCTCTACTTTCATTCCAATCAAACAGCAAACACCTTACATAAATAGGAAATGAAACAACTTGCACCTAAAGAATAGGAACTAACCTGCCTACTGCACTCGAAAATATCCCAAAAAAATAGTGAACAAACCCATGTCTGACCCACTATATAATTTACTTGACACAATCAAAACCCATAAAATAAACATGTTCTGCTGACCCGTATCTGACTTAACCCATACTTGACCCAAACCATCAAGATTATCCAACAATTCCCACAGCCATAACAGCATGATGAGTTTCAGCCAATAGCTTTGTACATTAATATATATCGATATTCTAATAAAAACCAAAGAAGTTGTGTTACATATGATAAATCAATGAGTTTGACAAGAAACCGAATGAAATAGTTACTAGTAGAGGCCTTTTCCAGTAATCGCATGCTTGTAGGAGGACCTTACGCAAAAGTCATATTTATTTGGTTGAAAGGGGATGAACAGTCAAAATCTATATCTCCTATCATAACAAATCTTGTAAGCCTAAAGCATTCAAAGATCAGGGGAAACTTAGAGTTCTAGAGCAAGAGTAAGAGATGGAAAAGAAAGCACCCATAAAAAGAGTGCCATAAGAGCCGCGTTGACCGGCGCACACTCGTAGTCAAATCTACCCAAACAAGGTCTACAAGGTGTCACGAATTGCTTTAAAATGTTTTCACCAAAACCTTGCGTCTACGAGTGAAAACGGAGTTTTCACACAAACAAAAAGATGAGCAAAAGTCAAGTTAAACAATGCACTCAGCAGAGCCAATGCCCTTGCAATCTCATCACTGTCCAGTAATCTAACAACAACAAGCTAGTGTTCTGTATTCACACTAGCTCTCTAATTGACTTAAGCCCTTAAGTATTGATGTTTAATGGTTAGTAAGGGTAATTTTAGGCACTTCAAACATCATTTTCCACCAATAGATAGTAGGTATAGACCCTTCAAAGTCATGAGCAATAGTCTACTGCTAAGACAACTATATTAAGGCGTTTTTTCGCTTACAAGACGTTTGAGATATTCAATCACTTGAGTGCAGCAACCACTTAACATCCTTGTAAGTTGCCACTTACTTCATCTGAAAACACTACACACATAATGTTCTTCATTATTCAGTACTTGAAATGTTCACAACACTACTTGTTATGCATATTCATTGCATCTCCCTCAAGACTTCTCTAACCCCCTATGTGAGAAAGCCTACATCCAAAGACCTGTCATACAAACCATATGACATGGTGAAATGATCATACGGGTCATATAACATGCTAAACCGGTACATCATACAGGCAATAATGTACTCACACGGCCCATATGAGTTGGCGTCATCAAATTATACCACCCGTATGATATGATACACCAACACAAAACTTGACTGACGTGACCACTAACAAAGTCATACACCCCATATAACCACTTCTACCCTATCATACAACCTACCTGTATTACATTTTCAAACAAACAGTTACAAAATTTGGAAGCCGAATACTGACCGTTACAGGAGTCGGTTTCCCGATAGACCAAACATTGAGAATTTCATCATCACCTCCTGTAACAAAAAGTCTACCAGTCTTCTTTCCAATTCTAATGCAATTCACATTAGCAGAATGTGCCACGAACTCTTCTACGATCAATTCAGTCAAGAAACAACAAACACAAGATATAAATAACTAATCCACCTTTACAAATTAATTCAGCTGACTGATTTCATCACCAACTAAACAACAAACAATCAATAATATTCAAGTTTATTATAACAAAAATGAAGTAACAAAAGGATACGCAATTTATATCCGCGTTTCGCCATCAAACCAGAACTTATGAGTTACGTAAATGCGATTGAAGAAGAAAATTTAGTATGTATATGTATGTATATACAAATATACATTGATTTGTATGTATGTATGTATGTAGAGAATTGGAAGGAATCAGAGAGTTGTGCGCAAAATCCACCGGAAGAAGACAGGAATTTCACTTTTTTTTCTTGGGAGCAGAGCCTATAGGTGGTAGTAGAGAGAGAGAATTTTGTAGAGAGAGAAAGTTGTTGGGGGCATGATTGTGAGTTGAAACGGTTTCAATCTTTTTTAAGAGTAAACTGCAATTTTACCCCCTGAGGTTAGGGGTGATTGGCACTCTTACCCTCCCTAAGGAAATAATTGCAATTTTACCCCCCACTGTTGACTCTTATGTCGCAACATTACCCCCGGCTTCAATTTTGTTGACTGGTTTGTTGACTTGGGGGTGAAATGACTATTTTACCCTTTTATAGTTTTATTTTACCCCCCAACGTTTGCTGTTATGTCGCATGTTTACCCCCTGCCACCACTGCCACCGCCATTCACCACCACAACCACCACAACCACCACTGCCACCTCCAGCCACCACCCTCAACCACCACTGCCACCGCCATTCACCACCACAACCACCACTGCCATCTTCTTCCTCCCCCTCTCTCTCTCTCTCTAAAAAACCCACCACCCCCGCCTTCATCTTCAACAATCACCACCGTCATCTCCACACCCCAGTCCCCAATCATCCACATACAGCCAAACCACCACGATCACTACCACCCCTACACCACCCTTCAATCAACACCAAATCAATTAAACAACAAAATCCCCCCTCTTTGCATATAGTTGAATTCTTCATTAACAGTGGACATTTTGACACCAAATCAATTAATCAAAGATTGCGACATAACAAAATTACAAACAGTGGACATTTTGACACCAAATCAATTACAAACAAGATCAAGAACTGCATCCCCCCTCTTTGCATATAGTTGAATTAAGACACTTTTAATCTTCACATTTTGAATAGTGCATCATTAACACCAAATCAATTAAACAACAAATCATATGTGATAAACTATATGATCTAAATTGATCACATGAACAAAACTAATTACATATATGCACATTTAAATAAACGATCTACAGTCGGTACAATTAGGTTACAAATTATCAACATGATATATTATTCACATATCAATAACATTATTATTTATTACTGAAAATGACAATTAGGTTACAAACCGCATCTGGATCACATTAACAGATTCACAGATCTCAACAATATGAACTTCAAAACAGAATCATAATTCACAAAACCTAAGAAAACAACTTACAGATGTTTGTGTGTCGTACGCAAGCCAAACGGTGGAGAACTGGCCCCAACCGAGCTTCCGTTGGGCGATAAACCGACCGGAGGCGAACGAATCGCCGACTCGGACCGCGTGGTAGCCTCCTTTGTGGTAGGAATCGAAGTCCTCATCGTCTTCGGATGCCGATGAGGATGAACAGGACATGATTGATTGGTTGAAATGATTGATTGATTGATGAGTTGAATTGATGGATTGAGGAAGAAGGAGTTTGAATGATGAGTTGTGGGGATGAGAGAGAGACAGGAGAGAGGGAGAGAGACAGGACCGGATGGTTGTGGTGGTGGTTGTGTGGCGGCGACAGTTGCGGTGGTTGTGGTGGTGAATGGCGGTGGTTCTTCACAGGTGCCCGGTGGTGGATGTGAGAGAGACAGGAGAGATTTCAGGGAATGGCGGTGAATGGCGGTGGTTCCTTTGCAGTTTACTCTTATATATATATATATATATATATATATATATATAATAACAATAATAATAAAAATAATAATATAATAATAAATATAGGATAAGATTACCAAAATACCCTTACATATAAGGGTCAAACTACCTTTGACTGAGCTTAGGGGGTAATGTTGCGACATAAGAGTCAACAGTGGGGGGTAAAATTGCAATTATTTCCTTAGGGGGGTAAGAGTGCCAATCACCCCTAACCTCAGGGGGTAAAATTGCAGTTTACTCCTTTTTTAATGTCAAAGAAATCGTTCAAATCAAAATCATTTGCTTAACGTAAACAAACTTAAAATTAAGAGTAAATTGTTAAAATCGTCTCTGAAGTTTGGATATTTTGTCATTTTCATTCAAAATAATATTTTTTATCATATACTCCTTCACTTTTGGATTTTTTTGCCGTTTTTATCCAAACGTCTGGCTTGTTTGCCAAAATCGTCCCTTAGATTTGTGTTTTTTTCCATTTTCATCCAAATGTTTGATAGAAAAAATAAAGCAAATTAGACGTTTGGATGAAATGACAAAAAATTCCGAAAGTAAAGAACTATATTGTACAAAAAGTTGTTTTGAATGAAAATGACAAAAATGCCAAAGCCTCTAATGTGGTTTATTTAAGTGTTGTACTTTTGTTTGAAAGTATGGGTCAATGGTTTTGGGCGTGGCACTAACCAACTCTCATTAATTTTGTATTTCTATCATGTTAGTAATTATTATCTCTTATTTGTATTATAAAGATTTATGTAAACAATAAATCAATGATAAACCAATGCGGTGGGCATATGCAAACCCTTTAAACATCTAAGTTTGAGAGAGAGGATATTGGGTTCAAGTCTTACAGACGACACTGATAAAAAAAAAATTGTCATCCGACTCATTCATAAAAAAATAAACAAATAAGTCAATGATAAAGTTGATTTAAACACACACTAGATGCCACGTTTGTCCATACGGATGCACACCCTCCCCCTCCTATCCATCAAAGCCATGACACTCATATGGAGAAGATACATGGTAATTGCACTATTGTGGCAACTAGACATTAGTTGTGATTGTTGTCTGGTATAGAGAATAAACACAGTGATTGGGGTTTGGATTGTATTGAATTGTGTTGAACTTAAAATTAGGGTTACAAGAAGGGTGTTTATATATAACACCGTTTTACACACTAGCCCATATACTATCTATTTTCTCCTTTCCGACACTCCCCCTCAAGTTGAGTAGTGAGATCACCAATACTCAACTTGCTCAAACAACTAGTAAACGCATTTCCGTTGACTACCTTTGTGAGAATATCTGCGAGTTGATCTTTCGATGCTATATACGGGAGCTCTATGATACCTTCCTCCAATTTCTCCTTGATGAAGTGTCAGTCAACCTCCACATGTTTTGTTCGATCATGTTGGACTGGATTTTCTGAGATCTGTATAACAGCTTTATTGTCGCACATGATTTTGGTTGCTGTAGTAGGACGAAATCCAATCTCAGTTAGGAGCTTGCGAATCCACAGAATCTCTGCTAGGCCACGAGCAACCGCTCGGAATTCAGCTTCTGCACTAGATAGGGCGACTACCTTTTGTTTTTTACTTCTCCAGGTAACTAGATTTCCTCCGACCATGGTGAAGTATCCTGAGGTTGACCTTCTCGTTCCTTTCTCCCCTGCCCAGTCAGCATCTGTATAAGCTTGGATTTCTAAGTGCCCATTTGATTTAAATAGTATCCCATGACCTGTTGTTCCATTGAGATACCTGATGATTCTTAATACTGCTTCCATGTGGCTCGTTTGGGGCTGGTGAATAAACTGACTTACCACTCCTACTGCATAAGCTATATCTGGACGAGTGTGGGAGATGTATATCAATTTTCCCACCATTCGTTGATATCTTTCCTTGTCTGCTAGTTCTGCGTCATCTTCCATGTGTAGGCCGTGATTCATCACCATTGGGGTGTCTGCCGGTCTGCACTCAATCATTCCGGTTTCGGCCAGCAGGTCAAGGATATATTTCTTCTGACATATAAAAATCCCTTGTTTAGATCTCAGAACTTCAATTCCAAGAAAGTACTTCAGTCTTCCCAGATCTTTCATCTCGAACTCCGAAAAAAGCTTATCTCTTAACATTGACATTTCCTCTTCATCGTTTCCTGTCAGTATCATGTCATCAACGTAGATAATCAAGCAGGTCACAAGACTTCCCCTACGTTTCAGAAATAGGGTGTGATCCGAGTTGCTTTGTTTGAAGCCATATTTCTTCATAGCAAGAGTAAACCTTCCAAACCAAGCTCTCGGAGATTGCTTAAGCCCATACAGAGATTTCTTCAACCGACACGTTTCTCCAGCTTTGAAATTCTCATTGAATCCTGGTGGAGCATCCATATAGACTTCCTCATTCAGTTCTCCATGAAGGAAGGCATTTTTTACATCAAATTGATGGAAATGCCAACCTTTATTGGCAGCTATTGAAAACAGAACTCGGATTGTATCGATTTTGGCTACTGGGGAGAAAGTTTCAGAGTAGTCAATTCCATAAGTCTGAGTATAACCCTTTGCAACCAGACGTGCTTTGTATCTTTCAATCGTGCCATCAGGTCTGTGTTTGACTGAAAACACCCACCGACATCCCACTGGTTTCTTTCCTGGTGGAAGGGTGCATTTCTCCCACGTGTTATTCTTCTTGAGTGCTTCCATTTCGGTATCCATAGCCTTTTTCCATTCTTCAGATTTCAAGGCTTCCTGTGTTGTAGATGGAATTTGTTCGGAGCACAAGGCAGCGGTAAATGCTTTAGCTTCTTTAGACAAATTTCCAGTGGCAATGTTTGCCACAGGATACCTAGACCTTGGAGCCACCTTTTCTGGGGAGTATCTCTTAGGAGGAACTCCTCTATTTTCTCTTGGAGGGAGAGAATATCTCCGGGTTGTCTCTGTTGTACCTAGTTCAACATATTCAGTAACTGGTTCAACCTGTTCAACAACTGGTTCAACCTGTTCAACAACTGGTTCAACCTGTTCAATGGCTGGTTCAACATGTTCAGCATCTGGTTCAACATACGTAGTACATTCAGAGTTATCATTATTTCTTACCTCAGGTATCATGTTGGATGGGCTATCTTCGGTGGTACTGCGCTCCGCAGATTGTGTAGCTGTGTTTGAAGGTGACTGACTCGGAGTACTGTGACGTTTTTCTGGTTCAACTTCTTCAGATGATGGAAGTTGGGTTAGCCAACTCAGAGTGTCTGTATGTTCATTCTCCCCCTGACCACTGAGTTGGGTGTTATAAAAGTATTTTGTTTCAAGGAAGTCAACATTCATTGTGGTGAACATTTGATGAGTTTATGGATTATAACACCGGTAACCAATTTGATCGATCCCATAGCCAACAAATACACATTTCTCAGCACACGGGCTAAGCTTGTTTAGGTTGGTTTTGGGTATGTGGACGAATGTTGTACACCCGAAGATTCGAGGTTCAAGTGTAAGAGGGTGGGGAATACTGGCAGACTTAGATAGACAATCTAAGGGAGTCTTAAACTTAAGAGCTTTGGTGGGGAGCCGATTTAGGAGATACATGGAGGTTGCAACTGCCTCCGGCCAGAAAGATTTGGGCACCTGAGATTCAATTAAAAGGGCTCGAGTCATTTCAAGAATAATACGGTTTTTCCGTTCGGTAACACCGTTTTGTTCGGGAGTATGAGCACAAGAAGTTTGATGAATTAATCCTTTGGTTTTAAAGAATTGTTTCATAGATGTATTGACAAATCCCCCCCCCCCATTGTCGGATCGAAGGATTTGCATTTGAGTTTGGAATTGAGTTTGAATCATAACATAAAACGTGATAAATTTCTCGTAAACTTCGGCTTGTTTTTAAAAAAATATACCCATGTCATGCAAGTGCAATCATCCACGAATAATATAAAGTACCGAAGACCCTGCCCCCCATCACAGGAGCAAGACCCCACACATCAGAGTGGATTAGTGAAAAGGGTGAAGCAACTTTCGTATTGCTAGGTTTGAATGGTTGTCGATGGCTTTTATCACGAAAGCAGGTTTCACAGTCGATTTTCCCATTCGAAGGGAAGAGTTTTGGAAACAAGAGATGCGAATAGCCAACGAATGGGTGCCCCAAACATCTATGCCATAGCCAGGCTTCCCGGTTTTCGGTTCCATGTGCCAACATCACAGTACCCTGTTGAGCCACTTCATCCACATAGTATAATCCTTGGCGCTCAGTACCACGTCCAATAATCACACCCGTCCTGATATCCTGTAAAAGGCAAAAATTAGGGTGCATTAGTACAGTACAATTCAGCTCTTTGGAATGTGGCTAATGGAGAGCAGTTTGTGTGATAATGATGGAACATAGAGACAATTTGATAATTTCATAGTTGGTGAAATTTCAACAGTCCCTCATCCTTTTACTTGCATCATTCCATTGTTTGCGGTCTGGATTTGAGTTTTTTGAGGGTTGGACATTGACTGTGTATCCAATGGTTCAAAAGTCATGGTGTCAGTGTCTCCAGAATCGAATATCCATGAACTGTTTTTCCCATGATTGATTTCCTTTTTTTTTGGGTTTGAATTAATCTCACACGATCTGAACCTCTTTCAAACGACCTGGGTTCTATTTCACACGACCTGGGTCACTTCACACGACCTGGAGTTCAATTTCAAACGAACTGGAAAAACCCGTGCGAACTGAACAATCTTTCACACACACTGATACACTTCGTGCGAGCTGAAATACACCAAACCGTGCGAACTGAAAGCACTTCGTGCGAACTGGACTTTGAACTCCATGCGAACTGAGTTGTTTTGATTTCGTGCGAACTGAGTGTCAAAGCTCAGACCGTGCGAACTGGGAGGTCAAACCGCGCGACCTGATAACACTTCGTGTGACCTGTGTTCAAATCAATGCGAACTGGACCTTCTTGGTGCGACCTGGGTCAACTTCGTGCGAAGTGGACCTCCTCGTGCGAACTGGTAGATCAATGCCTCTTCATCAATTCGTGCGACCTGGTTTGACTTTCACACGACCTGACCTTTTCCAAGCGATCTGGACTACTTTCACACAACCCGATTCAGTTCGTACGAGTTGGATGAATCAACTTCGTGCGAGCTGGAACTGGAAGATGAGACTGACTGAGATCTGAACTGACTGAGATCTGAACTGATTTCCGGTGAAGACCGTTGATGATTTTGATTGGATTGATTGTTGTTGATTGGCTGAGAATTCCGACGACAATTTTCCGATATGTTGTGTCGACGGTAATGGAGCTGAGTTTGGATCAGTTGGCTGATTACGTTGAGTTTCGCAAAGATCGATCAACGATTTCTTGAAGTTTGATTTTGGTTTTTCTGGTTTGAGGTTGAATGGTAAATGATGAACAGAGTGTTCAAGGATCAGAAACTCTGCTCTGATACCATGTTGTCTGGTATAGAGAATAAACACAGTGATTGGGGTTTGGATTGTATTGAATTGTGTTGAACTTAAAATTAGGGTTACAAGAAGGGTGTTTATATATAACACCGTTTTACACACTAGCCCCTATACTATCTATTTTCTCCTTTCCGACAGTGATGAGTCTGTGGTGACTATAGAGGAGAAAAGCAATTGTTACGAGTCACATGTGTAATCCGATAATGGTTTGATAGTGACTTAAAAGTTCATGTTGCGATGATGTATAAAGAGAGGGAACATCGGGTGCGGGATAGTTATTATTGTTGTTGTTAACCATTCATATGATTTAAAAATTTTAAATACAATAACTAATATTTTTTAAATACAATAAATATTAAAAAAAACACAATAACAAAAGAAAATTACACAAGATAAATGATTAACAAGTATATACATATGTATGTTTACATAATTACATTACAAGGATATGTTTGCCCGAAACCGGCCAGAAGGGTCAAAAAGTCCATTTCTTCGAATTACAAGTTAGGTTCTAACTTTAGTCAAGAAAAAAAAAAAACTTTTTCTTAAAGTGATTATTTTTATATGAGTAAATTATGTTTTTGGCCCTTGTGGTTATATCAGTTTTACTATATTGACCCAAAATAAGATTTTTTAACAGATTTGCCCTCATGGTCCCTATAACTAACCTTTTTGGCCCCTAAATCTAACCAAACCCTAACTCAGGTTAATTTATTGGTCACATGTTTAGCACATGATGTCTAATTTGGTCATTTTACCTCCCTCTATAAATAAAACCCTAACCCCTGTTTTTTCACTTCATCTTCTTCAATAAATACTCTCTCCACCACCATACTCCACCACCAGCATACACCACCGCCACCACCCACTTTCCGACATCCCCACGCAACCGTAACCACCAAACCACCACAACAACCCACTTATAAACCCTAAATCAATCCACCGATCTAAAGTTCCAGATCTCAGTTCTGAAGTTATGAAGTTGAAGATTAATATGGTTTTGATGAACAACGGGTTCATAAATTAAAATGACGACGGTTTGTTCTTCACGAAGAAGAACAACAGTGTCGTGGTCCGGGGGATTGTTGATTTTTTCAGCACAGTCAAATCCCCTTCACCAATCGTCGTTCTTGTTGATGTTTTTCAGTACAGTCAAATCTCGTTCACGTATGTTCTTGTTAGATATGGCTGGCGGTGTGTCTATATTTATACAGATGTGTGTATTTGTGTACAGAGAGAGAGATAGTAGAGAGAGAATAATTTTTAATTCGGAATGTTCTTGAAGATCTGGGTAAGAAGACGAAGATGTTCTTGAAGATCTGGGTAACAAGATCATCATCTTCAACCATCATCATCATCCCCAGATCTTCAATTAAATCTAACCCAGGTCATCATCCCCGTCTCTGATTGTGGTAAGAAGATAGAGGTTTGTATGGGGGGAAAATGCAAGAAATCTGGAGCTGCAATGCTGTTGGAGAATTTCCAAGCGGCTGTGGGCGGAGAAACTACGGTTGTGGGTTGCAAATGTATGGGGAAGTGCAGAGACGGGCCGAATGTGAAGGTGCACAGCGAAGATGTGGCGCCTGCAGTGACGAATTCGCTGTGCATCGGAGTTGGACTCGAGGATGTTGAGACCATTGTGACCAATTTCTTTGGTGGGGGTTCTGATATGGTGCCAACACTGTCTTAAGTGTTTGATTCCAGTTACTACACTACTTATGAAACAAATTCAAATTATATATGTTTGTTGGTTGGATTGAATTTTGATTAATAGATTTTTAGGGGTAGAGATATGATTATGTAGATAGATATAAGTTGATGATTATATATCATAAATGAAATATTTGTAAGAGTCCAACTTTGAATGATGGTTTCATGGTTTGTAACTTTCAGTGGTTTGAAGATTGATTGCTTGTTCTGATTGAAGATGATGATGGTTGAAGGTGATGGGTTAGAAAATGATGATTGATGAGGTAGATGATGGAGAAGTGATGAAGAAATATGTAGATATGGGTTAAAAAGAAATCAGGATGAAGGGGGAGGTGAAATTACCATATTACCCATCATGTGCAACCCATGTGACCAAGAAGTTAACCATAGTTGGGGTTTGGTTAGAATTAGGGGCCAAAATGGTTAGATATAGGGACCATGAGGGCAGATACGTTAAAAATTCTTATTTTGGGCTAATATAGTAAAACTGACATAACCACAGGAGCCAAAAATGTAATTTACTCTTTTTATATTTACTTTAGTCAAGAAGGAAAAAAAAACTTTTTCTTAAAGTGATTATTTTTATATTTACTAAAAAAAAACTTTTTCTTAAAGTGATTATTTTTATATTTACTTTAGTCAAGAAGGAAAAAAAAAACTTTTTCTTAAAGTGATTATTTTTATATTTTAGATTATTAAACACATTTCGAAGGAGCATATTTGATAGTTGGTGGTGGCATGGCGTTGTCCTTTTTAGTGACCGTTGATAAATCACTATCTACGTAAAAAAAGACATTAAAAACTAAAAAACATCTCTAACATTAGTATTAATCTAAATTCTAATAAAAGACTCTAATAGCATTCTCTCCTTTAATTCATTAATAACTATTAATAATATTAATATTGATATTAATAATTAATATTTAATCTAATCCGATAGTATTAAATATAATATAATAATAATGACATATAATTTAATCTGATATGATATTATTAAATATAATAATAATAATAATAATAATAATAATAATAATAATAATAATAATAATAATGACATATTTCACATATCACAAAGACCCATATAAAAACCCAAATTTGTAAGGAAAAGATATCACTTCCAAATGAATATGCGGCAAAAAAAAATGATGCTATAACTAACCTAACATTAGTATTGCTTCATAATGCTATAACTGGCCTAAGATTAGTAAGTAGTTAATTTTTTTTGTTTTTAATTCAAATTTAACATGTGAACAAACGTTAATATTTAAAAGTTGTTAAGTGTCTTTTGTGAGAAAAATAAAAGGATGTTCGGTTTTTCATGAGCAAAACATTATTAAGGGACTTTTATGAGACAAAATAGAAAGTATGTTGGTTTCCATGTAAAACATTATTAAGGGACTTTTATGAGACAAAATAGAAAGTATGTTGGTTTCCATGTGCAAAAAATTGTTAAAGGGACTTTTATGAGAAAAATGTAAAAGTATGTTGGTTTTATGGTATTTACCCTATATGTTATGATATTTATTATCCTTTACTTATGTGAGAATTTGTGATTAAAAAATATATAAATTATCTATAATTTTAAAACATATGATTTTATTACTTTTTAAAATGGATAAGCATATGGTTTGATTTACTTTATTTGTTTTGCGTAAATCCAATATAAATATAATTAAATGATATGTTTGCCTTTGAAAAAAAAATAATTGCATTTATATAAGAAACGTGGTGTTAAGTTATTAAAAGTACCTTTGAAAAAAATTAATTGGTGTTACGTTATTAAAAATGTTATTTTTTAATTATATACATTAATATTTCATATCAACGCCATAAAAAATACGTAAAATTATAACACTTGGATTTTTAGTTTATTTATTAGAAATAGTGAAGTGAAGTGATTATTTCAACTAAATAGTTTTGTGATGAATTTATCTATTAAATCTATTAATTCAAACAAAATTTAATTAATTAATAATATTATTAGAATTAGATATACTAACCACAATCCATTGCCATCATCACAATTTCCAGTCACCAACTCCATCTCAATTAAAATTTAAGAGCCTTCTCATTATATCTCAAAATTTTAAAGAAACTTTTATGTGTTCACCAGTTTTTTTCTATTTCGTCTCATCCCCCCAGATAAGGATGAGATTTAAGAATTTACTTCGCATTCTTTATGTATCGTATCATAACATATTATATAAATATATATTTTATGTTACATAATTATTATTACTGAAGTAACAAATAAATATAATTTATTTGCTTAAACGTTATAGCGAGTAATGTTATATTTTTTACTTGTTATGGATAGTTCATGTTAAGGTAATATGTGTTTATATTAAAATTTATATTTAACATGTGCAATATCAAGAATAATTAAATTTTGTAATTATTATGTTCTTCGGATACAACCAATCTTATCATTCAACCCGTGTAACACACGGGACTATAAACTAGTTTCACAATAAAAATGATATAAAAATATTTTTAAATATATTTACATAAAAAAGTTAGCTCTAATCTAGCACTAAGTATTTGCTTCAATTGTTAAAACTTATTCGAATTGCCTAATATTTTGATAACTAAATTATTTTAGTTATAAAAATACAATCTACATGTATCAGTTATATTTCATTTAACTGTTTTTCATGAAATGTTACTATTTTTTTTATGAAACATAATATAAATATTATAATATACATTGCAATAAAAGTAATAATAATGCTAGACATACAATTCTTATATCTTACAAATTCAAAGGACTTGTACAATAACTCAATTAATTAGACCAATCACATTTTTAGCATTCTTTTTGTTTTTTAATTAGTTTTTAAAAAAGAGTTATAATGGAGTCCATCAAACATATTTTTTGTTTTTTTTAATTTTTTAATATAATATTTTAATATCATAATTCATTTTGATTAAATTATGTTTTACGTTTATAACTTATAAATAATACAATATTTATAAAATTCCGAGCATTTTATTGTAATGTGCTTAAATTTATTTGTGTGTATATATAAATTTTATTTAAAAATAGTTATACACAGTAATATAAAATGATGTTGTTTACCCTTTTCGTTATTTAAGCAATATAATACAACGTTTTATAAGCCGGTTAGCTTTTTTCGTTATTTGAGTAATATATTATGACTTTTAATAACATTTTGAATATGCCATTCCGACGTATTTATTTTTATCTACGATAAAATTTTATTTGAACGAATATCAATACCGGTGTTGTATTCAGTTTTATGGTTTTCTCAATATGGTGATGCAAAATTCATTGAGTTTTTTTATATACACTTACATCTTTTACCTTTTTTGTTATCCGGGTAGCATAATCCACAATTTTGAATACACTGTTGCAACATGCGTATTTTTAGCTACGATTCGATAAAACTTTTGATCGAACGGGTAAATATAGTTGATTTCTTTTGTTCTTTACGGTGATGAACCGGGCCAGTTGTTCGAACTATATCGGTACTGATATGTATTCGTTTTTATGGTTTTCTTGACGTTGCGGTATAAAAGTGATTGAAAATAAAGTTGTGTTGGTAATAGAGTCTTTTAGTACCGTACTACCGTATGTTATAGTGAGTGACACTGACCGAACCAATGCCCGCCCGAATAACATTGATACCCGCATTTGTTTCTATAGTTTTCGATTAATGTAAAACACATGTCGATATCCTTTTGGGCGTATCTCTATTGGAAGTTATATCGAGTGCATGTATCATACCTGTCTTTAATGAATCGAGTAGATGCCGACCAAAAGCCCGCTGCGAAGCGCGGGAATCCAACTAGTTTAATATATTAGGAGACAAATTACACCTGTATTATATGAAACCAACCCTCTAGAATTTCATTGTTATGATATCAGTTGTAAAACTATCGCAATGAAACACCCGTATGCAAACCTACGAAAGCAGACCTCCATCGGAAAAACACTTACGCGAACCTATGGTGGCAAATATAGGTTTTACCTCATTACGTGGACCAATGTGGAAACACTATGGTGACAAATATAAGTTGTACCTCGTTAAGTGGACCAATGTGGCAGCACATTGGACCATCGTGGCAAAACCATTCAACTTCAATTTGTATACATAGATGATATGAACTCATACATTTTTTTTAATCTCGTTGTAAATATCCTTTAGGTATGTAAGATATTTTAAAGTAATTATTGTTTTATCATTTAACATAATATATGATTACATTTACATATATATGTTTGCTACTAATTTCACTTTTGGACTAAAATGGCAATAAAAGTGAAACCAAAGAGACCCAGATTTAAAAAGTTTGAGATTTGAACTAAAATGGCAAAAGTGCCCAAACCACAGGGACCAAAATGACAGTTTACTCTAATATTTTTTTTTCTATAGAGTTTTTATGTAAATAAGTACTAAACTAGGAAAACTTAAAAGTACGTTTGTTGAGTTTTAGTGCAAAAAAAAATACGGCTGCTCTAAATTTATTTAGTTTAATTTACATACTAGTGCTAATACCCGCGAATTTCGCGGTGTTGTAAAATGATATGTTTCTTACTTTTAGAAAAGAAATTACGTTACTGATCATAAATAAACTATACACGTGAACTTATTATGGAAATCTGAGGTTGAATATTAAAATAAAACGAAGTATCGAACTATATATGTAACAAAACTGAAAAGATAAATAAATGAAAGAAATACGTTTTTCTGGTTTGACATATAAATTGAAAGCCTATTACTCTAATACTTCTACTTGCTGGAGTTTCGTAACCAATAACCTCGAATTCGTTTTAGACCAATTGAAAAAACAATCATCCCCTAACGAAATATGTTCGGCTTCAATTATATCATGTCATCCAACAACACCGTACTTATCATAAACAAAATATATGAACAAAAAATTTATTAGTAACATACATAAAAATACATTGAAAACAAAATTATTCAATAACATCAAAAATGGATTCACAAACCTTGTTTGACCATTAATATTATGTGTACGAAGATTCTTAACCAATACGGACGTACTTTTACGTATCTGCGACATTTTGTAGAATGCAAAGTATATCTTCTTGTGAAATAATCTATCACATATCGAAAGTGTGAAGAGATGTTAAGTAAATCACTTTAGCTTTGTTTATTCGACAGTCGTTATTAGTTCACCAAGTAATAAACAACAAAATGGTATTATCGTTAAAAAAACGCTAAAAATGACAACATTTAAAAGTAAGACATAAAAATAAGAGTAAACTTCCGTTTTGCTCCCTGTGGTTTGTTCACTTTAACGGTTTTGCCCCAAACCTTTCAAAATAGCCATTTTACTCCCTGATCTTTGAAGGCCTTCATGATTTTGCTCCCCGCCCCTTAACCTCATCCATTTAAGCAGTTAAACCATGTCACGTGCAAATCACTGAGGGGCAATTATGTCTTTTCCCAACCCTGCTTACATTTAAAACCCTAACAACCCATTATTTGCTACCCCATTTCATCTTCTTCCCCATCACATTCAAAACCCTAACTTCCATTCAAAAATAAAACTTTTTATTAAGAAAAGTTCCAAGATTCAATCAATCTTGAATCACCATGGGACGATTACCACGAGGATCTGATCTCAACTTCCGGTGAGGACCCGAATGTGAACTGCCATGACCAGAGGAATCACCATGGGACGTTTACCACGAGGATCTGATCTCAAGTTCCAAGATTCAATCAATCTGCAGAGCCTGTTAATGTCCTTCAACATCAACCACCTCCATCAACACCAACCGTCATCAACACCAACCACCACCACTATCACCGTCACCAACAAAATCGGAATCGAGCATACACTAACCCCTTTTTCATCAGATCTGAGAAGACCCCTATAGTGTATTAACTCCGGCCACGAGATTTGCAACTTCCGGCGACGGTGTGGGTTGTGGTGGTGATGATGGCGGCAGGTTGTGGCTGTGGGTGGTGATAGAGAAGGTAGAGAGAAAGACAGGTGAGAGAGAGAGTGTGTGGACTGGGCGGGGGTGGTCGCTGATGGTGGTGATGGCGATGATGGCGGCGGTTGGTGGTTGTGGTGGTGGTGTCCGCGGGTGGTGGTTGTGGTGGTGGCCATGGATTTTTTTTGAAGCTTCCACAAGATGCAAATGCAGATTTGTTTTGTTTGAGTCTTCAAGATGGTAGATAAAGTTTTAAAATAAAGGGTATAAAATATCTTGGAAGGAAAAAGACTGAAATGCCCCTCATGTGAGGGGCATGTGACTAAATTTAACGACTAAAATGGATGAGGTTAAGGGGCGGGGAGCAAAATCATGAATTCCTTCAAAGATCAGGGAGTAAAATGGCTATTTTGAAAGGTTTGGGGCAAAACCGTTAAAGTGACAAAACCACAGGGAGCAAAACGGAAGTTTACTCTAAAAATAACAACTATAGTAAACACGTGTTTCATAGTAACTAATATACAGAAAATGTATACTGATTTAAGAAAACGTACCTTATGAGATCTGAAAGCGGTGTGTATAATATTAAACTTTATGGCACTCAATGAGACCTTTTATAACTTGATAATGAGATTCAGGGAGTATGACACTTCTGGTGTCATATTTAAGCATATATATGTCCTTATATAACTTGACAATGAGACACATCGCTCAAAATGTGACATTTTAGAAAGAATTAAAGAGGCTGTAACAACATCAGATTCAAGTTTCTTGGTAGAAATCCACAAAAATACGTAGAAGCT
Organism: Helianthus tuberosus; assembly: GCA_030545235.1. NCBI lineage: Eukaryota > Viridiplantae > Streptophyta > Magnoliopsida > Asterales > Asteraceae > Helianthus > Helianthus tuberosus. The sequence goes on along the minus strand of CM060451.1, from coordinate 62,125,404 downwards.
AGCGACAGCTAGATGAACGGCTGCGACATACAACAAACAAACGATTACCGATAAAACTTAACAAAATAAAGAAAAAATGGAATAATAGACAAATTCATACCTTGGAGACGAATATGATAATCAGATTCGAAGAAGATGGCCATTGATTATTTTTCGTTTTGGGCCCGGAGAAAATAAGAAAGCTATTATGGACAGTGATATTAGTAAGCCGAATTCTAATGTTAGTTATACAACTCTTGCCGTCCCAGTTCGTGGTCAGAAATTCCTATAAAATAACATTCTCATGAGTTAGGCATCAGAGAACAAAGAAACACAGCCAGTTTTTAACTATTTTTTATGAGATTACCTGTTCAACCCATTGGTGAGAAATAGAAAACTCAAATTAACCACTTGGGTCAATACTTCCACCTCTATGCATTTATATTGGGCTAATATTCGACTTGAAGACTTGAAAATAAAGTGGTTCTGCTTATCAAATGAAAAAAGAAAGAGGTTATCTTCAATTCAACTTTAAACAAAGATCCATCAATTTATGTTGGAACAATGATGTAAAAACATTAAAATAATATATCACAAAATCAGAGGGAGGGGGGAGGGAGGCTGCACCTAAAACAACTCGGGATACATGACTTGAAGTGATTCACCCTGATACAAAAGATGAAATCCCAAATTTCCACATTGATAGGCTTTAATTCTTGAATCTAATGAAATAGACAATATGTAACGTGAACTCACATGGATAGACTAAGAGACTTAGATACACCCGGGATGTTGCTTTTCCTTCTACAAACAAAAAAGAATTTTGATGCACCGACAAATTCTATGATAACAAAATCCATGGTAATATTTGCTATAAGCAAGCAAAAGTGCTTGTGATGATGTATACGTGCAATAAAAAAATTGTAGAGCTAACCTTTTAAAATAATACACCCATGTCATCGTATGTGGCTTAAATATCAGCAGCACGTCGATGTTGTATCTCCCACATTGACTCTGCCTTGTCTACATCTTTCTCAAAACTAACCCTAAGTATAATGAAGTTGAAACATCTTAAACCACACACAGATACCTAGATAATAAGGTTGAATTTCAAATTGAGAGAAGATACGAAACACAAAAGAATTATAAATTACCTTTTTTGAAAGATAATGAGATTGCTAATCATTCCTTGCTAATTAATCATTGCATTACTTCTAATCACTAATTATATATTAGGTAAGTTGACTTGAAGCTCACCTGTGACATGCACTGCTCCACATCATTGCCTTTATTCGTTACACTTTGCCACTATAAAGCATTTTACAATAAACAAACCAAATTAATTTCAAACAAACCAGATTAGAAAAGCATAGATTTGTAGCTAGATATAATTCTACATTTTTATACATAAAAAGAATCCAAACTCGGAATCAAGTTCTTCTTTCATTTTTACAAAATTTCCTACTTTCATGGACTGCCCAAGTAGCAAATATTTAGAAAAGAAATAAAGTATAAAAGAGCTAAAATATGAATTTAAATACTTCAAGTTGTGTTTATCTATTTGGAGTAAATCTAAAACTAATATTTTTAACTAATGGGTGAGTTCCACCAATACTGATGATTCTGCAGCAGCAGAGAAGTTAGAAGTTGCATGTGGACCAAAAACCTGCCATACCTAATGTGGAGTAGATCCCACACTCTTCTCTATTGTTGTCCCCCTGATTATGACAAACATTAATGTACATGTTTTGGAGTTAATAGATCATTATACATTCATGAATACAAAAAAAATCGTTCAGGTTACCTCGTCAACAGGATATAAACCTAAAGCCACAACACTGCTAAGGTTGAGAGGGACATAATAATCTAAAATACACTGAAAGTTCAAAAGTCAATTCCGTGCATATATGGTAAATCAATAAATGTTTTTAATATGATTGTTGAATAATTTGAATCTAATTAGTTATATATAAACAAATAATTGTTGATTAGAGATTATTAAAATATAGAAACCAATAATTGTTGATTAGAGGTTATTAAAAATTAGGATAATTAGCAATTATAAACAATGAATATAGTCAACTTCTATTTCAGGTAACTTTATTTAAAAATAAGTCAAATATAATTTAAATTTAAAATTACTATAATATGTTGGAAGAATTTAATCAAGATTATATATAAAATTTTAAATTTTAAACCAATAACATGTCTAGGTACATTGAACCGAAACAAAAAGGAAATCCAACTAATGTTACTAACTCCAAATCGTTTACTTCCATATTTTCCTCCAAATCAAAATTTTGAATTTAAAATCAAGTTATTATCTATCCTTTAAATAAGAAAATTATCAGCCAAAAATACTAAAAACACATTTTTGTCGTTTTTTTAATAATTTTAATATATTGTCAAAATAGACTTCTAACAATTAAAATGATATTTGAAAACATACCAATGCTAGCGTCTTGAGGGACATAATCATCTAAAATACACTGAAAGTTCAAAAGTCAATTCTGTGTCTATTATTTTAATGATTTAAAGCATATATGGTAACAACCAATAAATGTTTTTAATATGATTGTTGAAGATTTGAATCTAATTAGTTATATAGAAACCAATAATTGTTGATTAGAGGTTATTAAAAATTAAGATAATTAACAATTATAAAAAATGAAAGTAGTCAACTTTTATTTTAGGTAACTTTATTTAAAAATAAGTCAAATATAATTTAAATTTAAAATTACTATAATAAGTTGGAAAATTTTAATCAAAAATATATATAAAATTTTAAATTTTAAACCACTAACATGTCTAGGTACATTGAACCCACCTAAAAAGGAAATCCAATTAATGTTATTAACTCCAAATCGTTTACTTCCATAATATCCTCCAAATCAAAATTTTGAATTTTAAATCAAGTTATTATTTATCCTCTGAATAAGGAAATTATCAGTCAAAAATACTAAAAACACATTTTTGACGTTTTTTTAAGAATATTAATATATTCTTAAAACAGACTTCTAATAATTAAAACGATATTAGATAACATACCAATGTTAGCATCTTGAGGGACATAATCATCTAAAATACACTGAAAGTTCAAAAGTCAATTTCGTATCTATTATTTTAAAGATTTAAAACATATATGGTAACAACCAATAAATGTTTTTAATATGATTGTTTGAATAATTTGAATCTAATTAGTTATATAGAAACCAATAATTGTTGATTAGAGGTTATTAAAAATTAGGATAATTAGCAATTATAAAAAATGAATGTAGGCAACTTCTATTTCAGGTAACTTTATTTAAAAATAAGTTAAATATAATTTAAACTAGGCTATCACCCGGGAACATCCCGGGTTAGGAAAATTTAGTTTTAAATAATAAAAGGTACATAAACAACATTTTCAAACTCATTAGTATCTTTTTTCCCTTCCCATAAAAATTTATTTGTTTTGTTTCATCAGTATCCTAACTTTGTCTCCATGTGTATTCACCCGGGAACTTCCCGTGCTAGAAAAATTTAATTTACAATAAACAAAAGTACATAAACAACACTTTGAACATCTTTAGTATCCCATTTCCCTTCCTCACAACAAATTTTTAGTTCGGTTTCATAAGTACCCCAACTTTGCCTCCATATTTATTCAAAGTTCTCATGTAAAGCTAATTCCTTTTTTAAATAACCCATCCATCCTAAATAAAATCAACAATATTTTTTATCTTCAAAAGGTCAAACTCAGTTCTATGTTATGTAATTACCTCAAAGTTGTCATGCTCAAACAAAATCCGAAAAACGCATCTACAACCCCTTATATCATGCGATTGTGTTTAAACATCATAATATCATGCTTGTTCTTTATTTTTCTCATAATGTACCCCAAAAATTCAAAAACTTAGCATTTAATAATTAAAAGATGTTATGTAAAAGTGGATTCTAGAGTGGGACCAGTAGTTTGAAATAAACATTGTCCAAATCAACCCACCCATAAATAAATTAAAAGATGTTACTTAATACATTATATTCATGTCACTTGATAAACTTGAGATCAAAATTTGTGGTTAATATATTACAAATCAAAGGAACAGCAAGTAGCAGCACATTATGCATTCTTTCCTTGACTAAAATGTACTTAATTTACCACTTACTATAACAATCAACATAACACCTGGAAAAAAAACGAATGTACCACTAACCCAAAGTTCGAATGAGGTATAAAATTGCCTTTGAAAGGCTAAGTGTCTCCGTCGTTCATAGCCATGGTTTTAAACCCACCAACGCCGACTGTTCACGTACAAAGCCGCCAAGTGTTACAGTGATGTGCACTCCCGGAATCGTCGACTATGACAACCGGTTCCGGAATTCTACACAGAACCAACGCCATTGAAACAACACTTCCAAATTTGTCGACCACCGAATTCACAATTGGTACGGTACCGGTTCGGTACCCTGCACCAAATGCTCATCCCAATTTTGAACCATTACCCAATCCACTCGACCAGCCCATATTGAACCCATCCGATGACAGACCTGACCACTTAACCTAAAAACATAAGAAGAAAAACGATGCCTTCTAATAGAAACAAAACCATCAGGAGCACGACGCCCTTCATGTAACCTTCATATAAAATAGTACCAAAACTCTTATGAAATTCATACAAATTTTACGAAAGCATTAGACCTCAAATTTTACAAGATTTAACATCTACTCGTTAGGAAAGTCATTGAAAGACTGAGCAACAAAAGATCATTCAGAATAAGCTGAAATTATATTCAAACCTAATTTAAAAGAATAAGAAACAAATCAAATGAGCATTAGATTGAACACCTGGTGTGTAAATCAGCTAGGTTTCAAGTTTAAAATATACCTTCCATTGAGTGTGTTTAGTGTCTTACCTCAACAGTTGGGAACTGACTCGTTTACGTCCAAATTCAATGGAGCAGCCACCTGATTCCATTGTTCGTCACCTAAAGGTCTTGCAACTACTTCTACACTATTTGGAGCAGCCACCTATTCCATTGTTCGTCAACCTCATAAGCCACCACACCATTAGAGTGCCCATCATAAAATATTAGTAGTTTCTAAATATAAAAAACCACACACACCTAAGTATATATTCGTTTAGTATATATATTTGATAATAGTATTTATATAATGTATGTTGTGAAGTGTATAAATATAATAAGTATTATAAAGTTATTATTAATTTATAATAAAACTTATATGTATGTAATGTATATTTTTAATTTATAATAATTGTTGCATAAATGGGTATACCCGATAACCGCGAGTATACCCGAAACCCGACGGGTAATTACCCGACAAATACCCGACGGGTATTGGGTCGGGTATGGGATACAATTTTACAACCGGGTATGGGTATGGGATTACCAATAACCGACCCATTGCCACCCCTATTTGTCAATCATGCGCTATCCACATTATCTGTATGACTCAGACAAGCGATAACTGGGTAGGACCAACTTGTCTGAAAACATTTTGCCAGTTTTTGGCATCACATGCCAATGAAAATTCATATTAAAATCTCTACCTCTAAGGTTGCTTTTCTTTGTGAATGGTGTTTCAATGTTACCTTGGTATCGAAAGAATGCAATTTCACCATCCGCGGATTCGCAATCAGTTTCAGATCACTCTCGGTCCAAGTGAAAGGTACCGCAACATCCATATCAGTATATGCAAACACATCAAATATACCTGCCAACAAACCATACAAAATACCTCAAAACAAAGGGAAAAAACACCTGCTTCGACCAAAATTAACAAAAAAAAAAACTCAATATGACAAACGTGTTAATCCTTACAGGGTTCATCAAGGCATGGCAAGTAAGTGATGCTGGATGCAATCTGTCTCATGATTTCCTTATCACTCTTCTCTCTTGAAACTCTGCAAACCAACAAACATTGAATCAATACAAAAACAATGTATCTGATATATTAATCAAAGGTTCCAACAATATCTTACCCTTTTTCAACAACTTCTTTATCAGTCTCTATACTGAAATTCCACCTTTCATGTACTTCATTAGTGGCCTTGCTCATAATCACAAGAACAATCCTTTGTAACTTCCCAACTTCCAGCCATTCTATATAAACACACACAAAAAAAAAAAAAAAACACTTTACCTAAATTCTATCAAGATTTGTGCATAAATTCGTTAAAAATATTAATAGTTTACCAGAAAGGTGTGTGTTCAAATTTGCAATGAAGGTCTTAACACCCTCATCTTGAGAAAGCAACAAAGGAAGTCCATATTTCTTCACTTTTCCAAAGCTTTCTTCCGGATACACACCCCGATTGTACAGAATACTACATAACAAATATGAAATATCCCCTCATTAAAATCACCAACTATAAATAAAATCTCTACCTCTAAGGTTGCTTCCCTGGATAATATATAAAGAAAACAAAAAAATTGAAAACGAATAAATAAAGCACCAACTAACCATTTGACTTAACTTTTTGTAAAAAATAATTACCTGATCAATGAACCTCAGCACCCCAAAGTTAGAGAAATGAATTCATATCAACTGATTTTTATAATGTGTTTTTATGTGTTATCAACGGGTTGTTGGTAAAGTTTTTCAATGGCTCACAGTCTGAGATAGCTAATTTGGTCGAAGCAGTGGAACCAATAGAGGTCTCTTCACCTGAGGCTCCTCAAATCCGATGCAGAACATCTACTCGGCAAAAGGCGAAACCAAAAGAGACAGAAAATTTGCAGTCCACCATCACCAATCAACTGGGTGTTTCTTTGTCTATCATTTAACTGCTACCCATGGCATTATAGCCTAGTGGTATCTTGGTGGTGAGATAAGGCTTATGACCATTAGGTCATGAGTTCGATTCTCACAAGGGGGGTTTTTCCCAGATTTATTGGGTTTCCTCCTGAATTGGTGTAGGGCATTATTGCCTAGTGGAGATGGATATGATCGGGTGGGTCCGCTGGTGGCAGATACTCCAGTGGTCCGTCAGTGATCCAAATTTGCCGTTCAAAAAAAAAAAAAAAAGTTTAAAAATGGCACAACATGATAGTCTTTTGTTATTCGACATAAAGGCCACCAAAAAACATTATGCAACATGTTTTTCTGCTAATCATCTTTACAATTGCTTAAACAAAAAAAACAACATGAAATTAGTTACCTGACTTGCATTCAGGGTGGCATTGAATAATTCGATTTTTCTCAATTGTGTTGGGTTCTGTTATGTGATAACTAACAGCTGACAAAGACCAGGCATTGCTGACCTAACCACTGGCGCCATCTGATCGCCGCCAGCAACCCTTTGCCGCCGCTGGTCTGACAACATGCGTTTTTTCAAGTTCCTACCAGGGATCCCCTTCTTTTTAACTACATACTACTACCAATACTACGACTACCACCATTGAAACTAAAATCCCTACTTGTGTGTTGTCCTGCTATCTACTTTTTTACTTTTTGGGGAAAAGACATTGCTTAACCTTGATTTATAAAAACGGAGTCAATATGCCCATTCTCGAGGGAGGACCACTTCTGATTGTCCCATTAATGAGGGGTGAGCAACCAAAACCTACTAACTGGTAACCGACAAAACGACCCAACATAATCGATAATCGACATAACCGATGGTTTAGTTTCGAGGGATGGGATTAACATATGGTTTAGTATTGGCTTCAATAGACACACAATAACTGAACTGAACCGATGGATCATTTTCAAAACAGCAGTCACCATCACCAATTAACAACATAGAGGTCGAAGTATGTGGTGGAAGTTGATCATTTTGACTTTGATGCACAATGTCATCCAAAAAATGTCCAGTTGATATCTTTTCAGAATTAATTGCCGACTGTCAATCTACAAAATAATTCTTTATTAGAACAAAAATATATATAAACTAAAGTAAATATAAGAATTTAGTTACCTAAAACAGTACAAGTGCTCTTAACCCGCATCTTTTAATCTCTAGTAGCAACTTGTCGAGAACTTGCAGCGAATGGATCACAACCAATAAAGCTTCTTTTGAAGAATTTCTCAAAGTATGGTCCGCAAGATACGGATGATCACAACACTGCAAAAACAAATAAGCATATTAAGAAGCATTTACCATAACGAACGTGGAAAACTACAATTACAACTACAATTACAACTATTAAATTTATTTCAAATTTTTCTTGTTTTCGATCACACACACATATATGGTCACATATATACGATTTACAACTTTCGAACGATGCGTTTTGACCATTACCTATTTTGACCCGCACCCGGTGTGACCAAAAACCCATTTTGACCCGAACCCATTTATCCACCCATTCTGACCCAAACCCATTTTGAACCGAACCCATACTGACACGGCACGTCACTCACCTGCAATGCAAAGGCTTCCAATGTCTGTAACCTTTTTGGTTTCTATTTAACTACAATGGACTCTAAGAAAGCAATATAAATTTTATAGTGAACTGCAGGGGAGTAACATTTAAAAATGTAGATCATGCGATCAGAGCTTAATACAGAATTATTTCACAACATCATAGCATCATCAAATGTAGCATTACCATGTTTCAGCTTTGAGACAAAATATGAATCTAAATGAATAACTTGTGAAGGAGAAATCGCCTCAAGTGGAACCAGAAACCGGCTTGTCGTTTGCAATTTTTTTGTCACTCGGGGTATCTAGTCCACACGGAATCCTTCCTGGATAATCAGTCATTGATGAATCTGATCCTAACATGCTGGAACAATGCATAAACAAGGAATCAAGAATGGTTATATAAAGCCATACAAACAGAACAAAAATAAAAGTACTTGAATAAAGAACAATTGAAATAAGAAAATCCACCTTTTGTTAACAATCACCTTGGAACGAAGCTTGCCGTTGGCAAAACTGCACCACGTTGTTAACTTGTTATAGTATCAAGTTGCATATTACAGGCTCCGTAAACGAATGTTTGAATGGTGTTTGACTAAAGTAAGATGACTTACTGTTTGGTGATTTCTTTCCTGACCAATGGGTGCCAGACTGCCAGTTGTTGCCAAACGTAGCTAACGTATGAAACAAAAATCCACTATGAGTGACAATAGCTATCTCCTTTTCTTTCCGTGCCCATAACCTGAATCATGCATCATAGTATTGATCAATGGGATACAAAGGCCATCTCATATCAAAATTATAGATTATAAAAACTTCATTGCAATATCATATGCTGACCAATCAAAGAACTTTTCCCCCTGAGTGCAAGCTCTTCTCTTGCCTCCCTTATATTAGCCTTCCATAAAACATCCCCATCACTCTCTATTTGAAATCACAAGATAGAATTAATATAAAATAATTTACTGAACATCAATAAGAAAACATGTATCAGTAACAACACTTGCCAATGAAAAATCAACTGCCGGAAATAGGCATTGATATTCGTTGACGCTTCTCCTACGATCACAAGGATGAACACCCTGACAACCAAACAAAACATCGCTAGGATATATTCAAAACATGTCTCTTGAGTTGTTGTGGACACCTACCAAATGTTCTCGACAAAGTTCTACTGCGATAATAGGGGGCAGTTTAGGCCGGAAATTGTAGATCGACCACTGTTTCAAACATTTGCTAGCATCAGCGGTAGTGCATCCACTGTATCCGTGTAGCCCTCCCCACCAAAGACTCCAACTGTTGTTTGCATAGTCCTACAAACAAAGTAGACAATTCAACACCGATTTACAAAAAAAAAAAAAAAAAAACTATTGAACCAAAGTGTATTATTACCTTAACAAAGGAGATGTAATAACCACATTAATCTTTTTGGCGAGCCCTGATGCATGGAAGTGCTTGCTCAAATTTTCAACCTACTAACATAAACAAAAGAAAAGAAAGGAGGGATGATGATGATTAATGACTTGTTTACAAGTAACATCATAAAAAAAATACAATGCAGGTACCTGGTGCCAGCCTAAAGAGGTTAGCTCGGCATTGAAATCCCTTGTGCATTCCTCATGTGCTTAAAGATCCAATTCTAAACTGTAAGTACCCACAGTAACAATATCAAACATCAAATGCATGTACCTTCACTTTTGAAGCCATGTTTGCTACTGGGCTTGTTGACGTGACAAATTATGATAGAAAAAAATAGAACTGAAACAAAAAAAAATACAAATTTAATGATTAATATGACAGAAACCAGTGACTGCAATGGTTCCCTCACCAAAATTACACGATCACGGTACTTGTTAATTTGAATATGTGATTGCACATAATACTGGACCTACAGTTAGTAAATAAATCAAATTATATAACCATTGTGGTATTATTAAAAACATTACACCAGAAAATACTATTTTAAAGTCTTAAAGATGCTTTGTCAAATGTACTAAGACCTACAATCCAGCACACTATTTCAATTCATTAACAAAAGAGCAGATGTACATCATTACTTCAGTGCTTAAAGTAGCATATTGTAAGCTGAGTTATGCAAAATGATAATTACTTATCATATTCAGGAGTAACATGTTACAACACAAATTGAAAATTTTCAACACTTATACAAATTCATTGTAAGGTATATCACTCATGTACTGCATCATCCAAACAAGTTTTCATCTGATTGATGTAGTCTAAATCGATGGATAAAAAAAGAGGCGAGTCCTAATCAACTATACAAATCAACCTCACCACAAACCAAAACCAAAACCAAAACCAAAACTAACTGCATCTGATGATCAAAAACAAAAAAATTAAAATTCAATATCATCATTCATCAGAAACATAATCAGAGCTAGGGCTCGTAATAACATTTCGCAGATCCAGTAAACAAACATATGGCATAATCATCAGTAACACAATAAAAAAGTTAGGGCTCGTAATAGCATACGGTAAACAAACATATGTAACTTATAATAATCGAACAATACCTTGTTGAAATTGTGTAGAGATCGACTGGTTATTCAGCTTGCTCATTCCAGATGATAGTTGCAAGATAAACACACCAATCAACTTCAAATTAAAGATACAAACTTCTTAAGACAAAAACCCTAAACTAAAGAACACATACCACATCTTGTTATCCAGTTGCTCCATTACAGCACGATTCCGGTGCACCCTAACACGAACAACTCAACCACCACCATAACTTTCCATTAGAGACTGTGAAGATCAATCAAAGAGTTTTATAAAGATGGAATGGATGAAAAAAACTCAGAACCATACCTATATCTATTACCGGTTGGTGTCAAATCAAGCACTTGAACAACAATTTCTGGAACATCAACGATTTTGAGTGAAGATGCCATAAACCCTAGATCTTCAATCCATGGCATTTCATGTTTTTCTTCTTTGATTAAGGGTATGTTTGAACCAACCCAATTGTACTAAGACAACCTAATCGCACCACAGGTAATGAAACAAAACAACAATCAAATCCATAACACCTACAAAAAAAATACATAATTTTACACTGAAAAAACCGATTTCACTAAGAATGCTGATAATCAGATCTTACACTGAACAAACCCATAACACCTCCGTCTATCGAGCGCATCCTCTATGAGTTCTTCTGTTTCACCTCAAATCTTTTAATCAGATAACCTCGATTAAACACCAATTATGCAAACAAATAGAAAGAAGTAAACTTGTCAAACCATTCAATTTAGTCAAATCTACTCCACAACAAATGTTGAATGGAATCACATAAAAACTTGTCAAACCATTCGATTAAGTCAAGAACTTATAAAACCTAACAAAACACCTAAAACCACAACAACAACAAAAAACAGGAAACAGTAAATCAATTACAGAAATATTGAAGAATTCATTGAAGATCATACTTTTTAACCAAGATATATTGTTTCTCTCTGACGGATCTAGAATCGCTTAACATGAATCTGAAGAATCAGTGTCAAACATCATAAGAATCATAAGAAAGAACCATTAACGTGGATGAGAGAATCGACGGACAAGAATAAGCGATTTAAGGTTTTCTTTCTATAATATGAAGATCGAGTAAAACCATGCTTGATGCGATTTAGGGTTTTATCCAAGTATCAGATATAGAATATTGAACACAAAACCCTAGATCTGTAAATAAACAAACAAAAGATGAACATACATATTTCAAAATCAAAAACTGATCAAGTTGAAAGCCGACTGTTACATGGATGATGAACACCGGAAGATAAGAAAAATTGTACCTTGAAGATGTGAAATCGATGTTTGATGTTTGCAATCACCGTTGTCAATTAGTTGAAGAAGATGCAAACGCGCCGCTAGGGTTTTGAGATCGACGATAGAGACAAATTCTGAATCAGTGTTCTTGAATGAAAGGAATAATGGATTTAGGGTTTTTTTTTTGTTCTTTATATACCCGGGTCAAAATATGCGGGTATGGTTGTCCCAATTCGGATCCCGTGTAAAAATATAAGGTTTCACACATTTTCCCGCCAAAAATCTAGTGAGGTTGCACCACAACGCGACACGTGTCCCAAACCTTATTCATATATTATATATATAGATATAGATATAGATTTAAAATTACTATAATATGTTGGAAGAATTTAATCAAAATTATATATAAAATTTTAAATTTTAAACCACTAACATGTCTAGATACTTTGAACCCTCCTAAAAAGGAAATCCAATTAATGTTATTAACTCCAAATCGTTTACTTTCATATTATCCTACAAATCAAATTTTTGAATTTAAAATCAAGTTATTATCTATACTCCAAATAAGGAAATAATAATTAACAATAATAATTTTGTAACAAACGGATGGATAGCACCGAACCGTTATCATGATCCGAAATTCAATTGTCAAACATCAATGATCAAACCATTAAACTCCAAGAACACATATGATATTCAATCAATCTTCAAACAAAACAATAGAAAGGTGGAGCAAAGATGCGACAATATAATGAAATAAAAACAACCAAACACTTCTAAATTTCCACAAATTTATCTAGCTTAACAACAAATTACAAACACAACAATTATAATCTGATGATCAATCACAATATCAAATCCTTAAGCAAAAAACAACATTAACATGAAAAATCATTCACTAATAGATCTTATACCTTGGTGATGAAGCCATTAGAACAGAATCAAAGATTTGTGCTCCAAGACGTAAAAAACCTAGACACGAAACAAATCAAAATCAAAATCAAAAAACACAAATACAATAAAACATGTTAGAATGATAGATGGATATCAAGTAAAAACAATTTAGATAAACACTAATTTCATACCTAGGTAATGATGCCATTAGATTAGCCAGAAAGATATATGCTCGAAGATGATGAAACCCAAGATACGAAAGGATACAAATCAGACAATATACATCACAAAATCAACATAATGTTTAAGAAAAAGAACATCTACATATTAATAGTAACAAATCCGGATCGTACCTTGTTATTGAAGATTTCGAGTGATACGAATTAGAAATCGAAGGAACGATGAAAGCCAAACAGAAATAAATAAATCAAGATCAAGATTCAACAATAAACAAAAAAAATTATTTGATGAACATATACCTTGGATCTTGTATTGTTTGATTGGAAAAGAGGCTATCACAACATCAAATCAAGAACAATATGGATACCAAACCATCAAAATAGCAATAAGACAACATTATTGAAACAAACATGAATGTTCAACACCCTAATTGCGATACAATCGACCAAATATTTTCGCGATATAAAAACAAAATCTAATACACGGAGGTAAAATCAGAATAATATATCATTCAAACGCCATAAAAATCCTATAAAAAATAAACTATTAATAATAATAGATCTGGAAAAAATTCTAAAGACAAAATCATCTCAAATGACATCGATGTTCAAAACCCTAAATGCGATACAATCGACCAAATATTTTCACGATATAAAAACAAAATCTAATACACGGAGGTAAAAATCATAATAATATATGAATATCAAAATCATACCTTGTTGGAGACAACATTTATGTGTAAGAGAAGTATACAGATCGAATAGCAAGAAACCCAAGGTATAAAAGAATGAAGATCAGTGAACCATGAAATCAAAGATTGATATATTGGAATGACAAAATTAGTAACAAAATCCATATGTATAAACTAAACTATTGATGATCAACGAAAAGACTGATAAGACGAAGATGTTGTTTACAATCCAATCGAAGAACTTAACAGGAAATCAGAGAATTATTAGATGAAGATATACCTTTGATATTTGATTGTTTGATTGGATTCAAAGGGAGAAAACCCTAATCGCGGCTGATGATTTGAAACTTTGTGAGAGTTATGAGATGAAACAAACGGGTTATGTGATTATATATGTTTGCAATCTTTGACCCATTTTCGTAATATGGATCGTCCATAGCATTGCACCATAGGGAATGGAAAGAGTTTTGGCGGGAAAATGAGGTTTAGAGGCCCTAGATGGGGGACATGTGTCCCCTAGGTATGACTTTTATTAGTTTGTATAGATTACCCGTACATCAAACTAAAATAGTGTACTAGAGTATGTTTTTTGTAACATGTTTACACTGTTTTAGTGAGAGAAAGAAAAATAGTGATAATGTTATACATGTTTGAATGTGTCTCACACTTAATATGGTCGTTTTATACTTTGCCTATTTCATATATAAAAAGTAAAGTTAATTACAGTTTCGCTCTTTTTATTTGGTTGTTTATATTATAAGATAAAAAATGATACGCAAGTCAAAACTTTTATCAAATCACTTGGGTCACAAGTTAAAACTTGTTTTGAGCTATATCAGTTGAACTTTATTACTTTCGAACTTGTTTTGAGCTATATCAGTTGAACTTTATTACTTTCGTGTTCCGCTCTTAACGCAAATATATGAAAAAAATATCAAACATGTCAAACTTAAATTTATATGATTTCAACTCGGATTCTTATCAATTGTATGTATGGAGTCCTATGTATTTGTTAGCTTTCTAAATGACCTATAAACCTACTTATAAATCTATATATTTGTTCATCATAATACTTGAACCCTTAACCTAATTGGTAAATATATAGCATTTTGATAACCATAGGGCACATGCACTTTGTTATCTATTTGTTTGCCTCACCTCACATAGTTTTTATTCAAATTTTGATCAACGAGTGTCTCTTTTATAGTTTTGATAGTTATTGTTGAGGCTAAACTATAAACTTCACTTAAAATAATAATAATAATAATAATAATAATACTATCATTAGTTAGTTAATATATGCATAGTTGTGGTTGACCATATACGTATATGTTGTGGTTGGCCATATACATTATACGTTAGTTGTTTAAAATATAATTTTATTTTAGAAATGGATCATGAGGAGCACACCGAACCTTATTACTTGTTCCACGCATACCGACCATCCTATTTTATTCATTTTAACCAAATCTCGGAATCTCACTTAAACTGTACCCTGTGGCCCATTACAAAGTCTTGATATATCATTGGATAACAACGTTAATCATTTATTATCTTATTTAAGCGTCTTTGATGATGACCAATTATATGAGACTACATTTTTTAAAATTAATTGTCATAATTAGTCAGTTAGGCTGTAGGGGCGTTCGGGTGGAGTGGTTGAGGATAGTGGGTACCTTGCGGATACACTGTCACCAATACCCGGGATAGTGGTTTGAGGGTTGTAGTCACCACATAGGGTGTAAGAGCATTTATATCCCTTCCATCAAATTTCTATGAGGGTGATTTTTATATTATAAAAAGTGGTTGTGAGTGGCTGAGATAAAAAAAAATGTTACTGTTTATGTGTATTTGAGGGGGACATTGTTCACTCTCTGTAATTTTTTAATGTATTTTGAGAGTCGTTGTGAGTGGAAGAGAGGAAATGTAATGATAAAAGTATAAAAAACATTATTTAATTGAAATAACAATCTAAGTTATTCAAAAATTAAAATTCTACACCATTGTTCACCGTGCGAATCAAACCCTCAACCTCTTGAGATGAGACACCATTTTACATACCTGGATACAAAGCGAATCACCACCTCGGCAGGTTTTCCAATTAATCTACTTAAATCATAGGTACGAATCTTAGTGAAGCAATGAACTTTATCCTGTTTATGACTAGGGTTACAATACTCAGGAAAAAAAGTATTTGGCCCAAAGTTGCTTTTGACTTGTGGCTGTAGACAGAACCAAGGCTTTTGATGCTTTATCTATTGTGTTTTAAGATCATACTTTAAGTGAGAGTGATCCTAGATGATGAATTGCTTAGTGGGGTACAAATTACAAAAAAACCCGAAAGTTTTTTAAAAACCTGTAGGGTAGGGTCCTGGTATGGTATATAATACACATAGCCAGGTTTTTTTTGCATACCCGGACTAGGTTTTCAAATACCCGCACCTAGTTTTCCAATATCCGGTGATGATGCACTTTTATAATATGTAATCTTCTAATATTTCTAAGTTTCTAATATATATGAAGTTTTACGTTATTATTTTTAAAGTTTCAATATAAAAAAGGAGTTGGAAAACAATAAAAAAAAAGAAAAAAAATGCATAAAAACACAGAACTACGGGTTCAGGTATTGTAATACCCGAACAAGGTACTACAATACGCGAACCCGAAAATAGGGTATTTTTTACCTGGGTATTGAAAACCCGGCCCGGTACACCTGGTATGATTTTCCTGGCCAATACCCGAACCCAAACCAGGCATTGCCAATACCCGAAAAATCTATACCCGGTAATACCAGTGCGTGGGTATATACCCGAACTCAGGTATTCAAAAAACCCGATTATGTGCACCTCTAGAATTGCTCCTAGAAAAGTCCCAAACAGGGCTTTCAGGCCCCCGCTGTTGTTGGACTCAATTTAAGGTTGGGCCTATTGGGCCATTTAGGGTGGAGATAAATCGTTACTATTTAATACCTTAACCAATTGTTCCCACTTCCCAAGTTCCTAGGCCCCACATTGAACTAAGTTTGTTTTTTTTAAGAGTTAATTGCCATTTTAGTCCTTGTGGTTTGACCCATTTTGCCAGTATAGTCCAAAGGTTTCATTTTTAACATCTGGATCCAAAAACGTTTCATCGTTGCCATTTTGGTCCAACTGACTTAACCCCATCCATGGACCTCAGTTAACTCAAGGGCATTTTAGTCATTTCCCAAACTATTTTAATTAACCCTTTAATTCCACTTTATTTTTTTCTTTTAATCATTTATATAAGATTTATCTTATATATAATAATTATAATATAATTATAATAACATATATATATATATACAGATATTGTGCACCACCACCACTCATTCTCACTCTCTCCTGTCTCTCTCTCACATCCACCAATCACCATCGCCCCCTACCAGTCACCACCGCCCACCACTATCAACCACCACTGCACACACATACACATACACTCCCCCCCCTCTCTCTCTCTATCTGTGCACTCTCTTTATTCTCCATAACCAACCACCACCAGATGATATCATCACCATCAACAACCTCACCACCGCTGTAAGCACCACCGCTGCCATCACAAGCCACCAACGTCCCTAACAGGTTTGACTTTCTATCTCTCTAAAAATGGTGGTTCGACGGGTTTGATGGTGATGAACGGCAGAGGTGGTTCGACAGGTTTGATGGCGGAGGTGGGTGTTGATGGTGATAAACGGCGGCGCTGGGTTGTGGGTTTTGTAGGTGGTGATTGATTTGAAGATCTATGTGCGATTTGAACTTGGAGGTTGTGATTGATTGGGTTGGGGAGGTGTTTCAGTGAATTTGGGGGTTTTCTGTGAATTTGGTGGTGGGTGGCGGAGGTGGGTGGCGTGGTGGAGGTGGGGTGTTGCTGGTGATGATGGTGGTCGGGTGGTGGTGATTGGTTGTGGTGGTCGGTTCCTGGTGATAGTTGTGGTAGTCCGGTGATGGTGCTGGTGATGATGGCGGAGGTGTATTGTTCCATCTTCTGGAGTATTTCTTTTTCTGCATTCAAAGAAGTGTTAGAAGACAATAATTGTTCATTAGTTGTTAACAGCCCAGTATCAGTGGCAGCAGACTCCTCACTTATGACTCGTCGATCAATAGGTACCTATCCCTGTTTGTCTCACAGATTCCTGGATGAACATATATACACTTGTTAATAGTTTTGTTTTTGGATTCAAAAGAAATGTGTTGTCTGCTATTGTAGTATCTGGTTATTGGGTTTGTTTGGATTTGATTTGATTCTTTCGTTAATTTGGATTTGATTTTGTTTGTGGGTTTGTTTTTTAATCTGGATGGATATGGTTATTGGGTTTTGATCAAACATTATTGGTGTGGCAGTTGTGGAGGTGGAGGTGATGGTCACCGACGGGGGACTGATGTGGTGTGGTCGGTGGCTGAAGTGTGGTGGTGGCTGAGGTGTGGCAGAGGTGTGGCTGAGGTGTGGCAGAGGTGGTGGCTGTGTGTGTGTTCTGTATGTATGTGTGGATTCCATGGTGGTCGGGTGGTGGTGATTGGTTGTGGTCAGGGGCGGACCTGTAGTGTAAACGGGCGTAGCCCGGGCTACGGCTCAAGTTTTTACGAGTAGTGTAAAAAAAAATTCCGATTTTTATACACAGGACACCCCTGAACAAGTACGAGGACACCCCTAAAAAATTTTGGGATACCCCTGAGTTGAAGGTCTAGTTCCGCCACTGGTTGTGGTGGTCGGTTCCTGGTGATAGTGGTGGTGAGGCTGTGGTGGTGGTGAAGGCAGGGGTGGTGATGGTGGTAGTAGTGATGGTGAGGTGGGTGATGAAGGTGTGTGTATAATATATTCTTTAAATATTAATTAATTAAAACAGATAGATAAAATGACAAAATTGCCCTTGAGTTAACTGAGGTCCATGGATGGAGTTAAGTCAGTTGGACCAAAATGGCAACGATGAAACGTTTTTGGATCCAGATGTTAAAAATGAAACCTTTGGACTATACTGGCAAAATGGGTCAAACCACAGGGACTAAAATGGCAATTAACTCTTTTTTTAATTATTTATAGTATTTAGATTAAACATTCATTTTTAATGAAACAAAAAACACTAATCATTTATATTTCTTATTTCTACAAGATAAAAACATTTAGTTAGATTTATCACCAAAAGTGGTTTGTCTTTATCCATTTTGTCTATCTACATAACCCAACAAAGTTCAACTTGTGAAACACAACAAGCAAGTGATAACAAGAGAAAAAAGAGCTCAATAAAAAGCAACTTAAGCCATCCATGTTGTACAAAGTTTTTTCGATCCGTGAGAATTCCACATTGACACCTCTTTAATGACGATGTGCATATCCCTTTGCTACCCAATATATAATTGAGTTAGAGGACGGCTTACGGTTCATCGTCGGATTTTCGATTTTCTGGGTTTTATGCATGTGTTAACGATATGTTGTTGCATGTGTTTTTTATGTTAATCGGGGTCTTTTTACTGAACATCTGATGTTAGGGTTTCGTTGTCGAACATCTGATGTTGTTGTTTGACCTTGGTTATGGTTTACAAGTGTTTTGACTGTTTGGATAAGACCTTTAGAGTTTTCTAAGCATTTGTGAAGGTATAATGATAATGTTTGGTGGATGTCTTTTATTGTTTTATAGTTGTGGTTAGTCTTTTTGACGTTTGTTTGTTTGTTTGTTTTGTCTATGAAGATGACTTATGGCTCAGCGGAGACCGTTGGCTATGATGTTGCTTTGAGATTCGCTTGGTAACTTATGTTGCAGCCGTCTATTGCTTATTACCTTTGTTTTGTGGCTTTTTTTTTGTTAATTATGGCCATTTGGGTTTTGTTATTGTTGGCTAATGTACAACTATTTTGGCCTGGGTGGTTCAAAACAATTTATTATGTGGTTTTAACCTTGCCTTGGTAAGTTAATCTTCAAACGGTTGTTGCTTAAAGGATCTTTTGTTTGCATGTTTGTTTTAAGGGTTGTGAAGGTGTTAGGATAATATTCATCTCAGAAACTATTCATGTGAGATGTTGGTTGAAATTATAATGTGGCGGGATTTTGTACAGACACCAAGGTGTTGTTTGGCTGACACAGCTAAGAAACTATTTGCATAAAGTGTTGGTTGAATTTATAAGGTGTTGGTTAAAGATGAGGGGCTATGGTCATAAATTTACTTTTGTATATGAATGCGGTTTGTGGTACAAAGAGAAGGGTACAAACCTAAGATGCACACTATAGCCCGATTGCCTAAATTAAAATAATGGTTTTGGATTGAGCAAGATGCAAAAGTAGCTAAGCTATTCCCTTCCTTTGATTGTTTTTACTACGTATTCCTTCTCTTATCCAAGGGCTATGATTATAAATTCGGACGTGTATACATAGGTTTGGAAAGAAATGAAAATTTCATTGCGTTGCTAACTATGGTTATGTCATTTATTTGCCTTTCACATTGTTTTCGTTAACTATACATCCGACCATGTGATGCGATTTTGTATAAGTGTACATGACCCTTTCGTCAACATGCATGCCAGGAAATGACTATGTAAATTGTTTACATATTTGGGCCCCATATATACTAACCCGTGAATGTTGTGTTGTTAATGGTTATACCTCACGTACTAGTGCTTTAGTGTGCAACTTATGATTGTTTGCTACGTTTTGTTTGTTGTACTTTGTTAACTTAAAGTCACGTGTCCAGCCACGTTTCTTTTCTTCCGATTTTGGTCCTCGTACTAAGCAGGCATACAACGATTTTAGTATTCGTTTTCAACAAATGCATCATTCAAACGACTATTACATCTTCTTGATTGCATGTACGCGTTTCAGTAAGCTTAATTATGTTGCTTTCTTTGTTTCTTACTTTGGTGGATAATGTCATTAGATGGACGATTTGATTCTGATATCCAGGCTACGAGATATTTTATTTTTTAATGCTCAAGATTATACTTTTATTATTCTATGTTTGTTTGTTTCTTGGTTTAACTCTTTGAATTGGATTGTGTGGATTAACATTATTGTTTTTCTTACTTTGTCTTTTGTTTAAAGAGAAAAGTTAAAAGCTTCAGAGTGAAGGCAAACCCCATAAAGAGCAGCCCTTAAATAACCACTAACAAAAACCAACTTTTGATGTTTGTTATGGATATTTGGGTTTGCAAACCCTTGTTTTGTGGTTTTTTTGATATGGGTTGTTGGCTGATGCACTCCTCGCGGACCCTTCATTATGGCTATTTGGGTGTGCAATGTTATTTGCATTCTCTTTGTTGGTCTTATCCTACTGTTGTTACCTGATGCACAACTCGATTAGTCTACCTGGTTGAAAACAATTTTCTTCTAAATGACATTGTTCACACTATTTAGGATTTGGCTTGGTAGTATGTGTTGCTGCCATCCTGCACCCAATGTTACAGAAATCGGCCTAGGCGGCCGATTAATCGGCGCCTAGGCGCTAGTCGGTGGGTCACTGCCTAAATATATGCTAGTCGGTCAAAAAATCAGTTATGGTCAAAATCCGTTAAAGTCGGTGAAAATCGGTCAAAGTCGGAGAAAATCGGACTAATCGGTCTCATGGTTTTTGACCCAATAAACCCAAATTTTGAAGCCTAGCCCATGGTTTAAAGCCCAAAATTTAATTATAACCTATTTTAACATTTAATCCTCTCTATCTTTCACTAGTTTACATATGGTTCCTAAACTTTTAAATTTATTAATAAAAAGTATAAAGTTATCTCCTAAACTTGTAAATTTATTAATAAAAAGTATAATGTTATATATATATATATATATTTGTAAAATTATACTTAAAAAGTCCAATCTGATTAATCCCTATTAATCCCGATTAATCCCTAGGAGGTACCTCACCGCCCGACTAGCGCCTAACACCTTCTACAACATTGCCTACACCTCTAAGGTACATTGTGTAACCCCCGGCTCTTTTGTACTTTCCATTTATAGAAAGTTTTGTTCGTATTTCTATTTTTGGAAACCTTGTATTCTTGTAATCATTTCCTTATTGGTCATCATTGTAAAACCGAGACTTGGATCATTAATGAAACTCGTATTTTGTTACAAATATGTTATACACACTTTATATATGCTCGTATGTTCAAAACGGTGAATCAATTGATGTTAAATCGTTATTCTTGGAAACTATGTGCTAAACTCGTAATTAAACTAAACTTATGCATGAAACGTGTTTTGAACGAAAACGATACTTGATTACGATACTTATACACTCAATTATACTTGTGTTATGATCGCCACACTCGATTATACCTTAAACTATGCTTATATGTCAAAACAAGTCCCTAAACTATCAAGAATGCACCTAAAAGCATCAACCATAAACTTCAGAGACTAAAATGCAAAAAGGAGAAACTTGTTGGGACTAGGGCGCCGCGCGACGCCAAGCCCCCTAGCGTCACGCGAGCCCCCTGTTTCGACAGCAAGTGTGTTTCTCCAGCTTGTATGCACGAAATCCAATCTTCTAATCTCACCCAATCCCCTTTAATCCACCTCTAATCACCTCCAATCAACTCTAAACTCTTCCATTATAAATATACACCCTCTCTAACCCTTTTTACACTATCACAACTCATTACACTTCACAAATTTACTCTAAATCTGCAGCAAATCTGAGTTCTTGGACAGATTCATACACTTCTACAAAAGTGAGTGTAACTTGCTTGTTTTCACTCCAAATCACTTGATTCTTTCTTCTATTGCTTTGTTATGTCCTTGGGTTTGATTCCTTGGTTTTTCCTTGGAGAAATCAGGCTTGGAATTGCCCTAAAAAGGACCTAAACTTTCTGTTTTGTTACATACTCTTTCAAACTTGTTTAAACTTCATCCAACTTGTGTCTAACACATCTCACACCAATGTCCTAATGCTTACAACCTCTCTTATGGTTGGTTAAGCTTAAAAACATGGTTGAGACACTTAAATCAGAGGATTAAACCTCATAAACTTTCTGTTTTGTTAGGTTGTTTTGACCCACAAGTCATGTTCAAGCTAGTTCTTGATGTAGAGTGATTATGGAACAACTTGGGTTGTTCCAAACATACAATCCTCACATGATTTGATGATTTCTCTTAGTTAGATTGTTTATATTATTATACTAATCCTAGTTCGTGACCCTCCTTGGTTGTTTTTACATCAAGAGAAGTGGTGAACATTCAAGGGGTTCCTAAACGGAAGCTTATTCTTCCTACCCCATACATGACATCCATGATAACTTGAGGTACCTAAATGAAGATTTAATCTTCTACCTCCTACTTGAATTATTGGACTTAATAATATGTAATACTTAACCTAAATATATATATACACCCACTCGAACCTTTAATGTTAAACTTGTGTTTATATGTTAAAGTAGTAGAATACCATCTAAGACTTAAAACTCCAAGTATGATTCTAATGGGCGTATTACCCATGAAATACAATATAACCCTAGCGGTTACATAGTGTCATATAAGAGTATAAGTTAAAGATGATTATTTTCAATATCGTACTTTATGTTATGTTAAACTCCAAATTATAATCTTCCGTTGAACGCCAAACTCACACACCTATGTTTCCTCGTGTAGAAGGACTAGGTGCTCCAACTTAATCTACTCCAACAACTCACTCGCGGGAATTCCAAGTAGGAAAGCTTGCAACCACCGTGAGTATACTCGATCCCCTTTTTCCCTTTTATACTTTGGGATGCAACATGTATAATTATGCAAACAACTTTTGAACTAAACATACTCAATCTTTGAACGAATGCATGAAACTAATGTGACTTACTTGCTATTCTTGTATGCTCTATGAACGATTTGGAACGTTATATGCTCAATGACTTGTTCGCCCACCTTAACAATTATAGCGTTATAGGATTAACGCCCCGCCTGCTGTTCTATTTGGGTATTGTTAAGTTACCACCCCGCTGAACGATTGGGATTAGGCTATTTTATGCGTTGTGTTCTAGGGTTTGATCATATTGTACGCCAAAATTGCATACTAGTAATCACATATTTTGGATCATGTAAGATTTGAGTTTTTATTCTATTATGCTATGTAAACAAACTTGTATACTCGCTCATTGCCTTTGCATTGAAACTCTATTTTAATACATGTTGCAGGTTGATTATTGAAGTATGGATGAATGATGAACCAAGTTTAGGGTGGACTAGATACACACCTTAAATCTATTTATCTTCTGTTGATTTGAATTTGAACAATGTTGTATTTCCATTTTACATGTTGTATGACAATTTAGTACTTGCAATGAAATTCGAATTTTATTTAATATTGTCACATAGTGTTATGATGTTTTGAGCAATTTGTTCGTCTCATCCCGATGTTTCCGCCATCGGTTGGGGTGTGACAGATTGGTATCAGAGCCATAACTATAGGGAATTAGGAAAATTGCCATGCTTTTGCCCTAATCTATAGTTTTAGGAATTTTGCCTCTTATGTGTTGTTTAAAACTGTTGTACTCTACCATGCATGCTTCCTAGCTACACTTCTTGTTGATTAAATTTATATGCCTTTCCTAAGGTTAACATGAATACACTTTTGTTTATTTATACTCTTGTAACACAAACGAGATAACTTTACCAAAATAGGCGTGAAACCCACAATTTGGTAAACGACTCTCATTCTACCTTGAACTATTTCTTTTTGCACGAAATTACACCATTAAGCTAGGAGTGAAATCCACAACTTAATGGTAATTTCCATTTCAACTCTAGTGGACCCTTGTCATAGTGTCGAAATTTTATTTTGACCCGACAAGTACCAACCACATTTAGGGTACGAAATCGTCAAGCTAGGGGTGAAACCCGCATCTCGTCGATTAAGTCCCATTCCTCGATTTTCAATCTCGCCAAAGTCCCGATTGTTTCAATCAATTAGAGATGTGTAGTAACCGGAAGGGTAAGATACCGTTAATCGCTTCTCGACGAGAGTATCTTACCTATAGGCCAAAGCACGTTTTCTCTAATTCGAAAGAACTTTCGACTCACTTTGGAATAGTCGACGTTTCTCTACCCGAAACAATCCAATGTTTTATTGAGCCTCTCTTTTATGTATCTCAATTTATATGTGATTTTATACTTGAACGATCGTTCATTTCAAAATGTCATTTTAATCATTTCGCACGTTATCGCAATCACAAACAATAATAATCCCTCGTGAACAAACTAAATTTACAATGCTTTCATTTATCCATGTTATGCCATGTTAGACTCATGACTATGCTATATGTGACATCTAAACTCTTTATGTTATGAGAATCAATTTGAAAACTTTTATGCTACATGACACTTTATGCTATGTGAATCAACTTATGCAAACGTTTTTTTTTAAACAAACATTATGATCAAGTCTCACCTATTCGTTCTTTTGAATCTTAGATGTCTTCTCGTCACTCCAACTCGTCTAAAAAGTCAAAGTCCCGTGCTACGAAGAAGATGATGGCTTTCATGGCCGACCAATTTACGCGAGTCGTTCGAAAGGTCATTTCCGAGATTCAAGCTTCTGAAACACCTCACTCTTCCGTCGACTCTAAGGTCGAAATACGCAAGCCCGCTTCGTTCAACTTCAAGCACTTTTCATCGTGCAATCCCAATCCATTCACCGGCAATGATGGGGTGACCGCCATGCTCGAATGGTTTGATAGCATGGAGGTCACGTTCATCAACAGTGATTGCCCCAATGAGCTCAGAACGCGTAGTGCGACTGGGGTATTCCAAGCCCGAGCTCTCGAATGGTGGACGAACGAAAGGAACATTCGTTCGAACGAACTGGCATATGCGTTGGAGTGGGAAGAAGTCAAGGCCCTAATGATGGATGAGTTTTGCCCTCCGCACGAGCAACTAAAGCTAGAGGAAGAATTTTGGGCGTTAAAGCAAGTGGGAGATGAGAACCTAGCCTACACCACCCGTTTCAAACAACTTAGCTTCATTGTTCCTCATCTCGTTATAACCACCGACCGTAAGATAAGGAAGTACATCCATGGGTTACCCCTCTGCTATGCGCGATACGATCGAGGCTGCCAAACTCGCCAATATCGAAGCTGTTTATCGTTTGGCCGCTTCCCTGAACAACAACCGTGTACGCGATAAACAAGCCGCAAACCCCGCTTCTTTCAAGCCAGCTAACCAAATCACCCAACAGTCGAGTGGCAATGGGGGGAAGAAGCGAAAGCAATCGAACCCTGTATGCAATGCGATTGTGCCACCCGTTAACCCAAACCCTATTGCTCCTGATAACACCCAAAGGTCGTACACTGGGATTCACCCCAAGTGTGCCACATGTAACCGCCACTATCCCGCCAATGCCAGGTGTCGTCTTTGTGGCAATTGTAACCATTATGGACATGACACCGCCTTTTGTCGCTACCAACAACAACAAGCTCCACCAGCTCAGCAAGCGCAACAAGCTCTGCCCCCTCCTCAAAATGCAAGACCCGCTAGAGCTTGTTTCAAATGTGGGGACGCCAATCATCTTCGTCCTCAATGCCCACTATGGAATCAAGAGCAACTACAACCTCCCCGTGGACGCTGTTTCAATCTGAACGCGAACCAAGCGCGCAACGACAATAATGTCGTTAACGGTACGTTTCTTGTTAACCATCTTTATGCTTCGATACTATTTGATACTGGTGCGGACAAAAGCTTTGTGTCCTTAGAATTCGAATCATTGTTAAATTGCTCACGCTCTAAACTACCTAAGTCGTTTTCCGTTGAAGTCGCGAATGGCAAGTCCATCTTAGTCGATTCCGTTCTTCGTGATTGTCGTCTTACTCTCAACGAACACGTCTTCCCTATCGATCTCATACCCATGCAACTGGGTAGTTTCAACGTCATCATAGGCATGGATTGGCTTCAAAAGAACCATGCTGAAATCACTTGTCACGAGAAATACGTCCGTTTACCCCTTCCTTCTGGTGATGTTTTACACGTCTATGGAGACCGGCCTTCAAAGGGACTGAAGTTGATGTCCTGCACACAAGCGAACAAATACTTACGCAAATAGTACTTTGCCTTTTTAGCCCACGTTGTGGAAGAAAAGGGCAAGGGAAAGAGTTTAAGTGATGTTCCAGTGGTGCGCGACTTCCCTGACGTCTTTCCTGAAGATTTACCTGGTCCTCCTCCACCTCGATCCGTTGACTTTCGTATTGACCTCGTACCTGGTGCGACTCCTGTTGCCAAAGCTCCTTATCGTCTTGCACCTTCTGAGATGCAAGAATTATCTACGCAGATTCAAGAACTCCTCGATAAAGGCTTCATTCGTCCAAGTACCTCACCTTGGGGTGCACCTGTACTCTTTGTCAAAAAGAAAGACGGCTCCTTCCGTATGTGTATCGATTATCGCGAACTCAACAAACTCACTGTCAAAAATCGTTACCCTCTTCCGCGTATCGACGATCTCTTTGACCAACTTCAAGGCGCTACTTTTTTCTCCAAAATCGATCTTCGTTCTGGTTATCACCAACTTCGAGTCCTCGAAGAGGACGTACCCAAAACCGCTTTTCGCACTCGCTATGGACATTACGAGTTCGTGGTTATACCTTTTGGTTTGACCAACGCACCCGCTGTGTTCATGGATCTAATGAATCGTGTTTGTAAGCCCTATTTGGATCGTTTCGTGATCGTCTTCATTGATGATATCCTCATTTATTCTAAATCTCGAGCCGATCATGAACGTCATCTTCGTCTTATACTCGAGCTCTTACGTGTTGAACGCTTATACGCTAAGTTCTCTAAATGCGAGTTTTGGATTAAAGAAGTCCAATTCCTTGGACACGTTGTTAGTGAAAAAGGAATCCACGTCGACCCTGCAAAGATCGAGGCTGTAAAGAATTGGACCGCGCCTAAATCTCCTTCCGAAATCCGTTCTTTCTTAGGATTGGCGGGTTATTACCGTCGATTCATCTCGAATTTTTCAAAAATCGCCGTTCCTCTCACTTCATTGACCCAAAAAGAGAAACCTTTTGCTTGGGGTCCTGAGCAAGAGGAATCCTTTCAGACTCTCAAGGACTTGCTTTGCAATGCTCCTATTCTTACTCTTCCTGATGGAAATGATGATTTCGTAGTATATTGCGATGCATCGAACCGTGGTCTTGGTTGCGTTCTCATGCAACGAGGCAAGGTCATCGCTTATGCATCTCGTCAACTCAAGATACATGAGAAAAACTATACTACCCACGACCTTGAACTTGGCGCAGTTGTTTTTGCGTTGAAGATTTGGCGACACTACCTTTATGGTACTAAGTGTGAGGTTTTCACGGACCACAAGAGCCTTCAACATATCTTCTACCAAAAGGAACTGAACATGCGTCAACGTCGTTGGGTGGAATTGTTAAACGACTACGACTGCGAAATCAAATACCACCCAGGTAAAGCGAACGTAGTAGCTGACGCCCTTAGTCGCAAAACACATATGAAGGGTATTCGTTGTCTCCAACTTGTGAACGATCTTCCACGCCGCATTCGCGAAGCTCAGTACGCCTCTATTAACGAAGGTAACTTCCATATAGAGATACGAGGCGCTAAAGAACACGATCTCGTCTCCAAGGCCGATGGTATCCTATACCTCGACAATCGTGCCTGGGTCCCTGATCGCGACGAACTTCGAGACTTCATCATGAACGTGGCACACAAATCCAAGTACTCAATTCATCCTGGTGCCGACAAGATGTATCATGATCTACGTACATCCTATTGGTGGCCTGGTATGAAGAAAGACATAGCCGTTTACGTCTTTAAGTGTCTTACGTGTTCAAAAGTCAAAGCCGAGCATCAACGACCTTCGGGTCTACTCGAACAACCCGAAATCCCCGTTTGGAAATGGGATAGCATCGCGATGGACTTCATCACTAAACTCCCTCGTACATCTTCTGGTCACGATAGCATTTGGGTGATCATCGATCGTTTGACCAAGTCCGCTCAATTCATTCCTATTCGCGAAGATTTCAAGGTTGAACGACTTGCTCGCATTTATACCGATGAGGTCATACGACATCATGGTATTCCGCTCGACATCATTTCTGACCGCGATGGTCGATTTACTTCGCGTCTCTGGCAAACCTTTCAGTCCGCTATGGGTACTCATTTGAATCTCGGTACGGCTTTTCATCCTCAAACGGATGGACAGACTGAACGTACTATCCAAACCCTAGAGGACATGCTTCGATCTTGTGTCATCGACTTTGGTGGTAGTTGGGATGTGCATTTACCTTTGATCGAGTTCTCGTACAACAATAGCTACCACTCCAGTATTAAAATGGCTCCATTCGAGGCATTGTATGGTCGCAAATGTCGATCTCCGTTAAACTGGCACGAGATTGGTGACAAACATTTTACTGGCCCTGAAATCATACAAGAAGCAACGGATAAGATTCACCAAATCCGTGATAATCTACTCAAGGCCCGAAATCGTCAAAAGGTCTATGCTGATAAGGGGCGCAAGCCGATGCAACTCAACGTTGGGGATCATGTTTTACTCAAAGTGTCTCCTTGGAAAGGAGT
Source organism: Helianthus tuberosus (assembly GCA_030545235.1). Taxonomy (NCBI): domain Eukaryota; kingdom Viridiplantae; phylum Streptophyta; class Magnoliopsida; order Asterales; family Asteraceae; genus Helianthus; species Helianthus tuberosus. The sequence goes on along the minus strand of CM060451.1, from coordinate 62,095,994 downwards.
GGTTCGTTTTGGTAAAAAGGGAAAGCTTGCCCCTCGCTATGTTGGTCCTTTCAAGATACTCGAAAGGATTGGCGCGGTGGCTTATCGACTCGATTTACCTCAAGAACTCAACAACGTTCATCCAACGTTTCATGTCTCAAATCTAAAGAAGTGTCACGCTGAAGAAGGACTTCAAGTTCCTCTCGAAGATCTCCAAATAAATGACACTTTGCATTTCGTGGAGAAACCCGTCGAAATCATGGATCAAGGAGTCAAGTTATTGAGGCGCAGTAAAATTCCTATCGTCAAGGTTCCATGGGAAGGAAAACGTGGCGCCGAATTTACTTGGGAACTTAAGAGTGAAATGAAGAAGAAATACCCTCATCTTTTCCCTACGTCTTCCTAAATTTCGGGACGAAATTTCCTAAAGGAGGGGAGACTGTAACCCCCGGCTCTTTTGTACTTTCCATTTATAGAAAGTTTTGTTCGTATTTCTATTTTTTGAAACCTTGTATTCTTGTAATCATTTCCTTATTGGTCATCATTGTAAAACCGAGACTTGGATCATTAATGAAACTCGTATTTTGTTACAAATATGTTATACACACTTTATATATGCTCGTATGTTCGAAACGGTGAATCAATTGATGTTAAATCGTTATTCTTGGAAACTATGTGCTAAACTCGTAATTAAACTAAACTTATGCATGAAACGTGTTTTGAACGAAAACGATACTTGATTACGATACTTATACACTCAATTATACTTGTGTTATGATCGCCACACTCGATTATACCTTAAACTATGCTTATATGTCAAAACAAGTCCCTAAACTATCAAGAATGCACCTAAAAGCATCAACCATAAACTTCAGGGACTAAAATGCAAAAAGGAGAAACTTGTTGGGACTAGGGCGCCGCGCGACGCCAAGCCCCCTAGCGTCACGCGAGCCCCCTGTTTCGACAGCAAGTGTGTTTCTCCAGCTTGTATGCACGAAATCCAATCTTCTAATCTCACCCAACCCCCTTTAATCCACCTCTAATCACCTCCAATCAACTCTAAACTCTTCCATTATAAATATACACCCTCTCTAACCCTTTTTACACTTTCACAACTCATTACACTTCACAAATTTACTCTAAATCTGCAGCAAATCTGAGTTCTTGGACAGATTCATACACTTCTACAAAAGTGAGTGTAACTTGCTTGTTTTCATTCCAAATCACTTGATTCTTTCTTCTATTGCTTTGTTATGTCCTTGGGTTTGATTCCTTGGTTTTTCCTTGGAGAAATCAGGCTTGGAATTGCCCTAAAAAGGACCTAAACTTTCTGTTTTGTTACATACTCTTTCAAACTTGTTTAAACTTCATCCAACTTGTGTCTAACACATCTCACACCAATGTCCTAATGCTTACAACCTCTCTTATGGTTGGTTAAGCTTAAAAACATGGTTGAGACACTTAAATCAGAGGATTAAACCTCATAAACTTTCTGTTTTGTTAGGGTGTTTTGACCCACAAGTCATGTTCAAGCTAGTTCTTGATGTAGAGTGATTATGGAACAACTTGGGTTGTTCCAAACATACAATCCTCACATGATTTGATGATTTCTCTTAGTTAGATTGTTTATATTATTATACTAATCCTAGTTCGTGACCCTCCTTGGTTGTTTTTACATCAAGAGAAGAGGTGAACATTCAAGGGGTTCCTAAACGGAAGCTTATTCTTCCTACCCCATACATGACATCCATGATAACTTGAGGTGCCTAAATGAAGATTTAATCTTCTACCTCCTACTTGAATTATTGGACTTAATAATATGTAATACTTAACCTAAATATATATATACACCCACTCGAACCTTTAATGTTAAACTTGTGTTTATATGTTAAAGTAGTAGAATACCATCTAAGACTTAAAACTCCAAGTATGATTCTAATGGGCGTATTACCCATGAAATACAATATAACCCTAGCGGTTACATAGTGTCATATAAGAGTATAAGTTAAAGATGATTATTTTCAATATCGTACTTTATGTTATGTTAAACTCCAAATTATAATCTTCCGTTGAACGCCAAACTCACACACCTATGTTTCCTTGTGTAGAAGGACTAGGTGCTCCAACTTAATCTACTCCAACAACTCACTCGCGGGAATTCCAAGTAGGAAAGCTTGCAACCACCGTGAGTATACTCGATCCCCTTTTTCCCTTTTATACTTTGGGATGCAACATGTATAATTATGCAAACAACTTTTGAACTAAACATACTCAATCTTTGAACGGATGCATGAAACTAATGTGACTTACTTGCTATTCTTGTATGCTCTATGAACGATTTGGAACGTTATATGCTCAATGACTTGTTCGCCCACCTTAACAATTATAGCGCTATAGGATTAACGCCCCGCCTGCTGTTCTATTTGGGTATTGTTAAGTTACCACCCCGCTGAACGATTGGGATTAGGATATTTTATGCGTTGTGTTCTAGGGTTTGATCATATTGTACGCCAAAATTGCATACTAGTAATCACATATTATGGATCATGTAAGATTTGAGTTTTTATTCTATTATGCTATGTAAACAAACTTGTATATTCGCTCATTGCCTTTGCATTGAAACTCTATTTTAATACATGTTGCAGGTTGATTATTGAAGTATGGATGAATGATGAAACAAGTTTAGGGTGGACTAGATACACACCTTAAATCTATTTATCTTTTGTTGATTTGAATTTGAACAATGTTGTATTTCCATTTTACATGTTGTATGACAATTTAGTACTTGCAATGAAATTCGAATTTTATTTAATATTGTCACATAGTGTTATGATGTTTTGAGCAATTTGTTCGTCTCATCCTGATGTTTCCGCCATCGGTTGGGGTGTGACACATTGTTTAAATGTTTTCTTCACAAATTTTAACTTCTTGGAACAAGTGATGGATATCGACTTGATGAAGATGTCATGTTGGCGTTGTAGGGTTGAAGGATGGCAGTTGATTACTTGCAACCTTCCGTAAGGCCATGATGGTGTCTTTATTTATACTCTGAGCTTGTAAGAAGTAGATCTTACTTACATGCTGATACGTGGTTGAAAACCGGTGCTCGTAGTCGTGTAATTTTATGTTTTTATATAAGTTTTAATCTTGAATGGCCTACTTTTAATTAGATTTGTGTTTATGCAGGTTTAACGAAGTTTAAGGAGCTTTTCGGGAGCTTTACGAGTGACCGGGTCGAAAACCGGAGCACCGGAACGCATTACGGATCAAATGGGAGCGAAACAAGCAAAATCAGAAATCGAAGTTTTGAGAGCCCGTCGCCGACGGGTCCCAAGCCGTCGGCGACGCCCTTCGGTTAAGCCCGTCGGCCAAATGTTCCCGTATCCAGACAGTTAAGTCGTCGGAGAGAGAAGAGAAAACCACAGCCCGTCGGCGACGGGTTGATGGCCGTCGGCGACGGGTAACAATTTTCTGAAACGGGATTTTGGTTGATTTAGGGGTTAAGCTCGATTTCTATTGGCTAGGGGGTATTGATTTCGTAAGTTACACAACACTTGGAAGTTTGAAACATATCTTGGAGCCAAGACTCATTATCTATCACCTACCATTCATCCAACATCATTCCTAGAACCCGAATCAAGAACGATAGCAACATCATCTTCTTGAATCGAAACCCTAGTTCCATCAATCCATCAATCCACTCAACCACTCACCATCATCACTCATCCAAAACCCTAACCTTCATCATTCATCATTCTACAAGTTCCAAGATGATTCAATTCAAGCTTCCATCATCCGTTGATCGTGCCATTTTCACCATGAGCGGCTAATTTCTTGGAGGTTTCACCCCGGTGTAGGTTATTGTAAGTCTAGGGTTTAAACATTGTTCTTGGTTTGAGTTTGTGACAATTTGCTATTTGATTTTGAAGCTTATGACAATTGTCTTGCATTTGTATTGAATTCATAAATTGTCGAGTGAAGATTAAATTTGACTTTATGAAATGTTTATGTGCAATTATGCCTTGTCTAGGTTAGAGTTTACATGTTCTTGGTAACAAAGTGCATTGTGGTCCGTTATTTATAACGTTGATAGCTTTTGGCACCTAAGCCTCGCGACACTAAATCCGTTAATCATTTGCAATTGATTCAAACCTAAAACGTGTAGAAACCCTAGGATTTCAATTACCGAACCAGGTGTGAACCTTGTTTTCGTATCATTGTTCAATCAATCAATTTTAATTCTTGCAATTTGTTAATCACTAGTAGTTAATCCATTCAATCATTTTAGTAATTCTAATTCACATCTTTAAATTAAACAAAAATACAAAAACATATCATAGCAAGCTTCATAAGTGTGACATCTTTTCATAATTCAATCGAATCCATTCGCAAACCACATACTCTTCGTGGTTCGACCCCTTACTACCACTAGCTATTTGTTAAGGGTAATTTGGGACTATAAATATTATCTTTGACCGGAGCGCGACACTCCGATCACATGCGTGAGGTATAAACCACATAATCACAAGTATGTTGCAAATTAGTCAGTGTTGCGATGAGACAATAATTGGCTATTTTGAGAATAGTAATATGGTCGTACGGGATTTGTCGTACGTTGGTTTTCCTTATAAGCTATGACAAGTCAATGTATCTAATTGAGAAGTTGACGAGGATGTTTTATTGGCGTGGCAAGGTTCAAGGATGGTAGTTCATTGCTTGCAACCTTCCCTGTAAGTCTGTAACCATGATGGTATTGTTATTTTGTTTACTTTGAGCCTTTCAAAAGTAGATTTTCATAACTTATACAATGTTAAAATGAAGTGTGGGAGTAAGAAGATTACTTTCGATAAAAAAAATATTTTACTTTTTAATACTCCGATTTACTGGAATTTACAACTAAGGGCTTAATCATTCAACCTTACTTCAATTAGTTTTAAATCAGACTATGTCTTATTTAAAGAAGAAAGAAGGTCATGGTAAAAAACATAGAATGAAGGCGCTGGAAAAATAGGTTCCAAAACGAGACCGATCGGCCATGCTAGTTGGAGAGCCAACCGCTTAACGCATACGAGATAACCAATTGTATCACAAAGATATATTAGCATAGCCCAGCGTTAGGTTTAGTCGTGTAATTTAAGGGAAAAAATGACGTATCTTTTTTAAAAGTGTTTGTAATAACAGTTTGACTTTAAATGTGTGGTGTTCTGTTATAGCTATTATAATGACAATTTGACTTTAAATACGTTTCGTTTAAAAATTGTCATTGTTTGTACCAAACTCTACCGTATTGTGACGGGTACTAATTCTAGTTAAATATATATTTTCATCACAATAAAATGTTTGAATCATCTAAAAACATGTAAAGTTTGTGATTATAAATATCAAATAAGGGGCTGTTTGTTTAGCTCTTAATGAGTCTCTTAATGGACTAGACCTCTTACTGGTTCAACACTTAATGGTTCAGACTGTTTGTTTCGCAAACAGATGTCTGAATGATTCAAACATTTGCCTCTGAATGGTTAAGCATTATACTAACTCCGAATGGTTAAAACCTCTTATCTGAATTGGTCAGACACTTGCCTCTGAACAGTTAAGAATTATACTGTCTCTTGATGGTTCAGACCTATTATGTGTTTAACACTTAGGTGGTGTTTGTTTTTTAGAAAAAGTGCTTCACAACCTCTTTTGTCTTCTCCACGCAGACCACGCGCAAACGTAGAGGTCTGCAGCCTGTTTGTTTTTTGGAAGAGGTTTCATTAAAAAACCTCTTCTCCACCACTTCCTCAAGCAGACAAGGCCCAACATCTTCATTCCTCTTCTCCAATATCTTCATTCCTCTTCTCCAATCCTCCCTCTTTCAAACCTAGCACCCATCTCCTCCTCACATCACCTCCTCCGCCGCCCTGCACTTCCGCCACCCCATCCACCTTCATCGCCCTCCTCCTCCAGCCGACACCCACCTCCGTCGCCCTCCTCCTCCAGCCGACACCCACCTAGATTTGCAGAAGCTGCTGGTTATTTGAGTGATTTGCAGAAGCCTAGCTTGGAATCTTGGGATTAAAGGGTTTCCTACTTTGCTTCTGTTTGTTAATGGCAGTTCTCAACATTATACTGGTGGATTTTCATTGTAAGATTTCTTTTCAGTTCTATATATATTATCATTTTAATGAGTTTAGGGGTGTTTGGATGTGATCCATTTGTGTTTTGAACTTTTGATGATGATAATAATAAATTTATGATAATTAGTCTCATGGGTGTTTATGCTTATTTAATTTTGATCAGTTTGAGTAAAAAGTTAGTTAATTTTGTTGGTTTTTGTGTGAATTAGGGAAGAAATTGTGATATGGGTGAGGAAGAAGACGGGTACCCCTCTTTGAAGTTAAAAACAAACAGTCTTCTTGTTGCAGACTGCAGAGGTTTGATCCACCTCTTCTGCTACAGATGTCTGCAGATGTGGTCCGCAGACTGCAGGCGTTTTACCTCTGAAAAAACAAACACCACCTAATGATTCAGACCTCTTACTAATTCGGTACTTACCCATTCAGAAGTTGCCAAACAGACACTAACTCAAAATATAAATAACATCATCAAATATATTTTACAATAAAAAATTCATGTTTCACATTTTAAAGCTAATAAAATGAAGTATTACTTACTAGACAAGGATTAACGAAAAATAAAAATAAAATATTTTTCGGGTAATCGAGTCATGTATCACCTAATGTCATACATGTATCTAACCTGTTTTTTTTTATCAATCTCATACCCAAATAACCTGTCTTATTACCACTAGGACACAGGGTGTGGCTTAGCGCCACCCCGCCAGCTCATCGATTTTAGTGCCCCGGGGCGCCATCAACCACTCCCCGCTCGTTAACAAGGGGGCGTTATCCCCTTGTCGTCAGCACGTTAACGGACGAATTTTGGGTGGATCAAGGCATTTGCTCAACATAATTGTTAAAGGGGGCGCTAGTGAGGCTTTATCCAACATCATCATTGTTAAAGGAGGCACCATTTTCCACTCAAAATCTACGTGACGCTTACGTGGCGTGATAAAGCCTCTAGAGGCTTTAAACCACACCCACCAAACCTTATAGATATATTTCGGGTTTCGATTATTCCCATTAGGTTCGTGTTATTTCCTCATCCCAATTCAGCCATTTTTTCATCTGATTTCATGATATCTTCACTAAGTACCGAAAGATGTCAAATTTCATCAATGGACCCATCTCAACTTTAGGTAGACGATGAACACTATCATCTACAAGTAACCTCCTATCATAATGATAGTGACAGTGATACATTACCCTTTAAATGCATCCTTTTGGCTTAACTAATAATATAACAAACACTCTCGAGTTCTTAGATTTCCTTTTGGCATATCTTAACATGCAATTGGTATAATTAGGATTAGAATTAACATCTATTTGTTTAACAATATGCTGACGTCATACGATTTTGTGTTTTTCTATGTTAGAAACGCTAAAAACAAATAAAATTGTATCATATAATAATTTAAAAACCACCATGTCCAAGAGCCATGTTAGTTTTAGATCTATTGGACACTCCATACCCCATTTTCAAAGAATCCAATGCCCAAATGGATGCATTTAATAATTTTATATTATTTTTTTATGTTTTATTAGTCAACTAGCTTACAACCCCGTGTATTACACGGGTTGAATGATGAAAAATGTAAATTATAAACTTGTATATAATCCTTATTAATGAAATGACTTATTTAGATAAATTAGTAAAATAAAAGAACAGTTATATTTTCGTTACTTGTACATATGATTTGATACTTTATTAATAACTATTGTTTATATCCAAATAATATATTTTATCTTAACAAATATATATGGTTAGGGTAAAATGAAAACTTCTACGAGTTTTGAGAACTTAGAGAACTCAACCTTACAAAAAGTTTTTTGAATTTTTTACAGAGGGTGTGAATGAGCGGTTAGAGACTCAAGGTGTTAAACTTTTTGATTTTGGATTCAAGTGGTTAAAACCACTAAAACATAGGTACTTAAAAAGTAATTTACTACTAATTAAATTTGAAATTATATGTTTGATCTCTAACTATTATACTTATTATATTATTTGATACATTTATATTTGTTATAGATAATTATTAATTAAATTTGAATTTAGACGTTTATCTATAACTATATTAATTAATATTATATTATATTTTGTGTATAAAATTAATATGTAATACTATTATTAAAAGGGAGGAGGCACCAGAGAGTGACACGTGTACAAATTTTTTTTCATTTAACCAGTATTATCCTTTACTCTAATTGTATCATTTTGCTATAATAAATTATTTGTGTATAGATCAAATTAACCTATATTATCCTTTACTCTAAATTTATTATTTTGCTAAATATTTCTCCATTTAAAGATGCTAAAATTAAGGAATTTTTCTTTTAACAAATTGAATTCCATGAACGTATAATATACACATTGCATATCAACTTACAATTTATCTAATTTTCTGTTAAAATTATTATTATTATTATTTAATAAAAGAGATAAATAGGAAAATAAGGTGAGAAAGCACCAGAAAGTGACACGTGTCCAAAAAAGATTTTTGTTTATTAGTATAGGAAGATCCTTTTCCGGTTACAAAACCAATTTTGGTTAAGTGAAAACATACCCTTTTAAAGACCCTAATAAACCAAATATAATATAATATAATATTAACAATAATTGAAATTATTCTAATATTAATAATTTTATTGAAATTATTTATTAATTATTATGCCATGCTATAACAATTTCAATTGTTAACAGTAACTTCAAAAAAGTTAATTATTTTCTTTTTTTAATAAATATTTTATCTTTTATATAAGTTTAATTTTTTTATTTTTTTTATTACTAGGTTAGAACCTCGTGTATTACACGGGTTGAATAAATGTAATTTTATATATTAAATAATAAAAAGTTAAATCTTTATGAACCTCATATATTGTACGGGTTAAATAAATGTAATTTTATATATCAAATAATAAAAAAAGTTATATCTTTGAAAACCATGTGTATTACACAGATAAAATCGACCTTTATGTTATACAAAAACTACATTTTGTACCTTTCACTATGAAATCATCAAAAATCAACCTTTATGTTCATGTTTTGCTACAAAGTATAACCTTTAAGATTAGAATTAAGATTGGGTTTTATGGTGTATAATATCGTTATCAATGGTGCAGGCAAATGTGGGTTTGAATTGGATTTTAGAGAGAGAGGGGGAGAGAAAGAGGTGAGAGAGAGAGGTAGGTGATAATTTTTTTTTTCTTTTAATATATATTAAAAGATTAATTGAAATGACAATAATACCCTCACATGTAATGCATGTGATGGCAGTTAACTAAGAAAACTAACATTGTTTGTGTTAAAGGTTATACTTTGTAGCAAAACATGAACATAAAGGTTGGTTTTTGTCGATTTCATATTGAAAGGTACGAAGTGTAGTTTGGGTATAACATAAAGGTTGATTTCTGCAATTCAGTCTAAATGAACTTTTGTATACTAAATACTAAAAACGTCATATCTTTAAAAAACCCGTGTATAATCGGGTTGAATAAATCTACCAAATAATAAAAAATTACATCCTTAAAAACTCCGTATATTACACGTGTTGAATAGATCTGAAAAAGAGTTATATCTTTAAAACATGTGTATTACACAGATTAAATAAATGTAATTTTGTATATTAAATATTAAAAACGTCATATCTTTAAAACACCTGTGTATAGTCGGGTTGAAAAATCTACCAAATAATAAAAAAAAATATATACTTAAAAAACCCTGTGTATTACACGTGTTGAATAAAAATAATTTTACATAGCAAATGATAAAAGAGTTATATCTTTAAAAACTTCGTGTATTACAGGGGTTATATAAATGTAACTTTATATAATAAATAATAAAAAATTACATTTTAAAAAACCCCACGTTTTACACGAGTTGAATAAATAAAATTTTGTATACCAAATAATAAAAAAGTTATTTTTTAATAAATTTGGATAAAATTTAATATTAATTTATTATTTATATATTTAATATAAGATAAGTACGAAAGAGATATTTATTTTAAAAATATATTAAATTAACAATTTAGATTTGAGGATAATATTTTATTAAAGTATGATATGATTTAATATTAATTTATTATTTATTTAATTAATATAAAATAAGTAAAGATTTGAGTATATCTTCAATGAATAACACGTATCCAAAAGTTGGTTTCTTTTATTATAGTAGATTGATTTGTTTACTTTATTATTAATTTTAATAAATATTTTTTAAAATAAGTTTAGTTCTTTTTTATTTTATTTATTTACTTTATTATTAAATATGTTTACTTAACTGGGTAGCGTGCTTATTTTTACCTTCGTTTAGATGAAATCATACATGATCTATATTAACCCATCAATATAGTAGATAACAAATTTAATTATTGTTTTTACCTTATTACAATTAAAGTTAACTTTTAACTTTAGACATGTTTACTTAACCGTGATGATTGCTTATTTTTACCATCGTTTAGATTATACTCTGTAATAACCCACTGATGTATCATGTAACAAGTACATCTTCGCTAGCACCCCGCTGCAAAGCGTGGGCTCTGATACTAGTTATATAATGATTAGCAACCAGATGTACAGTTGCATTCATATATTTTTATATAGTTATTATTATTTTGTTAAATATTATTTTTTCTTTTATAGCTTTTCGGAAACAATATTCTATAGAGTTTCGACTATGCTTTAATGACACACATATTTTTATCTCTGTCATGATTTTTTTTTACGAAACTGGGTTGTAAGTATTAATGTATAACTAATCAAAGTACAAACGTACATGTTAGCAAAGTTACCTCACATTTAGTTTTTTTCTAATAAATTGAGGCCATTCACTATTTCATCATTAAACTAATATAATGTAATGCTTTATAAAAGTTTCTAATATATTGTTACGATGTGCTTATTTTTATCTACGTTTCAATAAATGCTTTGTTCAAAATCAAATGACTCAAATATAAATGATTTGTTTTTCTTTACCGTGATAAACCGAACTGATAATGTCCAAACAACTTCTGTAATTGTACTAGTATTCGTTTTTCTGGTTTTTGGTATAAATTTCATTATAAACAAAGTTTTATTCACAATAAAATATCTTTTGTATCGTAATTAGTGTCACTACAATATCCATACCGTAACGAGCAGAATGGATACCGTCCTAACAATACCGGCACCATGTCGATTCAGACTGAAAAACATCGGTACCGAAATAAGTACTATCTTAATCATTACTAATATTCGTTTTTATAGTTTTCAATTAATGTAAAACATGTGTGATATCCTTTTAATCATATCACGACTTTATTATTTGGGTTTATCTTTTGGTTGCAATACCGAGCGTCGGTACTATACCCAGGGGCGAAATCAGAGGGGGGTCAAGAGGGTCCATTGACCCTTCGATCACCGGAACTTTTTGAATTTTTATTTATAAATTTTGAGTTTTTGAAGAACAAACTTAGAAATGGACCCCCTAATTTGAACCGGTATTGAATATAAGCTTATGATCACCGGAACTTTTTGAATTTTTATTTGAACCGGTATTGAACTGGTCGAATTTCCACTGCAACACGCGAGAGAGTTTTTGTAACATCCCAAAAAACAAACTTGGTAATTAAACCAAGTTAACTAGGGATGAGAGGGTAAAACACCATCGTAGTAAAGATCAACCCGATAAGGGTTAGAATTTAAATAAATATATAAATCCAACGCTAATTAAAGTAAATAAATGTTTGATGATAAAGTTATAAAAGGCTCGTGTTGTCAGGACTTAAATTAAATCGGGGTGTAACATCCATAAATTTAATAATTTAAATAATCATGTTCATTTGGTATTTGACATGAAGCAGGAAACTAGGAATATTAACCTAGTTAAACGTCCCTTATTTAACATGACTCTGAACAACCTAGGTGGGAGCTTGGAGAGGAATAGGTCAAACGAATCAAACGCGCGAGGAAGCTCGAACGAACGCACGGTAGGTTAAGCTTACAACTCCTAGAATAGAATCACAACTTAGGTTATGGAAAATATTGTCACACCCCAACCGATGGCGGAAACATCAAGGCGGGACGAAAGAGATTGCTCAAAGACAACATAACGCTAAAATTGTGACAATATATTAAAGTTCAAAGTCACTTATCCATCAAATAACATATTACATTGTACAAGGAAAAAAAGTACAACAAGTGGAAATTTCATACTAAGAAATAAAATACATAAATAAAGTTTTGGTGAGTTTCTAATCCACCCTAAGTAGATTTCTCATAGAATCATAATCAATTTCCTACAACATCTAAAAAGTATCCATCAACACAAATAATGTCGGTGAGCATACTAGTTTTGTCTACATAGCATATAAAAGATTGGTTTTCAAATCCACATGTTAAAGTATACTAATCATGTTACATACAACATGCATAACTAAACATCAACCCACGTTTCCACTAGCGTAATCTTATCACCAAAGTGAATAAGACCGTGAGCGTAATCTTGTCACCGAAGTAAACAAGACCATAAAGTATAACTTAACAATGACCACAAACAGTGTAACACCCCGTGTTTTCGAAAGTCAAAGTCAAGATTGAAGTCAAAGGAAGACAAGATTGGTAAATGCGATCTGTCTCTCCTTGCTCAATACCTGTTTTAACTTCTTTGACTTGTAATTAGTCTATTTTATTTTGCTTTAGTTGTATTATGTGGAGTATCTATTAATAATCGCATAGTAATCTCAATTCATCACTTGTTTAATCGCTTAATCGCTATCGCAATCGCACCCGCAACTCGATTTACGCATTTCAGTTATTGTTATACGTGTGTGTGTGCCTTATGTGTTACTTGTGCATGTTTAAATTATGTTTGGTAATCAATCGAATTGCAAATCGAAACTCAAACGCAATCGAACTCAATCGCAATCGCAATCGAAATGGTATGATAATTGGTGGAGAAAAGACAGTGCGAGATATGAGTAGTTGGGATTAAAAGTAATCTGACTAGGAAACTCTATCGCGTCGAATCACCCGCAATCGCAATCGAAACAGCAAAAATCGTCACACCGAACACTCGAACCAAGTGCCATCCGGCCGGATTGCCATCCGACCGGGTTACCATCCGAACGAAGTGACATCCGACCGGACAGTCATCCGGGCGAGATGCCATCCGACCGACCTGCCCCTTTCCACTTTGGGTATCCTATAAATACCCCATGTCACTTTCATTCTTTCCACTTTTGGCAAGTGACGTCCGACCAGCTCGTGTTCCTCGCTTTTTCTTCGATTTCTCTAAATCCCGGTAAGATCTCATCCTAAATCTTGTACTTCCTTTATCTGCACGCACTCCTACACCTTTCTATCTTTTAAATCTTAACTTTTAACCGTGAAATCATCAAGATTCAAGGTGTTCTAGGATGACGTCATCATGTGTTCTTGAAGAACTTCATGTTTTGGCCTCAATCCACCAAGAACAACTTAGATCTAATCGATTTCCACATAAACGAACAAAGATCTTTCATAGATCTAAACATATTCACGGTAAGAAGGATTGAGAGAAGGTTTTCCAACTTTCTTTCAACTCTTTTACACTCAATGCACTCAAAACCGATAGGATCGGAGCTTGTGTCGACTCACTACTCAATTCTGTGGTTGGGTTGGTTCAAGATCCGTATTCTATCCACGAGATTTTCGATTTCGGGTTAACCAAGAACAATCGTCTGAAACCGGTGGACTGACCGAACTTGGGTGGTTCCTGTTCGATCAGGTCACTAGAGCTTAGGATGGGACTCTGTTGGTTAGCCCGATATCAACACATCTCGGTAACACGACAAACAATCAAAACAACCAAGTGTAAGACGAACGGAACGACCAGGACGGAGTGCCGTCCGAATGGACTGCTGTCCGAACGGACTGCTGTCCGAACGGACTGCCATCCGAGCGACCGGCTGCCCGAACGACTTGCACCTTGGGTCCCACACTCAACTATTTTTTCCAACGAGTGAAGTCTGATTGTTGAACGAGTTGTTGTCCGACTGGACTACCATCCGAACGGACAGCCACGCGAATCATGAGACATTTGGACTTTAACACTTAAACAATTTTCAACATGTTCAACAACAGAGTTGCCACCCGCTCGGATGGGCATCCGACCAAGTGACCGCCCTGCTGTGGATTTGTTCTCACTGAGTAAGCTCGCCACTCGAGTCGCCGTCCGACCGGATAACCATCCGAGTGGATTGTCATCCGCACGACTGACCGTCCGATCGACCAACTTGAAAGGTAGAGATACTTCAATGTTTTCAAAATGCTATAATGAAAACTTCAAAGGTCAAGCCATCATACAAAAAACATCCTTCTCAAAGGAAGAAACAATCCACTCGAATGGTCATCCGACCGGACTACCGTCCGACCGGATAATCATCCGAGCGGATTGTCATCCGCACGACTGACCGTCCGATCGAATTACCATCCGACCGAACTGCTGTCCGAGCCACTTACACCTTGCATCGTTTTACGTGTCGCTTATCGTTATGCTATCGTTCTGATCAGGCTAACCCTACTCTCTAGCGCTCCCTTCAATCCATCATCGCTGTGAGTATACTCGGTCCCTTTTTGCTTTACGCACTTTTGGGTGTTACATACGTTACTTATTCTAAATCACATCGAACACACTACTCAATACTATTTAAACGCTAACCGTTACCGCATGTTATACGTGGCTTAATGAATGCTTGTTTGTTATGTTTACACATGGAATGATGTCTACCTGCCTTAGCAACGATAGTACTATTAGTTTGGACTCAGCACCCGTTCACTCAGGGGTTGTTAAGGACAATAATTTGCATGGATTATAGTGGTGATCATGTATTACGAACTGCCTTGGGCAGTCAACCCGCAGTCATTGGTATCGATAGGTTCATGTCGATAACTAACATGCCTTATTTCACTCTATGTATGTGCGGGTTATGCGTAACGCTTTCGAACTCTATATGCTATTATCAAACTTGTATGCTCACCTTTACACTATGTGTATTGACTTTTATTTTAACGTATGTGACAGGTGCTTAGGATGCATATCTGCTAGGAAATCGAGGCTAGAATAAGGTCTTAGAGGCCAACAAATAGTTGTCTGTACAAATGAAATCTGAGTTGTCGGAACAGAACTATTTGCCTAGATTTTGTCTGTAATAATTGTATTATCTTTTGAGACATGGTATGGGACATGTTACTTTAAATTATTTGATAATGAAAATTGTTATGGAAACTTCTGGACAATCTGTTTCGCTCAGTGCCATGCCCCGATGTTTCCTCCATCGGTTGGGGTGTGACAAATTGGTATCAGAGCCATAACTATAGGGAATTAGGCAAGACTCGACCTAGTCCGGGTCGATGTCTTAGAGACCTAGTCTATAGTTAGGAACCGACAAACCAACTCGTGCATATCCGTTAGGGATTATGTAGGAGCTTACTGCCATTTCTCGTTATTCTCGCCTATGCTACACTATCACTGTACTCGGAATTTCAAACTATGAATGAGCGATTAAGTCGAGATTAGGTGTGAAAACCGCAAACTCTCGACTTAATTACTTGTTCAACCCACAATTGTATCTACAAACATGAGGATTTGCGTTAAACCAGGAGTGAAATCCATACTTTGACACATAATTCTCCTTTATTTTATCAAAACAGGAACGAAGTTGTTAAGCCAGGGGTGAAACCCTAACCTTGACGACTTGTTCCGCCTTTTTTACAAAACTCTCACCAAAGTCTCGACGGACTCCAACGACCTGAAGTCACTGTATGACTAAAGGGATGTGTGCCAAAAGCCTAAGAGTCGAGGCAAAAGCACAATCCTAAAAGTCAAAATGTGTACAACAAGTCCTTGAGAATAGTCAGATCACTTTGGATAGTCAATGTCTAATAGCCGCAGACGATCTATTTCTTGATTTTTTATGTGGTTCAATTCTGAGCCCGCAACTGCTGACTCTGATAACTCGTCGATTTTATGTGGTTTATGTTTAGTTGTCAGTGTTTTGAGGTACTACTGGTTTTGATCTAACGCCTTTTTACTTCCGCTAATCACATAACACACTACACATCACTGACAAATCGCTAAATTATGGACAACCTTATGCTATAATATACGCTTATACTATACTACTCGCTATGCTATTCGTGATCACTATACTCGAACGAACGCAGGCTTTGAATAATAGGTTTCTGTATTCTGACTGCTTCTGTGTGCTTCTAGGATAACTATGTGTTTATCTATGCTTCTGTGAATCTGTGTTTTACGTGTTTACATGCTTCTATGCTCATGTGAATCGGTGAATATGTGCTTACGTAATTATGTGATATATGTTTCACTGTGTTCCCGAACTTTAGTAAGTATTAGACGTGTGAGGTGAGATTCGATTATATTGTGTTGAGTCCTGTGGCGATGTCTGTTGCAGACAATGTCGTCATCTGGATCTCGCGCTACCCGTGATGCTCGCCGAAAGCAAGCAGACAAACGCCTCGCTGCCATGATCACTAAGCAAATGACAAAGGTTGTACCCCAAGTCGTCAGTGAACTGTACGAAAACATGAGCAAATCGTCTGAGGAATCCAGAACCGAGACTCCCAAAGCTGCTTTCAGCTTCAAACAGTTCAAGGCATGTGGACCGAAAGAGTTCACCGGGGAAGAAGGCCCTACGGCTTTGTTCCAATGGTTTGACTCGATCGAAGTCACTCTGTGACAGAGCGGATGTCCTGATAATCTCCGCACATTGAATGCGACCGGCGTTTTCTAGTCCCGCGCACTAGACTGGTGGACGAGCGAAAGGAATAAGCGTGAAAATGATGCAGCTTATGGTCTGTCATGGGACGAGTTGAAGAACGTTATGCTCAAAGAGTTCTGCCCTCCCCATGAGCGCCAGAAGCTGGAGGACGAGTTCTGGCATATTAAGCAGAAGGAAGGTGACAACGCTGCTCTGACTGCTCGCTTTAAGCAGCTCAGCATCATCTGTCCCGATCAAGTGAAGACGCCCGACATGGCGATCAAGAAGTACATTCGAGCTTTACCTGACTGTGTAGCGGATTTTGTGCATGCCGCGAAGACGACAATGATTGAAGAAACTTACTTGCTAGCCGCCGAAATCAACGACAAGCGGGTAAAAGCTGGTGTGTGGGATAAAGTTTCAAAGAGCCTGTACCAAGTCACTGCCGCACCTACTGCCGAAACCGCCGCCGCTCAACCATCAAAGTTCTCACGTCGCAAGAAGAAGAACAACAACAGCAGCTCCAGCAACAAGAATTGTGCTGTCACCACCACTGCTGCTCCACTTCAGGTTGTACCGGCCCAGCAGCAGCACCATCACCGTCCAGCACCAGTTACTTATGCACCACCAGCAAAGCGTGCATACACAGGCCCCCACCCGGCTTGCCCAACATGTTCCTATCATCACCCGGTGGGTCTCGCCTGTCGTTTCTGCGCTCACTACAACATGTACGGCCACTTCATCGCTAACTGCCGTACTGGTCCCCGTCAAGCGCCAGCTCAAGCCACTGCTCATCAAGCTCTGCTCCCAGCCCCGCAAGGCCAACAAGCGGCCCAGGCACCCGTGGTCAACGCCCGAGTCTACTTCGCATGTGGTGATCCCAACCACTTTGCGAACATGTGCCCGAACAGGGTTGTGAAGCAAGAGCCCCAGCAACAGCAACACCAGCAGCAGCCTCAGCAACAACAACAAGCCGCACGCGCCATAACTTTCAACATCAATGTGTGCCAAGCCCCAGGCTGACAACAACGTGGTCAATGGTACGTTCCTTGTGAATGGTATTTATGCTTCATGTTTGTTTGATACTGGAGCCGATAATTGCTTTGTGTCGTTCGAATTCGAGAAGCTTCTTAGTCGTAAACGCACCCATCTCCCCTCGACGTTCGTTGTTGAAGTCGCCACTGGAAGAACTGTCGCCGTCAATTCTGTTCTTCGTGATTGTACTCTTGAGCTCAACAATCACATCTTCCCAATCGATATCATTCCGATGCAACTCGGAAGTTTTGACGTCATAGTAGGCATGGACTTTCTTCGTGAAAACCATGCTGAAGTTGTGTGCTTCGATAAGATGATTCGATTCTCGCTCGCGAATTGTGATTTATTGTGTGTGTACGGTGAAACTGCTTCGAAAGGACTCAAACTCATGTCATGTTTCCAAGCTAGCAAGTATCTCCACAAGGAATACAGAGCTTTCTTGGCTAACATTGTAGTAGCGGAGAAGGAAAAGAAAGGAAAGACAGAAGTGAAAGACGTTCCTGTGGTTCGTGAATTTCCTAATGTGTTCCCTGACGATCTTCCCGGACTTCCGCCAAGTCATGATATCGACTTCCGTATCGACCTCATTCTTGGAGCCAACCCTATTGCCAAAGCTCCTTACCGACTCGCGCCGTCCGAAATGCTCGAACTCTCAAACCAACTCCAGGAATTACTCGAGAAAGGCTTCATTCGCCCGAGCACCTCTCCTTGGGGCGCGCCAGTCCTTTTCGTCAAAAAGAAGGACGGGTCGTTCAGGATGTGCATCGACTATCGGGAATTGAATAACTTAATTATCAAGAACCGCTACCCTCTGCCTCGCATTGATGATTTGTTTGATCAGCTACTTGGTGCTACGTGTTTCTCGAATATCGATTTACACTCAGGCTATCACTAGCTACGCATTCAAGAGGATGATATACCCAAAGCCGCGTTTCGCACTCGTTATAGCCAATATGAATTCGTTGTTATGCCTTTCGGTTTAACTAACGCGCCCGTGGTTTTCATGGATCTGATGAATCGTGTGTGTAAACCATATCTCGACTGTTTCGTCATCGTATTCATCGACGATGTGTTGATCTATTCCAAATCGAAAGCTGAACACGCGCAACATCTACGTTTGGTTCTCGAGCTACTCCAGGGGAATCAACTCTATGCCAAATTCTCCAAGTGCGAATTCTGGCTAGAGGAGGTTCAGTTTCTGGGTCACATTGTCAATAGTCAGGGTATTCACGTCGATCCTGCGAAGATTGAAGCCGTTAAGAGTTGGATTACACCTAAGAACCCGTCTGAAGTCCGTTCTTTTCTAGGACTAGCGGGCTATTATCGACGATTTATCGAAGGATTCTCAAAGATCGCTGTGCCACTTACCGCTCTCACGCATAAAGACAAGCCTTTTGTTTGGGGAACTGAACAAGAGTCTGCCTTTCAAACCCTCACACGCATGCTTTGCAATGCTCCTGTTCTCACATTGCCCGACGAAAACGACGATTTCACTGTCTTTTGTGATGCTTCCAACCTTGGTCTTGGTTGTGTTCTCATGCAACGAGACAAGGTTATAGCATACGCATCTCGTCAGCTCAAAATCCACGAGAAGAACTATACAACCCATGACCTCGAGCTAGGCGCAGTTGTTTTTGCGTTAAAGATTTGGCGACACTACCTATATGGTACCAAGTGTACGATCTTCACCGATCATAGGAGCCTACAACATATCTTTGATCAGAAAGAACTTAATATGCGTCAACGCCGATGGGTAGAACTTCTTAACGATTACGACTGTGAGATTCGTTATCACCCAGGCAAAGCAAATGTAGTTGCCGACGCTCTCAGCAGACAGAGTTATCTGCTTAGCACTCGTAACGTCCAAGCCCAATACGACCTCGAAACTCTCATCCGCGAAGCTCAGCATGCCTGTTTTAATGAACGCACTCTGAAGAAGGAAAGAATCTACCACGATGGAGCCCAGCTTGTGAATAAGTCGAATGGGATATTCCACTTTCTGGACCGAATTTGGATCCCTAAACAGACCGATTTGCGACAGATTCTGATGGACGAAGCCCACAAATCCCGGTATTCTATTCATCCCGGTGCCGACAAAATGTACCAGGACCTTCGCTACAAGTACTGGTGGCCTGGCATGAAAAGGGATATTGCTCTCTACGTTGGAAAATGCCTGACCTGTGCAAGAGTCAAGGCTGAACACCAAAGACCCTCTGGCTTACTCGAACAACCGCCTATCCCTATGTGGAAGTGGGAGAGTATAGCTATGGACTTCATAACAAAGATTCCGCACACGTCATCAGGTCACGACAGCATCTGGGTAGTTGTTGACCGTTTGACCAAATCTGCTCACTTCTTGCCAATACGGGAAGACTACAAGGTAGAACGATTAGCCCAAACCTACACCGATGAGATCATTTGTAATCATGGGACGCCTCGCGACATCATCTCTGACCGTGATGCTCGGTTTAGCTCGCGACTGTGGGAAACGTTTCAAGAGGCTCTCGGTACTACGCTTAACTTGAGTACCACATTCCACCCTCAAACCAATGGTCAGACTGAAAGAACGATTCGTACTCTTGAAGACATGCTCCGTTCGTGTGTCATAGATTTCGGTGGTAATTGGGATACATACCTGCCGTTAGTCAAATTCTCGTATAACAACAGTTATCACTCCAGCATTTAAATGGCACCATTCGAGGCTTTATACGGAAGAAAATGTCGATCGCCTATTGTGTGGCACGAGATCGGTCACTCGCAACTAGCTGTTCCTGAGCTATTGCAAGAAACGACTGACAAAGTCCTCCAAATTCGAGACAACTTGTTGAAAGCTCGAAGTTGACAGAAAAGTTACGCCGATAGACGACGCAAACCCCTTGAATTTGACGTTGGCGACTACGTACTACTAAAGGTATCACCTTGGAAGGGTGTGGTCAGATTCGGCAAGAAAGGGAAACTAGCGCCTCGATATGTTGGACCTTTTAGGAATCTAGAAAGGGTCGGAAAATTCGCCTACAGACTCGAACTACCGGAGGAACTTAGTAACGTCCACCCGACTTTCCACGTGTCAAACCTCCGAAAATTCCTGGCTGAGCATGATTTAATTGTACCTCTCGATGACCTCCAAGTAAACAAAACACTACACTTCATGGAGAAGCCTGTCGAAATCATGGATCGCCAAACCAAGAAGCTCAGACGCTCTCGCATTCCTATTGTGAAAGTCCGATGGGAAGGCAAACGAGGCGCAGAGTTCACTTGGGAACTCGAAAGCGACATGAAGGCGAAGTACCCGCAGTTGTTTGTTACGGCTTCGGACTAATTTCGGGACGAAATTCCCTAAACAAGGGGAGGCTGTAACACCCCGTGTTTTCGAAAGTCAAAGTCAAAGTCAAAGTCAAGATTGAAGTCAAAGGAAGACAAGATTGCTAAATGCGATCTGTCTCTCCTTGCTCAATACCTGTTTTGACTTATTTGAATTGTAATTAGTCTATTTTATTTTGCTTTAGTTGTATTATGTGGAGTATCTATTAATAATCGCATAGTAATCGCTATTCATCACTTGTTTAATCACTTAATCGCTATCGCAATTGCACTCGCAACTCGATTTACGCATTTTAGTTATTGTTATACGTGTGTGTGTGTGCCTTATGTGTTACTTGTGCATGTTTAAATTATGTTTGGTAATCAATCGAATCGCAATCGAAACTCAAACGCAATCGAACTCAATCGCAATCGAAATGGTATGATAATTGGTGGAGAAAAGACAGTGCGAGATATGAGTAGTTGGGATTAAAAGTAATTTGACTAGGAAACTCTATCGTGTCGAATCACCCGCAATCGCAATCGAAACAGCAAAAATCGTCACACCGAACACTCGAACCAAGTGCCATCCGGCCGGATTGCAATCCGACCGGGTTACCATCCGAACGAAGTGACATCCGACCGGACAGTCATCCGGGCGAGATGCCATCCGACCGACCTGCCCCTTTCCATTTTGGGTATCCTATAAATACCCCATGTCACTTTCATTCTTTCCACTTTTGGCAAGTGACGTCCGACCAGCTCGTGTCTTTTTCTTTGATTTCTCTCAATCCCAGTAAGATCTCGTCCTAAATCTTGTACTTCCTTGATCTGCACGCACTCCTACACCTTTCTATCTTTTAAATCTTAACTTTTAACCGTGAAATCATCAAGATTCAAGGTGTTCTAGGATGACGTCATCATGTGTTCTTGAAGAACTTCATGTTTTGGCCTCAATCCACCAAGAACAAATTAGATCTAATCGATTTCCACAAAAATGAACAAAGATCTTTCATAGATCTAAACATATTCACGGTAAGAAGAATTGAGAGAAGGTTTTCCAACTTTCTTTCAACTCTTTTACACTTAATGCACTCAAAACCGATAGGATCGGAGCTTGTGTCGACTCACTACTCAATTCTGTGGTTGGGTTGGTCCAAGATCCGTATTCTATCCACGAGATTTTCGATTTTGGATTAACCAAGAACAATCGTCTTAAACCGGTGGACTGACCGAACTTGGGTGGTTCCTGTTCGATCAGGTCACCAGAGCTTAGGATGGGACTCTGTTGGTTAGCACGATATCAACACATCTCAATAACACGACAAACAATCAAAACGACCAAGTGTAAGACGAACGGAACGACCAGGACGGAGTGCCGTCTGAACGGACTGCTGTCCGAACGGACAGCCATCCGAGCGACCGGCTGCCCGAACGACTTGCACCTTGGGTCCCACACTCAACTATTTTTCCAACGAGTGAAGTCTGATTGTTGAACGAGTTGTTGTCCGACCAGACTACCATCCGAACGGACAGCCACCCGAATCATGAGACATTTGGACTTTAACACTTAAACAATTTTCAACATGTTCAACAACAGAGTTGCCACCCGCTCGGATGGGCATCCGACCTAGTGACCGCCCTGCTGTGGATTTGTTCTCACTGAGTAACCTCGCCACACGAGTGTCACACCCCGATATTTCCACGTTTAACCGGTGGGCCCGGTGGGGGAGTATCGTGACGTGGTTGGCAACATTACAGTCAAACAACACAATATTTAAATGCACAGCGGAAGCAAATGAAAGATATATTTCAACCGAATGTAATATTGTAATATCTGTATCACCAATAGTTGAAATTAATCCACAGGTGGATAAAAATAAAATAGGAAACAGTAGTTCAACAGACTTTAGGCATCTTAAGCTTGCGAGACACTTTTGATGCTAAGGAGAAATCCAGCCTATTACGAGTAGCACCTGCACTTAATCTTTTTGGGAAAATACGTCAGTTTACACTGGTAAATACAATTAACCGACTCATTTTGAAAATGATTAAAAATTGATTTGGATGCACATGGCACAAACATTTTATAACTTGGGATAATTATTTAAATATATAATCTCATAAAAGAATTACATGTTCCTTATGCGTTCAGTAGCCCGAATCGTGCCGGGTTAAAGATTAATAGACACACCACATTATTTATTTTGGCACTGACGGGTGTACGCCTACACCCCGCGCTTAGGTCGTGGCCATTTCGTAAAATGATGCCAAGGATATCTGGGACATGGTCATTAACCTCCCAAAGGCTTTAAGCAAACAAAACAATTTAAACGGGCCGATCAATATCAATTAACCACCATATGATGGAAGATTTAATGCCCGACCAAGCGGTATTTTATATACCGTACCCCAAGCCCGTATAGGGAAAATAAGTTAAAAGTATTTACCTTTGCAAGTATAATTCACAATTAGCAAATGCGGGTAGCTTTTACCGGTTCTCCTATTCTGGAACAAAGGTTTATAATAACCTATTAGAATCCTAACGGTCTTTAGTTAAGCTTAAGCTTAGACCGATTAGTTTTTAAGGATTGATACGGTTCGTACGCACGATTAAGCGAAGACCGGAATAGAATGTGATTTAGACCCGAAAAGTTTGAATACTTGCCTTATATGGGTACATTATACACATTCTGGATTTTGAGATAAAAATGCTAAGGTTTGACCCGTTTCGGCTAATTTATGCAAACTAGTTACATAAACCGAACCGAACGCGTAAGAAGCGTAACGGGTAACCGTAAGAGCCATATACAGGTTTCCTAAGTTAATATGCCTCAAACATGTTGTGACATCAGTAAGATATCTTTTATTATGCCCGAAACGAATTTAAACACAAACTATGCCCCGTAGGGGTAGTTTGGTCATTTACAAGGTTATAAAAGAGTTTAATTTAGTTTCTTTGATTCGGGTCTGAATTAATCAGTAAAATGACTTATCTTAACAGGTCATATCAGTTGGTGTTAAGTCCTTTGTGACAAA
This sequence comes from Helianthus tuberosus, assembly GCA_030545235.1. NCBI lineage: Eukaryota > Viridiplantae > Streptophyta > Magnoliopsida > Asterales > Asteraceae > Helianthus > Helianthus tuberosus. The sequence continues at coordinate 62,071,801 of CM060451.1, read as the reverse complement.
AAGGTTTTAAACCCTTACTATGCGCTTAATACGCTTATAAAGTCGTTTTAAGCGATTTACGGGTTAAAATAGGAATCTGAGTTTCCAGGTCAGTTCATAAGGTTCAAAACACTTCATTTAATATTTAAAATCAGTAGCAATTGGATTGGTAGCAAAAGGACTTGTAAAACTCATTTTATGGCCGAAAAGGGTATATTCGGTATTTACCGAATCAAGGCACTAATCCTAGCTTATGATCAGTTTAAAAATAATTAAAAATCTTCAAAAATCCCAAATTATTATATTACATCAGTGGGTAAAAGGTTTGGTGTCAAAAATTGGGTTTAGATAGGCTTTACGTTAATGACGCCGTTTAATTATTAAGAAACGTTCTAATTACGTCATTAAGCATAACTCCTAATCTAGACCTCCAACTGATGTGAAAATTTAGGGAAATGTTTAATAATCAGTAACAAAGATTATTGTACTTTCATATTTCCAAAATTCTCGTTTTATGGTCATAAGGGCATTATGGTCAATATTTAAGCACTTAACGGAAACGTCAAACAATTAAGGATTTAGTGGTATAAACGCAGAGGGTTATACAATCATGTAACTAGGTCCTAATGGAACTTTAAGGCATGTCTAAACCTATCTAAATTGGGTCAGAACTGAAGTCAAAGCAAAAGTCAAAGTTTTGCGACTTTCGGTTCCGAATCGGTTCTAAACAGAAAGTTGTCGAATCAAACAAGCTTAGGCAAGTTCTTATACTTATTACCATGTTATATGAATGATAAAATAGGTTACACGCCTTTTACATTGTTAATCATGCGTTAAATCGAAGATTACATTTCTGTTGACTTTTTCTAAGCATCTTTGACTCGACAAATGACCTAGTTAGGATGGAAATCAGTGGGTGCCCTTTCAAGGGTTTAAAGCCCACATAATTACCAACTTATAACTACTTTAAGTTTGCCTAATCGCTGGACCATTAGCGATTAATTAATAAGTCAACCGTTAATTACGACGGTTTGACTTTAAGGCTATAAACTAAGCAAAACTTAAACAAGGAAGGTTGAGGATACTTACACAAGTCCTATGCACGATTTGGAATGCTTGAGGATGGTCCTTGTGCTCCAGGAATGCTCAGATGATGGAAGGAAAGAATGAACACAAAATTGCAACATTGTGGGACTTTATATAGTGATCAAAACTCATTTGATTGTTGACATGTAAGTCTATAAATGTTCATGGATGTTTGCAAGTGTCCCCTATAGCCTCAAAACCAGTTTAGGAAGCCCATGGTATCAAGGAAAGGAAATTGGAGTCGGTTAAGGGGCTGAACAGGCAGCTGCCTGTTGTTTCTGCAACTGGGCGTCGTACGCGGCCCGCGTAAGATGTTGTTAAGTCTTACGCGGCCCGCTTGGGTCTCCGGTTCAGGTTTTGAAGTTTTTGTTTATTGCACTTTCAGTCCTCGGTCCTCCTAAACGTCGCTTTCACTTTAATTCTTGCATTATAAGCCTTTTAAATTGACATATAGGGGCTTTAAGACTTATACCCACTTTGTGAAGCCCTTGGTCACTTTGTGTTTACCCGAAAAGTCCTAAATTTCCATGTTGACGCTTCTAACCCCTCTAACACGAATTTTATCATAACTTTCTCATACGATAACGAAACTTTATGAATTTTATATCGTGCATTCAAGTGAGCATAATTAACCGTTACAAAGCTTCTGGTTTGTCAAAAGGTCACTCAGAGGTATAACTTAAACATGTTGACACATTTAACCCCTGTAGTTTGTAATCTCTCACTTTCTTTCATATTTAGCTTCGTATGATCCATGATTTATTCGTATGAAGGTACGAGCATCATGTAGGGTTAATGTACAATATATTTATTCACTGTTGACATTTAGAACCCGTATATTCACATACTTTCCAGGTTTGTCAACTTTAGTCCTTCAAGAACATTCTTACACACGTTCAAACTTATGACACGTGTCAACACATTATAGGACGTGAATTTTCGAGGTGTTACAACGAGTCGCCATTCGACCGAATAACCATCCGAGCGGATTGTCATCCGCACGACTGACCGTCCGATCGACCGACTTGAAAGGTAGAGATACTTCAATGTTTTCAAAATGCTATAACGAAAACTTCAAAGGTCAAGCCATCATACACAAACACATCCTTCTCAAAGGAAGAAATAATCCACTCGAATGGTCATCCGACCGGACTACCGTCTGACCGGATAATCATCCGAGCGGATTGTCATCCGCACGACTGACCGTCCGATCGGATTACCATCCGACCGAACTGCTGTCCGAGCCACTTACACCTTGCATCGTTTTACGTGTTGCTTATCGTTATGCTATCGTTCTGATCAGGCTAACCCTACTCTCTAGCGCTCCCTTCAATCCATCATCGCTGTGAGTATACTCGATCCCTTTTTGCTTTATGCACTTTTGGGTGTTACATACGTTACTTAACTAAATCACATCGAACACACTACTCAATACTATTTAAACGCTAACCGTTACCGCATGTTATACATGGCTTAATGAATGCTTGTTTGTTATGTTTACACATGGAATGTTGTCTACCTGCCTTAGCAACGATAGTAATATTAGTTTGGACTCAGCACCTGTTCACTCGGGGGTTGTTAAGGACAATAATTTGCATGGATTACAGTGGTGATCATATATTACGAACTGCCTTGGGAAGTCAACCCGCAGTCATTGGTATCGATAGGTTCATGTCGATAACTAACATGCCTCATTTCACTCTATGTACGTGCTGGTTATGCGTAACGCTTTCGAACTCTATATGCTATTATCAAACTTGTATGCTCACATTTGCACTATGTGTATTGACTTTTATTTTAACGTATGTGACAGGTGCTTAGGATGCATATCTGCTAGGAAATCGAGGCTAGAATAAGGTCTTAGTGGCCAACAAATAGTTGTCTGTACAAATGAAATCTGAGTTGTCGGAACAGAACTATTTGCCTAGATTTTGTCTGTAATAATTGTATTATCTTTTGAGACATGGTATGGGACATGTTACTTTAAATTATTTGATAATGAAAATTGTTATGGAAACTTCTGGACAATCTGTTTCGCTCAGTGCCATGCCCCGATGTTTCCTCCATCGGTTGGGGTGTGACAAACAGGGTGTGTGTTAATCCTATAGCGTTATACATGTTAAGGGAGGCTTGCAAGGTTAATGATATAATAGTAAGCATGAAATGTCAAGCATGGAATCATAATAAGCATATCAATTTAAGCATGTATACGAATTGAGTGTTTGCATAAGATTATTTGTATGTGTGTGTATGTATGTAAATTTAGTATGTTTACATGTTACAACCCGAATAGTGAATAAAGCGGAAAATGGGTCAAGTATACTCACGGTATGCGAATATAAGTTCCACAAATGCGAGTGAGTGGTTTGAGAGGATGGAATCACCAAGGACAAACAAAGGTGTTTAAGTTTCATGAGTTGGAGGTTGGAAAGTAAACGGGAATTATATGTGTATGAAAATAATACATACCTTGTATTGGACACTTAAGTTAGACACTATTGTTAATTGTGTTTTTCATGGGTGCTAAGTCACCCAATAGAATTCCAACCTAAGGAATCCGAAACTAAGATATTTTCCACCTTAACACATAGCATTCAACCATGATTTCGGTTGATATCATGGTTCGGTTTTGGAGATTTATATTATTATGTAATAGTCATATTTTAGTCAAGCTATGTATTGGTCAAGCATAGGTTGGATAAATCCATTAACCTCAAGATTTCATCAATGCACAAATCATCCCATGGATGATTCGAATGATCATGAATATAAGTATGAATACATAAACAACTATTTAATATGCTAAGTAATCAAGTGAGTGTTAACCAAGATGAGTGCATTGTATCATTGGAGATTTGGTGTGGTTTCATCATTTTCATGGCTTGAAGATTACTTAGAGTCTAGTATGAGGAGGCATATGAACCTTATGTTTTCTAGAATAAACCTTAGCACAATCCCTCAACATAGAGATTAGTTAGTGACTTGGTTTGGTGTCAAAAAGTTCTAAGAAAACAAGGTAAAGTAATAACAAGTTTAAAAAGTTTAACAAAATCCTTACTTAGACCTCAAAAATAGTGACATTCCAACTTTTTTACCTTGGTAAACATGTGGTTATGCTTCTAAAGGTTATCCTATGAAGAGGGAATAAGAAAACAAGAAGAAAATTTGAAGAAACAAGCTCAAAAGTCATTGTTTTGGAGATTTGAACAATCTGTCCAAGTTGAGATTTTTGATGAATTGAGAGAGTTAGAAGTGATTTGAGGGTGTTGAAAGTGTTTAGTGTCACACCCCAACCGATGGCGGAAAAATCGGGGCGCGGCACTGAGCGAAACAGATTGTCCATGAGTATCCATAACAACTATTAATTACCAGATATTTAAACGTCATGTCCCATACCACAACATATCCAAATAAAACAGTTATTACAAATAATTGTCTCAAAAACAAACACTGTTCCGACAACTCAGATTTATCGTGACATAACTAGACCCCTAGCTTGATTCACCAAGGCACAACATTCCTAGCATCTTAAGCACCTGTCGCATACGTTAAAATAGAGGTCAATACACATAGTGTAAAGGTGAGCATACAAGTTTAATAGTAATAACAGAATTCAAAAGCGTTTACGCATAACCAGCATGTAACATGTATAATGTGAAGCAAGTAGGTTATCGACAATGAAATATGCAGAGACATGATTGCGAGTTGTAGAATGCGCAACGCATATCACCATTGTGACACGTGAAGAAATAACCTTAACAACCCCTGTCCACGACAGGTCCTGAGTCCAAACTATAGTACTATCGTTGCTAAGGCGTCAGGCAACAATCACTGTGTAAACATAACATGCAAGCATTCATCGAGTAACACGTATAACATGCAGTAACGGTCAGCGTATAAAAGTGTTTGCGTTGTGTGATCGATGTGATTTGATATAAGTAACGTATGTAACACCCAAAAGTGCTTAAAGAAAAAAAGGATTGAGTATACTCACAGATAGTGCTTAGTTACTAAACACTCTCTTAGATTGAAGGGAGCGCTGAGAGATTAGCCTGAACAGTTAACGATAGCATAAGCGAAAAACGACGCATTAAACGGTTAAAAGGTGAACCAAGTGACGAATGGTCATCCGTTCGGATGGCCATTCGATCGGATTGGCATTCGTTTGGGATGGATGTGTTTGTGTATGATGTAACTTTGGAGTTTTCGTTGTAGCATTTTGAAAATAGAGAAGTATCTCTACCTTTCAGGTCGTTCGATCGGATGGCGATCCGATCGGCGAGACATTTCTAGTGAGAACAAGTTCACAGCAGGATGGTCATTCGATCGGATGGTCTTCCGATCGGATGGCAATCCTTTAGAACTGATGATCTTGAAAATTATGAAAAAATGTTAAGTGTTGGAACCATGATTCAATCTGATCGGACGGCAATCCATCCCACAATCTGATCGTTTTGGAACTTGTTAAGTTTTGAAAGTTTTGCGGTTTGATCGAGACGGTATGACAACGTATTGAACAACAGGAATCCCCATCAGACCCAGGTTATCCGATCAAATGGGAATCACCCCAATCCGATCAGTAAACTGTTAGTGACGGATGTTCATGTTCATCCGAAATCGGTTGTCACGTTGATAGGAATCAGATCCCAAACCGACACATCACTAGAGAAAAGTGGAAGGCCTGGATGAGCTCCGATACTATCGGTTTGAGTGCATTGAGCGTAAAAGAGTTGAAAGAGAGTTACAAAACCATCTTTCAATCCTTTTAACCATGAAAATGTTTAGATCTATGCGAAAATAGTGTTAAAACATGTGGAAATCATGTAGATCTGAGTTATTCTTGGTGGGATGAGGCCAAAGCTTGAAGTTCATAAGAACCCCATGATGACATCATCCTAGAACATCTCAAATCCGCTGATTTCATGGTTAAAAGTGAAGATTCAAAGGTGAAAATGATGAAGAAGTGTGTGTAGATCATAGAAGTACAAGATTTGAGTGGAAAACTTACAAGAATCGCGAGAAATCGAGAGAAAGAAGGGCTTGAGCGTGCTGTTCGAATGAGGGAGCTATCACATCACTTTGGTGATGTGACAGGGGGTATTTATAGGGTTTCCAAAAGAGGAAAGTGGCACATGGAACGGATCGGATGGCACATCTATCGGATGGCCATCCGATCGAATGCTCATTCGATCGAGCGGTCCGACGAGTTGGGTTTTTGGCGTTTCGTTTTGCGTGCGGAGCGTTGCGATGCGTTTCGAGTGAGCGATGCGATAGTATTACCCATTAGTTACACAAATAACCTAACTACTATATCTAACATACAATCACCATAAATAACTTCGTTTAGCGTTGCGATAGAGTTGCGATTGCGATTAAACACCTCAACATAAACATAATATGCACAAGTAACACATAATAGCACACACACGTAAAACAATATCCATAACCTATAATTTGAGTTGCGAATGCGATAGCGATGCGATTAGCGATAAGTTGATTATCGATTAAACTGCGATTAAACCTCGATTTGTTATAGATACTCCACATAATACAACTAAAGCAAACAAATAATAGAATTCGATTACAAGTCAAGAGTACAATTAGCAATCTTTTCTTCCTTTGACTTTGACCTTGACTTGTACTTTGACTTCAAAAAGTCGGGTTGTTACATTTAGGAGGTGGGGAAATATTGTATTTATAAGTGGATATTAGGGTTTGGTGTTTAATGAAGGTAGTTGGGAGTTAGAGAGGAAGGAAATGTGATTTTGAACTAAAATCCTCGAGTTGCCAAAGGATCTGCCAGACCAGGTCCTTGCAGACCGTAAGGCCTTTGGATTGATGTAACACCACGTAAAGATGTGTCCAATTATGTAAAGACACGTGTCCTAAACTCTAAATATGTGAAAGATTGAGTTTGAAGGACTAAAGATGACAAACGATGAAAATACGTATGCAAAGGGACTAAAAGTGTCAACATGCCAAACTTGTGACTCTGAATGACCACACATGAAGAATATATTCTTAAACGAGTGATTAGTTGGATATAAGAAGCCGTTTATGAAAATAATCGAAGGATTATAAACTGTAGGGGTTAAACGTGTCAACATGATAATTCTTACCTCTGAGTAACCTTTTAACAAACCCGAGGCTTCAAAATATTCAAATATGCTCTCAAGAATAAGTGATATAAATTTCACGAGGTTTCGAGATCGTTATGCGTTGTTTACGCGAATTCCCAAGAATTAGGGTTTAAAGCGTCAATGAGGTGAAACTTATGTTTTCGGTGATCAAATAACGAAACAAGGCCTAACGAAGTTTGCTTATGCTTCCATGAACCTCTTTAAACTAACTGCAAGGTCCAAATATGTCTAAAATAAAAGATACTCGAGGGAATAAAAGAGCAGGGGCTGAAAGTGCAATAATTGAAAGTTTTTAAACCTGGGCGACCCCTTGACGCGGGGCGCGTAGACCCTTGTGAAACCTTACGCGGCCCGCGTAGCAACTGCCAGTATCCAAAAAACTGGCAGCTGCATGTTGCAGCCTGTTACACCGACTTTGGGGCCAAAATTTCGATTCCAGGAGCTATTTGTTGGTTTTAGAATACCACTAGGACACCTGGGGTGATCCTAGATGCCTCCAAAACACCTGCCATCATCCAAATGCATGGCAATTTACTATATAAAGGCTCCTTAGTTGAATGGGTCATTTGCTCATTTACTTGCAACATTCACAACACTCACTTCTGGAGATATCTGGCTTTAGAGGAGGATCAAGAAGTGTAGAAAATATAGCTAGGACCTTATGTAAGTGTCTTAGCCCTTTCTTAGTTCAGTTTATTAGTTTAAAAACCGAAAAGTCAAAGATATCATAAATTGAATTTGACTTTCGGTTTAATCACAAATGGTCCAGCCACTGTTCGAAATAAAAGTGGATATGTGACCATATTAAGGTAGGTGACTAACCTTTAAAAGGGCACCTCCTAGTTAATTGTCGGGTCAAACTAATAAGTCAAAAAGTCAAATTGGGCGGAATTTTAAATAATGATTCAAATTAATAAAATAGAGGTTATAAATTATATTTTATCATTCTAATAACTTGGTAATTAGTATTAGGACATGTTTAAACATGTCTAACCCGACAATTTTCAGTCTAAGGTCGGTTCATAACCGAAAGTCGCAAAAGCTTGACTTTTGCTTTGACTTTCAGTTCTGACCCGATTGAGCTTAATTCTTCTATGTTTTAAGCTTCCATTAGGACCACATTATACAGTAGTATAACCCCCTGGAGTTATATTACTTGGTCCTTAGTAGTTTGAATTATATGCTCTTGTTTGTTCTTATGCTTATAAATGCCATAATTGCCCTTTTGACATATAAATGAGATTTTTAGAAATGTGAGAGGACAAAAAAGTTTGTTAATGATATATAAGCTTGTCCCGAAAATTTTACATCAGTTCTTGGTCTCAAACAGAAGTTATGCTAGATATCGTAAATAGAAGCTTTTTATTAATTAAATTGCGATATCTTGCATAAGACATGTTTAAACTTGAATTTTGAACCAAAATTCATTACCTACTATTAAGATATTATTTTTAAGGATTTTTAGGATTTTTGGTCAGATTATAATCTGCTCATATCATAGAGTTCTTGTGTAATTCGGTAAATGACGATAATACCCTTTTCATGCATAAAATGAGATTAACAAATGATTGGAAAGCCAAACTTTTTCCTACTGATTTCATACATTAAATAAATTATTTTAAGCATTTAGAACTGATCAAAATCTCAGATTTACATAAACATCTTAATTATCGTCAATTAGCGAGTTTTACACTAATTAGGTGCATAGTATGGTTTAAAACCATATTTAACACCTAAGACTTATTACCTACTGAATATTTAAACAAATTTTAGTATTTATACAGAAAGTATAAGTCATGAACTTAGACTTCCAAAAATGTCCTTAAAAGCATATGTGAGATGACCAAAATGCCCTTTCAGGGCATAGTTTGGCCATAAATGGTAAACCTCACATATATGTAATATCTTACTGATGTAATGTGATAAAATAAATATTTTTACTGATCACCAAAGACCAGAACCTCAGTTTATTATAAATTCTCTTTTATAATCACTAAAATGACCAAAATGCCCCTACGGGACTTAAATTGGTTTTAAATACTTTTTGGGCATATATGTTAACATCCTACTGATATATTAACATATTTTAAGCATAATAACATTTGAGACCTGTATATAATTCATTTAGTTAACCGTTATGCATTTATGCATTCGGGTCGGTTTATGTGACTAGTTTACGTAAAATAACCGAAACGGGTTTAACCTTATCATTAAATCCTCAAATTTCAGAATGTGTTTAGTTTACCCATATTATACAAGTATCCAAACTTGTCGGGTCTAAACCACACTCTATTCCGGTCTCCGCTTAATCTAGCGTTTGGAACCGTAAAGTATCTTTCCCACTAACCGGTCTAAGTCCTTGACTTAAATAAAGACCCGTTAGTATCCTAATAGGTTATTAAACCTTCTATACAGATTGAGTAGCTTCAGTAGAAGGTATTATCATAAGGCTTTAGGAATATACGGCTGAGTTACCTCTTCACATCTAGCTCAGGTAAATACTTTTAACTTATTTTCCCTTATACGGGCTTGGGATATGGTATTATAATAATACCGCTTGGTCGGGTATGAAATCATTTAATCGGATTGTGATTAATAAATTTACATAACCCGTTTTAATCTGTCTTGTTTGATAACATAAACATTGGGGGTTAATACGACCGTGTCCTGGATATCCTCGGCTCATTTCATTTGAAAATGGCCACGACCTATGCACGGGATGTAGGTGTTATGGCTCATTTTCTAAGCATACTTATCCTGACCAATATCCTGCCTTTAATTGTTTATTTGTGACCAGGATGCTGGAAGAGGATATTGCTAACATCTTGGGCGATATCCTGAGCTTTATCGAATTAACCACGTGCAGGTTGAAGAATGGGACTTGCTAACGGTCAAGTGGACTTCTTCTCCTCAAGACTCGGGCGTGTTTGTTGAAGGAGAGACGTTGAACCCGAAAGACCAGGTCTACAACGTTCGATTAAGGAATATTCGGTGGATCCTGGAAGTTTAGGATAGTTGGTTATATTATCTTTACTATAAATAGATGGGGGCGGATCAGTTTAAGGCACACAATTTACACTTACACTCTCGAACACTTTCACTCTCTAGCTCATCGCAAACACCACACTTGTATTCAAATTTCATTGTAACACATAGTCGATCTGCACCACATCCTGCACTGTATCCTGATATTTGAAGTAATAGAAGAACAAGGCAGCTGCGATTGTCAGCTCCCGAGGTTTTATGCCGGCGATCTAGATTGATCAAGGGCTTTCCTCGTATATCACGTGTCCACCTTTACATTTTTGCTCATTGTTTGATCATAGATACAGCTCTATATCCTGAGCCGTATCTTGAAACTGTTTTCATATCTAATTTTGTTAACACATTTTTCATACATATTTCTAGCACACTACCTCACTTAACTAATTTGATCACTAAATTGCTTAGGTAATTTTTGACCAAAACAATTTGGCGCCCACCGTGGGGCAAGTGGTGCTACTTTTACTAAAAATCTGTGCAAAATCATTAATCGGTTTTCTATTTTCTAAACTTTTTGCCACATTGTTTACAATGGCCTCAAGATCAAACATGAGCTCTTCCACTATGTCTGCTACAACCTCTGCTACCACTGGTTCGGTGCTTCCACCACCTCCTCCAAGGATGCCGTTTTCTTCACAACCTCAAGATGTTATCCCTACTCGGAGTGTCCAGGGATCTGCTCCTGTTTTAGCCTCTAACGATGAAATTTTGACTTTATTTGGAAGTGTGCAGGAACAAATGAGGCAGCAACAGGAGACTAACCAAATGCTATTAAGAGAAATATAACTCTTAAAAGCTAGCTCGAGTAGACCCGCTGAAGAAACTGTCACTCCTATACAGCCCAGGGCTTTGAGCTTTAGTTCCGTGGTTTACACTGAGGATAATAGGGGGAATATCGTCCCAAGCCATTCTCAGAATCATACCCCGGAGATACCCTCTTCGGTCAGAATATCGGCTGTGAGAAGTTCAGGATATGCTTCAGGATTTGGCCAAAATCCTCAGAACGGTAATGTGTCAAATAATAATATTCTTGCTACTAACAATAATGGATCTTTGCAGGATGCAGGTATGACGTCAACATTTACCAGGGAGCTCCAGAAATTGAAGGATATGATATCCAGTGTGCCTGGAGTGGTCCAACCAATTCCGGAAGTATCCCAAGACAGCCACAGGATATCTCGCTTTGCATATCCCATCTGTGATGCTGAAATCCCAAAAAGATTTCAGACTCCCAACATGAAGCTGTATGATGGGACTACGGATCCTGAAGAACATATTGCTCAGTATAGGGAAAGAATGGAGATTAACCCTATCCCTCCGGAGCTCAAGGAAGCATGCTTGTGCAAGGGATTTGGTTCTACTCTAACAGGATCAGCCTTAAAATGGCTGTTAAACGTTCCTCCTCACTCAATTACTTCGTTTGCTCATTTGGTTAATTTATTTAACAGTCAATTTTCTTGTAGTCGGAGTTTTGAGAAACTAACCAGTGATCTTTACAGGATAACTCAAGGGCCTCAGGAATCCTTGAGGGATTATGTGAACAAATTCAGTCGAGAATCCTTGGATATCCCACATCTTGATGTTGCAACAGCTGTGCAAGCTTTTAAGATGGGATTACAAAAGGATTCTCAGTTTTATCAGGATCTTGTAATGAATCCCTGCAGGAATCTCGACGAAGCTCGTAACAGGTGTTAGGGGAGGATTTTCTAACAATTAGTGATCCTTATTCGTTATCCTAATTAGTGATCCTTACTTCTGTGACAGGTGGTGATCCTCAAAAGAGCTTCAGGATCAGGATCATGGATCACTTTAAGGATCCTCGTACTAACGATTGTTTACTTATGTTGTAGCGTCTCGCAGGCATATTAAGCTTGACCAAGTCTAGGCGACATTCCTGGAGAATATTCCTAAACTATGCTGCACGTGCTTGACCAAAAATAGACGTTATGGAGAACGTGGAGGCTTGGCACGAAAGTCGGATAGTTAGTTTAGGTGGTTATTTCTATTTTAAAAAGGGAGTAACGAGCTAGTAAAAAACACTTAGTCATTTTTTGCAGTTACACACACTCGTACAAGCTCTCATACAAGCTCTCGCTCAAACACCAAGCAATTACATACACTTTTCACACTTTTTACACATTCCACTGTAGTGATCCTTGTACCTGGCTCGTTACTATCCGAAGTTGTAAACGTTTAATCATTTATTTTAGCTTGGTGATCGGTAGTTTCCATCACCCGGGGTTTTTTGTGCCGGAGATCAACTCTTGATCAAGGGCTTTTTCCCCGTATAAATCCTTGTGTTGTTCGTGCACTTTATATTGAAGTGATCCTCATCGCTGTTACATATTTTAAGCATCATTCCCCTAAACAAAGAGTTCGGTTGCAATATCCTCATCAGATTTTTTGACCAAAACAGTTTGGCGCCCACCGTGGGGCAATTGGTGCTTCGTCCTTAAGAAAATACGCATTTCTGTGCTTAATTCGGCTCACTACAACCAAGCAAATGGCTTCCTCGGCGAAGAATACTTCAAATTTGGTGCCTTCATTCACTTCTTCACAAGGCGTCCCTCCTTTGCCTCCACCACCTTCTGGATCCCAGAAGAATACAGAGAATGCTGCGAAGAAACCGACTCCCATTTTCTCAAAACCACCTGCTTCTTCTGTTTCAACTAATCCTACTACTAATGATCTCTATGCTTTGATTTTGCAGATGAGGAATCATGCACAAGAGCAGGATAAGACCAACGAAAGGATCCTCCGGGAGATTGACGAAATTAAGAAACAGAAGAAAACGGCAGAGGATCGTTCCCCACTGATGCCCAGATCTTTGAATTTTGATACTCCGGTGGTTACTTCTCAGCCGTCAGTGGTTCCAGACATTCAATATGCGGGTGGACCAAAAGGAGTGCACTACGGAACAACAGCTATGACCCAGGCACTAGGTTCATATTTCCAGCCAGCAGGATCCTATCCCCAGCATATGGGATCCCTCACGAGTACAGGAGGATATTCAGGAATGCAGCAGTTTCAAGGATCCTCCTTCGTCCCAGGATCATCCCCGGTTCAAGGATCCTCCTTCGTTCCAGGATCATCCCAGGTTCAAGGATCCTCCTTCGTCCCAGGATCATCCCAGGTTTAAGGATCCTCCTTCGTTCCAGGATCATCCCAGGTTCAAGGATCCTCCTTCGTCCCAGGATCATCCCAGGTTCAAGGATCCTCCTTCTTTCCAGGATCATCCCAGGTTCAAGGATCCTCCTTCTTTCCAGGATCATCCCAGTTTCAGGGATCCTTCCAGAAGCCAGGATCCTTGAGGAGTCTGCAAACAGGAAGTTCAGATGTCCATCAAGGAGATTTTATTCCAATGCAGACCAATGCCTCTACCGGTCCCTCGATCATTCCAGAGTCTCAACAATATGGATTAACCTCCATTCTTCCTAACTTGAATCCAATGGGAGGTAACACTTTTAATAATTCTCATACTACTAACCATGGTCTTATGCAGGATCCAGGTATCAATCATGCCATGGCCAGAGAATTGCAAAAGCTAAAGGATATGATCTCGAGTGTTCCGGGAGTAGTCAAACCTATTCCAGAGATTGCAGATGGGAGCCACAAGATATCTCGTTTTGCACCACCAATCTGTGATGCTGAGATACCCAAGAGGTTCCATGTGCCTACAATGAAACTGTATGATGGTTCGACGGATCCTGAAGAACACATAGCACAATACAGGGAGAGGATGGAGATCAATCCAATCCCAGAAAAGTTAAAGGAAGCATGCCTATGCAAAGGATTCGGATCCACTCTTACTGGATCAGCTCTCAAATGGCTACTAAGTCTTCCTCCCTATTCTATTACCTCATTTGCAAACCTAGTTAACTTGTTTAATAATCAGTTTTCTTGTAGTAGAAAATTTGAACGATTAACTAGTGATTTATATAGGATAACCCAGGGTCATAATGAATCATTAAGGGATTACATTACCAAATTCAGTAAAGAATCCTTAGACATTCCCAACTTAGATATAGCTACGGCTGTTGAGGCCTTCAAAATGGGATTGCTTAGGGATTCGTCTTTCTATGATGATCTTGTTATGACACCATGCAGGAACTTAGATGAGGTAAGAACCCGAGCACTTAGGTTCATTCGGCTAGAGGATGACAAGAGGATCCAGGAGAGGTTAGCAGGATCCTCAAAGCAGGATAAGCAAGGATCCTCATTCCAGAACAACAAATTCAAATCCTACAACAGATCTGATAACCAGAACGTGCACTCTATTGATCAAGAAGAGGATGACGAAGATTATCCTCCAATTTCTGAATATTGCTTTAGTGTTGATAACAATGAACTAATCCTTGCTATGCAGAACCTAGGTGATAAAGCTAGATGGCCGAGAAAGAATGACAGGCCGGCTGCAACTAAGGATAAATCAAAGTGGTGTGCATATCATGAAGATTTTGGGCACCTTACAGAAGAATGCATTGCATTAAGAAAGGAAATTGGATACCTGTTGAGCAAAGGGCATCTAAAAGAGTTGTTGGGAAGAAAAAAGTCAAGGACTCAGGATCCTGAAAGGATCCCTGAGAAGGCTCCAGCTCCTCCAACAGACGCACAAGTGATAAACTTTATTTCTGGAGGATCCGATATTTGTGGCACATCCTTCTCAGCAGCTAAAAGGCATGCAAAGGAAGCTAAGATGGATAATGGAGAAAGACCAGTTCGAACATCAAGTGTCTCCGAAGGAAAAGTCATAACCTTTGATGAAGAGGATCGTGTTGATATCCAGGATCCTCATCACGATGGTTTAGTTATTACTCTTTTCATATCTAACCATTTTGTCCGCAGGATCCTAATAGACGGAGGAAGTTCAGTGAACATTATCCAGCTTGATGTTCTAAAGAAGATGGGTATCCCTGAATCAGAGATCATACCAAGATCCTCCGTGCTCGTGGGGTTTAGTGGCGAAACTAAGAACACTCTGGGGGACATTAAACTCCCAATATATATTGAAGGCTTACACTCTTATAAAAAATTTTGTGTTATTGACTGTTTATCTTGTTGTAATGTTATCCTTGGCAGGCCCTGGATACACGATATGAAAGCAGTCCCGTCCACTTACCATCAATGTGTGAAGCTCCCTAGTCCTTGGGGAATAGTAAAGATTGATAGTGATCAGCAGGAGGCTAAGAATTGCTATACTTCATCGATGAAACCAGCCTCGAAATCCAGGGAGCAATAGCAATCAAAGTATCCTCCAAGGGATGTCTTGGAGGCAAAAGAGCAGGATGTGGTAGAAATCCTCATGGATCCTGATGATCCTGAATCCAAAATCTATATTGGATCAGGGATCCTTGGCGAAATGAAAGAAGACCTCGTATCCTTCCTCAAAAGGAGAAAGACTACCTTTGCATGGAAACACGAAGACATGACTGGTATATCCAAAGATGTTATCACCCATAAACTCGGCATCGACAGATCCTTCAGACCAATCCATCAAAGGAGAAGGAAGTTTGCACCAGAAAGGAATGCCATTATCCAAGAAGAGGTAGAGAAATTGCTCCGGGCAGGTATGATTAGAGAGGTCAAGTATCCAAGATGGTTGGCCAATGTGGTTGTTGTTCAAAAGAAAAACGGAAAGTGGAGGGTATGTGTCGATTTTACCGATTTAAATAAGGCATGTCCCAAGGATCCTTTCCCTTTACCCCACATTGACTCCATGGTGGATGCAACCGCGGGTCATGAACTGTTAACTTTTATGGATGCTTCATCTGGATTTCAACAAATCCAAATGGAACCATCCGACCAAGAGGATACAGCCTTCATGACTCCAACTGGTATATATTGCTATATTGCTATATTGCTATGCCGTTCGGATTGAGAAATGCAGGTGCAACATACCAAAGGCTGGTGAATATGATGTTCAAGGACCAGATTGGACAAACTATGGAGGTTTACATAGATGATATGGTGGTAAAATCCTTAAAAGCTGAGGATCACCTAAGAGACTTGGAGGAAGCATTCGATATCCTTGACAAATATAACATGAAACTTAATCCTTCAAAATGTCACTTTGGTGTTAAAGCAGGTAAATTCTTAGGATACATGGTGACTAAGAGAGGCATCGAAGCTAGCCCGGAACAAATCAAAGCAATAGTGAACATCAAATCTCCGGCCAATGTTAAGGATGTTCAAAGGCTAACAAGAAGGATAGCAGCCTTGAACAGATTCATATCCAAGTCCTCCGAGAAGTGTAAAGAATTCTATGATATCCTAAGGAAGAATAAGAAATTTGAGTGGACGGAGAAGCATGAAAACGCTTTAAAAGCCCTCAAAGATTACCTATCCTCGGCCCCGGCTTTGATGAAACCAGAAAAAGGTGATGTGTTATCCTTGTATCTTGCAGTATCCTCAAAAGCAGTAAGTGCGGTCCTTGTTAAGGATCATCAAGGTACACAATATCCTGTCTATTATGTAAGTAAAAGTTTACTTGATGCCGAATCCAGGTACTCACACCTTGAAAAACTTATTCTTGCATTAATTTTGGCATCTACAAAGCTAAGACATTATTTTGAAACTCATGTTATCATTGTCAAAACTAATTTCCCAATTAAGAATGTCCTCAGGAAACCAGAGATGTCAGGAAGGATGGCTAAGTGGGCAGTGAAGCTAAGTGCATACGATATAAGATATGAGCCTAGGGCAGCCATCAAATCCCAAGCATTAGCTGACTTTGTGGCTGATTTCAGTAGTGATTTACAAGAAGAAGCTGAGCTAGAAGTCCAACAGCTAGAAGAGACCAAGGATCCTTGGATACTTCATACTGATGGATCCTCAAATGTCAAAGGCACAGGGCTTGGAATACTACTAAAATCGCCACAGGGGGACATAATACCCCATTCTATAGCTTGTGAGTTCCAAACCACTAACAATGAGGCTGAGTATGAAGCCTTAATTGCTGGTTTGCAAATTGCTAAGCATATGGGAATCAGGTATCTTGAGGTACATGTAGATTCTTTGTTAATTACAAACCACTTTAATGGATCCTATGCTGTTAAAGGTGAAAAGCTAACCAAATATTTGGAGATAGTCAAAAGTTTGGCACTCTCTTTTGTTTCCTTTAGTTTGTCACAGGTACCAAGGGAAGAAAATACAGAAGCTGATGCATTGGCTAACCTAGGATCATCTTTGAAGATCCCAGAGGATATCAAGATTCCTATTATCCATATCTTGACCCCGGCTATCGAGGATCACCAGACTATGGAGATAGGAGATGATTCTGCAGTTATCCCTAGTGAGGATATTCAATCCTATTCAGGATCCGGATCATGGATCTCACCAATCATGAGATACTTACAACATGGAGAGATTCCTACAGGAGAAAACCCTAGGGCTTTCAAATCTAAGGTATCTCAATTCACAATTATGAATAATATGTTATACAGGCGATCTCTTGCAGGACCATACTTGAGATGCATTGAGGATCCTGAAGTTCAAGAAGTTTTAAAAGACTTCCATGAAGGAGATTGTGGAAACCACACTGGGGGCAGGGCGTTATTCTCAAGGATCCTGAGGACAAGATATTACTGGCCAACCATGAAGAAAGATGCTGTGGAGTATGCCAGAAGATGTGATCCTTGCCAGAGACACAGCAATATCCTTCATCAACCAGCTGAATTATTGCATCCTATATCCTCCTCTTGGCCATTTATGAGATGGGGTATGGATATAGTTGGAAAGCTCCCTAAGGCACCTGGTGGGAAAGTATTCATGTTAGCTATGACTGATTACTTCTCCAAGTGGATAGAGGCTGAAGCTTTTGCCCAAGTCAGGGAAAAGGAAGTTATATCCTTCATTAAAAGAAATATTATAACTAGATTTGGAATTCCTTCTGAGATTATATGTGATAATGGTTCCCAATTTATTGGGGGCAGAACCACTAACTTTTGTGACAGTTGGGGGATTAGGATGATAACATCAACACCAGTCCACCCACAAGCTAATGGCCAAGCAGAATCATCCAACAAGATCATCATCAACAATTTGAAGAAAAAGCTTGGATCCAAGAAAGGGAAATGGGCAGAAGAACTACCCTATGTGCTTTGGGCTGACAGGACAACCCCTAAGAATGCTACTAGTCAAACACCATTCTCTTTGGTGTTTGGGGCAGAATCAGTGATCCCAACAGAAATGGTGGTTCCTACTGCTAGAACAAGTACCCGTGATCCTGAGGAAAATGATGAAAACTTGGCTCAAGACCTGGATACTATTGAAGAAATCAGGGATATGGCTAGGATAAGGATGACCAGTTATCAACAAAGAATGGCTGGTGCTTACAATAAAAATGTCAGGATCAGGAGGTTTCAAGTTGGAGATATGGTGTTAAGGAAAGCATTTCAGAATACCACCAATCCTGCCGATGGAAAATTGGCTCCAAAATGGGAAGGCCCTTATTTGATTGAAGCTGAAGCAGGAAAGGGGGCATATAGATTGCTAACCATGGAAGGTGATTTGCTACCAAGAGCTTGGAATGCTGTCCACTTGAAGAAATACTTCATGTAAGTAGGATCCTTATGGCATAGGTGATCCTCACGATAGAGATATCCTTAAAGGATCCTTAAAGTATTGGTGATCCTTACTCAGGTAATATCCTAATCTTGAACTATTTCATTTCTTTATTTTCTCATATAAGGATAAGGATCATGTATCCTTTATCCATCTCTCACGTGAGTTCAAGTTTTGAAAGTTCAGGTATCTTTAGCACAACGTTGGTTATCCACAGAAGCAATCCGCCTTTTGGGTCTAACCCCAGTTATCCTTGGGCTTGTCCCCAGATTCCGCCTGTAGCGCACGATGATCCTGGTATAGTTCAAGGCTTTGGGACCAGTACTCATTCTAGGGGCTGATAATTCCATTGTTCTGGCTATGCTTAGGATCCTACGTATAATGGTAGACGTACCATACATCCGTTCATAAGGTTTCTAACGTTTTCACGTTAGCTAAGGTTTCTAACGTTTTCACGTTAGCTAAGGTTTTGGCATCTTCATGTCACTAAGTTTGGATAGTCGCCAGTTAGGGCCATACTCCAGTTTACACACGATCCTTGGGCTTGTCCCCAGTTATCCTTGGGCTTGTCCCCAGTTATCCTTGGGCTTGTCCCCAGTTATCCTTGGGCTTGTCCCCAGTTATCCTTGGGCTTGTCCCCAGTTGCTAACTCTTTTCTTATATTGGCTTAGTCCCAAGTTATGCTCTATTTCAGGTCCTTGAAGATAGGCAGCTAGGGATCCTTGATCCTTATTTCACTCTAAGGTTTATCTTATAGTTATCCTTATTATGGTTAGGATTCTAACTTGAATCCTCAGGTATGATCCTTAACTATTTTGATTTTATTCATTATTCATTTGAATAACCCTTATACTTGACAACTGAACTTGTGATTCTTAAACTATATCACTTTTTAGAACTTATCGGTTATGGGATATGTGATCCTTGTTCGTATCCTAAACTTTTTGGATATCTTTTCTAATTTTTCAAGGCTTGATAAGTATAAACAGAATGAACTTTACAACAGTTGGAAAGTAACATATTAAAAAGGATAACAACACATGATAAGCGACAAAAGGTTAAGTTTTTATTTATTAACATAAGGTTAACCCTTTAAAAGTTGTCAAAATTACCTACCCAAGCATCTACCAGCAAAACGTGGCCCGTCCGCTGGGGTAGGTAAAGGGTGTCCATGATAATGAGTTCAAAAGTAGTGCAGGAATATAAAGGCGGCAGGATCACAATGGCTTCATCCCCCAAACAGAGGATCCCTCCACCAATTGCAATCCTGCCCATTGTCCAAAGGATCATACATGATCCTTAAACCTAAGAACTATTGTTTAGAGTTATTACAAACCATGAAATTGTTTTAAACATCACAACCATCAAACTAAAAATTGGGCTCCGGCCTTAGCACATATATCCATCATCGCCCAATTGTGCAGCCTACACCTTTGCTGCATTATCATCATCACCAGCCGCTGCATCCTCAGCTTTATCCTTCAACCCGCTGCCACTAGCCTCAATTGCCAGAATCTCCTCAGCCTCCTCTTCATCACCCAATTCAGCCAGCCTTGCCTTCCATTCTTCAACCTCCCAGTTGCCTTTGTCGAAGGCAGGATCCTGAGCTTCCAAGGCCATTTGGAGTTTGGTTTTGTACATTGCTATGGCGGCAGAAACTTTAGCATCATCCATGATCTCCTTCCTTTCATAATCAAAGTTAACCAGCACCTTGGCCATCTTCTGATTGGTATCCTTGAGTTCCTTCTGAAGATCAGCAATTGTAAGATCCTTGAGCACAGCAACCTGCTGGAGGTCGGCAATCTTCTGATCTTGATCCTCAACATGGCCGACGTAATCCTCGATCTCAGCAAATTTCTGCAAAAGAAAAGGATAAAGCGGTTCAAGAGCAAGTGATCCTTAGATCAGCAGGATATACAAGCCGAGATAGTGATCCTTACATCATTGAAGTACTCGAGGAACTGGTGGCGAATTAAGGGCAGACCCTGTAAATCCTCAGCCTCGGAAGTCTTTCTCTTTTTGATTCCCTTCCCTTTGAGGGGTGCCTTGGGGATTGAGGCTGTCGGGCTAGTAGGGACCTTTCTTTTGGAGGATTTGACGGTGGTGAGATCGGTGACACTGAACCTTGAAGCAGCTTTGGCAGATTTTCCAGCACCTACACAACCAAAACAAGATAAGTGTCTTTTCTTAATATACATTTAACTATTTATTTAAAACTTAAACAAGGATACTTACTTGACATTGTGACAGAACCTGAGGATACCTCCTGTGAATCTTGGGTTATTGTCTTGAAAGTTCTAGTCTCAGGGTCGAGTCCCCAGAAAGCAGCAAGTCTTTCCCTGGTTGCGGGTGTTGTGATGAGATGTGAAACAGAGATGGCTGCATGACACAAGACAAAGAAGGGGTTAGTGATCCTATTACGAAAACATGACCATCTGGTGATCCTTCCCAGGATCCTCCGTCCTACCATGGGTGGACCATGTTCTTGGTAAGTGTTCTCCATCTGAAATGGTATCCCTTCTTACAAAGAAGAAGCGACGCTTCCAATCTTTGTCGTTTTTGGTGACTTTGAGAAGAGGATGATCTGCACTGGGTTTACGTTTGAGCAAATAACGGTGGGATCCAAAAGTAGTAAGATCATATAGTTCCGCCAGTTCTGACATTCCTAAATCAACGCCTTCCTGCTCGATGATCCTCTCTAGGGTGTATAAAACCCTCCAAATCATCGGCATGGCTTGAATATAAGATATGCCGGTAAGGGAAAAGAAGGATTTTGTGAACTCCGGGAAAGGATAGGTGTACCCTATAGCAAATGGAGTGGCTGGAAAGGCAACCCATGTTTCTGAAACATAGTCGCTCAGGGCAGTTGGATCGAAAGGTTTGAAGAAGGCATTCGCCGGAAAACAGTGACGGATTTTATCTACTTGTGCATCGTTAAAGCAGCACCTCTCATTTGTTGAGTCTTTGATGATCTTTTGACTCTTCAAAGGGCTATCCTTTTTGTGATCCTTGGCCGGAGAACTTCGGAGCAACATCTTCGAAGTGACGAAGAAAAAGAAGAACAGAGTAAGAAGGGAAGAGAGAGGAGAAAGATATACCTGATTGATCTTCAACTGAGATTATAAAGGGAGTTTCTTTCGAATTTAAATGCATAATGATCCTATCTATATCTCTATTTATAATTATGATTCTGCAGGATTGTCACTTCCATGACATCATCATCACAACGGCTAGTTCTATTTTAACGGCTATATATCCGTTAGTTAGTTACGGATAAGATCAAGAAAATATAACTCGCCAGATTTTACAAATTACTCCTTATATTTTGGGGGCAATTGTTAGGGGAGGATTTTCTAACAATTAGTGATCCTTATTCGTTATCCTAATTAGTGATCCTTACTTCTGTGACAGGTGGTGATCCTCAAAAGAGCTTCAGGATCAGGATCATGGATCACTTTAAGGATCCTCGTACTAACGATTGTTTACTTATGTTGTAGCGTCTCGCAGGTATATTAAGCTTGACCAAGTCTAGGCGACATTCCTGGAGAATATTCCTAAACTATGCTGCACGTGCTTGACCAAAAATAGACGTTATGGAGAACGTGGAGGCTTGGCACGAAAGTCGGATAGTTAGTTTAGGTGGTTATTTCTATTTTAAAAAGGGAGTAACGAGCTAGTAAAAAACACTTAGTCATTTTTTGCAGTTACACACACTCGTACAAGCTCTCATACAAGCTCTCGCTCAAACACCAAGCAATTACATACACTTTTCACACTTTTTACACATTCCACTGTAGTGATCCTTGTACCTGGCTCGTTACTATCCGAAGTTGTAAACGTTTAATCATTTATTTTAGCTTGGTGATCGGTAGTTTCCATCACCCGGGGTTTTTTGTGCCGGAGATCAACTCTTGATCAAGGGCTTTTTCCCCGTATAAATCCTTGTGTTGTTCGTGCACTTTATATTGAAGTGATCCTCATCGCTGTTACATATTTTAAGCATCATTCCCCTAAACAAAGAGTTTGGTTGCAATATCCTCATCAGATTTTTTGACCAAAACAACAGGGCTTTGAGATATATCCGTCTGGAAGATGACAAGAAGATGCAGGAAAGGATGAACTCTACCTCAACCTATGAATCAACTAACAGGAAATCGGAGACCTCGTATAAGCCATATCGCTCCAGGCCATACGGCAGAAATGATAACAAGAAAGTGAATGCTGTTGAAGACGAGGATCCTGAAGAATATCCTGACTTATCTGAATACTGCTTTTCTGTTAATATACCCGAATTAATGTATGCTATGCAGGGCTTAGGGGACAAAGCTAGGTGGCCTCGAAAGAACCAGCAGAAAGCTGATTGGAAGGATAAATCCAAATGGTGTGCCTTCCACGAAGACTTCGGACACATAACCGAGGATTGCATTGCTCTAAGGAAAGAAATAAGTTACCTGTTAAGCAAAGGGTGTCTGAAGGACTTGCTGGGAAAAAAGAAGAATCAAGGTCAGGATCCCGAGAAGGATCCTGAACGAGCAGCATCACCCCCAGCAGATGCCAAGATAATTAACTTTATTTCAGGGGGATCCGATATTTGTGGAACTTCGTATTCGGCGGCCAAAAGACATGCAAAGGAAGCTAAGGGTGAGAGAGGGGACAGACCAGTCAGGATGACTACCCTCACAACTGATAAAGTGATCACTTTCGATAGTGATGACAGGGATACTGTTCAGGATCCTCACCATGATGCTTTAGTAATAACATTATATGTAGCTAACCATTTTGTACGTAGGATACTGGTAGATAACGGTAGTTCTATCAATATAATTCAGCTGGAAACGTTGAAGAGGATGAATGTATCTCCGATGGACATCACTTCGAAGTCCACTGTGCTTGTTGGTTTCAGTGGAGAAGCTAGAAATACCGTAGGGGAGATAAAGTTACCAGTATATGTTGAAGGGGTCAATTCAATACAACGTTTCTGTGTGATGGACTCCTTATCTTGCTATAACATCATACTGGGAAGACCATGGATTCACGATATGAAGGCTGTGCCATCAACATATCACCAATGCATCAAGATCCCTACCCCTTGGGGAGTTGTCAAGGTTGAAAGTGATCAGCAAGAAGCTAAGGAGTGTTACTCATCCTCGATGAAATCCTCAACCAAGCCTAATGCAGCATAGCAATTAAAGAAGCGGGCCCAGGATATCGTGGAGGATTCAGAGCAGGATGTAAAGAAAATTATCCTGGATCAGGATAATCCAGATATCTCGGTGCTCGTTGGAGCCAATATCCCACAGGATATTGAAAATCAGTTAACTAACTTTTTGAAATGCAGGATGTCAACGTTTGCCTGGAAGCACAAAGATATGACAGGCATATCCAAAGACATTATCACTCACAAGCTTGGAATTGACAAATCATTCAAGCCTGTTCAGCAAAAAAGAAGAAAATTTGCCCCTGAACGGAATGCGATTATCCAAGAGGAAGTTGAAAGATTGTTGAAGTCCAGGATGATCAGAGAAGTCAAGTTTCCAAGATGGCTAGCTAACGTAGTTGTGGTACAGAAGAAAAACGGGAAATGGAGAGTCTGTGTAGACTACACGGACTTGAACAAGGCTTGTCCTAAAGACCCATTTCCTCTCCCTCATATCGATGCAATGGTAGATGCTACTGCTGGACATGAGATGTTAACGTTCATGGACACATCCTCAGGATTTCAGCAGATTCAAATGGAGCCTTCGGATCAGGAGGATACTGCTTTCATGACACCAACAGGTATATATTGCTATACTGCTATGCCTTTCGGTTTGAAAAATGCAGGTGCAACATACCAGAGATTGGTAAACATGATGTTCAAGGATAAGCTGGGGGACACCATGGAGGTATACATCGACGATATGGTGGTGAAATCTAAAAAGGCTGAGGATCACCTCCAGGATATCAAGGGAGCATTTGATATCCTGGATCGATACAACATGAAGCTGAATCCTGCTAAATGCCATTTCGGAGTGGGGGCAGGAAAGTTTCTTGGATATATGGTGACAAAAAGGGGGATAGAAGCAAGCCCAGAGCAGATCAAAGCTATCCTGGATATAAAATCACCCTCAAATATGAAGGACGTACAAAGGTTGACAGGCCGAGTAGCAGCTTTGAATAGATTTATTTCAAGATCCTCAGAAAAATGCAAGGAATTTTATGATATCCTCAAGAAGAATAAGAAATTTGAATGGGGAGCAAAGCATGAAGCAGCCTTGCAGGATTTGAAGCGATATCTCTCAACCGCACCTCTATTAATGAAGCCTGAAAATGGTGAACCACTATCCCTATACCTCGCTGTATCAGGGAATGCTGTAAGTGCCGTTCTTATAAAAGACCATGAAGGTCAGCAGTATCCTGTTTATTATGTTAGTAAAAGTTTGTTAGATGCTGAAACTAGGTATTCTCATTTAGAAAAATTGATATTAGCTCTAGTTATGGCATCGGCAAAGCTTAGACATTATTTTGAAACACATAGGATCCATGTTAAAACGAATTATCCTGTCAAAAATGTGCTTAGGAAACCAGAGATGTCAGGCAGGATGGCCAAGTAGTCAGTAAAGTTGAGTGCTTATGATTTAGTATATGAACCTAGAAATGCCATAAAGTCTCAGGCTTTAGCTGACTTTGTGGCTGATTTCAGTAGTGACATTCAGGACGAGGCAGACCTAGAAGTTCAGCAGTTAGTAGAATCTTCAGGATCCTGGACGTTGTATACTGATGGTGCATCCAATATAAGAGGTGTAGGTTTAGGTATACTACTAAAATCGCCACAAGAGGACATATTACCCCAGGCCATTAGGTGTGAATTTCCTGCTACTAATAATGAGGCAGAATATGAAGCTTTAATTGCAGGATTAGAATTGGCTAAGAGTATGAGTATCAAGAATTTGCGAATATATGTTGACTCCTTGTTAATTACTAACCATTTTAATGGATCATGTGCAGTTAAGGGTGAGAAATTAATCGAATACCTCGATATTCTCAAAAAATTAGCAGGATATTTCGATGTTTTTACACTTGAACAGGTACCAAGGGAGGATAATGCTGAAGCGGATGCCTTAGCAAATTTGGGATCATCGATTAGGATACCTGAAGGGACCCAAATACCGATATTACATGTCTTATATCCTGCAACGAATCTTCAGGGTAAAGAAGTAGCGGGAATTCGGGATCCCGGAGCGGAATATCCTGAACAGGATCCTACATCCTGGACGGCTCCAATTGTGAAATATCTCAAAGAAGGACACATCCCCGGAAATGAAAATCCTAAGGCATTTAGGATGAAGGTATCACGATTCACTATTATAAATAATGTTTTATACAAGAAATCTCTTGCAGGACCATATTTGAGGTGCTTGGAGGATCCTGAAGCCAAAGAAGTACTTCAGGATATACATGAAGGGGATTGTGGTAACCATACTGGGGGCAGGTCATTATTCTCAAAAGTATTGAGGACAGGATATTATTGGCCAACAATGAGAAAAGATGCCGCAGAATATGCTCGAAGATGTGACGCGTGTCAAAGACATATTAACATATTGCATCAACCTGCTGAACCACTGTATCCTATTGTTTCCCCTTGGCCGTTTATGAAGTGGGGTATGGATATAGTGGGAAAGCTTCCGAAAGCTCCAGGAGGAAAGGTTTTCATGTTGGCAATGACGGATTATTTCTCCAAATGGGTTGAAGCAGAAGCATTTGTTCAAGTTAGAGATCAAGAAGTAGTATCCTTCATAAAGAGGAATATCCTGACCAGATTCGGAGTACCAGCCGAGATAATCTGTGACAATGGTTCTCAGTTTATAAGCAAGAGAACTACTGACTTTTGCAAGAGTTGGGGAATCAAAATGATCACATCTACTCCGGTACATCCTCAAGCAAATGGACAAGCAGAATCCTCAAACAAGATAATTGTCAATAACTTAAAGAAGAGACTTGGAGCCAAAAAAGGAAGATGGGCAGAAGAATTACCCTTTGTTTTGTGGGCTGATAGGACAACGGTAAAGAATGCAACAGGCCAAACCCCATTTTCCTTGGTATTTGGAGCAGAAGCAATGATTCCAACGGAAATGACAATACCTACTGCAAGATCTACCCTGAGTGATCTTGAGCAGAATCCTGAAGCCTTGAGTCAGGATTTAGACACTATAGATGAGAAGAGAGATGCGGCAAGGCTAAGGATGGAAGCATATCAACAGAGAATATCCAGGGCATATAACAAGAATATTAGGACCAGAAGATTTAAGGTTGGAGATTGGGTGTTGAGAAAGGCTTTTCAGAATACTATCAATCCTGCTGATGGCAAGTTAGCTCCAAAATGGGAAGGACCATATGAAGTTGAATCAGAAGCAGGGAAAGGAGCATACAGACTCAAGAATATGGAAGGGGATATGCTACCGAGGTCTTGGAATGCTATACACCTTAAGCTCTATTTCAAGTGAGTTTAGAATTTAATTTCTAACTCAGGATGGTATGAATTCTACCTTTTTTAAATATGTTTGGTTTAATTTGTTCTTTGTAACCCAATACTGACTTAAGCATCGGAGGGGTGTTAGCCAAACTAACACCCACCTTAGTGTAAGGATGTTTTGCAGTATATGCTTCGGGATATAGCTCCAGGATGCTCACTCAGGATATTTCGGAAGATTAGAGGATTGGCCCCCTCTCTCACGTACAAGGGATCCTGATCCCTTCACAGGTTTAAAGGTATTCACCTTTCTTCCGAATTGGGTTTAAACACCCCGCCTGGAGCGCAAGTTATTCGGGGATAGTTCAAGGTGGCGGGACCAGTCCATGTAAAAGTGGCTGACAATTTCGTTACTGTTGGCTATATCCTGAATCCTAAAGGTATATGAGGATTGATCACCCTCTCTCACGAAAGGGTATTTTCATACTCTCTAAGGTTTAAA
Organism: Helianthus tuberosus; assembly: GCA_030545235.1. Classification (NCBI taxonomy): domain Eukaryota; kingdom Viridiplantae; phylum Streptophyta; class Magnoliopsida; order Asterales; family Asteraceae; genus Helianthus; species Helianthus tuberosus. Next base: position 62,044,041 of record CM060451.1, on the reverse strand, counting down.
GGTTTTCACCTTTCTAAGTCTTGGAGTTTATACACTCCCGCCTGTAGCGCATGAAAATTTGGGATTTTCCCCAGGATACAAGGGATTTATCTCCAGTACATCCTTGGGTTTTACCCTTGGGACCTAAAAAATTGCCTATACAATGGAAACTGACATTCAGAAGATTTCTAAGTATTTGAAGACATTGTACACAGGGGACATTCCTACCGAGGCAGTGATGTAAAGCTCAAAGGCTAAAACTCGGAACTAGTATGCTAAATATCTCACACAGGGGACATCTTCATTGGAAAAGTTGCAAGGAGATTGAGGTTTGATGATAGGGTTATATACTACTCCGGGTATGATCTTTCCTTTGTAAACATCATCTAAGTTTTTAGTAACACTATGTTTTATAAAAGGTTAAGTATCCTGATATATTTTCAAAATCCTTTTCAGGATATTTGATTAAGGTGTTTGAAACTAGTATTAGTTTGGAACTTTGATCATTTAAGTATTATCAAAACTTGGTTTTGGAAAATAGATTGTTTTTCAAATGCTTTCTACAAAGTTGAAGGAATGTTTGGAAGTTCTATCTAATAAAAAGTTTTTACAATATATCGCTGAGCATATTGATAAGAATATTGTCACAAGATAACAATACAAAATTTTTACAAAGCTAAGAGTTACACTAAGTAATGCAAGGCAATAACAAAGAAGTCAAAAGATAGTTATATTATTAACAAGTCAAAGCATGTTCTTTTGGTTTCACCTTAAACCAAGGCCCATCCGCCAAAAGCACAATTAGTTTTTACCATACTTGTGTAACGGTTGCAGGATCTATCTCAAAACAGGACCTGTCCACTCACAACCGTTACCACATTCAAAACAAGTTATACTAATCGATGACCAAGGGCTTCATCCTAAAACCTAGGACCCATCCACCTTTGGTCATCGTATTGTTCTAATGCAGGAAATATAAAATTGTTCGAAGACAGGAAAAGTAAATTGTTTACACAACCACAACCACGAAATTTAAAAGTGGGCTCCGGCCTTGGCACGTATATCCATCATCGCCCACTTCGCCGCCTAAGAAGCGACACCTTCTTGATCAGCAACCTCCTTCCCAGCATTCGCCCCAGCATCAGCCTCAGGATTCTTCTCGGCATCATCATCAGCATTGGTCACTTCCTCGGCCGCCTTAGAGGGCTCTTCACCAGCATGCTTTGTAGGATGAGCAACGGGATGACCTCCGAGATCCTGAAGTTTCTTTTCCCAAGCCTTTATATTCTAGGAGGGGCATTCGAAGCCCGAATCCCTGGCTTCGTAAGCCATCCTTATCCTGGCTTGGAGAAGAGAGACGACCACGGATGCTTTGAGGCTATCCCGATATGAACTCATATTCTGCTGGTATTGGAGAAGGGCGGCATCTAGTTTGGCTTGAGCATCCTCGTTGGCTTTATGGAGGGTAGCTTGGTGATCTCGGATCATTGCCTTGTATTTTTCTTCATAATGCTGGGATTTAGCAGCTGCAATGGTTCCTTGATCAGCAATGGTGGCCTCAGCTTTCTCCAGCTTGATTTCCAACATCTTGTTAAGCCCGCAGGCGTCTTCATACAGGTGCATAAGACGATCCAGACCCTATCGATAAAGACACAGGTATTGATGTAAAAATAAGCAGGATAAGGACTAACATACTTGTGCAGGATATCGAAAAGAAAATTCTTCCTGTTTGAGGAATGAAGTGGCTTTGTTGAACCCATGATTCTCGAGAGAGAATGTTTCAGAAACAGTTGGGGAGTCCGTCTCCTTTCTCTTCCGAGAGCTGGATGCCCGGGTCCTGGATGCCGGAGGTCCTTTGGGAGCAGAAACAGTCTTCGAGGAGGTAGGCTTTGGTGTAGCAGACGACTTTGGCTTGGATTCTTGTTTGACGGGTTCGAGGCTGGAGTAGCAATCCAACTCGTTGAGTTGGAAACCTTCAAGGTTGACAACCGGTACTGCACGAGGGAAGATATTCTTGAACTCATCATACTTTTGAAAAATAATTGATTTAGAATATATGTAACTACTGAGAATGTGCTTACCAGACATCTCTGAGCTTGATTTCTGGCTTGAATCTGTGAGAGACAGGGAGAAAGTTCTTTCACTGACAGGAAGTCGGTAGATTTCCTCGATCTTGGATTTGGATTCTGCACTGGGAGGCACTAAATCTCTGAAGTTCGCTGCATAAAAATGTCAGGATATAAGTCTGGGATATAGTTTGAGGATATAATTGGGGATATTCCTAAAACCCTAAATCCTACCCTTGGTTAACCATTTAACCGGCAGATCGAAACCCTTATCAATAGAGTCTCTTTTTACGAAGAAGATTTTTCGTCGCCATCGATCCTCGTTCTTGGTGGCCTTAAGAACCAAAGGGTTCTTGGAGGTAGGAAACAGAAGAAAACGGTGATCGCCGTGGGATCTTAACCGGTATGCTATAGGGAGGTCTTCAATAAACAGGTTAGGAAAATGACGAGACTTGATTTGATCCAGCACTATCAAGACTCGCCAGACCATTGGCATAATCTGAGCATAGCTAATGCCGGTGAGTTCGAAAAAGCGAGAGATGAAGGGTGGAAATGGGTACCGGAGTCCAAGAGAGAAAGGGTAGGCGAAGAAACAAACCCACTCGTCAGATGACGCGTCCGATCGGGCTTCCCGATCAAAAGGGCGAAAGACTGTTCCGGTGGGGAAGGCGCCGGATCTTTAAGAGCAGCGATGTCGGCATTGTTAAAACAGCAGACTTCCTTTGATGGGTTGCGGATAAGGTTTTGACTTACGAGGGCTGAGGCCGGTCGGTCCGATCGAGATTTTGTTCGTGATGCCATGAAAGAAGTTGAGCAAACTAAAAGAAACTTAAAAAAGAAGGATAGAGAGGAAAGTACCTGATGTCCAGTTGAAGATAAGGGTAACCGTAATAAGGAGTCCCTCGGTTAATATAGGTTGAATATAGGGGGGTAAAGAGTAAATAATGCTTTGGAAGTTGCACCACTGTCATTTCAAGGGTCTAGTCGTATTGATTGCCTTAAGATAAGAGGTGAAACTTTTGAAATATATCCGTTGGATTGGTATACCAACCGATATATTTGGGGACAATTGTTATGGCTCATTTTCTAAGCATACTTATCCTGACCAATATCCTGCCTTTAATTGTTTATTTGTGACCAGGATGCTGGAAGAGGATATTGCTAACATCTTGGGCGATATCCTGAGCTTTATCGAATTAACCACGTGCAGGTTGAAGAATGGGACTTGCTAACGGTCAAGTGGACTTCTTCTCCTCAAGACTCGGGCGTGTTTGTTGAAGGAGAGACGTTGAACCCGAAAGACCAGGTCTACAACGTTCGATTAAGGAATATTCGGTGGATCCCGGAAGTTTAGGATAGTTGGTTATATTATCTTTACTATAAATAGATGGGGGCGGATCAGTTTAAGGCACACAATTTACACTTACACTCTCGAACACTTTCACTCTCTAGCTCATCGCAAACGCCACACTTGTATTCAAATTTCATTGTAACACATAGTCGATCTGCACCACATCCTGCACTGTATCCTGATATTTGAAGTAATAGAAGAACAAGGCAGCTGCGATTGTCAGCTCCCGAGGTTTTATGCCGGCGATCTAGATTGATCAAGGGCTTTCCTCGTATATCACGTGTCCACCTTTACATTTTTGCTCATTGTTTGATCATAGATACAGCTCTATATCCTGAGCCGTATCTTGAAACTGTTTTCATATCTAATTTTGTTAACACATTTTTCATACATATTTCTAGCACACTACCTCACTTAACTAATTTGATCACTAAATTGCTTAGGTAATTTTTGACCAAAACAGTAGGCATACACCTGACAGATGCAAATGCTAAAATAAACCCACATGTTGGGGATAACTCCTTTGTGGGTTCTATAAGTGGTGAGTCGGTTAATCATGACCGGCTTTCAAACCGGCCCCAATTGTATGACAAACATATAAATCTGTATACAAGATTATCTTAAATAATTGTCCCAAGTTACAAATTATTTGTGCCTTGTGCACTTAAATCAATTTTCATAAATGTTTTCAAATGAGTCAGTTAATTGTATTTACCAGTGTAAACTGATGTATTTTCCAAAGACTGATTGACAGGTACCTCACGTAAATAGGCTGGAGCTACTAGGTGTCATATAAGAGGATCTTGCAAATTCCTAGATACCTGGAGTCTGTTATTTTGGTTTCTTGTATTTTATTTATTATCTTCCTGTGGATCTTTATTACAACCAAGTCTGTATATTCTTTCATTTGGACACTCAGACATTATGGTTTGTAATAGTTTATTCACCAAGCCTTCCGCTGTGCTATTATATTGTGTGTTGACAATGATGATATCAACTACGTCACGATACTCCCCGCCGGGCCCACCGGTAATATGTGTAAATATCGGGGTATGACAGGTTGGTATCAGAGCCAACATTGAGTGAATTAAACACTAGCCTTTTGTGTTTAATCTCAATGACACAATAAGCACCTTCCTTAGACTTCCGAGTCTAGGCAAATGACCTAGGATTTATTCTTAACTTTTCTTTTATTGTTTATATTTTGTTTTACTTGTTTTGACAGGTTTATTAATCAAATATGCCACCGCGTGTACGAAGTAAGGGAAAGGGTCCGATGAGAGGAGGACCATCAGGCCATGCGGGACCTTCTCATAGGCGCACTCCATCTGCGTCTTTTTCTAGCGAGGATTCGCGTGACCATTGGGGTCATTCTTTTGAGCCTGCGAGACACTCGGTCTCGTTGAGTTCATCACCATCGTTTCATCCATCATTTGGGCCGCTTATTCCAGACGAGCCCCAGCATTCCCATCATTCTCATGATTCACACCATTCGCACCATTCGTACCACTCTTTACACCCTCATTCTTTCCATCATTCTGATTCCACTTATTCCCCAGCCCAGTTCAACCCAAACGACTATGTCAATGATCTATTGGGCTACAATCCCTTGGAACCCGAGGATCACTTCTCCCAAGTGATAGAGATGGATGACGACCCTGATCCAGAACCGCCAACCGGGACACCAGGCCACCCCATCAGCATCTCCAGCGATTCTCCATACTAAGGATCGCCATATCAAGGGTCCGATTCATGGGCCTAAAGGTGGAACAAGTATGAATGGGAATTTACCCCATCATTTCACAACTCTCCTACTCAACCACCTTTGGATGAGCCGTATCTTCAAGCGGTTACTCCACCGTCCCTACCCGTTGAAGAACCACCTCAACCACCGACCGAGCCACCTAGGCGAAGGAGAAATGCACGGATGTCCGTGCGAGGGGGACCAAGGTTCAGTTCCCCTCAAGCTTCAAGCACATACCCCCTATTCCCGAAGATCCACAGATGGGTGGACCTTCACATGCGGTGCCGGAGGATAATCCCCTGCCAGTTTCTTTTGCACCACAGCCACTGGGTTTTGAAAACCCGATACCGACATACCCAGGTTCGTCTGGGTATAACCCATTTGAATATCCAACTTCTACGGATTATGGATATCAAGCTCCTGCCCAAGATCCATATCTTACGGCAGCACAATATAATGCACTTTATCCTTCATCATATTCTCCAGTTTACCCAACTGGATATCCAGTGCAAGGGTATCAATACCCACCTTATCAACAGCAACCTCCTCCTCAACAAATTCAAACTCAAGAAATCCTGCAGAGGTTGGACCAGGTTGAGCAAAAAGCTGATGAAACCAATAAGAAGCATAACAAATTTCTCAAGGGTCTTGCGAACCTCATAAAAGGCAAAAAGAAATAAAAGTTTGTTTTATTTTATTTTGTATTGTATTTCAATCAAGTCCCTATGTGGACATTTCATTTTCTATACTAAGTTCCTGTGTGAACTTATTTTTTTTCTGTAGTCCCTGCGTGGACAGTTTGTTTATTTCAAGACCCGTTTAGGGCATTCTTGTAATAGTTTAGTAGTTTAATGGAATTTTTTTTTTTTGAGATTTTAAATATGTATTTTTATTACATTATCTTTTCTATATCATTTCAATTTTAAATTGTTCTGCCAATAAAAATTTCAAAAAGAAGTTCTTAGAGGTGTAACCTAGCCAAAATATAAATGGCTGTGATGGTACAACCTTCTTAAGACAATAAATTCCCTGTTAACATCTGAAAACATGTTAACATTCCAGGCTGTGTGACTCGAAAGATCACACAAGCTTCCAAATGTACTTGGATTTTTCCAAGTCACTGTCATAGCCTATATGATAAATCTGAATCATGGTTATTGAACATCAATATGATGTATACACCAAAACATCCATTTGAGATGTGTGCTTATAAGCAAAGGTGTATTAACGACAATGATAGTTTTATTTTCTAAACTTCTTGTCAAAAGGGCAATGAACTAGGTTCAACCCTTAAAAGATCACTGATCCAAGAGATCATTGGTTATGATTTAATCATCCTTGTGACTGTGCCATCCAAATGTCCTTCGAGATGAGCCTTTTGTGCTATATGAAAATGTCTTTTATGACATTGACAGTTGTGACTTATGTCCCCTCTCTAGTAAATATAAAGGATTATATCTTATTGTTTGCCTGTAATGGTTTCATTGTAACCTAGGCAAATCATGATCAAATAGATTCTTAATTATTATCTAAAATGATCTATATGGTTTATTAATACCATGGCCATATAATCATCAATACGATGATTCATTATATAATCTAAATATATCATTATTGTTTGGTTTAGTACTCAAATCATGGCTGGCTCTGACGAAGCAAAGAGTCATCCTGTGGAAGGAAACAATAATACTAGAATAAATGTTACTGCTGCTGAATTACAAGAGATGATAAACACATCGGTTGCACAAGCTGTGGATAATAAGTTTAAGGAGCCGAGTAATGTTCGGTCCAAAACTCATACCAAGTCCTTATCTCATTCGCATACACTGAAGAAGGATGAGTCACAACACTCATCTAATCAGAAAAGTGAACCACAGAGACAAGTTGTTTATAATCAGGCTCCAAAGTACAACAAAGGTTGTACTTATAAGTATTTCGTCTCGTGTAAACCGAGAGATTTCACAGGAGAAAAGGGAGCAATCGACTGTATGAAGTGGTTGGATGAAATGGAAACTGTGATTGACATCAATGGGTGTGCTAAGGAAGACATAGTCAAGTTTGTATCTCAGTCTTTCAAGGGCGACGCCTTAACATGGTGGAAGGCCTTGGTGCAATCCACTGGAAAGGTTCCTTTGTATAACCTTTCGTGGAACAAGTTTGTTGACCTTGTGAAGGACACTTACCGTCCTCAACATGAAGTTGAAAGAATAGAGACTGACTTCCTCACTTTGGTGATGAAGGATTTGGATTGCAGGTCCTATGTGACCAGTTTTAACTCAATGTCGAGACTTGTACCGTATTTGGTTACCCCAGAACCCAAACGCATTGCGCGTTTTATCGGTGGTTTAGCCCCAGAGGTTAAAGGAAACGTCAAGGCTTCTAAGCCTGCTACTTATAGATCTGCTGTAGATCTATCTTTGTCCCTTACTCTCGATGTTTTAAGGAGTAGGGCAAAGAAAACCACCGATGATGGGAAAAGAAAGAGGGAGGAAGACCAGTCCCATCAGTCGAACAAAAAGAATAAAGGAAACTCTGGTTCCAAAAAAGGGCAGTCGGGTGACAAGCCCAGATGCAAGACTTGCAATAAGAGGCACTTTGGAAAGTGCAACCAGGACCCACAAGCTAAACCTTGTGGGATCTGCAAGAAGAAAGGGCACAAGTCTGTAGAGTGCCGAAACATTAAGGATGCGACCTGCTACGGTTGCAACGAAAATGGGTACATCAAGACTAATTGCCCTAAGAATGCTAAGAAGCCCGAGGAGGCAAAGAAAACCAATGCTAGGGTTTTTCAGATGAATGCAAGAGAGGCGGTGAACGACAGGAACGTTATAACAGGTACCTTCCTCATTAATGATATTTATGCTAGAGTTTTATTTGATTCAGGAGCTGATAAGTCATTTGTAGACCATAAGTTTAGTAAGTTACTGAATCTGCCTATTAAGACTCTAGACATAAAATATGAGGTAGAGCTTGCCGATGGTACCTTAGAAACAGCTTCATCTCTTCTTGATGGATGCTCTATATCCATTAAGAATCTTTCTATCCCGCTATCCCTCTTGCCAATGAAATTGGCCGGGTTTGATGTAGTTCTAGCCATGGATTGGTTGTCGCATAACTAAGCCCAAATTGCCTGCGATAAAAAGCTAATTATCATCAAAATCCCTTCTGGTGAATCCGTCACTATTCAAGGAGATACACAATATGGTTTGCCCAACAATGTGTCTATTCTCAAGGTATCGAAGTGTCTAAAGAACGGATGTGTCATTTACATGGCACAAGTGACAGTAAATGACCCGAAACCCAAAATTGAAGATATTCCAATTATTTCCGAGTATCCTGATGTATTTCCTGATGAATTACCTGGATTACCTCCCGAGAGGCAAGTTGAATTCGGGATAGACATTCTGCCAAGATCTGCACCAATTGCACGAGCTCCTTATCATCTAGCGCCTACTGAAATGAAAGAGCTCAGGACTCAATTGGACGACTTACTAGAAAAGGGTTTCATACAACCCAGCTCTTCGCCTTGGGGAGCTCCTATATTGTTTGTGAAGAAAAAGGATGGATCAATGCGCTTATGCATTGATTACCGGGAACTAAACAAGGTAACGATCAAGAATCGTTATCCCTTACCCAGGATCGACGACTTATTCGACCAACTCCAAGGGGCGAGTTTCTTCTCGAAGATTGATTTGAGATCCGGATATCATCAGCTCAAGGATAGAACTGAAGATGTACCAAAGACAGCGTTCAGAACAAGGTATGGACATTACGAGTATGGGCATTACAAGTTTTTAGTGATGCCTTTCGGGCTCACTAATGCACCATCAACATTCATGGACCTCATGAATAGAGTCTGCAAGCCATACTTAGATAAGTTTGTCATTGTCTTTATAGACGACATACTTATTTATTCTCGTAATCAGGATGATCACGAGAAACACCTTTGGTGTATTCTAGGGTTTCTTCGACAGGAGAAATTGTATGCTAAGTTCTCTAAATGTGAGTTTTGGCTTCGTGAAGTCCAATTTCTTGGACATGTTGTGAGCAAGCGTGGTATTCAAGTCGATCCCGCTAAAATAGAAGCCATCATGAACTGGGAAGCACCAAAGACACCAACAGAAATTCGCAGCTTTCTGGGATTAGCTGGTTATTATAGAAGATTCATTGAGAACTTCTCGAGGATAGCTGCACCATTGACTTCTCTGACCCGTAAGAATGTAAAATTTGATTGGGGTCCAAAACAACAAGAGTCTTTTGAGATTCTAAAACAGAAATTGAGCAACGCTCCGGTGTTGACATTGCCCGAAGGAATTGAAGAGTTTGTCGTGTACTGTGATGCTTCACACACAGGTATGGGCTGTGTACTTATGCAACGAGGCAAGGTGATTGCTTATGCATCACAACAATTAAAGGTGCACGAAAAGAATTACACCACCCACGATTTGGAATTGGGTGCCGTTGTCTTCGCACTTAAGTTATGGAGACACTATTTATATGGAACAAAATGTGTGATCTATTCGGATCACAAAAGTCTCCAACACTTATTCAATCAAAAGGATCTTAATATGAGACAGCGCCATTGGATGGAGACTCTAAATGACTACGATTGTGAAATTCGCTACCATCCTGGCAAAATAAATGTAGTCGCTGATGATCTAAGCCGAAAGGAAAGAGTCAAACCTATAAGGATTAATGCCAAGAGCATTGAACTGAAGAACAGTTTGAATGAAAGACTGTTAGTTGCACAGAAGGAAGCTATTTTGGAAGCTAACTTTCCAAATGAAAAGTTAGGTGTAACTATTGAACAGTTAGCACCTGGCAAGGATGGAATCCTCAGATTGAATGGAAGGATCTGGGTTCCTATTCATGGAGGGCTTCGGGATATAATCCTCCACGAAGCTCATAATTCCAAATACTCAGTTCACCCTGGAGATGACAAAATGTATCAAGATTTGAAAGCTAATTATTGGTGGATAGGTTTGAAGAAATCTATTGCCACACATGTAGCTAAATGCCTGACTTGTGCTCAGATTAAAGCTGAACATCAAAAGCCGTTGGGTCTGCTTCAACAGCCAGAACTTCCCACATGGAAGTGGGAGATGGTAATTATGGACTTTATAACCAAGTTACCTAAAACAAGGCATGGAAATGATACTATATGGGTTATAGTTGATAGACTGACTAAGTCAGCACACTTCTTACCCATTAAGGAGACTCATAGCTCTGACAAGATAGCTCAGTTGTACGTGGATAAGATTGTATCCCTCTACGGAGTGCCTGTGTCCATTATATTCGATAGAGATACTAAATACACCTCTCACTTTTGGAAAAGTTTCCAACAATCATTAGGCACTCGTTTGAATTTTAGTACTGCTTACCATCCTCAGACAGATGGACAAAGTGAGCGTACAATTCAAACTTTGGAAGACATGCTTCGAGCATGTGTTATTGATTTGGGAGGTAGCTGGGATGACCACCTACCTTTGATCGAGTTCTCCTATAATAATAGCTACCATACTAGCATTCAGGCTGCGCCTTTTGAGGCATTGTATGGAAGGAAATGTAGAACGCCAGTTTGTTAGGTAGAAGTAGGAGAAGCTCAGTTATCAGGACCTGATATAGTTCTTGAAACGACAGACAAGATTGTCCAGATCCGTGATCGCCTGAAAGCTGCCAGGGATAGGCAGAAAAGTTATGCTGATAAGAGGCGAAAGCCTCTAAAGTTTGAAGTGGGCGATAAAGTCTTACTAAAAGTATCACCCTGGAAAGGAGTGATGCGTTTTGGTAAGAAGGGCAAGTTGAGCCCGAGATATATTGGACCATTCGAGATTATCGAATGTGTCGGCAGTGTAGCTTATAAGCTAAACTTGCCTGAGGAGCTGAGTGGAATTCATAATGTGTTCCACATCTGTAATCTCAAAATGTCTAGCTGATGATTCGCTAGCAATGTCTCCTCAAGACGTACAGATTGATGAAAGCCGGAAGTTTGTTGAAAGACCTATATCGATCGAGGATAGTCAGGTTAAAAAGCTCCGAAGGAAGCACGTGCCTATAGTAAAGGTTAAATGGGATGCCCGTAGAGGCCCTGAATATACGTGGGAAGTTGAGTCCACTATGCGACAAAAGTACCCTCACTTATTCCAGTAAATCTCGGGGTCGAGATTTCTTTTAAGGGGGTGAGGATGTAACACCACGTAAAAATGTGTCCAATTATGTAAAGACACGTGTCCTAAACTCTAAATATGTGAAAGATTGAGTTTGAAGGACTAAAGATGACAAACGATGAAAATACGTATGCAAAGGGACTAAAAGTGTCAACATGCCAAACTTGTGCCTCTGAATGATCACACATGAAGAATATATTCTTAAACGAGTGATTAATTGGATATAAGAAGCCGTTTATGAAAATAAGCGAAGGATTATAAACTACAGGGGTTAAACGTGTCAACATGTTAATTCTTACCTCTGAGTGACCTTTTAACGAACCCGAGGCTTAGAAATATTCAAATATGCTCTCAAGAATAAGTGATATAAATTTCACGAGGTTTCGAGATCGTTATGCGTTGTTTACGCGAATTCCCAAGAATTAGGGTTTAAAGCGTCAACGAGGTGAAACTTATGTTTTCGGTGATCAAATAACGAAACCTGGCCTAACGAAGTTTGCTTATGCTTCCATGAACCTCTTTGAACTAACTGCAAGGGCCAAATATGTCTAAAATAAAAGATACTCGAGGGAATAAAAGAGCAGGGGCTGAAAGTGCAATAATTGAAAGTTTTTAAACCTGGGCGACACCTTGACGCGGGGCGCGTAGCCCCTTGTGAAACCTTACGCGGCCCGCGTAGCAACTGCCAGCATCCAAAAAACTGGCAGCTGCATGTTGCAGCCTGTTACACCGACTTTGGGGCCAAAATTTTGATTCCAGGAGCTATTTGTTGGTTTTAGAATACCACTAGGACACCTGGCGTGATCCTAGATGCCTCCAAAACACCTGCCATCATCCAAATGCATGGCAATTTACTATATAAAGGCTCCTTAGTTGAATGGGTCATTTGCTCATTTACTTGCAACATTCACAACACTTACTTCTGGAGATATCTGGCTTTAGAGGAGGATCAAGAAGTGTAGAAAAGATAGCTAGGACCTTATGTAAGTGTCTTAGCCCTTTCTTAGTTCAGTTTATTAGTTTAAAAACTGAAAAGTCAAAGATATCGTAAATTGACTTTGACTTTCGGTTTAATCACAAATGGTCCAGCCACTGTCCAAAATAAAATTGGATATGTGACCATATTAAGGTAGGTGACCAACCCTTAAAAGGGCACCTCCTAATTATTTCGTTTGACTAGTTAATTGTCGGGTCAAACTAATAAGTCAAAAAGTCAAACTGGACAGAATTTTAAATAATGATTCAAACTAATAAAACAGAGGTTATAAATTATATTTTATCATTCTAATAACTTGGTAATTAGTATTAGGACATGTTTAAACATGTCTAACCCGACAATTTTCAGTCTAAGGTCGGTTCATAACCGAAAGTCGCAAAAGCTTGACTTTTGCTTTGACTTTCAGTTCTGACCCGATTGAGCTTAATTCTTCTATGTTTTAAGCTTCCACTAGGACCACATTATACAGTAGTATAACCCCCTGGAGTTATATTACTTGGTCCTTAGTAGTTTGAATTATATGCTCTTGTTTGTTATTATGCTTATAAATGCCATAATTTCCCTTTTGACATATAAATGAGATTTTTAGAAATGTGAGAGGACAAAAAACTTTGTTACAGATATATAAGCTTGTCCCAAAAATTTGACATAAGTTCTTGGTCTCAAACAGAAGTTATGCTCGATATCGTAAATAGAAGCTTTTTATTAATTAAATTGCGATATCTTGCATAAGACATGTTTAAACTTGAATTTTGAACCAAAACTCATTACCTACTATTAAGATATTATTTTTAAGGATTTTTAGGATTTTTGGTCAGATTATAATCTGCTCATATCATAGAGTTCTTGTGTAATTCGGTAAATGACGATAATACCCTTTTCATGCATAAAATGAGATTAACAAATGATTTGAATGCCAAACTTTTCCTACTGATTTCATACATTAAATAAATTATTTTAAGCATTTAAAACTGATCAAAATCTCAGATTTACATAAACATCTTAATTATCGTCAATTAGCGAGTTTTACACTAATTAGGTGCATAGTATGGTTTAAAACCATATTTAACACCTAAGACTTATTACCTACTGAATATTTAAACAAATTTCAATATTTTTACAGTAAGTATAAGTCATGAACTCAGACTTCCAAAAATGTCCTTAAAAGCATATGTGAAATGACCAAAATGCCCTTTCGGGGCATAGTTTGGCCATAAATGGTAAACCTCACATATATGTAATATCTTACTGATGTAATGTGATAAAATAAATATTTTTACTGATCACCAAAGACCAGAACCTCAGTTTATTATAAAATCTCTTTTATAATCACTAAAATGACCAAAATGCCCATACGGGACTTAAATTGGTTTTAAATACTTTTTGGGCATATATGTTAACATCCTACTGATATATTAACATATTTTAAGCATAATAACATTTGAGACATGTATATAATTCATTTGGTTACCCGTTATGCATTTATGAATTCGGGTCGGTTTATGTGACTAGTTTACGTAAAATAACCGAAACGGGTTTAACCTTATCATTAAATCCTCAAATTTCAGAATGTGTTTAGTATACCCATATTATACAAGTATCAAAACTTTTTGGGTCTAAACCACACTCTATTCCGGTCTCCGCTTAATCTAGCGTTTGGAACCGTAAAGTATCTTTCCCACTAACCGGTCCAAGTCCTTGACTTAAATAAAGACCCGTTAGTATCCTAATAGGTTATTAAACCTTCTATATAGATTGAATAGCTTCAGTAGAAGGTATTATCATAAGGATTTAGGAATATACGGCTGAGTTACCTCTTCACATCTAGCTCAGGTAAATACTTTTAACTTATTTTCCCTTATTCGGGCTTGGGATACGGTATTATAATAATACCGCTTGGTCGGGTATGAAATCATTTAATCGGATTGTGATTAATAAATTTACATAACCTGTTTTAATCTGTCTTGTTTGATAACATAAACATTGGGGGTTAATACGACCGTGTCCTGGATATCCTTGGCTCATTTCATTTGAAAATGGCCACGACCTATGCACGGGGTGTAGGCATACACCTGACAGATGCAAATGCTAAAATAAACCCACATGTTGGGGATAACTCCTTTGTGGGTTCTATAAGTGGTGAGTCGGTTAATCATGACCGGCTTTCAAACCGGCCCCAATTGTATGACAAACATATAAATCTGTATACAAGATTATCTTAAATAATTGTCCCAAGTTATAAATGAGTCAGTTAATTGTATTTACCTGTGTAAACTGACGTATTTTTCAAAGACTGATTGACAGGTACCTCATGTAAATAGGCTGGATGTAACACCCCAAAAACGGGTTTGGTAACCAAACAACGTTAATAGTAATGACGGGTAAAATACCGTCAATGGTAAACATTAACCCGGTAAATATTAGGAATTTAAATAAATAAACCTAATATTAAATAAAAAGAGTAATAAACGCTTTAAAAAAGGAGACAAAGTTTATAAGAGGCCCGAGTTAACGGGACCTAAAATAAAACGGGTTAATAACTCCCGAAACCCGCTAAATTAAATAGGAATAATTAACTTAGTTATTTATGTTTCGTAAAACAATGAAGGAACTTGTAGTAACTAATCCATTTATAAATCCCTTAAATTTTGAGGGACTAAAAGTGGGCAATTGGAAAGATGTTTAATTAAAACAATATCAAAAGAACAAAACACACACATGTGGTGTGTTGGTCGACATTTACCAGAGCTAGGAGAAAGGGTTCTTACTCATGAACCCTAGAAACTCATAAACTTGATCAAAATCAAGGGAAAACGAGCAAAGAAATTGGGGCTTTAACTAAATTCGTGATCACCTAAGCTAGGAGATCACAAGGTATGTCGAAATTTATAATTTGGTGATGTTTTGAATTTATGATGAACATAAAAAATCGAAAATTAGGTGATGAATGTTGTATATATGAGTGATATTGGGTTGAATCTATGTATAGAAACAAACCCTAGATGAAAACTTGTAGAATTGTGCCATAAACTAGTGATTAGTCAATAAATCAAGTATGAGCTAAGTGGGTTTTGACTAGATAGTAAAGATGATGATACGCATGTGCTTAGAATCATCATATTTGATAGTTGGAGCAAAATACTTGAACAATTTATGAGTTCGAGTGAATGCTCATATATGACTCGAAATAGGTTTTGTATATTATGATGAAATTAGTAACTTTGTTCATGTAAATAGGTGTTTGGAATCATGATATCTACTAATTAATATGTAGAACTTAATTATATTAGATGTTTGGATGAATGTCTAATGCTATGATGAAACGGGTTTCACATGTAGATGGAAACCTTTAGTTCTTGTTTAACAAATGAATAATTAGCTTTGATAATCGAGAGCTAAGTTAAATTGGTGTTAATACTAGCATGAATTGAGACTTGAAAAGTGGTTAAAATGGTGGCGTGAGAATAATGCCTATCGGATACTTGACAAAGTGCTTAAATGAATTGTCGAGTTTCATAATATAATCACTTATGCTAATAGGTAGTTTGACCTTTAAAAGTCAAACTGACCAAAATGAAATCAAATGGTAAATTTTGACGTAAAATCCGTAAGATGGAATAGTCATAATTAATGGTGACTTATCTAACCGTCTTACGAATTATGATGATAGTTTGACGGTTGACAAGCTAGGTGGAGGCTTGGAAAGGAAGCAGGTTAAACGAATCAAGTGTGAAGGAAAAGCGTGTTTCGGATGCAAGGTAAGTAAAACTTACACCTTTTTGTAGAATACATGTTTAATCTATAAGTTATGAATAAAATAAAGATAATATTCGAAATATGGTTTTCGACACGAAATGATACGGGTCGAAACTAAAATAAATGTTAGAAACCATGTTTAATGGTAAATAGAGGTAAGAAGGTAAATTAGCCATGAAATATGGCTAAGGTAAAAAAAATGAGTTTTTGAACGGCTACTTTGAAAGTAAGCCTAAACAAATAAAAAGAGTACAACGGTGATTTAGTCATGTGTAGACGGATAAGAGTTGAAGTTTTAAACGACACCACATGGCATAAGCCATGTTGGGTTAGATGTGTAAGAAACGGATTTAAAGACATAACTATACGGTGAGAAATCCGAGATGAGTTATTTAACGAAATGGTAAATAAATACCATTCGAATTATAAGTGCAAAATGTTTGGCCGTTTAGACCAAACGGGTCAAATGGTAATGTTATTACCATTTGACACATAACGACTAATAAGTACTTGTCGAGTCTAATGCTCACAGGGTAAAACGGCTTATGGAAATTGCGTAGCTATAAATTAGCAAATTGTTGAAGCAAGGTATTAAACGGGTCAATATGTTGACCCGAGCCAGGTACGCATAAATAGGTTTATAGTTAAGAGTGATTTTTTTTGTCAAATAATTAGTGAGTCCCTTGTAGAAAATAAGGGACTAAAAGTTGACCAAAAAGCCCTTAATGGGCGAACCGAGTAAACGATCCTTAGAGGTTGTTTAGGAACGTGTTTATTGATTATGAAACCCTTAGATACCTATAAAAGTTATAGGCAAAAACATTCATGGGTTGAATGCCTAAAAATGGGTCATTTGCGTAAATGACTAGTCGAAGGGTAAAATTGGGATTTTGGGGTTCCTTACGTTAAATCCACCACAAAAATAGTTGTGGTGGAAGACAGGTAGTTGACTAGTATGGAAATGCGAGGTGCGAATGTCACACCCCCAAAATCCACCTGCGGAGTATCACCGCTTGGGAGCGTGACTGACCAGGATCAAGCCACCAATCATATTGAACATGTAATTAAAAATATAAAAGTAAATGCCATTTAACCACCAATATGAAAGGTGTCCAAAATAACCGTAAGTTATCAATGTTTAGCGGAAGCGTATGAATAAAACCCAACAAAATAAAGTATGAAATATCATAAAGTGTTTAACATAACAATCACGATCCAAGTCCACAACGATCAGCTCCTCCATGTGCAAGCTCCATGTATCTAACGACCTGCAAGGCATGTAACAGAGGATCAACAACTAGTTGAGCGAGTTCACAGAATGTAAATGCGTGATAGTAAGTTCGTATGTAACATGTGGCTCTACTGGGCCGATAGTGCGTTCTATTGGTGGGGGCTTCCCATGTTGTATATCCACTAGACTATTCCTAACCATAAGTATCCTTCCCAATCCGAGGATAGTAGTATGTATAAGTTTACGTAGGTTTACATAAGTGCCCTTCCCAACCGAGGACAGTACGTAGCGAGTACGTAGGTTTAGCGCTGGCGTCCTTCCCAATCCGAGGACGGTAGTACGTAGGTTTAGCACTGGCGTCCTTCCCAATCCGAGGACGGTAGTACGTAGGTTTACGTAGGTTTAGTGCTGGTGTCCTTCCCAATCCGAGGACAGTACGTAGGCTTTATGTAGAATTTGGCACAGGCATCCTTCCCAACCGAGGACCGTGGTAAGTAGTCTAGTGGTAATGTAAGTACAGCTAATCATTCAATCCCATTCCCAACCCAACTGGGGAATCCCATGCCTTGGTAAGAGTGTGAACTCACCTTGGTTTGCTCGGTATGCTAAGTATATGCTCACAAGTAATCAATCACGTCCTAAAGTATGCATGTATGTGAAATCAGTTTGTGTCCAAGTTATGCATGTATAAACATGTAGCACGTAATCACAATCATATACAAGATGACTACACTTAACAGCAGTTATCTAACCAGGTTAACACTTAATAGAATTAACTCAAGTTACTGCACAGATCAGCTAGTTGGCGAAACACACTTCGGCGAAACACATATTGACGAAACATATTCTGTTTCGTCGTTCAGGGTCTCGGCGAAACACTTGTGTTTCGCCATGTTTGTTTCGTCAAGTAGGTCTCGGCGAAACACTTCTATTTCGCCGTCCTCTGTGTTTCGTCTAAGATGTCTGTTTCGTGGAAACTCAGTTACGTGGATATCAGTTACATCAGTAAACCCTAACAGCCGTAAAACAGCAAATCCTCAATCATACAGAAAGCATTCAACACAGAATCATCGTAACATCATCACAGCATAATCATCGGATTTCTTTAACGTCTAGCATGAACCCTAGCTTACGTATACAACATATCGATTACAACATCACATCATCAAACCCTATCAAGATGCTAACTTGCATTCAAGATCAGATCATAATAACAACATCCATAACCTAGTATTCAATCAAATTAAGTTTCGCATAAAACCATTTATATCCGATTACAATATTCATATCGAAATCCATATCATCATCATCATAACAAGAACCCTCATATTTAACATGTATCGATTTCAAATATACAACATCAAAGCAGAATCACAGGACACATAAACGCATACATGGATGAAAGATCAATCAAGACACATAGGTTTACTAACCGAGATGATGGTTTGATCGCACAAGGGTTTCCGGGGGTTCTAGTTTGCCGTCAGAGAGAAGGGAGCTCTAGGGTTTCGATTGTGATGGTAAAAGTGTGAAACTAAGGCTGTTACACATTCTAATATTCGAGTTTACGTATTGGGCCCGAACTGGGCTTTGGCGAATTAAGGGCCGGCGAAACAGACTTCTGTTTCGTCGGAGTGTTCATGGCGAAACAGCCTGTTTCGTCGAAATGGGTTATGGCGAATCAACTAGTTTCGTCGGGTTCTTAACAGTTCAAGTTTTACAAACAGTACACATGTTATACAATCACACATAACCATGCAAACACACCAGGTTTTATCATAACACAACCATATAGTCAAAGTCAATGTGCATTTAATGCGAATAAAGAATGTCGGAAATTCGAGTTGTCACATTATCCCCAACTTGAAAGAAATTTCGTCCCGAAATTTAGCATGCAGTTACTGAGGAAGCTAGTAGTGTGACGTTGTTTACCTGTGTTGTATCGCGGCTCCTCGAGCAGGTTTGCGAAGATTACTGGTTTTCTTGGGGTGTCACATTATCCCCCCGTTGATTTGGAATTTCGTCCCGAAATTCTGCATTGGTAGCTTCAGCCTCAGTAGTAGTTGCTTGATTTCCGAATAACTGGGGATATTTGAGTTCCATTTGATCTTCTCGTTCCCAGGTATACTCTGGGCCACGACGGGAGTTCCAACGAACTCGTACAAGAGGGATTCTCGTGTTCTTGAGGACCTTAACATCCCGATCCGTGATTTCAACAGGTTCCTCGACGAAGTGCAACCGTTCGTCGATAGTGAGTTCCTTCAAGGGAACTATGTGGGTCTCATCTGACGTACACTTCTTCAGATTCGACACGTGAAAGACGTTGTGAACTGCACTGAGTTCAGGTGGTAAGTTCAATCTGTAGGCCACTTTGCCTATTTTCTCAATAACTTCGAAAGGTCCGACGTATCGTGGATTGAGTTTGCCGCGTTTGCCAAAACGAACCACACCCTTCCAGGGTGAAACTTTAAGTAGCGCTCGATCCCCAACCTGGAATTCGAGTAGTTTCCTGTCTTTATCAGCGTATACTTTCTGACGGTCCCGTGCTGCCGCCATGCGTTGTCGTATTTGAGCAATCTTTTCAGTAGTATCAACTACCATTTCTGGACCTGTGCTTTGACTTTCTCCCACCTCTGCCCAACAGAGAGGTGACCGGCACTTACGCCCGTACAGTGCCTCGAATGGTGCAGCTTTAATGCTGGTGTGGTAGCTGTTATTGTATGAAAATTCCACGAGTGGCAGATGCTTTTCCCAACCGTTGCCAAAGTCTATTACACACGCCCGAAGCATGTCTTCTAGAGTTTGAATAGTGCGCTCAGACTGTCCATCCGTCTGAGGATGATACGCCGTGCTCATGTCTAAACGAGAGCCAAAAGATTTATGCATTGCTTGCCACAATTCTGAAGTAAAACGAGCGTCACGATCAGAGATAATAGAGGTGGGCACACCGTGCCTCGAAACAACTTCCCTAAGATATACGTCTGCTAGTGTGGAGAACTTATCCGTTTCTTTGATTGCCAGGAAGTGAGCAGACTTAGTGAGTCGATCCACGATCACCCAAATAGTGTCATTTCCGCGCTGGGATCTAGGTAAACCGGTAACAAAATCCATGGAAATTTGCTCCCATTTCCATTGTGGTATCTCGGGTTGTTGGAGTGGTCCTGACGGTTTCTGGTATTCTGCCTTGACTCTCGCACAAGTCAAGCATTTGCTAACGTATGTGGCTATGTGGGCCTTCATGCTAGGCCACCAGTATGTAGTCTTAATATCGTGGTACATTTTATCCGAACCAGGGTGTACCGAGTAGCGGGACTTGTGAGCTTCATCCATTACCAGCTCGCGTAAGTTGCCGTACAGTGGGACCCAAATGCGTCCTGTGACGTAGTAAGCACCATCTTCTTTCTGTTCTAAACGTTGTCTTGAGCCACGTAGGGCTTCAGCCCTGACATTTTCTGGTTTCAATGCTTCCACCTGAGCATTTCGTATCTGGGAAGGAAGACTAGACTGTATAGTGAGTTGTAAGGCTCGTACGCGCTTAGGCGCGGTGTCCTTCCGACTGAGGGCATCAGCCACAACATTGGCTTTGCCTGGGTGGTACCTGATTGAGCATTCGTAGTCGTTTAGCAGTTCGACCCATCGTCGCTGTCGCATATTCAGTTCCTTCTGTTTGAATATATGTTCGAGGCTCCTGTGGTCAGTGTAGATAGCACATTTGGTACCGTACAAGTAGTGTCGCCATATCTTAAGTGCAAAAACAACCGCTCCCAGCTCTAAATCATGCGTAGTGTAGTTTCGTTCGTGAATCTTAAGTTGGCGCGAAGCATAAGCAATAACTTTATCCCGCTGCATCAACACACATCCAAGACCCTGGATAGATGCGTCGCAGTAGACTACAAAATCGTCTGTGCCTTCAGGCAATGAGAGGATAGGTGCGCTACAGAGTCTATCCTTTAAGTGTTGGAACGCTGTATCCTGTGCATTACCCCAACGGTAGACAACACCCTTCTGTGTCAGTAGTGTAAGCGGCTGAGCAATCTTTGAGAAGTCTTTGATGAACCTTCTGTAATAACCCGCCAAACCCAAGAATTGGCGTATTTCTGTTGGTGTGCGAGGTGCAGGCCAGTTCTTGATCGAATCCACCTTGGATGGATCTACATGAATCCCATCCTCGTTTACCACGTGGCCTAAGAAGTGGACTTCACGAAGCCAGAAGTCACATTTAGAAAACTTAGCGTATAACTGTTCCGTTCGTAGAAGTTCCAGTATAAGTCGTAAATGATGTTCGTGCTCCTCCTGACTCTTCGAATAAATCAGGATGTCGTCGATGAAAACAATGACGAACTTGTCGAGATAGGGTTTGCACACCCTGTTCATAAGATCCATAAATACGGCAGGCGCATTCGTTAGCCCGAATGGCATGACCATAAACTCGTAGTGGCCGTAGCGAGTTCTAAATGCCGTTTTAGAGACGTCCTCATCCCGGACTCTCAGCTGGTGATATCCTGACCTTAAGTCTATTTTGGAGTAGTAACTCGACCCTTGCAGCTGGTCGAATAAATCATCTATGCGCGGAAGAGGATAACGATTCTTGATCGTCACCTTGTTGAGTTCGCGGTAGTCTATACACATCCTGAACGTACCGTCTTTCTTCTTTACGAATAACACTGGGGCTCCCCAAGGCGAAGAGCTAGGACGTATAAAACCCTTTTCCAAGAGTTCTTGTAGCTGCTTTGACAGTTCTTCTAATTCAGTCGGAGCTAGACGATAAGGTGCTCGAGCTATGGGTGCTGCTCCTGGAGCGAGCTCGATCTGGAATTCAACCTGACGATGAGGCGGTAACCCAGGTAATTCCTCAGGGAACACTTGAGGAAAGTCACGTACTACAGGAATATCTTCAATCTTTCTCTCTTTCTTCGAGGTATCTGTAACGAGTGCCAATATAGCAGTGTGCCCCTTGCGCAAACACTTCTGAGCCTTCAAAAAGGATATAATACCACTCACGACACCACTCTTGTCGCCTTGAACTTCGAGAGGTTCCTTGCCAGAACGAGGAATGCGAATAACCTTTTCTTTGCATAAAATCTCCGCTTGTTGTTGAGATAACCAATCCATGCCAATGACGACGTCGAAGCTACCCAAGGTTATAGGAATGAGATCGATGGAGAAGGTCTGACCAGCGAGGATAAGATTACACCCTTTTACTATGTGTGTGGCTTCTAAACTTTTACCGTTAGCTAACTCTACGACATGTTTGGTGTTTAGGAGAGTTGGTGCACGTTTTAACATTTCACTAGCTTTTAGAGACATGTAACTAGTATCCGCACCAGAATCAAATAGTACAGTAACATAAAAGTCGTCAAGAAGAAACTTACCCATAACCACGTTGGGATCATTCCTGGCATCACCCTGACCGATCACAAACATACGGCCTCTAGCACCATTGTTGTTATTGTCCCCACCGTTGTTGTTGTTCCCATTGCCCTGGTTGTTGTTGTTGTTCTGGTTTCGGTTTAGCTGAGGGCAGTGTCTTTTGAAGTGACCTTCGGCGCCACACTGAAAACATCCTTTGTTGCCCTGTTGCTGATTCTGTCGTGCTTGCTGCTGCGGCTGATTCTGGTTTACAGGCTGTGGGCTCCTACAATCCTTGGCCTCATGGCCCGTCCTGAAACACCTTTGACAACGACCCCTGTTACACTGGCCATTGTGGTGCTTGTTGCAGATATTTCACTTTGGGAGGTTCCCTCGATAACCACCCTGCTTGTGACTGCCCGAAGAGTGCTGACTAGGGCTCTGGTAGTTGTCAGTCTTTCGTTGCTGAACTTGGGGCTGAACTGAAGCTGATCCCTTGCTGGAATCCCCCTCCCATTTACGCTTGCTGTCACTGGGAGTAGCAGGAGTAACCGAAGTAGTAGCTGTAGGGGTAGCGTTGATGCGTTTGGGCAATCGGTTCTGCTCCACCGCTTGATCAGTGAGGCGGTGAGCCAACTGAACAACCTGCTGGTAAGTGGCATGATTTGCTGAAGTCACATGACTCTGGATCTCTGGCACCAGACCCTTAAGATAAAGTTCAATACGCTTGTCCACCAGAGTAGGACACAGTAATGCAAGTTCATTCGATCTCTTGGTATACGCTTCGATCTCAGACCCCGTCATCTTGAGGTTGAAAAACTCGACTTCCAGCTTATGAATATCATCTCGACTGCAGTATTCCTCCTTGATCATCTCTTTGAAATTGTTCCATGGGGTGGCGTTAGCAGCAACCAACCCCAGTATTTGGACCTGTGCTTTCCACCATGTGAGGGCTAAACCCTCGAGGGTTCCGGTAGCATATTTCACCCTGCGTGCCTCAGGGCATTCACACATCTCAAACACAGACTCTATCTTTTCAAACCAGTGCAGGAGACCTACGGCTCCTTCAGTGCCGCTGAAAGTGGATGGACGACAGTCCATGAAAGTCTTGAAAGTGCAAACAGGTGCTTGACCTCCTGCTTGTGCGGCTGCAACCGCCGCGGTAACTCGTTCGTTAATGAGGGCCGTCAACTGGTCCTGGGTCATGTTGATACGTGCAGACATGATCTTCATAGTAAAGATAACGTAAGTGAGATAGGTTCGCGAATAGTGCGATGACAGAAGAGTGTAAGCACACAAGTGTTCTCATGCAATAACAAATAGTGAGCAACGTAATCTAAGCATACCATGAGCAAAGTTCTATGTAATTCTAATATGTAGGCAATAAACATAAACCTTATTACCTAGGATGTCGAGTCTTGCACGTGGAGCGAAGCGTCGTTGTGGATCGTTGAGAGCACTGTTCTGGTTATAGTCTGGTTTTAATAAAATCGTTTTCCCCATATTAAAACCAAGTTCTCTATAACCAATGGCTCTGATACCAATCTGTCACACCCCCAAAATCCACCTGCGGAGTATCACCGCTTGGGAGCGTGACTGACCAGGATCAAGCCACCAATCATATTGAACATGTAATTAAAAATATAAAAGTAAATGCCATTTAACCACCAATATGAAAGGTGTCCAAAATAACCGTAAGTTATCAATGTTTAGCGGAAGCGTATGAATAAAACCCAACAAAATAAAGTATGAAATATCATAAAGTGTTTAACATAACAATCACGATCCAAGTCCACAACGACCAGCTCCTCCCTGTGCAAGCTCCATGTATCTAACGACCTGCAAGGCATGTAACAGAGGATCAACAACTAGTTGAGCGAGTTCACAGAATGTAAATGCGTGATAGTAAGTTCGTATGTAACATGTGGCTCTACTGGGCCGATAGTGCGTTCTATTGGTGGGGGCTTCCCATGTTGTATATCCACTAGACTATTCCTAACCATAAGTATCCTTCCCAATCCGAGGATAGTAGTATGTATAAGTTTACGTAGGTTTACATAAGTGCCCTTCCCAACCGAGGACAATACGTAGCGAGTACGTAGGTTTAGCGCTGGCGTCCTTCCCAATCCGAGGACGGTAGTACGTAGGTTTAGCACTGGCGTCCTTCCCAATCCGAGGACGGTAGTACGTAGGTTTACGTAGGTTTAGTGCTGGTGTCCTTCCCAATCCGAGGACAGTACGTAGGCTTTATGTAGAATTTGGCACAGGCATCCTTCCCAACCGAGGACCGTGGTAAGTAGTCTAGTGGTAATGTAAGTACAGCTAATCATTCAATCCCATTCCCAACCCAACTGGGGAATCCCATGCCTTGGTAAGAGTGTGAACTCACCTTGGTTTGCTCGGTATGCTAAGTATATGCTCACAAGTAATCAATCACGTCCTAAAGTATGCATGTATGTGAAATCAGTTTGTGTCCAAGTTATGCATGTATAAACATGTAGCACGTAATCACAATCATATACAAGATGACTACACTTAACAGCAGTTATCTAACCAGGTTAACACTTAATAGAATTAACTCAAGTTACTGCACAGATCAGCTAGTTGGCGAAACACACTTCGGCGAAACACATATTGACGAAACATATTCTGTTTCGTCGTTCAGGGTCTCGGCGAAACACTTGTGTTTCGCCATGTTTGTTTCGTCAAGTAGGTCTCGGCGAAACACTTCTATTTCGCCGTCCTCTGTGTTTCGTCTAAGATGTCTGTTTCGTGGAAACTCAGTTACGTGGATATCAGTTACATCAGTAAACCCTAACAGCCGTAAAACAGCAAATCCTCAATCATACAGAAAGCATTCAACACAGAATCATCGTAACATCATCACAGCATAATCATCGGATTTCTTTAACGTCTAGCATGAACCCTAGCTTACGTATACAACATATCGATTACAACATCACATCATCAAACCCTATCAAGATGCTAACTTGCATTCAAGATCAGATCATAATAACAACATCCATAACCTAGTATTCAATCAAATTAAGTTTCGCATAAAACCATTTATATCCGATTACAATATTCATATCGAAATCCATATCATCATCATCATAACAAGAACCCTCATATTTAACATGTATCGATTTCAAATATACAACATCAAAGCAGAATCACAGGACACATAAACGCATACATGGATGAAAGATCAATCAAGACACATAGGTTTACTAACCGAGATGATGGTTTGATCGCACAAGGGTTTCCGGGGGTTCTAGTTTGCCGTCAGAGAGAAGGGAGCTCTAGGGTTTCGATTGTGATGGTAAAAGTGTGAAACTAAGGCTGTTACACATTCTAATATTCGAGTTTACGTATTGGGCCCGAACTGGGCTTTGGCGAATTAAGGGCCGGCGAAACAGACTTCTGTTTCGTCGGAGTGTTCATGGCGAAACAGCCTGTTTCGTCGAAATGGGTTATGGCGAATCAACTAGTTTCGTCGGGTTCTTAACAGTTCAAGTTTTACAAACAGTACACATGTTATACAATCACACATAACCATGCAAACACACCAGGTTTTATCATAACACAACCATATAGTCAAAGTCAATGTGCATTTAATGCGAATAAAGAATGTCGGAAATTCGAGTTGTCACAGCGAAAGGAAAATAGCGAGTTTGAAGCTTAAATGCGTAAAAGTCCACTAAACGGGTCAAAATAAATTAAGAAGTTAAATGTGAATTAAGTGACTAGAAAAAAAAACACATATAAATCGGTGAATGTAAATGCGTACGCGAACCCCGTAATGGGAGTGAAAACGCTAATGTTTGACTAGTCCGGGAAGGGTAGAAAGGACAAGACATATTTTTGTCATATAAGTTATAGTGTGATGTTATAGCCAAACGGGTCGAATAATCATAAAAAGGGATTTATAAGCCTTAAGCTTATAAACCTGATTTTAATGCGAACAAAAATGACAAACAGATCCGTAATTAAATTACAGACGTGTAGGAAAAAGAATCGTGTAAAACGGACAACTAGTTCGAAAGTTATGTAAATTTTAAGTTAGAGTTTGGTAAAGTATTGTAGCTGGGCAAATGCTGCATCAAAAACCAAATAGTCTGTCGAAATCAAGGCGTCGCGTCGCGCGACCAGGAACTGGGAAAGGAGTCGCGTAGCGCGACGAGCTTCGCGCCCCGCGAGGGCCGGGGGGCTAGCTGTCGCTCCCCGCGAGGGACTCAAAGGTTGGCAAAAAATGATTTTGTTTGTGCGTTTGTCTTACGGACATGTTTTAATATGTTATGATCATAACTTAACTAAAATCATTTCATGTTTATGAAATGTAGGTGTAAGTTGGAATGCCGGATGACGATCAAGCTCAACGAAGAACCGAACACGATGCCGTTACAAGCTTCCGCACATAGTTTCGTTGTTATTTTAAACGGCGAATTTTTATCAATCATGATGTAACGTTTTAAAATGAAGAAAAGTTTTAATTTACCCGTATTTTCAAAGTGTATGTATTCATAATTACACGTTTATTTTCGTAAGATTAAACGAAAACCGCTTAATAATAGCAAGGGTGTTACACTGGAGCTACTAGGTGTCATATAAGAGGATCTTGCAAATCCCTAGATACATGGAGTCTGTTATTTTGGTTTCTTGTATTTTATTTATAATCTGCCTGTGGATCTTTATTACAACCATGTCTGTATATTCTTTCATTTGGACACTCAGACATTATGGTTTGTAATAGTTTATTCACCAAGCCTTCCGCTGTGCTATTATATTGTGTGTATTGACAATGATGATATCAACTACGTCACGATACTCCCCGCAGGGCCCACCGGTAATATGTGGAAATATCGGGGTGTGACACTTGCGGTTCGTAACGCTTCTTGAAAATAAATAAAAAATCCATTTTGTTCCCTTGAGTTTGGTGGTTTGTCAGTTTATGTAATAAACACAAAGTTAATAACATTTATAAGGTTTTAAGGTGTATATAAGCATGTTATAAGTATGATACATGTATGATCATATTCCGAGAGGTTATAAACTTAAGTATGGCTTGGTTTTGTATAAGGATCCGGAGTGAAAACCATGAAACAGGTCAAAATGGATAAAAATGATGTCAAGCTAATATTTGTGATAAAACAAAATTTTAGAAATAAGAGGCTATGATGTAAACCATAGCAAGTCAAATGGGTAGAATGCTAATTAATCACATGTTGGTGATTAAACAAAGAATTGTAAAAATAAGATCCTATGGTGCAAACCATAACGGGTCAAATGGGTTAAATGTTAAGATAGCACATGTTGGTGATTAAACAAAGAATTGAAGAAGTAAGACCCTATGGTGTAAACCATAACGGGTCAAACGGGTAAAATTTTTGTTGAATCACATTTTGGTGATAAATAATATATGGATTGGTTGAGACGCCTAAAGGGCAACCTGAGAATGGTCAAATGGACACACAGGTCATATGGGTCATTTGAACTCGATATTTAATGTTTTGTCTTGTTAAGTTCTATACTTACAGGTAAGAATAATATACGAGCATACATTTCCATGAATTAGCAAAAACAAGGTATTGATAATGGGTCATTGCTTTGACCTCGTAAGGTATGTATAATGGGTCATACTCTTAGTAATGGCTTATGGTACGACTATAGATGGTTAGGTCAAAATTGGACAATAGACCACCTCAAGTGAGGTATAACTAGTATTTGGGTAAAATGCCCCTTAGAGCCAAGAGTACGTCCATAAATACGAAATTATGGTCAAATGAGTGTTAAAATACTAGGCCATTGGAAATCTTTATATTCTTAGCGACATAATTAATCTTAATGGGATAACGAATTAAGCGTGTCCGTTAGTTTTCATTTAAACATATAGAAATTCTCCGGTTTGATGTACATTAATCAAATATGATAGTTTTAGTGAAATGCTCACCATAAGTTTGTTGTTAACTAGAATTTTGACCCGTCGCGCGTTGCGACAACTTTGAAACCTAAAGTAACTCGAATTTGTATTGTCAAATGTCTGACCCGACTCATTAATAAGCAAAACTTACATCAAAACGTAAACTAACTATTAACATACATAAAATAAGCACAAAAGTGTATTAAATTTCATCCCAGTCGTTACTGAGAAAAATTTACGTCAAAACGTAAACCAACTTGGATTTATACCGAAACGTACTTAAATAAAGCACGTAAAAAATAATATTTTAAAAGTTAAAAAATGGTATCTCGCGTATATAAAATAAGCACGAAAAGCTATTGCCAAAACGTATAACAGCCGAAATCGTACATAAAAATAAGCACATAAACGTTTTATATGTGACCCACGTACATAAAAATAAGCACCTAAAACTCGAGAGAGTAAAAATAACACTTCATAATTTCTTTTTATAAAGCTAAGGGGTGTAAGTGATAATATGCTGAAAGTTAAAGGTAGGGAAAAGGAAAAAACTAAAAAGATAAAACATTGAAAAAAAAAAAAGAAAAAACCAAGAAAAATCTTTGCTATAGTAATATGTTTTTGTGAATTATATATAATTATTATATATAGAGTCATAGGTGAATTAAATGAAAATTTAACATTTCTTATGATTTAGTTGTAAATCAAAATCTTAAGTACTATGATTTGTTAGCATATATTATTATTACAAAAATGTCATTCTTTTATTTGAGATTTGGCCAAAAGATAAAATAAAAAGTAAGATGCAATAAATATTGGAGCCTTTAATATAAAGAAAACAGGCAAAGTCACATGTAAATTCAGGTATCATGTGAGCGACCCTGTAAACAAAAACTAATAAAATTCTAAAATGGCAAGTATTCAATGGAGAATAAAGTTTTAGAAACTTTTATATATTCACAGACGTGGCAAAAATAAATTATATATCAACTTCACATGTAGCAAGAAAACATTTTCGATATACGTTGTATGCTTAAAAGATTTACATTGGTTTATCATTATTATAGAACGAGACTCTTCTACGTTTAACATACAAGTTTAAAGGTTTGTTTGATATGAGTAATAATAGAATGGAGAATGAAATAAAATGGAAGGAGAAATGAAATGAATTATTATCATTCTATCATTATGTTTGGTTATTATATAAGAACGAAATTATTCATCACAAAGTGATGTTCGGTGGCAAAGGGTGGCGGCGGCGAGTGACGCCAACGATGGGTAGCAGTAGCGGTGGGTGGTGGTAATGGTAGCGGTCGGTGGTGATGATAATAGTTGAGAGAGGGAATTGAATGAAAAAAAAAACAAGGAAGGTGGATGCAATGAATTTGAAGCTTTTAGAGGGAATTGAATGTCTCATGTAATGGGTGATTCCATTCCCTTAACCAACAAAACACGTTACTTTTTTCATTCCCTTGCAATAGTCTATTCCATTGCATACCAAACACTATCTAAGGGTATTATTGTTGCAAACATTTTGAAGCGTTTGTTAGCTATTTGAGGTCGCTCGGTAACAACTTAAATCAAGTCAAACTTAAATGAGCTCGAGCTCTAACCAAAACTCATACTTATATGATGATAAAGCTTGAATCCAAGCTTCAAATACGAGAATGATTAGACTCACAAGCAGTGGAAAGGCTTCAACAAATATATAGGAGGCTAGCAATTTTCAGGAAAAATAAATTGAGGGGGGGGGGGGGGGGGGGGGGGGGGGGTCAATACGTATATAGAATTTTTTAGGAAAAATCAATTGTGATCACGTTGCTACGGGTTTGCAAATATACATGATAATAGTCGTCAAGTAATTCAAATACCAAATGGCTTGTAACATTATCAAGGAATAGCATTAAAGGTGGTCTTCGTCATGTGCGTGAGGGTTCTAGTCTTTAGTGAATATTAGATTTACAGTTAGGTTTAGTGGGTTAGTGAGTTAGGCGTTAAAAAGACTGAACAATGATATCAAAGCTAGCTACTTTTAGTCACAAAAATCTATGGGTGTGTTCGTTTCACATAATGAAATGGAATCTGGATGGAATTGGAATTTAACAATAACATCAGGAACAAAATCTACGTTTCAATTTCATCCAGATTCCATTCCATTATGTGAAACAAACACACCTAAATTCCAAATCAAATATCAATTCCTATATAAATTCCAGTTCCAATTCCATTACATTCCACGAAACAATCACTATCTAAAGATTCGGTTTTAGGCTCTCTTATACATAACTTTTGCAACTTCGAGTTTTAGATCTTTTATATAAAGAGCTTACTTAGTTCATGTTTCTATATATTTAAAAGAGATTAATTAGAATGATTCATTACATGTAGAAAAATTAATAACATAAATAACAAGAAACTTACAATAAAAGTAACAAGAATTTTTGCAACGGAACAAATGCTTTTAATTAGTATAGTTTAAGATGCAAAAATCGAATATTGGTAGGGGGCATAGCGATCCTCGATTTTTTATGATCACCAAAAGAAAGATAAAACTTTGGTTTGCTTATTTAATTGTCACTTTAGGTGCAATTTTTTCATGTATCTAAATTGCACCGCAATAAGAAAAATATATTATTAATTTATTAGCTTTCGACTTATCCTTATAATTTAATTTGTTTTCACATGCATATATTCATACCATTACCGATAGATCATACATATTTATTTTGTAGTTAGGAAATACATAAAAAAAATTAACATCAAAATGCATTAAGATGTTATTTTGGGTAAATTTGCATGGTGGTTATTATTTTAATTTTAAAAAAGCTTGCATATCACCTATAGATTTATGATACTAATATTATTGTAATGTTCTGTGTTGGATTTTTATAAGACCAACTGACCAAGCTACTTTTATTTTTGTAAATGTATCTAAACTTCATGAGATTTTAAATTTATAGCAATTGTTAAAGAAAAGTATAAAATATGCGACTGAAGCCAGCTATATGATAATCAATACAAGGATTAAAAGTTTTATTAAAGCTGATTTAAAAATCTTTATATTAATGAGACAAACAATAGTGACTAAATATTTATTTGCTTAATCAAAAAATATTATTGTAAAAAAGAGTTAAGCATGGAAATTAATTAAATATTGATTTATTATTTATTGTATTATTATCTTCATAGATTTGGATTAAACTATACTAGACTTTTTTTTTCAATAATAGTGCAAGACAAGTTATTCTAGAAGATCCATAATGCTCAAATAGCATAGACTAATTAAGGAAATTTGAATCTTATAATAATTAAGAATCTTCAAGTGTAAATAAGGATAACCAAATACCAAGTTGTATCTTCCAACACGATAGTCTTTTTGATATGATAAAGATTTAGTGTTATCTACCCGTAAGAGTATATGAACACACTCATCAAATGTTCTTGAGTGATGAGTCACTAATCTTCTGATGGAGCCCTAACCTATATCTACCAATATCTATTGGCCTAGTGGTTAAGGGGGAGGTAAGAAGTTTTACTTCTCTTGTAGGTCCTGAGTTCAAGTCCTGACAAGAGAGATTTTAACACTAACTTAGTAATACTAACATACTAATTTCTAACCTGGTTAACAATATCCTAACCGTACGTCGTTAAAATAAAAAAAAAAACTACATGCAATCAGTTTGGTGATGTTTCACGCTCACTTATCAAGCGACTAAGATTTAAATAAAAAATCAACATTTTTGTTCATTTTCTTCGTGTTTTTCCATCTTTCTGTCTAGCCATCATCTAAGCCTAAAGCAACTATGTACCATGTACAGTAATATATCATTAATTGGCTAAAAATTAAGTATAACAAACACCAGTTTATGATGATAATACAACCTAGACTATATCATAAGTGGAGGACTCATGAAATATTTGTTGGGGGAGTGTATGAGAGGTTTAACCATATTTTCAAGGGATACGATCAAGTTTTTTTTTCTTCAAAAAAATACACTTTTTTTTTCCTGTTCTCAAGGGTGTGCCCGCCAACCAACTAAGGGGGTCTTTGGGATTCCTTCTCAGAAGGACTTTTGGAGGTGAAAATAATTTTTTGGA
Source organism: Helianthus tuberosus (assembly GCA_030545235.1). NCBI lineage: Eukaryota > Viridiplantae > Streptophyta > Magnoliopsida > Asterales > Asteraceae > Helianthus > Helianthus tuberosus. The sequence continues at coordinate 62,011,383 of CM060451.1, read as the reverse complement.
GCTTAAAAGTTAAAAAGGAATCCCAAACAATCAACAGAAAAGAACTTTTGAGTCTAAAGGAATCCCAAACATTTATCTGAAAAGGCCTTCTATGATTGATTGTGCCTTCAAAAAAGGAAAAGTGAATAAGTAAGTATTCCTTACTTATTCTTTCTCAAAAGGACTTTTCATCAAAAAGAAATCTCAAACACCCCCTAAGGGTGAAGGGAGTGGTTAAACAGGTGAAAGTGATAAACTTTAAAATGGACCAATCAGAAAGTGTCACGTCAGAGAGGAGAAAAAGTTTAAACTTTGCTGAAAAGTGTTGGCAATGGTTAAACACTTTGAAATTGGTAAACTATTTTTTTTATTTTTTTATTTTTTGTCCTACCCTCCACCACAAATACCCTCCACCACAAACTTTGCTCAAGTCCTGCCAAAACTCAAGAACCACCGGTCACTACCACCACCACCGGAAAACTCAAGAACCAGTCGCCGGAAAACTCAAGAACCAGTCGCCGGTTCCACCTCCACCGCCACTGGTTCCACCTCCACCACCACTCTCCACCACCACCGGTTCCACCTCCATCACCACTCGCCACCACCACAACCACGGCCACAACAACCACCGGCATCGTCGAACCACCGGAAAAAATGGTGGAAGTGGGTTTGCGGCTGAAGGTAACACCGCCGCCACCAACACCGCCGTGGCTCCGCCCATCGCCGCCGCACCTGTTCCCGGTGGGCAAAGGTGTAAATGTTGATTTTTTTTATTGTTCCAATGATTGTTCCAATGATTGCCAATGATTGCCTCCCCCTCTTTCCCGATCGACAAAGGTTCACCGAATACATTAGTTTGCCGATCGGCAAAGGTAGCCGGCGGCGGTGTTACCGCGCGGCAAAAGCCTTTGCCGATGACTTCACCGCACCACTCCCTTCACCCTAAGACACAAAGACCCGTCTGTATCATATCTTATCATCCTATACTCCTAAATTAAAGTATGTATTAAAATCGTACTTTTTTAATTAAAATAGTATCACAAAATTTATTCACAAAAATATAGGGCCGACATATCGTGTATACCCGTACACGATAAGACACGATACACGAAATCACATACACGAACACGACACGATATACACGAAAATTACCTGTTAATACCTGTTAACACGACTGTTCGACTGTTATACACGAAAATTACCTGTTAATACCTGTTAACACGAACACGACATGCTATCTGAGAGTTACAGAGGGAGTTTAGGGGTTTTATTTTTTTGAATTGAATGAGGAATGAAAATAGAAAGGAATTAAGGAACCCACACGCACATGGCTGATGAGTTTTATTTAATTTAATTTATTATCGTGTACTAACGGGTATTAACAGGTATTTAACCTGTTTATACACGAAAATTAACAGGTAATTTCGTGTCTACATGTTTGGTACACGATACCTGTTAAGGCCATACACGATACCTGTTAACTTCGTGTAGGTTCGTGTCGTGTATTCGTGTAAAATTGCCAGCCCTACAAAAATATCACCAAGGAGTTAACATGAAACGACTACTTTCACATTTGACCCTATATATTTACTTTCCAATTCACAATAACTCCTTTTCTCTACATTTTCCACTGTCCTTTTCATTTTCCACAAAACATTTACTAAAAACAAAATATAATGCCGTTAGAATTATATTCTATTGAAATTTTAAGGGTGGAATAAGGCTTAGGATTATTAGTTATGAGTTCGATTTCCATAAGTGGCGTTTTTCTTGGATCTTTTAGGTTTATTGTTGAATTGGTGTATATGAATTATTGCATAATGGAGATGGATATAATCAGGTGATTCCGCTTATCCTTTTCGATTTAGTAAATGTCTTTTTACTAAAAAACCTTTTTCGATTTAGTAAATGTCAATTATTTTACAACATATGAAAAGGTGAGACAACCTCTGTTTATTTTTTAAGTTGAGACCGTTACTGACCAACGACTAATAGTTAGAAATTAATCTATTATTCCTAAAAAAAATAAAAAATAAAAAAAAACATTTCACACATTAATTTGAAGAATTTTGCCTCTTGTATTAGTTGGAAATACCAATAAATTCAACACTCTATCCCCATTGACTCCCAAACTCCCTTTCACACCACCCTCACTTCACTCCACCTTAACCCCCACCCCCTTCACACCACCACCGTTACACCACTCCCAGTGCCATTTCCCCACCAAATTCCAATCTTTTTCAAAATCTAACAAATGGGTTGTTGTGCAAGCACCCACAAACCACACGGGTCGCCGGAATTCCACCGGCATTCATCAAGATCAAGCAGAGCTCCGCCGCCGGTGGAGGAAGAAACGGTGAAAGAAGTTCTCTCCGAAACCCCTAATCCAAACCATTTCAACAAAATCCAAGACGAACCCAGAAAAACTACCCCCAGAAACAGCCTACACAAGATCCGAAACCAACAAAATTTCAACCACGAAGAAAATAATTTTTCCGGCGAAGTCTCCGAGATCTGCAGTAACATGAGCGAGACTGTTTCCAACACCACATTTGAAGAAGACTTTGAAGTTTCTCGCCGGAAAGTCGCCAACAGATCGCCGGCGAAGTTAAGAAACCGGCAGCATAATAATAATTCCGGCGAACTCCGTACGGTTAAAAATATAAATTCTCCGGTGAGAGGTAAGCAACAGTCTCCGGGACGGGTCAGATCCGGATCTGAAATGCATAACCGTGGATCCGGGTTTGGGTCAACTGGCCGGCAGAGACCTGGGCCCGGGTCCGGGCAGGCTTCCCGATCAAGATCTCCGGCGAACCGGACGGTGGCGAGAGGTGGTGGTGGTGGTGGTGGGAGAAATGGGGTCGGAAGAAGCCCATCGGTGAGGAAGATGGATAGTTCGCCAGGTCGGGTCGGGTCGGTTTTGCCGCAACGGGTTATGGATCTAGATATGGGTTCGGGTATGGAGGGAGAGGAGAGTGGGTGGGCCCCGATGGATGGAAATGATGAATCACTTGATAATCCGCTTGTGTCGTTGGAATGCTTTATTTTTCTCTAGGATTTTGTTTGGTATAAATAATTGTATTTTGATGATTTATAGGTTAAAAATATGTTATGCCAGGTTTTATACCTAAGGGGATAAGTTAAATTAAATGAAATGATATCATATTATTTTGTACAAACTCGATTATTGTGTTGTGTTACATTTTGAACCATCTCAATTAAGCCGGATGGAGGGAGGGAAGATGGGCGGGTTTAAGTCTCTAACGTGAGAGTGAAATCCTTGTTTACGCGATAAGGGCAAGGAGTGTGAGAGGGAATGAGAAGATAGTGGCGGCTATGATGGTGTGTGGAAGGACCTCCGCACAAGGTCCGTGATTTTGAGGGGCACGTAATTTGTAAAAAAAAATCCGATATATATATATATATATATATATAATATAGGGGAATGATGTATAGAAAACCCACTTTAATTTAGAAAACCCGAGAAACTCAAAGCTCCCGATGTTTTTTTTTTTGAAAAAATTTATACATGTTATATACATGTTTTTAAGGGTTTTGGGCAAAAAAAAATCAAAAAAGCGCCGAGTAGATATTTAAAAAAAAAATAAACAAGTTTTGGTGTAACACATGTTACATTCATCTGACATATTTGTAACATGTGTTACACCAAAACTTGTTTATTTTTTTTTTTAAATATCTACTTGGCGCTTTTTTGATTTTTTTTGCCCAAAACCCTTAAAAACATGTATATAACATGTGCAAAAAAAAATTTTTAAAGTTCGGGAGGTTAGAGTTTCCCAAGTTTTCTAAATTATAATGGTTTTCTATAGATACTTACATTATATATATATGTTATTTTTTTTAATTAGTAAACACATAACAATTCAAAGAGTTAATTACTGTTTTCGTCTTTGTGGTTTGTCAAAAATCACTATTTCAGTCCCTTAGTTTAAAAATTACGATTTCGGTCTCTTTGGTTTCACTTTCATAACCATTTTAGTCTACCTCGTAACCATTTCAGTCCCTGTACTAACAGAATAAATGGATTGAAATGGTTACGAAAGTGAAACCACATGGACTGAAATGGTTACGAAAGTGAAACAATAGGGTCTGAAATCGCAATTTTTGAACTAATGGACTGAAATACTGATTTTTGTCAAAACACATGGACGAAAACAGTAATTAACTCCAATTCAAATAATGACCAATTTACAAATCATTTTTTTATAGTTTACGAGTAAGATAATTACGAAAATGCCACCGTATTTTTTTTTTCATATATTTCGTATGATAAAACTATTTGTACGAGATCTTTTCCCTACATAGCTAATCAAATTAGTTCAAAATTTAGGAAATTCTAGTATATAAAACTTAAATTATTTACATTCAAAGAGATAAAACGTATATAATATTTTAATGTATTTTGAAGAATACCGTTAATGTCCTCTTGAATCATCGAACAACAAATATGTTTTGATAACGAAAGGATAAATGATTTAATGAGAAATATAACAAATTAATGTAAGTACCATAAATCAAACACGTGAAATTATTTTTTTAAAACATAAAACGTCAAATCATTAAAATATGATAGACAAGATTTGATCTTGCAAGTGAATGCATCACAGGCTGTAAATGAGTAAAAGAAGTATTTGAAAATAAAACACGTAAGACTAAAGGGTATGGAGAGGATGGGCTCGGATGGGTTGAGCCGCCACGTAGGCGCCACGTAGGAATGGCTTGGATGGGATGAATCTAGGGGGGTGGGGGATGAACCCCTTTATATATATATATATGTATGTATGTATAGATGTATGTGTGTATAGAGAGAGGAGAGAGCTTCGGCTAGATCGGCGTGGGTGAGTCGTTTGGGCCGGGCCGGACATGAGGGGGATGGTGTGGGGGCTCGGCGCCGGAGCTAGCCGGGGCTAGCCGACCCCCATACCCATTGGCCTAATAAAATTGAATGATCAAAAAATGTAAATCAGTAAAAAGGTATAGAAATTAGGAATCAATTTCAAAGGAAAAACAATAGAAGCTCGATAAAAAATACATTTAGAAGGCTGTAAGGGGACTAGGGGTGGTTCACTAGTGATAGAAAGTATCACTCACACTGTCCAATAAGATCGTGTCATGTCATCAACCAAATTTCCATCACTAGTGATAGAAATGTAGGAGGGGTGGAATCACTAGTGATGGAATTCTATCACTCCCATTTATTTTTAATTTTCATTTTAAAATTAGAAATTAAAAATAAAACACTAAAATTAAATATTTCATTAAATTTAAAACATACTACTTCAATTTAACATACTAGAAACATACAATTTAAAAAAAAAAAAAACCTACTCCTCGTCCGAATCCGGAAACTCCAAGCCTAGAGAACCTACTAGTTCGATTAAATCGAATCTCAAACGAAAGCGAGTTTCTTCGTTACGCAATTGTAAATGGATATCTTGTGGAACTTGAACTTGCGTAGGAGGATCCGGCACCCAATCCGGGTATATTGCACGCCCGTCGTGTTTGATCAGCATATTGTGCAATATGATACATGCATACACTATGCTATGAATTGATTTCTTGGTCATCGAACGAACCGGTCGGTGTAGTATACCCCATCTACCCTTTAAAACACCAAATGCCCTCTCAACATCTTTTCTTGCCGATTCTTGCAATTTTTTGAACGCCTTTTCTTTAGCCTCGACAGGAAATGAGGGAGCTTTCACAAAAACAGACCAAAACGGGTAGATACCATCCACAAGATAAAAGCCTCGCCTGTAATGTCGACCGTTAACATAGAAAGGAGAGGAAGGTGCGGTACCATCCGTTACGCTTTGGAACAACGACGACGTGTGCAACACATTGATGTCGTTGTTTGAACCTGGAACACCGAAATACGAATGCCAAATCCATAAATCATTTGACGCCACCGCTTCTAGTATGATGGTTGGTTTTTTGATGTCTCCCCTCACATACGCCCCTCGCAACTCTCTTGGACAATTTTTCCACTCGATATGTGTACAATCGATGCTACCGAGCATCCCGGGAAAATGCCATCTAGCCTCGTGTGCGGCGTAAATACGTGAGATGTCGTGGCTTGTCGGTTTACGTAAAAACTCGTTACTATACAACTTAATGACCGCGTTGCAAAAAAATTGCAAGCATTCACGTGAAGTTCTTTCAGACATAGCTAGGTATTCATCATATTGATCGGGTGGGTTACCTGTCGCTAGTTGGCGAATGGCGAACGTGCATTTTTGTATCGTCGTGAAACTTGGTTTGCCCCTCGCATCGTAACCTTCTTGAAACCATTCCTCGCTTGCTTCGATGTCTCCAACAATCTTTAAAAATAATTCTTTGGGTAAACGAAACCGATCTCTAAACGTTTCGGCATTGTATAGCGGGTTTTCCACAAAATAATCGTTCATCAAAACTTCTTTGGCACGTATACGATCACGGTCGACCATCTTCTTCTTTGGGCGGGACGACTCGGCATCAAGCTCGTTATACACCGACACAAAATACTTTAGCGTCTCGTTGTCGGAAGACGACTCGGTATCGCTGTCGCTAGACATCGAAAACGTCGAATCGGTAGGGAATTCCATTTGAGAAAGATATAAAATTTGTGAAATGGGTTTAAAATGGTTTAAAAAGATATAGTTTGGTGTGTGAAAAATGGTTAAAATGTAGATATATATATAGATAAAATGGATAATTTTTTTTTATTGATTGAACCGTTTTAAAACGGTCAAATATCTCAAACGGTCGGATTTTTCAAAAGTTTAACGCGTTGTGGGTGTAACGCGTTTTGTTTATAACGCGTGGAACTTCAAGTGGCGGCGGTGTTCCGTGGCACTTCAACGCGTGATACTCGTTCATCACGCTACCGCCCCGAGTGGCCTAAGTGAGATAAACCAACTTTTAAAATTGAAACATTTAGAAGCTCGATAAAAAATACACTTATAAATCTATATCTATCTATACTATATAATAAAAGAAACCAATTGAGGGACACTTGTCATTATTCTAGACCATCCTTAATTGTAGATAATAATTATTTAATTTAAATTATTAAATATTAATTAAATTAATATAAATCTTATAACTCTAAATAAATAAACTTAACTTCAAATTGTAAAGTCTTATCTAAACTATGAGTTTGTTTATGTTATTCATTATATAAGTTAACTAAAAACAAACCACAAAATGGTTTGAAATAAGAGGAGAAATACACACGTTTTTTTTTCAAAGATGGTTTTGTAATGTTTCTTATACTATTTTCTTATTATTCTATATCCTTAATTGTAGATAATGATTATTTAATTTAAATTATTAAATATTAATTAATTAATATAAATCTTATCAACTCTAAATTAAGAGTAAATTACAAGTTTTGTCCTTTATGTTTGTCCCAAATTTCAGGCGCTGTCATTTATCTTTAAAATTGATGAGTTTTGTCCTTAATGTTTCCAAATCTTGCACGTTATGTCCTTTAAGGCAAACCCAGTTAATTTTTTTTGTTAATTCTGCTCACCAAAGGGTATTTTTGTCTTTTTACCTATACATTTAATTATTATTATTTTAAAAACTAAAACAAAATATTAAAAAAAAGTATTAATGTTATTACTATTATTTATATATGTAAAATTATGATCTGATTCTTTACTCTCTCTCTCTCTATCTAATACTCCCTGTCTCTCTCGCACCATCCACCACCCACAACCTTCACCAACACCACCCACCCCACCCTACCCCACCTCAGCCTTCACCGCCACCACCACCCCACACTTACCGACCATTACCAATTCCACCCCACCTATCGACCACCGCTGCACCCACCATCACCACCGCACCCAAATCACCACAACCACTCTCTCTCTACCAGACTACCACCACCATCAAACCGCCACCGTCTCCTGCATCACCACCCCCACCGGAACCCTAACCCCAATCTGGAGATTATTTTCCTTGGGGAGGCATATCATCAAACGGAGCTGATGAATTCTCAGACCTGATTGCACTAATTGGTAATTGATTTGTTTCTAAAGATGTTCTTCAACACTTTCTTCATGATTTGTAAGTTAGGGCTCGAATTGGGTATTAGGGTCTTCAATATCTAAATGTGATGTCGAACCCAGTTCTCTTTCAGCCACAGAAAATGACCCACTAGCCCAATTTGTTGTAAACACATGAGAAATTGGGTCCCAGATCCACTCCTTAACTTCGTCAAATACAACATACCTGCCAATCACTATCTTGTTTGATTTAGGATTCAACAAACGATAAGCCTTACTTCCTTGTTCAACTCCTAAATGAACCATTGTTTCACTTTGGTCACTGAGTTTGGTTATATCATTCAGCTTCTTGACATATGTAACACATCGGACATGCTCCATGGTGATTGATGAACTACGATCTGGTTGCAGAGAAACAGAATATGGAGATGAAGTTTGGAGAGAGAGAGAGGGGGGATAAAATGATATTGTTACACAATAGCCCTTACATATAACTTATTAACACAATAGTCCCTGAAAAGATGAAAAGACAAAAATGCCCTTATGTGCGAAGCACTTGACCATAATTAATGAAAAAATCTAACTGGGTTTGGCCTAAAGGACATAACGTGCAAGATTTGGAAACATTAAGGACAAAACTCATCAATTTTAAAGATAAATGACAGCGCCTGAAATTTGGGACAAACATAAAGGACAAAACTTGTAATTTACTCCTAAATTAATAAACTTAACTTCAAATCGTAAAGTCTTATCTAAACTAAAAAGTATAATTATTTATTGTTAATGTTATTATTGTTAACTATGAGAAATTATTATATTAAATAACTTATTAACCAAACCAAAAATTTAAAATAGTATTAACCTAATTTAAAAACACACAGGGTTTTTAAAGATATAACTTTTTTTATTGTTTGCGATATAAAATTAGATTTATTCAACCTGTACACGAAGTTTTTTTTTAAATATAACTTTTTTTTATTATTTAGTATTTAAATTTACATTTCTTCCACCCGTGAATACACAGGGTTTTTTAAAAAAAATAGGTTTTTTTATTATTTGGTATATAAAATTACATTTATTCAAACCAAGATATAACTTTTTATTATTTAATATATAAAATTATATTACTCAACACATGTAATAAAAGAGGTTTTTAAAAATATATTATTTTTTATTTAGTATATAAAATTACATTTATTGAATCCCGTGTAATACACGGGGTTCTAACATAGTATTAATATAAACAAATAATCATTTGGGCAAAGTGAATATGTGGCTGAAACCATTCAAAACTACGTAGTTTTGTTAAAAATCCTTTCCAAACTTCATTCCTAAATTAACTCAACTAAAATTTATCTAAATCTTTTTACTTTGGAAAACAGCCATCGTTCCCACAAATACGTGAAAATTTTTATTCAGCAAGATCCAAGAAATCGTCCAGACTTCTTCAACAATCAACGTCTTCAGCAATTCCAGTGTTCAATTTTGTTCAGCAACATCGTAGAATTTGTCCAGACTTGTTCAGCAATCATCGTAAGACTTGTTCAGCAATCATCGTAGAATTTTTCCAGACTCACATTCTATCATGGAGGTAAAATTGTTGTTATTGTAAATTTCTACATACAATTACTTTCGAGCAATTTCAATTGATTAATTTTTAATACAAATCAATCTGTGTACTAAGTCAAACCATTAATTTGATTTATAATTGGTCGATCATGGAGGTAAACTGATACGATGTTAAAGTGAGTGTTGTTATTCAGAATTTCTACATACAATCACTTTTCAACAATTTCAATTGATTAGTTAACATGAGATTGTGTAGGTCGTAGCTTGTCCAATGTATTCAAAAAGTAGAGATTTTCTTATTTAGCTTGTTAGATTTGAAGACGTTACAACGTTTAGATACACTAATGAAAATGAGATATGTTGCTGTCTTTTGATCAATTTTGGGTTTAATTATATGTTGTGATGTCACCTAGAAAAATAAATATTTAAGAAGAATATATTTATTTTGTATTAAAAACTAAAGTGATTATAGACGTATAAGAAACAATGGTAAACCATTAATACTAAAAACAATGGTAATGATCATGGAAATAAGGGTGAGAGGGGCACTCCCCTAAGGGTATCCGTAGTGGGGCGCCATGCCCGGAGATGGCGCCGGAAAACGCCCAAGAACACCGAAACGCAGGGCGCTATCGCCGGAGATGGCTTGAATGGCGCGATGATAATAGCGCCGCTATGCATCTTCCTTTTAAACTTCTGACCAATCACAAACAAGCATTCTTTTTTATATTAATTAATAAAATTGAAAATTATTAAATAGGTAATGATTAGGTGGGGGCTTTATGACTACGGGCTTAAATGCATAACGCCCCATAACGCCCACCCGCACACGTGGCGCGCCACGTGTCGCATAACGCCCACAAAGGGGGGTTATGACTACACATGGCCTAAGAGGGGAGTCCCCTCTCTTACGCATAACCAATTCTTGTGTGCCACGTCAACTCCCCTCTTAAACTCCCCTAACACCCTAAATTGATGGCGGCACTCCCCTCTTAGGGGACTTGGTTTTTTTTTTTTTTTTATTTGTTGTAATTATGCATGTTTATAAAAAAAATATTAATAAAAATTAAATAAAATTTAACAAAAGACATTTCAAAGTAGAAAATAAAAATAAAAATTAAATTCAAACTAGAAAATTAAAATTACATTCAAACTAGAAAATAAAAATTACATTAAAACTAGAAAATAATAATTTTAGAAATCGCACGGCCACCCGTACTTGTTAGCGATGTCGCGTTTTCGGGCGAGGATGAACGGCAACATATTTGGCGGAGCATCGTCGTGCGGCTTGATGAATGTTTCCATATCTCGATCGTAATTGTAGTTTTTCATCGTCTCGCGTTGTTCCGATATGAGCTCGAGAGCCCGCGACTCTCTTTTCTTCCTCAATTCAATCGCGTGCTTCTTTTCTTTCATGGCGGTGTACTCTTTGAATTGTTCCGCCAACTCGGCCGAGCTTCCCTCGGACGATGTCGCTTGACGCTTGTCTCGCCGTTGTGCTCTTTGTGGCGAGGGGTCTTCGTTCATATCGGGTATGGAAGGGTCCACCTCAACGGGCTTTCTTTTATGTCCCGAACCTTCCCCTTCCTCACCCAACAATGGGACTTGGGCCCATTTGTCGTGTTTTCGAACGACCTCCCACGCCTCGACATGTTGAAAACCGTTCGGAAATCTCTCTTTAAATTCTTTTAAAGCGACTTTCATCACGTCGAGATCCTTGACTCCGCTTCCTCGTGTGCGATCCTACATATTATAAAATAATAAGTGTTAAAAAAATATGAACTTAGTAAAGAAAATTAAAAAATATACAATGTTAAAAAATATAATTTTTACCGCTTGTTGGTATAGGCCGTTGAAAAAGTTTATTTTTGTCATCATCGGGGTCCATTTAGACCGTACTTGATGCACGGTCCGGTTACTTCCACCGACGGTGGCGTTAAAATGATTTAAAATCTTACGCCAAAAACTATCGCGGTTTTGTTGATTGCCCTTCTTTTTGTTGGTAGAGCAATGTACCCACGCCTTCGCCAACGCCTCTTCTTGGACCTTTGTCCATTTTTCGCTCGCCATTTTTCCCTTTTTATCCCGAGCGTCATCTTCTTCGTTGCCGGCGTCTTCATCCACATTATATTCATCGTCCTCGTCCTCGTACTCGTCGCCCAAATTTTGAGTTTCAGGCACTACCTCCTCGTCCTCGTCGTCGTGAATAGGTAGAGGACGTTCAACATTTCCTCGTGTAGATGGAACTTGTGGGGAACGAAAAGCATATGGGTCGAAGGCGGGGGATTGAGGTGGATCCATTGATAACAAATTTTGAAAATAGCCGAAATTGGGTTGAAGGTTGGTTGCTTGGGTGTTGTAAAAGGAGGGGTGTGAAGGTTGTTGGAAAAAAAAGGGGGTTGTGAAGTATATCCGAAAGGGGGTTGTGATTGTGCACTTGCACCGCTTGAACCACCACGAGACGGTTGCTTGCCCCGTCCCTTAGTTTTTTTCTTGGCTTCGCGGGGTTGGTTCTCCATTGCTCGGTTTGAAGTGGGTGTGGTTTGAGAGTATAAAAAATTTGTGAAGTGGGTGTGGTTTGAGAGTATAAAAAATAAGTGAAGTGGGTGTGGTTTGATGAGAGTGTAAATAATTAGTGGTGGGTGTGGTTATTTATATTTGTATAAAAAGTGATTTTTTTTTGTTTTATGACTGTTCAAAAGAAAGAGCCGTTCCTCAATATCTGTGCCATTTCAAAGCGGTGAACAAGCGCCGAATCCACCCCCCGAATCGGGTCCCCGCGGTGATGGCGGCGGTGTTCCCGATCGGGGCATGTGGTCACCGAACCCACTCCCCGAGAGTGCCCCGGATACCCTAATAAACTGAAGAAAAACTATGCAGAACAGGGAAGAAACATGACAACTAGAAGGCTGTTTTGTCTTATATATGTGTATCCAGTTTAGTTTAAGAAGAACCATGATGCAACCTGAATGAATGGCATCAAGCCTACACTTATTTATAATTAAAGTTAAACGGTCAGAAAATAGTATTGTAAAAAGAAACGGGTCAATCGTGCGAAAAATCAACCCACATGTGTCTCAACAGCAACTACAAGAAAAATCAACCAACTCGCATTTTTTGAATGAAATAAGAGAGCATTTTATTACTCCAAACAACACCCAAGCTCCCAAGCAAGGTGCTTGAGGAGGCTGGGCTACATTCAATCAAAACAGTGGCATACATAAATAAAGCTAAGTTACATTGCAAGCCTTAGGACTACATTCAATCAAAACATTGACATAATCTAGGGTGACGGTGGAGCACCAGCTGTTGCGCGATACTTTCGGCATTCTTGTGATACTTCTTTAACCTCTTCCACCATCTTAAAGACTGAATGACCCACACGTCAATATAAAGACTGCATGAATCATTTTTTTCTCTAAAGAGAGCAGCCAAAATCATTCGCCAACCGGATAATCTATGCTTTTTCTGCACTTTCCCGTTTTTACTTATTGGAGATCTGATTCCAAACAAAACAATCAAAAACCCAATCAGATAATCTTTCACCCAAAAACCAGCATTACACAACTACATACCATATGCAAACAAACCAATAGTTCTTTCAGTACACAACACAATCCCACAAATCAAACAAATCCCACATCAATAAACCTCAAAACAACAAAATGCCAAGTGGGTATCAAACAAATTACCAAATTAAAACCTATCGAACAAACAAAAACCCTAAAAATGTTGAAATATGTCAAATCAAGAAACATAACTTACGGGAGTGAGAAGAATGCAAAGATCTTGTCTTTAAGGAACCGATCTTCGATGGGGTTTCAAGAATGAAGCAACATTGCAACTGGAGTTGAAAGAAAAGGGGAGTTAGGGTTTCGATCGCACCAGGTTAGAAAATATGAACCTGCACCACTTTTAAATCCTATCCGCTTTCAACTTGCAACACATCTGATCGACATAGGAGAAGAAAATGAATTTCAAGATGAACATGATGGAGATCGATTGGGCAGAGCATTAGAATGAGAGTGGGAACCAATTTTGACATAACTGATGGAGCCAAATGAAGTTTGGAAAGGATTTTTAACAAAACTACGTAGGTTTTGAATGGTTTCACAGCCACATATTCACTTTGCCCTAATCATTTATAACAATTACAACTTTATAAATATAAACAAAATATAAATATGAGTTAAATGTCATTTTAGTCCATGTGGTTTGGGTCATTTTGTCAGTTTAGTCTAAAGGTTTCATTTTTCGTCTATAGGTCCAAAAATATTTCACCGTTGCCATTTTAGTTCACTGTGTTAACTTTATCCATTTTTTCTATTAACGAGAATGACAATTCAGTCATTTTATATGTAAATCTGTTAATTAGAAGGGCAATTCGATTATATAAAATGACCGAATATCCCTTCTCATTAACCGAAAAAATAGATAAAGTTAACTCAAAAACTAAAATGACAACGGTGAAACCTTTTTGGACCTATAGACGAAAAATAAAACATTTGAACTAAACATTTAAAATGACCCAAAATCACAGGGACTAAATGACATTTAACTCAATAAAAAAAGCAAAAAATCTAAGAAAAAAAAAAGGCAATTGCATGTTAGCAAACCGCAACACTTACATTAGCCTATAAACACTTGTTCATTTCTCTTATTTTAAAAAAGAAGAGCCAATTTAAATACTGGTGCATAGTGACCGAAAAACATAGGCTAATGTAAGACCATAAAAACGTAGCTTATCTTACATTCATAGCTAGCATTATGTTACTACGTGCTTTAGGTCCTACATCTAACCGAAAAACATAGTATGAACATGCACACACAATCTAAGAATCTAGACTTGGGTCACATGAAAAATACAAAGATTCTTCCGAGGTTTAAAATAATGTTTTATTTTTGTTATTTCTTATGTATACACGTATTTGTATAGAAACACGTGAAAATTTCTAATGGTAAGGTAAACATACGGGATACGTGAGATCATTTCGCGTAATCTATGGTTTTGGGGCCAAATGTCTGTAGCTCGAATATAAAAGGTATACACGGGAACTATCTCATGTATTTTATGGATATGATATATGAGCCGTAACTCTATATTTTAGTAGAATGTCACATTATAATTCAAGTTATAATTGTAAAACATTAAGATGTTTCAAATATAATTTCTAAGATGTCTAAATGCTATGACGACAAAAAAATAAAGAAAAAAGAAAAAGGTTGATGAAAACGCGTAATAGTAAATTCAAACTTATATTATATTTGAAACCATGTTTGTTCCACGTGGTATAATTATTTTATGATTAGGCCACCCGGGGTGGCAATATTTTTGTGCGTGATGAAATAGTTTCACGCGTGAAAGAAGGCAAAACACCGCCTCCACCCACACTTTTCAACGCGCCAACTTAAGAACGCGTTATATTTATGACGCGTTAAACATTCGATGTTGTGAGGGATCCGTTGGGCTATTTGACGGTTTGAAAGCTTTTTTTTATATATACAAACCATTTCCACTAAGAAAGGTTGTGAGTGATGGAATAATGGTTGATGATATGGTGGAACTTGATTGGATATTGTGATTGATGAGTGATAACCACCCCTACCCCTTATAGTGTCAAACCATCGGCATACCCACATATAAGGATTGTTGTGACATGACACCTAAGGAATATTTTTAACTGTTTTATAACAAGTGACACTCGTTTCTATGTGTAATATGTATATATACCCACTCGAGTGACAAATTTATCGCACATTTTCAAAAATTAACAACCCTAATCTACCACTTGCATCAACAATATGTTTAAATCTCACGATCAAATTCCTTTACAGTTTCCAGCTAAATTAACAAATGACATAAAATATTTAAGAGAACTAAATTCATGGCTTGTAGGGAAGGCAATAAAATGAGCATTAGTAATCTCAGTATAGTATTCAATTGTAATTGTAACAGTAGGAGTCTTTAGGGAGTGTAAAAGAGTATTGAAATAAGATATACGGATGTTGGAGCTTTTAAAACATGAGTGTGCCTATTGGCATACTAAAGTGCCTATTGGCACACCAAACCCTAGCAAAATTAGGGTTTATCTACGCTGCGTATTGGTCAATACGCAGCGTATAGGGTTAACCCTATACGCTGCGTATAGATCAATACGCAGCGTAGATAGACCATATATCTCAGTGCCTGCTAACCAATCATTGCACAGAAAACAAGGTTCATATACGCTGCGTATTGGTCAATACGCAGCGTATATCAAACAGCTGCTTATTTGGGGTCATTTTGGTAGGTTTGAAGTGTCAAATTTTTGCCAGGTTTGTATACGCTGCGTATTGACCTATACGCAGCGTATACAAACCTGGCAAAAATTTGTCACTTCAAACCTACCAAAATGACCCCAAATTTGCAGCTGTTTTATATACGCTACGTAGCGGGTAACAATTACGTAACCATACTTCTTTCCCGTTTCTTGTACCCAATTCTTCAAATCAGTTAGAGACATGAAACGCTAAAAAAAAGTTACGTTAATATTTGGTCATTTTATGAAACTCATACTTCAGGGACTAATATGGTCATTATTGAAACTATTTTAACTGAATGTTTTAGCCAGGTTAACTTTCATATAAAGATTTCTTCTTTAAACACTAACTCAGTTAGCATACTTAACTGAACAGTACATGGACCATTTTTGTCAATTTTCGAAACTTCAGGGACCATTTTTGTAAATCCTGGAAACATCAGGGACCATTTTTGTAAATTTATGAAACTTCAGGGACCGTTTATGTCAATTTTCGAAACTTCAGGGACCATTTGTGTAAAAATTGAAACTTTAGGGACCAAAGTGTAAATATATCAAAAATCTGTAAAAAAGGGGGTCTTCTTTAAAGAACCGGCCCTTGCAAGGATCAAACTCGTGACCTATCGTTTATAACCACAACGTCTTAACCAGTTTATCCTCTGTCTCAGAGCTGTTAGAATATGAAACTTAATTCTTATATACACTAGTTAAGTTATACGCTGCGTATTGACCTATACGCAGCGTATATGAACACTCTATATACGCTGCGTATAGGTCAATACGCAGCGTATATAACCTTCTGAATTTTATTTCCACACAGAATATGTTAAATAACCTGTTATATATAAACTTCCAGAACTTTATCTATACAACAGAACATGTTATATAACCTGCCAGAATTTTATATGTACACCACAGTATATATATAACCTTTCAGAATATACAAGAGTTTGATATATACAATAAAAGTTTGTGCATACATAACAAAATGATAAAATACTACTGCTGCTGCTGATGCTGATCCCATTCCGCATCTGTAATGAAGGGTAGTGGAGGTAACCCGTCATGCTGTCGCTGCTGCTGCAGCGCCGCAGCCACCCACTCCAACAGATAATTGTTTCTTTCAGCTAACCGAAGCTGCCGCTGATGTGATGGGTCAGGACCGGGCCAAACATGGCGTGGGAACTGAGGCGCCCCTGGTGGTCCACGCGGCGGTGGTGGCTGCGGAATGACGACGGCCGGCTCATACGGCTCCGGCGGCTCCGGATCGTGCGGGGGATAATACGGAGGGAACTCTTCCGGCAACTGTTCAAGCTGATATTGCGTGCCGTCCAACTTCTTAAACCGCTTCCCGTCTGGGAAGTCTTTGGTAACGTACATTCCGGATATAACGTTCTTCCCCATCCGCTTCGGCTGTGGCGGCGGGCCTACATTGTCGCTGTCACGGCCCTTGGCCCCGGTTTGACCCGGTCCAGAGCCGCGAGGCAGGAAATCCCGTGGTATTTAATTTAGCGACAGCGGAAGACTTTTTAAACAGGATCAATTATTAATAAAACTGCTCGTTTATATATTATATAGGGATAATTCCCATAATTTACAAATACTTGATTCCACTAGGAAATCCTTTATTTCATTAAAACATGTTTCTTTATTTATTTACATTGAGCCACTTTCTAAGCTTGTAGTGCTACTCGGCACTTTTCCTTTGCTCACAACAGATCACCTGAAACATGTTTGGAAAAGGTTTTGTCAGCAGGGAAATACTGAGTGAATCATTCTATTTAGTAAAACATTCTGTTTATTATAATGTACAGTATTAAGAGCGATTACAATTGCCTCATCTTTTAAATTAACTGATCCAGTTGTCACTTTACCGGACTGTGACTGTGGACATATCACTTGTAGGGTCCTTTCACCCCAAGTGATAAATAATTAGTAGCTATGTGCACATCCCCCCACATACTGGCAGTAATTTCAGATAACAACGACTTAATCCCTGTAACTATAATTTTGATAAAAACATGCTTTCGAAAAGTATTTTGATAAAAAGAGAATGACTCACATTGTAGATTTAACGAGCAGAATATAAGCCTACTGATTAGCCTTGATTAACCTAATTTAATTAACAATGCACACACAATCGGTTAGTAACTAATACAATAGTTACGACAATTCACGAGATTAAACCTTCACAACGAGTTATTAGTGCAATACTTAGCAATTCAGTGGATTCACAACGAATGACAGAGTATAGTCCGAATTTGAGCAGTACTCAAACATTCAAGTCGAAATCACAATGAATTAATAAAGTATAATCTCAATTTGAGCGGCACTTAAACAATCGTTGGATAGTTATAATCGATCGGACGTTGAATCGTAATAGCGATCGAGTTATTACCCTGATTGTGGCGTCGATTAGTGCACTGTGTGTGTTAATTGTAGTATACAGAAAGTAAATTCGATTTCTGGAACGAATTCCTTCGTCGATCATATGCCAAATTTCAAGTCCCGATGTCTGCTATTTATAGTGAAAATTGGACTAGCTTACGGACCGTAAGCTTCCCAACGTTACGGTCCGTAAGGCATCATACGGACCGTAAGCTTGGTAGTGTTGCGGTCCGTAAGGTTAAATAATAGGCTATAGGGTAGCCACGTTTGGGACTAGCTATGCTGAGTCAGTAGTTTCGTAATTTCTGAATTTTACAACGAGAATTTGAGGATAATTATTAATTAGGGTTTACCCCCCCCTGAGTTTTAGGGGCCCTAATCCTGATTCTGAAAATTATGAAAATTTTAGGGTTTGTTCAGAATCACTTGGGTTTCTCAATTAAGGTTTCCTATTAAAATAATAATTATGACTTTTGATGAGAGTTGTTACAGTCGCGGTCAGTCTCCGGATGATAGCCCAACGAAAGGGCTATCCTAGTCACGTAGGCGCCGCCGAATAACTGTCCGCGCTCCTGTCGATGATGCGCGGAGGCGAAGTATTGCGCCAACCCGTAGGCGAGAGCGCACGGCCTCTTGTATAAGAGGCAATATAAGAAAAATAAATCACCACTAGTGCACCACTCCCGGCTTTTGTTTCGAGCAGTGATCGAAGTGGAAATCATTTTGTGCAAATACCTGCACAAAAGTAAACCAGTCAGTAAATAATAATCAGACGACATCGACTAAGATCGTCGTTAAATAATATTTTTTTATTATTTAGTCGACGTCGTCCGTAAGGCGCGTACGGGCCTAACGAGCGTCGAAACTAAGTTCGTCGTTAAAATATATATTTTTTTTATTATTTAGTCGAAGTCGAACCGTAAGGCGCGTAGGTCTCTAACGAGCGTCGAAACTAAGATCGAAGTTTTATATTTTAACGACGATCTCAGTTTCGACGCTCGTTAGAGACCTA
Source organism: Helianthus tuberosus (assembly GCA_030545235.1). Lineage (NCBI taxonomy): Eukaryota > Viridiplantae > Streptophyta > Magnoliopsida > Asterales > Asteraceae > Helianthus > Helianthus tuberosus. The sequence goes on along the minus strand of CM060451.1, from coordinate 61,992,121 downwards.
CGCGCCTTACGGTTCGACTTCGACTAAATAATAAAAAAATATATATTTTAACGACGAACTTAGTTTCGACGCTCGTTAGGCCCATACGCGCCTTACGAGCGTCAAAACATTTCTTTATCGTCGTTAAATTATATTTTTTTATTATTTAGTCCATGTCGAACCGTAAGTCGCGTAGGTCCCTAACGAGCGTCGAAATAAGTTCGTCGTTAAAATATAAAACGACGAACTTAGTTTCGACGCTCGTTAGGGACCTACGCGCCTTACGGTTCGACTTCGACAAAATAATTAAAAAAATTCTGTTTAAAAAAATAAATCTGTTTAAAAAAATTCTGTTTAAAAAAGCAGTTTTCTGTTAAAAAAAAAACAATTTAAGTTTTAAAAAAAATCTATTAAAAAAAATAGTTTTCTGTCGACGCTCGTTAGAGACCTATGCACCTTACGGTTAGACTTCGACTAAATAATAAAAAAATATATATATATTTTAACGACGAACTTAGTTTCGACGCTCGTTAGGCTCGTACGCGCCTTACGAGCGTCAAAACTAAGATCGTCGTTAAATTATATTTTTTTTTATTATTTAGTCTACGTCGTCCGTAAGGCGCGTACGAGCCTAACGAGCGTCGAAACTAAGTTCGTCGTTAAAGTATAAAACGACGAACTTAGTTTCGACGCTCGTTAGAGACCTACGCGCCTTACGGTTCGACTTCGACTAAATAATAAAAAAAAATTTAACGACGAACTTAGTTTCGACGCTCGTTAGGCCCGTACGCGCCTTACGGAGGACGTCGACTAAATAATATTTTTTTATTATTTAGTCGACGTCGTCCGTAAGACGCGTACGAGCCTAACGAGCGTCGAAACTAAGTTCGTCGTTAAAATATATATTTTTTTTATTATTTACTCGAAGTCGAACCGTAAGGCGCGTAGGTCCCTAACGAGCGTCGAAACTAAGATCGAAGTTTTATATTTTAACGACGATCTCAGTTTCGACGCTCGTTAGAGACCTACGCGCCTTACGGTTCGACTTCGACTAAATAATAAAAAAAAAAAATAACGACGAACTTAGTTTCGACGCTCGTTAGGCCTGTACGCGCCTTACGAGCGTCAAAACATTTCTTTATCGTCGTTAAATTATATTTTTTTATTATTTAGTCCATGTCGAACCGTAAGTCGCGTCGGTCCCTAACGAGCGTCGAAATAAGTTCGTCGTTAAAATATAAAACGACGAACTTAGTTTCGACGCTCGTTAGGGACCTACGCGCCTTACGGTTCGACTTCGACAAAATAATTAAAAAAATTCTGTTTAAAAAAATAAATCTGTTTAAAAAAATTCTGTTAAAAAAAATTCTGTTTAAAAAAGCAGTTTTCTGTTAAAAAAAAACAATTTAAGTTTAAAAAAAAATCTATTAAAAAAAACAGTTTTCTGTCGACGCTCGTTAGGGACCTACGCGCCTTACGGTTCAAATGGATGGGTTGGGTGACTTGAAAATCTATTAATTTGTCCAAAAGTTCAAAGTTTCACACATAGTTACACCATCTTGAAATTATAATTATAAATTTTACATGTTGTTGATAATAATAATAAAATGATTTAAGTATAATTGGCTAGAAATATACTTTATGAGTCTTTTACCTTGTTTAACCAATAAAATGTGTCATATTAAGTTAATATTTTTGTTTTACCCTTTTAACCCATTAAAGACTAACCTAACCAGAGTAACTAGTAGTATACCCGTCCTGTGAACGGGTTCTTTCATGTCGTAATGACAAAAGTTTTTATATACATTTACACGTATCTTATCAACTCATCAAATGAGCTCACATTAACATGTATAATATACCTAAAAACGAAAAATCAAGGTTGAATGAATCATTAACTACTAAAACATAAAAACAAATATAGTCAGTTGAAATCAAAACTTCAAGTAAACAGTTTAGAGAGTTCACAGGACAGTTTAGAGAGTTCACAGGAAGTTCTTCAAATATAGTCAGTTGAAATCAAAACAGTTTAGAGAGTTCACTGTAAACAGTTTAGAGAGTTCAGTGGCTAAACCCTAACAAGTCAAACAAATCAACACTAATCAAAGCTTAACCAAACCCTAATTTACGAAAGTTCAATCACTAACCAAACCCTAACTTACCTAAAAAACATCTAATTTACGGATAAAATACAAAAAAAAATCAAAATTACTTAAATAGGTTGAGTAAATACCTGTTTTATACTTCGAATTCGTGTCGTATACGCTCGATTTTGTCAGTCGCCTTCGTATGCTCTCGTCTTTGTGTGTTTTTGAGATTTGGGGAAGAATAGAGCTGCGTAGGTATTTCCCTGATTTAAATCAGTACCTCTACGCAGCGTAGAGAGCCCTACGAGGCGTATAAGAATAATAAGTTTACCATTTTACCCTTCTGTTTGGGGCAATACGAGGCTGACAATAAGGGTAAAAAGGTCATTTACCATCCCTATATAAGCTGCGTATGGATCTCTACGCTGCGTATTATCATTATTATTATTATTATTATTATTATTATTATTGTTATTATTATTATTATTGTTATTATTATTATTATTCTCCTGAAATTTACAGACGCTGCGTAGAGCTCCATACGCAGCGTATACAAAGGTTGTAAAATGACCTTTTTACCCTTACAATTAGCCACGTATTGCCCCAAACACAAGGGCAAAATAGTAATTTAACATATATAGGTTTTGAAATTTTGGTTTGGGGGGAAATTGTCCGCCTTTTACATACGCTGCGTATGGATCCATACGCTGCGTATAACAATGCTCATTTTACTGTTTTGCCTTTGTGTTGAGGCAATACGAAGCCAAAAACAGGGGCTTTTTTGTCCATTTAACTACATACGCTGCGTAGGGATCCCTACGCAACGTATATAAAGTTCCATTTTTTTTATTTTTTTTGTGTTTTCCTTTGATAAATAATACAAAAATTATGAATTATAAAAATTAAAAATGATACAAACTTTATAAATTAAAAAAATTCTACAATTTACAAAAATACAAGTTTCCGGTTAATCTTCGATATCATTTATACTCGGTTCTCTGTCTTTGTCTAAGTCTGCTTTAGGATTGATTAACTCGTAGTAGTGCTGTAACCGCGGTCTATACATTTCTTCCCACCGTTCCGCAGCTATTGATCGATGTGTCGACCACAACGGGTTCGCTAAAGGCATGGGGTAGTCTCCTTCCAACTTAGCATGTATGAAGTGTCCCCCGTCAACATGTACGAGCGTTATCGCTTGAGGTCGTGGATCTAGTGGGGCATCCGTTAATGGGAAGATGGTAGTGCTCCATTCGATGCTTAGCACGTGGAGGACAATATTATACCTTTGCGCTACGAGAAGCCCTACCTGGGGCATTTCCATCCAGTGACTTGGACCGCACGCTTTCAATGAATGCCATTCGATGCTCTTACGTATTTGTTTAAAGTCTCCTTTGTTATATGTTTCGAATACATGCTTCCAACGCGCCTCGTTATGGTCAATCTCCAGTAGTAAATCTCTTCGAATATTGGGCCATGCGTGTTCCAGAAAACCTAACCCGACAGCCACATACCTGTACCCACAATGACCGTCTGGGGTCACATCTTGTATACGCGATATGTAAGAGTGAAACTCTGATGGAATTTGATCCTTAAACCTCTCAATGCTTAACAAGTTCTCGTCCCCCTTCATTAATGGAAAACCCTTATCATCCCGCGTCTCCTTCTTTTTATAACTCGTTGAACTGTTTCGTTGCATTTTAGGTTTTTCAGACTTTACAACCGAACCAGTTCCACGAGAGCCCTCTGACGGTACGTATGAGCTGTGTCAGGGTAAATCGTACCTATGTTTGGGGGAAGCGGTATATACGTTGCTGTCCTCGCCATAGGAGCTGTATCTCGCAGCTTCGTCTAACCTCGCAGCTTCATCTAGCCTTTCTTGTACTTTCTTTGATGTAGGCCGACCGCGAGTATTTTGCTGGACGATCGGTGGTTTCTTGGTTGACGATTTCGGGGTGAAGACCGCTTTTATCTTTGAAAGCAAACTCTTTTGCTGAACGGGGGACTGCGCCTCTAAATGTTGCCGCACATTATTTAGCTCTGCTACAACATCGACCTCCTTGTCTACCAGTTTACACGGGAGCAAGTCAAGCTTACGCCAGAATACATCTATGTCGTCGAGTTGTATCATACGCCCTGCACAGTTAAGTTAATACGGTGTGAGAAACAGCTAAATCGTACAAATAACAAAAGGTTTGTAGTTTTAATATTTTTTACCTGTACGTTTGTAGTTTTCCAGCCTACAAGCACACGGCAATCCATAGCCAAGCCACATATGGCAACCACATGATGCGTTAAGTTTCCGCAACACCTCCATCTTCCTCATTAGCTCTTTTGACAGCAAATCAAGTGCTTCATGGGAAACCTTTCCACGTAGGTTGTCCAACAGTCGGTGTCTGTGGTGGTTCATCGTTTTTTCGATGCTCTCAGTGAAACTTTTTTGTATTTCATCGTACTGAGTTTCAACTATATCAATGACGCATCTTGCTATTCGCTCCAATGAACTCCCGCGCGTAACGTATCTTTTTAAATTTGCGTGCTGGCTCTCAACTCTGTTGGTGGTGCGCTGACCAAAGTTGCGACACTTATCGGTCCACGCATAAACGAACATTTCTTTATAGTCTTTGAGCCAGTTTTCGTAGACGTAATCATAGACACCTGCAAAAATAAAATAATGAAATGTAAAAGCGTGTGTAAAATATAATAGATTGGGTGAGTCGTTTGTTGAAGGAACACTTACTTTCTCGGTTGGCAACCACGAGTCGGTTATACATTTTCTCCAAGTTGTACTTGTACATGGGCTCTGATGAAGATTCGCACAATCTCCGCCAGTACGACATAAATTTCCCCCAATCTTCTTTATCGAACCCTTTCTTGCACTGTCTAGCTATATTTTGTTGGATGTGAAAGTGGCATAGAAGCCTGGTTGCGTTCGGGAATACTTTAGAACACGCGTTAATTAGGGCAAGCTCCCTATCCGTGACTATCACACGCGGCATCATACATTCATGCAATATTGACTTGATCCGCTCAAGCACCCACACGTAGTTACCCCTTCGTTCTTTACAAATAACGGCATGTGCGATACAAAAAGACTTGCTGGTCGACGTCATACCCACAACCTGGACAAATGGCATGTTGTAGAGGTTTGTTTTGTAGGTCGCGTCGATCAACATCACGTGCGGGAATGCACGCCACATAGTGATTGAATAAGGATGAACAAAGAAAATCTCTGTTACGACTTCTGTTTTGGGATCCTGTCGGGTGTCGTAAATGAATCGGTGGTCATGCAACAGGCTTTCCAGTGCCTGAATAGGATTCTTTCCGTCCATTATTGTCGCTCTAATTTTTTGTACCGCATTTTGCACGTCTTTCTGAACGTGCAGGCTGTCGGGGAACTGCTTTCTTAGGGTTTGAAATATGATACGTGGCTCCATGTTTTGAGCAGTTAGCTGCTCCACTAGCTTGTATTCGGCTTTAGTAAATCTTCGCACAAAAGCGTGGCCCAACAGACTCGTCGTAGGTTCGTGGTTATGGTTCGCACAGTCCACTTTTAACTCCCACGTGTCATTCGTCACGTCCCGGATGGTGAGTAATGAAAATGGGCAACCGATTTTTTTGCTACCAGCTTTCCTAACTGTTGCTTTACTACGGTGCTCACCACTACGGTCGCACACAAGCCATACCATCCCAGTAGTACCGCCAATATTTTTTGATCAGCGGGTAACAATTACGTAACCATACTCCTTTCCCGTTTCTTGTACCCAATTCTTCAAATCAGTTAGAGACATGAAACGCTAAAAAAAAGTTACGTTAATAATAATAATAATAATAATAATAATTATTATTATTATTATAATTAGGCAAATTGGAAAATAATAATCCCACCTTTCTGAAATTGGCCAATAATAATCCCAAGTCACGAATTAGCCACCAATAATCCCACCTCGTCCATTTTTTTTTGTAAAATACTCCACAGTTAAGTTTAGGCTAACTGAGTTAATAAAATGCTGACGTGGCTAATAAATGTCTGCCACATGGATTTTTTTTAAATGACTTGGATTATGGATTATATTAAATCATTTAATTGTTTAGTTGACTGATTATAAAAAGGGGAATTGACCACATGTTCGATCAGAGTTCACCAAGCATGAACCCTAATTCATAAAACAACCCCCAATCTCCAAAATTAAGCCT